>CM038674.1:599566090-601966090 GCA_021605145.1 Aegilops bicornis | reverse complement strand
CAATTGTTGATTCTCGAGACGCGGTTGTTGAGAATCACCTCAAAAGAGCTAGCCCTTGATCTTGACATGTTTGGTTGGGCTTGGGCATAGGTCATGCCGACCTGACCTCTCAGGATGGGAACAGTTTGTATTTTGTGGGGATCTAACCAAGATGCCATCACTGTCCTTGATGCAATCAATCCCCGTGTTACAAAGTGCGTGGTCAAATCAAAGGGAAAACAAACGGCCTCTTGTCTTCAAACAAACCAACCCGTTGATCGATCATTGTTTCTGTTACCCTCCTCCCTAGTCTCCCAGCACTCTTGATGGCTCGTCCAGAAAAAAAGCAAAATGATTCAGAGACAGTTCGGTTTCACCAGGAGCTGGGACACAGATCGTCGGAAGAAACATTTTCAAAGATCATGACCGACGACGATAAAGCCCGTCCAAGTGCCGCCACCAATTGATTCCACGGACCTTGCGGTGCTCGCTTATCCCATTATCCTCTTATACAAATCCACTACGACCGCCGGCTGCCAGCCTACGGGGGAGACAGTGCACCCACGAAACGCGCTAAAGCAACGCTAGCATAGCCGTCCCACCATTGATTTTCTCCTGCAAAGCGCAAAGCCGAGCACCATTTGCTCACGTACGGGCCAATACAATAAGATTAGTACTACTAACACCGATCTAGCCGGCCAGGACGATGATGATGCATTCATGCATGCATGCAGTGCAGAGGAAATGTTCCCTCGATCGATCTTCGTCTCGCTCTCTCGCTCGCTCGATGGCACGCGCCGGCTCTGTGGCGCCTGTCTGCCTTTATATATAAACCCACATGCGGCCGGGCACATCGCGTGGGCAGACGGAGGAGGAGGAAGCAAAGCATGCATGTGGCGCACAGCGGAGCAAGGTGACAAAGGAGCGCACTGTTGCATGATCCCTACAACAAAGGCCAGCAAGGGCTCAGCTCATGTCGCCACAGATCTGGCCGTCTGGCAAAGGCTAATCATTGCACCATAAATTTCCCATCTACACACAAGCGTTATGTACAGGCCGGCCATGGGCAGGCAGGCAGAGCCGGATGGTGGAGGAAAAAACAAAGATTGGAAGAAGAAGAAGAAGAAGTGAGGTGATGGGGATCTAGTGGTAGTGGACAGCTAGCTAGCTAGAGATCGAGAGCGGATCACTTATGAAAGTAGAAGAAAAAAGAGTGAAATTACAGAATTGTTTGCTCTTCAACACATGCACACACATGGACATGGACATGGACACTGGCCATCTAGCTAGCTAGCACGCAGGCAATCGGGCCACCCAAAACGACTGACGAGCACGATGAGAGAAGACCGGTGATCATGGTGCGAGCGATGGCGAGGAAGAAGAAGGGTTCCGATCATGTCGCCGTCGTCCCCATCGGCCGGTCGCCTCTCATAGCTCCTGCAATGGGTCAAACCATCTGTAATGAGACAACCTATCACTTCATCCAACAGCTCTTAGTTAATTAATTAAGTACTAGTGGTACTACTATGCTGTACTACGTGGCTAACGGACCTGCTTGGGCGCGGCCATGTCGGTGGCTATCTTGGCGTCGGCGTCGACGGCGACGACCTTGTCGCTCTTCTTGGCGGCCGCGGCGGCATTACTGGCGACGCCGCCGCCGACGCAGAGCGACTTCCGGAGGCCGAGCATCTCCCTCCACCGGCTGGACCCCTTGGGCGTCGTGGACGCCCTGTCGTCGTCGGCCGCGCCGGCACGGAGCTCGTCCCGGAGCGTGGAGGGCGGGCGGCCGCCCTCGACCTTGAAGGGGAGGATCCGGCCCTTGGAGAAGAGCTGGTCGGCGGCCATCATGGGGTGGCTGCCCACGGAGAACTCGAAGTTCTGGTCCTCCTCCTGGCACCGCAGGCCCATGGCCCGGTTCTGCACCGGCGGCGGCGGCTCCATGGAGAAGTCGCTGGAGAAGGAGATGCGCGGGCCCGGCTGCCCGCCGCCGAACGCCACCGCGCCGCCGTCCGGGTTGTACATGTTCACGCATGCCATAGCTCGGTCGTCGTGGGCTGGCTTCGCTGCTGTGTGGCGAGAGAGGCTTTTAAAAGGTGATGGTGGTGGTGGTGGTGGACTGGTGGTCTTGGCGTGTGAGCTGAAGAAACGGGGCACTGTTACGGGTCACTGGGTGTGGAGGTGATGGTGGATTTGGATGGGTTATATAGAGAGGAGAGGATGGGGAGTTGCTTTGGGGTGGAGCTTTGGGTAGATGGTTGTGCGCTGCAATTGTTTGGCACTGCCTGTAGTAAACGGTGATGATTGAGATGCATGGCGAGCTGTTTTCTCCACCGGTGAAGGGTGAACAATGGATCATCGCCACAGGTGAAATACAGCTTTTTCTAGAATTTTTTGGGGAAGTATACTGAGTACAACAATGTGGGCATTTCAGTAAGAAATAATGTCGGCATGGCCATACGTATGTGGGCATGTGGGTTTACTCGAACCATAGGAAACGTAAGGATTGGTCATGGCTTTTCGTAGTTATGCTTTCAAGGCCAGCCACTCATCTGTCATTACCTGAAACTGGGAACTTGGCTCTCGAGTCACGGCAGCATCTTCGGCTGTTTGGTTCTAGGCCTAACAATGCCACACTTGCCATACAATGTTACCACACTTGCCTAAGATTAGTTTTTTAAAATGAGAGCCACAAGTTAGCAAGCCTAAGGAAATTTTATCATACTTTTTGAATGTATGTGATGTGGGACACTAGTGTGGCTTGTCTAAGATGTGGCTTGAGCCAAACACCCACCTAAATTGGTCAAACTTATCTAACCTTAGATGTGGCAACCTTAGGCAAACTTAGTCTCAAACCAAACAGGAAATCCTGGTGACGTCTTGAAAGACCGCCACAGTATGACTGACTGCATGCCACTGTACAACTGTTCAAACTTTTCACTCAGAGCACGGGATCGTTCTGGAACGAACTGTTGTGTTTGTTTTTCTATGTCAGCTCCAGGGCCAGGATAAGGCCGGGCCGTTGATAGGCCATGCGATCTTGGGAGGATAGATCGCAAGTCCCTATGCTGATCGGAGGGCATGGACGCGTGCGTGCGGCGCTCACGGCGGGAGAAGAATCTCAGGAGTCAGGAGCGTCGGTGTGCCAGCGCCCAGCAGCGATTCTTCCTCGTTTGGAAGCGTGCTACTAGTTGCTTGGACGTGTGGCGAATGCCGGTCTTCGGCCTCGCCGCGGTCAAACAATGGCTGTCCGGCTTGTGATTGGCATTATCATAATCCCGGCACGGTGGTTGGATAGAGTGAACTCTGGCATGCCGCAACCGCACTTGATTCCCGGCCCTTTTACCACCGGGAAAGCAAGCGCACGTGCAGTGCATCACCCAGATGCGGCAAGGTCTGGCTGCCACACCGACCAACGCCACTTGGGTTCACCTCACAGCTTGACACGTAGTAAACCTTTTCGAATTGTTTCCAGATCAGATTCATCAGAACTACTACTACACGTCTGTCGTGACGTGGAAGATGGTGTTTTTACTGTAACCAAATGACTGAACGGGGCATAATTTTAGCTATAAACTTAAACGGCATACATCGAGGGGAAATCGACGTTTTGTCTGCGATTCGATTATCATATAACAGTAGTGTCATCAAGCAACATGGAATAATTGAGACCAGGGGCATGATTATTTCTTCGAATGAGCCAAGGGGCATGATTATAGTGGGGTTTGCGAGGAGTATGGTGCAAGGATACCAACCTCTCGTGCGACCCCCAAAGTGTAGAGCAGAACAAATTAGACCCCCTCCATAATTGCAGGGGGAATTAGCGAGGCGCAGACAACAGTCCTTTTCCTCATTGAACACATGATGCTCCACCACACGGCACAGGGCCATGCAACTGTTGGAGATCATGCGAGGCAAGAGAATCGTAAGGCTTTGTTCATGAAGCGCATACCGAGGAACAAGAAAATCCGTACGGCCTTGAGTCCGACGGCCTACGGTGCAGTGCGGGGCAGGGCGTAGGTTCGGTGGTAGCTTTCTTCCCCGTGGATTCGGGGCCAGCGGCCCCTGCGAAGACCTGGCGTATAGGACCTGAAGAACAAGACCAGATGAGCCCAGAAAGCGATCTCCATAACAAATGAACAGATATGTGCTGTTCAGGGGGAAAGCAACGTCAATGGTAAGATCTTAGATCTCCAGATGTCAGGGTAAGCCCTGTTCAGGACAGGCGAATGCCCAAGCAAAGAATCAGATAAGCTGGCAGTTTTAACGAGTTTACATGGCTGCATATCATTGGAGTTAAAATCCAGTTAAAATGTTGCACGCTGGAAATCAAAATCTAACAAGCCCAAAAGGGACTGCAATTGTAATACTCTCCGAAATTTGAACTGTTCAATCCCAGCTGTGGCATTTCTATGAATTGAAACTTCTCGCTATCGGCAATTCTTCACGCTTTGGTCGCTCGTGCATAATTTCCACCTCCATGAGCTTTCAGAGGATTCTATTATATGGAAGCACACGATCGATGGACTCTACACCGCGGCCTCCGCATATAGGGCACAGTTTCTTGGTTTGGTCCTCTCTCCAATGGAGAGCATGATTTGGAAGGTTTGGGCACCGCCAAAGGCAAAGTCCTTTGCTTGGTTGGCTATCCAAGATAGACTCTGAACAGCCGACAGGCTTGCCAAGCAGGGATGGCCAAATTGTAGACTTTGCCCTCTTTGCAAAAGGAAGCAAGAGTGTGGGCCACATCTCTTCTTCAAGTGTCGCTATTCCATACGGCTTTGGAAGATGGTCACTGAGAAATTCCGTCTAGAACAATTGGACACCTCCTTGTGGCATCTGGATGGTTTCGTCAAGAATTGGTGGACAAATCGAACCGGCGCAGGAGTCCCCAACAGAAAAGCGATGGCCTCGCTGACCATGCTCGTGTCATGGACCATATAGAACGAAAGAAATGCTCGGATTTTCCGGCATAAGAGCGCACCACCGCCAGTCTTGCTCACTACGATCACTAACGAGGCAAATATTTGGGTCACCGCCAGAGCAAAGAAACTAGGGTCTATTATTGTGTGTGAGTAATCTTTCATGCCGTGTAAGAGTGACTGTTGTAACAAACTCTCCTTTCTGCTTAATTAATATATGAGGCAAACCTTTTGCCTCGGTTTCGGAAAAAAAAAAACTTCTCGCTATCTACAAAAAGGATAAAGTGGAACATCTATAGCCTGGCAGATATTGTTAAGTGCACATGCACATGCCACATTAACAAAAGAAAATGCTAGCAGGCTTAAACATGTCCGGGATTGGGATTGCGATCGGTTGGGCACCAGCACAAAGGGAGGGAGAGGGAGAAGGTAGGTAACAAGATCATTTGACCGATACTTGACCGGTTTGTTATTTAGCCAGAGCGAGCTGGCGACATGGACCTCTCAGAATAGGAGGACCATGTGATCCCAAAGGATCCTCTCCCTCCTCGCATTGGTTCCATCTCCATGACCAATCATAATACGGGTCCTCCGTCCTGTGCCTCCTACAGGTCACCTCACAGCGGACCGGTCAAGGAGTGTTCTTGTTCCTTAGTAATGCCTGTCCTATTTCTGTTAAATCACAACTATAGCGTACTAGTGGAAACAGGACCATTTTAAATACTCGTCTAGTCTCAGGTCACCTCACGGTACCATGCTGATAGATGGGAGCGTAACATGCCTGAACGGCAAAATTACCAGCAACAAGATACTCCACATTTTGCTGACGTTTTGGACAGCCCTCCGACACATAACATGGAGCATTAACTTCTATTCACAAATATATCAATAAAATCAAACGAAAGTTGATATTATGCCAGTACTTTTCGAGGCAAATCTGCATATATGATATCCAAGTATCAAGGCTAGATATTTATAAAGATATCTGTAGTCAAAGTTTCAAAAGTTCTAGTAGGGTTATGTCCAAAGGGACATTTTATTATGAACTGGACATAATAGCCACCTCCAGCAGGGTGCTGGCTTTTTATATATATTAACTCTCGCATATAAGGAAGGACAGCAGATTAAGCCTCAGTTAGGTTACTTGTGTTGTTGGTGCTATGCCATGTCACTGGAGAAGGGGCTGATATTTCAAAGATAAAATTGTTAACCTACTGCTTGATATATGACATGGAAACCTGATCTGGAGTGCACCCAGCCTTGAATACAGCATAAAGTTTTGAAGCACCCATCTAATCATGTTTATCCTCACTCCCCCCTTAGCAGCCAAGGAAAGATATAAAACATGACATGCCAGGGAAGAGAAACTTTTCTAACACATTTCAGAATGACCCTTAAGTATGTCATCATATTTAACACTTGTCCCCATTACTATCAGATAGACGGGTTGAATTAGGATCTTCATATTGGTTTGATGCAGTAATATCAAGGACGACAGAACTAGGGTTTTATGCTGGAAATATTGGACCATCTATCTAAATCAACAGTTTGAGGTGAGGTCTAATTTCCACAGCAATATCATTAGATAAAAAAGGATCCGTATGAGTTCTGAAGCATGTGCATTATACAGCAATATCATTAGGAAAAGCAAATCATTCATAGGGAGAAAAGCATGTGCATTATACTTGTTAAGTTGCTTGAAAACCCAACCACATAATGGTCAAAGTTTTAGTATAAGCAAAGTTCTTAAGATCAAGAGAACCCATGTGAGCACATGAACAGCACCAATTCTTTTCTTCCAGCAATGAGTTAACTTCTGTGACTGCACATGTGAGTGGTGGGAATGAAGACCGGCCTCATTGTGACTCAACCCACTACCTTTAATCCTACATATCTCAAGAAAAAAAAACAGAACATATTTCCTTATAGTTAATTAGTTATAAATAAAGGTGAGAGAAACGATCCTCTTCTTTTTTCCTCTCGCGACCGCGTCGCTTGCTGGCGACGTCAAGCGTCCCACACCTCGCCCAGGCTCTCCCCTTCCTCCTCCTTGCCGCCGTCATTGGCGTCCCAAGCCTTGGGCCCGGCGGCGCTGGCGGCGGCTCCCTGCCTTCCTCTCGGGTCGCCTTGGCGACGGCGCCTTGTGGTGCTCCTAGGCGGCGATGGTCGGCGCGTGGCGGGCTCTCCGGCGTGGTGGCGCGATCTCTTGACGGCGGCTGCCGTTGGCGGCGAGGGCGGCACGATCTGGCGGCGCCCGATCGGCCCGGTCTGAGCCTCCGGGCCCCATCTGGGCCTAAGCGGGCCGGCAATGAGGAAGGTCGCCGGCGTGGCTTCCGAGAGGATGGGGAGCGACGATGGGCGGGTGGTGGTGGCGGCGCTGGTGCCGCTCTGCTGCAGCGTGGCCGGCGGGGCTTTACGGGCCCGATTTGGGTCTGGCCGGGCAAGGGGTGGCCTGGTATGCCCTGCTGCTGCGTCCGGACGGCGGCCGCGACGGTGCCGGAGACTCGGGCCTCCCGCAGACAGCGGTGGAGGTAGTTCCCTCCCGCGTGGCTCCGGTCTTTCTTTGCCGTCGCCTCGTCGTCTCTCTCCATCCTCTTGGTCTCGTGGTGGTGATCTCGGTGGCGGCATGGGTGGCGTCAAGACCGCGGTGGCGCATTGGTGGCCAGCGAGGTGACTGGTTGGCTCCGGCCTGGTTGGGCGGTGGGGTTGGAATTCGGGAGAAATCCCTTGCCGGCTTTTCCGGCTCCGATGCGGTGACACCTGCGGGTGCCACCATTCCTTCCTGGAGGGTGTCGGAGGTATCCATCCCCCACTCCCTTCCGCGTGCCGGGGGAAACCCTAGGACACGTCCGGGCAGCAGCATCGTTGGCGTCGCATCCCTTCTTGGAGATGCTGCTTGGTACGCGGCGGATCGAAGCCTTGGTATGTGGTGGGTCGAGTCCGGAGGGCGCAGCAGTGGCGGGTCATTTGCGCTTTGTCGAGCTGCCGTTGTTGGCATTTCTTTCTTCTTTGTTCTTTCTTTTTCTTTTGGGCTTGTTGTGCTTCTCACCCGAGCATTGCTATGTGATCGATGTTGGTGCTTTGTAATACAAAGCGGGGGGAAACCCTTTTTCGGTAAATAAAGGTGAAGACCACCCACCCTTTTTTCTCTGGCTACGTATCTCATGCATGGAGCAATTCTAATTTCAAAATACAACAAATCATATTAAGGATGTTCTGGGGGAAACGTCCAGCTTATATTGCAGCAAAGTTCTATTTTTAGTAGATTGAAGAAATGTGAGCCCCTGTATAAGCAGGATTTTCCATTTTTCAGTTTATACTTGATCAAGATGATACTAAAGTAGCCGCTAGGCTGGATCTATGAGTACTTTGATTTGACTATGCTATGGGGGTGACCACAACAGTGCAAATGCCAAGCTTTGAATACACTAACTTGAGAGTGTGGCTGTCACCCACATGGTAAGGCCTAAATAACAGAAAGCTGGAGGTGAAAGCAAACAACCCAGTGCCCGATATAGTTGTTTGTCAGAATAACATACTCAAATTGCCCAGCTGGTCTCCTTTGCATGCCGCAGATCTCACAGTTTCATGAACTTTTATTACGGTAACGGCTACAACCTAAACATCTCTCAGACGATTGGGTGCTAAGCTCAGAAGCATTTAGTACAATAATAAACGCAAAACTATTTGAGAACTGCATGTACATCCAGGAGCTAACATTGATAGAAGTGCTGGCCTAAAAACAAATGTGAGCTATATTACGGCCAGGTGTGGAAACTGTACACAGACTAAGACAACAGTGTCAAAACAGCCTAAATATTACTCCCTCCGTCCGGAAATACTTGTCATCAAAACGAATAAAAGGAGAGGTATCTAGATGTATTTTAGGTCTAGATACATCCCTTTTTGTCCATTTTGATGACAAGTATTTTCGGACGGAGGGAGTATTTACCAGTGTCACATGAAGTGAAAAGTAGATCTATAGACAAGCTCACAGATGCCATGAATTATACAGTAAACCAGCCTCACACTGCACGATTGTAATGTATGAAAAACGAAAACAGAAGTGAACCTTTGATGCTAGTGTGTTACAATGATTAGATTTGCAGTGCAGCTCTTCATCTTGAAATGATCTGCAAGTTATCAGCAACCATGTCAGTTTTTCTTACTCTGATGGAAAGACCAAGTGATGAATAATGCTCTGTCCAATTGAAAAGGTGGTTACCATCTAAAAGTTACAATCGTTTCAATTTTTGAATAAAGATATTTGATATGCATTTCACAGAGGGATGCAAGCTCACAGGGGGGATGTTTTTCAGATGATTTGTCACTCACCATAACCATATGCAGTATATACACTGCACGAAGCAGACGACAGTATTTACATGAATAAGACAGATCAACAGATGCCATTTCGATGGAGAATTTAGCTCTAAGTTGGATGGATTCAAACAAAATCATCATCAGATATATCAGAAGCAACATGAAGTCTTTTAGTCTGAGGTTGATGATCTGATGAGGGGTTGTTTTTCTCAATGGTTGCAAGCAAACTGGAGATGTCCCCTTGGATTTAGTTGGAGATTTCAAAGACGAATGTTGATGATCTGATGAGGGGTTGGTTTTTCTAAACGGTTGCAAGCAAACTGGAGATGTCCCCTTGGATTTAGTTGGAGATTTCAAAGACGAATTCTTCAAATTGAATCCCATCATCTTCAAATTCTTGCCAAGTAAAGATTGCCTTCCAGGTTTCCTCGGAGAATTTATTTTCACCGCTTCTTTTTCTCCGCTAGCTGTCACTCCATTTGGTTGATGAGCTGTTGATCGCACCATAGATTCAACTGGAACAAGTTTCCCATCAACCTGATTGGTGAAAACAAAAGAAACCTGCAAGATACACATGTCATTTGTTGACAAATGGCAGCAGTTCCTCAGAACCACGTTAATAAACCAAACTTTCTTTTCCTTATAATCGGATAAAAAACTGGTAACTGTAAGAACAAGTGTATCAAGTGGAAGTGGTAGAATCTTACAACAACTGAAAAAACTAAAAAAGTAATGAAGGTGTGAGATTTGTGAGTTCTAACACAAAGAAGACCTATATAACTAGATGCATAAGAGACATGAACTGAGGCTATCACCTCTTCACCAGCAGAACACTGGAGGATGGTATCAGGTACAGTTGATGGATCAGAATGATGGCCCCAACTTCGTAAATCTTCTTCAGAAGGTTGTTCGATCTGAAAAGGGTGTGAACGGAGCAGCGCAGCAAAGTACTTGAGATTTGAAGCAACTACAGAGCTACATTTTAACAGAAAAGGGTGTCGCATAAACTACCTGTTGATTTGAACAATTCATTTTCTGCACACATCCAGAGATCTCTCTAAAGCCACCAATATCAGTATATAACTTTTCTTTTGATGCCGAAACTGTATCAGGCTTAGCGGCATCTAAATCCAAACCATTACCATCTAACGGCATACAGTGATCCTTATTACAGCGATCGCACTTCAAATTTTCATGTATTTCAGACCTGCGAGACCAAATGGAAGGAAAAGGATGATGTATAATATCAACTACATAGACGTAACTAATGAATTTGGATATTGGCTTTTACATATTTTGAATAGCATATTTGCAACAGTTTTTGACATTTTCTTTGCAAGCCTATGGTAATTTGACTACTTATTACACCCTCAACCTAAATCAAATGATCATGAACTCCTTTTATCAAACAATTTATGTAGTAAGGCCTTATGTTTTGCATGATAATATGCAAGAAACTGTGACCTTGATCCCAACAAAATGGTGACTGCAAACACAACTTAATTACACTTATGTACATGACTGGCAACTGATCCAAGCTATAATGGAGAAGCAGAGTTCACCTGACTTGATCATGCAAAGTAAAAAGATCACGCAGATCTTCTGTTGAAAGAGAATTGCCCTGCAAAAGTGAAACGAAGACGTGAGAAATTAACATATTTGGCACATTCAAGGATCAAAAAGAAAACTCCAGGTACTTGATCCTGCATTTTGTCGTCCGCTTGTTCCTGCTGAATAACTCTTTGGAGGCCTTCTTTTGCCATTTGACGCTGATATACCTATAGATGAGTGTGGCATATCATATTGCCAGCAGAAGAAGTAATCAGCAACTCAGTATTCCTTCACTTGATAATGAAAAAGTAAGTAAAAAGGAATGAAAAGAAATGGAGCTGTCAACCTTCTCCTCAATGGTTCCAGTGCTCAAGAACCTGTATATGTACACTCTCTTCTTTTGTCCATCTCTCCAGACTCTAGCAGCAGCCTTTGCAAATATCAAAAGATGAAAAGGTTCAACTCAGGCAAGGTGTGTGGAGTCAAACAGAACCATCAAGAGTGATAAATCACAGATATTAACCTGCTTATCATTGGCAGGGTTCCAATCTGGGTCAAAGAGGACCAATCGATTTCCACCCACCAAATTAAGCCCACAACCGCCTGCCTTGCTACTAAGTAGAAAGGCAAACTCATCCTGCCAATGCAGTAATTTAGAATATAATGATAGGTTATAAGTTCTTCGGTTCAGGGTACAAGGTTGATGTTACGTACTCTAGACAGATCATTGAATTGGTTCACCAACTTTTGCCTTTTATTAATGGATGTTGATCCATCAAGTCTAACATATGGATATCTTCTTTCCCGACATAATTGTGCAAATAAATCTAATGTCTGCACTTTTAGACAATGATAATAGTTAATGATTCCAGCTCTGCAGACTGCAGGTATCCAAAGAGCAAATAATTATACAAGTATCTTTTATGAACAGAAACTAGTTTACACGCACATTCTAAAGACTGTACTCTCTCGTTTGATGACAGACATACAGATAATATGTAGTACACAAAACAAGTAGGAAGAGGTGCAAAATGAGGTCACCTGCACTTGTGCAGAAATTAGTACTCCCTCCGATCCAAATTAATTGACGCAGCTTTAGCACAAGTTTAGTATATAAAGTTGTACTACTAAACCGCGTCAATTAATTTGGATCGGGGGGAGCAGTTTAAATATATGATTCTGACAGTTCAAAAAGGAAACCAAACATATATCCAATATATAGGTTTAAGGTAAATATCACTTCACCCTTAATTCCAAGTACAATGTTCTTGACTTTGTGCTGTAGGGCTTCTGGTTGTAAGATACTCCCTCCGTACACAAATATAAGAGGTTCCAACTTTTTTCTGAATCGGATGTATATAGACACATTTTAGTGTGTTTGTTCACTCATTTCAGTCCGTATGTAGTCCAAATTGAAATATCCAAAACATCTTATATTTACATACCTTTTGACTTTCGTAGTTCTTATAATTAGTATATCCGCAGGATATGGTCTGACCATAAACATGATAGTAAAGGCAATGAAGATTCGGGATTAATAATGGCTTACTGGTTACTACCATCCCTTTGTTTATTAGAAGTATTTAATAATTTAACTTGAAAAAAAATGGTTTTCAGTAGCCACTAGCCAGTGTAAGAATGCTAGCACTAGCAGGCCTAAGGCTGCAAAGAATGTAGAACTTTCAAGACAAAATAGACAGTAATAAGTGCACTCATGTTCGACTTATTGTTGCAGGACCCCATGAAAGTTTTCGAGATACGAATTTTGCCATCACCAACAATACCTTCATATTTTCTTATTATTGAAGCATACAGATGGGAGCTTAGCCAATTCATTAATGAGAGGAACGTAGTTTAAATCTTACAACATCCATCCCCAATGGACCGCCAAGACCAACAAAACCTTACTACAATGATACTGCATTATCAACATAATACATTAAAAACATCTTACCTGAGTGTAATTTGATACAAGGACAATACGGTCATCAGTTTTCAGTCGGAGATGCCCAAGCAATCTAGCCAACACATGCATTTTGCCAGATAGTTCTACCCACATTCCTCCTCCACCAGTCCATGATCCAGATCTTGCATAAAAGAAACGATACAGATAAGATGGATTTGCTTGAGAAGCTAGTGAGAAAAGTTAGGCATACCTTCCTTGAAACAGTTCTGGAGGGAAAAAGCGTAGACAGTCATCGAAACCGGAGCCTCCTGACTTGCTACTCTTTATGGTGTCATAGATTAGCTGCAATACCAAGATAACCAACCAACATATGTTTGTCATGCTACATATAGTTACCAAAAAAGTGAAACTGATGCAGGCTGGCTATGAAGAACAGTAACACAGGCAACAACAACCCAGAATTTCCCATAACCTATCAAATCACATTAGTAACTTCCTAGCTGCCAGGTAATCAAGAACTAAAAAGTCAGTGCAAGAACTTGGTTACCAAGCCTATTCCGCATTTTACAAGGAATATGGGGTCAGCTTATAACATTGTTAATCTATGCAGGATACATTATCATGAACAAGCCTTAAAACTGTCAACGGACATTGTCTTGAAAAGTACATAATTCCAGTATACAATGCAGATGCAGGGTAGCACTTGACAGCAATGTAGAAGTATACAATATTGTACTTAATCCTATGGTGCTTGAAAGAGAGATCCATTACTAGTTACTACTACAAATATTAGAGTTGGTGACGGTGGTCGTGGGGATTCATTCACCCTCTTCAACCTCCCGGGTCATTGTTTATAAGACGTCCCGCCTTGGACGCGTAGGCGGCAAGACGCCCTGGCAGCGCCTTACAATTATGCACGCTTTAGGCGCTTACGAGTCACTTAGGCGTCAGGGCGGTTGGTGCTCGCCTTAGGTCGCCTTACCCCCTTATAAACAATGCCGCAGATACATATCTTAACAACATGACTAATACTTTTTTGATGAGGGGGAGAAAAAACAAATCGTGCCAGGTGTCAAGACAAAGCTCAATCCAGCGTGGCAGTGATGCTGAGGATGTAGTGTAGGTCAAGCAGGGCCACAACATCATGATGCCAGGTGAGGACATCGACCAAGTGCAGCGGCGGAGCCAAGGGCGTGTAGAAGGCAGAGCCAGACGAGCTCAATGTGTTGGGGTATAGCAAGGTACAGACATTAACTAATTGCAGTAAAAAAATACATTGTAATAAACTCTGATCCTACTGTCAAAACTACTTTCACTAAAGGAGATATATCGTGGAGCGAAACATTAAACTGAAATTATTTACCTTCGGATGGTTGCATAATTTCTTAAGAGCAGTAATATATGCCAAAACTTTAGAACTCTTTGCTTCTTCAGATATCAAGCGTTTAACCTGACAGGGTCAACCACAGACTACTGTAAATATAACTCCGAGTACCTTACATGTGCCTACTGAATATTGCTTGAAACTCAGAACGGTACAAAATTTCCTTACATTTTTGGAGTGTATGAAGTGGTTGTACAGTGTCATCTGTAAAGGAGTCAGCTTGCAGCACACTACTTCAACAATCTATACATAAGCAGGGTTAAGTAATGTAGATGAGGCACAATTATATAATGTAAAAAGGAGGAATCACTATAAAAGACAAAATGGATAGCAGGTACACAATTCTTTTTGTATTTTCTGAATGTGCGATGAACATATCTGGCCAAATATACACTGGACAGAACATACCTTTGGTGGCAAGTGATTGGACAGCAGGGCATTAGATTCGTCTCAATATAAACTGAATATCATTGAGAAGCCATCAGAAGAATTCAGAAGGTAATTAACCTAGAGCCCATAAAATTGTAGAAGAAAATGCATCCAAACAATTCTAGAGGAGATTATAACATAAATGTGGACAATACAGTTGTTCAAAATTATGTAGTGCAGAGTGCAGACAATCTTCTTCAGAGGAGAAGGACTTGCCTGATTTACTTTTGCACTAAGCTCTCCAGATCTCTCGGATCCCAACTTTTTTTCTTCTGCAGTTGCTGCGGGTTCTCTTCCACGAATTATTGGTGCCTTCAGTTAGGGGCAGATAATGTTAAGAGTTAAATACAGAGGAAAGGAGGATAGAATGCAATTAACAGGAATAGCACATGATTTTAGGTGCACAATACACAAAGAAACTTGATAACAAATACCTGAGAACACCGCTATCTGTTAATAAATAGTTGTAATTCATACTCCCTCTATCCCGAATTACTTGTCGCAGAAATGGATGTATCTCGAACTAAAAATACGCCTAGATACATCCATTTCTGCGACAGGTAATTCGGGACGGATGGAGTATTCAGCAGTATAACTTGTGATTTTCATAAAAAGTACATACTTCATAATATCGGCGAAAATATGCGGCATCCCCCAGAACTCCTGGATTTGTAAAATTTACCATTGAAAAGAACTCTTCCAAATCATTCTGCAGAGGAAAATGAATATATCAAAATTCAAAACAATGGTTCCAGCTACAATATGGAAAAGAATGGGAAAGCAAAAACCTACCTGCATTGGGGTACCTGATAACAGGATACGCCGTGTACAAGGAAGGGCCGCCAATGCCTGGTGCATCAAGTGTTTTCATGAGTTCAGGAAGAGCAAAATCGGAGATGAACTTAAGTGCAAACGACTCATGTATGTAAGAAACACAACTGAATTGGCAAACTGATATACCTTATTTGTTAGTGTTTGGTCATTTTTCAGCCTGTGAGCCTCATCACATATGAGAAGGTCACAGCTTCCTGGTATTTCAAATTTTGACGAATGCATGCGGAAGGTCTCGTAAGATACAATAAGTACCTGATGACAATTCCAAACATATAAATTCACCAGACATTGTCATGAACATGCAATTCTGATTGCAATTAGTAAGCATGGTAAATAAAAAATAGCAGAAAGGAGAAGAGTTTGGATAAAAGAAAACCTGAAGACGGCTCAAAGGCTTTAAGAAACTTCCTATTCCAGAAAGAACATCAGCACGCGTGCTTTCACAGAGGGCAAGCAGGTGCACTTTGCCTTTTAACCATTTACTTATCTCAGATTCCCAGTTGCTAACTAGGCTTGTGGGGGTTACAATGACAGCCCTTTTAACCATTGGCTTACCCTCAAAGCCTTGAGCAAGAAGGGTATATAGTAAAGTTATCGACTGTAAAGTCTTCCCCAATCTGGAAAGTGCAAGGAAGAGTCAGAAGTAGCTTTATGTAACAGTGAGTCAGTGACTAAATAAAAGGATTGAAAGACAGAAACATTACGTATTTACATCAAAGTATAAAAATGGACAAGAGGGAGGGCGTGAATTGTTCCAGCTTATTACCCCATGTCATCAGCTAAAATGCATCCAGCGATTCCATCGTCACTTAGCAACCCAGAAACACAATCAAACATAAACTGAACTCCTTCCCTGCATTACAACACAATCATGTGATTTACTTTCTTCATCTCAAAGATTCAGAAGAAATCAGCATTGTTAGTTATTGTTTGCACCTGCTTAGACTAAAAATAAAGCTACAGTGCAATATGTAGTATCTATATGTGAATGTCTACAACTTACAGAGAGTACATGTTCTGCACAAAGTTAATGCTGATTGTAATTATTGTGGGGGGAACCATAAAATAGAGGGTTCACTGCAAACAATCAAGCATGTAAAAAATGAATATAGAAAAAACATTAACAGGATAATATATTACCTTTGATGAGGACGAAGGTAACGTACAAGCAGATGATCAACTTCAATTGCAGTAAAATTGTTATTCTCTTTGTCATATTCCTCGGGTTGCCACAAAATTAATGGCTCTATGCCAGATGGAAGAGGTTCCTCTTTCTCTGAGGAATTATCACTAGCAATGGTAGGCAGCTGCTGAAGACTGTTTGGAACTGCAAATGGCTGTACTGAACCCCACGGGACAAATCTTTTACGGGCTGAAAGGCGCCGAGCAAGAAGCTCACTATTTTCACTATATCCGTTTCCACACGGAGGTTTGAATGGTTTTCGAGCTATCGCTGCCGCATCAGAAACTGAAAGGATACGTGGAATAAGTGGCTGCCTTCTGACAACCAGGTTTCCCCTGACAGAAACCAGGAAAAAATGCATAAATATCTTCAAACAAGAGAGTGCATTTGTGGTGCTATAGTCGATTAAACCAAAACAAATTTCAGTGTGTGCAAAGCAATCTAAGAGAAAATGACTTGTAACTGAGAAGAAAGCTTAAAGTGAACATTAGCAATACATCACATAGCGCAAGATTGTTCCAGCTGACCATAATTTCTCTGGCCAATACAGTAAGATTTCAGGATTCTTTGATGTAGAAGGCTAGTCCTATTGTACAAGGTACTCACTGTCATATCTCTATGCTTAAAATCATGAAAGAGAGATGACTAGAGTATCCACACTACAGGGCACTCTGTTGCACATAGCTACCTACGGTTTACTTGGTATGCACAATGAGTTATTGACTAAGTCCATTCTGTCCACATATGAAAAGAGTTACAAGACGGAATACAGAAGGTTAAATCTCTCCGTCCATATTTGCCAGCTTCATGTGATATCCTGCAAGTAATTCAGCCATATGCATACTCAACAGCCACCGTACTTACGCCGAATGGCAATATTCAGCTTGAAGCCATTACCAAAACTTGAGTGACAGGTATAGCTAGTTAGTGAGAGGGGTCAGATCAAAGCATCAACATTCAGGCTTGGATACTCCAGAACAAAGTTCTCAGGAAATAACCCTGCAGATTACATGGCAAACAACCAATCGAGTGGGATGAAAAAGAGAGATCCTTCTATCACATTGTAAGTTACATAGGATTTAAATTCTACCCTGTTTTTCCAGAACAGACCACGGTGTGGGGAGAGGAATTTGACTTGGGTCTCTTATGCTAAATTCTAGAGGAACCGGATCAAACACACCCAAGCTGAGGCACATTGTTCAAATGTAGTATCTAACAGGGCGTGGATTAGTATATCACTGGGGACTCTTATGCTGAATTGGCATCTTAAACCACAAGCATGTCCCACAACGATTCAGGAGCATCCCTCAACTAGTCTCGTCGCCATTAAAAAATTAGATGAACACTAATGCGAACCCTAGCCCCTATGAATCCGCTAAGATGCGTCGATACACCACCAGCGCACAGCACGGACACGCACGCATGGGCCGGAATGGTAGGGCCAGAGAGTACCTGACGAGCGCGTCCACGTTCTGCGACTTCCTCTCCTCGTCGGGCTCCGCAGCGCCACGCCGCCCGCGTCGGACTGGCCGCCCGCCGTCGCCGTCGCCGTCATCGCTGTCGCCCCCTTCCTCAGCCTCGTCCTCGACGCCGCCCGCATCGCTGCTGTCCGCCACGTACTCGTCGTCGTCGTCGTCGGCCGCCTCCGCCCCGCGCTCCGCCTCGGACTCCGACTCGTCGGGGTCGGAGGAGAGGGTGACGATCTCCTCCTCCTCCTCCTCGTCGGAATCGCTCCCGCGGCGGTCGCGCTTGCTCCTCGACGGCATCGCGCCACCTCCGGCGAGTGGGACGGTTCGAAATGGGTGCCAAATCGTGTGGATTTTCCGCTCGGAGTTGGGAGTTTTGGGGGAATTTTGGGAATGGGGAAGCGGGGTTTGGAGGCGCTGCAAAAGTTTTGGCGGTCTGGAGGGGGAGCAGCGTGTCGGAGAAGATGCGGGAGAGGGGTGGTTGGGCTGGATCGGAGGTTCTGTTTCTGCGGGGTTAAGCCCATGTTTAAGGCCCAAATACGTTTGACTTCTCTCTCCTGTGGGGGTCCTCCTATTGGGTTCCAAAAAACGTCTCTCGTTGCAACAAAAGTGTCTGTTCTAAAAAAAATGCAACAAAGTGTCGGGTAAACGCACATGGACTGGTCCATGTATCGATTTTTCTATGGCGTGTGTTTTTTGGTATTTTCAATTCGTTGGTTTTCTTTCGGGTCTTTGGGGGTTTTTATTTTGATTTTATTCTTGACATATATATTTTTGTTGTAATTTTCTAAATATTTCTTAGAACATTTGTATGAAATATTTAAGCATTATTTGTGACATCATAATTTCTATAAATGCACGTACATATTAAAATTATGAGAACGTTTTTTTTAATTTGAGAATATTTTTCAAATTTTCATGAGTGATTCTTAAATTCATGAATCTTTCAAATTGTGTGCCCATTTTTCAAAAAATTACGAACGTTTATTTGTATATGTGATTATTTTTAAAATTCCTATAAACTTTATATTAAAATTATATTGTTGAAATCAATCAAAGTAATCCAAAACTATCTTCTAGGATAATCGGCTGAAAGCCCAAAAAGAAGAAGAAAGAAAAATCAGGAGTGAATTGCGTCGTGCGGCACAAGAAGTTCCCCCGTGTGTTTATATTGGTTGGTTTTTTTTAGGTGTAACTAGGGATTTATTCAAAGTTTAAACAGTTTGGAATACAAATAATGTCCGGGACAGTCCCTAGCCACACATGGCGGCCCACGTCAAGAGCCGACGCGGCCTTAGCTAAACTATGAGCCTCACTAATACATTCCCTTGGTTCATGACGAAAGACAACATGCTCAAAATTCCTTCTGCGAATGCATAATTGGCGCATAAACTGCAGCTGTGTCTCGGCTCATATTGGTGATTACTTCGGCACAATCAGAGGCGATTAGAAGTCTCTGAACATGCAAGTCCTGGGCCAAGGCCAAAGCCTCATTGCATGCCCACGCTTCCAAACTGGCAGGATCAGAGAGTCCATCGAACACAACTGCTGAAGCTCCAAGGAAGGTTCCATTGCAGTCTCTGCAGACAGCTGCTGTTGCACCTTTGTTTCCACTGCGAGATAAACCTCCATCCACATTTATTTTCACTTTTGTTTCTGCCGGTGGAAGCCAGCCCCGCTGCACCCGGCGTGGCAGCGCTCCTGCGTTAGCTTTCGGTAAAGAAGCAGCGGTGATCTGCAGGTCCTGCAGGTAGCGATTGATGAAGCTCATTGTAGTTAAGGGACTCTGAAACTCATTATCATGGATGGCTTTTCTCCTAGCCCACCAGATAGACCACATTGTGATTAGCACACGGGCTAGGTCTTGTCGAGGTAGCGTGTCAAACAGCCAAAAGAGCCACTGTCTTGCGTCTTCAGATTGATTTGATATCACATGCTCAAGAATTCCTTCGTCTCCCAAAGCCCAGACACACCGAGCCATCCGGCAGTTGAGAAGAGAATGACGCCAAGAATCTTCAGTCACCGAGCATATCGCGCATGCTGGAGATGTAGCCATCTTCCTCTCGTGTCTGGTCGATCCGGTCGGCAGAGACATGTGAGCCAAACGCCACACGAAAACCCGGACCTTTGATGGCACCTCTGTTTTCCACAATCTTGACCAGTCATTCTTCGTCGCAGTTTGGTTCGAGTTGCTTGTTCGATTTTCCAACCAGTCTTCTCGCTGAAATTTAATTCCGGAGATCATTCTGTAAGTAGAACGTACTGAGAATATGCCC
This sequence comes from Aegilops bicornis, assembly GCA_021605145.1. Classification (NCBI taxonomy): domain Eukaryota; kingdom Viridiplantae; phylum Streptophyta; class Magnoliopsida; order Poales; family Poaceae; genus Aegilops; species Aegilops bicornis. Next base: position 601,945,840 of record CM038674.1, on the reverse strand, counting down.
CTGCGATCATAGTGCCACGCCCAGAAATCTTCATGCACTCGTGTACTAAGGGGAATATTCAGAATGACATCTATGTCTGAAGCAATGAAATGATCCTCTAATGCTTGTCTATTCCATGTCCTGGTTGACTGATTAATCAGGTTAGACACCAACAGGGGCGGGTTAGCTGATCGAGAGCAGATCGGCCTCAGCTTGAAATCCCTCGGTAGCCAGTTGTGCTGCCAAATTTGAGTGTCCTCCCCCGTACCTATACGCTTAATCAAGCCCAGAGACAGAACTTCTCTTCCTTCCCTGATTGAGCGCCACACCTGAGATGGGTTTGACCCAAGTGGCGCATCCAAGAACTCTCCCTCCGGGAAGTACCTTGATTTCAAAACACGGGCGCTCAATGAACTCGGATCTTGTAATATCCTCCAAGCTTGTCTAGCTAATAAAGCTAAGTTAAGGAGCTCGATATCGCGGAAACCCATTCCACCCATGTACTTTGGCTTTGTCATAGTATTCCAGGAGACCCATGTTGTCTTCCTTTCACCCCTCTTACTCCCCCACCAGAATTTCCTCAGAAGCCCATTGATATGGTTGCAAAGACCACGAGGCAGCTTAAAACATGACATTGAATATGTTGGTATTGATTGGGCAACTGATTTAATTAAGACCTCCTTTCCTCCTGCAAAGAGGCACTTCTCCATCCACCCTTGGACATGTTTCCAAATCCTATCCTTCAAATATCAAAAACATCCCTCCTTGGATTTACCAACATCGGTTGGAAGACCCAAGTATTTCTCCGAAAGAGATTCAGTATGAACTGCTAGAGTCTCCTTGATTTCACCTCTCAAACTGTCCGGAACTCCCTTACTGAAATAAATGGAGCTCTTGTCAGCATTGATTTTCTGGCCGGAGGCGTTGCAGTAAACCTGCAGCAAGTCGCGGACTCTCCTTGCTTCGTCATTTGATGCCTCAAAAAACAGTAAACTGTCGTCTGCGAACAGAAGATGATTGACCTCCGGGGCCGTCGGTGCCACCTTGATACCGCGGATGCCATTTTTCAGCAAACAAGATAGACCCTCTGCTACAATAACGAACAAATAGGGGGATATTGGATCCCCTTGCCTAACTCCACAAGAAGGCCTGAAATCATCTAGCACACCTCCATTAAAAAGCGCCGAAAAGGACACCGACGATACGCACCTCATAATAGTATCAATGAACCTCGGGCTAATATCCAGCTTCGTCATGACCGCCTTCAAATATGGCCATTCCACTCGATTATACGCTTTCATCATATCCAGTTTTAACGCACAAAACCGATTGCTCTTTACTCTTCTCGTTTTCATATAGTGTGAACTCTCGTAGGCAGTTATAAAATTATCCGTGAGGAGACGTCCTGGAACGAACGCTGGCTGCTCTTCTGAAATCACCTCCCTGGTTGGTTAATGTTCATACCATTCATGTGCAATACTAGTATATTTCTCTTGAGTATAGGGCCGGCCCTGGGGAGGGGCGGGGGGGCAGCCGCCCCGGGCCCCCAAAATCGAGAGGCCCCTCCCCGGTACATACAGTAGGCGTCTATGGCCCAACAGAACATACGTACGCAGCGAGAGTCACGCAGGATGAGCCAGGGATCGATTCGTTTCATTTAGTACATGCACGTAGAAAAAGAAGGAACATATTGATCCCTTCCCATTCGTTCCTTAGGTTAGTAGAGTACATGCACGTAGAAAAAGAAGGAACTGATTGATCTCTTTCCATTCATCACGCACGCATTCACGCTGCACTTTCCAATTTGCCAGCGGCCGGCCGCCGACGCTTGTCTCTTGGCTAATCGCGACTGTGCGCATGGCCCTTTTTTCTCTTTTTCTCCTAAATCGATTTTTCCTTCCTAGTTCAGTCAGGTCGTCAGCCGATTTCAATTCCCTGGCGGCGGGCGCAACCTAGCTTTGCTCTCCATCCATCGACAATTCGATCCTCTGAGGTATATCTTATATCTTATATTCATATTGCGGTTTCTACTTCCTAGTCTCCTAGATGAACAGCCGACACATCGGAACTGTTCAACAATTGTCAATTGGTGTATTTTTTTATATTTATTTCCGACATTATGTCTTATTATGGCGTCAGGAAGAAAATATCCATCTGTAGCGACTAAAAAAGAGAAGAAAGTTGCGGCTGACTTGGTACAATCACAGTGCGGAAATATTTATGATGAAAGTAATTGTCAAGAAGAAACCCTAGAAGTTGAGAAGGCTTTTCAAGTTAAATATTTCTTTTATTTTGGTTGATATGGCGATCACTTCTTTGAAAGGTAGATTTAAAGAACTCGTGGTGATTAAAGATATATATTCGGATTATTATTGAGCTCGGGCACTCTGAAATCATTGCATGATATTGAACTTGAAGAGTGTCGTACAAAATTTGCAGAAACTTTCTCTGTTGATGGTTCATGAGATGTTGAGGTATATGATCTTATTTTTGAGTTGAGGTATCTCGTCAGAAAGTAATTGGCGGATACCAGATGGCCCGACCCCCGCGTCGCCCGCTTCGGGCGACACGGAAGAACTCTTGACCGCCGCCAGCCCCCCAACCCGCCTTCACCCGCCTTGGAGGGAGGCTGGCGTTGCGGGCCACGAGATGGTGGCGGCGGGGTTGTCCTCGACGCGTCGCCCAGCTGCCGTCCCGTCCACCTCCGCCCCGCCCACGCCATCCCTCGCCCGCCCGGCGAAGGTTGGCAGCGGCCTTGGCCCCAGCCTCCACCAGCACCTCCCTCCGTTTGACTGCGGCATCCGCCCCATCTGTCCCTTCCCCTCGAACCACGGATCTCCGGTGCCCTTGGTTGCCCGGCGGTGGCTGCACCTGCAGCTCGCCCGGCCGGGAGTGCGGCTGGCGTGCCATCCCCTCGCGCGCTTCCCAGCCTGTAGGTGCGGCTTTGGCCCTGGAATTCATGGACATGCGCCCCCTCCCATGTCCATGATTGTCCAGCGCGGTTCCAGATCTGGCCCCCGCGTGAGCTGCGTCCCCTCCAGCTCCTCCGGCTTGTCAGCATCTTGGTGGCTTTGCACCCCCCCCCCCTTGCAGATGTCTTTGTTGGCCGGTCCATCCTGGTGCGGCTCCGGCTTCGGCGTGTTCCTGGAGCTGCGTCTCCTTCCGGCTTGAGGGAGTCCCGGACTAGGGGGTGTCTGGATAGCCGGACTATCGTCACGGCCGGACTCCAAGACTATGAAGATACAAGATTGAAGACTTCGTCCCGTGTCCGGATGGGACTTTCCTTGGCGTGGAAGGCAAGCTTGGCGTCTGGATATGTAGATCTCCTACCATTGTAACCGACTCTGTGTAACCCTAACCTATCTGGTGTCTATATAAACCGGAGGGTTTTAGTCCATAGGACGAACAACAATCATACCATAGGCTAGCTTCTAGGGTTTAGCCTCCTTGATCTCGTGGTAGATCTACTCTTGTACTATCCATATCATCAATATTAATCAAGCGGAGTAGGGTATTACCTCCATCGAGAGGGCCCGAACCTGGGTAAAAACATCGTGTCCCTTGTCTCCTGTTACCATTCGCCTAGACGCACAGTTCGGGACCCCTACCCGAGATCCGCCGGTTTGACACCGACATTGGTGCTTTCATTGAGAGTTCCTGCAGTCGCCACCGATAGGCCCGATGGCTCCTTCGATCATCAACAACGACGCGGTCCAGGTGAGACTTTTCTCCCGGACAGATCTTCGTATTCGGCGGCTTTGCATCGCGGGCGATTCGCAGCCATCCGGAGCGGATCGAAGCTACGCCCCGCCATCGTGTCGATTTGGAAGTTTGAACTATACGGCCGATATCCGCGGAGACTTGATCTTCGACGAATTCGAGCCGCAGCCAATCGTGCCGCACTGTCTCGATGGGCATGATCTAGCTCTGCGGCCGAGCGGTGCCAGAGGCCGCACCGATATCCGCTCCGATCCTTAATCCGGGCCGGATTCCCCGATCGAGGACGCAGTGGTTGGACGCCGCCTCGGGGCTACAATCTATCTGGCGATTGAGCCGAACTCCATCCTCGCCCTTATGCGAAGACCTCGACCTGTGGTGTCGAACTCCTCTCCGGACTCCGAACCCTCCGCGCCCCCTTAATCGAATCCGATTGGGCGCGGTCATGGAGTTTACTGACGCGGACATCTTTCGGACTCGCCCTTTGGCGACATCCTGAATTCACTAAAGTCTCTCTATTTATCCGGAGAGCCCTGGCGGACTACGGTCGAAGGTTGGGATGCGGACGACGAAGAAATTCAACGCCCACCCACCACCCACTTCAGAGCCACCATCGAAAAGCTTACACGACATGCTCGATTTCGACTCAAGACATCGACGGTATGGACGACGATGTAGGAGACAACAATGAACCAACACCTATAGGATGTCGGACAACCACCTCATCCCATGATGTATACATGGTGGATACACCTAAAGGAAATGAAGACGAGGAACAACGGGACGCTACGAAGGATAAATCCCTCGGCGATCAAAAGCGGCAAGGTAAACGCCGAACCAAGTCCCGCCTCAACAAAGACCCAGCCATAGAGCGGGGCGAACCGTGGACGCATTTAACAACCTATTGGACAATCGTCCGAACAAGACAACTGGATAAACAATCATCCCCGGCGAAGACAACAGTCCGGACGATCTCACGCGGACAAACTATTGGAGCAAATGACCTCCGAGAAAAAGGCTCGTCGCCATCAAGCGCGTAGCCCTGAAAAAGCGAAGCGAAGCTCAAAACAGCGGAAGATGCACACAGGATCGATGGAGCAAAGTGTTCAACACCCATGAACAAGTATGCAATGACGATCGCCGAACAAAGAGCTACCAAAAGAAAGCTATCGCCCGAATTCGACGAGGAGGCCTTAGAGCCCCCACAATTAAAAAGTAAGAAGGCCACCCGGTCGGATGGACGACCCCACGGCAAAAAGAGAGCGGCAAATGTCGCCACACACAAGCCAGTATGCGATCCGCATAAGGATTCACATCAAAAGGATGGCCCAGTTAGGTCCATCTATGGGCCAAGAAAGCAGGCTCGTCAAAGCAATGCAACACGCCAAATATCCGAACGTCACGGCACACCCCAATACAGGGGCGCCGCACATCCCCTATGTTTCACCGATGAGGTGCTGGATCATGAATTTCAAATGATTCAAACCCGTAAACATAGAGGCATACGACGGAACAATGCACCACAGAGTCTGGATCGAGGATTACATCCTCCACATACACATGGCTAGAGGAGATGATCTCCACGCCATAAAATACTTACCCCTCAAACTCAAAGGGCCAGCTCGGCATTGGCTCAAAAGCCTTCCCGAAAATGCCATTGGAAGCTGGGAAGAGCTCGAGGATGCGTTTCGGGCAAATTTTCGGGACTTATGTCCGCCTTCCGGATGCGTATTTATCTAAGTCACATAACTCAACAGCCCGGAGAGTCAGCCGGAAATTGGAACAGGTTCCTTACTAAAAGAACCAAATAGTCGATTGTCGGACGCCAAGCCTTAGCAGCTTTCAAACACAACGTCCGAGACGAATGGCTCGCCGTACACCTCGCCAAGAAAAGCCAAGAACAATGGTCGCATTAACAAACCTCATGACCCGCTTTTGCGGCGGAGAGGATAGTCGGCTAGCAAGATGCAAAGACCAAATGACCCAAGTACATCCAAAATCGTGGATGGAAATGGAAACCACGGCGCAACAAGGACCAGCCCGGATTAAAAGGAACAGTCCAAAGAGCGGCGATCAACGCCCGGATTCAAAAGCTCACAGCGAGAACAACAAAAGGTTGCCCCTTAAGGACAATAGCGATGAGCTATCCAACTTCAACAAAATCTTGGACAAGATATGTCAAATCCACAAGACTCAGGAGGCCTGCAAACCATACCCACGAAATTGTTGGGTCTTCAAACAGTCAAGCAGACTCAACGCCCGAACACAAGGGGCTCGACACACCAAGTGAAGATGATGACGAGCACCACAAGCGAGCCCGGAAAACAAAAGACTTTCCCACAAGAGGTTAAAACAGTAAACTCACTTCACGTGATCAAAGGGAAAAACAGAGCGGCGCCCACTAAAAGGTGCGCCGCACACTGGTTGTCAAAACCAATCACCTTCAACCATCAGGACTATTCCGAAAATATCCGGAACGCAGGGTGGACTGCCTTGATATTGGATCCTATAATCGACGGATTCCAATTTACACAAGTCCTCATGGATGGCGGCAGTGACATAAACCTGATATATCAGGACACAATCCGCAGGATGGGGATAAACCCAACCAAAATTCGCAGTAGCAACACCTCCTTTAAAGGAGTAATGCCAGGCCCATATGCCCATTGTACGGGCTCCATACTGCTAGAAGTTGTGTTCGGTTCATCCGACAACTTCCGTCGCGAAAGGTTAATCTTTCATGTCGCCCCGTTTAAAAGTAGCCATCAAGCACTATTAGGACGCGAAGTTTTCGCCCGCTTTAACGCAATACCGCATTATGCATCTCTAACACTTAAAATGCCCGGTCCACGCGGCATCATCTCGTTAAGAGGAAGTATTAAGTGTTATTCTAGCACGGAAGAATGTGAGACTGCCTTGACAGCCCCACACCTATCCGGCTCCGCTAGTAAAAGAAACTGACTAGGTCACTCAAACCCTGGACACGCCTAGACGAGTCCGGCGCCTACTAGCGGCATACCCTCATACAAGGGGCTGCATGCATGTACAACAAGAGACAATAAAGCTTAATTTTCCTCACTTCTTCAAAATCGTACTCTGTTTATTTAATGTAAAGTACATTTTTCGCACGATCATTTTCTTTCAAACTAAGTTCCCCTCTTTTACAGATGAACAACGTGCTACACCCGTCCAGGATACGGCACAACGGAGACACTGGCGCAGACGTGCGATGAGGGACCCGTTGCAAGGATTCTTTTCAGATTAAGACCCTGCGTAAACCTTTTTTACCGTCTCTTGTTGATATACATCCCCCGGTTCTTTATTATAACCGAGGAGGAGGCTGGCGTTTTGGCATTGGCCGCACCAGAATTTTTGCGCTGCACTGGACACTGTGGGCTTAGGGCATTATTCTGCCCATTTTCATAAAGACCGAATACCTTAGGGAGTATTCGGCGTCTCGAGTTAGGCCTTATATGCATCAGCTCGAATCATGTCTTTGGTCAAATGTTGGGTTGCCCGGCTCGTGTTTTGCTGCCTTACGTTCCGTTTTCACGGCTAACGCGGCACCAGGAGAACTATCGCGATTGTGCCCGGTTCGCCGGGCGAGCACCTCGAGAGAAAGCCGAAAACCGTCATGATATAGCGAGAGACTGGTCAACCACTCGACGACTCACTTTGGAATGTTTAGGATTCCTCCGCATTAACGAAGGACCGGTTTTCGGTCAGCACATACGCACTCGAATTCGGGAGAATGCGGTGCCCTGTGGACTATATAGTAGCCCCACCCTCGAACTTCTATGGCTAAGTGAAAGTGATAAAGCATTATAGTCCGGTTGCACGGTTTGCTACGCTATCACCTCCTTAACAGTACAAAGACGTTTGTTTAAGTGTTAAAAAGCGCTTTCTTTGCAAACATCCCAGCACTATGTGCGTGGTGGCTGATGCCAAGTACTGCCTTCTTTCATGTTATATACACATATACTTAAACGGCCGCACAGGGAGTAGTTTGATTCTTGAACGCACAAGTATAAATAGCTCTTATATTGTATTATATCATTGTTTTCACTAATCATACATGTCATTTAAACATAATATCCTTCGAAAGCATCGCGTCTCTATTAAACGAGCGCCCGGCAAGACTTCTTCAAAGTAGTGCTCGGCAGGTACTCGACTTCTGTCCGAATCTTGGGATGCAACGTCGGTGGCCTTCATCTCTGCCCAGTATGTCTTGACACGGGCCAGAGCCATCCGCGCTCCCTCAATACACGTCGATTGCCTCATTGCGTCGATACGCGGTACCACACCAAGGAACTGCTGCACCAAACCAAAATAGCTCTTCGGCTGGGGTCCGCCCGGCCACAAATGAGTCAAGACATGCTTCATGGCAAATCCGGACAATCGATTCAGCTCGGCCCATTCGGCCAACCGATCGGTCAGCGGCAGAGGACGCTCCGAACTATGGAATTGCGACAAATGTAGCTCCTCCCTTCTGTGCCCCTTCTGGCCCCGGAAGTGTTCAACCGCGTCCGCAGCGCTCGCCGCCAAGTCCAGATAAGCATCCTTCGAACTCCACAACTTATCCAACTGAGCATACTTTGGATCCGTATACTTCCTCCGCAGCAGAAACGGTTTTCCAGCCGCAATTGCCCCGGCCTGACTCAGCTCCTCTTTGGCAGCTCTTAAAGCCGACCGGGCATTCTTGGATTCAGCGGCGGCCTTCTTCAGGCCCTCTTGTTCCGCTTGACGTCCTTTTTCAAGAACCTCGCAGCGGTCGGTACTATCCTTCAATTTTATGGCCATTCTGGCCATTTCCTCTTTGCTTCGGCAGTGAGCAGCCCGTTTGGCTTCTAGCTCTTCGGCCGCCTTTAAAGCGGCCGCATTACTATTTCTGGCTTGCTCTTTCGCTCGGGCGAGTTCCGCCCACTCCTCCACAATGCGGCACCATCTGCATTAAGCATACAAATAGTGAGACATGGGCGTCAAGCTCCCTCACCAGTGTCCTCATCAAGTCGCATACCTTGTGACTCGTCAAACCGCTTATTGACCGGTAGCGATGTCGACATCCGCCTTGTCCGATTGCCACTTTAGCTCGGCATATTCATCAGTCCGGTAGCCACGGACGTCCCGCCACTGCCTAGGAGCGGCGATATGTTATAATCGAGATTTTGATCCTCGACGCACTGTCAATTTTGACAACATACCGAGTCTCGAGGGCTACTATCTATACAGGCGCATTCTATATGCATAAGCGCCGGAAGGTGCATCATTTTTGCGTACCTCGAACCCCGTCAGTAAGCTTCTGACGGCTTCATGCAATCCGCTCTCCGCGGATGCAATTCTTTCAATCACCGTACCCATTAGAGCACGGTGAACTTTTGAGATAGCCGCTCGCCCGAGCAGATCCTTCAGCTCCTCCGACCGCACACCACTTGGCGCCGGACCTTCCGGCCCCGCCGGACTTGGGGGAACCCTCCGGGACGACACCTCCGGGTCGTCCGCTTCACATGAGGGTGCGACAGGTGGAGGCGTTTAGCTCTCCATCATCTCCGGAAGAAGATCCCCCGAAGACGAGCTCTGCTGAGAAGGGCTGAGGTCCGAACTACAAGGTACAATTTCGTTATCTTTATAAATAAATACAGGATGTTCCTTATTTACAAGACCCCTTCTTTTTACTTACGGCTCGTTGGAGGGCTGATCCCCTTGGGGAAATAGTGCGGCTGGGTTACTTCCCAGCGCCGGACTCTCTGACGAAGATTCCTTTCCCCTCTTTGAGGCCTTGACCTTCGGATCTTCTGAAGCGGTCCTCTTCTCTTCTTGAAGGATGGGACCTTTAATCCCTCCTTCCTTGCTAGCCTCCTTCGTAGAGGCAGTTGCTTCCCCGCTCCCCCCTTCGCCTTCTTCAAAAGGCGTGACCTTCAACTTCTTGGTCAGTATGGGATCCGGCGTGGTCTCCGGGAGGGGAGTCGGACACCTTATCAACTTTGCCTTGGCTATCCACTCCTGTTCAAGAAACGGCTCCTTTAAAGGGCGTATATATACGATAAATAAATGAACAGCTTGTCCGGTTACAGGACTACTTACTTGAGTATCTGGCGATTGCAGCTTAGTCCTGCGTCCTCGGTCAGTCCGGACACTTCTCTTGTGATCTCAAGAACAGTTTATACATCTCCACGGGCGTCGTGCCCATAAAATTTTGAGAGCTCGTGGTCCCTCCGGATTAAATTCCCACAAAGGCGGAGGGGGCGACGCTTGAGGCGTATACGCCGGATCACCATAACCTGCGCCCTTTGCAATCAGATTGATCTCTCTTTCTTGAAGGTCTCGAATACGGCCTCAGCAAGGGAACGCCTTGGACGGCCCCCAGTCGAGCCCCTTGTTGACCCATGACGCCCGGCCGCTGTGGTGGACTGGCGAAGGCGGGAGTGCCACCCATTTGGTGCCCCAGGAGCGGTGATATAAAACCACTCCGTTGCCACAAACGAAGCTCCTCTTGAAAAGAGCCCTCGGGCCACGGAGCATCTGACATTTGCTTATGACCGCCCCTCCAAGACTTCGCTTGTTGCCCTCGATCATCTTTGGCTTCACCTTGAAGGTCTTGAGCCACAATCCAAAGCGGGGGGTAATATGGAGGAAGGCCTCGCATATGACAATGAATGACGAGATATGGAGGATGGACTCCGGATTCAAGTCATGGAAATCAAGCCCATAATAAAACATGAGCCCCCGCACAAAGGGATCCGTCGGGAAGCCTAAAACCCGAAGGAAGTGAGACACGAACACCACGTTCTCGCCGGGCTCAGGAGTGGGAATGACCTGCCACAGGCGGGCAGCCTATCTGAGATCTCGCCGGTTAGATACTGGCGTCTCGCAGCTTTAGCACATCTTCTTCTGTGACGGAGGAAGACATCCATCGGCCGTCTTTGGTCGGAGCGGACATCGTCGAAAGTCCGGCGCTGAATCAAGCTTTGGGTGTTGGAACTCGAAGCGTGAGGCGAACTCGATGGAGGGTGTAAAAAGAAAAGGGCCTTGGTCTCATTATAAAGAGGTTGAATACCAAGAGCCCACCCCGTGGTTGATTAGGACTCGCATTCGATAGAGGAGGCGTGCCAACGGGCACGGTTGGGTTACCCACGTCCGTATTGATGAGAATCCCGGAATAAGGGGGGCACGATCTATGATTTGATAAGACGTGCCAAGGAAACCGCCTCGCTAAACGCGCTAAGGTGAAACGGTAAAAAACGATTCATATAAAGGTTTGGCCGTGGTGTGATGTCACGCCACGGAATACGTCAGCAGATCTGTGCAAAAGTTATTCTCTCTACGATGGAATGTGGAACTTGTTTTGCAGAGCCGGACACTATCCTTGTGTTCAAAACCTTCTATGAAGTATTCGGAGGAGGAACCCGCCTTGCAATGCCGAAGACAATATGCGCGCCGGACTCGTCGTCATTGAAGCCTGGTTCAGGGGCTACTCCCGGACTAGGGGGTGTCCGGATAGCCGGACTATCGTCACGGCCGGACTCCAAGACTATGAAGATACAAGATTGAAGACTTCGTCCCGTGTCCGGATGGGACTTTCCTTGGCGTGGAAGGCAAGCTTGGCGTCTGGATATGTAGATCTCCTACCATTGTAACCGACTCTGTGTAACCCTAACCTATCCGGTGTCTATATAAACCGGAGGGTTTTAGTCCGTGGGGACTAACAACAATCATACCATAGGCTAGCTTCTAGGGTTTAGCCTCCTTGATCTCGTGGTAGATCTACTCTTGTACTACCCATATCATCAATATTAATCAAGCGGGGTAGGGTATTACCTCCATCGAGAGGGCCCGAACCTGGGTAAAAATATCGTGTCCCTTGTCTCCTGTTACCATCCGCCTAGACGCACAGTTCGGGACCCCCTACCCGAGATCCGCCGGTTTTGACACCGACACGGCACCTTTGGCACGTCAGCGCCCCTGTTGCTCCGGTCCCGGCGGCCTGGATTTGCGTTCTCTCCAAATCTTGGCTTGTTCGGGTCCCCCCGGCCACCTTGGCTTCTCCTGTGCCATCCCACCCGGTCGCCCAACCTTGCCCACCTCCATGCCCCCCACCTCCGCCCGGTCCGTAGCTCTCACGTCCGGTGATGTCTGGTGCCTCCTTAGGTAGCTGACGCAACTCCCCTTCTTGTGGTGGCAGTTTCAACTGACGATTTGGCTTCCTCTTCTCTGAATCTTGCTCCGACGGCTTGGGATTGCTCAGACTGTGGCCAAGGCGAAATCCTTGCTCGATCTTTCGATGCTGGCAGCGGCGACACCTAAGGGTGCCGTCACCTTCTTGGAGGCGCTGCCATGGCCGTCATCTGTGCCCCTCTTCGAGCAGCAGGGGAAACCCTAGGTCCGGTTATCCGGATCGGGCGGTGACGGCGTCTCGGCGTCGTTCTCCTTCATGAAGGCGTCGTCTTATTTGTTTGCGGTGTCCTCGGCAGCGGATTTAGAGATGTTGGCCGTCATGTTCGTTTGGTTTGGGCTGCTTACAAGGTGGCGAGTTTAGCTGTGTTGTGTCTATGTCTTCTGGGTTGAGCATCCCATGTCTCTGCTCCGTGCACCATGTTTACGCCTATGCGTTTGTGCCATGTGTTGTACTACCGCTTGTATTCACTCTTCTTCTATCAATGCAATGATACGCAAGCTTTGTGTATTCGCGAAAAAAAAAATTGAGTTGAAGATTATAAGATTAACTTTGCCAGATGGTGTAATATCCGCTATGGAGATTTTCGAGCATGTCCAAGAAGTTGTATGTTATCCTAATATCTTCATTGTCTACCCCATCTTATTTACTATGCATGTGACTGGCTTACAAAGTTGAAATTACTGAAGAACTATATGAGGTAAACAATGGTTCAGAGAGGATAAATGATTTGGCAATATTATGCATCGAGAAGAAATTATTGGATGATATTGACATCGACCCCGTCATAATTGACTTTGCATTGAGGATTGTTAGAAGAAATTTCTAAGGTAATATGTATAAATTATTTTATATGCATACTGATTTAGATGCATTTAAGTGTTATCGATCAATATTTCATATATATGTATATACATTTTTATGTTATGACATCCATATTAAGCCCTGACTTTTAGTCTCGCCTCGGGCCCCCAAAATCTCAGGACCGGCCCCGAGTATATCCACATCAATTAGATGCCCATTTCTGTTGTCTTTGGAGATTAATCTTGTCGCGGTCGAAGTCAATTTTTGTGGATATCGTTTGTGTGAATTTTGTTCATAGTTGCACCGCTACAGTATCAGGATTTTGAAAAGCCAAAAAAAAAACATTGTCTATACCACACCTCTTTAGGGTTCTTGAAGCAAACTTTAGCATTCAATGGACCTGATAGTCATGTACCCACATGTACATGTACGATGCATTTTCCTGGAGATTGTTTTAATTTATGTGGAGTATGTCCCAAATTTTGTTGAGATTATGTTGTCTTCGTCAAGGTTAATTTGTCCACGAGAACCAACACCACGAGCTCCGATTTTTGGTCTCGTGGATCGAGGGCCCTAGGCAGTCATGTTACTGTCCAGAGCATTAGCCCACTTGGGTGATGACATATGTTGGGTCGGGCCCGGCTTGAAAAAACCCAGATCCTAAATGACAAACCCAAGCTTGGTCTGAAGCCTGGAAATGTTTTTTTTTCTCATGCCCGAGCCCGGACAGAACGTTGGGTTTAGTGTGCGTGCATGTAATCCCAGCTTGGAATTCTGGAATACTGAAGCCCGAGCCCTTCTGAGCTCACTTTTGAGCTGCAAAAGAAGCACAGCCCGGGTTTTTGGGTTTTTTCGGGCTGGGCTGCCCATGATCGGGTTAGTGGCAAGTATGCTTTGCGTAGTTGTTCTCACGGCTACACTCTTTCATGCTCATGATCGTTTTTCTCAACCATATGATAACATAGTAGACATGAGACATGTGACCTTGCTAGGGGTGGGTCCTGTCCTGCCCATGATAGATCGCATGATTTTAGATTCTCACTTGTTGGGTACGAGACTCATATCCCTCTTTAAAATCTTTGAGCATAGTGCATAGATTTTGTATTCTACTTCTTCTGTTCCTTTTATAAGATGTTTTACACATTTCAGACATGCACAAAACAGTTCAAACTGGACTGGACTGGCTAAAACATCTTATAAAAAATAAGTGAGGGAGTACATTTTTCAGGATTTGTATTCAATAATGGAGCTAGAGTTGACAGTTTCGAACGACTTTGATGTAACTTTGTGTTTTATCCGAACACTTTTTTTTCTTGTTTTCTGCGAATGAACTCTCTGTTTTTCGAACAGCCCTTTTCAGTTTCGTCGTTTTGATATATTTTGTTCGGTTGATCCTGGTCAATGATAATCGAGTGAATAGCAAAAAACTACCACATTACGGGTTATCGTTCCGGAAAACTACCGCATTTTTTAATTTTTCAAAAAATTACCACAAATTTGGTTGGCTGTTCCAAAAAACCCAAGTGGCCGAACGGTTAAGTTTTAACTGGGGTTATGACATGTGTGGCCCGCCCGTCGAGGTTTTGTAACCACAGTGCTCACTGGCCAGCGTGTGGCCGTTAGGGCGCCTGGGCCGTCCCGACCAGTCAAACGGATCCGGCCCTCACTCTGTCTCCCTCGCTCACTCTCCCCCTCGCCTGTTTCCCTGGCCGAGCTCTCCATCGTCAGCCGACCACCTCGGTTCCTCGTCACGGCCGTGATGCCTTCTTGGAATGATGGGGATGAGAGCTCACGACAAAGATGGGGGGCAACCTGATGGACATGGAGTACTTTGTAAGCCTCATCCTCCTCCTCTCTGTCATTATCTAGGGTTAGGGTTAGGGTTGAATCGATTTGGGAATGAGGGTTGATGAGTCAGTATATTTGTATGGATGGATTCGTTTGGTTTGGTTATCTATTAGTTTTGATCTAGGGTATGGATGGCATCATGATGTCTCGATTCGACCTTGAGCAAGGCAAAGCTTGACTCAAGTTGAACTAGTTGATGCATTGGTTCTGATCTACCTTTTATCGCATGTAGGACACACCTGACACCATCCCTGAGCCACTCTGGTGTGGTGCTCCCATGGAGGAAGTTTCCAAGTGTACTCTGCACCATATGAAGCCTCGGAAGGGTGTTGCGTTTGAAGGTGCTAACATAGGTTCTATGGATGCCCGGTTCAGTGAGTAATTGAGTATCTTTGGGTGGATTCAGTTATGCCTAGTGGATTCAAGTTATGCCTAGTGGATTCAATTATGCCCAAGTGGTTACCGAATTTGTACATTAACTCTATTTGAACTGAATTTAGTACTGAATTTATGGTTACATGCCCTCCTCTTTTTGAATTGAAGTTAGAATTTATGCTTTTTACAAGTATGTGTTCTCTGATCAAACTACAGAGGTGTGAATTGTGGTGTAGTTCTGGGTTGATCCTGCTGGCCTGATGTACTTAAGAACTGCCTCATCAAGTTGTGGGAAATGTTCCATGAGCAAAACCTTGGAAGGATTCAAGACAAGCATGCATATGAGGATGAGGTTGCCAAGTTGAAGAAGGACTATGATCATCTCTGCACTGAGTATCATAAAATGGTTGATGATGTTAGCAAGATGTTTGGTGGCGGGATGGTGTTGGAAAGATTGACTACCAAAAAGCAATGGATGCCGAGAAATTTGAGAAGCGAAGGAAGAGCTAGAGTCGAGATGAAGATGGAGAAGCTAAGGCTAGCAAAAGAACAGAGGTGTATCCTTCTGACCCAGTGCATATAATTCACAACACCGTGAAGGCAATGAAAGAGATAAAGGTGGACAGGATCTTCTTGCACAAGAGAAGATAGAGCTTGAGAAATTAGTTGTCGATCTGCTGAATGCCGCCATGGGAGCAAGGAAAAGCTTGAGAAAATCAAGGCCATACTGGAGGCTTGAAGATTTGGACAATGGTGGTTAAGTAAGTAAGGTGGCCTACACATATAATAGGCCTTGCAAGATGATGGTAGGAGTACATTTTGTGCAGTCCTATATGAACTGTTTAAGTTATGGTAACTAGAGTGGTGGAGAACCTTTGCTAAGTCCGGCTTATGTTATTGTAATCGTTAAGAACCTATCTATCTTAAGTAATGCGTTGAAGAACTGTTTTATTTCTTTAGGTTGTTTTCCGAAAGTAGCAATGTCAACTAGTATATTTTTGGGCCTAAAACCATTATGTACACATTGTGGGCCTAGACTGGCTGTTTTATTACTCCACCTACCTACCACCAACCATTAGTAGTCTATAAAGCCCACCCCTAGAGTGAAACCGCAGCCAATCCCCCATCCCCACCCTTCTCAACCCCCCAAATTACCAAAGAAACCCTAGAATCCAAGGGAGAGATGGATCCCGGAGAGGTCATAGATGTAGAAGAAGAGGTGCCTGTGCAAGCCAGCGCCAAGATGCAAGGAGGAGGGCGAGAAGGCAACTTGTCGAGATGATCCTTGCAAAGACGCAACCGCAAGGACATAGAGCAGTTCTCGGAGGCTTTCCCCCTGGTTCCAACCCTAGTGATGATGATATCATCTCTTTGGGCAAGGAGGAGGAAAATTTCCATCCCTTTCGTGTCACTAGGCGTAGGTGGACAAGGATTACTGCACTCCATGATTCTCGCTGTTATGTTTCTGTGTTCCTAGATCTGTCTTTCTATCTATGTGATGTTTGAAGTTGGTGTAAGAAGAATGTTGAATGAGCTATGTATGTGATGAATCAAGTTGTCTATGATGCAATGCAATGTATGAAGCTGGTGAAAGAAAAAAGTTGAATGATCTATGTATGTGATGAATCAATCTGTCTATGCTACAATCTGTCAAAGCCACTTTTGGGGTTGGTCGACAAGTAGCCCCCCAAAGTGACCAAATTGACCTAATCATATCAATCAATTATCAACAAAATAAATCACTTGATCTACATAACAATTCATAACCTAGAACATATCAAATCAAAATAGAGCTTGACCTAATCATATTAATTGTTCCAAGCAGTTCAAACACAAACCACATAACATAATTGTTGCAAGCAGTTCAAACATAGACCACATGACCTAATTGTTTCAAGCAGTTCAAACATAGACCACATAACTTAATTGTTAAACACATTCAATGGTTTCCACTGGCTGTGAAATACAAAGCAAATTTGCTTGGGGCCTTCCTCTTCCTCTTAGAACCAACATCACTTGACCGATGTTGATGTCGCCTTTGGAGCATTGAAACCTCTTGCAACTCTTGATGATCCGTGTTCTTTGTCGAGATGATGCACTTGACACAGTGTTCTTGGCTGGTCTTTGAAGCAGTCTTTGGGTTCTTTCTCTTTCTTGATCCACCGTTGAAACCGCAGAGATGTGGTTGCCCTTGTTGAAGCAGATGTGTTTGCCCTTGTTGAAGGCTGTTCTTTGGTTTCCTTCCCTAATCGGGTCCTCAAGTCGGAGCTGGACTCGATGATGTGGCCCTAGCCGGAGGTGGCCCTGGTTGGTCTTTGAAGTTGCTGGGTAGGATGCCCTGTTTTCCTGAAATTAAAAACAAGTTGCAGCTCACAAGTTCTATGCATTAAAAACAATTAGCAGATTTTCCTTTTTGAATTGGCTTAGTTACCTGGTGGTTGTTTTTCCTTGTCATAAACTTGGCCTTAAGTCTATCTCCACACGTTGTCCACTTGTGGCCTTGCAGACCACAGTTACTGCATGTTATTGTGCCCATCCTTGATGTATCCTTTGGAGCTGGCACCTCAAATTCACGCTTTCTCCTAGCTGTCTGCTTCTTGCCTTTCTTCTCCCTAAAAACTGGTGGTTCTATGTCCGTGTGTTGGTGTTGGGCCGAATTCAGGACCGGGGATGTGGTAGATGATGTCTTTGGTATGCAGCCTTATACATTGGCTTCTTAAAGAATGGATGCACATAATCTTACGGGTGAACTTTTATCTTCCTCATTGCAGATATTGCATGGTGGCAAGGTGATCCACCATGTCCCACCTCCTGCAAGAGCAGCTCCCTACATCAAGCTTCACACTATATGTGTTCTCTCCACTAGTTACTTGCCAAATGTTGGGACCAGCCATGTTTGCTTCACAAGATTTAGCCCACTTTTGCTCTCCTCAAGCTTCTCCATGTAATGTGGGGTTATTTCCCACCCACAGCTCTCTGCTTTCTCTCCGATGCCCCTGGTACTTAACCATTAGTTTGGTCCTCAACCCTTCAAACATGGTCTTAATTGGTTTTGACCTAACATCTAGAATCATTTTGTTGAAAACCTCACTAAGGTTGTTCACTACCAAGTCGATCTTGCACACATGATCCATTGCATATCTGGCCCAACACTCCTTAGGGATGCCATTCAACCACATGTAGGCTGGTTCACATGTCGCTTTCAACCCATCCATTCCTTCTTTGTGACCATGTTCAAGTGAAGGAATAGCTAGCTTTGTCAACCCATATCTTAAGTTCTTACGCTCTAAAGCCACCGACCGAAGTTGGCATATATGTGTCTTAGGCAATATCTTTGTGGGGATTGAGGAAATACTTCATTAATTGCTTTAAGAAGGCCCTGTTGTTTCATTACATAAGGTAGTAATGAGATAACTATAGCAGCATTGCTATGTGCATAAGAATAATACAGAGTCAGAGAAAATACCTTCTGCCTGTCAGACATGATGGTGTAGTTCCCAAACTGGTTGATGGTGCCAATGCAGACTCTAAGTTGGTTTAAAAACCAGGTCCAGCTAGGCCCATCCTCTTTGTCAACCACCCCAAAAGCAATTGGGAACACATTGTTGTTCCCATCTCTCCCGATTGTCGCCAATATCTGGCGGCTCGTGGATAACTTGATGAAGCAACCATCAAGTCCTGCATAAACAAAGTGATGCTTAGGGCAAAATTGAATAACTTGATTACATTTCTAACATGATTAAATCACTGATTTGTACCTATGAAAGGCCTACAACCAGCAAGAAATCCATCTTTTGATGCCCGGAGGCAATAGAACATGTACTTGAACCTTGGTGGGGGCTGGGTTCAAAGGATCCTCAAAAGTAGTCACTATGCACCTGCTTCGTGGTTTGTGTCAAGCACACATTGTAGGTAGTCCTCAACCTCGAGATCGCTTTCTATGATCACCTTGCACAACATCAACAGCCATCGGTCTTGCCCTATATGCCAAACTCCTAGGTACATGCACCCCAAACTTCTTCTTAGTATGTTTGAGAACTGTCTCTACATCCGCCTTTACATTTGATCTAATCAGTGTCCTCCACAGCCTTCTGCAACCCATTCAAGAAGAACCTTTGTACTCTCTCCACAAGCTCCACAACTATGATCCATGTGGCACTTCTTGATTGTGAATGTATCTTCATGGGCTACTTTGGATGCAGTCATGAAAAATCACATCCATTCTTCCTCTCTGGGCACCAAACAATAACCCTTGATGGTTCATTCCTATGGTAATCGAAAGTTTCTCAAAGTCCTAACATGAAAATTTCTCAATGCCTTTCTAAACTCATACACATTGGTGAAGCAAAGGTCCTTGCACACTGCTCATGTGCATCAGTACCTTTTGGGTCATACCATTTCCTCTCTTTCTTCTTCTTCAATCTTCTCTTCCTTCCGTAAGGTAGTCTTGGAGTCTCCCCATCTGAGTCGAAATGCCCACATCATCGTGGAAGCAATAGTCATCGACTTCTGTGTACAAAATCTTGAAACTTTGGGATCTCCGGCTGTTGTGAGCTCTGGAAGTTGGACCTGGATTTGTTGTTGCTCTTCTCACAGCTTGAGTTTCTCAGCCTGCATGTTTCCACAACTATTTCCTCTCCACCGCCACCTCTTTCTCCTCCCCGCCAAAACTCAAAACATCACTGTCACCTTCAAACCGTGGTCTGCCTTTCAACAACATCTCTTTCTTCTTCATTTCCAATATTTTCTTCACCTCTCTTCCAAGCCTTGTAAGACATCTTTATCCCTCTATAGTCACCCCTATCAATCTCAAAGTCCGAGGATGATTTGTCAATATCATCATCCTCTTCACCAAAGACTGTCCATCATCATCTCCACCATGAGCTTCTGAAATGTTCAAGTTACAGCTTTGCTGTGTGTTCAAATTAACTTCAAGAGGGTGGACCACTCCATCTTGTGACAGACTTAACACAAAACTAGGACCCCCCACTGGACTGCCTATTGGAATTTGTTCTTCACAAACATTGTGAGCCTGTTACATTCAACATCTCTATCTTCATTTGCCTTGGAAACAATGATATCGAGCAATCGTTATATCTCGAGTGGTCTATCATTTCTTCAATCGCATCTTGACTGTCCGTAAGAAATAAACCTTCCTGTCCAATCGCTTGTTCTTTTACCCAAGACATGTAGTCATCGACCCATAGCCTTGAGTCTCGATAAGTGCTATCAAGTTCGTAAATGTGATGTCTCAAACAGAAAACCTCCTTTCCATATTATCTACGCCTCGAAATGCATCCTAACCTCCCAAATTTCATCATCCAGCCTGCATTACATAATATGTTATTTGAAAAGCCCAACTAACTAAGTGTTTTTTGCTACAAAAATTCAGTGCACACTACCTATAAAGTACAGTAAGGAATCTGAATCCACCATGCATTTCTACTAAATCTAACTAATCCTTCAGTGCCGAGTGATACTGTTGCATCCAAAACATGCCACAGAGTGTTTGCTCAACTATTATTCAGTGCATGTTCATGTTCTAAGATGAATCACAGCAGCATCAACCTAGGGTTTGGTCAAAAAACTAACTAAATTATGCTATGTTGTTTGAAATGAACAAGCAGAAATGCAGAAACTGTTGAAGGAGCTCATAAGAGGATAAAAAACTTACTCCACCCCTCCAAATGCAGAGGCCCAGTGCTGGGAGTTGGACGGATCTGCCTGCACAGCGCTAGCAAGAGACCTCGCTGCTCTGTACTCAAGCGAGAACTGGCAATCACCAGGCGACGGCGGTGTAGCCTGTGGCATAGGAGCTCAGATCACAGCAATTGCAGTGTCTGGCTGCCAAGGCCGGCGCCCGGGTTGGCGGTTACCGCCTCCCAGCTTATCAACCTCTCGAGAACTCGCCGCCTCCATCCCCCTTCCACCTCCACTCGTTGAATGGCCGCCATCGCCTAGTTTACGCCGCCGCCGCCATCGGAGAGGGAGGCGCGCCTGAGAGAGAGAGAGCGAGAGGGGAAGACAGAGTGAGGGCGGGCGGATCCGTTGACCTGGTCGGGACGGCCCGTGCGCCCTAACGGCCCGTCACCCGCCGTGAGCACTGTGGTCGACAAAACCACGGCAGGCGGGCCACACATGTCATAACCCCAGTTAAAACTTAACCGTTCGGCCACTTGGGTTTTTTGGAACAGCCAACCAAATTTGTGGTAGTTTTTTGAAAAATTAAAAAATGCGGTAGTTTTTCGGAACGATAGCCAGTAATGTGGTAGTTTTTTGCTATTCACTCATGATAATCAGGTCGTTCCCTTAGAAAAACAAAAACCATGTTATCAAGTTGTGTGCAGCGGCACGATGTCTGTCGCTGTGCAGCGATTAGGAGCTGTTGGTGCATATGCATCAGGAAGTCCAGCAGAGAACAACATAGCAACGGTCGGACAACGTCTCCAAATATCGTTATTTACATACAGACCACGTTTCCAAGTGGATGAATCATACGGTTTTGATTTCTGAAGATGCCGGCACGTGCATCGGTTCAGCTGTTCATTTTTCAGAGACTCTGAACTTCTGAAGCAGGAGAGAACAAAAAGAAAGCACACACAATACAAAATCCACTTTACTGATTATTTACAACCTAATACCAATCAACCAGCCACGATCCACGAGCAATCGCATCCAAGCCAGCTAGCAGGAGAGCACGTACGTACGTATCTGATGGACCGATCGGAGAGAGATTATTGGGAGGCTGCTGGCCAGGCTAGGCGTCGAGGTCGGCGGCCTTGAGGTGGAGGTTGGTGCGCGCGAAGGCGTAGAGCCTGGCCATCTCGTCGCCGTCGACGAGGCCGTTGCGGTTGGCGTCGGCGTCCCGCAGCGCCTCCCTGGCCTTCCACCAGGCGAACCACAGGTCCAGGCTGCGCAGCGCCTCCCGCAGCTCCTCCCGGCTGATCCGCCCGTCCCCGTCCGCGTCGAACTGCGCCAGCCACGCCCGGAACTCCTCCACCGTCGTCTCCTGCGGCAGCGCCCTGTAGTCGTACCGCATGAACGCCATCCTCCTCGATCTTTCTTTCTTTCTCTCTGTGCTTCCGCTCGCACGCAGACAGTGCGTACGTGTTTGCTTCTCCGTCCCCGCGGTTGATGCCCGTCTATATACACCCGAGATCCATGGCGATGACTGCGTACGTTGTTACTCCGGTTGCCTCACGTTTCGGCGCACGTTTGATGCGTTGTTAGGCGGGGCCAATCGGTGAAGATATCGCCTGCTTTTTCGACAGGCGGCCGGTCTATCATCAGATTCGATGCTTGCTGGAAGAACATTGGTAGCCTGGTGAGACTTCACCCGTGCATGCCCGATGCTTCCTCCAAGAACTTGGAATCGGATGCCTTTGACTTCAACGGCGCATACTTACATTTTTGCTGCGGACGCATGCAGTGATTATTCTATGCTGTTGTAGTGTTGCTTGTGCCCGATCGCTAGCTTGGTCCATTCCAGATAGCA
The DNA here is from genome assembly GCA_021605145.1 of Aegilops bicornis. Taxonomy (NCBI): domain Eukaryota; kingdom Viridiplantae; phylum Streptophyta; class Magnoliopsida; order Poales; family Poaceae; genus Aegilops; species Aegilops bicornis. Next base: position 601,923,452 of record CM038674.1, on the reverse strand, counting down.
AAACGGATCGAGAGAGATTAGTCCACCGAGCAATAGCGTTGAACTCATGCGGCAATGACACACCAGCCAGGTGCTGGGTTTATCATATTGTCAGTCGTGACCAACTTGATCAGCATTCTCTGTCTCTAGAAGATAAGATGGGACTTCGTCCAGAAATAATAGTACTGTATTGGTATAAAGCTTCCTTCCGAGAAGCAACATGTACGGTCAATACTTGGCCATTAGGTAAGCCGTAAGCGTCAGTCAACAGTTTCAGCAAAATCAAAGTTGATACTAGCTTGATACTGCCATGTGTACCAGTGCACGACATCCAAAGCACGTAACACCGTGACCTCAGCTGTCTCACGAGCCGGGGCATCATCGATCGGAAAACACCGCGTACGTGGCCGCTGGCAATCCAACGTCGTACGTGGAGGATCATCGCGCGCGCCAAGACAATTTCTTTCTTGAACGTGAAAGCACTTGCATAATGACTGCTGTTGGACTTGGATATATACAAGTGAAATACAGCTAGATGTTGCCTTCTCCTCTGTCATTACAGTTGTCTGTTGCTATTTGTTAATCCAATCAAGATTAGAGAAAGTATATCATCGATTATTTAAGCTCCCAAGGTTTCGCATGTGGCCGACGAAGGGGCTGTCTTCAAGACAAGCAGCGCAAACCAATGAGCGAAAACAATATCCACCCCACGTATTCCCAAACTCTGCTGTCACCTCGCTCAATTAGACCTCAATAGTCTGTCACCTCGCTCAATTAGACTTCGAGCCAGTAGTCTTGAAACCTAACCAATTGTTAATGTTTACAAGGACAGTTAGCCCTTGGAAAGCAACTTTTGTTGCATGGTTTGTCGACAAGTTGGCAGTGTGGATAGGAAAAGTATATGAAAGCAAGACCAAGACTCACTTTTCCCTCTCTTATTTATCTGCCAGTTGGCTAGCAAGACCAAGACTTTAGCAGTATGATCTTTACACTGCACTATCTAAATGTGTTATTTCCACTAACAAGAAAGTGCGAGTATTACTTCTTTCAACACACTATATCCGCGGATACTCACATGTACGCAAATACACTAATCCTATGAACACACATCATATTTCTGTAAGCACCTTTAAGATAATGAGTCGACACAATATCTTGAGATTGACAAAGTCATTTATAAGTATTACTTTTGTTCTATATGAAATATAGGGAATACACCCGCATATTTTTCAATCCAAGACACAAGGGCATGGCAACTTAAAAGAAAATAAAAGACACAAGAGCATGGACAAAGCTGCACAGTGCACACAAACAGTGGCATCTTTTGCTTACTCCAAATGTACGAAGCATCCAAGATATTTACTCACTGTGCTGCACTATTTCACTACGTGAACACTGGAAGACTGGTCGGGTACCAGCTGATTTATTTTTTACTAATTATATAAGAGATACCAACTGGTTGTTACAAGGATATAATGGAGAAAAAATAATAAAGAAAAGACTTGCGGGAGACTCGCTAGTGATTCCTTTTAAAGAGGAACCAGGTCCTTTGTTTGGCTTTAGCACAGGCATAAACATAGCCCCGTCCTTGCTCCCAAGCAATGTATCCCACTACCCCTTCCGACGCGTACGACAGGTTCAGCAGCGGACCTCCGCCCACGGCGCCGCCGCCGCAGCAGCAGCCCACGTACAACCACGCCATGAACCAGAGCCACCACGCCCGCCCCGCCGCCGGGCTGGCGCGCTGGTCCACTGGCCTCTTCCACTGCATGGACGACCCCGGGAACTGTAAGTGCTCTCTGTATTTCAGTTCAGAGTTCAGGCTTGAGGGCCGAGAGCTGCTAGGTAGCTAGCAATGGTCTCCCATGGCCGCTCAGTTGAGCTTATCCGTGTCTTTTCGTGAAGGTCTCATCACCTGCCTGTGTCCCTGCATCACGTTCGGGCAGATCGCTGACATCGTGGACAGAGGAACCTGCTGTGAGTTCTTTCTTCCTCTCCTCCCCCCATTTATTCAGCTTCTTCTTCTAGCTCGGCAGATCCGCCGGCTATGTTTGACGTGTGAGAGATTGGCTTGCTGGTGCAGCGTGCGCCGGGAGCGGGGCGGCCTACGCGGCCATCTGCGCGACGACGGGGATGGGGTGCCTCTACTCGTGCGTCTACCGCACCAAGATGCGGGCGCACTACGACCTGGACGAGGGGGAGTGCCCGGACTTCCTGGTGCATTGGTGCTGCGAGCTCTGCGCGCTCTGCCAGGAGTACCGGGAGCTCAAGAATCGCGGCTTCGACATGGGGATCGGCTGGGACGCCAACATGGAGCGCCGGAACCGGGGCGTCACCGGCGGGCAGGTCATGGGGGCGCCGGCCACGCCCGTCGGCATGATGAGATAGATGGGTGACGCCCGCGAAATCTCCGGTGATTTTCATGCGCCATGCTCCTCCCATCCCCTGTGCCATTTCTCCTTGTGTTGTTCTGGTTTGGAGATCGTTCGGTCCACTGTTTTCTACTAGCAGCGTGTGCATTAGTTTGGTTTGATTGATGTACTGAATTCTGTTGATTCTATGTAAATTTGCGACGCATTCACGACTTATGCGAACGGTGATGGATTTGATGATTGCTCCAGAATTAGATAAACGGTATTGGTGAGACACATTACCCCCATTTCCTCTCCTCTTGTATGTCGAGACGACCTCCTGTAGTCCTGCGCAAAGTCATATTGACTACAAAGTAAGTACAAATCCAATGTCAATGCTATAGTTTTTCTTTGAGTGAAACACCGAGTACAATACGAGAGGCACCCAAGCTTACGCCACTTTAAGCTTGATACACGAAGTATAGCACCCTGACGTTTTTACAACAAAAGTTGCCATCCGAAAAAGAAACAAATCCCTCAAAAAATTGAAACTTGATATCAAACAAAAAGTTGCCATCCTCAGATAACTAAATTTGCCATTAAAAAACATCAAGGCAGATTACTTCGTGCCACACGTGTGACACTTACTTAACCCTGATGTATTACATGCTCTAACGTTGAATTGCTTGTGCCCAAATTGGCTAAAGAATACTGCTGAACTCCGCCGACGCAAAACCCATTCTAAGAACCTCTACTACCCACAAATCCTCCTTCGTGGATGCGGCCTGCCAGTACACGGACAAGAGAGAAGGCAATAAGTGATCCAATCCGACTCTCGTATCATCTCTATAGGTCTGTACCGTGTGCAAACCTTCATATTCAGACCATATATGTGGATGACATGAGAGCTCATTGACGCGCCCGGTAGTCCTTCATATATGACGCGGTTAAGCCTGGAAACCCGGACTACTTTTTCTCTTTCTTTATTCTTTCTCTTATCTTTATCTCCACCAATCACAAAAATATCTATGCATGTGACCATACATATAAAGGCGAAAATAAAAAGTATGACTGCATGCATGGACAAATAGGAGCTCTAGAGGATACGTCCGGACATTGACCGAAGGCACTCGTGGACGTTTGAGGGGCTAAATTTGCCAAGTCTGGCTGTCAAATTTGCCAAGTCTGGTTGTAGATGCCGTAAGTCTTATGCAACACTCGCCCAGTAAGCCACACCAACACAATTACACAAACTTGTGACTCCTGACATAGATTGGACTATTTCTGCAACATATTTTGATTTACTAGAACTATTTGTAATTTGTTTTTGACATATAAACCTTCAGCAAACCTACAAGATACCATATTAAAACTACTTACAGTTTAATTTCAATGTATTTTAAGCTAATGTGTTGGATTTGTGATGTTTCTGCATGTTGTTGTGCTGACAGCGGAGGATTTTATTCGCCATGTTGGTAACACTGTGAGTTAGCAGCCATTTCTCGGTTGATCTGAGCTCCGATGTGCCTGTGTATGATGGGGTGGATGAATAATAATACACATTGTCACCCATCTCGCCGCTGGCTACCCCGCTGCATGTGGCGCTTCAGGACAGTCCCACCTCCCTTCCCCACCATCTTAGGCGATTTTCTATTCCAATTTTGTGTCACCCCCATCTTCTTTGGCCATGTCGACACTTTTTCCGGCATCCCCATTCCGACGGCGCTCCTCACTGCCGTCCTCGCTCAGGAGTGAGTTGCACCACTTGCAGTGAAGCACATGTAAAGGAAAAACTCACATACATTTTGTACCTAGAGCCATGGCCGCCGAACGGCCATCGCCGATTTCAATGATTTGTTGTGTTTCAGACCACACATTTATGCCACTCGGAGAAGGAAGAGGAGAAGAATCCATTCAGATGAAGAAGTGCTTGAATCGTGGCTCGTGGACGATGAATTCCGCCTACATACTCGATTCCTTTGTCGCACGTGTATGTCACCTAAGGTGAGCCTATATGAGAAGCTTCGATATGGGGTTGAGTAGGTTTGAGGGCTTAAGTTTGAGGGAGCGTCTACATTATTAAAAAAGTCAATTCCCAAAAAATAGATAACTTAAGAATAAAAGATAGGATAAAAAAATAAAATTATGAGGAATCGGCTAGAGGCTCTTGCTCCCGCTACTCTGATAGAACCTCCAACATTCATCGATGGGCAGCACGCACCACTAGCCACTGGGGTTTCACCGTGGAGAAAAAAATAGTGTTGTGGTCTGGTTTATAGAGGAAATTGCACAACCCACTAACTATCGAGAGCAAATTTTCACAGAACACCTACTCTTCGGATTTGCTACACAATACAACATTTAATGGTGTAATCCGTTGCAGCTAGCTCTAACTCTTTATGTGATTATGTTGACATTATTCCTAGCAGGTGGATCCCCACTTGTAAGTGTACATGTGGCAACAAATATGCCACATCAACCAACTTGGACTAACTAAAACATTTAACATCTCTCAAAACTATGGTCAAAATGATTCGAATATTTTGCAGATCAATATTTGGTACATACATGATTTGTCGGTCTTTTTTTTAAAAAAAAGCAGAAAAAACTTCCGATCTGTTCATCAAACATCATGACAGTGCAAAGAACATCAGAAGTAACAGAAATGACATCCAAATCCATTGACTTTTTGAAAGGAAAAAAGGAGTGAGCCAATACATTGCTAATTTCTCCAAAGCACGTGGTCCAAAAAAGGTTAAAGAGTTATCAAACGAGTATTGGGTATATACAAGATTTACTGATTTTTGTTGGTTTTTTTAAATGTTAAGCTTTAAATAAAAAACTTTATTGAGCAACTAAAACTGTGAATATTGGTAGTTTTTATTGGTCGGCTGGTGTGAAGTTTTTTTTTTTTGCCATGTGTGCACTTACAAGTGGGATCCACACATCAAAAATCATGTCAGCATGATCAAACGATGGATCAGAGCTAGCTACAACGAGTTACACCAATAGATGATGTTTTGTGCAACAAATCTGAAAAATAGGTATTCCGTGCAAAATCAACTCTAATTGTTGATTTTTCTTTTGGGGGACACCAATTGTTGATGGTTTTGTGTAGTTTCCTGCTGGTTTACATCGCCCGATCTCCTGTTTGTCTGAACCACACAACACGAGCACATTTTTTCCTTTTTAGAAACACAACACGAGCACATTGAATGAAGCGAAAAGCCATGTGGCCGACTGGCCGGGCCATGACACGATGCGGGCGCGACATGGCCGGACAGTAGCAATACTGGGCCAGCTGACACCATCGCGTCCATCATCAATAATCGTGTACGGGCCGAGGAAGGCACTGCGCCACTCGTGGTCGCAGTTAAACCCACGACGACCCAGAGTCGCGGTCGTCTCACCGCCGGCCACACGCACGCTCGGAGCATCCGACACGTTTCGACGTTTCGTTCGCCAGCAGCCCCACAAGGCCACAACCATCAAGCTGTTGATCCTAGCCGTCCATCCGCTTTGTACTCGCTTCAGCTGTAGCCGCCCGATAACTGACGAAGTGTCGCCCGTTACTCGACAGCCACGGGTTCAGTCTCGGCCCTGGCACCGATTCCCTCGCTGTCCGGCCCGGCGACCCCCACACCGCCGACGTCAAGCAGCCCGAACCCGATCGAACGCCGTCGACATCGTCTCCGCCTCCCACATTGCAGGGTATTTTTTAGTAAATGCTGCAAGGTTTAAAGTGTGCCTTGTATGCTGTTAATTGACGAAGTATATGGTGCTCACTGAAGAAAATATGCCGTGTGCAAAGCTGAGATGTTTGTGGCGCACGGTTGGGAGGTGGCAAATCCAAGTAGTCTTGGCCGTTGGATATTCTCTCCATCATATTGGATTCTGCCACGTGTACTAATTCAGAATATTTCACACTTGTGCTTATGCACAAACCTGAAAACAAAGACATTTCTTTTTTGTTCTAGATTCTTCCAGACTTCAACTCTTCATGTTTTCCTCCGTTAAAAGAATGGACACTCATTATTCTATTTTTTATGTTGTACAATATGCACATAACACATACACTTCTCATTTGTTCTAGACTCTTCCATACTTCAGACTTGACGCTTATTTTTTCTTTAATTTTTTTGGTTCAAAGCTAACGCAACATCTTTCCAAAGTCCAATTTTCTTTGCAAATGTAATACTCAATTGTTATTATATGTTTGACATGATTTTTGTGTAGTATTTACCGCATTCATCAAATATTATATAGTTATAATTTGATTTCGAATGAGATGGGTGATGAGACTTAAACCTCAACTTAAATTTCAATTGTGCACGATTCCAAATGTATATATTTGTCTATTATAATGTTGTGTGTCGATATTGGGTCACACTTCACTCTTGCGTGCAAGGCACGTGCAACTTACTAGTAACTTGTAGTTATGCCATGTCAAATTAGATTTTTTATTTCGCGGATGCCAATTAGAGGATTTATCTTTGATTTGAACATGCATACTATGTATGGCAGAGATGCATACAGATCTCTTGCATAGAGATGCATACAAATATATGAACAATTTTTTTTTGTGTGTGCGCGTTTCTATATATATAGCTTATTCTACACCCCTAATAACGCCATATACAAAATTTAGTAAAACCATGTACAAAATGTAGTAATTATGAAAATATTTTTTTTACTACCCAAGTTTGTAATTTACTACATTTTATAAAAAATCACTATATTTTTACTGTTCTACACTCACGCTTAGTTTAGCATCACTATATATATTTGAATGCTTCTTTTACACCATAATGAATTCGTTCTGTAGGCGCAGACAGTGCAAAATCATGCAGTTCTTGTGTAATATACAGAAAACTTACACTATTTTACACCTGCGGTTAAACATTCAGGTAATAAATACACATGTTGAATGATTTCTCAATTCAGAGCCTTGTATCATGATAAAACATATCCTGTTTTGAAACTTGAGTGGTCAGTGGTTTAATTTGGAGCGCAGTTGGCCTGGACATGGGAGGACAAGATTGTATTTTAACTCGCTTACCCCCTGCTCCATTTTGTCCTTTGTCCTGCTCCATGAAAAAGTGCTATGAGATGAGGTGACAGGTACATATTCAGACTGAAAGTTCAAATAAAGTGCCAATGTTACAAGGGGACTATGTAGCAGAATCAAACATGACAACATTAATCTATCATTCATTGACATATAATACCCAGAATTGAAACCCCAGGTTAAAAAAGAATGTATTACTTCCATGGACCTAAGTTGCACAACAAGAAAATTGCGACCCAAAGTGGAAAGCCACTTAGAAATTTTATTTTCGAAGTACATCCTATTAAACCAAAGGGAAATAGGTACAGAAAATACACTTCTTTCGAAAGCAGAGATAGCATTCATGAAAGAAGAAAAGTGCAAAGCAACCCCTGCATCATTAGTAAACAATGAAATCAAGCAACGACTACAAGATTTTGTCCTTCACAGACTTGTCTCTGTGTAGAGAGCAATGGACTGCATAATTAAAAATAAATGTAGATATGCAATGCGGATAAAAGTAGTAAATATGTATGGCAATTTTCCGTACAGATAAAGTAGCACAACCAAAAAAAATGTTTGATACAACTTGGGGACGCTTAACAGAATTGAAAACAGTGTGGAAAGCTTCTACGGGACAAAAAACACACCACGCCCAACCCTATTAACTCTACACCAAGTCTAGCACCAAACCACACCACTACAGTGCGGAACCATCATCTCCTAAACCGTCTCCTACGTTGTTGTCTCCGTAGTCTCCTCCGAGGTCGAGGTCTACTAAATTGTCTGCTGGTTTGGCCTTCCGCGCTTTCAACTTGTTGTGAGTGAATTTATGAGGGCAGCAGCAATCCAATTTCTGAACTGTCGAATGCCATGCTGCGTAGTACGAGGTAGACGTTAGGACCGTTTTGTAGTTGTATATGTGAAAGTATATATGTTCAAGTTAGATGGGGAAGATGTAGGTAAGGGCATCTCCAGCCGTTCGGCCCCCCAGGGCGCCTAAATAGAGCGGCGAGGCGTCACTAGTTCGCCCCGAGCGGCCCCTACCACGCCCACGCCTCAGCGCCCTGCGATGTGGAAAATTTAAACTTGGTCGTTCGCTTTTAAAAGACGCCAAACCGGCGATCGGACGTAATCTGGCGTTATAAAAAACAGAATCCGGCGATCGCGTGCAACGATTCACTACGGCGGTGTCGGCTCGGCGTTGGCGGAGTCGGCGTCTGCGAGCTCGTCGGGGTCGGAGCTGCTTGGTCTTTGGGCTGCGTCGTGGCAACCCGGCTTCTTTGGGCGGCGATGTAGGCGTCGTTCGGGCTTGGCGTCCGTGTGGTCGTGGGCGTCGTCGGCGTTGCCGTCGGCGGCTCGTTCGAGATGAGGCCTCGCTGCGTCAGGTACCACGCCTTGAGCTTCTCGTCATTGCTCTGGAGCATGTCCGCCCCGCCCATCAGAAAAGCCATGTCGGTGTTCCTCTTCTTCGCGGCGACGTTCGTCCGGAGCAGGTCAAGCTTGATGGCGTTGGTCTTCATTAGCGACGACCACTGCGCCTCGGTCTTCTCTTCGCGTAGGACGGCCCGGGCCTGGGCGTCGGCGAGGCAATGCTCGATGGACTCCTGCAATCGCGCGGTTGCCGCGTCGGCGATTTCCCTTCTTTGCCAATTTGTTGCCGTCCCGCCGCTTCTCCGACGCGCCGAGTCGCCGCGTTCGCTTGTATGTCTCCTTGGCCTTGTCGAGGGCATCGCCGGACTTCCGCCCACTTCTCGCACTTGTCAATGCGTTTGTAGACGTGGAGGTGCTTGAAGTCGGCGTCTTGGTTGTCGCCCGATACATGGCGAACATACGCAGCGGTACCGCACGGAGGGACGAACAGCTTGTCGGGCGGCGGCGAGGGCGAAGATATCTTTGGCGAGCGCGTGCGTCCGATCCTCAACGCTGGCGCCGCTCTCCGGGCGAGCCGCGACCTCCTCGACGATTCCATGCCATTTGTTGCACGCCAACCGACACGCCCCAATGGTTCGCCATCGCCTTGGAGCCGCTGCATGTAGACGCCTTTGAAGTAGGGGTCGACGAGCTTCCGTTCGTCGAACTCGGCCTTGATGCGGTCCCGACGTCTCCAAGCTCGTTCGTGCGGTGGTCGGGTCGAGGCGCACGACTTTCCAAGCTTCGGCGAGGCACTCCTCCTTGGGCGCCACTTGATGCGCGGTTCGCCGACCTAGCCGCCCGCTTCTTCTTCTTCCGGCGCCTTCGTGGAACAGAGCCGGCTCCTCCTCCTCCGGTCCTCCTCCTCCTCCTCGGGTTCTCGCGCCGTCGCCGCCAGACGTAGCCGATCTCGGCCTCCATGTTGCCGCTGAGGTCCACCACCGCCCCGGTGGCGAACCCGGGAGACGCGGCGGCCGCGGTCGATCCTGTCGCGATGATGTCGTCCATGTCGGCTCCCGTGTCGTCGGCGTCGCCGAGGTGCGAGAAGGGTTGCGGTCCACGGTAGAGATGGGGCGTCGGTGTGGACGCGGGGGCGTCGGTGTGGATGCGTAGGCGGCGGGCGGCGAGTAGTTGTATGGAGGGTACTGCACGCCGACGAAGGCGGGCGAGGGCGTGCGCGTAGCGGGGTGACCATGAGGCAAGGTCACGTTTGATTGAACCCATCGCGGCGTCGCCGTCGGCGTAGCCGGGCGATGATGAACCCCATGGAGATCCGGCGCCTTGCGGTCCCCAGGGCGCGTACTGGGCGTGGCTGACGACGGGTGGATTCATCCCCGCCCGGTCGACCGATGAGGAAGACGCCGCCGCGCGCGCCGCGTTGTCGCGGGCCTTCTTGGCTATGGCCTGTTCACTGTCGGCGGTGATCGCTTCAGCGCGGCGAACTTCCACCCTCCACTCGGCGTTCGACAGCGGTGGCTTGATGGCGGCGCCCTCGGCTTCCTCGCCTTCGGTGAGCCACGGGCGATCGCGGTTACCGCCAGCTGCATGGCGTGCATTTCTTCGGCGGCATGGCGTGCTTCTTCACGGCGGCGGGGGCAGTTTAAGCGGAGAAAGGGAGAGAATGGCGGAGGAAGGCGAAGCGGCGGCGAGAGAGATGCGAGGAAAAGCGTCAAGAACGGCGGAAAAAGGCCCTCGGTCGCCTCGAAGCGGGCCCACGCGCCTTTTTCGCTTGTGCCGGCTCCCCAAGCGTCCCCCAGGGCCCCGGGTTCGGCCTGGGTCCGCCGGCACCAGTTTTGGCCCGAGCCGGCGAAAAACGGGCTTCTGGGGGCGCGACTGGGGCTTTTTTTTACGCCGGCGCGGCAAAATCGTCTGGGAAGGGCCTGTTGGGGGCGCGGCTGGAGATGCCCTAAGTGATCGGGTATCGCTGGCAGTCTTACTCCAGTCCAATGTTGGATGTTCTTCAACATCCATAGAACACGGGGACAACCATCTGTTTGCCATGTCACTTCATAATCAATGATTGGTCACGAACTCACGGCAATGTCCGGCCATCTACTTCCTTGCGTGCCATTTTCCATCACCGCTGTATCTCTGTATCTAGATGTGTTTCCATCCCAAGAAGTTGCAAGTAATATGAGCACTAAATTTAATACAATATTCGTATAAACTGTAAGTTGTATAAATGTTGTTAGATGCTCCCAACAACAATTAGTTCTTTGCAGTTGTTGCGCGATTGGAGTGAGTCCAAATTTTAAATCTCCCTCTTGTAGGCTTGTAGTTGTTGACAACAGCCAGGAACCAGTGGTTCCTGGGAATATTTGATGTAGGAAAATCTGCGTGGAAAATTTGTAAGTGATTTGAAGTGCCTAAAATAAAATTTCTTATTATTATCATTGAAGGGTAGGATGTTGTTACCATGTCATGCTTGAGGTAGTTATATCCCCATTTAGTGTCTGATTTGCCTTTAAAACATCCAAGGTACAACTAAGGACTGTGCTATCTCTCCAGGATGTTGACGATTGTCAACCTTTTGACATACACGCTTCCATGATATCATACATCTTCTAGTCCGTCTAGACGTAGGAGCTCAATTGCCGCATCGAGTACATAAGAAGCAAGATATTAGGTTAATTACAAAACATGAATAATCAAAGATACCATTTTGCGTAATTACCTACACCGTCATCCACCCACACTGCAAACGATGAAGGATCTGGTGTTGTGAGGCATTGAAGATACTTCTGCGTTAGCATTTTGTCCTTAATCTTCACCAAGTTGACGGTCTCAGGAGTATTGTTGAGGTAATCAACTACTATATTCTGGGTTACTCTATCTGTTTCTGCCTGAAAATTCAACAAGTTCCTTGAGCTGTTTCACCTCGTTACTATCATTAGTCTGTTGAGATAGAGCCCTTTTCCTTCTGAATGCAGGGTGTAAAACTCATACTCCTCTCCCTGTAGAGTGAAGACTTCTTCCGGCAAGAGACGGCGACGACTCTGTAGATACACGCCGCGTTCAGAACGAAAAGAACAGACTAATGACAGTAACAAACAAGGTGAAACAGCTCAAGGAGGACTTGTTGAATTTTCAGGCAGAAACAGATAGAGTAACGCAAAATATAGTAGCTGATTACGTCAACAATACTTCTGAGACCGTCAACTTGGTGAAGATTAAGGACAAAATGCTAACACGGAAGTATCTTCAATGCCTCACAACACCAGATCCTTCATCGTTTGCAGCGTGGGTGGATGACGGTGTAGGTAATTACGCAAAATGGTATATTTGATTATTCATGTTTTGTAATTAACCTAATATCTTGTTTCTTATGTACTCGATGCGGCAATTGAGCTCCTACGTCTAGACGGACTAGAAGATGTATGATATCATGGAAGCGTGTATGTCGAAAGGTCGACAATCGTGAACATACTGAAGAGAGATGACACAGTCCCTAGTTGTACCTTGGATGTTTTAGAAGGCAAATCAGGCACTAAATGAGGAGATAACTACCTCAAGCTTACCAACATCCTACCCTTCAGTAATAATAATAAGAAATGTTTACTTTGGTGTCAAAATTTTGTACATGGAGTGTAACCTCTACGTATTTTGTTGTAATCTACTAAACCTGTAGATCTAATGTAAACTACAGGAAATCGGGACAGATCTACATAAGACGCGTCATGCTGATCTATATGAGTTGACATACGAGTTGAATTAATGTTAAGCTAAGAAGTAGCACAGAGATATCTATGATGCGTCATGATGATCTATACGAGTTGAATAGATGTTACGCTACCAGAGATTTGTGTACCTCTTTGTCGATGAAGAGATTTGTATATACCTCTTTGTCGACGAAGTTGCAGCCTTTGGTGCACCTGATTGGGAATATTTCGTGGACGACTGTGCTAGCCTTGCGGACGGAGCAGGATGATAGCAAGACATGGCGATGGGAAGGTTCGCTGGTTATGCTCGATTCAAGGAGGAAGGCTGGGTTGTGGTGATGTTTAGGTCAATGAGTAGCTGGGTACCGAAGCGTGTAGTTTCCAATCACGTAATTTATTTCTTGCCGATGAGATAACCACGTGTTTTCTTTCTTGTCGATGGGATTGGCCGTAAGTCTCTAGAATCCACAAAAATCTTCCTTCCGAAAATATATGATTGGATACGCCTGCTTCGTTAAAATAATGTTCGTTACGCTAAAATATCATTTTTATTGTTTACCAACAATCACGTCCTGAAATAATGCGTTCGCTCCATACATTGTGTAAGAAGAATCTTCTCATATAATGCGTCCCCTCCATTACAAATTGCCATGGTGGAATTAATTGGGCCCATTTAAGGGATACCCGGACCCACATGCGTAACTATGAGCTAGTACAAGTCATCCGGACCCACAAGTGCCGGTACGGCTGCTCTGGACCCACAAAGTGTCAGTACGTGTCGTTCGGACCCACACCCGTCAGTACAGCTGATCCGCACCCGTAAGTGTTAGTGTCGTCTGGACCCACATGTGTCAGTATGGCCGCTCTGCATCCACAAGAGTCAGTACGAGTTGTTCGGACCCATATGTGTCAGTACGACTACTCCGCTCCCCCAAGTGTCAGTATGAGTCGCCTGAACCCATATGTGCCAGTACGGCTGCTTCCGCACCCACAAGTGTCAATACAAGTCGCTCGGACCCACATGTGCCAGTACGGCTACTCAGCACCCACAAGTGTTAGTACGAGTCGACCAGACCCACATGTGCCAGTACGGCTGCTCCGCACCCATAAGTGTCAGTACGAGTCGTCCGGACCCACATGTGCTAGTACGGCTGCTCTGCACCCACAAGTGTCAGTATGATTCGACTGACCCACATGTGCCAGTACGTCTGCTCCGCACCCACCAGTGTTAGTACGAGTCGTCCGGACCCAGATGTGCCAGTACGGCTCCTCCACACCCACAAGAGTATCAGTATGGCAATTTTTATTGGTTTCCGGCATTCTTTGCATTTTCTAGGCTTTTCCTAGTGAAAATACCCTAACACACAGGCCGGGCGTGACGCAACGTGTGTTTGGTGTCCGAATTTGTTTAAATCTTGCATGGGGACTACCATTGGCATGCCCAACTGATGTCAAAATTAGGTGTCATTTCATGCATGGCATGAAAACACTCCATGTACAAGCACTACCGTTCGGGTCTGCCGGCAGGGCAAGTCTCGTAGCACTTTATTTCCACCTCCATCAAATGAGCTCAAACGCGTCCGTACGGCCAGCACCCACAAGTGTCAGTATGAGTCGTCCAGACCCACAAGTGTTATTACGAGTCCCACACGCGTCAGTATGAGACATCCAGACCCACAAGTGCCTGCACGGTTGGTCCACACCCACAAGTGTCAGTATGAGTCATTCGGACCCACGTGTGCCAGTACGGCTGATTCGGACCCATAAGTGTCAGTACGGCTTCTCCAGACCCATAAATGTCTGTATGAGACGTTCGAACCCACAAGTGCCATGCATTACGGCTGCTCCGGACGCATAAGCGTCAATATGAGCGTCCACAGGGCGGGAGAAGGAGCACCCGCCCCTGTGCGACTCAGGCGACGACGACCGCAGGGCGGGAGAAGGAGCAGACGCCCTTGTGCGACTCAGGCAACAGCCCCCGGGCAGCTAGGCGGCAGCAGAAATATGAAGAACGAAAGAGAAGGAAAACTTACGAACTAAGATAGGGCAATTCTTCAGAGCCTTCTCAGAAAAAAAACCTAGCAAGGTTATATCCCTAGAGCAGTCTTCAGAGCCTTGGGCAAAACATGGTCATCTTTGGGTGGACAGGAGGCGAAGATGCTCTCATGTATAGCCCTCGTTATATAGCAGAGGGGTACATTGTACATCATACTAGACGATACCCCGTATGTTGTTGCGGGAATATTTTGTAACATATTTTTATGTGATTATGAAACATGAATATTTGAAATAATACTATAAAAGGCTAAAACTGAAAATAAATATAATTTATTATGTTTAATTACTATATAGTTGTAAAGTATTTATTAAATATAAGTAACTTAATAGAATAAAAATTCTCATGTACGTCTGCATATTGAGATGAGTCTTTTTTCATGCATGTTTCATTATAAAGTGACATGCTTGCATGTTGAGAGACAAATGGTAGTGGAGGTAAGCCTTTTCGCATGCATGTTGTGTGATGATGTGGCATGCTTGCATGTTGAGAGAAATAGTTTGTGGGGACTAGCTATTTAGATATAGAAGATTGTTATAACAACTGCTATATATTTATTTGTTTGGAAAATATATAATGTATATCACTCAATCTTTAACTGATCACTGCTAAGAAAGGCCATTATATTATAGGTAGAAAACCCACTCACAGAAGAGAAACCATCTCTTTAATTATTCTCCATATGTAGGTAATCACTACTACAAGCCAACTAGTTGATACGTTGAACTTGTATTTTCAGGGTCTCGATGAATCTCTTCCCTTGACGGAAATGTTCAGTCGAACGAAAAACCGAAATCCTTGGCCTTGAATTTCCCATATCTTGGTGGTCGCATGTCATCCAGCAAACCAGGCGCTGGCTCCAGCACCGTTTCGCCATCCACAACATAAAACATGCCCAGTGAAAGTCTCTCCTTCTTGGCATTCGTCACTACCCTATGAACTGGACTCATGAAGATTCCGTTGCACATTATCTGCTTGCGTCAAATATTTGCATACAAGTCAGCGAAGCACTAGGATTCAGGAAATAGGATATATGTACACTGATCATTGTAGATTATTCAAGAGAGCAAGTGCTTAGCTTCATACCTCCATGCAGTCAGCTAAGTTAATCACCAACGTATAAGGCTTGGCTGGAACATTGTACCATTTCCCATCTCTCTGAACTTGCAAGCCACCAACGTCGTGGTCGACAGAAAGGATGGTAAGGAGGCCAACATCAGAGTGAGGCCTCATGCCCAAAACAAGGTCAGGTCTCGGACATGGGGGGTAGTAGTTGAACCTAGCAAACCCACGAGTCTTGTTTGATATTTGATTGACGAAGTAATCCTCATCAAGGTCCAGGAGCTTGGCTATTGATCGCAAGATAAGGTCTCTTATTCTCTTGGTTCTTGATGCGTACTCAAGTAGCACATCCCTGTACGTAGAAAGACTCTATAATTAATAGTTTATAGTCAATCAAAGATTTTGATTTCTTTATTCAGTTTCTATGAATTCACTCAGAACATTCTTTTTTTTCTCCTTCAAAGAGATCTAAGTATCTTTTAGAGAAAGCAATTAATCAATAAAAAACACAAAATTACTACTCCCTCCATCCTAAAATGATAGTGTCAAAAATGATCTTACATTTTAGGACGGAGGAAGTACATCGCAAGCAAACAAAAAACTACATCATCAAGGGAAGCTCACAAAAGTACACCTTTCATGTTGGAACGTAGCGAGCATTAGAAATGTGAAAACACTGAATGAAGGTAAGGGAGTAGGTGATTAACCTGAAAGATTCCGGGTGAGTGGGCCACTTGGCAAAATTCCTCTCATCTTCTGGCTCCACCCTCAAATGCAACCGGTCGTTCCAGCTGAGGCCCTGGTCCTGGGGGGTCATCACTTTGTCGTTTCCATAGCCTTCCACCTCCAAGTGCTTGCCGCCGTCTGTCAAGTTGCTGCATTTGTGCTTTTCTTCGGACGGTTGCCGGAAGAAGTCCCTCGACGCGCTCATCATGGCATCCATAAGAGACTCCTCGATTCCATGGTTGGTGACCTGGATAAAAATCTCAGCAGAGGTTGAATAGTTTTAGTTAGAAACTAAGGCACTCACCAGGAAGAGGCCCCAGGTCTGTAGGGCCTCCCGGAGCTTGTGGGCCTCGTCGGCGGCCGTGAGCCGGCTAAGGTCGATGAGAGGGATGGGGTCCGGCATCTCGTCGGCGGCCAGCAGGTGGTCTTGGTCTCGCTCGTGCACCACGTACTGCCGTGGCGGCTCCTCGACGGCCGCCGCCAGCTCCTGCACCGTCGTCCGCACCATCGAGGGAGTTCTGTACTTCTGTTCTTGGTCAGTGTAACAAACTTGCCGTGGTATCCCGACGGATGGAGGTCTATATGTAAGAGGAGCTAAACTTGGAGAGGAAGAAGAAGGAGAGAGAGGAGAGGAGACGGCAGTATATAATTATAATCTTGGGTGCCAACGTGTTGGGTTACTAGTGCTCACTGAAGCTGAAGATAGGAGCTGTGCTCTCTTGTTGGGTACTACGTGTCCGGTTACTACTGCTGCCTGCTTGCTTACTGAAGTTGAAGATGGAAAGGAAGGTGCCTTCTCTACATTTTGTGGGATCATGCATGACACACTCACTCACTCCATGCCACTTTTCTTTGATTTGTCAGTCACAACTCATATCATCTTGTAGAGTTCCAGTTCAGTCGGATTGCGACTAAGCTAAGACTTGCCCATTCAGTTTCATTGTGCCATCCACATCCTCTTTTTTTATGCCCGGCCAGTTGTGGTTTTCCTTTTTCTTTTAGAAAAGGAGGATGACCCCCGGCCTCTGTATATGCATTTGGGAGATGCATATGGTCACTTTATTGATTATTTTTGAGGACCTTACAAAGTATTACAACAATATGTCTAAATCCGCCATCTTGGCAACATATGCCATTACTCCTATCCAAATGATGCAGGGGTGCTACCCGCCACATACCCGACTACTCACCTAATCCTATCATCAAAGCCGAAGCCCCGGTGAGCCACATATCGGGTCTGGGCATAACCGTCTGACGCGACTCACATGTGTCGTCGTCATCTTCCACAGTCCGTCTTGAGCGGATATTGAGGCTTCTACCTTGTCGTCACTCCGTCATCGACGCCACCTTGACGCCAGACAACTACCTCCACTGCGCGAGTCCATCACCGCGCGCCGGGCGCCGAGTCTCCATCGCACCACGCCGCCGAGATCCGCCGTCATCAATGTGAAGGATGAAGCACCGCTCCACCAAAAGGCGCCTCTGGTCCCTCGATCCTGTCGCCTCCAAGAATGACGCCCCCAAGGAGGAAACGACACCAAGGCGCCGCCGTCATCCGATCAACTGATCTAGGGTTTCCCCCGAAGGTAGCGGATAGAGGTCTAAAGCTTCTCCACGGCGATGCCTTCAAGAAGGTAATGACACAAAAGGGTGCCACCAACGCCGGTCTTGGCATCAAGCCGAGCACAAGGTTTTCACCCGGATCCGCTCGAAGAACCTCCATCACGTATTGTGTGCACGGGTCGCCGCCGATCTGAGCCGCCGCACATCGAGTAGCCGCACCGCCAGATCAGATCTGTCCGGAGGGCACAACCCGCATGGTGCCGACCCAACCACCAGGCCCTCCATGCCGCCATCACGATCCGAGGTCGGATGGTTGTCACCACAGACCCGCCGCCATCGAAGCGCCGCCACGCCTGGCGTGAGCCGCCGCCGCACCCCACCATCGCCGCCCTTGGCCGAGGCAGCCACGCGGCGGAAGGCAGGTGCCAGATCGGCCCTTGGCCGAGGCTGCCGCCGCCGGAAGGCAGGCTCGCCGCGCCGCCAGGCCAGATCGGCCGTGCCACCCATGCCACGGGGCTCCGCACCGCCACCACGGCGCAGGCAAGAGGGAAGACCCCCGCCACCGCCGTCAACCCCGGGCTATCGCTGGCGGCGTCCTTCGGCGGCAGCGGAGGGAGGGAAGGAAGGATGGGGACCCTCGGCGGCTAGGGTTTCAGATCCCGCCCGAGTCGCCCGAGCGGCGACGCGTGGGGGCTGTATTTTGTTTGCTCTTTGTGAGCCTTTTTCCGTTCTATTTTGAGACACGAAGACTTATGTTGAACCTTTTGCTTATTAATAATACGGCCGTATGCATCGTTACGATGCACGGTCGAGATCAACCCCTTTTGAAAAAAAAGGAGATCCTTGAGGTGCCGTGACGCTCTGTTTAAGAAAGTAGGCGGAGCCTGGTTTATATTGAAGGCGCTCATCAAGGATGCTCCTTGTTTTTCAGATGAAGTTTCTTGTTTGTCAGGCAGAGGTTATTCAGTGGCGCGGATGCTAATTGTTCTTGCCCTTTTTAGCTGAAATTCATAAATTCAGAATGCAATGCCTAATTAACCTAAGATGGTCTGAAGTTCTGTCAATGTTTACCACTCAATAATCTTCATGTAGCCACTGTTACTCAGTGGCAGAGCTTAGTGAGGGCCAAGGGGGCAATGGCCCCCCTATCAAAAAAAATTCTTTGTATAAACACATAGTAATATTTAATAATATTTGGGCAAACTTTAATAGAATGCACTATATTAGACCCCTCAACTCTATTTAAGACTCATTTAGCCCCCTCGCAAATCGCGTTGAAGCTCCGCCAATGCTGTTACTGTATGAAAGAATTCATGAATTTGATTCTCTTCAAGTATGTCCAGAATTCATTGACTGAATCGGCTGCATACATGTCTTGCATATTTTTTGTTTTGTGGTGGTGCTGGAATTCCAGAGCCAAAATAGTAGTGCCTTGAGGCAGCAGGGCAGCGGGGAGAGTCAAACACACCTCCATGCTTACTGAATTCTATAAATCACTGCGTTTACCTATGACAGAGATGCATACATAACATGTCTTCCAGAGTTATGCAATATGCTATAGCACTTTCAAAAACCTCCTCTGCTGCTTGCTGAAATAATACTTCAGTACTGAACATTATAGTGTACTGACTGACTCTGGAGAAGTGTGTAGGACTTTTTATATGATGTAGCTATGGTACATAATACTCTGGAAAACAACGTATACAGTATGGTAAAGCCTTTGTATTGAGAATGGCGTTTTGGATCTCGGCCTCCATGGAGGCCGAATTTTTGAAAAATTCAGAATTCAAAATTTTCGTTTTCAAAAATATCTGAAAAATTGTACAAGTAAACAAGGATGTGAGGCGTGTGTGTGTAAAATTTCAGGATGAAATACATTAAAATGCGACCTGTACAAAAAAAAAACACAAATTCATGGTCTGGGAGGACGAATAGTATCATGTGTTAAAAAGCTTCACATTTGTATTTTTTTGCACAACCTTCATTTCAACGTATTTCGTCCTGAAAATTTGCACACTTATACACTATGCCTTCATCTTTTCAGAATTTTTCAAAATATAAAAATATGAATTGTCAGGAATTTTGAATTTTGCATTTGAAGGCTTCCATGGAGCCCGGCCTCCAAAAACAATTTCCGGTTTGTATTCAGTCCAATAATATCCCTGAGGTTATCTGTCTTTCTTGGACGAGAACATCATGAGTTCTTTTTGGGAGATTGGGGGGGCGTAAAGGAGTTTTATTCCAAAGTATGCTGAGCTCGAAGCAGTCATAAGGGCCTTGGGCGAAATAGGGTGTGTATCTTTCGGAGAAGATACTCCCGCTGTCTAGGCGTGTAAGTCATCTTACGAAAACCAAATAATCCCAAAACACTTAGGCGCGGTGCATTAACTTCTACCTCGTTTCTTGTTTCTTGACATATCAACCAATAAGATATGTGGAGTGTGCATGCTTTTAATGACTTGAGACTACCAAACACGACATGCAGTGGTTAGTTCATTGCATGCAATGCTATTAATTAGCAAATAAATATTAAGTTCTCTTGTTCTCCCCTCCTCCTTGATCACGGTGCACAACCTAAGGCTAGCCATAGTGGGAGTAACTTAGCAAGTAACATAACACATCCCAAGACAAATGTGCTTATATGGCAAAGAGTTAATGAGGAGAGAGGTGTTTGTGGTAACATGATATGTTACTGTAACATAACGCACCCCAATGCAAAATGTGTCTACAACCTAATAAATGAAGGCTTGCATGACACTAAACTTATGTTACTACCCACTATGAAAGGTAGTAACATAGACTAGTAACATATGCATGTTACTACTCTAAGTTATTCACCTAGACGGAGGGAGTAGTGTGATGTATGACATTTGTTACACACACAGAGACACACGCGCACGCGCGCGCGCACACACACACACATATTGGAGAATGACTAGGTCTAGGTTTGGGGTCCTCACTTACAACGTGTTTGGTTGGGGGAGTTGGAGGTAGGGAATGGGAGTTTAACGTGAGTGGGACTTAAAATCTGGTGATTGGTTCAGAGACTTGGGAATTAACGAGGGAAGGGGAAGGGGAAGGGGAATTACGAGGGCCAACTCCCAACGATCTGGGGACCCTGGTAATTCAATGAAGGAATGGGAGTTGACGTCTAGAAAAATAGTGCTCCCTAATCTGCAGATAAAACGCTAACAGCGTGTTTGGTTGTTCAAGGGAAAGGGATTGAGAATTTATGAGAGGGCGTTGCCTGAGGGATTAGGCTTGGGAAGTGAACTATTAGTCCTAATCCCACGTTTGGTGTGGGGTGGGAATTATATGTGGGAATCATTCTAACGAACAATGGATAAAGAAGGGGACACGCAAATGTTGAAACAAAATCTATAACATGTGAAGGCAAAAAAGAGAATAGAAAGGGGAAATAGATCTGCATCAAACTTTGTTACGTAGCAAAAGCAGATGGGCTACACGCTGCTGGGTGCCCCTCTTGCATGAGATGTGCTCGTGCTTGGCACTGCATCTGCAGATTAGTAAGCAGTTAGGCTGGCCGATTTATTTGGACGAAAAATGATATCACTGCAAGTATTTAGGTAGGATTTTCGTGGAGTTTTTTCCTTTCTTTGTGCGATGTGGGCGAATAATAAATCTGTAACAATTTTCTTCTAGGCGTCAACTCCCATTCCTTTGCAGAATTACTAGGGTCCCCCAGGGAAGAGATCGATGGGAGTTGGGCCTCCTAATTCCCCTTCCCCTTCCCTTGCTAATTCCCAAGTCCATGAACTAATCAAGAGATTTTTAGTCCCAACCACCTTAAACTCCCATTCCCTAGCTCCAACTCCCCCAAACAAACAGGCTGTAAAAATAGTGTTGCAGATTTGTTAGGCCACCTCCCATGGTGAAAGAAAAAAAAAACGGACGAAATCCTTGCTAAATACTTGCGGTGGCATTTTCTCCAAATAAATCGGTGTGAGCTAACTGCTCCCTGATACTATGCAGATGGGTCTGTCTAGGACACATCTAGATGTGCCATGGTTATGTCACATCTAAGCTGTTGTCTACTCTGTTTATG
Organism: Aegilops bicornis; assembly: GCA_021605145.1. Lineage (NCBI taxonomy): Eukaryota > Viridiplantae > Streptophyta > Magnoliopsida > Poales > Poaceae > Aegilops > Aegilops bicornis. Next base: position 601,901,530 of record CM038674.1, on the reverse strand, counting down.
GTTTATTTATTTTTTGTCCTAGTTTTTTTTTGTTTCTTGTTGCTGCATTACATATTTGTGGGAGCTTAGATGTGACATCTTTAAAAAACATCTAGATGTGAATTAGACAAACTGAATGCAGATAAAATGCCAAGCACGAGCACATCTCCCGCAAATCGACGACACCCTATATCCCATCTGATTTTGATTTTTTTTGCGGGATATATCCCATCTGATTTTGCTAGTGACAAAGTTTGGTTTTTTTTTTCACCTTTCCCTTCACAAACCGATGAAGATCTATTTCCTTTCTACTTATTTTTTATGCCTTCACATGTTACAGATTTGTTTCATCATTTTTGTTTTTCCCTCCTTCTCTTTCTTCATGTGAATTATTCTTATAAATAATTCCCACACCACACCAAACTTGGGATTGGGAATAATAGTCCAGTTCCAAGTCCAATCCTTCAGCCAACTCCCTCTCATAAATTCCCTTTCCCTTTCCCTTAAACTATCAAACACGCTGTTAGGAAAATACGGAGAAAGAGAACAAAAATGAAACCAATCCAAATATGACGTCCTCGCTTAGGAAGGAACCTGGAGTTCAAATACGAGATCGTCCAATGGTGTTGTCGAGCATTGCCGTTGTCCCGTCCCGTTGATCATGGGCCCCACGGCGGAGTCAACGGTCAAACATCTCTTCACGCGATTGACATGATAAGTGATGGATCCCACGGAGAAGGAAACAGGTGAAGAAGACGGAAGGAACAAGGTCTCACCTAACGATGCGCAGAGGAAAAAAACTAATTTTTTGGCACTCAATAGTGGCACGGAATGAATCTTACATTCTTAAGAAGTTGATCCCCAATACTAACAATTCTCTCTACATGCACACTATCCACATCATCATGATGCCACATCAACGTTCAACCTCCACTTCAGCAGCTCTCAGCATGCATAATGCTTTATTTTTAGCATCATCTTCACTGCACTTGCATGCACTATTGTTTCTCAACTATCCCCATATTGCCCTAACAGTAAACCACTACTCCAACCTTCCGCTTCCGCTCCCCTCCAAGGAGTAATATAACATCCACCGTAGGTCAACCCACGCCAGCATTCAAAAGTCTGGCATATGTTCCTTGCCCTTTGGCTCCCGCTCATCTTACATCATTAGTGTGCAAGGTTGTCTTTGTCTTCTGCCCTTTGATGACCCACAAGTATAGGGGATCTATTGTAGTCCTTTCGATAAGTAAGAGTGTCGAACCCAACAAGGAGCAGAAGGAAATGATAAGCGGTTTTCAGCAAGGTATTCTCTGCAAGCATTGAAATTATAGGTAACAGATAGTTTTGTGATAAGATAATTTGTAACGAGCAACAAGTACCGAAAGTAAATAAAGTGTAGCAAGGTGGCCCAATCCTTTTTGTAGCAAAGGACAAGCCTGGACAAACTCTTATATAGAGAAAAGCACTCCCGAGGACACATGGGAATTATCGTCAAGCTAGTTTTCATCACGTTCATATGATTCGTGTTCGGTACTTTGATAATTTGATATGTGGGTGGACCGGTGCTTGGGTGCTGCCCTTACTTGGACAAGCATCCCACTTATGATTAACCCCTATTGCAAGCACCCGCAACTAAAAAAGAAGTATTAAGGTAAACCTAACCATAGCATGAAACATGTGGATCCAAATCAGCCCCTTACAAAGCAACACATAAACTAGGGTTTAAGCTTCTGTCACTCTAGCAACCCATCATCTACTTATTACTTCCCAATGCCTTTCTCTAGGCCCAAACAATGGTGAAGTGTCATGTAGTCGACGTTCACATAACACCACTAGAGGATAGACAACATACATCTCACCAAAATATCGAACTAATACCAAATTCACATGACTACTAATAGCAAGACTTCTCCCATGTCCTCGGGAACAAACGTAACTACTCACAAAGCATATTCATGTTCATAATCAGAGGAGTATTAATATGCATAAAGGATCTGAACATATGATCTTCCACCAAATAAACCAACTAGCATCAACTAACAAGGAGTAATCAACACTACTAGCAACCTACAGGTACCAATCCCCGACTTAGAGACAAGAATTGGATACAAGAGATGAACTAGGGTTTGAGAGGAGATGGTGCTGGTGAAGATGTTGATGGAGATTGCCCTCTCCTGATGAGAGGAGCGTTGGTGATGACGATGACGATGATTTCCCCCTCCCAGAGGGAAGTGTCCCCGGCAGAACAGCTCTGCCGGAGCCCTAGATTGGTTCCGCCTCGTGGCGGCGGAGTCTCGTCCCAAAAGCTTGCTTATGATTTTTCTTCGGACGAAAGACTTCATATAGTAGAAGATGGGCACCGGAGGGCCAACAGGGGTCCCACGAGGTAGGAGCGCGCCTGTAGTGGCGCGCCCACCCTCGTGGCCGAGTCTTGAGCCCTCTTTGGTATTTCTTCTGCCAAGATTTTTTATTATTTCCAAAATAACTTTCGTGGAGTTTCAGGACTTACGAGTTGTGCGTAATAGGTCTCTAACATTTGCTCCTTTTCCAAATTTGAATTGCAAATTGCCGGCATTCTCCCTCCTTATGTAAACCTTGTAAAATAAGAGAGAATAGGCATAAGTATTGTGACATAATGTGTAATAAAAGCCCATAAAGCAATAAATATCGATATAAAAGCATGATGCAAAATGGACGTATCAACTCCCCCAAGCTTAGACCTGGCTTGTCCTCAAGCGGAAGCCGATAACGATAAATATGTCCACATGTTTAGAGGTAGAGGTGTCGATAAAATAAAATACGGACATGAGGGCATCATGATTATTCTCATAACAACAACATATATGGATATTGTCATATGATTTCTTATGCTCAAGTAATAATCTATTCACAATGCAAAGTATGAATCAGAAACTTTATTGAGAACTAACAAACTATAATCTCAGTCATTGAGGCAATTGCAATTTATCAAGAGTCTATGTCAGAGCTTTCTAGCAAGTTCACATACTCAACTATCATTTAATCTTTCATAATTGCTAACACTCACACAATACTTGTGGTTACAGAGTCTTAATCGGACACAGAGAAAGATAGGGGCTTATAGTTTCGCCTCCCAACCTTTTACCTCAAGGGTAATGTCAACAATAATAATTCATGCTAACCCACATCCAATTATATATATATATATATATATATATATATATATATATATATATATATATATAAATATATATATCAGGATCTTTCCATGTCACAGCCCTAGAGCTTGCTTGTAACTAGTGGCATTGCATCCATGCATCATGTTTAATTTTCATGAAATTTGAAATGGGGATTGCCTAAACCCTAGCATTAAAGGAATTCAAATAGGCTCAACCAAAAATATTTTTCAGTGATTTCAAATGGCTTTAGAAAATGTTCATCATTTCTGGAAAAATGCTTTAAACCAGAACCAGAGGTGCTGCACATTTTTCATGTCATATTTGGTCACTAGATTAATTCATAAAGTATTTGCATTTGGGCATTTAAATGCTAATAAATAATTTAAATGCTCAAATAATCCCAAACTGAAATGTTTACTGTAGGATATATTTCCAACAGTGGACATGAGCAGTGGCATGAATTTTGGGATTGATTTAGTATTTTTAACAAAGCCCAACAGTTTACAGAAAATTAGAAAACTAAAACAAATAAAAAAAGGAGAGGAGAGAAACCCTACCTGGCGCTCACCTCTCAGCCCACCTGGCCCAATTCCACCAGCCCAGCCCACCTACCCCGCCGCTCATCGTCTTCCTCTGCCAGTAGGCAGAGGAGGGACATGGCGCACGCGCCCGAGCTCGCCACGCCTCCTTCCTGCTCGCCTGCCTCACCGAGACGCCTCGCGCCTTCTCCTCGGCGCCGCTCTGGACTCCACAGGACCCTCTCCCTCACCGTGGCCTCTCCCTCCTCTGCTCTCTCTCACTTGACGCACCCGAGCGGCCCCGTCGCCACCGTCGCCGTTCGCCGCGGCCACCGCCTTCCCCTTGCCTCCCCGACCAGCTCAAGAGCTCCGCCATGCCGCCCTCGCCCTCCCCGCCGTCACACGCGACCGGAGAAGCTCCGAAGTGCCGCCCCGACGCTTTTCCCCTCCGGACCACTTGGTCGCCGTCGCCCGATTCGTCGGCTCCGGACCGTCCCGACCTCGCCGACGACGCCATCGGACGCTACTGTGAGCTGCGTCGATCCCTCTCTCCCCTGGCTCTTTTCCTCTCGCTAACGCCAATTTCCACCTGAGCCGATTGCTCCTCGCCGCCATGGCGTGGCCACAACCGCGCACGCTCGCTTCCGAGCACACCACCGCCCTCACCGCACTCGCAGGAGCGCAAAACGCCACCCCACGCGCCTCGCCGTGCTCCCTAGCGCCGTGTTCGACCTCGCCCGAACTCCGGCGGCCGCCTAGGTCGTCGCCGGCGCCGATTCCGGCCACCCCAACCCCAGCTAACACCACCAAGAGCTTGGCTCGTCCCGGCTCCACCTAGATGCCCTCCATGCCCATTTGGTCGCCGGAGTGGCTAAAACCACTCTCGCCGCTGCTTTGGCCGGCTGAACCAGACACCGCAGCCGACTTTGACTTTGACCACGGGTGGGCCACAGTTGACTCTGAGTCAATGACAAAGTGGGCCCCACAACTATTTAGGATTAGTTTTAATCAAATTTAGTTAAGCTAATTATACTGACACGCAGGACCCACTGTCAGGTTTGACTCGGACCATGTTCCGTTGACCCGCTGACGTCACACTGACGTTAGGCTGACGCAGTTATACCTTTTCTGGATTTAATTTAATTCAGGAAATTTCAGAAAATACCCCAAACTTCTAAAATTCATAGAAATTCAACCGTAGCTCGAGAATGAAATAATTTATATATGAAAAATGATCAGAAAAATATGAAGAATCTGTTTATGCCATGATCATGCATGTTTGAACAAGTTAACCTCACTGAATAGGATGAATCATGATTAGGGTAAATTATGAACTAGCATTTGGAGTTGGAGTTTAACCTTGTTTGAATTCCACTTCAATTAACTTGGCTAGATTTTGCATTAGGTGAATTCAGTACCTTAACATGACATGTCATTCATGTGAATGTGCATTGCATTGATTGTGTTCTTTCTCGCTTGCGGTGTTTGCCCCTCTCAAGAGATGTTATGTTCGACGATTGTTCGATGACACCGATGAAGAACTATATTATCTTCAAGTGCCGGGCAAGCAAAACCCCTTGTTCATTCCGATATAATCCCACTCTCTCGCTCCTGCTCTATTTTACTGCATTAGGACAACAACGACTCATGTGTTACTTGTCATGCGGTAGCTGAACCCCTTTATCCTCTGCATGACCTGTCATTCCACAAGTAATTAGATGAAACCCACTAGCATGAGTAGGAGTTGTTTGAGCCATGTTGTGCCTACTCATTCATGCTTGTTGTCGTGCTCGCTCTTGCTTAGAGTTGAGTCAGTCTGATTCATCGGGAATGAATTGGAATGGTTGTGTGAACATGTCCTTGTGTGTGAGCTAAGTGTCTGAACATGATTTGTTAAAGTTAGCGGTGAGAGGCCATGTAGGAGTACATGGTGGGTTGTCTCATTGCAGCCGTCCTCAGGAACTGAGTTCTGTGTTTGTGATCCATGAAACAGTTACTACCACGCATTGGGCCCGAAACCAATGGACCCTCTCGGCTTCTTAACCACCCTTGTTCCCAGTCCGGGAGTTGCAAGTAGTTTCTGGTGTTTGTAGCATGCTGGGGGCCGCACGCAACACTGACCGTAGGGGTGGGTTGTGTTGCGGTAGGCACCGTGGCCCGGTGTACCGATTCTCCCGTTTGGTGTCTCGGGAACCCTGCACACATCGTTCGGGGCTGTATGGGAAACCTCGGCCGGACTCCCTGCGGATGGAACCCGAATAGGCGATAAACCTGGACTAGGGACTTGAGTGTTTAGGTAGGTCGTGGCCGACACCCACGTTGGGCTTCCGCTTGAAGGTTGCCGAGTACATGTCGTGTAAACGACGGTAAGTGGTGAGAGCGTGTGTGAAGAAGTACACCCCTGCAGGTTAATATGATCTATTCGAATAGCCGTGTCCATGGAGAAGGACTTCTAGGTTGCCTATACCAGTTCATAGACAAGTGAAAGTGGATACTCTAAAATGCGCAAGATAAGCGTGAGTGCTATGGATGGCGTTCTTGTAGGGAGACGGGAGCGGGTCCATAGTGGTGTATTGATATGGTGAATATGTGGACTCGTGCGCCACCTCAAAAGAGTTACTTGCAATGTAGTTCAGGATAGCCACCGAGTCAAAGCTGGCTTGCTGCAGTTAAACTCCACCACCCCCTTTTGATAATGATGCATATGTAGTTAGTTCTGATGTAAGTCTTGTTGAGTACGTTTCTACTCACGTTTGCTTATTTTATGTTTTGCAGAGAGACGTCAGTCTCGCTAGTAGTTCCGCGTGGCTTCGACGTTTAGCTTGTTACCTCAGCTACGATCTTGTGCCCTCGGCAGGATCTGGTAGATAGTCAGGCTTCTCAGCCTTATTTCATTTATAGTTGTCTGTACTCAGACATGTTTAGCTTCCGCTTGTGCTTTGACTTGTATGCTCTGAGTGTTGGGTCATGAGACCTATGCTTGTAATATCTCACTCCTCGGAGCCTAATGAATAAATATTTGAGTCGTAGAGTTATGTTGTGATGCCATGTTGTATCTACACATATTGAGCATATTGTGTGTATGTTTGAAATGCTTGGTATGTGTGGGATCCGATAAACTAGTTGTTTATCCTTGGCAGCCTCTCATATGGAGAAATGTAGTCTCGTGCTTCTGAGCGATAGTAGTCCGCTACAGCCCGGTTCACCGGAGTCCTGCTAGCCCAAAGACTACCGCTTGGACACTTGACTGGCGGCATGTGTTTCACTTCGCCTTATGTCTGTCCCTTCGGGAAATGTCACGTGGTGATATTCGAGTCCTGCCTAGCCTGCTACAGCCCGGGATACCGAGTCCTGTTAGCCCAAAGGTTACAGCCCGAATTCATACGTTGATGACCGACATGCTCGATGTGATTCATGTATGCCTGTCCCCATGGGTTAAGCGCCGCTTTGGGTTCACGACTAGCCATGTCGGCCCGGGTTCTTTGTCATGTGGATGCTAGAGACACTATCATATACGTGTGCCAAAAGGCGCAAATGGTCCCGAGCCATGGTAAGGCGACACCCGTGGGAATACCGTGCGTGAGGCCGCAAAGTGATATGAGGTGTTACCGGCTAGGTCGATGTGATTTGGAATCGGGTCCCGATGTTGGTATCGAGCCCTGATCGCTGTAGGATTACCAAGCCAAACCGGTCAAGTCGTGTCTAGAAATGCTTTAGTTATGTAAGGAATTGATTGTGGAAGGAACGTAAGACTCTTTTACTCCTTATACCTCATGGCCTTCTCGATCCGAAATCATCCTCTTCTCTTCTACGGGTTAAGAACTAGGCCTTCTCATCTATCTATCGTGATGACGTGTTACTAATCCATAGACCTTTAAGATTGTTGATTTAAGCCCCAGTTCAGTTCCTACTATTTCTGTATGATAATTGTTGATCTCGGAACCTTGATATTGTGATGTTGAGTGGCTATGCCACCATTTTGCACGATGTCTCCAATCATTTTGAGCATTTACAGCCGTTATGTCTGTCCGAGTCATCCCATGTCTCTAAATAGTCCGATGCGTTTGCAAATCCCTCCCTCCATTTCTAATGTTCATCCAGGCGATTAATCACACAAATTAGTATGTTGAGGTACTCCGCTGCCTCAACATATATGTTGGAACTATTATTATGACCCTAGGTGTTTAGGAAGTCACCTAGCAATTTAGCAATGCTTTTGTATTCCCAGTGATGATTCTGGCATTATTCTTGAAAGCATCCCGTGATGTGATTAGTTAGTAGGCAATCTATTCCTGGGTTCTCGAACCCGAGATTCACCCTACTTACCTAATGTTGATAGTGTTGCTCGTACCTTTAGGATATTAGTAACTTTGCGATAGTCCTCGAGGTCCGTGGTATTTCCTTCTTCCAAATACTATTTACCGCCTATGGCAGAAGTTCCTCGCTGAACCAAAAGATTACAACCAGGGTGCTCTTGAGGAGTACTCCATTCTATATTGTGACTCTGCCAATTCTACCTTTCCGCATGGGTTATCCGGAAGAAATGTTGAGCTTCACTCGACATACTAATCTATGCATCCACAACTCAGAAAATTATATGTTCCTTTGAGTTGCTCTCTTTAGTTGTATCCCGACCATCCTCTATCAGTCGATAACCAAGAGTATGTGTGCATTCGTTTATCGATGTCTATTATCCTTGTGGTCCGTCAAGCCATTCTGTTCTGGAATGACTAGGAGAAACAAACTCCAGTGCCTCATCCATTTCTAGGATTGGGTCAAAGTAGTTGTATCCTGCAGATCAAAATGCCAATCCAGCTTTGATTCTGCTCTACCTTGGAGTGTTACCATCTTTATGACATGAACATCATGAGAATTGCACCTTCTAGTATGAAGTCTTGTCTTAGTGATACTTCTCGCCATCATTGTTCATTCCTCGGTCCGTGTTGATGCAACCGAATGCCGACAAGTGAATTGTGATGTGTGAAATCGATACTCCTAGCAACCTCGTTGCTTGGTAGTTAATGGACAATATTTTCATTCTTAGCGTGTTGGTTATTAAATCATCATACTAAGATTGATCGTGCTACCTAGTCCTTATTTCGGTGCACCCTTCGATCAATGAGTTAGGATTATTCAATCCCTTGCTTATTTGATCATATCGTCTTGCCCTCAAAAGCAAGATTGATCTCGAGCTTAGTAACATACCGGTGGTTCGTGACTTTCCAAAGATCTTCTTGGAAGTGTTACGGGTTGTTTCACGATTGTTATGTTGAGCTCGTGATCAAGTTGGTTTCTTGTGAACCACCCTTTCTCCAAGAATCTGTGTTGGATATCCCTGAGCTAGTTGGTTAAGCTAGACAACAACTTGGAGAGTTGAAAGATAAAAGCTTGCCTAACTTAGTTCGTTTCAAAGGGATATTCTTGTGTAGTGTGTGTTGAAGAAAGATGATATCTTCATCGATTGGTCTCTGTGATCAGTTGCTGGACCTATTGTCTTATCAATCCTTTGATTTGAGTATGGGCTATCATCAAGTCAAATCAGAACCAACGATATTCGTGATGTTGTCTTACTCGTGGTTGATCCCTCGAGCATACCCCATACATCTTTTGGTCGACCAATGCTATCACCGTGTTCACATGATGGTGGAAGTCCAAGGATATGGAAATTCCGATGAGTTGTCATTGAGCCCATCAAGAGCATTTTGTCTCCCCCATGAGTCATGTTGAACATCAACCTAGTGCTGGAAACTTTGTAAGCATTTCTTCGTGTTTCGTTCATGAAGCATATGTTTGGATGGAAGTAGTGACTTCCTCGAATTCATGTGCTTTAGGTGTAAGTTGCCGCCATGAATTTGAGAAAGGTTTGTTTTGTTTCCTTGGAATCATTCCAAATCAGTCATGCACATGTGCGAAGTATTCTGTGGTCTGGAGACTTGCAACCTTCATTCTATATGTATTCCTAGCACACCAAGCCACTGATTGATTTGTTCAAGGAGAAGGAGTTCCTTCATGACAACTGGTCATGACTTATGTTAGGACTTCGTTATCCTTGATGATGGTTCCCCACCTGAACTCGGTAGTGTTTTGTTATAAGACTACTACGTGGTCATACTTGTCTTGGACAGCGTGTCCACGGGTTTGTAGCAGAACCAGCTCATGTCTTGGAGCTTGCTATCATAGTTCACTCCCCGAGAATCTCGCAACGTCATCTCGTCGGTTTTGTGTTGCAACCTTTCTTTCGGACATGCTGGGTCTGCAGTATCCTATCACCAATCGGATCTGAATCTCAGGCAGATATGATGGTTGGAACATTCCCAACAGTTGCATTTTGTTCCCAGCTTGCACCGCCATTGTGCCAATTTCCATGGGCTGCCCTTCCCGGTAGTTGCTATCCAATATCATCTTCAAAAGTGGTCTACCATGGGTCCCCTCCACCTCCGATGATAAGCAAAAATCATTCATTGCATTGTCTTCAACAAGGTAGTCCACATCATCCATTCTAGTCTGGGTATGCCATTCCTTTGCACTCCACCAAACGATCGTTTGTGAATGCCTTAGGCTGGTATAAAGAGTTTCAATGATGTTATATCAAAAGTAATTCTTTTGCCACTTAAGGGAATAGTTCCTCGCGTCACCTCCACAGGGTGCCCAGTTATTGAATCATGGCAAATATTTCCTCGCCACCTTGACACCATCCACCATCCTTCTAAGCGTGGAATTGTTGCCCACCAATCAAACCCCGTCGTTTGTTCTTCCATCCCTCTCGATGTGTTTTGTGTCTCAACTCGAGATGTTCACCCTCTCATTCCGTGAGTTGATCGTGAGTTGCTCGATCTTCAAGAAGATTAAATCCTGTAGGGTTTCCCCCTTCTTTCTGTTGTCATGTTGAGTGAAGATCTCGAAAGCAAAGACGTCAAGACCAAGATGATGGAATTAATCAACATCTTCGAGAAGGGCAAATGGATCATGAAGATCGTGTTAGCTTGTGACCCCTTTGACTTCTTACCTCACGTCTTGAATCTCGGGGCGAGATTCTTGTTTAGCGGGGGTGAGTTGTCACAGCCCCAGAGCTTGCTTGTAACTAGTGGCATTGCATCCATGCATCATGTTTAATTTTCATGAAATTTGAAATGGGGATTGCCTAAACCCTAGCATTAAAGGAATTCAAATAGGCTCAACCAAAAATATTTTTCAGTGATTTCAAATGTCTTTAGAAAATGTTCATCATTTCGGAAAAATGCTTTAAACCGTAACCAGAGGTGCTGCACATTTTTCATGTCATATTTGGTCACTGGATTAATTCATAAAGTATTTGCATTTGGGAATTTAAATGCTAATAAATAATTTAAATGCTCAAATAATCCCAAACTGAAATGTTTACTGTAGGATATATTTCCAACAGTGGTCATGAGCAGTGGCATGAATTTTGGGATTGATTTAGTATTTTTAACAAAGCCCAACAGTTTACAGAAAATTAGAAAACTAAAACAAATAAAAAAAAGAGAGGAGAGAAACCCTACCTGGCGCTCACCTCTCAAACCCCACTCGCCCAATTCCACCAAATTTCAGCCCACCTACCCCGCCGCTCATCGTCTTCCTCTCGCCAAGAGGCGGAGGAGGGACACCTGACGCGCCCGAAGCTCGCCACGCCTCCTCCTGCTACTTTGCCTCACCGAGACGCCTCGCGCCTTCTCCTCGGCGCCGCTCTGGACCCCCAGGACCCTCTCCCTCACCGTGGCCTCTCCCTCTGCTCTCTCACTTTCCTTGCACCAGGCGGCCCGTCGCCACTGCCGTTCGCCCGCTGCCACCGCCTTCCCTTGCCTCCCGACCAGCTCAAGAGCTCCGCCGTGCCCTCGCCCTCCCCGCTGTCACACGCGACCGGAGAAGCCCTGCGCCGCCTAACGCTTTTCCTCCGCGGACCCGCTGTCGCTGTCGCCCGATTCGTCGGCTCGACCGTCCCGACCTCGCCGACGACGCCATCGGACGCGCTGTGAGCTTCTGCGTCGATCCCCTCTCTCCCCTGGCTCTTTTCCTCTCGCTAACGCCAATTTCCACCGGAGCCGATTGCTCCTCGCCACCGGCCATGGCATAGCCGTGGCCACAACCGCGCACGCTCGCTTCCGAGCACACCACCGCCCTCACCGCACTCGCAGGAGCGCAAAACGCCACCCCACGCGCCTCGCCGTGCTCCCTATCGCCGTGTTCGACCTCGGCCGAACTCCGGCGGCCGCCTAGGTCGTCGCCGGCGCCAATTCCGGCCACCCCAACCCCAGCTAACCCCACCAAGAGCTTCGGCTCGTCCCCAGCTCCACCTAGATGCCCTCCGCGGCCCATTTGGTCACCGGAGTGGCCAAAACCACTCTCGCCGCTGCGTCGCTTTCGCCGGCTAGACGCCGACAGCCGACTTTGACTTTGACCACGGGTGGGCCTGGTTGACTCACTGAGTCGATGACAGTGGGCCCACCACATTAACTATTTAGGATTAGTTTTAATCAAATTTAGTTAAGCTAATTATACTGACACGCGGGACCCATTGTCAGGTTTGACCTGGACCATGTTCCGTTGACCCACTGACGTCACACTGACGTCTGGCTGACGCAGTTATACCTTTTCTGGATTTAATTTAATTCAGGAAATTCCAGAAAATACCCCAAACTTCTAAAATTCATAGAAATTCAACCGTAGCTCAGAATGAAATAATTTATATATGAAAAATGATCAGAAAAATATGAAAAATCTGTTTATGCCATGATCATGCATGTTTGAACAAGTTAATCTCACTGAATAGGATGAATCATGATTAGGGTAAATTATGAACTAGCATTTGGAGTTGGAGTTTAACCTTGTTTGAATTCCACTTCAATTAACTTGGCTAGATTTTGCATTAGGTGAATTCAGTACCTTAACATGACATGTCATTCATGTGAATGTGCATTGCATTGATTGTGTTCTTTCTCAGTTGCCGGTGTTTGCCCCCTCTCAGTAGACGACGTTCCGACGATTGTTCGATGACACCGATGAGGAACTATATTATCTTCAGAAGTGCCAGGCAAGCAAAACCCCCTTGTTCATTCCGATATAATCCCACTCTCTCGCTCCTGCTCTATTTTACTGCATTAGGACAACAACGACTCATGTGTTACTTGCTGCGGTAGCTGAACCCCTTTATCCTCTGCATGACCTGTCATTCCACAAGAATTAGATGAAACCCACTAGCATGAGTAGGAGTTGTTTGAGCCATGTTGTGCCTACTCATTCATGCTTGTTGTCGTGCACTGCCATCGCTTAGAGTTGAGTCAGGTCCGATTCATCGGGAATGAATTGGAATGGTTGTGTGAACATGTCCTCTTGTGTGTGAGCTAAGTGTCCGAACACGATTTGATAAAGGTAGCGGTGAGAGGCCATGTAGGAGTACATGGTGGGTTGTCTCATTGCAGCCGTCCTCGAGGAACTGAGTTACGTGTTTGTGATCCATGAAACAGTTACTACCACGCATTGGGCCCGAAACCAATGGACCCTCTCGCTTCTTAACCACCCTTGTTCCCGGTCCGGGAGTTGCAAGTAGTTTACGGTGTTTGTAGCATCTTTGGGGCCGCATAACACCGACCGTAGGGGTGGGTTGTGTTGCGGTAGGCACCGTGGCCGATGTACCGATTCTCCCGTTTGGTGTCTCGGGAACCCTGCACACATCGTTCGGGCTGTATGGGAAACCTCGGCGGACTCCCTGCGGATGGAACCCGAATAGGCGATAAACCTGGACTAGGGACTTGAGTGTAGGTAGGTCGTGGCCGACACCCACGTTGGGCTTCCGCTTGAAGGTTGCCGAGTACATGTCGTGTAAACAACGGTAAGTGGTGAGAGCGTGTGTGAAGAAGTACACCCCTGCAGGGTTAATATGATCTATTCGAATAGCCGTGTCCATGGAGAAGGACTTCTAGGTTGCCTATACCAGTTCATAGACAAGTGAAAGTGGATACTCTAAAATGTGCAAGATAAGGGTGAGTGCTATGGATGGCGTTCTTGTAGGGAGACGGGAGCGGGTCCATAGTGGTGTATTGATATGGTGAATATGTGGACTCGTGTGCGCCACCTCAAAAGAGTTACTTGCGATGTAGTTCAGATAGCCACCGAAGTCAAAGCTGGCTTGCTGCGCTTAAACTCCACCACCCCTTTTGATAATGATGCATATGTAGTTAGTTCGATGTAAGTCTTGTTGAGTACGTTTCTACTCACGCTTGCTTATTTTATGTTTTGCGAGAGACGTCGGTCTCGCTTAGTAGTTCCGCGTGGCTTGACGTTTAGCTTGTTACCTCGGCTACGATCTTGTGCCCTCGGCAGATCGGTAGATAGTCGCTTCTCAGCCTTATTTCATTTATAGTTGTCCGTACTCGTACATGTTTAGCTTCCGCTTGTGCTTTGACTTGTATGCTCGAGTGTTGGGTCATGAGACCCATGCTTGTAATATCTCGCTCCTCGGAGCCTAATGAATAAATATTTGAGTCGTAGAGTTATGTTGTGATGCCATGTTGTATCTACACATATTGAGCATATTGTGTGTATGTTTGAAATGCTTGGTATGTGTGGGATCCGACAAACTAGTTGTTTATCCTTGGCAGCCTCTCATATGGGGAAATGTAGTCTCGTGCTTCCGAGCGATAGTAGTCCGCTTCTGACCGGTTCACCGGAGTCCTGCTAGCCCAGCACTACTGCTTGGACACTTGACTGGCCGGCATGTGTTTCACTTCGTTCCTATGTCTGTCCCTTCGGGGAAATGTCACGCGGTGATATTCGGAGTCCTGCCTAGCCTGCTACAGCCCGGGATACCGGAGTCCTGTTAGCCCAGTGCTACAGCACGAATTCATACGTTGATGACCGACATGCTCGATGTGATTCATGTATGCCTGTCCCCATGGGTTAGCGCCGCTTTGGGTTCACGACTAGCCATGTCGGCCCGGGTTCTTTGTCATGTGGATGCTAGCGTCACTATCATATACGTGTGCCAAAAGGCGCAAACGGTCCCGGGCCATGGTAAGGCGACACCAGTGGGAATACCGTGCGCGAGGCCGCAAAGTGATATGAGGTGTTACCGGCTAGGTCGATGTGACTTGGAATCGGGGTCCTGACATTCCAACATCCTGTGCTTTCCAAAGGATAAAATGTAAAAAGGAAAGGTGAAGATCACCATGACTCTTGCATAAGGTAGAAGGTAATAATAAAAGATAGGCCCTTCGCGGAGGGAAGCAGAGGTTGCCATGCGCTTTGAGGGTTGGATGTACAAAATCTTAATGCAAAAGAACATCACTTTATATTACCACTTGTGATATAGACCTTTATTATGCAGTACGTCGCTTTTATTTCTTCCACATCACAAGATCGTATAAAGCTTATTTCCTCCACACCAATAAATCATACATATTTAGAGAGCATTTTTTATTGCTTGCACCGATGACAACTTACTTGAAGGATCTTACTCAATCCATAGGTAGGTATGGTGGACTCTCATGGCAAAACTGGTTTAAGGAGTTTTGGAAGCACAAGTAGTATCTCTACTTGGTGCAAAGAATTTAGCTAGCATGAGGGGAAAGGCAAGCTCAACATGTTGGATGATCCATGACAATATACTTTATCTCAGATATAAGAAAACATAACCCATTACTTTGTCTTCCTTGTCCAACATCAACTCTTTATCATGTCATATTTTAATGAGTGCTCCCAATCATAAAAGATGTCCAACATAGTATATTTATATGTGAAATCTCTCTTTCTTTATTACTTACTATTAATTGCAACGATGACCAAAGCTATGTTTGCCAACTCCCAACAATTTTTAATCATCATACTCTTTCTATGTGAAGTCATTACTCTCCATAAGATCAATATGATCTCTTTGTTTCTTTTTATTCTTTTCTCTTTTCTTTTATTCACTCAAGATCATAGCAAGATAATCAAGCCCTTGACTCAACACTAAACTTTATTATATATAGCTCACGGACTCGATTACATAGAGGGATCATAAAGCAAAACTCAAAACTAGATCATACTAAAACTTAATTCTACTAGATCAAGATATTACTAAAAGGATCGTACTAAGAAAAACGGTAAAGATAGGAGTGTGATGGTGATACGATACCGGGGAACCTCCCCCAAGCTTGGCAGTTGCCAAGGGGAGTGCCCATACCCATGTGATTATATCTCCTTCTTTGTTGGTGAAGAAGATGATGGTTTAGTTGATGGCGTAGGCTTCTTCCTTAGTTTGCGCTTGAGGAAAGAATTTTGATCCCTCAGGTCATCAATCTCCTGCTCCAGGCTTAATATCTTTTTGCATAATTCCTGCTTGTTTTCCTGCAAGAGGTGAAAAGGGATAAACTCGATCTTAAATTTCTTTGCTCTATCAGGGAGGCTTGACTATTTGAACTCCACATGCTGATACGTATCCAACGTATCTATAATTTTTGATTGCTCCATGCTATATCATCTACTGTTTTGGGCAATATTGGGCTTTATTTTCCACTTTTATATTACTTTTGGGACTAACCTATTAACAGGAGGACTAGCCCAGATTTCTTTGTTTTTGCCTATTTCAAGATGTCAAGAAAAGGAATATCAAATGGAGTCAAAAGCAGGCGAAATCAACTGGAGAAGTTATTTTTGGAAGGAAAGCTACCGGATGGACTTGGACCCCACGTCAAGGAAGGAACGAGAATCCACAAGGGTGGGGCGCGCCCACCCCTAGGGCGCGCCCACCTCGTGGGGCCCTCGTGGCTCCCCTGACGTGCTTCTTCCGCCTATATAACTCCACTTACCCTAAAACTTCCAGAACAGAGAATAGATCGGGAGTTCCGCCGCCGCAAAACCTCCAGAGACACCAAAAACCAATCGGGACCCTGTTCCGGCACCTGCCGGAGGGGGGATCCCTCACCTGTGGCCATCTTCATCATCCCGACGCTCTCCATGACGAGGAGGGAGTAGTTCACCCTCGGGGCTGAGGGTATGTACCTATAGCTATGTGTTTGATCTCTCTCTCTCTCTCTCTCTCTCTCTCTCGTGTTCTTGATTTGGCATGATCTTGATGTATCGCGAGCTTTGCTATTATAGTTGGATCTTATGTTTCTTCTCCCCCTCTACTCTCTTGTAATGAATTGGGTTTTCCTCTTGAAGTAATCTTATCGGATTGAGTCTTTAAAGATTTGAGAACACTGGATGTATGTCTTGCCGTGCGTATCTGTGGTGACAATGGGATATCACGTGATTCACTTGATGTATGTTTTGGTGATCAACTTGCGGGTTCCGCCCATGAACCTATGCATAGGGGTTGGCACACGTTTCGTCGTGATTCTCCGGTAGGAACTTTGGGGCACTCTTTGAGGTTCTATGTGTTGGTTTGAATAGATGAATTGAGATTGTGTGATGCATATCATATAATCATACCCACGGATACTTGAGGTGACAATGGAGTATCTAGGTGACATTAGGGTTTTGGTTGATTTGTGTCTTAAGGTGTTATTCTAGTACGAACTCTAGGGCTGTTTGTGACACTTATAGGAATAACCCAACGGATTGATTTGAAAGAATAACTTTGAGGTGGTTTCGTACCCTACCATAATCTTTTCGTTTGTTCTCCGCTATTAGTGACTTTGGAGTGACTCTTTGTTGCATGTTGAGGGATAGTTATGTGATCCAATTATGTTATTATTGTTGAGAGAACTTGCACCAGTGAAAGTATGAACCTTAGGCCTTGTTTCCTATCATTGCAATACCGTTTACGCTCACTTTTATCATTAGTTACCTTGCTGTTTTTATATTTTCAGATTACAAAAACCTATATCTACCATCCATATTGCACTTGTATCACCATCTCTTCGCCGAGAGAGACCCTCTTCATCCTACGCCTCCCACGGATTGATAAACCTTAGGTCATCCACTTGAGGGAAATTTGCTACTGTCCTACAAACCTGTGCACTTGCAGGGCCAACTACGTCTATAAGAAGAAGGTTGCGTAGTAGACATCAAGCTCTTTTCTGGCGCTGTTGCCGGGGAGGCTAGGTAAGCGGCACTCACACCCCGTCAACTAAGCTCTTTTCTGGTACAGTTGCCGGGGAGGTTAGTGCTTGAAGGTATATCTTTTGATCTTGCAATTGAATCTTTTTGTTTCTTGTTTTATCACTAGTTTAGTCTATAAAAGAAAACTACAAAAAAAATTGGAATTGAGTTTGTCATATACGCTTCATCTTTTTAATATCTTTCGTGAGAATGATGGAAAGGAAAATTGTGCTCAAGTGCTAGAAGAAGAATTACATAGAATGCTTGGCATGAAATATGTGAATGATGAGCATGATTGCAATGTTGTTAGTATGAATTCCTTGAATATCCATGATGCTAACGATATGCAAAGCCACAAGCTTGGGGAAGCTATGTTTGATGAAGATGATACTTTTTGTCCCCCAAGTTTTGATGAGCAAATTTATTATGATAAAAGCATGCCACCTATCTATGATGATTATTATGATGACACGTATGCTTTAAAGAATAATGATAACCATGAAACTTGTCATCTTGATCTTAATTTTCAATCACATGATAGTTATTTTGTTGAGTTTGCTCCCACTATTATTCATGAGAAGAATTTTGCTTATGTGGAGAGTAGTAAAATTTCTATGCTTGTAGATCATGAAAAGAATGCTTTAGGTGCTGTTTATATTGTTGAATTCATTCATGATGCTACTGAAAATTATTATGAGTGAGGAACATATGCTTGTAGGATTTGCAATAATATCAAGTTTCCTCTCTATGTGCTTAAAGTTTTGAAGTTATGCTTGTTTTACCTTCCTATGCAAGTTGATTCTTGTTCCCATAAGTTGTTTGCTCACAAAATCCCTATGCATAGTAAGTGGGTTAGACTTAAATGTGCTAGTCATATTCTTCATGATGCTCTCTTTATGTTTCAATTCTTATCTTTTATGTGAGCATCATTGAAATCATCATGCCTAGCTAGGGGCGTTAAACGATAGCGCTTGTTGGGAGGCAACCCAATTTTATTTTGGTTTCTTGCTTTTTGGTTCTGTTTAGGAATAAATAATCCATCTAGATTATGTTTAGATGTGGTTTTGTGTTCTAATTAGTGTTTGTTCCAAGTGGAACCTTTGGGAAGACTTGGGTGAAGTCTTTATGATCATGCTGTAAAAAACAGAAACTTTAGCGCTCACGAGATTAGCTAATATTTTTTACTGGAGAGTGCTATTTAGTTGATTCTTTTTGCAGATGATTACTAGACAAATTCCTCAGGTCCACCAACTTATTTTAGAATTTTTGGAGTTCCAGAAGTATACGTTTGATACAGATTACTACAGACTGTTCTGTTTTTGACAGATTCTGTTTTCATTGTGTTGCTTGCTTATTTTGATGAATCTATGGCTAGTAAAATAGTTTATAAATCATAGAGAAGTTGGAATACAGTAGGTTTAACACCAATATAAATTGACAATGATTTCATTACAGCACCTTGAAGTGGTGTTTTGTTTTCTTTCGCTAACGGAGCTCACGAGTTTTCTGTTAAGTTTTGTGTTGTGAAGTTTTCAAGTTTTGGGTAAAGATTCGATGGACTATGGAATAAGGAGTGGCAAGAGCCTAAGATTGGGGATGCCCAAGGCACCCAAGGTAATATTCAAGGATAACCAAGCGCCTAAGCTTGGGGATGCCCTGGAAGGCATCCCCTCTTTCGTCTTCATCCATCGGTAACTTTACTTGGAGCTATATTTTTATTCACCACATGATATGTGTTTTGCTTGGAGCGTCATTTTATTTTCTTTTGTTTTACTTGCTGTTTGAATAAAATACCAAGATCTGAAATTCTTAAATGTTAGAAGTCTTCACATAGTTGCATAATTATTCGACTACTCATTGATCTTCACTTATATCTTTCAGAGTAGTTTGTCATTTGCTCTAGTGCTTCACTTATATCTTTTTAGAGCACAATGGTGGTTTTATTTTGAAGAAATAGATGAACTCTCATGCTTCACTTAGATTATTTTGAGAGTCTTAAATAGCATGGTAATTTGCTTAAATAATCCTAATATGTTAAGCATAAAAGATTTGTAAGGATTCTTATGAGTGTGTTGGATACTAAGAAAAGTTTGATGCTTGATAATTGTTTTGAGATATGGAGGTGATAATATCAAAGTTGTGCTAGTTGAGTAGTTGTGAATTTGAGAAATGCTTGTGTTGAAGTTTGCAAGTCCTGTAGCATGCACGTATGGTAAACATTATGCAACAAATTTGAAACATGAGGTGTTATTTGATTGTCCTCCTTATGAGTGGCGGCCGGGGACGAGCGATGGTCTTTTCCTACCAATATATCCCCCTAGGAGCATGAACGTAGTGCTTTGGTTTTTGATGGCTTGTAGATTTTTGCAATAAGTATGTGAGTTCTTTATGAATAATGTTGAGTCCATGGATTATACGCACTCTCACCCTTCCATCATTGCTAGCCTCTTCGGTACCGTGCATTGCCCTTTCTCACATTGAGAGTTGGTGCAAACTTCGCCGGTGCATCCAAACCTCGTGATATGATACGCTCTTTCACACATAAACCTCCTTATATCTTCCTCAAACCAGCCACCATACCTACCTATTATGGCATTTCCATAGCCATTCCAAGATATATTTCCATGCAACTTTCCACCATTCCGTTCGTCATGACATTCATCATTGTCATATTGCTTAGCATGATCATGTAGTGGACATAGTATTTGTGGCAAAGCCACCGTTCATAATTCTTTCATACATGTCACTCTTGATTCATTGCATATCCCAGACATCGCCGGAGGCATTCATATAGAGTCATACTTTGTTCTAGTATCGAGTTGTAATCATTGAGTTGTAAATAAATAGAAGTGTGATGATCATCATTTTCTAGAGTATTTTCCCAAAAAAAGAGAAAGGCCAAAGAAAAAAAGATAAGAAGGCCCAAAAAAAGAAATAAAAAGGGGCAATGTTACTATCTCTTTTTCCACACTTGTGCTTCAAAGTAGCACCATGTTCTTCATATAGCGAGTCTCATATATTGTGCTTGAAAGTAGCACCATGTTTTTCATATAGAGAGTTTCATATGTTGTCACTTTCATATACTAGTGGGAATTTTTCATTATAGAACTTAGCTTGTATATTCCAACGATGGGCTTCCTCAAGTGCCCTAGGTCTTCGTGAGAAAGCAAGTTGGATGCACACCCACTTAGTTTCTTTTGTTGAGCTTTCATACATTTATAGCTCTAGTGCATCCGTTGCATGGCAATCCCTACTCCTCGCATTAACATCAATTTATGGGCATCTCCATAGCTCATTGATTAGCCTTGTTGATGTGAGACTTTCTCCTTTTTTGTCTTCTCCTCATAACCCCCATCATCATATTCTATTCCACCCATAGTGATATATCCATGGCTCGCGCTCATGTATTGCGTGAAGGTTTATAAGTTTGAGATTACTAGAGTATGAAACAATTGCTTGGCTTGTCATCGGGTTGTGCATGATGAGAGCATTCTTGTGTGACGAAAATGGAGCATGACTAAACTATATGATTTTGTAGGGATGAACTTTCTTTGGCCATGTTATTTTGAGAAGACATAATTGCTTAGTTAGTATGCTTGAAGTATTATTATTTTTATGTCAATATGAAATTTTGTCTTGAATCATTCGGATCTGAATATTCATATCACTAGTAAGAAGAATTACATTGAAATTATGCAAACTAGCATTCCACATCAAAAATTATCTTTTTTTATCATTTACCTACTCGAGGACGAAAGGTGAATTAAGCTTAGGATGCTTGATACGTCTCCAACGTATCTATAATTTTTGATTGCTCCATGCTATATTATCTACTGTTTTGGGAAATATTGGGCTTTATTTTCCACTTTTATATTACTTTTGAGACTAACCTATTAACCGGAGGCCCATCCCAGATTTGCTGTTTTTTGCCTATTTCAGTATTTCGAAGAAAAGGAATATCAAACGGAGTCAAAACGGAACGAAATCAACTGTAGAAGTTATTTTGGAAGGAAAGCTACCGGATGGACTTGGACCCCACGTCAAGGAAGGAACGAGGAAGCCCACGAGGGTGGGGCGCACCCCGCCTCGTGGGGCCCTCGTGGCTCCCCGACGTGCTTCTTCCGCCTATATAACTCCACATACCCTAAAACTTCCGAGCAGAGAATAGATCGGGAGTTCCGCCACAAGAAACCTCCAGAGCCACCAAAACCAATCGGGACCTGTTCAAGACTCACGAGGAGGGATCCTCACCGTGGCCATCTTCATCATCCCGGCGCTCTCCATGACGAGGAGGGAGTAGTTCACCCTCGGGGCTGAGGGTATGTACCAGTAGCTATGTGTTTGATCTCTCTCTCGTGTTCTTGATTTGGCACGATCTTGATGTATCGTGAGCTTTGCTATTATAGTTGGATCTTATGTTTCTTCTCCCCCTCTACTCTCTTGTAATGAATTGAGTTTTCCCTTGAAGTAATCTTATCAGATTGAGTCTTTAAAGATTTGAGAACACTTGATGTATGTCTTGCATGCGTATCTGTGGTGACAATGGGATATCACGTGATTCACTTGATGTATGTTTTGGTGATCAACTTGCGGGTTCTACCCATGAACCTATGCATAGGGGTTGGCACACGTTTTCGTCGTGATTCTCCGGTAGAAACTTTGGGGAACTCTTTGAGGTTCTATGTGTTGGTTTGAATAGATGAATTGAGATTGTGTGATGCATATCGTATAATCATACCCACGGATACTTGAGGTGACAATGGAGTATCTAGGTGACATTAGGTTTTTGGTTGATTTGTGTCTTAAGGTGTTATTCTAGTACGAACTCTAGGGCTGTTTGTGACACTTATAGGAATAGCCCAACGGATTGATTGGAAAGAATAACTTTGAGGTGGTTTCTGCATTCCTACCATAATCTTTTTGTTTGTTCTCCGCTATTAGTGACTTTGGAGTGACTCTTTGTTTCATGTTGAGGGATAGTTATGTGATCCAATTATGTTATTATTGTTGAGAGAACTTGCACTAGTGAAAGTATGAACCTTAGGCCTTGTTTCCTATCATTGCAATACCGTTTACTCTCACTTTTATCATTAGTTACCTTGCTGTTTTTATATTTTCAGATTACAAAAACCTATATCTACCATCCATATTGCACTTGTATCACCATCTCTTCGCCGAACTAGTACACCTATATAATTTACCATTGTATTGGGTGTGTTGGGGACACAAGAGACTCTTTGCTATTTGGTTGCAGGGTTGCTTGAGAGATACCATCTTCATCCTACGCCTCCCACGGATTGATAAACCTTAGGTCATCCACTTGAGGGAAATTTGCTACTGTCCTACAAACCTGTGCACTTGCAGGCCCAACAACGTCTACATGAAGAAGGTTGCGTAGTAGACATCACATGCATGTCCCAAGGTTGAGGTAATGGGACTTCATCTTCATCTGAGCTCGTCTCCTCCTTTCTCTTGGGTTCATAGTCCTCTTCTTCTTCCGTAGTCCAACCACAATGCTCCACATCCCCATAGACCTTAGGACCTGCAAGGTAATCAGCCACATAGCTTTCTCCTTCCGAATCCTGGGACGACATGTTGCCTGGCCTTGACAACCCTGACAGAAAACAGCTCGAAACAAGAACAGAGGACAATTGCGTGATACGGTGGTCAAAACCTTCGGGAGATTATATAATGAATTTTTACCGACAAAAATACGTATCATACAAGAAAACGGAGTCGGGAGAGCGCATGAGGTGCCCACGAGGCAGGGGGCGCGCCCAGGGGGGTAGGGCGCGCCCTCCACCCTCGTGGAGGCCTCGTATCCTTCCCGGACTGCTTCTTATTTTTCTATTTTTCTAAATATTCCAAAATGGAGAAAAATTGCCTTTAGAACTGTTTTGGAGTCGGTTTACTTACCGTACCACATACCTATTACTTTTCGGAGTCTGAAACGTTCCGGAAAGTGTCTCTTATGTATTCTTCCGGGGTTACGGTTTCAATAACATTGGTTTCAACATTTATAGGATTACCTGAGATATAATGTTTGATTCTTTGACCGTTCACCACCATCGAATTTGTGCCTTCGAAGTTGTTGATTTTTATGGCACCGGAACGATAGACCTCCTTGATAACGTAAGGGCCTTCCCATTTAGAGAGAAGTTTTCCTGCAAAAAATCTTAAACGAGAGTTGTATAGCAATACATAATCACCTACATTAAACTCACGCTTTTGTATTATTTTGTCATGCCATCTTTTAACTTTTTGTTTAAACAACTTTGCATTTTCATAGGCTTGGGTTCTCCATTCATCAAGTGAGCTAATGTCAAATAACCTCTTCTCACCGGCAAGTTTGAAATCATAATTGAGTTCTTTAATAGCCCAATAAGCCTTATGTTCTAGTTCGAGAGGTAAGTGACATGCTTTTCCATAAACCATTTTATACGGAGACATACCCATAGGATTTTTATATGTAGTTCTATAGGCCCATAATGCATCATCAAGTTTCTTGGACCAATTCTTTCTAGATCTATTAACAATCTTTTGCAAAATTAGTTTGAGCTCTCTATTACTCAATTCTACTTGACCACTAGACTGTGGGTGATAAGGAGATGCAATTATATGATTAACATCTTATTTAGCAAGCATTTTACAGAAAGCACCATGAATAAAATGTGAACCACCATCAGTCATTAAATATCTAGGGACTCCAAACCTCGGAAAAATAACTTCTTTAAGAATTTTAATAGATGTGTTATGATCAGCACTAGTAGTTGGAATAGCTTCTACCCACTTAGTAACGTAATCAACAACAACTAAAATATGTGTATATCCATTAGAGGCAGGAAAAGGTCCCATATAATCAAAGCCCCAAACATCAAATGGTTCAATAACAAGTGAATAATTTATAGGCATTTCTTGACGTCTACTAATATTACTAATTCTTTGACATTCACCACAAGATAAAACAAACTTACGGGCATCCTTGAAGAGAGTAGGCCAATAAAAACCGGATTACAATAACTTATGTGCATTTCTATCTCCAGCGTGGTGTCCTCCATAAGCTTCGGAGTGACACTTGCGTAGGATCTGTTCCTGTTCATGCTCAGGTACACAACGTCTAATAACACCATCTACTCCTTCTTTCTAAAGATGTGGGTCATCCCAAAAGTAATGTCTCAAATCATAGGAAAACTTTTTCTTTTGCTGGTATGTGAAACTAGGTGGTATAAATTTAGCAACAATGTAATTAGCATAATCAGCATACCATGGAGCAGTACGAGAAGCATTTATGACATTTAATTGTTCATCGGGAAAGCTATCATCAATAGGCAAAGGTCATCAAGAACATTCTCTAACCTAGACAAGTTGTCTGCAACGGGGTTCTCAGCTCCCTTTCTATCAATAATATGCAAATCAAATTCTTGTAGCGAGAGAACCCATCTAATTAGTCTAGGTTTAGCATCTTTCTTTTCCATAAGATATTTAATAGCAGCATGATCTGTGTGAATAGTTACTTTAGAATCAACAATATAAGGTCTGAACTTATCACAAGCAAATACAATTGCTAAGAATTCTTTTTCAGTAGTAGCATAATTTCTCTGAGCATTGTCTAGAGTTTTACTAGCATATTGAATAACATTTAATTTCTTATCAACTCTTTGCCCTAGAACAACACCTACAAAGATAATCACTAGCATCACACATAATTTCAAAAGGTAAATTCCAATCAGTGTGGCTGAACGATAGGTGTAGAGATCAATGCTTTCTTAAGTATTTCAAATGCTTCTACACAATCATCATCAAAGACAAATGGTATATCTTTTTGTAACAAATTAGTCAGAGGCCGAGAAATTTTTGAGAAGTCCTTAATGAACCTCCTATAAAAACTGGCATGACCAAGGAAATTTCTTATACCTTTGATGTCCTTGGGACATGGCATCTTTTCAATAGCATCAACCTTGGCTTTATCAACTTCAATACCTCTTTCAGAAACTTTATGCCCCAAGACAATACCTTCATTAACCATAAAGTGGCACTTCTCCCAGTTCAAGACAAGATTAGTTTCTTCACATCTCTGCAAAACTCGATCAAGGTTGCTCAAGCAATCATCAAAAGAGGATACATAAACGGAGAAATCGTCCATGAAAACCTCACAAATCTGTTCACAAAAGTCAGAGAATATAGCCATCATGCATCTTTGAAAGGTAGCAGTGCGTTACATAAACCAAAAGGCATACGTCTATAAGCAAAAGTACCGAAAGGGCAAGTAAAAGTGGTCTTTGATTGATCATCGGCTAACACAGGTATTTAAGAGAAACCAGAATAACCATCTAGAAAGAAAAAATGTGTATGTTTGGATAATATTTCTAGCATTTGATCGATGAAAGGTAAGGGGTAATGATCTTTTTAGTAGCTTTATTTAATTTGCAGAAATCAATTACCATTCTATAACCTGTATTAATTCTTTGCGGAATCAATTCATCTTTATCATTAGGAACGACAGTAATACCTCCCTTCTTAGGGATACAATGGACAAGACTTACCCACTAACTATCAACAATGTGATAAATTATACCTGCCTTAAGGAGCTTTAGTATTTCCTTTCTTACCACTTCTTTCATCTTAGGATTCAGCCGTCGTTGGTGATCACGAACTGGTTTGGCATCTTTTTCCAAATTTATTTTGTGTTGGCATAGAGTGGGACTGATGCCCTTAAGATCATCAAGAGTATATCCAATAGCAGCGCGATGCTTCTTCAGAGTTTTCAATAATATCTATTCTTCATGCTCTGAAAGGTTAGCACTAATAATAACAGGATATATCTTTTTCTCATCAAGATAAGCATATTTAAGAGAGTCAGGTAACGGCTTAAGCTCAAACACGGGATCACCCTTGGGTGGAGGAGGATCCCCTAGGATTTCAACAGGCAAATTGTGTTTCAGGATGGGTTCCTGTTTAAAGAATACTTCATCTATTTCTCTTCTTTCATTCATAAACATGTCATTTTCATGGTCTAGCAAATATTGTTCTAAAGGATCACTAGGAGGTACGACAATAGAAGCAAGACCAATAATTTTATCTTTACTAAGCAATTCCTCTTCACGGCGTTGTCTACGAAATTTAGAGAAATTAAACTCATGAGACATATCACCCAAACCAATAGTAACGACATCCTTTTTGCAGTCTATCTTAGCATTAACAGTGTTCAAAAAGGGTCTACCAAATATAATGGGGCAAAAGCTATCTTGTGGGGAACCAAGAACAAGAAACTCAGCAGGATATTTAGTTTTACCATACATGACTTCAACATCTCTAACAATTCCCATTGGTGATATAGTATCTCTATTGGCAAGTTTAATTGTGACATCAATATCTTCTATCTCAGCAGGTGCAATATCATGCATAATTTATTTGTATAAGTCAAAAGGTATTGCACTAGCACTAGCACCCATATCACACAAGCCATGATAACAATGATCTCCTATTTTAACAGAAATAACAGGCATGCCTACCATAGGTCTATGTTTATCTTTAGCATGGTTTAGCAATTCTAGCAGTTTCATCACAGAAATAAATAACATGCCCATCAATATTACCAGCCAAGAGATCTTAGCTATAGCAATATTAGGTTCAACTTTAACTTGCTCAGGGGGTGTATAGGTTCTAATATTGCTTTTAAGTAACCACAGTTGAAGCTTTAGCATGATCTTTTATCCTAACAGGAAAAGGTGGTTTCTCAACATAAGCAGTAGGAACAATTGGATCATTATAAGTGATAGTTTTTTCTTCAACTTTAATAGGTACAACTACTTTTACTTCTATGGGAGGATGATATTTAAACCACTTCTCCTTAGGGAGATCAACGTGAGCAGCAAAAGATTCATAGAAAGAAGCTACTATCTCAGAGTCAATCCATATTTAGCGCTAAATTTATGGAAAACATCGGTATCCATACAAGATTTAACACAATCTAACTTAGGTGTCATACCTGACTCCTTACCTTCGTCGAGATCCCAATCTTCAGAGTTGCGTTTAATTCTTTCCAATAAATCCCATTTGAATTCAATAGTCTTCATCATAAAAGAGCCAACACAAGAAGTATCGAGCATGGTGCGATTGTTATCAGAAAGCCGAGCATAAAAGTTTTGAATATTATTTCTCTTGGGAGCTCATGATTGGGGCATGAATATAACATTTATTTAAGCCTCCCACAAGCTTGAGCGATGCTTTCTCCTTCGCGAGGCCAAAAATTATATATATAATTGCGATCACGATGAACAAGATGCATAGGATAAAACTTCTGATGAAATTCCAATTTCAATCGTTTGTAGTTCCATGATCCCATATCATCACATAGCCTATACCATGTCGACGCATCTCCCTTCAAAGATAAAGGGAAGACCTTCTTCTTAATAACATCATCGGGCACACCTGCAAGCTTAAATAATCCACAAACTTCATCCGCATATATTAGGTGCTCATCAGGATGCATTGTTCCGTCTCCTGCAAAAGGTTTAGCTAGTAGTTTTTCTATCATACCCGAAGGAATTTCAAAGTAGACATTTTCATTTTCAGTAGGTTCAGTAGGTTGAGTAGGTTGAGGAGCAACTCTTTGCTCTACTGGTCGGGGTGAAGATACCCCGAACAAGCCCCTCAGAGGATTACTTTCCATAGTAACAAGTGACAGTAAATTTCAGCACACTATATAAATTTTTTTCCTTACCAAATTCCACCTACCAAAGGCGCTTCACTCCCCGGCAACGGCGCCAGAAAAGAGTCTTGATGACCTACAAGTATAGGGGATCTATCGTAGTCCTTTCGATAAGTAAGAGTGTCGAACCCAACGAGGAGCGTATGAAATGATAAGCGGTTTTCAGCAAGGTATTCTCTGCAAGCACTGAAATTATAGGTAACAGATAGTTTTGTGATAAGATAATTTGTAACGAGCAACAAGTATCGAAAGTAAATAAAGTGCAGCAAGGTGGCCCAGTCCTTTTTGTAGCAAAGGACAAGTGAGGGAGTCCTGGATTAGGGGGTATCCGGGTAGCCGAACTATATACTTCGTTCGGACTATTGGAGCGTGAAGATACAAGACTCAAGACTCCGTCCCGTGTCCGGATGGGACTCTCCTTTGCATGGAAGACAAGCTTGGCGATCCGGAAAATATATTTCCTCCCTTGTAACCGACTCCATGTAAACCCTAGACCTCTCCAGTGTCTATATAAACGGAGAGGTTGGTCCTTAGAAGGCCGATCATGGTCACAATCATAATCATCATAGGCTAGCTTCTAGGGTCTAGTCTCTACGATCTCGTGGTAGATCAACTCTTGTAATACTCATATCATCAAGATCAATCAAGCAGGAAGTAGGGTATTACCTCCATCGAGAGGGCCCGAACCTGGGTCCCGCCTCCTGTTACCATCAGCCTTAGACGCACAGTTCGGGACCCCCTACCCGAGATCCGCCGGTTTTGACACTGACATTGGTGCTTTCATTAAGAGTTCCTTCCGTGTCGCCGCCAAGAAGGCTCGATGGTCTGCCTCGTTGTCAAGGACAACATCACCTCTGGGGGAGCGCTGGCTGTAGGCCAAACTCTCCGGCTAGGCGGCTTCATCATGGCCGCCCCGTCGGCTGTCGCGCCGACGATGACCTCTCGGGTCGTCACGCATAACCTCCACGTCAATTCGGAATTCGCCGAACAGATGGATCCGATGGAGCTCTCCTCCCTTAATGAGCTCTTGGATCGCATCGCCGCTTTGGGAATCGCTACAGACTATGACCAGATCAGGCTTAAACCCGACCAAAGGGACATTATATCCCCGCTGGCCACCCATGAGATAGCGGTAGTGGAGGAACCACACACGGATTACCCCTCTATTTTGAGGACGAATTATGTCCGGGTCACCGAGCTCCCTGAGCCGGATACCCGCTCAAGGGAAGACATGGCACAGGTCCCGGACTTAGAATCGGGTATTGGGCCGGAAAAATTGGGCAGCACCCCGGATCCCGAGCTGTCAAACTCGGAAGCTCCCATGCCCCTGGGCGCTAGATCGGATCAGAATCCGGATTCAGCTACGCCCACCCACCCGGACTTAAACCGTCTCTCCCGTATCAGACAAGATCCCCCGGAGACAGTACATCGCTACTGGGCCAGATTCCTCCTTGTGCTAAATAAGGTCAAGGACTGTCGTGAGGAGGACGTAGTCTCACTTTTCTGCAAAAACTGCACGAACAAAGGAATCCTTAATGCTATAAGTCGCCATGACATAGTACACGTTGCTGACTTGGCAACCATAGTACAGAAGTACTGCGCGATGGAAAGCGCCTGGAAAACCCAAACATAATTTTGGGATAGTCCGGTCCGAGCTAAACGGGCGAACTCTCATAAGTCGGCCGATCCAATCACCAAGAATACTGGCGAACCTATGCTGCTGTACATAGCGGCAACACATCAAGTTGTAAGCGCAGTGCTCGTCGTCGAACGAGAGGCTGACGGATACAAATTCCCGCTCCAGAAGCCGGTATACTACGTATCCACGGCCCTCACCCCATGCAAATCCCAATACCCACACTATTAAAAAAATAGCATACGCGGTCTTCATGGCATCCCGGAAGCTACGACACTACTTTCAAGAGTGTTCGATTACGGTGGCCTCCGAAGTACCACTCAACGACATAATAAATAACCGCGATGCTACGGGCCGGATCGCTAAATGGGCCATCGAGCTCCTTCCGTTTGACATAGCATACAAACCACGGCGGTCCATCAAGTCGCAAGTACTGGCTGACTTTGTCGCCGAATGGACAGAAGCCGAACTCCTTAAAGAGTATGGCGCGTACTCTAACTGGATCATGCACTTCGACGGCTCTAAAATGTTGGCCGGATTGGGAGCAGGTGTAGTCCTGACGTCTCCAACCGGAGACACGGTCCAGTATGTCCTCCAAATATTATACACAGACTCCAACAATGCAGCCGAATATGAGGCTCTGTTGCACGGTCTTCGGATGGTAGTCTCTATGGGCATTCAACGCCTAGAAGTGCACGGGGATTCAAACCTTGCAATATCACAAATAAACGGAGACTTTGATGCCAAAGATCCAAAAATGGCGGCCTACCGTAATGCCGTCCTCAAAATGTCAGCTTGGTTCGAGGGGCTCGAATTCCACCATGTGGCTTGAGAAAACAATCAAGCGGCGGATGTCCTCGCCCGCATCGGCGCTAAACGCGACCCTGTCCCACCTAACATATTCCTTGAAAGGCAGTTCAAGCCATCCGTAGTATGGGAAGGGGAGTCCGGCAATACGAGCATGGATCCGAATACACCCCCAGATTCCGAACTATCAGACATAATCGGAGGCTCCACCACCGAAATAACATCTTCGGCCCACGAAATCATGGCTGTAATCGCCC
The DNA here is from genome assembly GCA_021605145.1 of Aegilops bicornis. NCBI lineage: Eukaryota > Viridiplantae > Streptophyta > Magnoliopsida > Poales > Poaceae > Aegilops > Aegilops bicornis. Next base: position 601,870,421 of record CM038674.1, on the reverse strand, counting down.
CGTGGACTGAGCCTTTCTTGGCCTACCTCAATAGGCAGGAGTTCCCCGAAGACCAAAATGAAGCATGTTGCATCGTTCGGCGTTCTAAAGCTTACAAAGTCCATGAAGGGGAACTCTATAAGAAAAGTGCGACCGGAGTGCTCCAAAGGTGCATCTCCGAAGAGGAAGGGTGGCAGCTCTTGGCTGAAATCCATGCCGGACTGGGCGGGCACCACGCCGCGGCTCGAGCACTAGTCAGCAAGGCCTTCCGTACAGGCTTCTATTGGCCGACGGCCCGAGCAGACGCACAGGACCTTGTCCAACACTGCGTCGGTTGCCAGCTCTTTGCCAATCAGAGTCATATGCCCCCTACCGCTCTCCAAACAATCCCCATAACTTGGCCCTTTGCCGTCTGGGGGCTGGATATGGTCGGACCTCTTAAAGGGGGAAGCCATAAGAAAAAAATACTTATTGGTCATGGTGGAAAATTCACCAAATGTATAGAAGCCAAACCAGTCAAAATGGCCGAATCCGGACCGGTAATAGACTTCATATCCGGGGTCGTACACCGATACGGCGTCCCCCACAGCATCATCACTGATAATGGCTCAAACTTCACAACCGATGAAGTGAAAACTTGGTGCGGCAAAATGGGCATTAAGCTCGACTACGCTTCCGTCTACCATCCCCAAACAAACGGCCAGGTCGAACGGGCAAATGGTCTCATCATGAGCGGTATCAAGCCCAGACTAGTGCGATCCTTGACAGAGTCGGACACGCACTGGGTCGAAGAGCTCGACTCCGTACTCTAGGGCTGCGGACCACGCCGAATCGCACCACCGGATATACACCTTTTTTATGGTGTACGGCGCGGAAGCAGTACTACCCTGCGACATAATACATGATTCGCCTCGCGTACGCATGTACGAAGAGAAGGAAGCCGAGTTAGATTGGCAGGATAACTTGGATGCCTTGGAGGAGGAGCGTGACGTCGCAAAAGCCCGCTCCGCATTCTATCAGCAGCAGGCTCGACGGTACCAAAGCAGAGAAGTGCGGGCCAAAACTTATAATATTGGCGAACTCGTTCTACGCCTACCGGAGAAGAAGAAGGACAAGCTCAAACCTAAGTGGGAAGGCCCCTTCGTCATTGATAAAGTTCTCACCGGAGGAGCGTACCGCTTACGTAATGCATCCGATAACAGACTCGAGCCGAACCCATGGAACGCGGCCAGACTCCGGAGATTCTACGCCTAGCGCCGGACTCAGTGTTCGTCTCCTTACCCCCTCCTCTTTTTATGCTCCCTCCCTTTTCCTTTATCGACCTTTTTTCCTCTTCACACAAAGTACTTAATACAGTACGGACGCCCGGATCACTCCGGCTGCACTATGTGTGTAAGCAATACCTGGGGGCTTCCCATACGGAAGCTAAACATAATTACTTTAATGGCTTTTTGCCCATCACATATGCGTTCTTTTTCCATATGTGCCTTTTCTTCACAATTATATGCATCGATATGACTTAAGATGTGGCCAAGATGGGCTGCCTGGCTCTTGTGTTTATGCCCTACGTTCCCGTTAATTCGGCTAGGGCATAAGGGGAGCAGCTCTGCGATTGTTACTGCCGGTTCAGCCGGATGTGTACCTCAGACTGGGTGAAGCCGGAAGCTAGCGTCCTTAAGGGAATATTCGTCGGTGAACAAAAGATGTATTCGTTTATTACAACGTAAATCCCCAGATTTTTTGTATCCTGCGTCCTTGTTCGCAGTCCGGACATGTGCATCATCGCATGCGTACCAAGGGAAAGGAACCCCTAACCGAACTATTCTCCCTGGAAGATGTTTCTTACTATCCATGTAATATAACATAACTAGTTGGGTACTTGTCTGTTCAAGCACTTATGACCCCTACGCCTGGTTTCCATGCATACCCCGGTTCTGCATAACTGAGCAGGTATTCGGATACACCCCGGACTATCGGATCCGGGGGCTGAAGCGAAAAGGCCCGCCAAGACAAATGATTTTAATCTGGCTAGGGGCTACTTATGTCCATTGAATTACACAGTCACTTGGACTGACTATATTCCTCCTCTGTACCATCCAACAGGCTATCTAGCTTACAATCCTGTTGGGAATACTTTGCGGCTAACGCTACCTGGTCATACACCAGACTCACGGAATTTCTTGCCCATCTGGCCCCTTGATCGACTTGACCATATGGTTCGGGTCCGGCTTGGTGTAGCGTCTTCACCATAGCCCAAGCTTCTCTTGCACCTTGTCGGCAGGTGACATCTTCCACAATCGGAAGCGCCGTGCTCCTTGAAGCATATCCACAAGCTCCCCATGCCCTTGGCAGAAGCTTGATGGCCACAAGGCCTGAGCAATGCCCTACATCACCTGCCGAGCTCGCTCGTGCAGTTGTGAGAGGTCTTGCAGTAAATCGCCTGCAGACGCGGGCACCTCCTCTTCAGGGCGGCCCGTTAACATACCTGCAAGTAAAAATTCTTTCAATATGCTTCCTCGCCGAGCTGTACTGCAGTTCGTCTGGGCACTTACAATAAATGCCGCGACGAAGCCTTTAGTTCTCCTTTACGGAGTCCGCCAGCTGAGCGCGGACGTCTTTAATTTCCACGTCCAGCCGGACATTGGCATCTTGAAGATTATTCTTCTCCTGCCTAACTTGCGTAAGAACGCTCTCGCCAGCCTTTAGCCGCCTTTTGATATGCGACTCGTCATCTCTTACGCCCTCCGGATTCACCCCGGGATTGTCTGCAGAATTTTCTGTTAGACTTGTCATACCAAGCCACTTACTAACTGGTGCATCTTCGCATAATTGAGACAAATGTTACCAGATGAGGCCTTCAGGATTCCTCTAGCTTGGCAACCTTGGCCTCACCGGGCCTTGCACTGCTCTAGCTCCCGAGACAATTGCTCATTCTTATCTACAAGGACCTGTGCATATATTGATCCTTAAAACAGTTGTTCCAACCGTTTCAAGTCTCAGGGGCTACTGCTATACATGCTTATCAAATTTTCTTACCCGTATATCTTTGGTATACTGGTCCGTCGCTCGGGCAAGCCCGCGTTGAGTAGCTCGGATGTATGCGTCTCTCGAATTGAAAGCGTTAAATGCCTCTTTGGAAAAGATGTTGTTGCGAAGTACGGCATGTCGGTGCCGGTGATTCATGGCACTCTCTACTTCGGAATTCGTGGCAGAAAGCATATCCGCGTCCTCCGTCGTAGGACTATGCGGCATCGGCCCCATGTACGCCTCCTCTCTCGAAGCCGGTTCTGGAATCCGGCTGGTGGAGGCATGATTGGCAGGGTCCCTGGATATAGTTCGGCTACTCCTCTTCCTGCCAGGACACAAAGGGCGCTGTTACACTTTGCAATCAGTAATCGCAGAGCAGGTTTTTACCTTACCTCTGTAGCGGTGTTTCGACCCTAACCGCCTTCCTCTTAAACCTGCCCGATCCGGACGCCCGTTGCCGACGGATCCCTAGGGGCTCGGCCCCGCGCTCTGACCGTCGTCTCTGCAAAAGCACGACACTTCAGGGGTGAGGCATGACATCAGAAGGGAGTCCTCTTCGGAGGATAGAGTTTTCGGCTTGGCTTACACGCGACGTAGGTAGCAGTCCGGGATAGTCGGCAATAATAGCCACTGAGGCGCCATCGCAGCTCGCCTGATAAAATATCCCATGGACAAGCTCCACAGTAATATCCGTATCTTCTTCGAGTCCTGGATCGAGGGCCCTTCCGGGGTCCTCTGGCTGCGGGGAAGGGCCGGAGATCCCTTCTACGGCCCTCCTCAGTTCCTGCTCAAAAATATTGAGGCCGATAATCTTAGCAAAGAACGCCACAATAAGTGAAGTGGGGAAAAGTATAACGACTTACCCAGCTTGGGGGGTTGTACATAGAAAACCCATCCCGCGGTTTAATGTGAAGGAATTCTTCTTCTTCTCCTTTATACAGGTCGGATAATATCCTCGACAGAAGCGTTGGCGGAGTCCGGACCCTTACGGCCGCAGCGGGTGGCATCATCTTCCCCGTTGAAGTGCCACATGGGCTTCCCCCGATATTGAAGCGGTTGCACCCCCCGCATTATGCATATTGCCATAACCTCGACTATCGTCAGTCCGGATTTGGCCAGTAACTTGATCCTGCTCACCAGGAAGTGTATTTCCCTGGTATCCTCCTCTTGGGGGCCCCGAGGACGCCAGCTTCAACGTGCCCTCGGCGGGGCGTTACTGAACTTAGGGAGACCTGTCCGGACTGGGTCCGGAAGGGAAACGTCATCAACGTAAAACCATTCCGAAGGCCAGTTCTCTGGTGCCTTCTTGGGAGTGCCGGATAGGTATCCGGTCTCGGCAATGCGCCATACTTCGGCTCTGCCCACTTGACATAGGGATTCTCCACAGTTATGCGAGGGACGAGGCGTAACAGCCTCTTCCATAACCCGAGGTGAGCCTCGAAGCCTAGAAACAGCTTCGCAAAGGGCAACATATCCTGCTATATGTAGCACGGAGGCAGGGGTGAAGTTGTGCAACCTGGAGGCCGTGAGAGCTCCGTGAGCCCAAGAAAAGCAGGTGGATAGGAAACCGACGCCCCTTAGCAGATGCGGGATGAGGCATATTCGCTCCTCTGGAGATGGATTAGGAAATCCCTCCGCTTGCTCCCCGCCATTATAGGTGGCAATTCCGGCTCGGACGGGGACCATGAATGTCGGTGGAAGAAACCCCTGGGTTTGTAACTCTATCAAACGACAATGAGGAAATGAACACTCTTCCCATTCCCCCTGCTTAGAGCGAGGAGAGCAAGAAGAAGGGCTGCGACGACCGGCCATGTTGAAATGGTTTTTTCCGGAGCGCTCTGTTGAATGCTTGCTCGAGGGAAGAGGATGAGGTTGGGATCTAAGAATCCCCGTCTCCTCAAATAGACGGTCAATCTGCTAGATTGGGGGTGGCAAACGCAAAAATGCCTTGGCCCCTCGCATTCGCTCGACACATGGAGATGGCCATTATTAAGGCACAGAAGCCAAGGAGTACAACATTGATGGGAAGCTGGACACTATTCGTCGTAACAGGTACTTTGGACTATTCGGAGATGGAACCCGCCTTGTAATGCCGAAGACAGAACTGCGTGCCGGACTCATCGTCATTGAAGCCTGGTTCAGGGGCTACTGAGGGAGTCCTGGATTAGGGGGTATCTGGGTAGCCGGACTATATACTTTGTCCGGACTATTGGAGCGTGAAGATACAAGACCCAAGACTCCGTCCCGTGTCCGGATGGGACTCTCCTTTGCGTGGAAGACAAGTTTGGCGATCCGGATAATATATTTTCTCCCTTCTAACCGACTCCATGTAAACCCTAGCCCTCTCCGGTGTGTATATAAACCGGAGAGGTTGGTCCTTAGAAGGCCGATCACGGTCACAATCATAATCATCATAGGCTAGCTTCTAGGGTCTAGCCTCTACGATCTCGTGGTAGATCAACTCTTGTAATACTCATATCATCAAGATCAATCAAGCAGGAAGTAGGGTATTACCTCCATCGAGAGGGCCTGAACCTGGGTAAACATCGTGTACCCCGCCTCCTGTTATCATCAGCCTTAGACGCACAGTTCGGGACCCCCTACCCAAGATCCGCCGGTTTTGACACTGACAACAAGCCTGTACAAACTCTTACATAGAGAAACCGCTCCCGAGGACACATGGGAATTATCGTCAAGCTAGTTTTCATCACGTTCATATGATTCGCGTTCGGTACTTTGATAATTTGATATGTGGGTGGACCGGTGCTTGGGTGCTGCCCTTACTTGGACAAGCACCCCACTTATGGTTAACCCCTATTGCAAGCATCCGCAACTACAAAAAAAGTATTAAGATAAACCTAACCATAGCATGAAACACGTGGATCCAAATCAGCCCCTTACAAAGCAACGCATAAACTAGGGTTTAAGCTTCTGTCACTCTAGCAACCCATCATCTACTTATTACTTCCCAATGCCTTCCTCTAGGCCCAAACAATGGTGAAGTGTCATGTAGTCGACGTTCACGTAACACCAGTAGAGGATAGACAACATACATCTCATCAAAATATCGAACGAATACCAAATTCACATGACTACTAATAGCAAGACTTCTCCCATGTCCTCAGGAACAAATGTAACTATTCACAAAGCATATTCATGTTCATAATCAGAGGAGTATTAATATGCATAAAGGATCTGAACATATGACTGTACACCAAATAAACCAACTAGCATCAACTACAAGGAGTAATCAACACTACTAGCAACCTACAGGTACCAATCCCTGACTTAGAGACAAGAATTAGATACAAGAGATGAACTAGGGTTTGAGAGGAGATGGTGCTGGTGAAGATGTTGATGGAGATTGCCCTCTCCTGATGAGAGGAGCGTTGGTAATGACGATGACGATGATTTTCCCCTCCCAGAGGGAAGTGTCCCTGGCATAACATCTTTGCCGGAGCCCTAAATTGGTTCCGCCAAGGTTCCGCCTCTTGGCGGCGAAGTCTCGTCCCGAAAGCTTGCTTATGATTTTTGTTCGGATGAAAGACTTCATATAGCAGAAGATGGGCACCGGAGGGCCAATAGCGAGGCCCACGAGGCAGGGGGTGCGCCCAGGGGGTAGGGCGCGCCCCCACCCTCGTGGCCAGGGTGTGGGCCCCCTCTAGTATTTCTTCCGCTCAATATTTTTTATTATTTTCAAAAATAACTTTCGTGGAGTTTCAGGACTTTTGGAGTTGTGCAGAATAGGTCTCTAATATTTGCTCCCTTTTCAGCCCAGAATTCCAGCTGCCGGCATTCTCCCTCCTTATGTAAACCTTGTAAAATAAGAGAGAATGGACATAAGTATTGTGACATAATGTGTAATAACAAACCATAATGCAATAAATATCTATATAAAGGCATGATGCAAAATGGACGTATCACCCTTCCATCTTACACCTTGCCTCCACTGCAGCTTGATGAATTAATTCAACTTTTCACCACTCGAGCTGGGTAGTTTAATCGGGCGGAGAAACTGGCGATTCCCTCCCTCCATCCTCTTTATCTTCACCATAATTGCCTGTTCAGATCATTACTTATTCCTTTGCCAGTTGAATTCGACTTCTGCACCTTCCTCCAATATATAAAGCAAGCTTGACCTGCCGAATCCACCCGCACAAATCAGCAGCAGTGGCAGTCAAGAAGACCACCGGGCAGCCGCTCACTCGCCTGGTCACCCAGGGATATCCCGTGGATCTCCCACCAGGCGATCTGCACTGCTGTTAGGTCAGCTGAAGCCAACACAATGCGTCGCATGATGCTCAGCGTTCGACCCCAGCGCGTCGCTCGCCACCATCCAGCCTTCTTCTCCTGCTCACCGTTCTCCACTGTTGCCTCTACCCCAAGTCCCCAACACCTTCCGCGTGATCGCCAAGCAAGGGCACACATGGGAGTTCCCTCTTTTAATCCATTATTTTACACTGTGTTGCCGATTCTATCTGCCTTCTCCTCGGTTAATTACATACCTCAGTTTGAATACAGATAACATTTGATTTGTTTGGTCTTTTGGACTTTGCAATTTGATTGATTAGACTATACGTATGCCAGGATATGTGGATTCAAAGAGATTTTTTTTTGCTGAAACACAGGAAATGTGGTTGTACGAGTGTCCAGTGATAATAGTGATTGATTTTTGTACTAATCAAAAGGAAATGAAATAATCAATGCGTATTGATGTGATTAATACTAAGATTCTCTATATTTTCTTTTGTAGTTTACACAACAATAGACTACAACAATGTAATTGGTCACTATTCTGAATTGTTTTATTTTTTTATTTTTAGTACCAAGTGTTACTATATGGAGTGATTTAGATCTTGACATTATTCATTTTATATGGCCATTTGACAATGTTTAGAAGCAGACCATGAAGGACAATGCAGGAAGGCAGGAGCCACCTGTTCTTTTTCTTTACAATTGTTTAAATCATCTGCCAGTGTTGTGTCATAAAACAAATACAAAATTCATTGCATGCAAATAAAATTTACCATATAACCGATTCCAATTGTTATCATCTTGGGTGCCAAAAAAATCCTGCAGCAACGCGCGGGGTGTCATCTAGTTCTTAAAGTTTCAGTGACGGCCTTCGAATATCTGAGTTCACTAGCGGCACGACAGAAATTTTCCTACAAGAAGGGATACACGTGCCATGTTTGTATTTGTACAAAAATTTGAATGAAACTCATTTTCATTTCAGTCGAGTGCTAAATAGACACTCTCAAGCATAGAGTTATGTACACAGACAAAGAAATGGGCGCGCTAGCTAGCTAAATAGCTTGACGCCTCCATGCACATCCTCGCAGTGCCGGACATGAGGCGCGAGAGCTCCAACGTCGCTCCCTTTCGCCGCACCGCACATCTGTCTCGGCGCGGCCTGCATGCAGGGCTCCACGGTCGACGACCGGACGCACGCGGGCTCAGCCGGCGTCTCTGGCGACGGCGACCGCAGCAGCACCCACGGCCTCACCCCGGCCAGCCCGTGCGCCACGTACCCGAACGTCGACACGGCCGTCGTCACGATGCGGTCGCAGAAGCTCAGCAGGTATATCTCCGCCAGCGCCCTCTGGTTGTGGCCGCGCGCCTCCGTGTGCTGCACGCCGTCGTGGCTCGGCTGGTGCACCGCCACGTAATCCCCGGTCTCCGTCCGGTTGGCATGGTACACGCCGCGGATGCGCTCGTAGTACTCCCGGGACAGCGACGTCACCAGTATCGATGTCAGCTTCGTCTTCCTGCTGCCGTCCGACGGCGGCACGGCGGAGGTGTTTCTCGCCGGGGCGGCATTCTGCTGTGCGAGTGCGACCTTGGGTAGCAAACCCTCTTGCTCCGAGCAGCGCATGATCTGGCCATACATGGTCTCGAACGGCACCGGCACCTCCGGGAACACGCGCACCTGGAGGCCGACGCGCTCGTCTGCCCCGGCGAGGTAGGCCTTGTAGAATTTACGGACGATGCCCCACACGTCGTTGGACGGGTGGAAGAGGTACCGCGCGAGGTGGTGGAACGCGGCCTCCTTCTCCGGGAACAGCCGCGCGAGCTCGCGCCGGTACACCGGCATGAGGAAGAACGCAGTGGCGAAGTAGACGTCCGACTTGACCACCATCCAGTTGAACTTGGCGAGCACGCGCTGGTCGGCCTCGCAGAAGGCGGCGTCGGTGTAGGACTGGATGAGGTCGAGGAACACGTAGGCTGGCAGCGTCTCGGCGGTGACGTTGAGATGGTCGCCGCCGTTTATCGTGCCGGCCTTCTTCATGTTCTTGTAGCTCGTGGGCGACAACATGGTGAAGGTGCCGTCGAAGTCGGCGATCGGAAAGCCGGCGGGGAGCGTCCAGGAGCTGCCGGGGAAGGGCTCGCAGAAGAGGCCGTCGAACTCGTGCGGCGCGTGCACGAGCAGGACGCGGTCGGTGAGCAGCGCGTACAGGAACGTGGATGCGAGCGCGAGCATGCGGTTGCCGAGGCCGTTGAAGGGCGTCCACACCGCGTACTGGCACTCGGAGCGTGCGGCGTTGCGGCCGGAGCGCAGGCGCTCGACGGCCTCCGCGAAGAGCGGCGACCCGGGGCCGCACCGCCTGTGCCGGGCCTCGTACCGCCGGAGGCGCGCCACGAGGTGGGACGACGGGCGGAACGGCGACGGACGGCGGTAGAGGGACGGCGACGCGTACCGGGAACGGCACGACCGGTCGTCGAAGTCCGGGGAGAGCAGCCCGCCCAGGAGGCGCACGTCCTGGTCGCGCCGAGGCGACGACGCCGGCTTGCCACGGTCTGGTGCCGCTGCCGCATGCACGGGTGATGGCGCCGCGTCGACTGCACGGTACAAGGCTTCAAGATTACGACCGCACTTGCACCACGGTTTCGATGGTCTCGTAAATGAATGAATACGATTGTTGCTGCTTGCTTACTACCTGGCTTTCGCACGAACTCCACTCCTTGCAACGCGGACGGCAGCAGGCCGCCGCCGGCGCCGAACGCCAGCACGAGCAACGCCATGGTAGTCAGCAGCCCGACGATCACCACCTTGGCCGCGGGCGCACGCCATCCCCGCCATACCGTCTTCTCGCCGCCAGCCCACGTCCCGACGCAGCCGAGCTCCCGGCCGATCGCCGCCGCCTTGTGCGCTCCCGCTCCGCCGGGCGCACGCGTTCTCTCCGCCTCCATCCGTTGGCCCGACGTTTCGTCGACGTCTACGCCAGCTCCTGAGTTCTGATCTGAACGTATACAGCCAGCTACATCGCAAGCAGTCCACGCTGCACGTACAGAATGATTTGGGTTCGCAAGCAGTCCACGCTGCCGAGAGTCAACCCTTGCTTGGGGATCGCGCGCCCCTGATCGCCCGGTTAATTTGCCTCTGCGACTGCGCCTTGTGTCCCCTAGCTTACCTGAGGCCATTCCCGCTGGGACGCGTGTGGGCAACGTCGCTGCTGCAGCGCAGGAACGCCCACGGCACGGAGATGTCAACGTGTTGACAACGCTATCGAGATTTGTTTATGTTCATCGTACGCTAATGGTGGCGGTGTCATCGCACACAGTTCAGGTAAATGCAGATGGCTAGATCGGTGTATAATCCTATAATAATTGGGACTCCCTCTATTTCGTAAAATGTACCTTGTACTTTGCCGAGTGCAACAATGTGCTGCAATCTACACTAGGTATTTTATATTTTCTGCAACTATCATTTTCTTGGCTGGAATATGCTTTGTATCATGTCTCGTTTCGTTAATGAAATCGGTATGAGAATGAAAGGACACCAATATGCATCTTACATTCCCTACGGGGTAAAGCGAGCGAATGATCATTGCCCCAGTCAGGTAGGAAAGAGCGAAAGTTTTCATTCGTTAAGATTTTTTTTTTACTCCCGGCGAATGCTTGAGAATTGTTGTGCGACAACAGATAAATTTATCACGTTGTTGTATACGGATCTACCGTGTAGTAAAATAAAAATTGCCATATTGTATAAAAAGAGTGTCAAAAAGAAGAAGTAGAGCTAAACTTGGAGAGGAAGAAGGAGAGAAGAGGGGAGACGGCAGTATCATTTTAATCTTGGGCACGAACGTGTTGCGTTACTAGTGCTTGCTTAAGGTGAAGGTAGGAGTTGTGCACTCTTGTTGGGTACTACGTGTCCGGTTAGTACTACTGCTTTCTTACTGAAGTTGATGGTAAAAATTCTCGAAAAAGAAAAGGGTAAAAAGGAAGGCGCCTTCCCTACATTTTGTGAGATCATGCATGACGCACTCACCCACTCCATGCCACTCTTCTTTGATTTGTCAGTCACAACCCATATCATCTTCCAGAGTTGCAGTCTAGTCGGGTTGCAACTAAGCTAAGATTTGCCCATTCAGTTTCTTTTTTTGAACTGTCCAACAATTGCTGGCTATTTCATTGATTCATAGCAGGGAGAATATGGTGATAACAAAAAGTGTGTGGCGGTCAGGACCAAGGAAAAAATGAAGAGAAAAAAAATGAAAAAGAGGGTCACTAATAAACCTACAATCTCACGGTGGCTCCCCGAAAGGTTTCTCGATGCAGTTGGCTCCCGCCAGTCTCCATAGCTCCAGTGAATTTCTCAATTCTCTCACAATGTCAGAGGTGGAGGCTATCTTGTTTTGAAAAGTGCATCTATTCCTCTCCTGCCAAATCTCCCAGCATGTTGCAAGGAGCATTATTTTTGCTCCTTTTCGCTCCCTTGGTGTTGTCCTGTTGATTATTTCTCTGATAATCGCCAATGGCTTCTTCTGACGCCAGCCGTCCGTCGGCGTGAAGGTGGAGCAGCCTCGCCAAGATGCCACCCGTTGCCACACTCTCTAGGCCTCGGGGCATTCCCAGATAATGTGCTTGCTTGTTTCCAGGCTCCGGTGACGGAGCTGGCAGAAATAGCCATTTGGCCAGCCCCGTCGCTGGAGTCTGTCATTGGACCAGACTCGGTTTTGTAGCAGCAGCCAGCACAACATTTTGATCTTTCCAGGGGCCCAAGTTTTCCATATGATGTCTTCAAACTCTGAGTTATGCCGTCCCTGAAAGTGCATCTGATAAGCGGAGCTTGCTGTGTATCCTCCTTTTGCCTCCATGTTTCACTGAATTTTGTCCCTTTCATCGTCATTTAGCAGAATGTTTGCCTCGCGAATTCGTCGGTGCAGCCGCAGGAAGTCAGGCAGTATCAGGTTGATATCACCGTGTTCAAGGTCGTTGATCCATGTCTTGTTTTGCAGAGCTTGGGAAACTGTCCTGTTTTTGCGCCGGGAGTGTTTGAACAAGGTTGGGAAGCCGTGAGCTAGTGTTCCAGGTCCCAGCCATGTTGATTGCCAGAATAGCGCCGTCTTGCCATCACCAACTGTCACCGTTGTTGCTGCAGCAAACAAAGCTCTGTCCGTGTCATCACATGGCGGTGGTGTGCCAACCCATGGTCTGTCCGGGTCGTTCCAGGCAATCCATAGCCAGCGTAGCCGGAGCGCTCAGCTGAAACTTTGCAGGTCCTGGATTCCAAGCCCGCCCTTCTCAATTGGTGCGCAGACTGTTGGCCAGTTCACCTTGCAGCTGGCCCCAGTTATTTCCTCCTCCTGCTTCCAAAGAAAACGCCTCCTACACTTATCAATTTCTTTGAGTAATTTTGGTGGAACCCGTAGAACCGAAAGGACAAAAGTGGGCATGGCGGTGAGGACACTGCGGACCAGCACTCTTCTGCTGGCTAGGGGGAGAAGGCGGCCCTTCCAGCCAGCTAACCGGGCCCTGATCCTATCTGTTAGGAACTGCAGGTGCACTAATCTAAGCCGTGTCATTGTCACCGGGAGTCCTAGATATCTAATGGGGAAATAAGTGATGGAACCACCAAAACTCCCAAGGATCTCAGAGAGATCAATGTGTTCACATCTAATCGGTGTCGCTGTCGATTTGGCCGGATTGACATGCAGGCCAGTGGCGTTTCCAAATTCAGTAAGTATCTCCATAATGGTTTGCACTTCATGCTGGTCTGGGTTTGCGAAGATTACTGCATCGTCCGCATAAAGACTAACTCTAAGCTTGATCTCACGGCCCGGAAGAGGGGCGATCAGGTCGTGTTCCACCGCTGCTTTAAGTACTTTATGAAGAGGGTCAATGGCTAGGATGAAAAGGAGCGGCGAGAGGGGCTCGCCCTGCCGCAGCCCCTTTCGGTGCACTATCTTTGGCCCGGCGACGCCATTGAGCAGGAAGGCCGATGAGGATGTGGAGAGAAGCAGGGCAATCCAGTCGTGCCACCTCGCGCTAAAACCTAGCTGTTGGAGCAGCTCGAGCAGATAATCCCAGGAGACATCATCGAAAGCCTTGGAGATATCTAATTTCAGTAGCAGGGACGGAGTCTTCTTAGCGTGAAGGGACTTGACACAATTTTGCACGTAGAGGTAGCTATCGTGTATGCATTTGGTTCTGAGGAAGGCCGTCTGCGCCGGGGAAATCAAGCTTTGAATCAGCGTTGCAAGGTGAAGCGAGAGCACTTTGGAGATCAGTTTTGCAACCAAGTGAATTAGGCTAATCGGTCTGTAGTCGTTGATTGCAGCAGCACCATCTTTCTTTGGGAGAAGAACTACAACAGCTGTGTTGAGAGTTTGGAAGTTTTCCCCGGCTAAGTGGTAGAACTGATGAAAAACCTCCATGACATCCCCTTTATGGTTGGCCAGCAGCTTCTGAAGAAAACCCCGGAGAAGCCATCCGGGCCAGGTGATTTTTCCGCCGACGATTGCTTGATCGCCTGCCACACTTCCTGCTCAGTGAACGGATTGTCTAGGCCACCACCCTGGACTCTTGGCATGTCGATGTAGCTCCAGTCAATAGTGCTAGTTCGGTCCTGTCTAGTCCCTAAAGATCTAGCGAAGTGAGTATCGACGATTTCCTCTTTTTCATCGTGGGTAGTGGCAACCCCAGCCGGTCCGTGCAGCGAGTGAATGAAGTTTTTTCTGCGCTGGCATTGATCTTGGCACGAAAGAAGGCTGTTTGAGCGTCCCCCCGCCCGCAGCCATGTTATCCTAGATGCTGGCGTTTCGGGCCCTTTCCACCGCTGCCAGCCCAATAATTCGCAGCTTGAAGCTTTCTGGGTGAAACTCACCTGCGTGAGCGGCCGGCGTTCTTGCGCTATATCTAGCCGTAGCACTACCATTGTGGCCAGCTGCAGCTGCATTTTAGCATCGCTAAACAGGGATTTACTCCAAATTTTGAGGTCTCTAGCTACCCGGAGCATTTTGATGTTCAGGCGAGCAAACGCGCAGGCCGCTGGTGCTGGCCGCTGCCATGCTCGTTGCACCGTCTCATGGAAGCGCGGGAACCTTGGCCAAAACGATTCGAAACGGAACCGGGGCGCCGCCCTAGGGGCAGTGGCAGCAGCAAGGAGCAGTGGGCAGTGATCCGAGCATGAGGTGGACGCCGCGTGAAGCATGAAATCAGGGAACATGACCTCCCACTCAATTGTGCAGAAAAACTTATTTATGCTCGCAAGAGTTGGATCTCGACGCTCGCTACTCCAAGTGAAACGCCTATTTTTGCATTTGATCTCTCGCAGGCCACCAGCGTCGATTGCCGCCCTAAACCTACCCATGATTCTTCTGTTTATGTTGCTGTTGTATTTGTCGCGGGCCTCGTAGATGATGTTAAAATCACCATTTAGGAGCCAGGGCTCTCCGCGGGGAGGGGCAGCTCTCACTAGTTCAGCCAGAAAAGAGTCCTTTCGCGCGCTCTCAGACGGGCCGTAGACCGTTGTCAACCAAAAACTAGCTCCCGAGGAGAGGACCGTGGCCTTGGCCGTGATGGAGAACTCGCCGATCATATGGGATTGGATGCCGACCGAGGTCGAATCCCAGAAGATGGCAGCGCCTCCTCTTGTGCCATTAGTCGGCGGGGCGATGCGATCGTCGAGCCTTCGCCCTCCTACTTCTCTAGCGATCGCTGCCGTCCACTCCTCAAGCTTGGTCTCCTGGATGCAGAGAATGGCTAGACGGTGCGCGTTTGCCGTGTCCTGTACTACAGCACACCGGGCTGGATTATTCAGGCCCCGGACGTTCCAACTCATGATCGGGCCGGCCGTGCTACTCATCAGAAACATGGATCATCCGCAGGAGGCTGGACCTAGGCGTGAGCCAGGGATGGACGACGACGATTTCTATTACTGAAAGAAACCACAAGTACATGACACTACCATCCGGGGGTTGCCGGCGGCCACCAATAGACCCAAAACCCCGCCGGCAAACAACTAGCAGCCATGCCCAACTACTGTTACAACTCACGAGCCCTAAGGCTAACAACCTACATCCTAGCTTCACCCAGCCCAAGGCTAGTCGTCGTCGACTACGGTAATGATCACATGGGGAGACCGGGCGGCCAGAGGCCTCTCCATTGACGCCAAGCATGCCGGCAGCGGCCTTGAGAGCCTGGGCGTCCAAGCGGGTCAGCCTTGCGATCGCAGCTATGTCATCGTCCGTCAGAGGCTCGTCGAAACGGCGGATGAGCGCCTTAGCCGCAGCCGCTGTCATCTTCTTCTTTGGTCCCAGGATCCTGAGGCCATGCACCAGGCGGAAGGTTGCACGCTGCGCATGGGGCACCGCCGTTCTGTTGCTTATGCGTGACGCCGCACTTGCCCGGACCGGGACACCGGTTGCTCTCGGGTCTTGGGGGAGCCATGTCTCTTCTTTGAGGGCTTGCCGATCACGGGGTGGGCGACCGGTGAAGAACGGAAGGCGTCGGTGCGCTGCACCTCAGTTCCACCACCCCCGCCCAGCTGCAGCTCAGTCACCTGCCTGGTCACGGCCCCCAGCTGGAGCGCGTGAGAGGTCACGGTAGCCGGAGTGTGGCGCGCCAGGGACAGCGCCGGTCCCAAGTCCGGGATTCCCCGCTGGATCCGTCTTCGTCGGCGAAGTCGAGAGGCTTGTTGAGCTTGGCAGCGATCACCTTGTCCAGCGCCGGAGTCATAGCATCAGGGCGCTTGGGTGGCGTCAGTTGCCGTTCGGCCCCCTCGAAGAACTCGGCCACTGGGTCGTTTGCCGACGCAGCTGAGGACGATGCAGCATCACGGTGCAGCTTGCGTGGTGGGGCGAGCAGGGACACGGGCGCTCCCCCTGCCCCGGCAACTGCAGCTTTTCCTTGGCGGGCTCTCTCTCCTTAGAGGCCGACGAGCGAACGCCCCCTTTGCCCCCGCCCCCCTGGGCGCCATGGGCGCGCTCCCGGGGGGCCTGCGGGCGTGCATCAGTGTCAAGCAGCCGGTCTCCAGGCGCACATTGGCGGTGCCTCGACGTCGGGGTGCGGCTGCGGTGCCTGGTGTTGGCCTTGGGTGCCTTGTCGTGGTCAGCCGCACGCCCTCTACCTAGCAACGCTTCCTTCCAGGAGCGGCGGTGGTGTCCTCGATCGTCTCCGTCATGCTCCCTGCGCGCACCCCTTGACGGCATCCCCTTGCAGCCAGAGGAGGAGACACGCGGAGGTGGGCGCAGCAGGGGCGCCGGGGGCTGCGCGGGCCGCCCATCCTCGACACGCACGGACCAGACCCCAGGGTCGATGCGGGGGTATGTCCGGTCGTCGTCTTCATCATCGTCGGAGGGGAGGCCACTCTGCGGCGAGTGCGAGGAGCGCGGCGATAGCGGCGTCCAGTCCTCCACGCGGTGCACGTGTAGCAGCAGGTCGTACTGCAGCAGCTCCGGGGGAGGGGCGACCGCGCGGGTCGGTGGCAAGTAGCCGAGCATCTCTTCCACGCGGCCCGCCCCCCTCGCATGCTTCCAGATCGTCCTCTTGGTCGGGATGAAGGAGAGGTTCGAGCCCGCACTCCAAAGATGCGAACAGCTTGGTGTCGGCGCGCTCAAAGGTCCGGCTGTCGAGGCGGTCGACGATCACCTTGTCTCCAAGGACCTCCACTGCACCCTCGAGCGTCCAGAGCTGCATGGGCAGCTTCTCGATGACCAACCGGACGTGCAGCATCCACTTCTGGTGCATGGCGTGGGCGTCCTCCCGCCAGGGCTCCAGCAGGAACGGCACCCCATCGACGGTGAGCGAACCGTGCCGCACCGCCAGATCTTTGTGCCCCAGCAGGTTGAAGAAGACGAAGAAGTCTTCAGGGTCATGGGCGGTCACACGCAGCAGGTGAGGCGGGATCTTCAGCTCCTTCTCCAGCGCCCGCCCAATGGACAGAGGACTAGCGGCGTGCGCCTTGGTGCCGACCGCAGTGATGACGACGGCGTGTTGGTTCAGCAGGGCCACTTGGTGCTCCATCGTGGTGGTGGAAGCGATGACCTTGTGGCTGTTGCGCGGGCGGCGGGTGTGGTCGACAGCCGGGGCGAGCTCCATGGCAGCTGGGGGGCGTGGTGGTGGAGGCGGAGGCGGAGGTGGCTGGGCAGGGGAGGTCGAGCGCCCAAGATCGCCGAGCCGCTCTCTAGCAGAGCCCCCTCCTCTCTTCTTGCGTGGGTTTTGCGGGCATTCCCAGCCGTAGTGCCCCTGCCGCTTGCAGATGATGCAGTGTAGGGGGTCTCTACAATCTACTCTACGATGGCGAGTGCTCAGGCAACGAAAACAGAGACCTTTGAACCTGCTTAAAAAGGCCTCGCGGCCGGAGATGTGGCGATGGCGACGGGTGACGGAGAGCTGCTTCCGGAGCTGGCCCGAGCCCGCTGGATCAGAGCATGCACGCCGGCTCTTGCAGGATTGCTGGAGCGTCCATCCTTCTTCAATGCCGCCGTCAATGCCGCCATCCGCCGGTGAGCTTGGGGAAGGCACCACCACAATGGATTTGAGGCGGTTGCCCCAAGATGGAGTGGCGCGAGTTGTCCGTCGGGCAAACGCAGCAGCAGCTTCAGATCCACGCAGGAGGGCGAATCCGATGGGCGGATTCGGCGGCGACGGGCAAGTGGGGTCTCCGGCACTGGGACGGACTGGCTGGACGCAGCCAGATCTCCCCTTCTCCGGGTGCTCCAGCCAGCCGGTGGTCGGCGAGGCCCCGAGCAGCGCGGCATGGTCAAGGGCGGATCCACCGGCCGCCGGAGGTAGGCGCTAGGGTGTGAGGTGGCCGCCGCGGCCGGAGCGGCCCGCGGCGCGGAGGGTGGGGAGGGAGCACGGAGCCTAGCTCTCTCAGAGATCTAAGGAAGCATATGATAAAACTTTTCCGTTTAGCTCGCCCATTCAGTTTCATTGTGCCATCCACACCTTCAGGCACCTCAAGGAATCCCAGTGGCAGTATCTACGGTTAGTCTCTTTTCTTTTGGCCAAGTGAAAACGGCTGTTGTATAGGGGTGAATACATTGTATAGCATATCTTTGCGGAAAAGAAAAACCATTGTATAGCGTATACAGATACACTGTAACAGCTAGAGTATAGTAGTATTCGTTTCAAAAAGGCAGGAAGGATGTCCAGGCATCATTATTTCAGATGAAGTCCCGACAAGTTGCTTGTTTGTCAGGCAGGGCTTATACGGTGGCGCGGATGCTGATTGTTGTTGCCCTTTTCAGCTGAAATTCACAAATTCAGAATGCAATGCCTAACCTGAGATGGTCTGAAATTCTGTCAACGTTTACCACTCAATAATCTTCAGGTAGCCGCTGTTACTGTATGAAAGAATTCACGAACTGGATTCTCTTCAAGTAGGTCCAGAATTCATTGACTGAATCGGCTGCATACATGTCTTGCATATTTTTTGTTTTGTGGTGGTGCTGGAATTGCAGAGCCAAAATCGCAGTGCCTTGAGGCAGCAGGGCAGCGGGGAGAGTCAAACACACCTCCACCAATATGCTCTGCTGCTTACTGAATTATACTAAATCACTGCGCTTACCTATGGCAGAGATGCATACATAACATGTCTTCCATAGTTATGCAATATGCTATAGCACTTTTAAAAACCTCCTCTGCTGCTTGCTGAAATAATACTTCAGTACTGATTGACTCTAGAGGATGTAGCTGTGGTATATAAAACTCTTGAAAAACAATGTATACAGTAAAGCGTTTGTATTCAGTCCAGTTATATCCCTGAGACCGAGATTATATCTATCTTATCTTCGACGAGAACAACACGAGTTGCGAGGAGCATGTGCTCAGCCGATAGTGTTAAAAATTGTGGCGAGAAAGTGTCACAAATTCAGAATGCAATGCCGGCCTTTCGGGCAATCAATGCATGCGAGCTCCTCCCCCCAATATCCCAACCTCCTACTCGCCGGCGGTTCACGTCTCTCATTCGGAATCGGGTAGAGTTCCTCCGTTGCCACCATTGATTCCGGATCCGAAGAGATATCGCTGTCGATGCCGATGGCTCTATTTAATCGCAGCCGCGGCCGCGAGGGAGCGACAGCTGCTCGCTTTTCGATTCGTCGCGCAGGCGCCGGTGGAGGCACCTTGCTGATGGCCAGGATCAGGACGGATCGATCCCTGCGCCGGCGGCCGCGGCCGGCCCGCGGCGACGACCGGATGAGCGCCCTCCCCGACGACCTCCTGCTCCTCGTCCTGCGCCGTCTCGACACCCGCACGGCGCTCGGCACCGGCCTGCTGTCCAGGCGCTGGGGCCGCCTCCAGCGCGAGCTCCCGGCCCTCGATTTCCGGGTCAGCAGCATGCTCCCACCGCGCTACCATGGCCTGGTGTTTCTTCACCACGACACGAACAGGAATGGATCTCATCGTCTGTTTAAAAAGTTCGCCTTTATGCCAAACATTATGAGGTATGAGCGCCGCGCCATGCGCGCATTGACCAGCTCCGTCGAGAGCTTCTTGGATGAGGATGGCGCTGGAGGAGCTAGCCGGAGCTTGAGCAGGCTGAGGCTCGAGTTCTTCATCACTCACAACACCGGCTGCATGAACAGGCTAATCGCCAAGTGCATCGACCATTGGGGGGTCAGGGACCTGGAAGCTGTTGCCAGACCGATCTACTTCCAGCAATCCGTCCACACCTTCCCCAGCTACGGCCTCTGCCAGGAGCCTCGCGCTTCGTCCTTGCGAAGCCTCAAGTTTGGAGGCTGCACGCTCCCGCCTCTGCACGAGTTCAGCGAGCTCACTATGCTCGTCCTGCAAGGCATTCAGAAATCGACTCCAACGGCAGCCTACGAGGGCGTCTTCACCCTGTGCCCGCAGCTGCAGGTGCTACACCTCAGGTCCTGCGGCTGCCCCTGGGACACGGACCTGTTGGTGGACGCCCCCAGCTCGCAGATCAGGGAGCTCGTCCTTGACAAGTGCAGGTTCCGACAGGTGCGGATGAGGGCCCTTCCCAGTCTCGAGAGCCTAGCCTCCATGGACACCATGCTGCACTTTGAGTCCGCTTCATTTCCCTGCCTCAGGCAATGCAAACACACTGCTAGGATTGGTACCATTCTTAGACCGCTGGGACGGCGGAGCGAATACATTGGGCATCAGTGTGAGCTTGGCTCGTTTCTTGGATGCACTTCGGACATAATTAACCTGGTCATCCGGTTCACCGGACCTAGACGATGGATCATGCCGGCATCTAGCTCATCGTCCTCGTTGCCCAAGCTGAGGAAGCTGCTTGTCGCCGATGTGCCTTCCTCATGGGATGTCTCGTGGCCCCGTCTCCTCCTCGAGATGGCGCCATCCCTCGAGATCCTTCACATCCACATTGCTCCTTGCAAGGAGAAGCCCGGAGATTTAATATCCTGGCAGCCGAACAAGCTTCGGCGGCATCACTTAAAACAGTTTGTGGTGTCTGGTTTTGAGGGAACAAAGAGGCAGATTTACCTTGTCAGGTTTGTCATTGGAGCATCGACGGCCTTACGCCGTGTAGCCTTGTTCAAGAATGGGCATGCTCAGCAGAAGGGGCACTGGGACTGGGAGATGGTAACGGAGCAGCACTCATGGACCGATGAGGAGAAGGACACTATGCGGAAGCAGATTATGGATGGTGTTTCTTTCTCCAGGCCGCCTGCTCGATTGGTTTTCGGTTGATCCTCTCTTGTTTTGTTCAGTTTTTTTCTATTTAATTCGAGGTAATTTGTTCACTGCACAATTGTAGCAAGAATATTGTTTAGTGATTTTATCAGTTATTTTAAACCTCTGAATTCCGATGCAGGACATTGTTCCAAAGGATCACTAGAAGTTATACTTATCGATGCAATCATTTCTATTTCATATGTACAAGACAAATCTTTAACATGACTAGTAAGTTACACGCCTTAATCGTTGAACAAGTGACATTTACACAAATATAAAATAAGAAAAGTTCCAAAAATATATGAACTAAATGGATACACAATGTGATGTCAGTCAACTTGTATTTTTTCAGAAGCGAGACATCATTGTGGTCATGTTGCGTAGAGACAATAATATATTGTTTAATCTATCCAATGTTCAGAATAAGAAATCTTGTTATGATTGGAAACCAGGCTTGTATTGTTTTCAGTACATGGAGGTGCAATCCTACTATTAGTAGTATCATGGTGTAAGCAGTTGATTACTAAAATCTGAGAAAAAGTTCAACGGATAGTTAGAGCAATGGATACTTCATAGATGCGGTTGCTGACCAAACGCTTAAGTAAAGCTGCAAATGACCTTGATAATGTATTATGAAATTTTCGGCACTCGATTACATGTTGTAAATACTCAGAACTCACACCTGGATGGCTACTAAAAAAATTAGATATCTTACATAAAGCTTTCCAGTTATGCTCTGCCCCCTAGCAGGACTGGTCCGTTTAAGACAATTACCTGTTAGATATAAATGATAAGTAAGTTGCTTTTTGGAATTGTAGGGGTATTGGGAAGAAGGGTATGGCATGATACCTTTCTAGTATTATTATCATCCACTCTCTGGAATTTGTGGGTTTTCAGGAGACTATGAAAACTAATTTTCTCCTGCTTTTTTGAGAAAGATTGACCTGGTAGCTTATTCTCTTGGGACTGGTTACCTACTTACCTTCTCATGGTAAATCTGGTGGCATCTTTTGTGGGGTTAAATATGATGCTTTTAACATTTTGGGTATGGTCAAGGGGAGATATGTTATTTAAATGAACTTGTTTCATTTAAAATGAACATTGAATTGGCTGTGCTGGTAGTATATGGCTCTGCTCATGAAGTGCACAAGACTGAATTTCTTTCTGAGCTTGCTTTCTATTGCAATAAGATCACTGTTCCTTATGTGGTGGGTGGAGATTTTAATGTTCTTAGGCATTGTGACGAAAAGAATACTAATATCCCCATGGGTCACATCATTGATGTTTTTAATTCTATTATCCACACTCTAGACCTTCAAGAGATTTTCATGAGTGGTGTTTTTTTTACTTGGACCAATAATCTTGACAATCCAACTATGGAAAAACTTGACAGAGTTTTGATGTTCTCTTCTTGGGAGGACTTATTTCCCCAAGTTTTTGTTAGGAAATTGGTTAGGGAGTTATCCGATGGCAACCCTTTGATTTTTGATTGTGGTATTTCTGCCAAGCCTCCCCTAGCAACAGGGAATTCAGATTTGATATTGCTTGGCTTAAGACTGACCAGTTTCTCCCTGCTGTCAAGAGCACTTTGGAAAAGCCAGTAGATAGTGATGATGTTATTGATGTTTTGAATATCAAATTTAAGAGATTTAATAAATATTTTAAAGGGTGGGGGTCCAATCTTTTTGGTCATAATAGGAGAAGAAGACATGATCTCCAAACTGACCTTTTGGTTTTGGAGAGCTTAGAGGAGCTCACTCCTTTGACCACTAAATAGTACCTAAAAAAAGTGGCAATCCAAGCTGACCTCCACGGTTTATATACTGATGAGGAGCTTCATTGGTTTAAGATGACTAGTGAAAGGTACTGATGCTTTATTGCAACATGGGAGTATCTAATGGGAGGAAAAGGAAAAAAATCTGATCCACTCAGTCTCTATGAAAAGTACTAATGCTTTACTGCATCAGTCCCTTCTATATTGTGGGGCACAACAACACAACTTATTTTCATAGATTATCTAATGGGAGGAAAAGGAAAAATCTGATCCACGCATTAAATGGGGATGATGGGGTTATAGAGGGATCGACGCTTTCTTTGCAACATGCTGCTACTTATTATAAAACCTTTTTTGGATCTGCTCCTGGCAATCTTTTTCATATCTCCTCTAATCTGTGGAAAAATGAGGAAAAGATTAATGCTGCTGATAATGAGTTGCTAACTAAGCCTTTTACCTTTGAGAAAATTAGAAGTACCCTTTTTTCCATGGATTCTAATAGGGCTCTTCGTCTTGATAACATACCGATTGAATTTTATCAACACTACTAGGATAGTTTTAAATTTGATTTTTGTTTTGAGAAATTCCGGAGGGTTCTTTGAATGTCCATAGACTCAATTATAGGGCAATTACTCTATTACCTAAATTGTCTGATGCTAATAGGATTGAGCAAATAGATCCATCTGTTTGCTTAGATGTGCCTACAAATATTAATGGATCACCAAAACTCTTGATCTGAGAACTGATCCTTTCTCAGACAAGTTGTTTAGTATTCACCAGAATGCCTTCATTATATTTTTTTACCGTGGATGGTATTATTTCTTTACGTGAGCTTTTGCATCATGCTCAATTAAGAAGCAAGTGGGTATTGTTTTAAAACTAGATTTTGAAAAAGCCTACGACAAGGTCAAATAGGAGTTCTTCATTGCATGTCATCAAGTGAGAGGTTTTAATCATAAATGGTGTAGTTGGGTGAGGCAAATTTTCCATCATGGGACAATTTCCATTAAAATCAAAGATAAAACTGGGCAATATTTCCAAAGTTTCTCCTTTTCTTTTCAACATGGCTGCTGAGTGCTTGACTAAAATGATCCTTACTGCACAACATAATGGTTTGATTGTGGGTATGGCACCTGATCTTATTGATTGAGGAGTTTATGTGTTACAATATTGCTGATGACACAATTTTGTGTTTTAGTCACGTTCCTGATAAGAGAGGACTGAATTTGACATGGGAGGAGTCCGTTAAAAGAGACCCGAAGGATTGGAGTATCACCAAAGAGCTAGCTATGGATAGGGGTGCGTGGAAGCTTGCTATCCATGTGCCAAAGCCATGAGTTGGTTGCGAGATCTTATGGGTTTCACCTCTAGCCTACCCCAACTTGTTTGGGACTAAAGGCTTTGTTGTTGTTGTTATAGTCACGTTCCTGATAGAGCTATTAACCTTAAGCTTTTGCTTTATATGTTTGAGCTTATGTCTGGACTGAAAGTTAATTATTAAAGATGAGATATTTTAGTTGGGAGTGATAACAATATTATTCAGTTTTATTCTGATATATCTGGTTGTCTTGTGGGAAACTGGCCTCTCAAGTATTTAGGAGTTCCTGTTTCCTTTGTTGCCTTCAAAGTCTATGACCTAGATTTCCTGGAAGCTAGAATGATCAGAAAACTTGATGCCTGGATTGGTAACTCGGCCTCCTCTAGGGCTAGGTTGACCTTGGTAAATTCTAGTTTATCTGGTATCCCATCTTATTTGATGTCCATGTTTCTGCTTAAAAAGATGACTCTCAAGAAACTTGATAAACCTCGTAGACTTTTCTTTCGGGAGGGAGGTGGTGGTAGAAAGAAGTATCACATCGTTAGATGGAACAGTATTTGTAGATCTAAGAAAAAAAAGGAGGGATTGAGAGTATTAGTCTCATAACTAAGTGGTGGTGGAAGCTTGAAACACAAGATGGTTTCTTGCAGAAAATTATCAAAGCCAAGTATTTTAGAAATCAAAATATTGCTTCTATTAAGCCCAGGTTTAATGATTCTCCTTTTGCTGGAAGAATATTCTCAAAGTTAAGAAGGTATATATGGCTGGTAGGAAAGTGGTATTAAACAGTGGAAACCTGATGAGACTATGCTTTGATCATTGGTATAATAATCTGACACTTGCTACTCAGTTCCCGCAGTTATTTGACTTGTGTCAGAAACAAAATTTGTACCATTGCTGAGTTTGTTAAGGGTAACTTTGTGCTCCATTTTCGTAGGAGACTGGTAGATGATTTGCTCATTCAATGGAATGAGATTGTTGCAGAAATGTAGAGTGTTAGTTTTAATGCTTCCCTTGATAGTGTGTCTGGTCTCTACTTTATCATTGGTTAGGAAAAGATATTGCTGGTGCTGATAGTAAGTGGATCCGGAAAAGTCCCATTCCTCTGAAAATCAAGATTTTTATGTGGCAACTTTTCATAGATGCTATTCTTACTAGTGACAATTTGAAAAAAACTAAGTGCTTGGGGAATTCTAGATGTTCTTTCTACTCGGAGCAGTAGAATGCAAGACATGTATTTTTTGAATGTCATATGGCTAGAGCTGTGTGGGGAACTTTTGGTAAGGTCGTTGGCGCAGAATGTAGCCGTAATAACATTTGGCAAAGGCAGACCTGGTTTTATGTTTTTCTTCCCGGTGGGCATAAGTTTTATATGTTGGGGATTGCTGCTATATGTTCAGGTGTTTGGACTGTATAAGAAACAAAGTTACGTTTGACATTCATGTGGTGAGATCTCCTATTGGGATTATTTTTACCATATATGCTCGATGTATTGGTCAAGTTTGCTCAAGAGTGTCGACCAAGAGTCTCTTAACAAGGGGTTGAGGTGCTAATGAAGGAAACTTCTTGTCCAGCGTCAGTTCTGGTTCCGGCTGGGGATGGACATGTTGACAACTAGCTGAAACTGGATGAAGTGGCGCTGCTCGCGCTGAAGTCTGGAGCCGGATTGATGAGGATGTTCATGTTTTAGGTTGATAAGTTCTGTTTGCTAGAATGCTAGTCGCCTGTACTTGATCTCTGCTGTGTGGATTGGCTGAACTTTTCTATAGTCTCTGGTGGTAGCAGGTTTTTGCTCTATAGCTGGAGTTTCGATAGCGAGCTCCATGCAGCAGTTCCTGCTAGTGACCCAGCTCGCTTTAAAATAGACTTTGTATTTTTGTTAAGCAATTAATGGGAAGGGGAGAGCCCGGTTGGAGAAGAAAAAAGCTAACTGGTAGGAGTTGGAACCTTACTGAAGGTGACAGTTCTCATTTTCCTCGGTGTTGTGCGAGCACGGTTTGGTACTTGCTTTGGCTTCTATGCCCTCCGTCCCATAATATAAGAGCACATCAATATAAAAAATGCCGCTCTTATATTATGAGACGGAGGGAATATTTCGTAATGAATGTGGAGCCGGGGGCGCCCCCTGATTTTCGAACAAAAAAAGCTAACTGGTGTGGGGAAACAGCAAAGAACAAAGGACAGAAGCCTTGACGCCAACACTGGCGCCGCCGACTCTGCTTCGCGTGCGTCTAAAAATTTCCCAGTTGCAAGTTAGGAAACATGACCGTGCTTATACCAACGGCATGTGAGAGTTCTTTCTTGGCCCATCCCCTCTCTAGAGCGAGACGCTGTGTTTTGCTAGGTAGAGTATGCTTCTGCTGCAGATAAACGAACAGGAATATTGGTTCATTTGGGTAAACATTGCTAGACATGCTTGGTACCGACCACGGGCTGCTTCACTGAAACAAGGCAATGCGTAGTGGCACTTGACAGTGTCATAGACTCACAGCTTCTTTCCGCCTTGCTTGGGGACGACAACCGGGTTAGCGAGCCATTCTGGATGACACACTTCTCGGATGACTCCAGCTTCTTTCAGCTTGTGTACCTCCTGGACGATGAACTTTTGCTTCTTTGGTGCTTGGCGCCACGCTTTTTGTTTCATGGGGTGCGCATTGGGGCACACCGCCAAGTGGTGCTCGATTACCTCCCTCGGGACTCCGGACAAGTTGGCCGCCGCCCATGTGAACATGTCCGCGTTTGCACGGAAGAAGTTGACGAGTGCTCCTTCTTGTACCGGGGGTAGACCGGCGCCGATGGTGAAGGTAGGGCCTGAGCCGCTACCATCAACCGTCACCTTCTTCATCTCGGCGCGGTCTTGGGAGAACATTGCTTCTTCCTTGTCGGTGCAGCCTCAGGGGACGTGGCCCCACCTTCGGCGGCCGAACTCGCGATCGCTGGGGTCCTATACGCGCGCCTGAGGGAGCAAAATCCATCCTTCTCGTCGCATGCGATGGTGATGATGCCGCTACAATCGGGCATCTTGACGGCATTGTAGCCGGGGTGGGTTGCCGCCATGAACTTGGCCAACGCCGGGTAGCCAAGGATGGCATTGTACGGCTGGCCAACGTGGTCTACGGTGAAGTGGATGAGCTTGGTGCGGTACTTGTCGCTGGAGCCGGAAGTGACAGGGAGGCGCACCCGCCCTAGGGGTACAGTGGACCCGCCCGTCACCCGGGAGAAGGGCACCTGAAGCGTCTCGAAGGTCGCGATGGAGATGACGTTGAGGCCGGCAGCCCCGTCAATGAGGGTCTTGGCGACCGCGACATTGCTAATGGTGGGGGTGCACAACATGGGCAGCGTGACAGCCGTGGATTTGGGGTGATCCCTGGCGTCAAAGGTGATTTTGCGCCGTGCCCAGCCGGGTGGCGGCGCGGCTACACGTCCCGGAGAGCGGCGTTCTCTCCAGGAGAGATCGGCTTAAGGTGGCGAACGGCAGCGTGGGCTTGGGCTCCACCAAGGATGCACGCCATCGCGTGGGCCCCCTGGAGACCTTCGGCGTCCCCCCCACCCCCACCCCCCCACCCCGAGCGGGGCGAAGCGCGCGGCGAACTGGTCACGAAGCTCACCCCAGGAAGAGATCGAAGCCTCGGGAAGGCCCATTAGCCAAGAGCGCGGGGCGCCCTGGTGGGCCATGGGGAAGTAGTTCGCCATGGCCTTCTCATTGCCACCCGCCGCCAGGACGCTTTTATTGGGGAACGTAGTAATTTCAAAA
Organism: Aegilops bicornis; assembly: GCA_021605145.1. NCBI lineage: Eukaryota > Viridiplantae > Streptophyta > Magnoliopsida > Poales > Poaceae > Aegilops > Aegilops bicornis. Next base: position 601,842,677 of record CM038674.1, on the reverse strand, counting down.
AAAATCCTACGCACACGCAAGATCATGGTGATGCATAGCAACGAGAGGGGAGAGGGTGTCCACGTACCCTCGTAGACCGAAAGCGGAAGCGTTAGCACAACGCGGTTGATGTAGTCGTAAGTCTTCACGATCCGACGATCAAGTACCAACGCACGGCACCTCCGAGTTTAGCACAAGTTCAGCTCGATGACGTCCCTCGAAGTTCAATCCAACCAATCTTTGAGGTAGAGTGCCGTCAGCACGACGGCATGGTGACGATGATGATGTTCTACCGACGCAGGGCTTCGCCTAAGCACCGCTACGATATGACCGAGGTGGATTATGGTGGAGGGGGGCACCGCACACGGCTAAGAGATCCAAGGGATCAATTGTTGTGTTTATGGGGTGCCCCCTCCTCCGTATATAAAGGGGCGGAGGAGGAGAGGGCCGGCCAAGGGGAGGAGGCGCGCCCAAGGGGGGTAATCCTACTCCAAGTAGGATTCCCCCCTCTTTCCTAGTCCAAGTCGGAGAGGGGAAGGAAGGGAAGGAGAAGGAGAAGGAAGGAGAGGGAGGAAAAGGAGGAAAGGGGTGTCGGCCCCCTAGTCCAATTCGGTTTGGGCTAGGGGGGCCGCGCGCCCTGCCTCCTCTCTTCCACCACTTGGCCCATGAGGCCCATTGCTTCTTCCTCGTATTCCCGTAACTCCCCGATACCCCCAAAAATACCCGAATCACTCGGAACCTTTCCGATGTCCGAATATAGTCGTCCAATATATCGATCTTACGTCTCTACTATTTCGAGACTCCTCGTCATGTCCCCGATCTCATCCGGGACTCCGAACTACCTTCGGTACATCAAATCACATAAACGCATAATACAATCATCATTGAACTTTAAGCGTGCGGACCCTACGGGTTCAAGAACTATGTAGACATGACCGAGACACGTCTCCGGTCAATAACCAATAGTGGAACCTGGATGCTCATATTTGCTCCTGAAAGTGCGTTATATCGACTAGAGGGGGGGTGAATAGGCGATTTTTGTGAATTCTTCACTGAGGAATTTGCCGGTGAGGAAATTCCTTAGCGAAGAACTACTTGCAGCGGAATAAGTACTTAGAAGTAAGCATAACAGATTACAAGCATAGTCATCATGATGAAATGAAGACAATCACAGAGTACGTAAAGCGTAATCACGAGGATAACACAGGATGAAGACAAACAGATCAAGAAATTGAGCTGAGGAAATTGAGAAAGTCTTGATCAAAGTCTTCAAACACAGATATGAAAAATACTCAACACGTAATGAGGAAATGAAAGGGTTGAGGAAATAGAACCGATTAGGTTGGTGAAGACAATGATTTGGTAGACCAGTTCAAGCTGCTGTCTCGGTTATACGTCACAGTTGGAAGCGGTGAGTATTTAAACTCGAGGACACACAGTCCGGACACCCGATCCTTTAGCACGTAGCTCAGGACACCAAGTCCTCACCGTATTCTCCTTGAACTAAGGTCACACAGACCTCGTCCAATCACTCGTGGTAACTCTTCAGGCGACTTCCAAACCTTCACAGACTTGGTCACTCGGCGATCCACAATTCCTCTTGGATGCTCTAGACCATGACGCCTAACCGTCTGGAAGAAGCACAGTCTTCAAAGGTAACAAACGTCGGATCCACGCAGGATCAATCTCTTGATGATGCTCAATCACTTTGGGTTTGTTGGGGTTTGGTTTTGGGTTTTTCTCACTTTTGGGTTTTTCCTCACTTGATGATTTTCTCTCAAAGTCCTCAGAGGATGGGTTGCTCTCAAATGACAAGTGTCAAGTTCTCTCGGAGCAGCCAACCAGCTAGTGGTTGTAGGGGGGCTATTTATAGCCTAGGGAGCAGCCCTACATGATAAGACATAAATGCCCTTCAATGATATGACCGTTAGGTGGATAAGATATTTTGGGACAGTCAAGCCAAGAAGACAAAGAACGGTCGGAAATTTGACTCTCAAATTCCTCGTGGCTATCATGTTCCTCATTGTGTAGGCAATTCGCCGGGCGAATTCCTAACTCCTCGATCGAGAACAAATTCCTCAACACCGGAAGAGCTTCGTCTCACATCAAGAAATTGACTGAACTGTATGAGATTTCCAAAAGCTTCACTCGAAGGGATTGGTAGGTGTAGGATTTTGAGTTGAGCATCAAATGGAAATTTTTCCTTAGTATTTCCTCGACCCCCTTTAACGATGACGGTGTTTCCTATGACTCAAGAAAGAGAAAATGAAACTACGAAAACAAAAGTCTTCACGCTTCATGTTCCTCAAATGAATACCAAGTCTTCAAGGTCACACCAATTTCTTCACTTTCAAAGTCTTCGAAAGTCTTCGTAATATCAAAGTCTTCGGATGAAGAACTTCATTTTTAGGGTCGACTTTCTCTGTAAATATCAAACTCCTCATAGACTTATAGACCTGTGTACACTCACAAGCGCATTAGTTACTTAACCTATAAGTCTTCAATACACCAAAATCACTAAGGGCACTAGATGCACTTACAATCTCCCCTTTTGGTGATTGATGACAATATGGGTTAAGTTTTCAACGAGGATAAACATATGAATTGTAAATACTGATAACGAGGAATTTGATTGCAAGATATAGAAGAACTCCCCACGAAGATGTGCATAGTGAGGAATTTGCTTTTGAGGCAATGCACACTTGAAGAATTGAATCATGGAGATCTTCCCCTATATCTTGTAATTCATACACGCATTTGACATATAATATGAAGAATTTGAAATGCATGATGAAATATGGTGCTTGATGAAATTCAGCATGAGGAATCATAGCACATAAAGTATCGAGCACAAGTAGATTTGCTATGAAGCATAGTGCAAAATCATAATGCATCAAAAGTATCAAAGCACCATAGGGTTTAAGATTACAACTCGATCCAATAAAAGTTTCAGAAGAACGAGAGTTGTAACTTAACAAAAAAAATACTGTATATAGGCAATAAACTAGACCCGCTTGAAGACTAACTCAAATTCTCCCCCTTTGTCATCGAATGACCAAAAGGATCGAAACTGAGGACTAACGCTCTTGAAGAATATCAAGTTGAAGACGGAGCGCCAGCATTGTCGGGGTTGTTTGTTGAAGTAGGACCAGCCGGTGTCTTCCAAGTCTTCGTTTTCATCGGTGTCGCGAGATGAAGAATAGGAGCTGGCCACCAAGGAAGGAACTTTGACCTTCTTGAATTTCTTCGGAGGAGGTGCGCACCAGTCAAATTCTTCCTTGAGACCCATTGAAGTCAGTTCTTCTTCACTGTAGACATGTGAAAGAACAGCCCAAAAAGTGCGCTTGAAGGTTTCATGAAGGTAGAAGTGGTTTTTCTTCACCGCATTGTGTGTTGAGGTCATGTTGTGAAGAATTGAACCAAATTGACGCTTGACCCACTTATGATTCCGATCAACCTTGATGAAGACCGAGGAGTAACTCACGATCAGTCATCACCACAGGTGCGATAGCTTGAGGACTTTGCTTGACCGAGGTATTTGTGCTCGAGTCATGTGTGGCGAGTCATCATTGGTGGAAGTAGGATGTTGCTTATAAACTGTCCATCCAATGGACGAATGCCTTCATCGATCACAGCAGTGGCCTTGCCCTTGTCATCAGCTGAGGTAATAGTCCGTTTGAGGACTTCAATCGGGGGCAAGTAGCTGCAGTGGTTCAAAGTATCACCTTTGTAATTGAGTGAAGACCTTGTCCTGATGAATCTCATAATCCAAGGCGCATAAGGCTTCAGCTCAAATGGTGACATAGCAATGTTTGCCAGAGTCCTCATGAAGAAATCATGGAAGTTGACTGGAATGCCATGGATGATGTTGAAAAGCATATTCTTCATGATGCCAACGACTTCTTCATCATTCGAGTTGTGACCTTTGATTGGACTCATTGTCTTCGTCAGAATACGATAGACTGTCCGAGGCACATATAATAATTCCTTGACGAGGAATTTGGTTCTTGGGGCCTGCCTTGGCTTCAAAGGCTTCATCGATTTCTGCATATAGTGATTTGTAAGTTCTGGTTCGTCATAGATACGACGTGCACCATCAAGTGGAGGATCGAGTGGTAGGGCACGAAGCAATTCATTCTTTGGTGCCTTGTAGTGAGTATTTTCGGTCATCCAATCTAAGACCCATGAGTTCACGTCTTGGCGTCTCCGGTGATGTGCGATGTTGCATAAAATCAAGAATTAGCTCTTCATTCCGATCCACGAGATATCGATGCAGAAATTTAGAAGTCCTGCGTCATGAAGAACACCGAGGACCTGGCTCAAAGCTCTGGCAAAGTGACTCCATATCCACATGAGGAATATGAGCATGATCGAAGATTTTATCCTTGTTGAAGAGCACCGAGGAATAGAAGTTGGCTTGGCTGGCAGTCCGGCGCCTCTTCCTAATGCGAAAGCGTAATCATAAGGATTATATTCGATGAAGAATACGTGCTCGGCAAAGAAATCTTCAGCCTTGAACTTTTGCTTGGATGAGAATGGATTCCTTTGCTTGGGCGGAGGGTGTCGATGAGTTGCATCACCACCTCGGGAATCGTAAGTTCAGGTTCTTGGTCGAGGAATTCCTTGTTCCTCAACAGTATCGAGGATTAGCGGCGGCGGTTTCATCAAGACTAGTGGCTGGAATTTCTTCATGCACGTAATCGATTGGGTTGATTTTCTTGAGTCGATTCGCATTTGTTTGTGCAGGGACCGAGGAATCTGTTGGAGCGGGGTGAAGAGAGGAGTATTGGGATGCTGACTTTCCCAAAAGTCATCATTGATAACTGGTGTGGTGCATCCAATATCCACATCTTCATCTTCAATTTCCTCGGCACCAGCCGAGGAATTTCATAGTCCGATGAGGGAATAATCGGGGTTGAAGGGATGGCATCCACTTCAATTTCCTCATCAAGCTGCTCGACGGCAAAGCAGACCGATGTTCTTCATCGGATCCGATTGGGATCTCATAGTCTTCTCCAAAAGGAACAACTTCCTTTGATGGTATGGAGGAAATTGGAACAACATCAATTGGAGTTTCAATGAGCTGGTCATTGGCTTCATTTTCTTCACGGCCGAAGAATCACGCAATGATGCTTTCCTTTTCTTCACAAAGAGCTCGTTCTGCAGCCTTGGTTTTCTTCACATCAAAAGCAGATGGAAGAATTGGAGTTGGAGTTGGCGCAGGAGGAGCCGAGGAATTTGGTTCGATTTCTTCAGAGCAAGCGATGCAGTTCCCCTGTCTTGAGCAATTTCTTCAGGCGCACCACTAGTGGGTGCCCTGGCCATTTCTTCAGCGGCTGGAATGGGATCATCAGCCCCGGAATCAACGTTTTCATCAGCAGGCTGAACGTCATCAGCGGTGCTGGCATTTTCTTCAGTAGGCTGAGCTGAGGCTACAGCCTGAGGAATTTCATGTTGCATTGGGACAGCAACATTTGTGAGATTCTTCGTCAGGTTGTGAATCGACCTTGGCTCCTTGCCAATCAGCATTGTATGAATCGAAGTTTTGCTGAGGTTTTGAATTTCAGTCTGGACACGGAGAAGCTCCTCGTGTGTCATCTTGACAACGTTTTCTTGAGAACTTCTCCTTCTGTATTGAGCCTTTTGATTTCCCTCGCCTTTTCATACTTCCATTTTTCTTCAGCTATGAAGTGAGTCAACATATGACTTTGTCCAGTGTCAAATGAAGGTCGTGCGGAGGGTATTGGGATCATTGTGCCGGAGATCAATAAAGCCGAGGACTTTCTTGGGTCCAATAGCGATGTACAGATGTACCTTTGGCTCTAGCGGCCCTTACTTGACGGTCTCGATGATTTCCATGAGTTCTTCATCGATGCCCCATCATCGATGGCACATGGAATGCAACCATTTTCTTCGTCGGGCTAGGCCGAGGACCTCGTCCCAAATTGTTGCTTTGGTCTTCACCGAGTCGGACCAGATTGAAGAAATGGGAGCTTTGAGGAACTTGGCAGAGATGCTCGAGGCAATTAAAAAGCTAGCAGTCCTTTGACATGTAGCTAGGTGCACAGAACCAAGGTTTTGACGGAGCTGTTGAGGACTTTGGTGGAGCAGCAGCAGTTTGAGGAATTTTCTTGGAAGGTGCTGCCGAGGAACTTGGCCGTGAGGGCGCAGATGATGAAGCACTTGGCTTATGGGCAGGCTTCTTTTGCATTGATTTCCTCGGTTTGACCGAGACCTCTGTGGCGATGGCAGCGTAATCCTCATTGAATTTCTTCACTTGCCTCCTTTGCTTGCTTTGCCAATTTTTCTTGGCGTTTAGCCCATTCCTCAGGAAAGTCCTCACCTCGTTTGATGCTTGTGGGATCAGCTATTTGGCTAGGTGCCAAAGGAGCTCTTGGGCATGGAGGATTAAGAGCGAATTTCTTCATGTACTTAGGAGTTACATATCTATATTCCCTCCATTCCCGTGCCCATCTCCATTCAATCTTCCGAATCGCACCTTGCGTTGATTTTTGCTTTCTTCATCCGGTGTGCGATGAGTCGGCATATATTTCCTCAGAATTTCAAACGCAGTCATAACCTCGTGTTTCTTTCCTCCCTTCGTGGCTTCTTACCATCTGCCATTTTCTTGATTGAGGAAATTGAACAATTGAGTTCTCTGAAGAAGTGTGCAGTTTTCTTCGAGGAACGCTGCAAATGAGTTAAGTTGATGAGAACCTAGGGATTCAGCAGCGGACATTTGTACCTGTGAACAGAGTATAGGTGCGAGGAATTTGGAGAGGTCATATGCGTTCTCAGAAGGTTTTAAAAAAAAACGAGTTTTGAGGATTTGACCAGATGAGTCTTGAAGAATTTTACTAAGCGTTCTTTGTCTTAGGTTCCAGAGTTGTATAGATCGAGGATCCACACAATTGAGGAATCTTGAAGAAAATCATAGCTTAGAGAAACGAGGCAAGAGATTTGAGGTGTTCATATGTGTGAAGATTTGAGGAATAAACACCTTTGAAGAATTTGAAGAAAATTTGAGAATCAAAGCGAGTAATAAAAGTAACTTTTAATTACCCGAAGTGAAGAACACGCATTTAACTGAGAAGAACAGTTGGGAAGTACGTCTGCTCAGATCTTCCACGCCCTAACTTGGTGAGGAAGACAGCTCTGACGGCAGCGGAGTGAAGATTTCCGCTGTCGGCGCGAGTACGTCGGCGACGAGGTCAAGGCGATGAAGCTTTTCCTCACCGCTGACGATGGAGAAGCGGCGGCGCTTAGGGTTTGAGGAACTCGGCGGAGAGAGAGGTCGAGCAAGAGTAAAAGAGTGAGGAAGGGAGAGGGATATTTATAGACGCCGGTGAAAAAAGCGGGTCGCTCAAGATTTAGGGACGAACATGCCTGACCATTTCCTTCTCACGACATGTGTCACCCACGTCTTGTGTAGTGGAGATCGTGTACGATCGTGGGTGAATAAAGTAATGCATCGTGGGATGCGGAGCAGTTTGAGCGGCAAAAAGCGAAGGTTTGGATAAGATTCGTTTTAAAGTTCCGTTCGCAATTTCTTCAGCTGTCAAGGACACAAAGTGAAGATTTTGAACGAGTTTCAAAGTAGAACGCACATGAAGAATTTGTGAATGGATTGGGTTGAGTATAGCATAGAGGGAAGGGTCCGATCACATTCACTTAGCATAAAAAGCGACTTGAGGAAATAGCCATAAGTGAATGCGTAGAGGACATAAACCCATATATATATATATATAGCCAATGAAGAAAGGCAGCGGAAATAGTGAAGATTTTGCAAAGTTGAAGAATTTGAAAAACTGAAGAATTTCAAAACTGTGGAAAAACTCAAATTAAAGATTTCAACTTTGGTGGTGGCGTGACCCACCGTATAAGAATGATGATTTCAGACACCGCGTACAATTGTCGTAGGGTTCTGAGAATCAATTTCTTCATTAATTTCTTCACACTTAGAGTGTTATTCTTCATTGATTGAAGAAAAAACGTTTCTTCATGTGTTGCACATCTAAGTCATCAATTTTGCATAAGTGTTAGGATGTGTCTCCTTTTCAAAGAACATTCGAAGATTCTAAGATATTTAGCTCACACCGCAACTTGCTAAATTTCTTCTCATCCAAGGGCTTAGTGAAGATATCAGCTAGCTGTTCTTCACTTCACGTGCTTTCGATGGAGATGTCGCCCTTCAACACATGATCACGAAGAAAATGATGACGAATTTGAATGTGCTTTGTCTTGAAAGTGCTGAACTGGGTTGTGAGCAATCTTGATGGCACTCTCATTGTCACAATAGAGAGGCACATTCTTCACGTTGATGCCGTAGTCCTTGAGGGTTTGCTTTATCCATAGCAATTGAGCACAACACGAGCCAGCAGCAATGTATTCAGCTTCCCATGAAGCGGTGATCTGTGATTCTGTTTCTTCGAGGACCAACGGACCAAAGATCGTCCGAGGAAATGACAAGTACCAGATGTTGACTTGCGGTCCACACGATCACCAAAGCATAGTCGAGTCGTAATATCCAATGAGATCAAAAGTAGAGCCCTTGGGGTACCATAATCCTAGTGTTGGTGTGTGAGCTAGATATCGAAGAATATGCTTCACAGCCTTATGGTGTGATTCCTTGGTGTAGCTTGAAATCGAGCACACATGCAAACACTAAGCATTATATCTGGCCTAGATGCACATAAGTACAATAAGGAACCAATCATGGAGCGGTATACCTTGTGATCGAAGTCAATACCATTTTCATCAGTGCATAAATGGCCATTTGTGGGCATAGGAATTTTGACACCTTTGCAGTCTTGCATGCCGAATTTCCTCAGGACATCTTTGAGGTATTTCTCCTGAGATATGAATATGCCATTGTGTTGTTGATTTAATTTGAAGACCTAAGAAGAATTTCAACTCTCCCATCATAGACATTTGATATTCTTCACTCATCATGTAGGCAAATTCATCACTATAAGCGTTGGTCAAGACAGCCAAAGATAATATCATCAACATATATTTGGCACACAAAAAGTTCACCATCATAAGATTTAGTAAAGAGAGTAGGATCGAGTGAACCAGGTGTGAAGCCATTCTTCACGAAGAATTCCTTCAATGTATCATACCACGCTTGAGGGGCTTGCTTGAGGCCATAGAGGGCCTTATTGAGTCTGAAGACTTTGTCAGGATTCTTTGGATCTTCAAAACCTGTGGGTTGAGCAACATATACTTCTTCCTCAAGCTTACCATTGAGGAATGCACTTTTCACATCCATTTGATATAAAGTGATATTGTGATGGTTAGCATAGGCGAGTAATATGCTTGAATAGACTCAAGTCTAGCGGCAGTGCAAAAGTTTCATCGAAGTCAATTCCTTCAACTGCGTGTAGCCTTGAGCTACTAGTCGTGCCTTATTCCTCACCACAAGACCATTTTCATCTTGCTTGTTGCGATAGATCCACTTTGTGCCAATGATATTATGCTTGCGAGGATCCTGACGTTTGACCGGTTCCCGGACATTGTTGAGCTCGAATCGATGTAATTCTTCTTGCATGGCCCGAATCCACTCCGGCTCGTAAATGCTTCATCTACCTTAGAGGGCTCTGTGATAGAGACAAAAGCATAGTGCCCACAAAAGTTAGATAAATGTGAAGCTTTTGAGCGTGTGAGAGGACTGGCGCTTCAATGTCATCGATGATCTTGTCAACTTGCACTTCTTTTGCAACGCGAGGATGAGCTGGTTGTCGTCGAGGAATTTGATCATTTTCCTCGGCACCATTTTCTTCAACATTATCTTCGTGTGCATCACTCGACGTTCTTCACGTCTGTGAATGAATTCTTCAAAGTAGCTTCTTCAAGAGGGAATGACATCCTCGGTTGCCTTGAACCTGATAGAATCCTCGGTGCTGGTTTGTCTAACACGTAAGGTAGGTGCTCTCTTTGCGAGCCATTAGTTTCATCGAACCGCACATCTACAAAGGTCAACAATCTTGTGAAGAGCGATGTTGAAGACTCAGAGGTGTGCGAGTCCTTTCCGTAACCAAGCATAAAACCTTCATGTGCTTTTCGGTGCAAATTTAGAGTTGTGGTGAGGATCTCTAATCCAACATTTAGCAATCGAAGACTTTGAAATAAATTACATTAGGTTTCTTGTTAGTGAGGAGTTCATAGGCAGTCTTCTTGAAGAATTTGTGAAGATATACTCTGTTGATGATGTGGCACGCGGTGTCAATTGCTTCAATCCAGAAACGACTAGGCGTTTTGTATTCATCAAGCATAGTGCGAGCCATCTCAACAAGAGTTCTATTCTTGCGCTCCACGATGCCATTTTGCCGAGGAGTATAAGGAGCAGATAACTCATGAGTGATACCAAGTTCATCAAGATAGTCATCAAGACCGAAATTCTTGAACTCAGTTCCATTGTCACTCCTGATGTGCTTGATCTTCACATCAAAGTTAGTTGAAGCCCTCGAGGAAAATCGTTTGAAGACTTCCTGCACTTGATTTTTGTAAGTAACAATGTGTACCCATGTGTAACGAGAGTAATCATCAACAATAACAAAGCCATATAGTGATGCTTCATTAACGATAGCTGAATAATGATTGGGACCAAAGAGGTCCATGTGAAGCAATTCAAGGGACGAGTAGTGGTCATGATAGTCTTCATTTGGATGCTTGGCCTTGGTCATTTTTCCAGCTTCACAGTTCGCATAGGTGATCCTTGAGGAATTTGACATTCTCAATGCCAATGACATGCTTCTTCTTCGCAAGCGTGTGCAAATTACTCATGCCTGCGTGACCAAGTCGTCGATGCCATAGCCAGCCTTCCGAAGCTTTTGCAAGTAGGCACACGGCTGGTTGTGGTCCTGTAGAGAAGTCAACAATATACAAGTCTCCTCTCCTAAAGCCTTCAAGACTTTGGAATTGTCGACTTCCATAATCACAACACAACGATACTTGCCAAAGATAACAACCATATCAAGATCACAAAGCATTGAGATCGACATGAGGTTATATCCTAAGGACTCAACAAGCATGACTTTGTCCATGTGCATGTCCTTAGAGATAGCAACCTTACCAAGTCCCAATACGACTTTTGCCTTTGTCAAGAAAGATGATATGCTTCAGATGTGACGGTGATAAGGTAGCATCCATCAATAGATTCTTGTCACCAGTCATGTGATTTGTACATCCACTATCGAGAACCCACTCAGTGGCTTTGGGTTGATCATCCTGCGGATGAATTAGTACAACTTACGATCTCATATACTTCATCAGCGAAGAATATGATATCAAGTTCATCAGATGAATTTCATCAGCAAAGATAATGTATAAGTAGTATGAGGGCGTGTGAAATGAAAGTTCATTTCATCATGATTAGCCTCGTCCTTTCTGTGCATTTTGTCGTGCCCCCAAAGAAATTCTTCAGACGTTTAGGCACGCCCGAGACCTGACCGCAGAAGAGATTAGTTCTTTTCTTCACCACCCACATCTCAAGGGGTGGCAAAGAGTTCATCATTCTGCGAGCACCATACGAGAATGGTGGCATAGAGGCCAAACCATTTCGCTTCACATAAGAGGGGTTAGGGTAAGCATATGAATAAGCAGAGAAATTCTTCGAGGACTTATGAACATATTGGTTTGAAGAATAATGCACATATTCATAGCCCTTAGCTCTACCTGCGAAGCAGAGTTGTTAGCATGATGATAATCATATGAGGACTTTGATCCTTTTGAGGAATTTGATCCACGTGAGGAATTTGGTCCGTATGAGGACTTGGATCCATATGAAGAATTTGGTCCATATGAAGAATTTGATCTGGGGTTCCTATTCTTCACCGGGTGGTGTCATGAGGACATTCACGAAGACTTTCAAGGCACTTCTTGGGAACCCAGATTTTCTTCATAGGGGAACCGTTCTGCGATTAGTGCCAACATATCTAGCAAATACTTCACCATTCTGATTTTTGAACAGTTTATAGTTGGAGTCAAATGACTCATCGGCCAGAATGAGGAAATTCGCACGTAAAACCAGATAAGGTAGATGGATCAACTGGAGGTCCCTTTGCGAACCCATGAGGTTTTCTTGATATCTGCTCAAAGCTTCCAATACGCTCCATCAAGATTGAGTTTCCTCTCAAAGGCAATGCCCTCTTTCCTAGGGTTCCTATTGAGGATCTCGCTTTTAAGCACATCACAAAGAGTCGATGCCCTTTGAGGCTTTTGTACATGCCTGTCATGTACAATTCCTTCGATCTGCATCGTCGGTGATACTAGCAATGTCCTCGGATGAGGAATTAGTGATAGCAGAGGCAGGTGAAGAATTTGTAACAGTTGAAGCATTTGAACATTCAGTGAAGAATTAGCAGTTTCACGTTCAATGCACTTTAAGCATGGAGGAACAAATTCTTCTTGAGAAGCGCTTGATTTGTTGAGCAAGTAATGAATCGCGCTCCTTCTCAAGATCTTCATAACTCACTCTTAGCTTCTCAAGATCTTGCTTTCTTTGAAGAAATTCATAAGAAAGTTTCTCATGATCGATAAGAGAGTGTTATGATGACCTTGAAGGTTGTCAAGCCTAGGCTGAAGTCTCAAGATTTTCGGTCGGGGCTTGAGTGCGATCCATTTCTTCACCTAACATATCATCACTCTTATCTAGCATGTTTTGAACCTTCTCAAAAGCCCTTTGTTGTTTTATAGCAATCTTAGCAAGTTTAGAGTAGCTGGGCTTGAGATCCTCATCGATTCATTTTCACTAGATTCAGAGGAGGTGAAATTTAGTACCTTAGCACCTTTTGCCATGAAGCAATAGGTGGGAGCGTAGTCATCATCATCCTCATCGGGCTTGTCGGCGGAGTCAGTTTCTTGATGTTGAAGATGGACTTGCTAACAAAAGCGATAGCAAGAGCCAGACTAGCCACACCAGATTCGGATTCTTCTGACTCCTCCTCTTCCTCATTTTCCTCGATTCAGCTTCGTAGTCCATTTCCTTGCCAATGAATGCCCGAGCCTTTTTGGAGCTGCTCTTCTTGTGAGAAGAAGGTTTTGAGGATTTTGATGATGAAGATTTTGATGATTTCTTTTTCTTCTTCACGCCATCGAATCAGTAATCCTTGTGTTTCTTCTTTCTTAATTCCTTTTCCCATCGAGGACAATCTTGGATATAGTGACCAGGTTTCTTGCATTTGTGACAAAGTCTTCTCTTATAGTCACTAGATGAGGAATCACCGCTTCTTGAGGATTTTCCAAAGCGACCACGTCTTGAGAATTTCTGGAATTTCTTCACGAGCGAAGTGCTAGCTCCTGGCCAAATTCTTCAGGATCTCCTAGGCTACTACCGAGTCTTCACTCTCGATTCGGACACAGCCTTGGCCTTCGAGGCATGTGTTTTCCATAGCCGTAACCATAGAGATCTCTCTTTTTGATAAGCTGGAACTTCGTGAGTATTTAGCCTTCGAGGATATCGGCGGGATCAAGAGACTTGTAGTCAGCTCGTTCTTGTATCATCGGTGCAGTATCAAATGAGGAATCAAGCGATCTTAGCAATTTCTTCACCACCTCATGGTCGGTGATGTCAAGGCACCAGTGCTTGAAGCTCATTTGAGATGTCGGTGAGGCGATCGAAGGTTTGTTGAACATTTCCGTTGTCAAGTCTTTTGAAGCGGTTGAAGAGATTCAAGAACATCAACTCGAGAGTCACGCTGAGTTGAAACACCTTCATTTACTTTGGACAGCCTGTCCCGGATGAGTTTGGCGATTCCAAAGCACTCACTCTTCCATATTGACCTTTGCTCGAGATGGCCACATATGATATTCTTCGCTTGAGAATCGAGTTGCTTGAATCTCTTCACATCAAGATCATTCGTAGAAGGTGTGGTGAGGAAACACCTTTTGTTACAACATACCGTAGATCGTTGTCAATTGCTTCAAGATGCATTCGCATTTTGTTCTTCCAAGAGGTAGTCCGTCCCATCGAAGGTAGGACACCCTGCCGAGACCTTGATCATACCTGCGGTCGACATAACTAAAACTCCGTGGTTAAACCAAAATCACACAGAACAAGGAGTACCTTGCTCGATACCAATTGAAAGTGCGTTATATCGACTAGAGGGGGTGAATAGGCGATTTTGTGAATTCTTCATCGAGGAATTTGCGGTGAGGAAATTCCTTAGCGAAGAACTACTTGCAGCGGAATAAGTACTCGTAAGTAAGCATAACAGATTACAAGCATAGTCATCATGATGAAATGAAGACAATCACAGAGTATGTAAAGCGTAATCACAGGATAACACAGGATGAAGACAAACAGACTGAAGAAATTGAGCTGAGGAAATTGAGAAAGTCTTCAGTCAAAGTCTTCAAACACAGATATGAACAAATACTCAACACAGAAATGAGGAAATGAAAGGGTTGAGGAAATAGAACCGATTAGGTTGGTGAAGACAATGATTTGGTAGACCAGTTCCAACTGCTGTCTCGGTTATGCGTCTGGTTGGAGCGGTGAGTATTTAAACTCGAGGACACACAGTCCGGACACCCGATCCACTGAAAGCACGCAGCTCAGACACCAAGTCCTCACCGTATTCTCCTTGAACTAAGGTCACATGCACCTCGTCCAATCACTTTCGTGGTAAGTCTTCAGGCAACTTCCAAACCTCCACAGACTTGGTCACTCGGCGATCCACAATTCCTCTTGGATGCTCTAGACCATGACGCCTAACCGTCTGGAAGAAGCACAGTCTTCAAAGGTAACAAGCGTCGGATCCACGCAGGATCAATTTCTTCAGTGATGCTCAATCACTTTGGGTTTGTTGGGGTTTGGTTTTTGGGTTTTTTCTCACTTTTGGGTTTTTCCTCACTTGATGATTTTCTCTCAAAGTCCTCGGAGGATGGGTTGCTCTCAAATGACAAGTGTCAAGTTCTCTCGAGCAGCCAACCAGCTAGTGGTTGTAGGGGCGGCTATTTATAGCCTAGGGAGCAGCCCTACATGATAAGACATAAATGCCCTTCAATGATATGACCGTTAGGTGGATAAGATATTTTGGGACAGTGGCCAAGAAGATGTTGAACGGTCGGAAATTTGACTCTCAAATTCCTCGGGGCTATCATGTTCCTCCATGTGTAGGCAATTCGCCTTTGGCGAATTCCTAACTCCTCGGTCGAGAACAAATTCCTCGTGACCGGAAGAGCTTCGTCTCACATCAAGAAATTGACTGAATCGTATGAGATTTCCAAAAGCTTCACTCGAAGGGATTGGTAGGTGTAGGATTTTGAGTTGAGCATCAAATGGAAATTTTTCCTTAGTATTTCCTCGACCCCTTTAACAAAGACGGTGTTTCCTATGACTCAAGAAAGAGAAAATGAAACTACGAAAACAAAAGTCTTCACGCTTCATGTTCCTCAAATGAATACCAAGTCTTCAAGGTCACACCAATTTCTTCACTTTCAAAGTCTTCGTAAAGTCTTCGTAATATCAAAGTCTTCAGATGAAGAACTTCATTTTTAGGGTCGACTTTCTCTGTAAATATCAAACTCCTCATAGACTTATAGACCTGTGTACACTCACAAACGCATTAGTTACTTAACCTATAAGTCTTCAATACACCAAAATCACTAAGGGGCACTAGATGCACTTACAGCTCCCACATATTCTACGAAGATCTTTATCGGTCAAACCGCATAATAACATACGGTGTTCCCTTTGTCATCGGTATGTTACTTGCCCGGGATTCGATCGTCGGTATCTCAATACCTAGTTCAATCTCGTTACGGGCAAGTCTCTTTACTCGTTATGTAATACATCATCAATCAACTAACTCATTAGTTGCAATGCTTGCAAGGCTTATAATGATGTGCATTAACGAGTGGGCCCAGAGATACCTCTCCGACAATCGGAGTGCCAAATCCTAATCTCGAAATATGCCAACCCAACAAGTACCTTCGGAGACACCTGCAGAGTACCTTTATAATCACCCAGTTACATTGTGACGTTTGGTAGCACATAAAGTGTTCCTCCGGTAAACGGGAGTTGCATAATCTCATAGTCATACGAACATGTATAAGTCATGAAGAAAGCAATAGCAACATACTAAAACGATCAAGTGCTAAGCTAACGAAATGGGTCAAGTCAATCACATCATTCTCCTAATGATGTGATCCCGTTAATTAAATGACAACTCATGTCTATGGTTAGGAAACTTAACCATCTTTGATTAACGAGCTAGTTAAGTAGAGGCATACTAGTGACACTATGTTTGTCTACGTATTCACACATGTATCATGTTTCCGGTTAATACAATGCTAGCATGAATAATAAACATTTATCATGATATAAGGAAACAAATAATAACTTTATTATTGCCTCTAGGGCATATTTCCTTCAGTCTCCCACTTGCACTAGAGTCAATAATCTAGTTCACATTGCCATGTGATTTAACATCAATAGTTCACATCTTTATGTGGTTAACACCCATAGTTCACATCGATATGTGACCAACACCCAAAGGGTTTACTAGAGTCAGTAATCTAGTTCACATCGCTATGTGATTAACACCCAAAGAGTACTAAGGTGTGATCATGTTTTGCTTGTGAGATAATTTTAGTCAACGGGTCTGCACATTCAGATCCGTAAGTATTTTGCAATTTTCTATGTCTACAATGCTCTGCAGGGAGCTACTCTAGCTAATAGCTCCCACTTTCAATATATATCCAGGTTGAGACTTAGAGTCATCTGGATCAGTGTTAAAACTTGCATCGACGTAACCCTTTACGATGAACCTTTTGTTACTTCCATAATCGAGAAACATATCCTTATTCCACTAAGGATAATTTTGACCGATGTCCAATGATCTACTCCTAGATCACTATTCTACTCCCTTACCAAACTCAGTGGTAGGGTATACAATAGATCTTGGTACACAACACGACATACTTTGTAGAACCTATGGCTGAGGCATAGGGAATGACTTTCATTCTCTTTCTATCTTCTGCCGTGGCCGGGCTTTGAGTCTTACTCAATTTCACACCTTGTAAAACAGGCAAGAACTATTTCTTTGACTGTTCCATTTTGAACTACTTCAAAATCTTGTCAAGGTATGTACTCATTGAAAAACTTATCAAGCGTCTTGATCTATCTCTATAGATTTTGATGCTCAATATGTAAGCAGCTTCACCGAGGTCTTTCTTTGAAAAAACTCCTTTCAAATACTCCTTTATGCTTTCCAGAAAATTCTACATTATTTTCGATCAAAAATATGCCATTCACATATATTTATCAGAAATGTTGTAGTGCTCCCACTCACTGTCTTGTAAATACAGGCTTCACCGCAAGTGCAGATAAAACTATATGCTTTGATCAACTCATCAAAGCGTATATTCCAACTCCGAGATGCTTGCACCAGTCCATAGATGGATCGCTGGAGCTTGCACGTTTTGTTAGCACTTTTAGGATCGACAAGACTTTTTGGCTGCATCATATACAACTCTTCTTTAAGAAATCCATTAAGGAATGTAGTTTTGATATCCATTTGCCAGATTTCATAAAATGTGGCAATTTGCTAACATGATTCGGACAGACTTAAGCATCGCTACGAGTGAGAAAATCTCATCGTAGTCAACACCTTGAACTTTGTCAAAAACCTTTTCCGACAAGTCTAGCTTTGTAGATAGTAACACTACTACGTCAGCGTCAGTCTTCCTCTTGAAGATCCATTTATTTTCTATGGCTTGCCGATCATCGGGCAAGTCAACCAAAGTCCACACTTTGTTCTCATACATGGATCCCATCTCAGATTTCATGGCCTCAAGCCATTTCGCGGAATCTGGGCTCATCATCGCTTCCTCATAGTTCATAGGTTCGTCATGGTCAAGTAACATGACCTCCAGAATAGGATTACCATACCACTCTGGTGCGGACCTCACTCTGGTTGACCTACAAGGTTCGATAGTAACTTGATCTGAAGTTACATGATCATCATCATTAGCTTCCTCACTAATTGGTGTAGGAGTCACATGAACAGATTTCTGTGATGAACTACTTTCCAATAAGGGAGCATGTACAACTACCTCATCAAGTTCTACTTTCCTCCCACTCACTTCATTCGAGAGAAACTCCTTTTCTAGAAAGGATCCATTCTTAGCAACGAATGTCTTGCCTTCGGATCTGTGATAGAAGGTGTACCCAACAGTCTCCTTTGGGTATCCTATGAAGACACATTTTTCCGATTTGGGTTCGAGCTTATCAGGATGAAACTTTTTCACATAAGTATCGCAACCCCAAACTTTAAGAAACGACAACTTTGGTTTCTTGTCAAACCACAGTTCATATAGTGTCGTCTCAACGGATTTAGATGGTGCCATATTTAACGTGAATGCAACTGTCTCTAATGCATAAACCCAAAATGATAGTGGTAAGAAACATCATAGATTGCACTATATCCAATAAAGTACGGGTATGACGTTCGGACACACCATTATGCCATGGTGTTCCAGGTGGCGTGAGTTGCGAAAACTATTCCGCATTGTTTCAAATGAAGAACAAACTCATAACTCAAATATTCTCCTCCACGATAAGATCGTAGAAACTTTATTTTCTTGTTACGATGATTTTCCACTTCACTCTGAAATTAAATGAACTTTTCAAATGTTTCAGACTTATATTTCATCAAGTAGATATACCCATATCTGCTCAAATCATCTGTGAAGGTCAGAAAATAATGATACCCGCCGCGAGCCTCAACACTTATCGGATCGCATACATCAGTATGTATTATTTCCAATAAGTCAGTTGCTCGCTCCATTGTTCCAGAGAACGGAGTCTTAGTCATCTTGCCCATAAGGCATGGTTCGCAAGCATCAAGTGATTCATAATCAAGTGATTCCAAAAGCCCATCAGCATGGAGTTTCTTCATGCGCTTTACACCAATATGACCTAAACGGCAGTGCCACAGATAAGTTGCACTATCATTATTAACTTTGCATCTTTTGGCTTCAATATTATGAATATGTGTGCGATCGAGATCCAACAAATCATTTTCATTGGGTGTATGACCATAGAAGGTTTTATTCATGTAAACAGAACAACAATTATTCTCTTAAATGAATAACCGTATTGCAATAAACATGATCAAATCACATTCATGCTCAACGCAAACACCAAATAACACTTATTTAGGTTTAACACTAATCCCGAAAGTATAGGGAGTGTGCGATGATGATCATATCAATCTTGGAACCACTTCCAACGCACATCGTCACTACACCCTTAACTAGTCTCTGTTCATTCTGCAACTCCCGTTTCGAGTTACTATCTTAGCAGCTGAACTAGTATCAAATACTAAGGGGTTGCTATAAACACTAGTGAAGTACACATCAATAACATGTATATCAAATATACCTTTGTTCACTATGCCATCCTTCTTATCCGCCAAGTATCTAGGGCAGTTCCACTTCTAGTGACCAGTCCCTTTGCAGTAGAAGCACTTAGTCTCAGGCTTAGGTCCTGACTTGGGCTTCTTCACTTGAGCAGCAACTCGCTTGCCGTTATTCTTGAAGTTCCCCTTCTTCCCTTTGCCCTTTTCTTGAAACTAGTGGTCTTATCAACCATCAACACTTGATGTTTTTCTTGATTTCTACCTTCGTCGATTTCAGTCTCACGAAGAGCTTGGGAATCGTTTCCGTTATCCCTTGCATATTATAGTTTATCATGAAGTTATAGTAACTTGGTGATAGTGACTAGAGAACTCTGTCAATCACTATCTTATCTGGAAGATTAACTCCCACTGGATTCAAGTGATTGTAGTACTCAGACATTCTGAGCACATGCTCACTAGTTGAGCAATTCTCCTCCATCTTATAGGCAAAGTACTGTCAGAGGTCTCATACTTCTCGACACGGGCATGAGTATGAAATACCAATTTCAACTCTTAGAATATCTTATATGCGCCGTGGCGTTCAAAATCTTTTTGAAATCCCGGTTCTAAGCCGTAAAGTATGGTGCACTAAATTATCAAGTAGTTATCATACCGAGCTTTGTCAAACGTTCATAACATCTGCATTTGCTCCTGCAATAGGTCTATCACCTAGCGGTGCATCAAGGACATAATTTTTCTGTGCAGCTATGAGGATAATCCTCAGATCTCGGATCCAATCCGCATCATTGCTACTTAACATTTTTCAACATAGTTTTTCTCTAGGAACATATCAAAATAAACGAGGAGCAACAACGCGAGCTATTGATCTACAACATAGTTATGCAAATACTATCAGGACTAAGTTCATGATAAATTTAAGTTCAATTAATCATATTACTTAAGAACTCCCTCTTAGATAGACATCCATCTAATCATCTAAGTGATCACGTGATCCAAATCAACTAAACCATAACCAATCATCACGTGAAATGGAGTAGTTTTCAATGGTGAACATCACTATGTTGATCATATCTACTATATGATTCACGCTCGACCTTTCGGTCTCAGTGTTCCAGGCCATATCTGCATATGCTAGGCTTGTCAAGTTTAACCTGAGTATTCTGCGTGTGCAAAACAGGCTTGCACCTGTTGTAGATGGATGTGGAGCTTATCACACCCGATCATCACGTGGTGTCTGGGCACGACGAACTTTCGCAACGGTGCATACACAGGGAGAACACTTTTATCTTGAAATTTAGTGAGAAATCATCTTATAGTGCTACCGCCAATCAAAGCAAGATAAGATGCATAAAAGATAAACATCACATGCAATCAATATAAGTGATATGATATGGCCATCATCATCTTGTGCTTGTGATCTCCATCTTCAAAGCACCATCATGATCACCATCGTCACCGGAGCGATACCTTGATCTCCATCGTAGCATCGTTGTCGTCTCGCCAACTATTGCTTCTACGACTATCGCTACCGCTTAGTGATAAAGTAAAGCAATTACAGGACGACTGCATTGCATACAATAAAGCGGCAACCATATAGCTCCTGCCAGTTGCCGATAACTCGGTTACAAAACATGATCATCTCATACAATAAAATATATCATCATGCCTTGATCATATCATATCACGACATGCCCTCAAAAAACAAGTTAGACGTCCTCTACTTTGTTGTTGCAAGTTTCACGTGGTTGCTACGGGCTAAGCGAGAACCGTGCTTACCTACGCATCAAAACCACAACGATAGTTCGTCAAGTTAGTGCAATTTTAACCTTCTCAAGGACCGGGCGTAGCCACACTCGGTTCAACTAAAGTTGGCGAAACTAACACCCACCAGCCACCTGTGCGCAAAGCACGTCGGTAGAACCAGTCTCGCATAAGCGTACGTGTAATGTCGGTCCGTGCCGCTTCATCCAACAATACCGCCAAACCAAAGTATGACATGCTGGTAAGCAGTATGACTTGTATTGCCCACAACTCACTTGTGTTCTACTCGTGCATATAACATCAACGCATAAAACTAGGCTCGGATGCCACTGTTAGGGAACGTAGTAATTTCAAAAAATTCCTACGCACACGCAAGATCATGGTGATGCATAGCAACGAGAGGGGAGAGTGTGTCCACGTACCCTCGTAGACCGAAAGCGGAAGCGTTAGCACAACACGGTTGATGTAGTCGTACGTCTTCACGATCCGACCGATCAAGTATCGGACGCACGACACCTCCGAGTTTAGCACACGTTCAACTCGATGATGTCCCTCGAACTCCGATCCAGCCGAGGTTTGAGGGCGAGTTCCGTCAGCACGACGGCGTGGTGACGATGATGATGTTCTATCGACGCAGGGCTTCGCCTAAGCACCGCTATGATATGACTGAGGTGGATTATGGTGGAGGGGGGCACCGCACACGGCTAAGATATCCAAGGGATCAATTGTTGTGTCTATGGGGTGCCCCCTCCTCCGTATATAAAGGGGCGGAGGAGGAGAGGGCCGTCCAAGGGGAGGAGGCGCGCCCTACTCCAAGTAGGATTCCCCCCTCTTTCCTAGTCCAAGTAGGAGAGGGGAAGGAAGGGAAGGAGAATGAGAAGGAAGGAGAGGGAGGAAAAGGAGGAAAGGGGGGCCGACCCCCTAGTCCAATTCGGTTTGGGCTAGGGGGCGCCACCGCCTCCTCTCTTCCACCACTTGGCCCATGAGGCCTATTGCTTCTTCCTCGTATTCCCGTAACTCCCGGTACCCCCGAAAATACCCGAATCACTCGGAACCTTTCTGATGTTCGAATATAGTCGTCCAATATATCGATCTTTACGTATCAACCATTTCGAGACTCCTCGTCATATCTCCGATCTCATCCGGGACTCCGAAATACCTTCGGTACATCAAATCACATAAACTCATAATACAATCGTCATCGAACTTTAAGCGTGCGGACCCTACGGGTTCGAGAACTACGTAGACATGACCGAGACACGTCTCCGGTCAATAAACAATAGAGGAACCTGGAGTCTCATATTTGCACCCACATATTCTACGAAGATCTTTATCGGTCAAACCGCATAACAACATACGTTGTTCCCTTTGTCATCGGTATGTTACTTGCCCAAGATTCGATCGTCGGTATCTCAATACCTAGTTCAATCTCGTTACGGGCAAGTCTCTTTACTCGTTCTGTAATACATCATCCCGCAACTAACTCCTTGGTTGCAATGCTTGCAAGGCTTATAATGATGTGCATTAACGAGTGGGCCCAGAGATACCTCTCCGACAATCGGAGTGATAAATCCTAATCTCGAAATATGCCAACCCAACAAGTACCTTTGGAGACACCTGTAGAGTACTTCTATAATCATCTAGTTACGTTGTGACGTTTGGTAGCACACAAAGTGCTCCTCCGGTAAATGGGAGTTGCATAATCTCATAGTCATAGGAACATGGATAAGTCATGAAGAAAGCAATAGCAACATACTAAAACAATCAAGTGCTAAGCTAACTGTGACGCCCGGATAGTTACGCTACAGTAATCCTCCGCTAATGGTGCCATGTCACCTCGATTATTGTGGTTAATCTCGCATTAGTTCGAAACCGATTCGAATTCAATTTAAAAATTTGGCAAACAACAAAAGTTTTCAAAAATTAAACTAAAATGTTCGGAGTGTGCAGTTAAATGCCAGGGTAATTATAATAAAGCAAACACATTTTTATAAAATGCCTAAATGATTTAAAATGAAATAAAACCGAAAAGAAAATAAATAAAAGAAAAGAAATTACAAGAAAAAGGGAGAAAGCCCCCCCGGCCCCTTGGGCTTCGGCCCACCAGGCGGCCCGACTGGTCGCGCACCCAGCCAGCCCAGCTCCCCTCCCCCGGCCCGCCGAACCCCTACAACCCCCTGGGGCGACCGAACCCTAACCCCCACGCGCCCCACTCCCCCACTCCCTCATCTCTCCACCCCCCCCCCGATCCAGATCGGATCGGGGCTCACTGGCCATCGCCCGGTGCCGCCTCGCCAGCCCCCGCCCACATGCTTCGCCGCCCCGTCGTCGCCGGTGCTCCCCGTCGCCCGCCTCTTCGTCCACTTCCTCGCTGGACTTCATCGCCTCGCCCGCTGCCAGGCCTCCCCATCGCCGGACCACCGCCGTTGCTGCTCGTCGCCGCAGCCTGGAGCTCCTCCGCCTCGCCCGTCGCCCCGTCCTCGTTTTCCCCCTCGACGGCTCCACCGAGCCCATTGCCTTCCCCTGCAGCTCTCCTGTGAGGAACCCCCCCCTCCTATCCTCCTCCCCCTACTCCCTTCGTCCACGTAGCCCCGCTAGCCGCCATGGCCGTAGGTCGTCTTTGCCGCTCCGATTCGTCGCGTCCGAGCCGTCCCCGGCCCCCTCGACCTCACCATCGAGCTCGTGGGGAGCCTCTCGTCCGATTCCCGCTGTTCCCGGTCTCGATCCATGCCCCTCTATACCATTGCTCGCCATGGCCGAAGCTCGCCATAGCCGCGACGTTCACCGCCTCCGCCGGTGCCTCGCTGCTGCGACAGCCCCGTGCTCCCCCGCCTCTCCGCCGGCCACCCCGGCCACCACCTTGCACTGCCTCGCCTCCCCTTCTTGGCGCCAGGCCGCCCGGTGGCCATCGCCGGCCACGGCCTTGCCCACACCCCGTTCGGGCGGGCGCCCGCACCCCTCGCCCGCGCCTGTTAAGCCCGCTCCAGTGGCTTTTGTGCCACTGGCAGCTGGGGCCCTCTTCCCTGTTTTGTTTTATAAATAAAAGAAAAAATGATTTAATAAAATTAATTAACTTAATTAAATTGGTTTAATTAGAATTAATTAGCTTAATCATCTAGTTTAGTTAATTAAACTGTTAGACTAGCCTAATGAGTCTATGACAGGGGGACCCCACCCCCTGTTGACCAGTCAAACGTTGATCGGTCAATCGGGACCGCCTGGACCCACATGTCACCCTGTGGTACACTTATGTGTACACAGATCTGGGTGCACCTAGCATTTACTCATTATTTTCGAATTAATTAAATTGCAAAATATCATTAAAACTTTAGAAAATCATAGAAAATAATCCGTAACTTCGGATGAAAATGTTTTCTACATGAAAGTTGCTCGAGCGGCGAGGCGAATCCGAATACGTAACCTGTTAAGCCGCCCACACGTCCCTAACATAGCAAACATGGAACTTTTCCTCCCTTTTAATTGTCGAGAAAATGCTAAACACTGGGAAACATTCTGGATGTTATCCCCTTCGCCGGTAACGTGTAGCACCGCGTTAGAACACGTCTAGCTCTGCCTGTTGTCCTATTATGCTCTTGCTTGCTATGTATTTACTGTTTCTTCCCCCTCTTCTCTCCGGTAGACCCCGAGACCGATGCTGATGCCCCTGCGATTGACTACGTCACCGACGACCCCTCTCTCTTGCCAGAGCAACCAGGCAAGCCCCCCCTTGATCACCAGATATCGCCTATTCTTCTCTATACTGCTTGCATAGCCTGTCCTTGCTACTATTGTTGATACCTTTACACGCTATCCTCTTGCTTAGTATAGGATGCTAGTGTTTCATCGTGACCCTACACTCTTGTCCGTCGCCATGCTATACTCTTTGGGCTGTGATCACTTCGAGGTGATCACGGGCATATACTATATACTTTACATGTTACATTACATGTGATCTTGTTAGGAGATGAAATTTGAAAGGACGGGTGGCTCCATCCCCGTAGAGGTGGGCACAGGTTCCCAACGGCCCCGGCTGTTACTTAATGGCGGAAGCGGCGGGGCAGGTTGAGACTACCAGGTGAGAGGTGGGCCTGGCCCTGGTCGGCGTTCATGGATACTTAACACGTTTAACGAGATCCGGGTATTTGATCTGAGTCAGCCATTTGGTCTATACGCACTAACCATCTACGCTGGAGTAGTTATGGGTATCCCGGCGTCGTGGTATCACCAAGCCTTCGTGACGCCAATGATCGAGCGCGCCGGATTGGAACGTAAGCCTGCTCTTGTATTAAGGGGGCTAGTTCTGCTTTCGGCCGCCCTTGCAACGTGCAGGTGTGCTAAGGGCGATGGGCCCAGACCCCTGTGCGTTTAGGTTTAGACCGGCGTGCTGGCCTCTCTGTTGTGCCTAGGTGGGGCTGCGACGTGTTGATCTCCATGCAGGGCATGACCCGTAAAAGTGTGTCCGCCAAATGGGATCAAGCGTGTTGGGTTATGTGGTGCACCCTGCAGGAAGTTAATCTATTCGAATAGCCGTGATCTTGATAACAGGACAACTTGGAGTTGTACCTTGACCTTATGACAACTAGAACCGGATACTTAATAAAACACACCCTTCCAAGTGCGAGATACAACCCGGTGGTCGCTTTCTCTCGGGGATACGAGGAGGGATCGCCGGGTAGGATTATTGCTATGTGATGCTACTTGGAGGACTTGATCTACTCTCGTAACAAGGCGCAAAGGCGGAGGCTGCCAAGCGTAGTCTTCGGCTGAGATTAGATATCCCCCTCTTATTACGGCATTCTCGATTCGGTCCATCGATATGGCCCTTTACACATATATCCATGCATATGTAGTGTAGCTCCTTGCTTGCAGTACTTTGGATGAGTACTCACGGTTGCCTTGTTCCCCTTTTCCCCTATCTCTACTCGGTTGTCGCGACTGCACGATGGAGCCCAGGAGCCGACGCCACCGTCGATGATGATTACTACACCGGAGGTGCCTACTACTACGTGCAACCCGGCTTTGACGACCGGGGAGTAGTTAGGACGATCGAGCGGGAGGCCTGCGCCTCTTCGATCTGTATCCCGGTTTGTGCTAGCCTTCTTAAAGGCGAACTTGTTTAACTTATGTCGTACTCAGATATTGTTGCTTCCGCTGACTCGTCTATGATCGAGCACTTGTATTCGAGCCCTCGAGGCCCCTGGCTTGTATTATGATGCTTGTATGACTTATTTATGTTTTAGAGTTGTGTTGTGATATCTTCCGTGAGTCCACGATCTTGATCGTACACGCTTTGCGTGTATGATTAGTGTCTGATTGAATCGAGGCGTCTGAGTTGGTATCGAGCCATTGCCTGTAGGAATCCCCCTTTCCAACTCCATGGCCGAAGTTGAGTCTAGTCGTTGAAAAACTTTTACTAACATGGCTGTGTGGCTTACGGGCCCCCGTCGCCATTGGGTGGTATTAGGATATTTTACTCCTTGACCTTTACTCTGGGACTCTGATCTCTCCTCTATTCGGGTTAAATGAATTTTACTAAATCTAACATTAGGATCTCGTTATCACTTTCACCCGGTGAGCCCCTTATTACTGATGATCGCGCTACACCAAGACCACGAAGATGCTCTCCGCTGTTAACTCGAGAACTTGTGTTCATCGCGTTTGCAATTCCCCTTCCACCGTAAACCCTTATGGATAACTACTTGCAGTTGTTATTCTTACATTCATCCCCAGTTGGTCTTGTTATTACAGGATACCCCGAAACACCCGTCGTTGTTTGATAATCCTTTGAGCTTACTGCCTTGCTGTTCTTTGTCACCTGAATGCCCCTACGGTTAATTCTCGCACTTATCGAGTATCCGCTCATCCCCCAGTTGTTCATGTGTTACAAAAAAGTCTTCGAAATACCATTCGATATTCCGTAAATCCTCAGCAACCTATTGCTCTGGAATTTCTTGTTTGCTTTCATTATGATTAATCCCATAAGTATAGTAATCATATTGGCATCCTTTGTCACCATCATTTTTGAGTCCGTTGATTCAATACATTGTGAATGTTCACAATCATCAGTCGAGTCCTAGGATTATCTTTCCGGCTCGGGACGTCATTTTGAACATGAGCTGGTTCTCGACCAAACTATCTATCGTCGATTGTGCCGCTGGTATATTCAAGTGATCCAAACTTGATCATAACGTCTGCTTCTTATACCTTGTTTTGGAAATCATAATTCCGTTGCAATTAAGCTTTGAATTATTCAGATGAATCCATAATCTGTTGCATTTGCATTCTTTCTTCCTCTGATTGGGTATCGATACTCACCTCAGCTCCATTGTGGATCGCCATATCCACTGTTGGATTATTATATCCGACAGTGTCCTTAATAATTAATCACCTTGTGGGTCCTTCTCCGATACATAATGCCTTTGTTAAATTGTATCCTTTCCTTTTGTCAACCATGCTCTACTTTTGAGCTGGTGATATTTACTCTTGAAGCTTATGGTATATGTTCAGTAGAAGCCCGATGGGATTGAACCAACGCCTTCCCTCATCGGTGTGAACCCGAAAGATTTCACGAGTCATACTTATCTGGAATTGCACCAGGTAAAACTTTCAACAACTAATGCCATTATCGAAACGAGAAGTGAATGTACGGTTATGCTTTGGAGAAGTGGGAGTCGACCTTGAACTTTGTGTTCATGCCCATGAACCCGAGGTGGAACTTATCATGGAAGCTTCTCGTAGTAATAATAATCCCCTTGTTATAACTTCTTCTCTTATCTATGCTTGGTCTTTTGCGACCGTGGTTTCGACCATATTGTTCTTCTTTCCCATTTCTTGGACAAGTTTAAGTGCTTGCCTTCTGCAAATGATTTCACTTGTCCAACCTCTATCCCGCTCTACCCTTGAGTATACCCTCTGGTACCACGAGAATGTCAGGGAACTACATAACTTCTTATGGGTTCTTCATCAACTGTTATCTCTCACCGATTCCAATTTTCACGGGTTACGGGTTGTCGTCAACCGAGAACACCGATAAGTGAATCGATTCCGCAATCCGATTCAATAAATCTAAGTAATTCTGGTTGCTTACGAGTTTAATAATCCTTCAAGTCATTCCTAGCCTTATCGGCTATATCATTATCGTGCAAACTTCTAACTGTGCTACCTGGTCCTTCTTCCCGGAGCACAAAATTTTCGACGATGAGCTAAGCTTACGTCGATCTTCCTCATCATATTAGTTTGCCTTGAACAACAAGCTTGATTTCAAGTTTGTGTCCTACCCATGGTTCCAATAACCTTCCGCTACCTCATTCCTTTGACTTGATGTCGTCATTTGGTTGATTACATCTTCGTGAAATCTCTCGACAAATGTGTCGTGATCATCGTCGACCTTATGAGCTCTTCCAGGATATCAATTGAGTTCATGATGAGAAATACCATCCTTGCCCTTGATGATCTGTGTTACCATCGACCACTTTATTGCCTTCCCACCAACACAAGCTTGTTCGTGTTTGGTGTTATACCTTGAGTTCCTTGTTATCCAGTAATTTTTCTTCTTTACCTTGGAACATTAACATCTCTTATGTCCTCAATGTTGTGAGAATTTCACCACCTCTGGAGAATTCTTGATACGGGTGATACTTATCACCATCACCATTCTTTTCCTGGTCATCGTGTTATTTCTAACCACCAACAAATGGACTGTGATGTGTAATCCCAAAACTTCTAGCAACCCTATTGCTTTGAAGTTAATGGTCGGTCGTTCATTCTCAGACTGTTGATTATTGAATCACCATTCCGACATTGGTCGTGCAACCCAACCCATATTTCGGGTGCACCTTTCAACCAATGTTTAATTGTGTATGTTTTCCTCGAGCACACTTCCTTATATCATTTGATCTGACAAATGTTATCTCCTTGTTCACTTAATTGTGGAAATCCATCTTTTGGAAATCTCGAAGAATTGTCGTTGAGTTCATCATCCACCTCCTTGTCCTCTCCTTGGGATAATGATGAACTCTTGTTAACGGAAATCACTTCGTAGTTCATTTCCCGAGAATCTTACAGTGTTATCCCGTCAATTTGTGTTGCACCTTTCTTCTCAGGCATCCTGAGCCTGAGGTATCCTGACACCAATCATACCTGAACCTCGGTCAGATGTGATGGTTTGAACATATTTCCAATCGTTATAACATTGGTCTTTAACCCAATAAGGTGATGTCATCCTAACACACCTGCCCGGAGGGCCTATTGTTATAGTTCTTCCTTTTAGCAGTGTTAGTCATTCTTCCGTGAGGAAATTGTAGGACTTATTCTATAAGTTGTTCCTGATGGATCCTTTGTGTTTCCAAAGTCTGATCTTCACCTGATGACCATGTCAATGCTATCTCGAAGCATGCTTGTGGTACTCCGATTTTCAATAAGAACATTTGAAGCCCAATGCTAAATGTTTCCTGCTCAATTATCCAAACACCGCTGTATGGGTAATGTCATGAAATTTCTCTCCCCTTGCCTAAAATGGTTTTCTACTTTATATCCTGTCATGGATATCATGCTCTATTTGCCCTTGGAAAGGATATACCCCTGAATTATGTATTTAAACACATTTTCCTTTCCATTGTTTTGTTTAAACCTTCTTGTGATCTATATGAGCGGTAATAATTCCCTGCTTATGTAAACACCTCGGTGTACCATCTTGTCTGGTGTAACCCTGTTACTATTGTTGATGACATTCCGGTAGCCACCGATGGACGAGAACTTGGCCTATTGGTCCGCCTCGTTCAACGAGCAGGAATTGGTTCTCTTCGCCCCTCGCCCTTGGAACCGATATTGTTGCCAACATAACTGATAGGCTATCCTCTGACATGCCTTGCTTACACGATCGTGCAAGACATTACTGCCCTTCCTACTTAACCCACATGGTGGGCCCATAACCCACAGTTTCACAGGATCGAAACCTGACTCACCTGTACAACCCTGTTTCTAATGGTTATTCCCCATGCTTGGCTTTGTATTTAATTCACGGGCCACCTTCCGAGTGCTCTATTCGGTATCGACGCTAAACTTACTCTCTCGCTACTATGAACCCCTTTCTCACTCTGGTTCAGACTTGAGCCACTATCTATCTGCTTGGAACCTCTTATTGTACCTTCGAACCTCACTCTCGATGTGTTTTATTTGTTCAACTCGAGAGGTACTCTTATACTCATTCATGGGTTAATCCCAGATTATTACCCTTATAGCATTTTGTCGTTGCCGATGTGCCCTGTTACCTATTCGTAAGTACAATGAAGATCCCGAAGAAAGGATGTCGACTTCATCATGATGACCGGAAGCAAGGGAATGAAGACACCAACGTATTGGACCGGTCTCTTCGAGAAGAGCAAGCCAGAATGAGAAGACCCGCTAGACTCGTTACCAAACCTTCCCCCCTTTCACTACCTCTTAAATCTCGGGACGAGATTTCTTGTAGTGGAGGAGAATTGTGACGCCCGGATAGTTACGCTACAGTAATCCTCCGCTAATGATGCCACGTCACCTTGATTACTGTGGTTAATCTCGCATTAGTTCGAAACCGATTCGAATTCAATTTAAAAATTTGGCAAACAACAAAAGTTTTCAAAAATTAAACTAAAATATTCGGAGTGTGCAGTTAAATGCCAGGGTAATTATAATAAAGCAAACACATTTTTATAAAATGCCTAAATGATTTAAAATGAAATAAAACAGAAAACAAAATAAATAAACGAAAAGAAATTACAAGAAAAAAGGGGAGAAAGCCCTCTGCCCTTGGGCTTGACCCACCAGCGTCTGACCGTCGCGCACCCAGCCAGCCCAGCTCCCTCCCCGGCCGCGAACCCCTACAACCCACAGGCGACCGAACACTAACCCCCACGCGCCCCCACTCCCCACTCCCTCATCTCTCCTCCTCTCGATCCAGATCGGATCGGGCTCATCAACCATCGCCGGTGCCGCCTCGCCAGCCCCGCCCACGTGCCAGCCGCCCGTCGTCGCCGGTGCTCCCCGTCGCCCGCCTCTTCGTCCACTTCCTCGCTGGACTTCATCGCCCCTCGCCGCTGCCCGAAGGCCTCCCCATCGCCGGACCACCGCCGTTGCTGCTCGTCGCCGCAGCCTGGAGCTCCTCCGCCTCGCCCGTCGCCCCGTCCTCGTTTTTCCCCTCGACGGCTCTACCGAGCCCATTGCCTTCCCCCTGCAGCTCCCCTGTGAGGAACCCCCCCCCTACTATCCTCCTCCCGCTACTCCCTTCGTCCTCGTAGCCCCGCTAGCCGCCATGGCCGTAGGTCGTCTTTGCCGCTCCGATTCGTCGCGTCCAAGCCGTCCCCGGCCCACTCGACCTCAACATCGAGCTCGTGGGGAGCCTCTCGTCTGATTCCCGCTGTTCCCGGTCTTGATCCATGCCCCTCCGTACCGTTGCTCGCCATGGCCGAAGGTCGCCATAGCCGCGCCGTTCACCGCCTCCGCCGGTGCCTCGCTGCTGCGACGGCCCCGTGCTCCCCCGCCTCTTCGTCGGCCGCCCCGGCCACCACCGCAACTGGCCTCGCCCGCTTCCTTGCCGGTGCCGCCCGCCGCCCGGTGGCCATCGCCCGGCCACGGCCTTGCCCGCCCGTTCGGGCGGGCGCCTGCACCTCGCTCACTGTTAAGCCCGCTCCAAAGGGCTTTTGTGCCACCGGCAGGGGCCTCTTCCCTGTTTTGTTTTATAAATAAAAGAAAAAATGATTTAATAAAAGTAATTAACTTAATTAAATTGGTTTAATTATAATTAATTAGCTTAATCATCTAGTTTAGTTAACTAAACTCTTAGACTAGCCTAATGAGTCTATGACAGGAGGACCCCACCCCCTGTTGACCAGTCAAACATTGACTGGTCAACTAGGACCGCCTGGACCCACATGTCACCCTCTGGTACACTTATGTGTACACAGATCTGGGTGCACCTAGCATTTACTCATTATTTTCGAATTAATTAAATTGCAAAATATCATTAAAACTTTAGAAAATCATAGAAAATAATCTGTAACTCGGATGAAAATGTTTTCTACATGAAAGTTGCTCAGAACGACGAGACGAATCCGAACACGTGGCCCGTTCGGCCGCCACACGTCCCTAGCATAGCAAACATGGAACTTTTCCCCTCCCTTTTAATTGTCCGAAAATGCTAAACCTGGGGAAACATTCTCGGATGTTATCCCCTTCACGGTAACGTGTAGCACCGCGTTAGAACACGCCTAGCTCACTGTTGTCCTATTATGCTCTTGCTTGCTATGTATTTACTGTTTCTTCCCCTCTTCTCTCCGGTAGACCCGAGACCGATCTTTGATGCCCTGCGATTGACTACGTCACCGACGACCCCTCTCTCTTGCCAGAGCAACCAGGCAAGCCCCCCCTTGATCACCAGATATCGCCTATTCTTCTCTATACTGCTTGCATAGCCTGTCCTTGCTACTATTGTTGATACCTTTACCTGCTATCCTACTGCTTAGTATAGGATGCTAGTGTTTCATCAGTGACCCTACACTCTTGTCCGTCTGCCATGCTATACTACTGGGCTGTGATCACTTCGGGAGGTGATCACGGGCATATACTATATACTTTACACTGTTACATTACCTGTGATATCGTTGAGATGGGGTGAAAGGACAGTGGCTCCATCCCGGTAGAGGTGGGCCCGGGTTCCCACGGCCCGGCCCATTACTTGTGGCGGAGTGGCGGGACAGGTTGAGACTACCTGGTGAGAGGTGGGCACAGCCTGGTCGGCGTTCGCGGATACTTAACACGCTTAACGAGATCTCGGTATTTGATCCGAGTCCGCCATTTGGTCTATACGCACTAACCATCTACGCGAAGTAGTTATGGGTATCCCGGCGTCGTGGTATCACCGAAGCCTTCGTGGACGCCAAGAATCGAGCGGGCGCCCGGATTGGAACGTAAGTTGCTCTTGTATTAAGGGGGCTAGTTCTGCTTTCGGCCGCCCTCGCAACGTGCAGGTTGTCTAAGGGCGATGGGCCGAGACCCCTGTGCGCTTAGGTTTAGACCGGCGTGCTGGCCTCTCTGTTGTGCCTAGGTGGGGCTGCGACGTGTTGATCTCCCGCGGCCGGGCATGACCCAGAAAAGTGTGTCCGGCCAAATGGGATCAAGCGTGTTGGGTTATGTGGTGCACCCTGCAGGGAACTTAATCTATTCAATAGCCGTGATCTTGATATGTGGGCGACTTGGAGTTGTACCTTGACCTTATGACAACTAGAACCGGATACTTAATAAAACACACCCTTCCAAGTGCGAGATACAACCCGGTGGTCGCTCTCTCTCGTGGATACGAGGAGGGATCGCGGGTAGGATTATTGCTATGTGATGCTACTTGGAGGACTTCAGTCTACTCTCGTAACAAGTCGCAAAGGCGGAGGCTGCAAGCGTAGTCTTCGACAGGATTAGATATCCCCCTCTTATTCTGGCATTCTGCAATTCAGTCCACTGATATGGCCCTTTACACATATATCCATGCATATGTAGTGTAGCTCCTTGCTTGCGAGTACTTTGGATGGGTACTCACGGTTGCCTTGTTCCCTCTTTTCCCCCTATCTCTACTCGGTTGCTGCGACCAGACGATGGAGCCCAGGAGCCAGACGCCACCGTCGATGATGATTACTACACCGGAGGTGCCTACTACTACGTGCAACCCGCTGTCGACGACCAGGAGTAGTTAGGAGGATCCCAGGCAGGAGGCCTGCGCCTCTTTCGATCTGTATCCCAGTTTGTGCTAGCCTTCTTAAGGCAAACTTGTTTAACTTATGTCTGTATTCAGATATTGTTGCTTCCGCTGACTCGTCTATGATCGAGCACTTGTATTCGAGCCCTCGAGGCCCCTGGCTTGTATTATGATGTTTGTATGACTTATTTATGTTTTAGAGTTGTGTTGTGATATCTTCCCGTGAGTCCCTGATCTTGATCGTACACGTTTGCGAGTATGATTAGTGTATGATTGAATCGGGGGCGTCACACTAACGGAATGGGTCAAGTCAATCACATCATTCTCCTAATGATGTGATCCCATTAATTAAATGACAACTCATGTCTATGGTTAGGAAAATTAACCATCTTTGATTAACGAGCTAGTCAAGTAGAGGCATACTAGTGACACTATGTTTGTCTATGTATTGACACATGTATCATGTTTCCGGTTAATACAATTCTAGCATGAATAATAAACATTTATAATGATATAAGGAAATAAGTAATAAC
The DNA here is from genome assembly GCA_021605145.1 of Aegilops bicornis. Taxonomy (NCBI): domain Eukaryota; kingdom Viridiplantae; phylum Streptophyta; class Magnoliopsida; order Poales; family Poaceae; genus Aegilops; species Aegilops bicornis. Next base: position 601,808,316 of record CM038674.1, on the reverse strand, counting down.
TTTATTATTGCCTTTAGGGCATATTTCCTTCAGCTTTGTGCGTAGAACCGCAAGAACTCTATGGGGCCGTGGGCGTCGTCGTAGCACGGCGGTAGCTCCGGCCTGAACCTCACGGGCCAGTCCACCCGGCGGAGCTCGCGAGTGAAAGCGCGGCAGCCTGCGCTGTCCGAGAGGGCTTCGCGAGCGCGTTCGGGCGCTCGGCTCCCAACGAGCTGGTGGCGGGCGTCGGCCATGGAGCAGACGAGCAGCTTTGAGCGGAGGAACAGCCTACCTAGCGCGCCAAAATGTCGGAATCGGGGCTCTGGGGACCCAAGAAGTTCGAACACTGGGGGCGCGAGTTCCTACGGCTCTGCTCTACCCTCACGACCTCATGGCAACACTGCGGCAGGCACAAACCACGGAAGAACTAAGAACACATCATTTACCTAGGTTCGGGCCACTTTGCGGTGTAAAATCCTACTCCTGCTTGTCTGGATTGCTCTAGGATGATAGGGTACAATGGTGTCTCTAGCTAGTAGTCCGGACCGGCCTCCTTCTATGGCAGCAGGTTGCCCCCTTCTTATATCGCGCCTCCAGTCCTCTTCCCCCAAAAATACTTGGCGAGAAGGATTGCCACAACGGCCATTTCGAAGGTGGACAGGAGCGCAGCATATCGACTAAAGGTGATCTTCGCCTGCAAAAGCCTCCTACTGTGACGCGTCAATGGGCTCGGGGATGACCTCTGCCCTGGCGCGTCCTTGCCTTGGTCTTCTTGCACCGACCAGGAAGCCTTTGGAGATTGCTTTGGGAACTAACGAGGTGGCCTTGCTCCCTTAGCACAAAAGAGGAAAGCCTTCCTGTCTGCGCCTGCCGGCACGGCCTCTGGCACCGTGTGCCGCCCTGCGCTTCACCCACGTGAGGGCTCCGCGTCACGTGAAGGGCTTGTCGGCTCTTGACTTGTGGCCTCCGTGAGGGGCCTCGGGAGGCAGCCTTGGGAGATGGCCCCGCGAGAGGACCGCGTGAGGCTCTTGGCGACACTCGCTGACGAGTGCCTCGCGAGGGCCTTGCTCGCGAAGTCCGGTAGCAGACCGGCCGCTGGGCCCTTGGGTATGCGATGCGTCCTGGGCAGCAGGCAGACGGGCTTGGGTACCCCTAGTCCCACGAGCCCAACAACAACTATCCATTGCCAACTTCAACAAGACCACCGGCATCGGCAACGAGGAAAAAGCGGATGATCCAACCGAGCCACAAAAGAGCCGCCCAAAAAGTTTAGAATGGTGTTCCAGAGAAATAAGTGGGAGAAGGAGAAGGAGAAGCGAGAAGGGGGGGCTGCCAAGATGACAGAGAGGTTTGAGGGCATCTTGGCAAAAAAGAAGGGACGGCGCGCCGATGTGAAGGAGGAAAATAAGACCGGGAGCTTTAACATCCTGATGGCGGCGATCGAGAAGAAGCTAAACCTCGAAGAGAGAAGACCAAGCTCGAATAGAGAAGGGTTGAGATCGCAGCCGCTTTAGAAGATACTAAGATGTTGACCATGAGGATGAACAAGTTGGATGACGATGTGGCAATGATTGTGCGTGCAGTCTGTGTCAATATGCTGTTGCACTTGACGGCTGAGAAAGAGGAGGATGGTGAAGAGGAGCCGACGACAGAGTGAGCGAAGAGGCAGAGTGAGCGAAGAGGCTCGGACAACCGGTCTGGCAAGGCAAAAAAAAACTTTTTTTTGCACGGCTGAACTTAAATTTATGTGCTCGGATGTATGTAAAAGCTATGGACACCCGTCTTCTTTTATTGTGATCGGTTGCTATGAACGCCGCACTTTAATTGGACCATATTGCTACGCATCTGAAAAGAAATTGACCGGATCCGGACGAACCATCTCTCGCGTGTGTGCGACTCAGTGCGTTCGCCCGGTGAGACATGCATCTCGGAAGTCGGAATGGAATACATGGCGAGTCTACCTGGTCGTCCAACTCTCTGAGCCGGCACGCTGCACTGAAGCGATCAAAAACCACGTGGTCGAGTGGCCGGGCCATGGCACCATCCGGCACGACATGCCCGAGTGAGTGCCAGGACGGTGGAGTAAACTGAGCCAACAGACACCACTGTCCACTGGTCACCACATCTTTAGCCATGTACACCTACGGCTACGGGCCGAGGCAGTGCGCGGCTCGTGCTTGCAATTACGGGCACCGTCTCACCGCCTACGACACGTACGCCGTGCGAATTCGACACGTTGGTTGGTTCTGCCGCAGCACCAGCAGATTCGGTCTCAATGATCTGAAAACTGGTTGAGACGACCCACCGAGGTCGTCAGATCGTGGCCTTTTTAGAAAAAGGGTTTCTTTTCGTGGCTAAAATACCCAATGAAACCTGGGTCTGGCTGCACCAACACTGAAAATGTGCTTAAAAAAGTCAACCAGTTTTAAAACTTTATTTTATTGAAAATGCTCTAGTGTTAGAGCATCTCCATTCGTGCCCCCAACAGGCCCTCAGGGTGAGTTTTTTCGCGCCGGCGTCGAAAAAACCCACAGTCGCGCCCCCAGGACGCCGAAATCCATCGGCTCGGCCCATATTTTGGCCCGGCGATCCCACACAGAACCCAGCGCACTGGGGGGCGCTTGGGGGCTCCGGCGGAAGGAAATACCGCACCCGGGTCACCACTGTCAGGCGAAAAAGCATCTTGCACGTCCAGATTGGCCACCTCCCCCCCCCCCCCGGCACGTCTTCGGCCGCGGTGCCGATCCCGGCGCCACCTACCTACCCGGCGCCGCTAGAAAGGACATTCTCCTGCCGGAAAAGAGAGGGTTCTTCGCCGCGGCATCCTCCACCTGCTCCAAGGCGAGCTTTCGGGCGCTCCGGACACGTAGGGTGGGGTTACCGGTGGCTGCGCGCCTACCACGCCCGCCAGGTTTTCAGTGATTTGTCTGCTCGGCGATGGACTCGGATGACGAGGAGGCGTTCGCGGCGTTGCTGGAGGAGGAAGCCGATGCCGACGCACAGGACGAAGAGCATCTCATGGTCCTCGCTGCTCTGGCCAGCCTGTTCGCAAGCAATGCAAAGCCATGGTGAGGTGGCTCGGCGCCGGGTCGGTTGAAGGCAAAGCAGAGGCATCAACTGGAAGGCTATTGCTTGCTCTACGCTGACTAATTCGCCGACGCTCCACTGCGAAAAAGTATTTCGGCGCCGTTATCGAATGAGCCGAAAGCTCTTCCTCCGGATTGTGCGTATTCCATCCATGAGTTCAACAGCTACTTCAAGTGCAAAAAGGGTTGCATCGGCACACTTGGATTCACCTCACTCCAGAAGTGCACGACAGCTATGAGGATGCTTGCATACGGAGCTTCCGGTGATATACTGGAAGACTATGAACGCATGGCTGAGTCCACCACCATTGAGTGTTTGTACAAGTTCCGCAGGGCAGGGATGGCAGTGTTTGGGCGACAATGCTTGCGATCACCCAATGTTAAAGACACTGCTCGGATCCTAGCACAGAATGCAACAAGCGGATTTCCTGGAATGTTTGGAAGCATCGACTGCATGCATTGAAAATGGAAAAACTGTCTATTTGCTTGGCAAGGGATGTACAAAGGCGCCAAAGGCAGTTGCAGTGTGGTACTTGAGCCAGTGGCCACACAGGACTCTGGATTTGGTACTCCTTCTTTGGTATGACAGGAACTCACAATGACATCAACGTACTGCAGTGCTCGAATGACTTTCCAATCTTGTTGACGGTCATGCTCCTCCGGTGAACTTCGAGGTCAATGGGCGCCACTACAACAAGGGATACTACCGAGCAGATGACATCTATCCGAGATGGTCCACATTTGTGAAGACTATCTCAAACCCTGCGTTAGAAGGCAAGACCTCCTAATTTGCCAAGTGTCATGAGGCTTGCAGGAAGGATGTTGATTGGCATTTGGTGTGCTCCAATCTCGATTTGTTGTTGTCCGGTATCTCGCTCAGACCTGGTCGAAAGATCAAATGTGGGAGGTCATGACTTGCTGTGCCATCTTGCACAACATGATCATTGAGAGAGAGCAGGAAGAGCCAGTGTTTGATACTGAACCATATTACAGGAAGGGTCCTCTTGCCCAAGTTGATCACCAGCTACCGACAACCTGGACTGTTGGGGAACGTAGTAATTTCAAAAAAATCCTACACACACGCAAGATCATGGTGATGCATAGCAACGAGAGGGGAGAGTGTCGTCTACGTACCCTCGTAGACCGTAAGCGGAAGCGTTATGACAACGCGGTTGATGTAGTCGTACGTCTTCACGATCGACCGATCCTCAGTACCGAACGTATGACACCTCCGCGTTCAGCACATGTTCAGCTCGGTGACGTCCCGCGAACTCACGATCCAGTAGAGCTTCGGGGAAGAGCGTCGTCAGCACGAAGGCATGGTGACGGTGTTGATGAAGTTACCGACGCAGGGCTTCGCCTAAGCACCGCTACGATATGACCGAGGTGGATTATGGTGGAGGGGGGCACCGCACACGGCTAAGAGAGATCAATGATCAACTTGTATCTATGGGGTGCCCCCTCCCCACGTATATAAAGGAGCGAGGGAGGAGGAGGCCGGCCCTAGGAGGGGCGCGCCAAGGGAGTAGGATTCCTACTCCCAGTAGGAGTAGGTTTCCTCCTTTCCTAGTCCAACTAGGAGAAGGGGGAAAGGAGGGTGAGGGGGGAAGCAAGGGAGAGGGGGGATGTCGTGGTTCTAGTATGACAGTAGAATGGGGGGTAGGTATGGAGAGGCAAGATCCTAGCTATGGAGTAGTTGTATACGCAAGGGATTTACGAGTTCATGCCCTTCTCAGAGGAAGTAATAGCCCTACGTCTCGGAGCCCGGAGGCGGTCGATTGGATTATATGCGTATGTGTTACAGGGGTGCGAACCCTTCTACCTGTGGAGGGGGGTGGCTTATATAGAGTACGTCAGGACCCCAGCCCATTACGTAGTAGAGGGTTTAAGGTGCGTTAAAGCTAGGCGTTCTTGATAACGCCTTACATAAAGTGTCATTAAGGTCATAAGGACTATTTAACTACTGCACCGTTTGGGTACCGAGTGGCTCTTGGGCTCTGGTGGTCGAGTGGGTCTTCATGGTCGAAAGTGTCTTTGAATCATCGAGTGGAAACCTACCAGGTCATTTGGAAGGCTGCTTCTCTTGTGAGCGTCCTTGTGGAGAGGTACCTTTGGGCAGGTCTATGACCCTACCCCGTGTACATGACTTCATCATTAGCCCCCGAATGGATCGAGGTTTGAGTGAGGAAGGAGTTGATAATCTTTCCGACCTGTTCTTCGTGTTGTGAGTGCGTCTTACTCTAGATCAACGACCTTTTAATGATGGCATCAACTTCTCTTTCAGTCGCCTTGATCCATTCTTCACGTTTGTCGAGTGAACTTTGTGAACCTGAGGATTTCCGAGCGACGGATCGGAGGAAATCTGTTATCTGACGAGTTGCTCTGCGGTTAGCGGATTTCGCGGGATCGAAATTTGGGAAGCGCGAAGCGGAGAAAACGCGGCACTTTTCGGATGGGATAAGACGATGGTGCCTCGATCTTCGCCGCCTTTTTTTCGCCACGTATCGTGCACGCTACCGCTGTTGGATTGCGACGGATTGCTGGGCCTACCGTCAGCCACTCGAAGCGGCCCCATATAAAGCGTTGGACGGGGCATTTTGAGCAGGCGACCTCGCACTTCTCCTCTCTCCGCCTCCAAACCTTCTCGCCCGCGCTCTTCATCGGCGCGAAGCTCGGTACTTGCCTAGCCGGCGACCATGGTGAAGGAGAGGACAACAGCCCTGGAACGGGTGAAGAAGGCGGCGGCGAAGGCCAAGGGGAGAGCGCCCAGTCGGGGCGGCTCCTCTTCACGGTCCAAGCTACCGCAGGGCTGGGTCCAAGGAGACTGGATCCACTCGACCATCACCGAGAAGGATCTCGCCGATCTGGCCAATGAAGGACTGATCCCCCATGGGTCGGCGAGGCTTCCGGGCACGGAGTGGCAACCGCAGCCTAAAGAGGGTGAGTGTGTCCTCCTGGCCACCCACGTAGATCGGGGTTTTCTGCCGCCAAATCCTTTTTCCGGTGGTTTTTGGACTTTTTTGGAGCCGCAACTCCATCATTTCACTCCAAACTCCATTGTCTATCTTGCTGCTTTCATTTTGCTATGCGAGAATTTCTTGGGTTGTCGACCGCACTGGGTCTCTTCAAGCACATATTCACCTGTCGCTCTCATACGGTGAAGAAAAGCGAACCGAATGACGAGAGGACCCAAGTAATTCATATGTGTGGGGGACTCGGGGTCCAGATGAGGGGAAGAGCGCCTTTCCAGCTATGACTCTCCCGACTCGGTTAGAGGGTGGCAATCGACCTGGTTTTATCGCCAAGACCAGCCGACGCCAAGGCGGTCGGCTGGCTCTCCTTTCTCCATGAGTCTAGTGAACAAGCCATCTTCCCTGAAGGTGTTACCAGAGGAGAAGGCCCAAGTAAAGTTGCTGATGGAGCGTGTAGTCCAGCTTATTCGCGATGGGGTGATAGGCATGGATCTCCTGGAGGTTTTTCTCCGACAGCGTATTCAGCCACTCCAATACCGAGGTCATCCGATGTGGATGTACTCTGGTATGGATGATACCACTCGGGTCCATCCAGAGGAGGTCGATGACGCCACACTGGAGAAGTGGATGACTGCCATCACAGGAAACAAAGACAACCCTCGCGGAGCTAGGAGGATTCCACCACTTGACCAGAGTTACCAACCAGACAAGGTATAACCACTTATCTCTGAGTGTGATTCTGCTACATTCATTCTGTTTTGATGCCAATTCGTCGACTGACTTTCACCTTGTTTTGTTGTCTTCTACGTCACCACTGAGATGTACTCGATCCCCATCGGGGCGCAGGAAACAGTCAAAGAAGAAGAAGGAAGTGGAGGTGAAAGTCCGGAGGAATGGGAGTCCAACGGCGAGGAGGATGAGGAGGATGATAGCTCTGATGACGAGGAGGAGGAGGAGGAAGAGGAGGAAGACATCGATCCTCCTCGCTCGGAGGGAAGGTCCAAGCTGACGCATGACCCGGCGGCCGGGCGCGGTAAAGCTGTTGTGCCCGCCGGGCGATCGGCCAGCGACCTAGGACAACTTCTCCCGACCGATCGAGAAACCGCCGAAGCAACCTCGAGCGACATCGTCAAAGCCGGCGAAGGCCCTGCCCAAGATGCGAATGGTCATCCCCACCATCTCTGGGTAACCAACAAAACCTTGTATTTCCTTATTCAACATGAGTGAACTTTTGGTCGACTTGATGACTGATCAGCCGATTCTTGAAATCTACAGCGCCGCTACCTCCGAGACTTCAGCCAAGCACGAAGATCAGGAAATGGAGGATGCGGCCACCTCCAACCTTGGTAAGATCTCTGAGGTTTCGCTTTTAGTCGACTGGAGCTTTTAGTCGATTGGACTTCCATGTTTACTTCTGAATCTTTCTTGTAGTTCCGCCTCACGTCATTGATCTCCCCGATGATGACGAGGAAGCGCCTTTGAGGAAGAGGAAGAACAAGAAAGTGCCTGCTGGCAAGGCTGCTCAAGTCGAGGCGATTCCTGAGACGCTGATTTCCGAGGGAGGCAACCCCACTCGGACTTCTGTGTCTTTTGCTGTACCGCTGACAAGTGCACGACCCACTTCGTCATCGCTGATCCACCATCTCTCTTTGCTACACACCACGTCCCGGAAGACCAAGTAAGTGCTGCTAAGGAGGCCATCTGTGAGGCAGGGATCATGATGGAGCGGTGAAAGCGGTCCGAGAGGCTAGTCAGCGGCCTATGATGCTAGTTCAGCTCTCCGGAGCAATGTCCAAGTAAGTCGATCGTTGCTTGCTTTGTTAGGATATGCTACCAAACTGCTTCCTTCGGAGATTTCCATATCTGTACACCTTTGGGTGTGTGTGTCGATTCAACTTTTGTGGGGGCACGCTGAGTGCACCCAGGTGTAGTCCCGAGACTATGGTCGATTGCGTGCGATCGGCTATAGTCTTTATCTTGTGATCTTCTTCACTCGACCTGGATGGACCAAGTCGAATGGAATCAGAAACCGGTGGGGGCACGCTAAGTGCACCCACTGGGTGTAGTCCCGAGACTATGGTCGATCGCGTCTGATCGACTATAGTCTAAAGAGCTATATTTTTTTTTACTGCGGCTGACCGCTGACAATTAGCCATGGTTTTAGAATCATAACCTTTTTGCCTCTTTTGGTCGACTGGTCGAACCAAATTGGTAAACCAGTGGGGGCACGCTGAGTGCACCCACTGGATGTAGTCCCCGAGACTACTGTCGAATGTTTTGATTCGACTGTAGTCCTAGAAATGCTACTATTTTTCCTTAATCACTCGGAAGTGATCTGTCTTTGATGTCTTTCGTTGGTTGACTCTTTGTAGAAATCTTGCGAGCTTGTGGCTCGCTATCTTTGAGATTAGAGAACAAGCAGATCCAGCTCAACCTCGATTTGAAGCTTGCTCATGAGAATTTGCAGAAGGCAAAGGATGAAGCAAAAGGTATGGCTGGTGAGAATTTTTGACGACTGCCTTTGTTTTTCTGTTCATTCTCAACTCTGTTCTCATTGTTGCTTTGCAGATAAACTGGAAGAGACTTTGAAGAAGAAGGACCTTGACCTTGCAGAGAGGCCTGTATAGGCGGCTTTGGAGAAAACAAAGCTCGCTGAAGAGAAGCTTGCCTCAGTCGACAAACTCGAAGATGAAAATGCCAAGCTGAAAGCCGCCCTTGACGCGGCTAACAAGGAAGTTAGTCGACTGAAGAACGACAAGATTGCTCTGTCTGACAAGGCTGGCCAACTGGCGGGGAAGCGAAACGACCTGGAGATTTATCTTGGAGGGCTCGCCAAGAAGCTGTTTGTCATGCTTGAAGGTAATCTCTTTTATGCGACTGTCTTGCTCTCACCGGCTCATCACATGATCGTTATTTTGAGTCTGAGTTGTGTTTTCATAATTCTGCCAAAACTTTGAAGAAGAAACCAGTCGAGTGGAAACCAGCTTGGACCCCATCAACTCTCCTGTGAAGGACGAAGCTGCTATGAATGTGCTCCGACTGGAGTCTCGTGTTGCTAGCGTGGTGGATTATCTTGCTCGACTGAAAGTTGCAGTGTCGCGGATCGACTCGACTCTCTGGCCAGAACAGACTCTTCGGAATGATCTTGAATCCTGATGACTCGACCGAATGAGATTCCAAGTCAAGTGCAAGAATGGAAAAATCTTCCGCGGTGTGGTGCTGATGTTGCTCTATCTCTGGTTCATGTCCACGCAAAGAAGCGCCAAGAGGACAAGCTGGTGTCTCTCAAGGTTGCCAATACCAGAAGCACGACTTCAGATCTTTCATGGAGACTTTCATCGCTGCTGCAACCCGTATTGCCGGCGGAATCGACCTCGACCAGTTTGTTGCACCTTCAGGTCCTCACGGAGGAGTAAAAAACTTCTAAGTCCCACTTTAAATTTGCCTTGGAATGCCGAGTGGTTTTACGTAATCGATAAACTTTAATGTGCTTAACGCTTTGAGAACCTTTGATCCGTGGGGCGTTTATCCAAACTTGATTTTTCCTTTAACATGCTTTGTTTGCCTTGAGAGAACTTTATTCCTCATTCGGAAGATATTCCGTTGAAATTCAAGTCGACTTGTGCTTCATCTATCCTGCGGTAGAGATGGAACACAGATCGCGACCGACCTTTGTCGTCCCTTACGGATTGGGACGAACCGCACGTTGTACTTGTGGCGAAGCTCCGAAGGAGGAGGTAGCAGTCGACCTGCACCTCGTCGTCCTTGCGGATTGGGATGGACCGCACGTTGTACTTGTGGCGAAGCTCCGAAGGAGGAGGTAGCAGTCGACCTGCACCTCGTCGTCCTTGCGGATTGGGATGAATTCCTTACTTAGGCGAGCACTGGGCTGCAGCTAAGCCCCCGAGTGGGAGGTTTGCTCTCCACTCGGTAGGATTTTTATTACTTAGGCGAACACTAGGTTGCAGCTAAGCCTCCGAGTGGGAGGTTTGCTCTCCATTCGGTAGGATTTTTATTACTTAGGCGAGCACTAGGCTGCAGCTAAGCCCCCGAGTGGGAGGTTTGCTCACCACTCGGTAGGATTTCTATTACTTAGGCGAGCACTGGGCTGCAGCTAAGCCCCCGAGTGGGAGGTTTGCTCTCCACTTTCGGTAGGATTTTTATTACTTAGGCGAGCACTGGCTGCAGCTAAGCCCCGAGTGGGAGGTTTGCTCTCCACTCGGTGGGATTTTTATTACTTAGGCGAACACTAGGTTGCAGCTAAGCCTCCGAGTGGGAGGTTTGCTCTCCATTCGGTAGGATTTTTATTACTTAGGCGAGCACTAGGCTGCAGCTAAGCCCCAGTGGGAGGTTTGGTCACCACTCGGTGGGATTTCTATTACTTAGGCGAGCACCTGGCTGCAGCTAAGCCCCAGTGGGAGGTTTGCTCTCCACTCGGTAGGATTTTTATTACTTAGGCGAGCACCTGGCTGGGTGCTAAGCCCCCAGTGGGAGGTTTGCTCTCCACTCGGTAGGATTTTTATTATTTTGGATGTTAAGGCGAATCCTTGGGCTGTTGTAAGCCCCCGAGTGGGAGGCTGGCTCACCACTCGGCAGGATTTGAATACTTAGGCGAGTACTTGGACTGCAGCTAAGCCTCCGAGTGGGAGGCTGGTTCGCCACTCTGTAGGATTTTGAATACGGGCGAGTACTTGGACTGTAGCTAAGCCTCTGAGTGGGAGGCTAGTTCGCCACTTGGTAGGATTTTGAATACTTAGGCGAGTACTTGGACTGCAGCTAAGCCTCCGAGTGGGAGGCTGGCTCGCCACTCGGTAGGATTTTGAATACTTAGGCGAGTACTTGGACTGCAGCTAAGGCTCCGAGTGGGAGGCTGGCTCGCCACTCGGTAGGATTTTGAATACTTAGGCGAGTACTTGGACCGCAGCTAAGCCTCCGAGTGGGAGGCTGGCTCGCCACTCGGTAGGATTTTGAATACTTAGGCGAAGCGGATTCGCAGCTAAGCCCCCGAGTGAGAGACTGGCTCGCACTCGGAAAGGATTTTTACAAACTTAGGCGAATCAGATTCGCAACTAAGCCACTGCTTGGGGAAATTTCAACAAAAAGCAATAACAATCACTGGGAAAATTATAACATTCTTGTCTTAGATAAACAAACTACAAAAGTACTTTTATTACATCTCAACCGAGTGAGTTTTAAGTGTAAAAGGCGGAGCAGCTCCGCGTTCAAGCTCGAGGCTCGTCGATCTGGCGATCAACGTTGTAGAGATGATATGCTTCGTTGTGGAGGACTCTTGTGACGATGAAGGGACCTTCCCAAGTGGGGCGAGCTTGTGTGGTTTTGTTGATCCACTCGGAGGACTAAATCTCTCCTCTTGGAAGGCTCGACTCTTCACATTTACGGCATGGAACCGGCGCAAGTCTTCTTGATAGATAGTCGAGCGGATCGGGGCCATTTCTCTCTCCTCTTCCAAGAGGTTGTTGCATCTTGCCGGGCTTGTTCCGCTTCTTCTTGAGTATAGCTCGACTCGAGGCGCATTGTGAAGCAGTCACTCGGTAGAACTGCTTCAGCTCCATAGACCAGGAAGAATGGAGTTCTCCCAGTCGACCGATTAGGAGTGGTCCTCAATCCCCAGAGAACTGATGGAAGTTCGTCGACCCAAGCTCCTGCTGCGTGCTTGAGATCATGCATCAGCCGTGGTTCCAGCCCTTTGAGAATGAGGCCGTTAAGCTCGTTACGCTTGTCCATTCGGCGAGGATGAGCCATCAAGCATAGTCAATTCGACCAGCGTGCCTTGAGAGGCGCGAAGGCTTTGAACTTGTCATTATCGAAGTTTGACCCATTGTCGATGATGATGCTATGCGGAACTCCATATCTGAATATCAACTCTTTGATGAAACTGATAGCAGTGCATGCATCGAGGTTCTTGATGGGCTTGGCTTCGATCCACTTGGTGAACTTGTCGACTGCTACTAGCAAATGAGTAAAGCCGCTTCTGCCAGTTCTCAATGGTCCAATCATGTCCAATCCCCAAACAGCGAAGGGCCAGACGAGTGGAATGGTCTTCAAGGCTGAGGCGGGCTTGTGCGACATGTTGGAATAGAACTGGCATCCTTCACACTTGTCAACTAATTGTATTGCCATTTCATTTGCTTTTGGCGGTAAAATCCCGCTCGGTATGCTTTAGCCACAATGGTCCGAGAGGACGCATGATGGCCACAGGTCCCCGAGTGGATATCCTCAAGAATTATCTGACCTTCCTCTGGCGTGATGCACTTCTGGCCGACTCCAGTCACGCTTTCTCTGAACAACTGTCCCTTGATCACTGTAAAGGCCTTGGATCGTCGGACGATATGTCGAGCCTCTTCTTCATTCTCTGGGAGTTCTTTCCTTAGGATATATGTGATGTACGGCACCGTCCAGTCGGGAGTGACGACCACCACTTCCATAATTAGGTCGACCACCGCTGGGATCTCAACTTCAGTCGGATCATAGGCACTCTTTTGCTGCGGGGCTTCTTCCGTGAAAGGATCCTCCTGCACTGAAGGTGCATGAATGTGTTCCAAAAATACATTACTGGGAATGGCTTCCCTTTTGGATCCTATCTTCGCCAAATCATCTGCAGCTTGATTTTTCAGTCGGGGCATATGATGAAGCTCTAACCCCTCGAATTTCTTCTCCAGCTTCCTCACTTCATTACAATAACCTGTCATAGCTGGGCTTCTGACATCCCACTCCTTCATCACTTGATTAACAACCAAATCCGAGTCGCCGTAGACCATAAGGCGACGGACGCCGAGTGAAATGGCCATGCGCAACCCATACAGGAGTGCTTCATATTCTGCTTCGTTGTTGGAAGAATCAAAGTGGATCTGGAGAACATACTTGAGCTTATCTCCTCGGGGGGAAACCAATACAACCCCCGCACCAGAACCGTTCAGCATCTTGGAACCATCAAAAAACATAGTCCAGTGCTCCGAGTGAACTTGAGTCGGAAGCTGTTGTTCAGTCCATTCGGCGAGGAAATCTGCTATTGCTTGGGACTTGATGGCTTTCTTTGCCTCGAATTTGATATCAAGGGGAAGGAGTTCAATCGCCCATTTTGCCACTCGACCAGTTGCATCTCTGTTATGAAGAATTTCCGACAAAGGGGCGTCGCTGACGACTGTAATGGAATGATCATAGAAATAATGTGCAACCTTCTTCGTGGTCATATAGATCCCATAAACAAGCTTCTGATAGTGAGGGTATCTTTGCTTTGATGGGGTCAATTGATGCCGGAAAGATAATAAAGCGGGCATTGAACTTTGAAGGCTTTTCCTTCTTCTTCCGCCGACCGTAAATGCAGTCTTGACGACTTGTCCAGTGGCTGCAATGTAAAGCAGCAAATGCTCTTTGCTGATTGGACCAGCAAGCACCGGCTGGGTGGAGAGCAGAGCTTTGAGCTCTGCAAACGCTGCATCAGCTTCTAGAGTCCACTCGAACTTGTCTGATTTCTTCATCAGTCGGTAAAGAGGCAATGCCTTTTCACCGAGGCGAGAGATGAATCGACTTAAAGCGGCCAAGCATCCGGAAAGTTTCTGGACATCGTGCACACGCATGTAGCGCTTCATTCAAGTATGGTGCCAACCTTTTCAGGTTAGCATCGATTCCTCGCTCGTAAGCGAAAACCGAGTAACTTTCCACCAGGAACTCCAAATGTACACTTTGATGGGTTAAGCTTGATATCATACCTCCTGAGATTGGCAAATGTTTCAGCAAGGTCAATCAATAGGTCGGAACCTCTTCGTGACTTGACCACTATTTCGTCCATGTACGCTTCCACATTCCGACTGATTTGAGTGAGCAAACACTTCTGAATCATCCTCATGGATGTGGCTCCCGCATTCTTGAGACCGAATGGCATGGTGACATAACAGAAGCACCCGAATGGAGTGACGAACGCTGTTTTAATCTCATCGGGTCCATACAGACAGATCTGATGGTACCCGGAATAGGCGTCTAAAAAAGACAACCTCTCGCATCCCGCAGTTGAGTCGACTATTTGGTCGATGCGAGGAAGACGTAAGTGATCTTTCGGGCAGGCCCGATTGATATGCTTGAAAACGATGCACATGCGCAACGACTTGTCCTTCTTGGGGACCATGACAACGTTGGCGAGCCACTCGGAGTGGTAGCTCTCGGATGAACTCTGCTGCTAAGAGCCGAGCCACCTCTTCGCCAATGGCCTTTCTCTTCTGGACGGCGGACCGCCGAAGATACTTTATTTAACAGGTTTGAATTTTGGGTCGACTTCGTGGCGATGCTCAGCCAGCCCCACAGGACCACCCGGCATGTCGTGAGCTTCCATGCAAAGATGTCCCAGTTCTCACGGAGGAACTGGATGAGCGCTTCTTCCTATTTTGACTCGAGTGTTGTTGAGATGTTGGTCGGAGCAGCGTTGGGATCAGTCGGGTGAATGTGAACCTGTTTCGTCTCGCGAGTCGACTGAAATGCTGACTCCGTAGCGGGCTTCTTAGCTCGCAACAAATCACTCGGATCTGCAGTTTTCTGATACTCTTGTAGCTCTACCACTGCCAACTGAGCATCGGCGATCTTAGAGCCTTTCTGGAAGCACTCTTCTGCCTTCTTCCGATTGCTCGTGGCGGTGATCACGCCCTTGGGACCGAGCATCTTCGGTTTAAGATACACGTAACATGGTCGGGCCATGAAAGCGTGCATAAGCTGGTCTCCCGAATAGCGTGATAAGCGCTCACGGAAATCCACGACCTCGAAGGTCAACTTTTCTTTCCGGAAATGCTTTCAATCACCAAAAACTACATCAAGAGCAATTTGGCGAGTGACTCAGCCTTCTTTCCGTGAATGACTCCGTGGAAGCTCATATTCTTGATGGTCGAGTCCGGACATCGGAATGCCCATCCCTTTCAACGTCTCCGCGTATAATATGTTCAAGCCACTACCACCATCCATCGGGACTTTGGTCGGTCGAGTGCCTTGAACAACCGGGTCGACCACCAATGCTTGCCTCCCGGGGGTGGCAATGTCGTCGGGTGATCGACCGTCGAATGTGACGCGGTCTGCAGGACCATTTCAGATAATTGGGAGTCGCGGACCAACCAAGTTCACTTCCGATTGATAACCTTCAATCGACTTTTGCTTTCGACGTCGGCAAAAATCATCGTGGTGGAATTGACACGAGGATATCCACCATCACCGCTCATCTTTGTCCTCAACTTTGTCTGCTTCCTTATCCTTATCCTTGAGTTGTTTCCCTTGGGCTGCTGAATTAAGAGCCGACTGTGTCGAGTGGTATGTTTCGATTAAATGAGTTTACCCTCTTCATCTTTCTTTGTATGAATATGACATGGCAAATCCAACACGTCGTTTCCATCCTGGTCTTTCACCTTCTTGGGGTTCCAAGGACCCTTGGGTTTCCTTGAAATTTCACAGGGTCACGGCCAAGGCCTCTCCGGAGCCGCTCGGCTTTGCGCTTCTGCTTCCGACTGGAATTTCCTCCACCGGCCTCATTGGCGGCCGATTTATATTTACCACTCCGGAGCCGATCCTCTTCTTCACCATTTGCATACTTGGTGGCAATCTCCATCATCCGACTCAGGGTCATATCTCCGGTTCGACCAAATTTCAAACTCAATTCTCTGTTCTTGACACCTTCCTTGAAGGCACAGACTGCCTGGTGATCAGATACATTCTCGACTGTGTGTTGCAAAGTGATCCACCACTGGATATAATCTCTCAAAGTTTCACTCGACTTTTGCACACACGACTGCAACTCCGTCAAACCTGCTGGTCGTTTGCAAGTTCCTTCAAATGTCCTGACAAACACTCGGGCAAGATCTTCCCAAGTGTAACATCTGCTTTGGGTGCTAAGCAGATTCAACCACACCTGGTTGAACCCTCCAACATAAGAGGCAAATGCTTCATGGCTACCTCATCGTTGCCACCGCCGATCTGAACCGCCACTCGGTAATCTTCAAGCCAAGTGTCGAGGCTTGGATTCTCCGATGAACTTACTAACTCCGATTCGCCAACCTGAAGTTGGGAGGAATCATCATGCGGCTCGATGGCTCTCATTGAAACACTCTGGTCCCGAGACATGAACTCTGCTTCTTTGGAAGGAACATCTCTATCATGGCCGTCTCGGTGAGCTCTGTTCTGTCGACCAAACCTTGAGCGATAATAGATCTCGCATCAAAGCCTGGTTCCACAGGGTCGATGAAACTCTTTGCCCAACCTTTGTGTTGGCGTCTGTCGTCCTGCTGCCGGACGGCGTATGATCCACCCCTTGGGGAAGGAGTGGGCACTCGACGTCGATCGTTGCGATCGAATCGGTGCTCATACTGCTCGCGGCCCTTGTATTGATCATCACGCCGGCCCCCACGTTCCTCACGCCTCGGGGCAATCTCGGACTATGGGCCGACTGGACTGAATTCGCAGCGACGGATCGGCTGTGAACTCTGTTCCGCGACTGGGATACAACTGAGTTTTGATCTCCTGCCGCCCGGAGCAAATCCACGATTTTGCAAACCTCTACCCGCCTCCGTGGGAAGGCTGAATTGACTACGCTATACGGGCGGCAGCTGCTAAATTCTGAATCGGAGTTCGATATACTTGAGTTGGCGGTTGAAAGAGTCAAGGCGTCGATTGGATTACGCAACCCTTGGTCGCGTCGCTCGTCGATTACTCGCTGAAGATTCTCGGTCGAGTGCGCTCAGCCGAGGTTATTGGCCAGCGAATCCTCCTGGCCGCGAGCCTCGGGGTTTCTCCAACGATAGGAGTGTGAAGTGCATCCATGTTCCGACGGCGAAGCTCCTCCCTCTGGAGCGAAGTGAGGGGCTCGGGCAAGTACTCTTCGTGGGCTTGCTCCGGATCGACTCCACCGCCACCTCCGTTGGTGCGGGTGAATCCAGGGGGACTACGTGGTCCATCGACCATCAGAACCTCTGCCGCCAGGTCACTGTTATCGCATTCGGACGCAGTCTCTACGGAGCCAGTCGACAGGTCGAACAGGCCGTAGAGAGATTCGTCGGGCTCGATCGCCGCGAGTTGGGGATGGCCGATTGGCGGGCCACCGCATGCCTCACCCACCGCTGAAGCCTCGACCGACCGGGCAGCTTGCGCGGTGGGAGGCCCGGGAGTGAAGACGGCGTAGGAGCCGACCCATACTGGGTCGATGGTTGCCGCAGGAGGACGCCGCGGACACACGCGTGAAAGTGCGTCGCCCCGCGGACGGGGAGCGCGTCCACGTCTTGTGGAGCCTCCTGAAGCCAGGCGGAGTCGTCGGCGACGAACGTGAGCGCACCGAGACGGATCCCGTGGCCGTCAACCAGAACTCCACTGGAAACCATGGTGTAGGAGATCGAAAGAATCCCAACTTCTCCAACAAATCGCTAGAACACCAGCCCCACGGTGGGCGCCAACTGTCGTGGTTCTAAGTCTGACAGTAGAATGGGGGGTAGGTATGGAGAGGCAAGATACTAGCTATGGAGTAGTTGTATACGCAAAGGGATTTCTGAGTTCAGGCCCTTCTCGGAGGAAGTAATAGCCTGCGTCTCGGAGTCGAGGCGGTCATTTGGATTATATGCGTATGTGTTATTACGAAGTGCGAACCCTTCTACCGTGGAGGGGTGGCTTATATAGAGTGCGCCAGGACCCCAGACAGCCCACGTAGTAGAGGGTTTAAGGTGCGTTAAAGCTCGGCGTTACTGATAACGCCTTACATAAAGTGTCATTAAGGTCATAAAGACTATTTAACTACAGACCGTTTGGGTACCGAGTGGCTCTTGGGCTCCTGGTGGTCGAGTGGGTCTTCATGGTCGAGTGTCTTTGAATCTGTCGAGAGGAAACCTACCAGGTCGACTGGAAGGCTGCTTCTCTTGTGAGCGTCCTTGTGGAGGGTACCTTTGGGCAGGTCTATGACCCTACCCTAGGTACATGACTTCATCAGGGGCCGCGCCCCAAACCCCTTGTCCAATTCGTACTGGGCTTGGGAGGGGCACGCGCCACCTCCTGGCTGCTGCCTCTCCTTCCCACTAAGGCCCATTAAGGCCCATTGACTCCCCGGCGAATCCCAGTAACTCTCCGGTACTCTGGAAAATACCCGAATCACTCGGAACCTTTCCGATGTCCGAATTGAAGGAAATATGCCCTAGAAGCAATAATAAAGTTATTATTTATCTCCTTATTTCATGATAAATGTTTATTATTCATGCTATAATTGTATTAACCGGAAACTTAGTACATGTGTGAATACATAGACAAAACAAAGTGTCCCTAGTATGCCTCTACTTGACTAGCTCGTTTATCATAGATGGTTATGTTTCCTAAACCATAGACATGTGTTGTCAATTGATGAACGGGATCACATCATTAGGAGAATGATGTGATGGACAAGCCCCATTCGTTAGCTTAGCATTATGATCGTTACAGTTTCATTGCTACTGCTTTCCTCACGACTTATACATGTTCCTATAACTATGAGATTATGCAACTCCCGATTACCGGAGGAACACTTTGTGTGCTACCAAACGTCACAACGTAAATGGGTGATTATAAAGGTGCTCTACTGGTGTCTCCTATGGTACTTGTTGAGTTGGCATAGATCGAGAATAGGATTTGTCACTCCGATTATCGGAGAGGTATATCTGGGCCCTCTCGGTAATGCACATCACTATAAGCCTTGCAAGCAATGCAACTAATGAGTTAGTTGCGGGATGATGTATTATGGAACGAGTAAAGAGACTTGTCGATATGAGATTGAACTAGGTAATGAGATACCGACGATCGAATCTCGGGCAAGTAACATACCGATGACAAAGGGAACAACGTATGTTGTTATGCGGTTTGACCGATAAAGATCTTCGTAGAATATGTAGGAGCCAATATGAGCATCCGGGTTCCGCTATTGGTTATTGACCGGAGACGTGTCTCGGTCATGTCTACATAGTTCTCGAACCCGTAGGGTCCGCACTCTTAACGTTCGGTGACGATCGGCAATATGAGTTTATGTGTTTTGGTGTACCGAAGGTAGTTCGGAGTCGCGGATGAGATCACGGACATGAGGAGGAGTCTCGAAATGGTCGAGACGTAAAGATTGATTTATTGGAAGGCTATATTCGGACATCGGAAAGGTTCCGAGTGGTTCAGGCATTTTTCCGGAGTACCGGGAGGTTACCGGAACCCCCCGGGAGAAGTTATGGGCCTTATGGGCCATAAGAAGGAAGCACACGAGCCCACAAGGGGCTGGCGCGCCCCCCCTTGGGCAGGAAGCCGAATTGGAATAGGTTTGGGGGGTGGCGGCCCCCCTTTCCTTCTCTCCTACTCCTCCTTCCCTCCCTCTCCTACTTCAACTAGGGAAGGGGGGGAATCCTACTCCTGGTGGGAGTAGGACTCCCCTAGGGAGCGCCATAGAGAGGGCCGGCCCCTCCCCTCCTCCACTCCTTTATATACAGAGGAGGGGGGCACCCCATAGACACACAAGTTGATCAGTTGATCTTTTAGCCGTGTGTGGTGCCCCCCTCCACCATAATTCACCTCGGTCATATCGTAGCGGTGCTTAGGCAAAGCCCTGCGTCGGTAGCATCATCATCACCGTCATCAAGCTATCGTGCTGACGGAACTCTCCCTTGAAGCTTTGCTGGATCGTGAGTTCGAGGGACGTCATCGAGCTGAACGTGTGCTGAACTCGGAGGTGCCGTGTGTTCGGTACTTGGATCGGTCGGATCGTGAAGATGTACGACTACATCAACCGCGTTGTCATAACGCTTCCGCTTACGGTCTACGTGGGTACGTAGACGACACTCTCCCCTCACGTTGCTATGCATCACCATGATCTTCCATGTGCGTAGGAATTTTTTTGAAATTACTACGTTCCCCAACACGAATATAGCCTTCCAATATATCGATCTTTACGTCTCGACCATTTCGAGACTCCTCGTCATGTCCCCATATCATCCGGGACTCCGAACTACCTTCGGTACATCAAATCACATAAACTCATAATTCCGATTGTCACCGAACGTTAAGCGTGCGGACCCTACGGGTTCGAGAACTATGTAGACATGACCGAGACTCATCTCCGGTCAATAACCAATAGAGGAACCTGGATGCTCATATTGGTTCCTACATATTCTACGAAGATCCTTACCGGTCAAAGCGCATAACAACATACGTTGTTCCCTTTGTCATCGGTATGTTACTTGCCCGAGATTCGATCGTCGGTATCTCAATACCTAGTTCAATCTCGTTACCGGCAAGTCTATTTACTCGTTCTGTAATGCATCATCCCGCAACTAACTCATTAGTTACATTGCTTGCAACGCTTATATTGATGTGCATTACCGAGAGGGCCCAAAGATACCTCTCCGACAATCGGAGTGACAAATGATAATCTCGATCTATGCCAACTCAACAAGTACCATGGAGACACCTGTAGAGCACCTTTATAATCACCCAGTTACGTTGTGATGTTTGGTAGCACACAAAGTGTTCCTCCGGTATTCGGGAGTTGTATAATCTCATAGTCATAGGAACATGTATAAGTCATGAAGAAAGCAATAGCAACATACTAAACGATCAATTGCTAAGCTAACGGAATGGGTCAAGTCAATCACATCATTCTCTAATGATGTGATGCCGTTAATCAAATGACAACTCATGTCCATGGCTAGGAAACTTAACCATCATTGATTCAACGAGCTAGTCAAGTAGAGGCATACTAGTGACGCTCTGCTTGTCTATGTATTCACACATGTACTAAATTTCCTGTTAATACAATTCTAGCATGAATAATAAACATTTATCATGAAATAAGGAAATAAATAATAACTTTATTATTGCCTCTAGGGCATATTTCCTTCAGTATCCCACTTGCACTAGAGTCAATAATCTAGTTCACATCGCCATATGATTTAACACCAATAGTTCACATCACCATGTGATTAACACACATAGTTCACATCGTCATGTGACCAACACCCAAAGGGTTTACTAGAGTCAATAATATAGTTCACATCGCTATGTGATTAACACCCAAAGAGTACTAAGGTATGATCATGTTTTGCTTGTGAGAGAAGTTTAGTCAATGGGTCTGCCAAATTCAGATCCGTATGTATTCTACAAATTTCTATGTCAACAATGCTCCGCACGGAGCTACTCTAGCTAATTGCTCCTACTTTCAATATGTATCCAGATTGAGATTTAGAGTCATCCGGATCAGTGCCAAAACTTGCATCGACGTAACCCTTTACGATGAACCTTTTTGTCACCTCCATAACCGAGAAACATATCCTTATTCCACTAAGGATAATTTTGACCAATGTCCAATGATCTACTCCTAGATCACTATTGTACTCCCTTGCCAAACTCAGGGCAGGGTATACAATAGGTCTGATACACAGCATGGCATACTTTATAGAACCTATGGCCGAGGCATAGGGAATCACTTTAATTCTCTCTATATATTCTTCCGTGGTCGGGTTTTGAGTCTTACTCAACTTCACACCTTGCAACACAGGCAAGAACTCTTTCTTTGACTGTTCCATTTTGAACTACTTCAAAAACTTGTCAAGGTATGTACTCATTGAAAAAACTTATCAAGCGTTCTTGATGATCAATGTGTAAGCAGCTTCACCGAGGTCTTTCGTTGAAAAAAACTCCTTTCAAACACTCCTTTATGCTTTCCAAAAAATTCTACATCATTTCCGATCAACCATATGTCATTCACATATACTTATCAAAAAGGTTGTAGTGCTCCCACTCACTTTCTTGTAAATACAGGCTTCACCGCAAGTCTGTATAAAACTATATGCTTTGATCAACTTATCAAAGCATGTATTCCAACTCCGAGATACTTGCACCAGTCCATAGATGGATCACTAGAGCTTGCATACTTTGTTAGCACCTTTAGGATTGACAAAACCTTCTGGTTGTATCATATACAACTCTTCTTTAATAAATTCATTAAGGAATGCAGTTTTGTTTATCCATTTGCCAGATTTCATAAAATGCGACAATTGCTAACATGATTCGGACAGACTTAAGCATCGATACGAGTGAGAAAATCTCATCGTAGACAACAACTTGAACTTGTCGAAAACCTTTTGCGACAATTCGAGCTTTGTAGATAGTAACACTACTATCAACATTCATCTTCCTCTTGAAGATCCATTTATTCTAAATGGCTCACCGATCATCGGGCAAGTCAATCAAAGTCCATAATTTGTTCTCATACATGGATCCTATCTCAGATTTCATGGCCTCAAACCATTTCGCGGAATCTGGGCTCATCATCGCTTCCTCATAGTTTGCAGGTTCGTCATGGTCTAGTAACATGACTTCCAGAACAGGATTACCGTACCACTCTAGTGCGGATCTTACTCTGGTTGACCTACGAGGATCGGTAGAAACTTGATCTGAAGTTTCATGATCATCATCATTAACTTCCTCACTAATTCGTGTAGGCATCAATGGAACTGATTTCAGTGATGAGCTACTTTTCAATTCGAGAGAAGGTACAATTACTGATGTCTACTACGCAACCTTCTTCTTGTAGACGTTGTTGGGCCTCCAAGTGCAGGGGTTTGTAGGACAGTAGCAAATTTCCCTCAAGTGGATGACCCAAGGTTTATCAATCCGTGGGAGGCGTAGGATGAAGATGGTCTCTCTCAAACAACCCTGCAACCAAATAACAAAGAGTCTCTTGTGTCCCCAACACACCCAATACAATGGTAAATTGTATAGGTGCACTAGTTCGGCGAAGAGATGGTGATACAAATGCAATATGGATGGTAGATATAGGTTTTTGTAATCTGAAAATATAAAAACAGCAAGGTAGCAAGCGATAAAAGTGAGCGTAAACGGTATTGCAATGCTAGGAAACAAGGCCTAGGGTTCGTACTTTCACTAGTGCAAGTTCTCTCAACAATAATAACATAACTGGATCATATAATAATCCCTCAACATGCAACGAAGAGTCACTCCAAAGCCACTAATAGCGGAGAACAAACGAAGAGATTATGGAAGGGTAGGAAACCACCTCAAAGTTATTCTTTCGGATCGATCTATTCAAGAGTTCGTACTATTATAACACCTTAAGACACATATCAACCAAAACCCTAATGTCACCTAGATACTCCAATGTCACCTCAAGTATCCGTGGGCTTGATTATACGATATGCATCACACAATCTCATATTCATCTATTCAACCAACACAAAGTACTTCAAAGAGTGCCCCGAAGTTTCTACCGGAGATTCAAAGGCAGCGTGTACCAACCCCTATGCATAGGTTCATGGGCGGAACCCGCAAGTTGATCACCAAAACATACATCAAGTGAATCACGTGATATCCCATTGTCACCACAGATACGCACATGCAAGACATACATCAAGTGTTCTCAAATCCTTAAAGACTCAATCCAATAAGATAACTTCAAAGGGAAAACTCAATCCATTACAAGAGAGTAGAGGGGGAGGAACATCATAAGACCCAACTATAATAGCAAAGCTCGCGATACATCGCCCTCAGCCCCGAGGGTGAACTACTCCCTCCTCGTCATGGAGAGCATCGGGATGATGAAGATGGCCACCGGTAAGGGATCCCCCCTCCGGCAGGGTGCCGGAACAGGGTCCCGATTGGTTTTTGGTAGCTACAGAGGCTTGCGGCGGCGGAACTCCCGATCTATTCTACTCCCCGATGGTTTTAGGGTATATGGATATATATAGGAGAAACAAGTCGGCCAGGGAAGCCACGAGGGGCCCACGAGGGTGGAGGGCGCACCCAGGGGGGTGGGCGCGCCCCCTGCCTCGTGCCTTCCTAGTTGCTTCCCTTACGTACACTCCAAGTCTTCTGGATTGCTTCCGTTCCAAAAATGACTCTCCCGAAGGTTTCATTCTGTTTGGACTCCGTTTGATATTCCTTTTCTGCGAAACACTGAAACAAGGAGAAAAACAGAAACTGGCACTCTGCGATCATATGATAGAAACTTTTATTTTTTTGTTACGATGATTCTCCACTTCACTCTGTAATTCTTTGAACTTTTCAAATGTTTCAGACTTGTGTTTTATCAAGTAGATATACCCATATCTGCTCAAATCATCTGTGAAGGTCGGAAAATAATGATACTTGCCGTGAGCCTTAACAATCATCGGACCGCATACATCGGTATGTATTATTCCAATAAGTCGATTGCTCGCTCCATTGTTCCGGAGAAGCGGAGTCTTAGTCATCTTGCCCATGAGGCATGGTTCGCAAGCATCAAATGATTCATAATCAAGTGATTCTAAAAGTCCATCAGCATGGAGTTTCTTCATGCGCTTTACACCAATATGACCTAAACGGCAGTGCCACAAATAAGTTGCACTATCATTATTAACTTTGCATCTTTTGGCTTTAATATTATGAATATGTGTATCACTGCGATCGAGATCCAACAAACCATTTTCATTGGGTGTATGACCATAGAAGGTTTTATTCATGTAAACAGAACAACAATTATTCTCTAACTTAAATGAATAACCGGATTGCAATAAACATGATCAAATCATATTCATGCTCAACGCAAACACCAAATAACACTTATTGAGGTTCAACACTAATCCCGAAAGTATAGGGAGTGTGCGATGATGACCATATCAATCTTGGAACTACTTCCAACACACATCGTCACCTCGCCTTAACTAGTTTCATTCATTACGCAAATCTCGTTTGAGTTACTACTCTTAGCAACCGAACCAGTATCAAATCTGAGGGTTGCTATAAACACTAGTAAAGTACACATCAATAAGAAATATATCAAATATACGTTTGTTCACTTTGCCATCCTTCTTATCCGCCAAATACTTGGGGCAGTTCCGCTTCCAGTGACCAGTCCCTTTGCAGTAGAAGCACTTAGTCTCAGGCTTAGGTCCAGACTTGGGCTTCTTCACTTGAGCAGCAACTTGCTTGCCGTTCTTCTTGAAGTTCCCCTTCTTCTCTTTGCCCTTTTTCTTGAAACTATTGGTCTTGTCAACCATCAATACTTGATGTTTTTCTTGATTTCTACCTTCGCCGATTTTAGCATCGCGAAGAGCTTGCGAATTGTTTTCCTCATCCCTTGCATATTGTAGTTCATCATGAAGTTATAGTAACTTGGTGATAATGACTAGAGAACTTTGTCAATTACTATCTTATCTGGACGATTAACTCCCACTTGATTTAAGCAATTGTAGTACCCGAACAATCTGAGCACATGCTCACTGGTTGAGTTATTCTCCTCCATCTTGTAGGCAAAGTAAGAGGTCTCATACCTCTCGACATGGGCATGAGTATGAAATACCAGTTTCAACTCTTGGAACATCTGATATGCTCCGTGGTGTTCAAAACATTTTTGAAGTCCTGGTTCTTAGCCGTAAAGCATGGTGCACTAAACTATCAAGTAGTCATCATACCGAAGCTTTTGTCAAAACGTTCCGTTCATAACGTCTTCATCTGCTCATGCAATAGTTCTGTCACGAGTTTTTATTTGTTGAACTATTTGATTTGTATTGCTTTTCTGTGATAACTATGTGACAAAAAATAGCTTTCGATTGAATTTGTGCTGAAGCACGCCGATTATGACCCGAAATTGGTCGATTTTTGCGCCGAAAGTGGGCCACTTACGCCTAAAGTGGGCCATTTCTTAAGGTGGGCCAAAATTTGGCGTAAAGGGGCGGGGAACCCCCCGCCGCCGATTTTTCCGCCGGTGCGGCCCCCAGACGGCGCTATTTCGAGCCCCTGGGGGCGCGAACGGCGGGAGATGCTCTTATACTCACGTCTAAAGTTCGGCAAAGAAATGACTTCATGATCTTGTATGCAAAATTAATAAAATTTGGTCTATATAAAAGTAGTTGAATGCAAAAAAAAGTCTTGTATTTTGTCACAGAGGTAGTACTATTCAAGTTTTTCAAGTCACGATTTTGCCTTTTTAGCATAATTAACCAAAAATCATTTCTTGGTGAAACATCATATAGTTCACAATTACAATATTTTTTGAATTATTTGAATGTTTTTCTATCTTTATTATTTGAATACCAATGTTCGCTAGAAAGGTGTTTTTGAATTATTCGAATGTTTTTTTGTTATTTTTATCTTTATTTTTTTTTCACGAATGCGCAAAGCTTGCGTATCATTCCATTGATAGAATAAGAAGAATGAGTACAGGGGTACAACACATGACACAAACGCATGCAGGCATGAACATGGTGCCCGGAGCAGAGAAACAAGGGATGCTCGGCCCAAACACAAGAAAACATCACAGCTAAACCAACCAAACTCGAGCCAAGAGCGGCACTACCAAACCAACGAGAACTCCGACATCATCCGAGCCAAGACCAGGGACACCGCGAGCAAGCAAGATAGTGCCTTCAAGAAGGAGAACGACGCCGAGGCTCCGTCACTATCCGGTCCGAGAGACTCGGACCTAGGGTTTCCCCTGAGCTCGAAGAGGGGCGCAGCTGAAGAAGGCCTTGGCAGCGCCTCCATGAAGGAAAACGACACCCGCGGGCGCCGTCAGCTACCCGACACCGGCGAGCCGAGCAGGATCTCTCCACGGCTTTGGTGGCGATCCCATAGCCGCCTAATCCAAAATCATAGATGGGAGCCAATAGCTGATTGGAGTCCGCGAAGTCGTGGGGGTTGGTCGGGCTGCACCTGCTGTCGGAGGGTGGCACCACCACCGCACCCAGGAGCACCGGAGCTGGCAAAAGGAGGGGGCTTTGAGGCGTACATGGTGGGGCGGGCGGCGAGGCGAACCACGCGGGGGTCTTGCCACGACGGCTTTCGGCGACGCCGGCAAGCAAGGGCTGGAAGCACGCAGGCCGAGCTGTCGTGGCCTTGGGCGTCGAGATTTCGGCGGGCTAGGTAATCTGAAAGGGGCGCAGCTACCCAACCGTCGGGCCGGAGCATCCTGTGGAGGACGCCGCAAGAAGGGCACCGGAAAGACACGAGCCTGTAGCCGCCGGGGCTGGAACAACACCAGCAAAGACCCGCCGCAAAGGGCCCCGAGTCAGCCCCAACCGCATACACCACGCTGCCACCACGCGAGAGCCACCACCGTGGCATGGGGAGGGGGAGGGCCGCCGGAGACGAGGGGGCCGCCTGCACGAGAGAGCAGGCCGCGAACGTCCCGCAACCGGCCGCCGCCGCCAACTAGCAGGCCGAGCAGCAGCTGGGAGGGTAGCCTGAGAACCGCCGAAAGGAGATCGGGTCGCAAGCAGAGGAGGGGAGGCGCGTGAGGAGGGGGCGCGGCCGAGGATGGCGGGGGAGGGGGCGCGTCCGGTGAGGGCGAGGCGAAGCTGCCCAGGCGGGCGGATCCACCACCGTCGTCGACCCGGCGGGGAGGCGGCGCCATCGTGGCGAAGAGGGAGGCGGGGCGTTGATGGGGCGTTAGGGGCACGAAGCCAGATCCGCCCCGCCGCCGCCTTCCTGGGGCCCGGCCCGGCTTCGCCGGCCAGCCCTCTGGCAGCGGCGATGCGAGGGAGGCTGCCGACGGGGGCTCCTAGTAGCGACGGCTAGGGTTCCCCCCGTGTCGCCAGAGGAGGGCGGCGCCAATGCTCGCTAAAAGGCGTAATCGAAGTATTTGAATGTTTTTGATATCCTTCATCCTTACTATTTGAATACCAATGTTCCCTAACTTTTTGACCTTTAAAAATTTAAATAAAATGCTTTAGTGGATACGCTTAGCCATACGTTCCAAAGATCCACGCCCATTCCCCTTAGACGAAACAAAAAATATCCACACCCATTGTCGCGGCTAATTGTTTGTTACTACTTGTAATGTGGCTGCTTCTCGCGCTTGCTGACATATCTCATGCATCTAAACAAGTTTCGTAGTTGTGAGTTACTAGTAGGAAACATGCCGTGTTTATACCAAGAGCGTGTCAGAGAGTTCTTTCTGGACCCATACCATACCCTCTCTAGAGCGAAGCAGGAGTGGGTATGCTTCTGCTACAAATATTTTACCTCTGCGATCATATGATAGAAACTTTTATTTTTTTGTTACGATGACTCTCCACTTCACTCTGTAATTCTTTGAACTTTTCAAATGTTTCAGACTTGTGTTTTATCAAGTAGATATACCCATATCTGCTCAAATCATCTGTGAAGGTCAGAAAATAATGATACTTGCCGTGAGCCTTAACAATCATCGGACCGCATACATCAGTATGTATTATTCCAATAAGTCAGTTGCTCGCTCCATTGTTCCGGAGAACGGAGTCTTAGTCATCTTGCCCATGAGGCATGGTTCGCAAGCATCAAATGATTCATAATCAAGTGATTCTAAAAGTCCATCAGCATGGAGTTTCTTCATGCGCTTTACACCAATATGACCTAAACGGCGATTACCACAAATAAGTTGCACTATCATTATTAACTTTGCATCTTTTGGCTTTAATATTATGAATATGTGTATCACTGCGATCGAGATCCAACAAACCATTTTCATTGGGTGTATGACCATAGAAGGTTTTATTCATGTAAACAGAACAACAATTATTCTCTAACTTAAATGAATAACGGATTGCAATAAACATGATCAAATCATATTCATGCTCAGCATAAACACCAAATAACACTTATTGAGGTTCAACACTAATCCCGAAAGTATAGGGAGTGTGCGATGATGACCATATCAATCTTGGAACTACTTCCAACACACATCGTCACCTCGCCTTAACTAGTTTCTGTTCATTCTGCAAATCTCGTTTCGAGTTACTACTCTTAGCAACTGAACCAGTATCAAATACTGAGGGGTTGCTATAAACACTAGTAAAGTACACATCAATAAGAAATATATCAAATATACGTTTGTTCACTTTGCCATCCTTCTTATCCGCCAAATACTTGGGGCAGTTCCGCTTCCAGTGACCAGTCCCTTTGCAGTAGAAGCACAAATTCTCAGTATAAGGACCAGACTTCGGCTTCTTAAATTGAGCAGCAACTTGCTTGCCGTTCTTCTTGAAGTTCCCCTTCTTCTCTTTGCCCTTTTTCTTGAAACTATTGGTCTTGTCAACCATCAACACTTGATGTTTTTCTTGATTTCTACCTTCGCCGATTTTAGCATCGCGAAGAGCTTGCGAATTGTTTTCGTCATCCCTTGCATATTGTAGTTCATCACGAAGTTATAGTAACTTGGTGATAATGACTAGAGAACTTTGTCAATTACTATCTTATCTGGACGATTAACTCCCACTTGATTTAAGCAATTGTAGTACCCAGGCAATCTGAGCACATGCTCACTGGTTGAGTTATTCTCCTCCATCTTGTAGGCAAAGTAAGAGGTCTCATACCTCTCGACATGGGCATGAGTATGAAATACCAGTTTCAACTCTTGGAACATCTGATATGCTCCGTGGTGTTCAAAACATTTTTGAAGTCCTGGTTCTTAGCCGTAAAGCATGGTGCACTAAACTATCAAGTAGTCATCATACCGAGCTTTTGTCAAAACGTTCCGTTCATAACGTCTTCATCTGCTCATGCA
Source organism: Aegilops bicornis (assembly GCA_021605145.1). Taxonomy (NCBI): domain Eukaryota; kingdom Viridiplantae; phylum Streptophyta; class Magnoliopsida; order Poales; family Poaceae; genus Aegilops; species Aegilops bicornis. The sequence goes on along the minus strand of CM038674.1, from coordinate 601,778,767 downwards.
ATAGTTCTGTCACGAGTTTTTATTTGTTGAACTATTTGATTTGTATTGCTTTTCTGTGATAACTATGTGACAAAAAATAGCTTTCGATTGAATTTGTGCCGAAGCACGCCGATTATGACCCGAAATTGGTCGATTTTTGCGCCGAAAGTGGGCCACTTTACGCCTAAAGTGGGCCATTTGCGCCGAAGGTGGGCCAAAATTTGGCGCCAAGGGGCGGGAACCCCCCCGCCGCCGATTTTTCGCCGGTCTGCGGCCCCAGACGGCGCTATTTCGAGCCCCTGGGGGCGCGAACGGCGGGAGATGCTCTTATACTCACGTCTAAAGTTCGGCAAAGAAATGACTTCATGATCTTGTATGCAAAATTAATAAAATTTGGTCTATATAAAAGTAGTTGAATGCAAAAAAAAGTCTTGTATTTTGTCACAGAGGTAGTACTATTCAAGTTTTTCAAGTCACGATTTTGCCTTTTTTGCGCATAATTAACCAAAAATCATTTCTTGGTGAAACATCATATAGTTCACAATTACAATATTTTTTGAATTATTTGAATGTTTTTCTATCTTTATTATTTGAATACCAATGTTCGCTAGAAAGGTGTTTTTGAATTATTGAATGTTTTTGTTATTTTTATCTTTATTTTTTTTTCACGAATGCGCAAAGCTTGCGTATCATTCCATTGATAGAATAAGAAGAATGAGTACAGGGGTACAACACATGACACAAACGCATGCAGGCATGAACATGGTGCCCGGAGCAGAGAAACAAGGGATGCTCGGCCCAAACACAAGAAAACATCACAGCTAAACCAACCAAACTCGAGCCAAGAGCGGCACTACCAAACCAACGAGAACTCCGACATCATCCGAGCCAAGACCAGGGACACATGAGCAAGCAAGATAGTGCCTTCAAGAAGGAGAAACGGCCGAGGCTCCGTCACTATCCGGTCCGAGAGACTCGGACCTAGGGTTTCCCCTGAGCTCGAAGAGGGGCGCAGCTGAAGAAGGCCTTGGCAGCGCCTCCATGAAGGAAAACGACACCCGCGGGCGCCGTCGCTGCCAGCACCGGCGAGCCGAGCAGGGATCTCTCCCTGGCCTGAAGCTGAGCGATCCCATAGCCGCCTAATCCAAAATCATAGATGGGGAGCCAACGCTGATTGGAGTCACGAAGTCGTGGGGGGGTTGGTCGGGCTGCACCTGCCGTCGGAGGGTGGCACCACCACCGCACCCAGGAGCACGGGAGATGGCAAAAGGAGGGGGCTTTGAGGCGTACATGGTAGGGCGGGCGACGAGGCGAACCAAGCGGGGGTCTTGCCACGACGTCCTTCAGCGACGCCGGCGAGCAAGGGCTGGAAGCACGCAGGCCGAGCTGTCGTGGCCTTGACCGTCGAGATTTCGGCGGGATAGGTAAGCTGGAAGGGGCGCAGCTATCCAGCCGCCGGGCCGGAGCATCCCGGTGGAGGACGCCGGCGGCAAAGGGCACCGGAAAGACACGAGCCTGTAGCCGCCGGGGCTGGAACAACACCAGCAAAGACCCGCCGCAAAGGGCCCCGAGTCAGCCCCAACCGCATACACCACGCTGCCACCACGCGAGAGCCACCACCGTGGCATGGGGAGGGGGAGGGCCGCCGGAGACGAGGGGGCCGCCTGCACGAGAGAGCAGGCCGCGAACGCCCCGCAACCGCCGCCGACGCCAACTAGCGGTGCCGAAAGCAGCTGGGAGGGTAGCCTGAGAACCGCCGAAAGGAGATCGGGTCGCAAGCAGAGGAGGGGAGGCGCGTGAGGAGGGGGCGCGGCCGAGGATGGCGGGGGAGGGGGCGCGTCCGGCTGGGGACAGGGCCAGGCTGCCCCGGGCGGGCCGGATCCACCACCGTCGTCGACCAGCAGGAGGGGGGCGGCGCCATCGTGGCGAAGAGGGGAGGCGGGGGGCGTTGATGGGGCGTTGGGGGCACGAGAAGCCCAGATCCGCCCCGCCGCCGCCTTCCTGGGGCCCGGCCCGGCTTCGCCGGCCAGCCCTCTGGCAGCGGCGATGCGAGGGAGGCTGCCGACGGGGGCTCCTAGTAGCGACGGCTAGGGTTCCCCCCGTGTCACCACAGGAGGGCGGCGCCAATGCTCGCTAAAAGGCGTAATCGAAGTATTTGAATGTTTTTGATATCCTTCATCCTTATTATTTGAATACCAATGTTCCCTAACTTTTTGACCTTTAAAAATTTAAATAAATTGCTTTAGTGGATACGCTTAGCCCTACGTTCCAAAGATCCACGCCCATTCCCCTTAGACGAAACAAAAAAGATCCACACCCATTGTCGCGGCTAATTGTTTGTTACTACTTGTAATGTGGCTGCTTCTCGCGCTTGCTGACATATCTCATGCATCTAAACAAGTTTCGTAGTTGTGAGTTACTAGTAGGAAACATGCCGTGTTTATACCAAGAGCGTCTCAGAGAGTTCTTTCTGGACCCATACCATACCCTCTCTAGAGCGAAGCAGGAGTGGGTATGCTTCTGCTACAGATAAAAGACATGAATGTTTGTCCATCCGGATAAATATTGGAACACGGCCTGGTACCGACCGCGGGCTGCCTGAATGAAACAAGGCAATGCGCAACGGACTTGACAGTGTCACAGACTCACGGTGGACACGGAGCCACCCCAAGGTTGCTTGTGCAGAAAGGGTCTTCCCTGTGTTGGAATTTGACTGTTAACGTCAAAGTGGAGGATTGTCGGAATCTCTTTAGGAACACACCTATATGAATTTGACTGTTAACGTCGCAGTCTGTGAGAAGTGGGTGCTCTCTAATAAATTCATGAAAGGCCCTGGAGTACGACGTATACGCTCCACCCGCGGGGAAGCCTTGCGGCAGCCAAGTATCGGTCAAGAATTTGTGTGAAACTAGTCTCGCAGAAAACTTGTAGTTCAAGGCATAGTCCACTATTCAAGTTGTGATCTAGTGTAGCATAAATCTCTAAGTGGAAGTTCAACTTCACAGTCTCCACTAAGCACCGGTATATAAACAATGTTTTGGAAACAAATGGTGAAATGTGCCAATGAGACTTTGTGGGGGATTGTTGGAATTTGCTAGTGGGCTTTTGGCCCAAAGCCCAACTAAAATTCTGAAATTTTCTTGGTCCATTCATGCACACATGTGAGTGTAATGAGTGAGGCTAAAGTTTAGTCCCACCTCATAAGTTGAGAGAGAGTTGCACTTCTTTATAAGGTGAGCTCTCCTACCACTTGTATGAGCATGAGAAGAGGAGACCTACACGCACGCTCCTCCTCCTCGCTCGCCTCGCCACGCCACGCCTCGCCTCGTCACGGCCCAGCGCCCGCGTCGCGCTGAGATTGCGGATTGAGCCGAGCCGAGGACAGAGCTATGCACGTTGTCTATATTTTTGCTGCTCGGGAAAAAATTAATGAGTCATTAATTAATAATTAACAGACGCGTTAATTACTGAACTGTTTCTGATTCTTTTGGATCGTGACGACTCAGACGTGGGGTTTGCTCCCACGACCTACCCGGCCCGCACTATATAGTCAGGCAGACGTTTACCCTAGCCGTTGCCGCTTCGTATGGTTTCTCACCACCGCTCCAGATCATTGCGCCGCCAAGCAAGTCTTCTCCATCCCTTCTTTCGGCGTGCACCGGGAGAAGGGACAGCAGGCCTCCGGAACCCCGCCTCTCGTGATCCTGTACGGGAGAGGGGCGATCAGGTTTTTGGGCAGCGCTTTTCATGGCTTCGCTGGCAGCGGCGACCATGACGGACGACTTCTTCCCGACCTCGGCAACCTCATCCTCGACGACATGGGCGACAACGTCAACGCCGGCGGTGCTGCTCCCGCTGCACCGTACGTGATTCCATCTTTCATCTTCGAGATCGTGGTAGAATTCATGTTTCTAGTATGTGCCCTAGATGTGATCTGTTCATCTGCTATGCTAGTTCGCATGATTAGTTCAATATCTGCTACTATAGTCATGATTTATCTTCTGTTTATTCGGATTAAATCTCGTAGTAATTTGCTCATATTTCCAACAATCCAAAAAACCTGATTATAGGCAATTTACTCCGAGTGGTTTTGCTGCGCATCTGAAGCCTCAAGCCTTTAAGTGGGTGCAATATAATAGGTTGCCCAAGAGAGCAGACTACAGGTTTCAGACCATGGGCTGCTATGGCGCCATTAAGGGCAAGCCCGAGGCGATCTTAATCCAGCACAGCTGGAAGCTTTTGAGAAGATCGATACTCTCTTTAAAGGCGCTCTTACTGTGTTCTTGATGATTCCATTGTGGATTCGTATATATCGTTTGACAACGGCAAGGACATGTGGGCTGCGCTTTCGAGGCCAAGTTTGGTGCCTCGGACGCGATGTGAAGTTATGCGTCATGGAGCAATTCTATGACTACAAGATGGTGATAAGCGCTTCTGTTGTACAGCAGGCTCATGAGATACGATCGCTTCATAAAAGAACTTGAGCACTTCAAGTGTGTGTAGCGGACAAATTTGTTGCTTAGGAGGCATTATTGCCAAGCTTCCACCTTCATGGAACAATTTTTCTACTTCCTGAAACACAAGAGGCAGGAGTTTTCCGTTACGGATCTCATTGGTACTCTTGATGTTGAAGAGAAGGCGAAACAAAAGACACATGTGCTCGAGTTCTTTGAGAGAGCTTCTAGTGCCCACATGGTACGGAAGAAGAACTTCCAGCCCAACAAGTTCAAAAACAACAAGAACAAAACTCAGGGAAAGGCAAGTTTGATACAAAGAACAAGCCATCACATTCTACCAACTTCAAGAAGAATTCTCATAAGAAGGGAAGGGACTTTGCCATGTCTGCAGTGATCCTAATCACTTTGGGCTCAAAGTGTCCTAACACGCTTTGAGGAGCGCTTGAACATGAGAAGGCGGCAAGTCCGCTAATGTTGTCATCGGTGATCTTGATATGAAGGAATCGAGTGCGGTATTTTTCCTACCATCCTTTCGATATTTCAATCCCTGATTGGTTAATTGACACCGGTGCCAATGTACATGTTTGTGCTGACGCCTCCATGTTTTCTTCTTACCAGGCCACAGGGACTTCTCCCGTGCTGATGGGGAACGGGTCACATGCCATCGTTCGAGGTGTTGGTATGGTCGATCTGAAGTTTACTTCGGGGAAGACCGTGCGTCTGAAGAACGTTCATCATGTGCCGTCCATCAATAAAAATCTCGTTAGCGGTTCCCGCTTATGTCGAGATGGTTTTAAGTTGGTTTTTGAGTCCAATAAAGTTGTAATTTCCAAGTGTGGACAATTTGTTGGAAAAGGCTATGAGTGCGGAGGCTTGTTCCGCCTATCATTGTCAGATATTTGCACTAAAGTTATTAATAATGTTTGCCACAACAATGAGTCTGATATTTGTCATTCACGACTTTGTCACATTAACTTTGGTTGCATGACGCGGCTAGCCAATCTGAATTTAATTCCGAAAATCTCTGCTGTCAAAGGCTCTAAGTGCCAAGTATGTGTGCAAGCTAAGCAACCTCGCAAGTCCCATAAGGCTGCGGAGGCAAGAGACTTGGCACCACTAGAGCTTATACATTCTGATCTTTGTGAGATGAATGGCGTGTTGACAAAAGGTGGAAAGAGATATTTCATGACGTTGATTGATGAATCCACTAGATATTGTTATGTGTATCTTCTGAAATCAAAAGATGAGGCTTTAACTTTCTTCAAAAACTATAAAGCTGAGGCAGAGAACCAACTTGATTGAAAAATTAAACAGCTTAGGTCCGATCGTGGTGGAGAGTATTTTTCCAATGAATTTGATCTGTTTTGTGCGGAACATGGTATAATCCATGAGAGGGCGCCTCCCTACTCACCTCGGTCTAATGGGGTGGCGAAAGAAAGAACCGGACTCTAACTGATTTGGTTAACGCCATGTTAGACACATCGGGTCTTTCAAGGAATGGTAGGGGAGGCGCTAATGACCGCGTGTCATGTCCTAAACCGAGTTCCCACAAAGCATAAGACCATGACTCCATTTGAGGAATGGGAAAGGAAAAGGTTGAAACTCTCTTACCTACGTTCTTGGGGTTGTTTGGCGAAAGTCAATATACCAATTCCCAAGAAGCGCAAGCTTGGACCAAAAACCGTGGATAGTGTTCTTACGGGCTATGCTTTTCATAGCATTGGCTATAGATTTTGATAATAAAATCTGAGGTATCCGACATGCATGTTGAATGCGATTATAGAGTCTAATGATGCAACTTTCTTTGAGGACATATTTCCTATGAAGGATATGTCAAGTTCATCAAATCAGGAGATACCTATTCCATCTAGTGAGGAACTCACGTAATTAAATGAACCCACCATTGCGATGGAACACGTTGAGAATCCAGTTGAGGGTGACAATGAAACTCCTATAAGGAGTAAGAGACACAGGACTGCAAAGTCCTTTGGTGATGATTTCATTGTGTACCTTGTGGATGACACACCGAGGACTATTTCGAAGCCTATGCATCTCCGATCTTTGACTCTTTGGAAGGAAGCTGTTAAATGGCGAGATGGATTCCATCTTAGCTAACGGAACACAGGAGATCCTTGACCGTCCTTATGGGTGCAAACCTGTAGGATGTAAGTGGGTGTTCAAGAAGAAGATTAGACACGATGGTACGATTGAAAAGTACAAGGCACGGCTTGTGGCTAAGGGTTATACCGAGAAAGAAGGTGAAGACTTCTTTGATACTTACTCACCCGTGGCTAGGCCGACCACAATTGGTGCTACTATCCTTGGCTGCCTCACATGGTCTTCTCATTCATCAAATGGACGTCAAAGGCGGCTTTCCTCAATGGAGAGTTGAAGGAGGAAATTTACATGGATCAGCCAGATGGTTTTGTAGTACCAGTCAAGAAGGAAAGGTGTGCAAGTTATTAAAGTCTTTATATGGCCTTAAACAAGCTCCTAAGGAGTGGCATGAGAAGTTCGAAAAGAACATTAAGCATTGCCGGCTTTGTAGTAAATGATGGTGACAAGTGTGTGTACTATCGCCATGGTGGGGGCGAAGGAGTTATTCTTTATGCGTATGTCGACGACACATTGATCTTTGGAACCAAACTTGATTTAATCAAGGAGGTTAAGGATTTCTTATCTCATTTGTTTTGAGATGAAGGATCTAGGAGTAATTGATGTTATCTTAAACATCAAGCTGTTGAGAGATGAGAATGGTGGGATCACACTGCTTCGGTCTCACTATGTGGAAAAGGTCTTGAGTCGTTTTGGGTATAGTGACTGCCGCCTTCTCCAACTCCATATGATGCTAGTGTGTTGCTTGAAAGAATCGACGGATTGCTAGAGATCAAGCGAGGTATTCTCAGATTATTGGCTCGCTTATGTATTTGGCAAGTGCCACGAGGCTGACATCTCTTTTCTTTGTGAGCAAGCTGAGTCGGTTTGTGTCAAAATCGGGAGATGATCATTGGCGTGCGCTTGAGAGAGTTATGCGCTACTTGAAGAGACGCTGCGAGCTATGGGATTCACTACACGGGTATCCAAAGTCTTTGGAGGGTTATAGTGACTCGAACTAGATATCCGATCTTGATGAGATTAAGGCCACAAGTGGTTATGTTTTTACATTTGGTGATGGCGTTGTTTCTGGAAGTCTTGCAAGCGAGACCATCTTAACGAGGTCAACTATGGAAGCAGAACTCACAGCATTAGACAACATCCTTTGTTGAAGCGAGTGGCTTCGTGAGCTATTGATGGACTTACCTATGGTTGAAAAACCAATACCCCTATCCTCATGAACTGTGATAATCAAGCTGTGATCGTCAAGATAAACAGTTCTAAGGACAATATGAAGTCCTCAAGGCATGTGAAGAGGAGATTAAAATCTGTTAGGAACCGAGGAACTCCGGAGTTATTACGTTGGATTATATCCAAACGTCGAAAAACTTGGCAGATCCCTTCACAAAGGGTCTATCACGTAATGTGATAGATAATGCATCGATGGAGATGGGTTTGAGACCCACCGCATGAGTTGTGCATAGTGGTAACCCACTCTATGTGATCGGAGATCCCGTGAAGTAGAAGTGGGAGACAAGTTGTTGGTCATCTGAGAGGAGAGTATCCTTATTTTAATCACCCCACTCCGCGAAGATGCAATACTCTCCTGATCTGCATGGCAGGTTGATATCTATCTTAATGTGTTCCAAGTGGCTTATTTGAGTAAACAGAGATGTTATCCTGCAGAGCATCTCCTGATGAACACACCTATATGAATTTGACTGTTAACGTCGCAGTCTGTGAGAAGTGGGTGCTCTCTAATAGATTCATGAAAGGCATTGGAGTACGACGTATACGCTCCATCCGCGAAAAACCCTTGCGGCAGCCAAGTATCGGTCAAGAATTTGTGTGAAACTAGTCTCGCAGAAAACTTGTAGTTCAAGGCATAGTCCACTATTCAAGTTGTGATCTAGTGTAGCATAAATCTCTAAGTGAAAGTTCAACTTCACAGTCTCCACTAAGCACCGGTATATAAACAATGTTTTGGAAACAAATGGTGAAATGTGCTAATGAGACTTTGTGGGGGATTGTTGGAATTCGCTAGTGGGCTTTTGGCCCAAAGCCCAACTAAAATTCTGAAATTCTCTTGGCCCATTCATGCACACATGTGAGTGGAGTGAGTGAGGCTAAAGTTTAGTCCCACCTCATAAGTTGAGAGAGAGTTGCACTTCTTTATAAGGTGAGCTCTCCTACCACTTGTATGAGCATGAGAAGAGGAGACCCACACGCTCCTCCTCCTCGCTCGCCTCGCCACGACAGCGCCCGCGCCCAGCGCATGGTTGCGAGATTGAGCCGAGCCGAGGGATGTAGCTATGCACGTTGTCTATATTTTTGCTGCTCGGGAAAAATTAATGAGTCATTAATTAATAATTAACAGATGCGTTAATTACTGAACCGTTTCCGATTCTTTTGGATCGTGATGACTCAGACGTGGGGTTTACCTCCCACGACCTACTCGACCCGCACTATATAGTCAGGCAGACGTCTACCCTAACCGTTGCCGCTTCGTATGGTTTCTCACCACCGCTCCAGATCATTGCGCCGCCAAGCAAGTCTTCTCCATCCCTTCTTTCGGCGTGCACCGGGAGAAGGGACAAGAACCTCGGGAACCCGCCTCTCGTGATCCTCAGTAGGGAGAGGGGCGATCAGGTTTTGGGGAGCGCACTTTCATCAGGCGGCGGCAACGACTTGACGACTTCTTCCCGACCTCGGCAACCTCATCCTCGGCGACATGGGCGACAACGTCAACGCCCGGCGGTGCCCGTGATCTTGCTCCCATTGCCGTCGTGATTCCATCTTTCCTGTTCGAGATCGTGGTAGAATTCATGTTTCTAGTATGTGCCCTAGATGTGATCTATTCATTTGCTATACTAGTTCACATGATTAATTCAATCTTTGCTACTGTAGTCATGATTTATCTTCTGTTTATTCGGATTAAATCTCGTAGTAATTTGCTCATATTTCCAACACCCTGCGCACCTCCGTTGGACTTGCGGAGTGGCTCGCCACCAGGTACCTGCCGCACCCAAGTGAAAATCACTAGCTAACCTAACAACGCACGCGTCACAGTAAGAATCATCGTGCTTTTTTAAGAAATTATCATGCTTGTGGCACGTGGCACACATAAAAAAATACTTACAGTATAAAATTACCGCGTCCAGGCCTACACGGCTATGGGTCGTGTGACGGTGTGTGCGCGTTTCGCGGTAAGGCAATGTGTTAGTTTTGTGTCAGAGCCAGTGGACAGAAGAAAAAAGATTAAAGAAAAGTTGAATCGGGAGAGGAGTATCATCAACTCGCGTCCAGGGCCGATTAATCAGGTCGTGTTGCTCGGCTCGTTCGGCGTTGAAAGATTCCATGCTCCACCACCCCCACCTGCCGCCGTCTAATTTAAGCCCGAGCAGTGGCGATCCCGGAGGAGGGTGGCGTCACGTCGACCCACGAAAACGAAGCCGCAACCACGGTGAAAGGATCAACCCACATGACCTACCTCCGAGAGGTCGTCTTCATCTGAAAAAAGAGAGGAGAGAAACTGCACCTACATGGCTCCAACGCAACTGCACAAGTCCATGGCGCAAGCTGACAGCTCCATGTGGGGCTGCCCAAGGCCGAAGGGCGCGCATCTGGAAAGAGATGGAGCCCCCGGGCTAGCCGATAGCCGTGTCGTGTGCCATTTTGACTCCCTACTAACAAAGAGAGGAGCAGTACAACATGGAACGGCACAAAACGTACACAACAAGCACACTACTATGAAAGGTCTGGGCATTCTTCAAGACAACTGTTCTTGCTTTCTTTTGCGAGAAAATTTTCGATTTATTCATTTTCAATCATGACAATACAACGAACACCAGAAATAATAAAAATTACATCCAGATCCGTAGACTACCTAGCAACAATTATAGGAACGGAAGCGGGCCGAAGGCAAGTGGCGGGGATAAGCCCTCCCATGGAACTCGCATCACCCCTTCACTTTGGCGATCAGTGACGGTGATGTACTTCTCTTTCGAAGATGGACAAAGCGATGGTTCCGCTCTCGGCGTGGCTTTGACGGAGGATCACACTCTAGAAGAGTTTTGCTCGGGGGCTATCACGAGCTAGCTCCGGAGGACACCATGGTGGTTTCATGCAAAGTCATGGATGGCCTAGCTCTCAGAAGATTTGCCATGGAAATGGCGACCGAAAGGCTACTTCATATCCATGATGACACCTGTAATCTGGTCTCATGTTGAGGGTGTTGTCTTTGTGTCAATGTTCTCGATGCTGAATGAAAATCCTTGTTCTGCCGTTTACATGTTGGATTTACGTGGAGCAACCATCTGATTTGCCTAGAAGAAAGTAGAACCCGCGCGAGGGGGTATCTTTATTTTTTACTCCCTCCGTCCCATAATACAGGAACGCTTTTTACACTAATGTAGTGTAGTGTCAAAAACGCCTTTATATCTAGGATAAATGTAGTAGTATCATCCTTTTTGGACCTAGCAAGTGAGTGAAATTACACAGGAAGACCCTTTCTGCGAAATGCGCTGAACAAGTGCTCAACCGATTCCGCATGCCACGACCAATGAGCTAATCGGACATCACGAAGGCCAACAAGTGCCGCGAGACAAACGAACAAAATATTTAAACATTGTTCGGGAATGTGGGTGCACGTACAGATAGTCTCCATTGCAACAACCAATGATGCACTCTCAAAAAAAAACACGGACGAAGGTCCGTCTATTTTCTTTCTTTCTTCAGATCACAAGGGAGAGACAGAGAAGTCCATGCCCCAGCGGGCACACGTCGGCATCACTCGCTCCCTCCTTCCGTCTCTAGCCCGCGTAGCTTCCCACAGTTTGACCAGCTCCAAGCAGCCAAGCAGAACTGCAGAAAAGAGGAGAGAAGCCGGCACAAGCGAGGCCGCCATACACAAACTGGATCATAAGCCAGCGGCCGGCGGAGGAGGTCAACAGGCAGAGCGAGCGGTGAAGGGGCGAGGGAGATGGACATGAAGCGGGCGCGGAGCCCCCGCGCTCCGGCCGACGACGGCGACGACGACAAGAGGCGGGCCGCCAGCGCCAAGTGGGGCGGTGCCGTCCGGCCCAAGATGGTGCTGGTCGGGTTCCTCATCACCCTCGCCCTCCTCGCCTTCACCTTCGGCGGCCGCCCGAGCCCCCTCCCCTCCACCCCCTCCTCGCCCTCGTCGCCGTCCTCCGTCCCCAAGGCCGGAGGTCGCCACGTCGTCCCCGGCGCCGGCGGCGCAACGCCCAAAAGTAAGCCTCCTTTCCCCGTCTGAATTTCGTTGTGGAGATCACGTCCTACGCAAGGCGAAAAAGCCCGATCGTTGACCGCCAGTACGCATAGGAATTCTTGGTCGGGGTTGGTTGGCCTACGAACACGCCGCCGCCGCCGTTGTCGTAAGCAAATCCGCGTCTTTATTCTCTCCGCCATTCACACCATTCAGCAAAGTAGAAATTGCCTTTTTGCAAGAGGTACGAGGATGCCATCTTTTGTACTCGCTTCGTCCGGAAATACTTGTCTTCAAAATGAATAAAAGGGAATGTATCTAAATATATTTTAGTTCTAAATACATCTCTTTTTATCCATTTTGAAGACAAGTATTTTCGGACGGAGGAAATAATTATTAGGGAGTACTCCTCCTTAAGACAGTGGCATTACTGCCCGCCGCATGCATACGCTAGTGTGAATTTTGCGCAAGAACCGCAGATCTGGCCGGATTTTCGCTCGGATCACTGGCAATCTCGCGGATTAGATCAACAGATCGTGCTAGCAGAGCTAGCAGAAGCAGGGCGACTGAATAGTCAGCTCTCCCTCTGGTTTTGGTGCTGTGGCGACAGTGCTGCCTGGTGCCATGCCGCTGTGTGACGCTGGCGCATCCTTTTGCGGATCTTGTCCTACCTCATCAATCTTTTCCCAAAGGGATGTGGCTTGTGCCGTAATGTCGGTGGATTGCCCTTGCAAAGGGTGTTCCAAAATGCCCACACCTTTTTACTTGATGAGTGGTCCCCCAGTTTGCGAGACAAGTAGTAGTACTGTTATTCTTCAAGTACTCCATGTGTCCATCTATCTGGGTGAGGCTTCGTAAAAGTAATTTGTTAAACTGCCGAGGGCCAAAAGTGATGAGCCCAACTACAACCTGAGTAGACTCTCAAAGAGTCATAGTCTCAATCTTCGCTTGCACAATGTCAGAAAAAAAAACTCAAAATTAAACTCTTAAGCCGTTCCTGAAATCAGCTCTCAACTGTATTGCTGTTCTTGAGCGAGCTGTGCCTACAGTAGATAGTAATTGCTTGATGTTACTTTGCTGCCGCAAATGTTGAATCCTCTCTTACTTTAGAAAAAAAGAGAGTTTAATTTTTTTTGAACCCGGCATTACTCCTTTTTTTGAACCCGGCATTTTTTTTGAATCCTCTCTTACTTTAGAAAATCCGCATTTTTTTTGAACCCGGCATTACTCCTTTTCGTCAATCGAATAACAACGGAAACACAGAGTTCCGAGCCAGAGAGTTCAAGGGGACGGGGTAGTAGAAAGCGAGTTAACATTCCTCATCTGCAAATGCTTCCAAGATATATGATTCTAACCTTAACGTTTTCTTGCAGAAACGGTAATCCCTCCGAAGAACGTAACCGCGCCAGCCACAGCTCCGTCGCAAGACAAGCTTCTCGGCGGGCTACTCTCGGCGGCGTTCGAGGAATCGTCGTGCCAGAGCCGCTACAAGTCGTCCCTGTACCGGAAGCCGTCGCCGTTCCCGCTCTCCCCCTACCTCGTGAAGAAGCTGCGCAAGTACGAGGCGTACCACAAGAAGTGCGGCCCGGGCACGCAGCGGTACCGGACGGCCGTGGAGCAGCTGCAGGCGGGGCGCAACGCCGACAGCGCCGAGTGCAAGTACGTGGTGTGGTTCCCCTGCAACGGGCTCGGCAACCGCATGCTCACCATCGCCTCCACCTTCCTCTACGCGCTGCTCTCCGGCCGGGTCATGCTCCTCAACGTGCCGCGCGAGCAGGAGGGCCTCTTCTGCGACCCCTTCCCGGCCACCTCCTGGGTGCTCCCCGGCGGCTTCCCCGAGGGGAATCCCATGAAGCTCAACGTCGGCGCGCCGGAGAGCTACGTCAACATGCTCAAGAACGGCGTGATCCGGCACGACACGCCCGCGGCGTCGCTGCCGGCGCACGTGTACCTCCACGTCGAGCAGACCCGGCTGCGGCTGTCGGACAACATCTTCTGCGACGACGACCAGAAGCTGCTCCGCAAGTTCACCTGGATGATCCTCAAGTCCGACAGCTACTTCGCGCCGGCGCTGTTCCTCACGCCCATGTACGAGAAGGAGCTGGCGAGGATGTTCCCGCAGAGGGAGGCCGTGTTCCACCACCTCGGCCGCTACCTCTTCCACCCGACGGACCGGGTGTGGGGGATCGTGCGGCGGTACTACGAGGCGTACCTCGCCCGGGTGGACGAGAAGATCGGCTTCCAGATCAGGATCTTCCCCGAGAAGCCGGTCAAGTTCGAGAACATGTATGACCAGCTCACCCGGTGCATCAGGGAGCAGCGCCTTCTGCCGGAGCTCGGCGACCCGTCGTCCCCGGCGGCGATGAACGCAACCGGCAACGACGGGAAGGTGAAGGCCGTGCTGATCGCGTCGCTCTACTCGGGCTACTACGACAAGATCCGGGGCCTCTACTACGAGAGCCCGACCAAGACGGGGGAGATCGTGGCGGTGTACCAGCCGAGCCACGAGGAGAAGCAGGAGTACGCGTCCAACGAGCACAACCAGAAGGCGCTGGCCGAGATCTACCTGCTCAGCTACTGCGACAAGATCGCCATGAGCGCCTGGTCCACCTTCGGTTACGTCGCCTACGGCTTCGCCGGCGTCAAGCCGTGGATCCTCCTCCGGCCGGACTGGAACAAGGAGGTGTCCGACGTCGCGTGCGTCCGGTCCACGTCCGTCGAGCCGTGCCTGCATTCGCCGCCGATACTCGGGTGCCGGGCCAAGAAGGAGGTGGACGTGGCCCGCGTAAAGCCCTACGTCCGGCACTGCGAGGACGTCGGGTTCGGTCTCAAGCTGTTCGATACCTAAACATGACATGGAGCTAGGATCGCGTTCGGTTCAGTTGCACGTTCCGACAACAGCATAAGTACGGGTTTTTCAATCTTTCTTCTTCCCCCGTGGATTAATTAGGTATTTTGGAGGTTGTCCTTGAATTCCTTTCGTATACTGTATTCAAATTCGTTCTTTGTACAACATGCCGGTTACGTATACATGTATACACTGACCGATATTTGACCCCCGATTATACACCGACCCATGCTAAAAAAAAATAGATTATACACCGACCCCTCCTTTCTTTTTTGGGAATATATTACAAATCCAAGCGAATGCCTTTAAGCACATCAGATCCCGCGCGTAAATTTTAAAACGTCCCGCTCTGCATGCGCTCAGAATGACAATCTGAGTGATCGCATTTTTGGAACAAAGACGCATGAAGCGTTCGATTTTAAATTAATAAAGCAACAAGGCAGCATCCAACCAGGAATAATCCTCACAGATCTAACATCATAAGTTCAGCGGGCTCGCAGTCCCGGCAAAGTAGATACTAATAGTTCACACAGGCAAGGATAAATCATATCAAAGTAGAAGCTAAACGCAAAATGCTCAAGCGTGCGGCTCTTGAAGTCTTGATCTCGACGTGCACAACTTGATCTGCTCCATAATCTCGTTCATGTGTCCCTCGTCTAAGCCTGTAAGAAAATATGACATTTATAAAGAATCTCGGCAGGGTGAGCAGGGAACTTGTGTTCGATAGTAATTTTGTTCCTCACAGTCCAAATGGACCAAAACATCGCCCCAACGTTGCGCCACGTGTCACACCCTGCATTTTGTAACATGTCATTTGCATTAATAAAGCATGAAAATTTGGACCAACGAGAACGTTTGCATTATTTGGCTTTTTATTTGGAGTTGGTTTTCTCTCTGTGATTTTCAAGGGCTCTTTAAAGTCAACTACTCCACTTTATATACTTCATCTCCCTGCCCCAAACTTCTGCCCAACGATCATGCCATGTGTATAGTGCAATATACTATTTTCTTACAAAAATAATTTGGCCAAAGAGTATTTTCAAAAATTAGTTTTCCAAAAACCCCTGAATTGAGGTTTGCACTACAAGTACTTGATTTGGGGTATGAAAAATATTTCAAAGAGTATATTTGAAAACTATTAGATATAGGATTCCCATAAACCACAAAAAATATAATTTAAAAGTTATTTTTATATTTTATTTAAAAGCTTTTTCTTAAGGCCAGAAATGGTCTTTAATAGGGAAAATTATTTTATTGTTTCAAAAATATTTTACAAAAATCAGGGAAACTCAGTGGACATATATTTTCCATATATAAGAGTTTCAACACATGGTCATGTTCAAAATATTGGACAAACCTCCCAAAACCATTTCTGCCCATTTCAAGGATTTGAAATATTTCTACATGAAATATTTTCATAAAAATCCAAGGAAAATCCATCAAGTCACAAATGCATATTGTGATCACCTTGCAATGCCTCATATAAATCAAGGTCATTTTGGTTCACCAAAATGCCCCAAAACCCTCTCTGATCAGAATCAAATTTGAACAACTTTGTACTACCAACTTTCTCTCCTTGACCCCAACTATTGCGAGCATGTTCACATGACCAAATGAGGCCACTAGACCAATTGGTGCATCAAGGTAAAGTGAATTGCTCAACTAGATCTACACAAGTTCATTTCTGCTAATTTCTAGGGATTACAAAAGTTGCATTGGCAACTTTGCCCAAATAACCTCCAAATTGGTGGAAGGCCCTAACTATATGTGTCATTTCACCTTGTGGAGTCTCATGGCAAAGGGAAATCATCTACTTGCCCAAACCATTATCAAACACCTTCTACCACTTTTCAAAAATCACCATTTTGACCACTAACACTATTCTCCTTGAGCTCAACTTTGTACCACAGCTCCTCCTAGTCCTCTCCTACCTCCAGTAACTCTCCCCTGGCCATTGCTCAATGATTGAGGGGTAAAATACCCCCATTTACCTCCCTGGACAGCCCCTCTCTCCCTCTTCTTCTACCTTTCTCTTCTCCTATTGACCACCCAGGGTATCCAAGGCCATCTCCCAGTTCTTTACTTCCCCCTAGAGCTACCAGACACTTTTAGCCGCGCCCACATTGCATAGAAAATGGCCATGCCGGCCATTGAGGCGCTCTGGAGCATGCTACAGTGCGCTCCCGCACTATAGCCGCCCCCTTCCAACCGCCTCCGGTCACCTCGGGCCTTCCCAGCGCGCCTGAAGATGTGCCTCGACGTCTGGGACACGCCACGCCTCTGTCCCCCTCCTCCTTATCCTTCTTCTCGCCCGGCTCGCCTGCAGCCTCGGCCCAAGCGCACCTGTGGCCAGCTCACACGCGCGGCGCCCTGGCCCCCTGCTTTCCCTCTCCTCTCTCCCCTCGCCCTAGACCAACCCCACGAGCACCCCAGACACGCCCACGCACGCCCCTGTGACCCACAGCAACGGCAACGACCTCGCCGGTGCATGGGTCCACGGCAAGCCCTGGCTCGGCTTTATAAGACCTCCCCGAGCTCTCCTCTCCTCACCACTCGCCCTCTGCACCACCAAATCACCCCCTGCATCCCCAGTTCCTCTCCAGAGCCGCCCGAGCTTGAGATCGAGCTCGAGCTCCGCCGCCCCGGGTCGCCGTTGATCTCAGGGTACAGGCCCTCTCCGTCGCTCCTCTTCCTCGATCTGGAACCGCCGCGGCTCACTGATCATTTCCCCTTTCCTCCCCGCTTCTTTTGCAGCCGGAAACGGCCGGAACCATCGACGCCCGACGCTCTCCGCCGCGTGACATCATCGCCGGCGAACCAGGCTGCTCAGACGACCACCTTCACCACCACCCAAACGGCGACATCCCCCTGAGTCCAACGGTGCCACCCGCTCGACCGGCTGTGCCCTGTAGCGTCGCCAGTGAGCTCGCCGACCCCTCTGGTCGCGAAGTTGGAGATGACAAAGGGCCCGCTGTCGACCTCTCTCTCCTCGCCTCCCTCTCTCTCAGGCGCTGGACCCCGCCCGTCGAGGTTCAAACTGGCCTTGGCCGCCTTCGGCTCGCTGGGCAGATCGCCTCTGGGCACATGCTGCTGCTGTTACAGCCCCAATTGCCTGATAGCCTTTTTCCTTTTCTTTTTCTGTCACTTTTCCAAAAATTCCACAGGATTATATATTCATCCAAATGCAATAATTCCACCTCCCATATTTTTCTAAAAATCCCACATGTTTAATGGTATAACTTTCATTCATGGCCAACTAACTTTTATGTACTATTCATATTCAAATTCAAATTTGAATATATTTAAACCACTCTGAAAATCCATTTCTTCTATTCTGCCACTCCAAATCCAAAACTAGGAATTTTCCCCTTCTTAGTTTTCACCCTAGTATTTAACAAAAATAACTTGACATTTTTCTGAGCACTTTGGTTTTTCTGTTTTATTATTGCCTTATTTTTTTCTCGTTATTATTTTGCGACGATAGATTGCGTTGCTGACGAAGGAGTTGGACCAGAAGACTTTGAAGACCCTGAAGACTTTGCTGAGCCAGGCAAGCAGCCCTTTGACCAAGTTTGAGAAACCCTTTTTATGCATGTCATATAGCAATTTTATTGCTTGCATCGGAGACATGATGATGAGGTGACCACATGGGGTGGTTTGCCACCGTTACTTCCTCGTTGATACTTGCATGGTGCATGACCCTACCTCCTTATGAGGGTTATGCCGGTGGGAGTAGGTAGGATGCTAGAGTAGTTGCTACGCAAAAAGGGACGGGAATATGCATGGTGATGGAGACAAAGTATATTCAAAAGACTTAAAAAAAAACCCGTCGGGTGCCACTTATGCCCGAGGGAGATAATGAGATGGGTAACCACTTGATGACATAGTGGTGTACCGAGGCAAGTGTGTGTGTTGTTTCCGAAAACGGATTAGATTTAAGATTTGTCGACTGTCCCAACCTTACATGCGCAACCACTCTACCCTTATATGGGAAAGGGCATTATTGATTACCTAGGCCGATACTAGCTTGGAGCCCACATTACTAGTGACGGAGAGTCGTTGTTGCGCTCTCTCGGGACGGGTCGTGCCAGGTAGGGCGGCCATGACTGTTTTCACAGGGCACCGGACACACCGTTGGTACCCCGTGCTTGTGGTATGTGATGAATATGGGAGCGAGGCTCTACAATTTTAAGATGTGAAATGTTGGGCACGGGGGTACTACCAATCGAGTGGACTCTATGTTAGTGTCGTCTAGGGAAAGATAGTGATCAGGTGCTTACCCCGGGTACTTGAGGTACCGCGGGTCGTGGATGACACGGAAGTTCCCCGGATCTTGTGGGTAAAGTGTGCAACCTCTGCAGTGTAAAACTATTCGAATAGCCGTGTCCACGGTCAAGGACAGTTGGGCGGTGCTGCTTAAACTACGTCCAGAGTTTACAAACCGTGTGTGTGTGTGTTGATAAAACTATTTGGGTTAAGTCAGATGGCTTGACACGATGCTCAAGTTGGATTGGTGTCCAACTCCGCTTATGTTGATATCTGTAACTTGTTCATATGGATATTTGTACTCTCATGATACATACTTTACATGTGGATAGATCATGCCATTGCACTCAAAACTAGCTTTCTGCAAACTACCTACTTAGTGCTATATCATTTCATTATTGTGCCCTGTTCCAATCATGGGTTGCTTGCGAGTACATTCAAAGTACTCATTGGCTTGCCACTGGTTATTTAATTGGCCAGGCATGGAAGAACAAGAGTTCGAAGAAGAGTTCTTTGGAGGCGAACATGCGAACTAGGACGTTTCCCAGTCAGAATGCCTGTAGGGTTAAGGCAGATGGCATGGGCTCTACTTATCGACAAAGATTTTCGCTGCTTAAGTTTATTTGGTATTCAGCCCTTGTGGCTTTATCTATGTAAGACTTGACCATAATGGTCATAATTTGTGTAAGACGATATGTATGGATGTAAGACTCTTGTTATTCAGCTTTTGTGTGTTCAGTGAGCATTGATCTCTGGGATCACTGTAGACTTGCATTCGGCGATCACGACTTATGAGTTGGGGTCCCCACAGAGCTGGTATCAGATCCATCCTAACTAGGAAGCCTTAGTTAGCATGGGCGTTATTTAGGATAAAACCCGTTTTGCAAAACCCTATATACTCCTCTTCTTTTCTAAGCTTACCAAACCCAAGATATATTTCCATATTGACCTATCCCATTCAACCTTTGTAGATTGCTGCTGTACCCGAAGACTTCCTGACCACCGGATTTCCCGTGCTTCTCGAGGATAGCCTCAAGAAGTGCCAATTTTACTGAGCCCCCATTTTCACCTACCATGAGCATTGGATCAATGACACCGAGACAGAGTATCATGTGGAAGTGATCGTGAAGGCTAATGACTCTCCAACAAGCTGGTTCTTCGAGGGGCCCCAGATGGCAACACTGGTTCTTGCCGTCGAGAAGACAACCCTCAAGGCACTCACCCGCCTCCGAGACCTTCTTCCAGAGATGGCAGACGAGTTGGCAACCCGCTTCTTGCCTTATCGGAAGGAAGGTGAGGATGAGAGCAGTGCACCAGCTCCACCATTAGAAGAAGGACTTCCACTCCGATTCCAGACCTACTTTTGCCTTTGTGCCGATAGTTTGGCACAACACTTGGCCTCGGAATCAATGGAGCTCCGAAAGGAACTTCATGAGACCAAGGCACTTCTTCGCCAAGCACAAGGGAAGACGGATAGGATCAAGAAGGAAGGTGCTCCCTCTGGTCAGCCCGCAATCGCATACCGAGGCGGAAGACCCCCAAAGGATGGAGAACCACCACATCAGCACCGCATGAGCGCAAGGGATTACCGCAAGCTCTTCACACCACCAGCAAAGCAACACCGTGTTGAGCTCCTCCACTCCCCCACTCCTTCGATCAATGAAGGAAGTCAGGCTACTGATGACGAGGAGGAAGACCCAGAAGAGCCATACTACGCGACCGAGCATTCCACCACTTAGGCATCATTCGCAACCCGGATATGCCCGTTAGTAACCCCTACGGTAGGATAGGTCATGTACCCCCTATGCAAAGTCGAGTCCTTGTAATGGTTCATATGAAACCATGTAGTGTTGTGTTTGCTTTTGGTATGTTTGATGGACGTCGTGCTTTCCTTCGGGAACTTGTAAGCGACTACATCACCCATTTGGGTTTTAATGAATGTGTTTGGCCTTCTGGCCCTTGCATGAAAACAATTAGTGTCATACCGACCCCCTTACTAGGCATTCCATCTATATTGCTTCCCCTCATATTTCCCAATCATGAGACCTTGACCGCTCCAACAGGATGCCTGTTGTAACACGTACTGGTACCTCTACCCAGCAGCAAGAAGCCAGAGCAGGAGCCAGTCAGGACCAAACCCAAGGACAAGCTCCACCACCGCAACCACCTACAAACATGGACATGGCTCAGCTTCTCCAAGCCTTCCGAGAGGAACGCCAAGCCAACACTGCAGCCCTCTAGATAATTGCTCAAACTGTCAACAGCCAGCCGGCGGGGAACGGCAATGGACGTTCCATGCTGGCGGAGTTCAAGAAGCATGCACCACCCACCTTCATCGAGACTGCTGAACCCCTGGATGCAGACGACTGGGTCCGCACCATTGAGGATCTGTTGAAACTAGTCGGCTGCACTAAGGACCGTGAGAAGGCGGCATATGCTGCTCATTGTCTCGGGGGAACTGCCAGAGCTTGGTGGGATGAATTCAAGGCCATGCATGCTGAGCAAAACATCACTTGGAATGACTTCAAGGCAGAATTTCGCAAGGCCCACATTCCTTCCGGAATCATGGCCATCAAGAAGTGTGAATTCCGAGCCCTGAAGCAAGGAAGTAGCACTGTCAAGGAGTACATCTGCGTAAGGCGGTGTTCTCTCAAGGTATGCTCCACGAGGATGTCAAGACCGATGCTACCAAAAGGGCGCTTCATGGAAGGCCTTAACCAGACTCTGCAGTACTCGCTTGTTGTGTGTGACTGCCCGACCTTTCCTGATCTGGTGAACAAGGCACTCATGCTTGAGGACAAGCAACGTGCTTTGGATGATACCCGTAAGCGCAAGATGATCAGCAATGGTAGCTCCAGTAACCAGAAGCCTCGCCCATGGCAGCCCGCCCCGGTCAAGCCAACCTATCAGCAGCCAAGAGCCCCTGCACCCCGCACCAACTATCAGCCTCAGCAGTACGCCAACCCCAGGCCAGCTTACAACAACCCCGATGCCGACAAAATCAGCAACCCCAATCAAGTGTTGGGGAACGCAGTAATTTCAAAAAAATTCCTACGCACACGCAAGATCATGGTGATGGCATAGCAACGAGAGGGGAGAGTGTATGTCCACGTACCCTCGTGAACCGTGGCGAAGCGTTATAACAACGCGGTTGATGTAGTCGTGCGTCTTCATGATCCGACCGATCCAAGTACCGAACGCGCACGGCACCTCCGAGTTCAGCACACGTTCACTCGATGGCGATCCCGGGCTCCGATCCAAAGAAAGCGTCGGGGATGAGTTCCGTCGACCTGACGGCGTGGTGGCGATGATGATGCTCCACCGGCGCGGGCTTCGCCTAAGCTCATGACGATATGACTCTACCGGCGCGAGGCTTCGCCTAAGCTCCATGACGATATGACCGAAGTGGAATATGGTGGAGGGGGCACCGCCTGCAGCTAAGGAACGATCCGTAGATCAACTTGTGTGTCATGGGGTGCCCCCTTGCCCCGTATATAAAGGAGCAAAGTGCGGCCAGCCCTAGGAGGAGGCGCTGAGGAGTCCTACTCCCACCGGAGTAGGACTCCCCCCTTTCCTAGTTGGATTAGGACTTGCGGGGAGGGAGAGAGGAAGAGGCGCCGCCCCTCTCCTTGTCCTATTCGTACTAGGGGAGGCGCGGCCTGCTGGCCGGCCTCCTCTTCTCCCTTATGGCCCATTAAGGCCCAACATCCCCGGGAGGTTCCGGTAACCCCGGTTTTCGGTAAAATCGATTTCACCGGAACTATTCCAAGTCCAAACATAGGCTTCCAATATATCAATCTTTATGTCTCGACCATTTCGATACTCCTCGTCATGTCCGTGATCACATCCGGACTCGAACAAACTTGTACATCAAAACTTATAAACTCATAATGAACTGTCATCGAAGCGTTAAGCGTGCGGACCCTACGGGTTCGAGAACTATGTAGACATGACCTAGAACTATTCTCGGTCAATAACCAATAGCGGAACCTGGATGCCCATATTGGTTCCTACATATTCTTCGAAGATCTTTATCGGTCAAACCGCATAACGACATACGTTGTTCCCTTTGTCATCGGTATGTTACTTACCGAGATTCGATCGTCGGTATCCAATACCTAGTTCAATCTCGTTCTGCAGCAAGTCTCTTTACTCGTTCCGTAATACATCATCTCACAACTAACTTATTAGTTGCAATGCTTGCAAGGCTTATGTGATGTGTATTACCGAGAAGGCCTAGAGATACCTCTCCGAGCAATCGGAGTGACAAAACCTAATCTCGAAATACGCCAACCCAACATGTACTTTTGGAGACACTGTAGTACTCCATTATAATCACCCGATTACGTTGTGACGTTTGGTAGCACCAAAGTGTTCCTCCGGTGGCAGGAGTTGCATAATCTCATAGTTACGGAACATGTATAGGTCATGAAGAAAGCAATAGCAATATACTAAGCGATCAAGTGCTAAGCTAACGGAATGGGTCATGTCAATCACATCATTCTCCTAATGACGTGATCCCATTAATCAAATGACAACACATGTCTATGGTTAGGAAACATAACCATCTTTGATTAATGAGCTAGTCAAGTAGAGGCATACTAGTGACTATATGTTTGTCTATGTATTCACACATGTATTATGTTTCCGGTTAATACAATTCTAGCATGAATAATAAACATTTATCATGATATAAGGAAATAAATAATAACTTTATTATTGCCTCTAGGGCATATTTCCTTGATCTCCCACTTGCACTAGAGTCAATAATCTAGTTCACATCATCATGTGATTCAACACTAATATTCACATCTCGTATGTGATTAACACCCATAGTTCACATCGTCATGTGACCAACACCCAAAGGGTTTACTAGAGTCAATAATCTAGTTCACATCGCTATGTGATTAACACCCAAAGAGTACTAAGGTATGATCATGTTTTGCTCGTGAGAGAAGCTTAGTCAGCAGATTACTGTCACATTGAGCCGTATGTATTTTGCAAATATTTTATGTCTACAATGCTCGCACGGAGCTACTCTAGCTAATTGCTCCCACTCTCAATATGTATCCAGTTGAGACTTAGAGTCATCTGGATCGATGTAAAAAGCTTGCATCGATGTAACTCTTTACAATGTGCTCTTTTATCACCTCCATAATTGAGAAATATTTCCTTAGTCCTCACTAAGGATGTTCTTGACAAATGTCCAAAGGATCTACTCCTAGATCACTATTGTACTCCTTGCCAAATTCGAGCAAGGTATACAATAGGTGCAGTACATAGCATAGCATACTTTATAGAACCTATGACTAAGGCATAGGGAATGACTTTCATTCTCTTTTTTTATTTTACTGCCGTGGTGGGATTTGAGTCTTACTCAATTTCACACGTTTGCAACACAGGCAAGAACTTTTCTTTGACTGTTCCATTTTGAACTATTTCAAAATCTTGACAAGGTATGTACTTATTGAAAAACTTATCAAGCGTCTTGATCTATCTCAATAGATCTTGATGCTCAATATGTAAGTAGTTTTACTAAGGTCTTTCTTTGAAAAACTCCTTTCAAATACTCCTTTATGCTTTGCAGAATAATTCTACATTATTTCCGATCAACAATATGTCATTCACATATACTTATCGGAAATGTTGTAGTGCTCCCACTCACTTTCTTGTAAATACAAGCTTCTCCAAAAGTTTGTATAAAACCATATCTTTGATCACACTATCAAAGCGTTTTATTCCAACTCCGAGATGCTTGCACCAGTCCATAGATGGATCGCTGAAGCTTGCACATTTTGTTAGCTCCTTTAGGATTGACACAACCTTCTGGTTGCATCATATACAACTCTTCTTTAATAAATCCATTAAAGAATGCAGTTTTGACATCCATTTGCCAGATTTCATAAAATGTGGCAATTGCTAACATAATTTGGACAGACTTAAGCATCGCTACTGATTGAGAAAATCTCATTGTAGTCAACACCTTGAACTTGTCGAAAACCTTTTTGTGACAAGTCGAGCTTTGTAGATAGTAACACTACTATCGGTGTCCGTCTTCCTCTTGAAGATCCATTTATTTAATATGGCTTGGTCGATCATTGAGCAAGTCAATCAAAGTCCATACTTTGTTCTCATACATGGATCATATCTCAGATTTTATGGCCTCAAGCCATTTCGTGGAATCTGGGCTCATCATCACTTCCTCATAGTTCGTAGGTTCATCATGGTCTAGTAACATGACTTCCAGAACATGATTACCGTACCACTCTGGTGCGGATCTTACTCTGGAAGACCTACGAGGTTTGGTAGCAACTTGATCTGAAGTTTCATGATCATCATCATTAACTTCCTCACTAATTGGTGTAGGAATCACTTTGGAACTGATTTACGTGATGAACTACTTTCCAATAAGGGAGAAGGTACAATTACCTCATCAAGTTCTACTTTCCTCCCACTCACTTCTTTCGAGAGAAACTTCTTCTCTAGAAAGGATCCATCTTAGCAACGAAAAGCTTGCCTTCGGATCTGTGATAGAAGGTGTACCCAATAGTTACCTTTGGGTATTCTATGAAGACGCACTTCTCCGATTTGGGTTCGAGCTTATCAGGTGAAAACTCTTTCACATAAGCATTACAACTCCAAACTTTTAAGAAAGCGACGACTTAGGTTTCTTTGTTAAACCATAGTTCATAGGGTGTCGTCTCAGCGGATTTAGATGGTGCCCTATTAAGCGTGAATGCAAATTGTCTCTAATGCATAACCCCAAAATGATATTGGTAAATCGGTAAGAGACATCATTGATCGCACCATATCAAAATAAAGTAAATGCTGATTCTGACGTTCGGACACACCATAACGTTGTGGTGTTCCAGGTGGCGTGAGCTGTGAAACTATTCCACTTTGTTTTAATTGAAGACCAAACTCGTAACTCAAATATTCTCTTCCACGATCAGATCGTAGAAACTTTATTTTTCTTGTTACGATGATTCTCCACTTCACTCTGAAATTCTTTGAACCTTTCAACTATTTCAGACTTATGTTTCATCAAGTAGATATACCTATATCTGCTCAAATCATCTTGTGAAGTTCAGAAAATAACGATACTTGCCACGAGCATCAACACTCATTGGATTGCATACATCGGTATGTATTATTTCCAATATGTCAAGAGCTCGTTCCATTGTTCCGGAGAACGGAGTTTTAGTCATCTTGCCCAAAAGGCACGGTTCATAAGCATCAAATGATTCATAACCAAGTGATTCCAAAATCCATCTTTATGGAGTTTCTTCATGCGCTTTACACCGATATGACCCAAGCGGCGATTGCCAAAAATAAGTTGCACTATCATTATTAACTTTGCATCTTTTGGCATCAATATTATGAATATGTGTATCACTACGATCGAGATCCAACAAACTATTTTCATTGGGTGTGTAACCATCGAAGGTCTTATTCATGTAAACAGAATAACAATTATTCTTAAACTTCAAATGAATAACCGTATTGCAATAAACATGATCAAATCATATTCATGTTCAATGCAAACGCTAAATAACATTTATTTAGGTTTAACACTAATCTCGAAAATATAGGGAGTGTGTGATGATGATCATATCAATATTGGAACTACTTCCAACACTCATCGTCACTTCCCCTTCAACTAGTCTTTGTTTATTCTCAGAACTCCTGTTTCGAGTTACTAATCTTAGCAACCGAACAAGTATCAAATACTTAGGGGTTACTATAAACACTAGTAAGGCACATATCAATAACCTGTATATCAAATACACCCTTGTTCACTTTGCCATCCTTCTTATCCACCAAATATTTAGGGCATTTCCGCTTCCAGTGACTATTTCCTTTGCAGTGTAAGCACTCAGTTTTAGGCTTTGGTCCAGATTTGGCCTTCTTCACGGGAGTGACAACTTGTTTGCCATTCTACTTGAAGTTTCCCTTTCTTTCCCTTTTCTTGAAACTAGTGGTCTTGTCAATCATCAACACTTGATACTCTTTTCTTGATTTCTACCTTCGTCGATTTCAGCATCACGAAGAGCTTGGGAATTACTTTTGTCATCCCTTGCATATTATAGTTCATCACGAAGTTCTACTAACTTGGTGATGGTGACTAGAGAATTCATCAATCACTATCTTATCCGGAAGATTAACTCCCACTTGATTCAGCGATTGTAGTACCAGCACAATCGAGCACATGCTCACTGCTTGAGCTATTCTCCTCCATCTTTTAGCTATAGAACTGGTTGGGACTTCATATCTCTCAACTCGGGTATTTGCTTGAAATATTAACTTCAACTCCTGGAACATCTCATATGGTCCATGACGTTCAAAACGTCTTTGAAGTCCCGATTCTAAGCCTTTAAGCATGGTGCACTAAACTATCAAGTAGTCATCATATTGAGCTAGCCAAACGTTCATAACGTGCGCATACGCTCCTGCAATAGGTCATCACCTAGCGATGCATTAAGGGCATAATTCTTACGTGCGACAATGAGGATAAACCTCGGATCACGGATCCAATCCGCATCATTGCTACTAACATCTTTCAACACAGTTTTCTCTAGGAACATATTAAAATAAACATATGAAAGCAACAACACGAGCTATTGATCTACAACATAATTTGCAAAATACTACGGGACTAAGTTCATGATAAATTAAAGTTCAATTAATCATATTACTTAAGAACTCTCACTTAGATAGACATCTCTCTAGTCATTTAAGTGATTACGTGATCCAAATCAACTAAACCATGTCCGATCATCACGTGAGATGGAGTAGTTTCAACGGTGAACATCAATATGTTGATCATATCTACTATATGATTCACGTTCGACCTTTCGGTCTCCGTGTTCCGAGGCCATATCTGTATATGCTAGGCTCGTCAAGTTTGACCTGAGTATTCCGCGTGTGCAACTGTTTTGCACCCGTTGTATTTGAACGTAGAGCCTATCACACCCCATCACCACGTGGTGTCTCGGCCACGAAGAACTTTCATAGCGGTGCATACTCGGTGGAGAACACTTCTTGATATTTAGTGAGAGATCATCTTATAATGCTACCGTCAATCAAAGCAAGATAAGATGCATAAAGGATAAACATCACATGCAATCAATATAAGTGATATGATATGGCCATCATCATCTTGTGCTTGTGATCTCCATCTCCGAAGCACCGTCGTGATCACCATAAATCACCGTAGCGACACCTTGATCTCCATCGTAGCATCGTTGTCGTCTTGCCAACTATTGCTTCTCGACTATCGCTACCGCTTAGTGATAAAGTAAAGCAATTACATGGTGTTTGCATTTCATACAATAAAGCGACAACCATATGGCTCCTGCCGATTGCCGATAACTTGGTTACAAAACATGATCATCTCATACAATAAAATATAGCATCACGTCTTGACCATATCACATCACAACATGCCCTGCAAAAACAAGTTAGACGTCCTCTACTTTGTTGTTGCAAATTTTACGTGGCTGCTACGGGCTGAGCAAGAACCGTTCTTTACCTACGCATCAAAACCACAACGATAGTTTGTCAAGTTGGTGCTGTTTTAACCTTCGCAAGGACGGGCGTAGCCACTCGGTTCAACTAAAGTGAGAGAGACAGACACCGCCGGTCACCTTTAAGCAACGAGTGCTCGCGGCGGTGAAACCGGTCTCGCGTAAGCATCTGGCGTAATGTCGGTCCGGGCGCTTCATCTCACAATACCGCCCGAACCAAAGTATGACATGCTTTGGTAAGCGGTATGACTTATATCGCCCACAACTCACTTGTGTTCTACTCGTGCATATGACATCTACGCATAAAACCGGGCTCGATACCACCGTTGGGGAACGCGGTAATTTCAAAAATTTTCCCTACGCACGCAAGATCATGGTGATGGCATGGCAACGAGAGGGAGAGTGTATGTCCACGTACCCTCGTGGGCCGTGGCGGAAGCGTTATAACAACGCGGTTGATGTAGTCGTGCGTCTTCACGATCCGACCGATCCAAGTACCGAGCATACGGCACCTCCGAGTTCGGCACGCGTTATTTCGATGGCGATCCCGGGCTCCGATCCGGAAAGCGTCGGGGATGAGTTCCGTCGACCTGACGGCGTGGTAGCGATGATGATGCTCCACCGGCGGGGCTTCGCCTAAGCTCATGACGATATGACTCTACGGCGCAGGCTTCGCCTAAGCTCATGACGATATGATCGAAGTGGAATATGGTGGAGGGGGCACCGCTGCAGCTAAGGAACGATCCGTAGATCAACTTGTGTGTCATGGGGTGCCCCCGCCTCAGTATATAAAGGAGCAAGGGGTGCGGCCAGCCCTAGGAGGAGGCGCGCGGAGGAGTCCTACTCCCACTGAGTAGGACTCCCCCCCTTTCCTAGTTGGATTAGGACTTGGGGGAGGGAGAGAGGAAGGCGCGCCCCCTCTCCTTGTCCTATTCCGACTAGGGGAGGCGGCGCGGCCTGCTGGCCGCCCTCCTCTTCTCCCTTATGGCCCATTAAGGCCCAACATCCCCGGGAGGTTCCGGTAACCCCGGTTTTCGGTAAAATCCGATTTCACCGGAACTATTCGAAGTCCAAACATAGGCTTCCAATATATCAATCTTTATGTCTCGACCATTTCGATACTCCTCGTCATGTCCGTGATCACATCCGGGACTCGAACAAACTTCGGTACATCAAAACTTATAAACTCATAATGAAGCATCGCCGAAGCGTTAGCGTCGCGGACCCTACGGGTTCGAGAACTATGTAGACATGACCTAGAACTATTCTCGGTCAATAACCAATAGCGGAACCTAGATGCCCATATTGGTTCCTACATATTCTTCAAGATCTTTATCGGTCAAACCGCATAACGACATCGTTGTTCCCTTTGTCATCGGTATGTTACTTACCCGAGATTCGATCGTCGGTATCCAATACCTAGTTCAATCTCGTTACCGGCAAGTCTCTTTACTCGTTCCGTAATACATCATCTCACAACTAACTTATTAGTTGCAATGCTTGCAAGGCTTATGTGATGTGTATTACCGAGAAGGCCTAGAGATACCTCTCCAGAGCAATCGGAGTGACAAAACCTAATCTCGAAATACGCCAACCCAACATGTACTTTTGGAGACACCTGTAGTACTCCTTTATAATCACCCGATTCGTTGTGACGTTTGGTAGCACCAAAGTGTTCCTCCGGTAAGCAGGAGTTGCATAATCTCATAGTTACGGGAACATGTATAGGTCATGAAGAAAGCAATAGCAATATACTAAGCGATCAAGTGCTAAGCTAACGGAATGGGTCATGTCAATCACATCATTCTCCTAATGACGTGATCCCATTAATCAAATGACAACACATGTCTATGGTTAGGAAACATAACCATCTTTGATTAATGAGCTAGTCAAGTAGAGGCATACTAGTGACTATATGTTTGTCTATGTATTCACACATGTATTATGTTTCCGGTTAATACAATTCTAGCATGAATAATAAACATTTATCATGATATAAGGAAATAAATAATAACTTTATTATTGCCTCTAGGGCATATTTCCTTCATCAAGTCACTTGCTTTGGATGTGGTCACGCATGACACTACTCCAAGAATTGCCCCAACAAGAAGCCCGACGCCCCGCGCCCCAATGCGCAGAACCCACGACAAGGCCGCGGAATGCCACAAAGGAACCAAGCTCCCCGCAACCCGCCCAACAATGGCAAGGGTCGTGTGAATCATGTCACTGCAGAAGAAGCCGGGAAGACCAGGGCGTCGTGATGGGTAATGCGTTCATATCAACTCGGCACCTGCAAGCTGTCTTGTTTGATTACGGAGCCACGCATTCATTTGTCACCCAAAAGTTTGCATTAAAAAGTGGCATGACCCCTACACCCCTGAATAACCCTATGGTGGTACAAACCCCCGGAGCAGATATGAGAGCCAAGATAGGATGTAAAGGAGTCGGGATTGTCATTAACGGGGTAGATTTCCTAGCAGACCTTATCATCTTAAGATCGCAAGGCTTGGATGTGATCTTAGGAATGGATTGGCTCATCAAGCACCAAGGCTTGTTAGATTGTGCCAACCGAACTCTCACTGTGACCAATGACCAAGGAGTCGAAGTTAAGTTTGCTCCCAACCCCTCCTCTGCTCAAGGCGCCCAAGTCAACTGTCTGTCAGAAGTTGGATTGGAGCAAGTGTCGGTTGTATGCGAATACCCTGATGTCTTTCTGATGAGCTACCGGGAATGCTTCTGGCCGAGACATTGAGTTCATCATCGAGCTCATACCGGGCAGGACCCATCTATAAGAAGCCTTATACAATGGGATCGGAAGAGTTAGCGAGTTGAAGAAGCAAGCTGGAAGAAGCGATTGAGGTAGGGATTTATCCGCCCTAGTGCCTCCCCATGGGGATCACCTATTCTGTTTGTTGCAAAGAAGGACGGTACCATCCGCTTGTGCATTGACTACCGCTCCCTCAACGAAGTTACAATCAAGAACAAGTATCCACTTCCCAAGATTGAAGGTATGTTTGATCAACTCAATGGGGCCAAGGTGTTCTCCAAGATCGACCTCAGATCTGGGTACTACCAGCTAAAAACCAGACCCCAAGATATTCCGAAGACGGCATTTGTAACCAGATATGGCCTGTATGAGTGCACGGTCATGTCCTTTGGATTGACCAATGCCCCAGCTTACTTCATGTATCTCATGAATAAAGTCTTCATGGAATATTTGGACAAGTTTGTCGTCGTCTTCATTGATGACATTCTTGTCTTCTCGAAGACGGAAGAAGAGCACGAGCAACACTTGAGGATGGTCCTAGACAAGCTTGGAGAGCACCAACTGTACGCCAAGTTCAGCAAGCGCGAATTTCGGCTGCATGAGGTTGGATTCTTGGGTCATAAATTAACTGCCGAAGGATTGTCAGTGGATCCCACCAAGATCCAAGCCGTGAATGAATGGCAAACCCCGAGCAATATGAAGGAAGTCAGAAGCTTCCTCGGACTCGCGGAATATTACCGCAAGTTCGTTGAAGCATTCTCAAGCATTGCCCGACCCATGACCCAGCTCTTGAAGAAGGACAAGAAGTTTGAATGGACGCCGAAGTGCGAAGAAAGCTTCCAGGAGCTGATGAAGAGATTGACCGCCGCCCCAATTCTGGCCACACCTGATATTCACAAAGAATTTGTGATATATTGTGATGCATCGAGAGCTGGGATTGGAGGTGTTCTTATGCAAGAAGGCAGAGTCGTAGCATATCTGTCCAGACAGCTACGTCCTCACGAAGTGAACTACGCTACTCATGACCTCGAGTTGGCAGCTGTAGTTCATGCCCTGAAAACATGGTGGCATTACCTCCTAGGGAAGCGGTGTGAGATATACACGGATCACAAAAGTCTGAAGTATATTTTCACTCAGAAGGAATTGAACATGAGGCAAAGAAGATGGCTAGAATTGATCAAGGATTATGATCTCAGTGTTCAATACCACCCTGGAAAGGCTAATGTGGTAGCAGATGCATTAAGCCCAAAGGCTTGTTCCTTGAATGCTATGCTTAAGGAAAGGATACCCGCCTTGTATAAGGAACTTGAAAGCTTCGGGTTGGAACTGGTTGCTCCAGGATTCTTGGCCAACCTCAAAGTCAAACCTACCCTGATGGATGATGTTAAGGAAGCTCAGAAAGGACACGAGAGTATTGAAGGCATCAAGAGGAAGATCAAGGCAGGCAAGGCCCCAGGATTCTCAGAGGATGAGCAATGAATTGTGTGGTTCGGGAATCGCATTTGCGTACCCAACAAGGTTGAGCTCAAGAACTTGATCTTGCAAGAAGCTCATGACACCCCGTATTCCATCCATCCTGGAGGGATCAAGATGTATCAAGACCTGAAGGGAAGATTTTGATGGCACGGGATGAAAAGAGAGATCGCCACCTATATTGCAAAGTGTGGTGTATGCCAAAGGGTCAAGGCTGAATATCAGCAACCTGCTGGATTGCTGCAACCACTCAAGGTTCCCGAGTGGAAATGGGATAAAGTCGGAATGGGTTTCATCACTGGACTACCTAGGTCAAACAAGGGACATGACTCCATCTGGATCATAGTCGATCATTTGACCAAAGTAGCCCATTTCATTCCTGTCAAGACTACCTATGATGGCAACCAGCTGGCAACCCTGTACATCAACAAAATTGTAAGCCTTCATGGTTGCAAATCAGTTCCCACCCTTTTTTTTTCATCGAATAGGACCCCACCTTTCAAAGAGAAAATCTGGTAAACGCAACGTGCATGTAGTCCAAACTTAAGCTAGTTTAGAATGGAAAAAGTCCATTTTAAACCCTGAACTCGTAGAGGTTCGGCGAAATGAACCCTCGAGTCAAAATTCCGGTCGATTGCACCCTAAACTATGCAATCCCGGTCTAAATCGAACCTTCGGGTCGTTTGGATGGCTGGGATTGACGGCATTCCGCAGAGGACGCACACCTGCTCAACGCTGGGCCGGCCCGTTTCCTTTTTTTGTTGTCAAAAAACAAAAATTCGCAAAGGCGCTACACCTTGCTCCCTGTTTAGCCGGCCCGCTTCATATTTTCCGTTAAAAAACAAAACATAAGCTCACGGTGTGGCGCTGCTGTTGTTTGATCGATGCAACGGCAATCCCTGTGTGACACTCGTTTTTTTAGGGGTCCCTGTGTGACGCTCGTGTGCGTCAAGACGGTGTGGCTTCGCGAACCTTCGCGTCGCAACAGCCCTGTTTGGGCCGGCCCAGACTTGTTTCGCTGCTGCCTCTCTGTTTCTTCTGTTTTCTGTTTCTGTTTCTTTTCCTTTTTCTCTTTTTTTATTTTTTCTGTTTCTGTTTATTTTTTCCTATATTTTTATTCTTTATTTCTATTGTTTCGTTTTTATTATAATATACCAAGTTTGTTGCATGTTACAAAAATGTTCATCGGTATATAAGGAAATGTGGTGGCAAATCTAAACATGAACTTAAAATGTGGTGGTTTTTTGCAATTTGCTCCCTGTGAAGACAATGCGCGTCCACAGAAAATTCATTTCTTAAGTATTTTCTTTTCTGAATTCACGAGGTGGTGGTTTTTTGAAATCTATTAAGTGTATATTACACAAATGTTCAATGCGTATTAAAAAATTGTTCAACATATATTGCATAATGTTCAACGCGTATTCGAAATTTGTTCAGAGGATATATTCGTATGTCTAAAAAAATATTCATGTTTAAAAAAAAATTCAGAATGTTTTTGTTCCATTTTTTGTTACTTTTTAGATAAATGTTTGGGATTTAAAAAAAATAGTCCCGTTTAAAAAAAATCAATTTTAAAAATGTCGTGTGCTCTAATTTTAAAAATGTTTGTGTTTTCATAAAAAATCAGGAGTTTTAATGTTGTTCCCGTTCAAAATTATTTGCAAATTTTCAAAAACGTTCATGTTTTCAATTTTTTTTGGGAGTTTTAAAAAATGTGCATGTCCCAAAAGTTTATTTGAATTTTCCAAATTTATTATGGTAAATTTGTTCATGAATTTGAAAAGTGGTCGCTTTTCATAAAACACTCAAGTATTTTAAAAATGTTTTGCGTTCGAAATTTTTAAAAATATCCGAATATTTTTTTATTTAAAAAATATTCGAATCTGGTGATGATTCATATTGTTTTGTGCTTCTGGAAAACAAGTTTGCTCACCCGCAAAAAAAAAGGAAAAACAAATTTGCTTGCTAGCTCAACTGGATGCAACCGCACCTGTAGCTCACGCGAGTTCCGCCTCTGCGTACTTTTTTTTAGCAAAACAAGAAGCCCGTATTTTTTTCAACTGATACAACCGCAATTGGTACTACTTAATCTGGTGTTGGTTCGTAACTTGTCAAGCCCGTATTTTTTTTAGCGTTACACAAGCTCGCGCGAGTTCCGCATGTGGGTACTTTTTTTTAGCAAACAAAAAAAGAAAATGGGCTGGCGCTCTAGTAAACATTGGCGCTCCTTGGCCCACCAGCCAGACAAATCCCGGTTGACACTTGCCAGGGTTTAATTTAGACCGGAATTGCATAGTTTAAGGTGTAATCGACCGGGATTTTGATATCAGGGTTCATTTCGCCGAACCTCTACGAGTTTAGGGTTTAAAATGGACTTTTTTCGTTTAGAATCAAGGTCGATGGAGAGCATCAAGAGAAAGTACTCCCTCCGTTCCAAAATAGATGACCCAATTTTATGCTAACTTTAGCATAAAGTTGGGTCATCTATTTTAAAACGGAGGGAGTATAAAATAAGATAAAAAATATGCGTGCAAAGGTCAGCACTAAGACTTTGAGCACTGCGCCAATAGAAAGTTACTGTATTTAGTTGTTTTTTCTTCCTTCCATAACACTGCAACAAATTTCTTCTACCATGACAGATATAGGCCTCTCCCTCAATCAAGAAGAAAAAGAAAAGACAGAGATATAGGCCGTTGTCCCCATTGAATAGATCATCCTCGGTCAGCTGGTGTGCACCTTGAGATTTGTTACGTACGTCGAGACCGATGGACTGACTTGATCAAGACGACGGACCTTACAAACCTGGACCTCACATGAACGGACTCATGGATTACAGTGCAAATCCACTCATGACAGCGAAAGAAAGTTCGTAATAAGTTGCCAAACCCACCACTACATTCCAAGCTCCGTCTTCAACCCATATGCAAAGATAAAGCCTCCTCTCGCAAGGTGCAGCGCCCACGCGGCCGCGGCCTTCCAGCTTTAACCGCTCCGTCCCCGAGACGGCGGAGACCCCAAACCAAACCGCAAACAAGACGCACCTTGTAGCCTGCCTGCCTGCCTGCTATATACGAGCACGGAGCGGAGCAAACGAGCGAGCTAGAGCTAGAGACTAGAGCTAGCGTGGAGGCGGCTCGATCATGGAGAAACAACCGATCAGCTGGCGGGGGAGCAACGGCGGCCACAAGGAGAGGCTGCCCCTGCGCCGCGGCGGCGGCCTGGAGACGGAGGCAAGGGCGCCGCACCCCCACGCCGCGGATCAGCAGGAGGCGGGGCGGGGCAGGCACCGGCGCAACTGCGTGCGCGCCGCGCTGGTGCTCTGCCTGCTCACGCTCCCGGCCTGCGTCCTCGTCGTCGGGAACCTGCGGGTCGAATCCTCGTCGCAGATGCTCTTCGACGTCGACGACCTCCCAGAGTACGACGACGGCGACCAAGGTACTGCCACAGTGTGCCACACCCCTTGGAATTCATACTCGACCGTTCACACATATGCGCATACGCATACGCAACGCAACTACTGTACGACTGTAGAAGCTGAAGCTGATCATCGTAGACTTGCACCACTTACTAGCTGCAGGGTTCTCAGCTAGTAGTAGATGCAGGGAATGGTCCTTTTTTGTAGAAAAAGAGGTCCAGGAAATGATGGGGAAGTTCATCGAGGGAATCGTAGGGGGGCACAAGATACCAGACGAACATGGTTGTAAAGCAGATTCCTGTTGTCTTAGCGTTGCTTATTTTACTCGGGGCGGCCAGGTCTAAATCCTAATCTGACGTTGGTCGCATATCGCCTGCTAACGATAAAATACTCTCGTCTTGCTGGTCTGCTAACGATAAACTTAGACGCGAGGGCACAGCAAGAGGTGATCAATCAACTAGCCAAAGGCCAGTTAAAATCGGTTACAGAAGATACGAGCCATGCGATTTTCTTTTCTGAGCCCAGAGCAGATTGAGAATTCAGTTTGTCTAATTCACATCTTGATGTTTTTTAAAAATGTCACATCTAAGCTCTCACAAATATATAATGCAGTCACAAGAAATAAAAAAAAAACTAGAACAAAAAAAAATTACAAACAGAGTGGACATCAGCTTAGAATTTTGGGTGGACGACGTGGACAACAGGCCTTTTCGTGTCAAAAGAGAGTAAAAGACAACACCGCTGTGACGCTCAGTCATCTCAAAAACGGACCGTCAAACCGTCCAGACTGCATGGTTCAAACGTATTAAGTCATCTAACGCGATTTTGTATCGGTCTGTCGAGCGGTCCAGACGTATCTTTTCCTGCAAACCCAAGACAAAGTGGGGGCTTTGCGAGAGTCTAGACAGCAGTCACGCAGGACATCGACACCCCCGGCCACCCAAAACCACTCCGGACCCCGCACCTTCGTCCTTCCATTTTCTCTTCTCTAGTCTTTCTCTCTTGCCTTCGCCGCTGCTCCATCACCCCAGCTGCCATGCCGCACCCCTGCCGAAACTCGACGAGTCCGTCACCTCCAATTGTACACCCGTGCTCCATGCAGCTTCTCCTTCCCCACCATTCCTCTCCTCTTCTCCGACCGCCGCGCAGGTACCATCCGCTTCAATGATGCTCACCATGCCCGGCAATTGTTCGGTGAATTGCCCGAGCTAAGTTTTTTGTCCCTTCTACTTTGAAGCGGTGGATTTGGATATGGAGTACATATACGAGCACTATGTTGAGTCATCTAACAGCTCGAACGACGAGGATGACTACATGGATGACATGGTGATGATGCCGGTGGTGCTTACAGACGCGGAACATGCGGAGCGTGTTCTGGATTTTAAGGGATCAATCAAGAGTCATCGAGTGCTCAACCGCAACCGGGCGCGCGGCCACTTGACGCTAATGGATGACTACTTTGCCCCTGATGCCCTCTTCGCTAACAATAGCCGATGTTTTTGGATGCGCAAAAATGTCTTCGATCGTCTCTACCATGGCGTCCGGTCTGGACGTCAGTACCCGAGAGAAACAACTATCACAGACACCGAGAGGCTCTTAGCAATCTCGAAAGTAAGAGAGTGGCCAGGTTTGTTCAGATCACTTGATTGCATGCATTGAATGGAAGAACTGCTCGAAAGCATTACAATGGCAGAGAAAAAACACCTTGTATCCCCAGCTCATTGTGAATGAGCAGGTGCTACATAGGAGTGAAGGCAATATCATGGTTGTGGTAAGAAGCCCACCATCATTCTTGAAGCAGTTGCATCGCAAGATCTTTGTATTTGGCACGCTTTCTTTGGCATATGCCCGAGTCTCATGATGACATCAATGTGCTGCAGCGATGACCATTGTTTGCTAGACTGACTGAACGAAAAGCTCCTCCTTACCACTATACTGTCAATGGGCAAGAGTATAAATTGGGCTACTATCTGGTTGACGGTATCTATCCTCCTTGGCTACCTTTGTGAACACCATCCCTAACCTTATGGGTCAAAAAAAGTCTCACTCTGTCCAAAGACTAAGCAGCTAGAAAGGATGTTGTGAGGACTTTTGGAGTTCTATAGGCACATTTTGCAGTTGTTTGTGGGCCTGCTAAACAATGGGATCGGCAGACCTTGTGGGAGGTGATGACCAATGGTGTGATCATGCACAACATGATCGTTGAGGATGAGGATGAGGATGAGGATGCTGCTGCAGGTCTTGAATTTGAGAGCATGGGCGATCATGTCAAACTTCCCCACCAAAATTCGGCCACATTTGAAGAGTTTGCTCAAATGCATCAAGAAATTCGATATGGAACAACTCACGAGCAACTAAAGGAAGATCCAATTGAGCATATGTGGGCGGTTAAGAGGGACAACATTGTTGGAGTGTAATATTTGATTTTTAAAAAGAATTTGAACTACTGTTGCATATGAACTATTTTAAACTATATATGCGGCTAATTGATCACGCGGACTTAAAAAAATTTGGTGTCGGATGTATGCGAGCAACATTGGATGGCTTGCTCCCGCACCAGTGTTCGCGGAATGGTCCTTCACTATCCATGGACGGGTAACAGAGCAAATATGCGGGTCAGTGTTGGAGATGCCCTCAAAGAGTCATCAAAGCTTGAAACTTCGGCTGTTTGGAATCAAACTTCATCGACCGAATCGTAGGAGCACAAGAGACCAGACGAACAAACTAGTTAGGGCATCTTCAAAGCGAACGCTCAGACCTTCCACAAGGGTCTGAACCAAGCTGTCCCGACACAGTTTGTCATTCAACATAGTCCTGCATCGGTTCATAGACCAGTCTGGATGTCCGTTTTTTTGCAAACCGAAGACAAACAAGGGGGGGGGGGGGGTTCGGGAGTCCAGACATCCACACGACGAATCAAAAGTCACCATGTTCCCCCCTCTCCTCTCCGTCCAGATGACTGTTTGGCGGATAGCATGTTTGAAGTCTGATTGAAGCGACTAATCACTTTGTTTCTATTTTTTCTTTATAAAATGCCACAAGATTTGGTGGAAGCAAGAAAACTACCTACCAGATATGGCGGAAGCTAGCTAAAGCACCATGTTTAATACACCTAGACCGCTGCTATTTGGCGGAAGGAAACCATGATTGATAATGGATTAATGCATCCTCCTTCACTGAGGATCTGGTCATCGTGCTTGCTTCATATTGAACAAAGAGAAGGTAAAAAAATCTCAATGGCATTTGCCCGAACACTCATCAGACGAGGCATTTGCTATGGACGGCGTCAGCAGGGGGCATACGATACCTTAGCCGTCGACCGATCTAATGGTGCAACGGCGGCGAATTACATGGCACCTGGGTGAAGCAGCGGTTGTTCGAAAAGAATTGAGCGGCAATCAGAGTGATGTAGAGGCAGTGATGGTCTTGGTAGGTGTGGATACAGAGCAAGAGGGGAAGAACGAAGTGGGGGGAAAGAGCTTCAGAGTGGGGTTTTGAGTGGTCCGGATGTGTTGGAGTCCGATGTGGGGGCGTTCGAACTCTCCCAAATCTCCCCCAACTTTCTTATCCGCTGGCGGAATTCACATATTTGGACTAGTTCATGAATGTTTGATGCCAGTGCCACACTGGATGACACAAAGTATCCATGCTAAACAAATATTTAGCGTCGTTTAGGGGTCGTTTGGATGGCCACCAAAAGAAAAAACTTAGGCATGCGCCCGTGCAGTTTTCGCCAACGCATGGGCGAAATCGACGGCGCAGAAAACGTCCGTCAAAAAATTGGCGAGCCCGTGATGGACGAGACTTGTCTGCTCCCTCCTCGTGCTTCCA
This sequence comes from Aegilops bicornis, assembly GCA_021605145.1. Taxonomy (NCBI): domain Eukaryota; kingdom Viridiplantae; phylum Streptophyta; class Magnoliopsida; order Poales; family Poaceae; genus Aegilops; species Aegilops bicornis. The sequence goes on along the minus strand of CM038674.1, from coordinate 601,738,883 downwards.
TCCGTGCTTTCACCTACGTGGTTTGATTTGATTGAAACAAAATAAGGTCCGGACCCACCTCGTTAAAATCAGGGGATGATTAGATTAGTAAGAAAAAAGAAAAAAACAGCCGTAGAATGAAATGAGAGTACGGATGAGAGCATGAGGAGCAGGGAAGCCGGATCCGCCCGCGACCCTTCCTCCTCGTCTCTTTCCTTATTTCTCTCTTCACCCGATCTGCATGGCGTTGACCTGCACTGCACCACCCGGCACCAGCGATGCTCCACCTTTCTTCCTCCTCTCTCAAGTGAATCACACTGAAAGGTCACCAGCCGGAGCCCCCCCTCGTTCCCTCAACCAGGCCCTCGATCCCCTTTCCTCTATCGTAATTTCCCCCACTCTTGTTAGATCTTAAATTTCTTACCAAATCAATTTTCTCTGCTGCTACTTCACACTAGGGGTGGAAACGGATCGGATGCGGATCGGATAGTGCTTTTACCACTTTCGTTTTCATATTTTCAAAACGAATACGAATGCGAATACAGATGTTAACGGATACAGATGCGGCTCGGATGTTATTCGAATACGGATACGTATCGGATGTTTTTTTGATTCGGAGCGGATACGAATAATAGTAACATCTTGCTTAAGTATATCAGTCAATAGCTATGTGACATGAAATAATCAACTTGTGACATACAATAAGTCAATGACAAATAGTTTTATAAATAAATACTATTGTAATGCATAATAGTTTCTAAGTTTAATCATGCAAAGAGTAAAATTTGACCACTTATTTGGCATTTATGTTTGGTAATTGGAATACTGGGGCAACAATTTTGAAAATTACCTCCCATAATATTATTCGGATACGGATATATCCACTTCCATATCCATATTTGTGTCAAAATCTCATTGCCATATTTTATTTTTTATCTGTTAAATAAATTCGGATACGGATAATTTCCATTTTCATTTTGGTTCAGATGCGGATGTTTCGGATACGAATAAGCATTTTCTCAAATACGAATATCGGATATTTCGGATTATCCGCTACCACTTTCCACCCCTACTTCACACGCATGTTGATCTCATTAGTAGGCTGGTATCTAATACGTACTATTAAATTTTTCTCTATGCTGCTACTTCACACGTTCTTGCCATCTCTGTTTGCTATTTAGCCGAGATAAGCTGTTCACCCAAGTAAATGTTCTTTTTTTTTTGGAACGGAGACTCTAGAAGCGTCCGACTTTAATTAATAAAACCCATAAGGCAGCAGTTCAAACGATTACAACCAAAATAACCTACAGAAAGTATCAACGATCCACGACCGGCACAGGGAAGGACATAAGGTTCACCGCGACGCCAATATTACACCATCCAAACAAATCAGCGCAACGACCAAGCTAACAGACTTGCCAGAAAAGGCACTCCAAAGACATCTTCAGCTCGCCGGATCCTGTCTTGCTTGCGCCTGAATCGCCTTGATGCGCGCCATAGCTTCTGACATGCGCTCAGCATCGCGCTCCTTCCCCAGAGGGGTCCACATCTGCAAAAATAGGTGGCATTTGAAGATCACGTCTGCAGGATGGTGAGGAAATTTTTCTCCATCGTAATCTTGTTATGCGTCGTCCAAATAGCCCATAGCAGCACCCCTACGCAACGCCAAGCTATTCTACTTGTAGTCCCTTTAGTGGACTTGAGGATGGAGACAAGTTGGTGCCCCGAGGCAGGATTCCAGTCCGTGTGAAAGGCCTCCCGAGCCGCACTCCACGCGAACCTGGCCAAATGACATCTAAAAAAAACATGATTCGCATCTTCGCCTAGTCCGCAGATCGAGCAAGTACCGTCTGCCGGACCGTTTCGTTTGGCCACATTATCTGACGTAGGCAGCCTATTCCTAAGCATTTGCCACATGAAGATTTTTATCTTCAAAGGCAGGCCTGCCTTCCACAGCCCCTTAGCTATATCAAGCGCTGGCCCATCAGTGAGCTTGTTATACAGGGACTTAACCGAAAATTTTCGCGAAGCAGTCAGGCTCCACTCTATCGTGTCAACCGTCGTCCCTAGACGGTTGACACCGATCTGCTGGACCAGCCCATCCCAAGACGCACGCTCTTCGTTCGTAAGGGACCGCATAAAGTGGATCGCCGGAGGGTCGGTACGTATTGCCTCCCCAACTAAGACGTTAGTGTTAGTGGCTATCCGATATAGGTTGGGGTGGCTTTGCCAAAGGGGGGATGCACCCAGCCAATGGTCGAGCCAGAACCGGGCTGATTGGCCATTGTTAATCAGAAATTTGGCCCCTATGTCAAAAGCCGGCCGCACCGCTTGGATCCTTCTCCAAAACACGGAGCCGTTGGCCGAGGCAGTGAAGGGGTTCCCGTTCAGGAAGTACTTGGCCCTTAGCAGTCTCGCCCAGAGCCCCGACTCATCTTGGGCCAACCGCCACCACCATTTGGCAAGGAGGGCGACGCTCATCAGTTTGGAATTGAGTATTCCCAATCCACCATATTTTTTTGGCCTACAAACAGCCGCCCATTTGACTAGGTGGTATTTCCTCTTGATTCCAGTTCCTTCCCAAAAGAACCGGGCTCTCGGAGTGTCCAGCTTAGCGTGAATGCCGTTAGCTAGTAGGAACATCCCCATTGTGAAAAGGGGAAGAAGAGGCTTGAGTTCGTCAGAATAAGCCTAGCGGCAGAGGACATGAATCTCCCACGCCACGGGCTTACCCTGTTGGCCACTTTCCCGTACAGGGGCTCCCATTTAAAAATCGAAAGTTTCCGGTGCGATATAGGGAGCCCAAGGTACTTAATTGGAAAGCTCCCCAGCTTGCAATTAAGTAGGTTTGCGACACGTGTGCTGTGCTGGTCTTCCATCCCCATGGTAATGACCTCACTCTTAAGAAAGTTAATCTTGAGTCCGGAGAGTAGCTCAAAAGCTAAAAGCAAGAGCTTTATCGTAGCAATACTATGGTCGTCCGGGTTAAACAGCAGCAAAGTGTCGTCTGCATATTGGAGATATGTCACACCCCCTGGAATGAGGTGTGGGACAAGCCCCTTGATGTGTCCCGCCTCCCTGGCTTTGGACAGCAGGGCAGCCAAAGCGTCCGCCACAAAGTTAAAGACGAGAGGGGAAACGGGGTCGCCTTGTCTAAGGCCTTTCCTATTACGAAAGAACTTACCCATATCACCATTGACAATAACCGAGGTGTTGCCACACGAGATCAGATACATGATCCGGTAGACGAACCCTGCCTCAAAACCCTTTTTAAGGAGGACCTCCCGAACAAACTCCCAGTTTACACGATCATACGCTTTTTCGAAATCTAGTTTAAGAATGACACCCTGGCCCGCGAGCGTTTCAACTCGTGAATTATCACCCAAGTAAATGTACAGCTACGATTTTATAAGATTTATGTCCCAGCTAGTATGCATCGATCTGCAGTCACCTACTTAATTATTTTTTGCACTGGTGCGACCTATCAGCAGGTAATGGGGAAGCAAAAGTTTGCTGTCATATTGTTCTAGCATATTCAGTTGGTTTGTGTTGTGTAATCCAGTTTGTGTGGTCTTGTATTATTATCGCCGATTGAAGCATTAAGATCAGCTAAACTGAGTTACCAAATTATCGCCGAAAATAGCGCTATCTATTTAGAGTATCAATGATACATGATACAATATTCTCAGGGTTAGTTGGAGTTGTTCTAGTATGTCTTTATAACAGCCGTTTGGTTGGATGTTTATCCTTTTATCTTTTTTCTTTTTTTTTTGCGGGAAGGTTGGATGTTTATCTGTTTGGCTACCTTTGGTAATGCCTGGGAGCTTTGAACTCTGTTGCTTGGTTTCATTAATGAAAATGGAGCCGGGGGAACCCCTTTATTAAAAAAAACTGATACAATATAGCATGGGTGAATTGGCTGCATCGAAGCTGCAATTGTGGTATGTGTTTTTTTTTTTTGCAGGGTGAATTGTGGTAGATGTTGGGCATGAATGATATGCTTTCTCGCGAAAAGAAGGAAAGGTGATACGTCTCCCGATTGTTCTTGCTGGACCGCTCTATAGTTAGCTTGTGTGTTAATGGTGCTAAGCTGCTAGCTACTTTTGTTTGCATCAATGATGAATGCCACTAGAGAGTATCTTTTCATGCCACACCGCTTTCTGAAGGAGATGACGAAGAATAAAGTTTTCTTTTTGAAAGATCCAGTAAATTGCTGGCTTCAATTAGATTAAGTAGAAAGCAGCGGAAGAACAACATGAGGAGAACCCGAAGATCAATGAGAAAAGAAAAACGACAACCCTATTGGCCACCGAACAACACTACCCTTACACGGCGGAAACGCCATCCACCCACAGCAAGACAACGCAGCTCCGACTCCTGCGGAGAACTACAAAGAGCAAAGCAATGTTGGCGTCACGGAAGATCATCGAACGGACCACTTGTCGCTCGTCATCGTACACCACCGGTGCCCCCGCACCGCAGCTTCGACTTCACAGAAACAAGCAACCGAGGTAGTCTCACGGACACGCCGGAGAAGAGCCGACTACCATGACCAATGCCACGCCTCTGACAATGCTCACCGCCGTTATCGTTGCCACAGAAGCCAGACCGCTCCATTGCCGGACGGACACGACCGAGCAGCACAACCTCCCCCACCTATCACTGGTCCCTCTAGACGGTAAGGAGCTCCTGGAACGATGACCCAAGAGGTGCGACGCACGCCGCCATCATCGTCCGATCCTAGGGGATCAAGGGTTTCCCCCGAGCATCCTTGTGTAGTGGAGTGAGCAGGAACGCCTCAACGACGTATTCAAGAAGGAAGCGGCGCCCACAGGCGTCGTCGTCGCCTGCCCCAGCTCAAGAGCCGGCAGCAAAGTCTTCACCCGGCGCTGCACCTCCAACCACCAACCCGAGCCAGACCACCATCGCAGACACACGGCCGGCGGCCGCCGGCCCCACGCGCCCAACGTCCTCCGCAACCACCTTCAGAACTGGACGCCGGGGTCCAGGTCTTCATCGATGCCGCCGGTCCTCGCCGGATAGAGCCGCCGGCCCCATGCGCCCGACGGTCGTCACGGCCTCCTCACAGAACAGGACGCCGGGGCCCGATCTGCTTCGCACCACCCCTGGAGCCCAACTAGTCGACTGCCGCCGGTGCACAGAGCCGTCTACAGCCCACGCGCCGCCGAGAAGCTGGCTCCCGCCTGACCCATCTCCTCTGCCGCAGCACCAAGCAAGAGACCGCGGCCCTCTTCAGATCCAGCAGGGGCCTGCCCTGGTGCGGTGCGCCCGCGACCCGCACGGCCACCGCATGGCCCAGGCCGCAGCCATCCCTGCCTCACTGCCCGCGCCGCACAGCAGAGGAGCTCCGCCATCGCGCCCAACTCGCCAGATCCGCACCCTCCTCCGAGCCACCAGATCCGCAGCCTCGCCGGCACAGCCAAGCTTCGCCGCCCTACGCGCGCCTCTCCGCACTCGAACGCGGCCGCCCCAGCCCGTGCGCGCACCGGCGCGGGAGCTGCGCCCTGGATCCCGCCGAGATGGGCAGCCCACGCTGATGGAGCTCAGACGGGAGGAGGGTTTGCCCGGCGACGTCTGCCGGCGGCGGCGAGGGGAAGCTGACCGGTGGATCTGCGCTGGCGGTGGCTAGGTTTTCGCCCCCCTGGCCGCCCGCGGGAGCGACCCGAGGAGCCCCCTCCGCGGAGGAGATCTGACGAAGAATAAAGTAAGATGAGGAATATGGTGTGGTTCAAGTTCTCGATACATATCTAATCAAACGTTCACAAAAATATCCATGGTCCTCACCTTGAGAGATAATTCGAGTTAGTTTTCATCATAACAATCGGTGGGTAAGATTGAATTTGTCTTGTACATGAATGTTGGAAGGGACTTATCGAACCAATAAAGTATACTAGCTTGCCTTAGTATAATGTTATTTCCGTTGAAAAATTAATGGAAAGGGTGATAACGTCCTTTTTTGTAAAAAAAAGTGTTTAGTTTGCTATAAATAATGATACTTTTTTAAGACACTACTAAAATGCTTTCATCTATGAATTGTTTTGACCAAATGCTAGAAGGGATATATTTTTTAAGAATAATACCTTTTGTGACTAAATATTTGTCATAAAAGGAATCAATACGTTGGGTATACCACTTTATATTTGTAGCATATGTTATGACAATACGTATAGGAAAGTTGAAGAAATTTGTACACATGACAGCACACGTTGATTCAAATGTTCGACTATGCATTTGAAACAATATGTTGTACATGAACGTGAAGACATAATATGTATATACACTGCCACTGAAGAAAAGCGGGGGCAACCAGAGGTCCATGTCCAGTTAATTATTCTAGATTGAGGAGGCAGCAAAGAACTGCTTCTTCTCATCATGTCCATTGAATTGCACAAAGGGCAGCCCAATTGTACTCCAAATGAGGTGCATGATCTCTTGCAACTTGCAAGTAACTGTAACGAGGAAAAGAACAAGCAACCAGCCAACTTCCGAAATACTGATTCTTAAAAAAATAAAATTGCTTCAAGTTGCTATGAATTGTCTTTGTTGCATTCTTTTGTATTGTTCATTGAAAAGACACTCTTTCGGTCAGTCTTCTCTTGTATTGTGTTTGGGTACAACCCACTTTGTTAATAATATTCAGTTACTGGCTTACTCAAGCGATACAAAAAAACTGTCGGTGCTCCCTAACAGTTTCCATGTCCCAATCCTTTCTAGGGATTTTTAAGTAATTTCAAGTGATTGTTTCTGCTATGAGAATAATGACAACAAATCTAGTTCAACTTATATTTACCATTAGTTTTTTTAACAACAGAATGCAGCAGCAAACCAATACTATTATTTGGTCCTCTCCCTGTATTGTTTTCTTGCGCTGACTTAAAACATCTTATCTTTTTCAGATATAAGAGATGCTATGCCTGATGATTTATCTCCATCGGCACAAATTGATTATGACAGACTTCTGGGTGGCCTTCTGGTCGAGGGATTTGATGAAAGATCGTGTCGCAGCAGGTACCAGTTTGCACGTTATCACAGGAATGCAGCAAGAGTACCTTCTCCATACCTCATAGAAAGATTAAGGAGACAAGAAGCACTGCAGAAGAAGTGTGGTCCAGGCACCAAATCATACAACAATGCTGCAAAACAGCTCATGTCCACTCAGAGCATCAACAGCACATCAGATTGCAACTATCTCTTCCTCATAATCCATGCCGGGATGGGGAACCGGATGCTTGAGATGACTTCAGCGTTCCTTTACGCGCTTCTGACAGGCAGGGTTTTGCTTGTGGACCGTTCTAAGCAGATTGCCAGTACTTTCTGCGAGCCTTTCCCTGGAACTTCATGGTTGATTCCTTCAGATTTCCCTCTGAGCTATAATGAGTTCACCGAGCGTAGTCCAGAGAGCTACGGCAACATGTTGCAGGATAATGTTATCCGTGGCAACACTTATCGGTCTCTAACCAGTGCTAGGCCACCCTATGTGTTCCTCTATCTTGACGGCGACTGCGCTTCCAACGACAAGCTTTTCTTCTGCCAAGACGATCAACAGTTCCTGCAAGGTGTGCCGTGGCTGATCATGCGAACCGACATGTACTTTGTGCCATCACTGTTTCTTATCCCAAGTTTCCAAGATGAACTGAGCAAGCTGTTTCCTGAAAAGGACACCGTTTTCCATCACTTGGGCCGGTATCTTCTTCATCCAACAAATGATATCTGGTATTCGGCGACAACTTACTACAGGGCCTACCTTGCTAAAGCTGATAAAGTAGTGGGGATTCAGATCAGAATACTTGAAACGGAGGGCATCCTCCAAAGAAATGGGGCATTTCCACACGTTTTAGAGCAGGTCCTTTCTTGTGCTCAGGGTGAAAAGCTGCTGCCAGAAATCGGCTTGACCGATGAAGCAGCCACCGGGAATAATCGGACAATTGCCGTTCTTGCGACTTCTTTAAGCTCTTGGTACAGTGATCAGATCCGGGAAAGGTACAGCGAGCACCGGGCCGTCGACGGCACCACGGTCAAAGTGTACCAGCCGAGCCACGAGGAGTACCAGAGGTCCAAGAACAAGAAGCACAACATGAAGGCGCTGGCGGAGATCTATCTGCTCAGCATGAGCGATGTGCTCATCACCAGCGCGTACTCCACCTTCGGGTACGTCGCGCAGGGCCTCGCCGGCCTCACGCCGTGGATCATGTACAAGCCCGAGAAGAACCTGTACAAGCCCGAGAACCATGTCGTGCCGAAGCCGCCATGCGGCCGCGCCATGTCCATCGAGCCGTGCTTCCACCAGGCCCCCTACTTCGACTGCAAGGCGAAGAGGGATGCCGACCTGGGCAAGGTGGTGCCGTACGTGAGGCACTGCGAGGACGTCAGCTGGGGGCTCAAGATTGTAAATGAAACTCGGTTGTAGCTGTAACTTTTCTTTTCTTCACACGGTAACACAATTGTTTGCTAAGATAAGATAGAGGGTAGGCTTCTCTTCTTTTTTACAGGAAAATATGTTCCACATATATAATTTTTTTTCCATCTCGTGCATTTGATCCGAACTGTAGATAGTTGATAAACAGGTTCATCAATAGGAAAATACTATAGTTACCATGTTTCCTGTCATTCTTACTTACTAGGGCATTGTTTTGCACGTGTTGGGTGTTTGTTGAATTTTTGAGGGCATGTAACTCAACAGCAATGTACAGCGTAGAGAACAATACCCTCGATCAGGGCATGTCTTATGAGAATGAGTTGAACTGAAACAACTAAAAACAGGTTCCGTTGATCTTGTAATTAAGAACATGATAAGCTACATTGTGAGTTACTCCATTGATTTCCCTGGAAGTATGGTACACCTGTGATGAGCTACATTGTGAGCTACTACATTGATTTCTCTGGAAATATGGTACATCTGTGATTGGAGATGTTGAGTGGTAGTGTAGAAGTTGGCAAGAGAGCTTCCGTGGTAATGTAGAAGTTCGCAAGAGAGCTTCTGATTTTCCAAGGGATAGATTCTTAGGGTATCCTTCAACCCATCAGAGTTTTGACTTCCTGACCATATAGATAATAAAGGACTTTGCCACATTATCTATTTTACGTAGATATATGTGAAGTTATCATTTATATTACTCCCACTATGAATAGTCTCAAGCACCACAAGCATGGTGACATTATGCTTGACCACCAAGTCAATGGAACACTCCGTATATATTCCTATCAATCCATAACTGATCCAGCATGGGGATCGAGCCATTATGAGGATTCACGATGGTCATGCATGTCCCATCACTGTCGCCGACGAAACAAAAGAACAACCAACCAACATCGATTCGGTTCTTTCTAGCTAGGTTTTTTTTTATGATAGTGCCCTGGTTTCTTAATTGTGCTCAGTTGTCTCCACGCTCTAAACTTTTGCTCATTTTTCCTCACTCTTGTCTAAAACTCTCACAAATGATTAAACCGGACGCTTGGCGTCGGGTCAATGGCTTGACCGTTAACTGCTAACGAGTGGGACTAGAGCCTGGTCCTCCTTTGACCGTTACGTCTTGATGAGTGGGACTGCAAGGAGACACGTCGGAGAAGCTTGTCTGAAACAGATCAAGTCACTCCCGCGGCGCCTCCTCCTCCGCCGCCGCCGTTGTGCCCTCCACCCTCTAACCCTATTCCGTTCGTCGGCGACGCCGCACCTCCGCCACATCAACCCCCCTCCCCCAATCTGGGATTTAGAAGCGATGTCGGGGGTAGACGCCCTCCGGCCCATCGACCGCGGAGATGATTGGGTCGAATCAGAGGCATATAATTCATTCATTCCATTTGGGTAAGCATCGTTTCCCCTCAAATTTATGAGAAAACTCGTCAATTAGGCAGAATTTGACCACTACTCGCTTGATTCGTACCAATTTGGGTTGCTTAATTTTTCACCCTTTATTTCGATCGAATAGGATTGATCCTGCGCTTGCTTTTCGGCTAGCAGTTAGAATGGAAACTAGCATGTTGTGTGGTACTAAACGCATATGATCTTTGGATTTTTCTACCCGATGGTGGTAGAAACCAGCATTTCGTTCAAAAAAATTCGCTATGCACTCCGTTCCGTGTATGACTGGAGCAGGTACAATTACCTCATCAAGTTCTACTTTCCTCCCATTCATTTCTTTCGAGAGAAACTCTTTCTCTAAAAAGAATCCATTCTTAGCAACGAATGTCATGCCTTCGGATCTGTTCTGGAAGGTGTACCCAACTGTCTCCTTTGGGTATCCTATGAAGACACATTTCACCGATTTGGGTTTGAGCTTATCAGGATGAAACTTTTTCACATAAGCATCGCAACCCCAAACTTTAAGAAACGACAACTTTGATTTCTTGACAAACCACAGTTCATGTGGTGTCGTCTCAACGGATTTAGATGATGCCCTATTTAACGTGAATGCAGCTGTCTCTAATGCATAACCCTAAAACAATAGTGATAAATCGGTAAAAAACATCATAGATTGCACCATATCTAATAGCGTGAGTTGCGAAACTATTCCGCACCGCCGGTTTGTCAATTAACCAGCCCACGAATGGGTGATCGGAATATGGCGTGCCTCATCTTGAGTTCTTGACTCCTCACAGCGGGGAGTAATCACAATTAGCTCGTGCTTTTGTGTGTGCTAGCTGAGTCACCGCCGGTGCTTTTTTTTCCTACGAAAATGTATTTTATTGGTACATTCTTTGTTTTACATCTGTAATTGAATCTTTTCTGTTTTTTTTTAATAAAATTGAATCTTTTCTGTTGACTTCATTATGGAGAGATGGCATTGTCAAGGTATCTTCAGTTTGCTAAAATAGGAATTTCAGCACTACCGTGCAGGGAGCTGAATCTAAAGAAACACACTAACCCTTCTTATATAAAAAAATTAGCACTAAAATCTGTGAATCAAAAGAGGGCCTGAGCTCCCCATGGTAGTGGGCACTAAACAACTCTGTTTCTGTAACCATGCGCAAGTGGGGCGAAAGATAAGCTGTGGTTCATTTCGTTTAGCATCAGCACTCGGCTCGTGATTCGTTGCTCTGGCTCTCCGTAATCACATTTGACGATGAACCGTGGACTCGCGGGTACGATCCGAAAAGTATGCACGCAAGTGCCAGTACTATCCTACATTATTCTACGGTGTGATTAATTGCTCCTGTCCTGTTTCCAGTAGCGGCGGTGCAGGACAGGAGTGTGCAATCCGTAGACCGTCAGTAGCTCTTAAGATTTGACAAATCCAATGCGTTATCGATCGACTAAAACAAATCCGCGAGAAATGCGCCGCGCCCAATCCCATGCAGGCCAGCCGCAATAGATAAAGAGTGGTTTCGCCTCGCAATGGCATCATAAGCTTTACTAGTTGGTTAGCCAAGGCACACGCGCGTCGGCGATGCAGCAGCGCAAGGCGCCCAAGGCGTGCGCGGAGGGCGTCACGGAGCCGGAGGCGTCGCCGGCGGCCGTGCTGCCGAGGACCGCCACGGCGCGCGACTTGCTGGAGGCGGAGGAGGCCCCGGACCAGTGCTCCATGACGCCGCGGAAGAAGAATAAGAAGAGGCCGATGGGCGCCGGTGAGAGGCGGTGCAGGCCGGTGGTCAACCTGTTGCTCGTCGCCTTCGTCGTGGCGGTGCTGCTGGCGGTCGTCCTTCTTGTTGACGGCGTCGGCGTTCCCGCGGTCTGGATAGCCGCTGCCAGAGCCCAGCTGCGTCGAGGTAACCAAGCTTAGTTTTCTCATATCATACATGCCTGCATGCTTACCGGTCTCTGTACAATATGTGTTTCGATCGTGGTAGACTGGTAGTTGTAATCTAGACCATAGATTTGTCCAAGTTTTGCATTTCTTCGCAGTCTGCTGCAGGCTACTTATGCGCAGCATCGGCAGCTGTAATTGCAGCATCGTGCAAACATGGGTCACTGCTTACTGAACTGAAAGTTAGCCTACCGTTATTATGCATTGATTTTGCACGTCGGCCGTGAATGTTCACAGCCTTTCTCAATGAAATTAACTGACCTCCTGCTAGCTGCTTGCACTGTCGCGCATAAGAGCATCTCCAAACCCCAGTCAACTGTTGCTTCAGTGTGGAGACGGTGGTGTGCCAACTGAAGCTAGCACTGTTTGTCTGCTCCCATGCGTAAATCTGAAGCCAAGACAAGTCAACACTAGCTTGAAATGCTTGATGATGCGTAGCGAGTAGTCTATCTAGCAGTAGCACATACCGATGAAGTTGACTCTGACTGGAGCTGGACGAGCTAAACCTTCTCTTTTTACGTGCATGCAGGTTCCGGTCACGCCTGGTTACCGTACGCGAGGAACGCGCCGGACAAACTCCTCGGCGGCCTCCTGGCCGACGGAGTCGACGGCAAAACATGCCGCAGCAGGCACGAGTCCACCGCGTACCGACGGAACACGCCGCGGCGGCCTTCTCCGTACCTCGTCGCGAAGCTGCGACGGCACGAGGAGCTCCAGCGGCGGTGCGGCCCCGGCAGCGACGCGTACGGCCGCGCCGTCCAGCAGCTGAGCGCCGGCAGGAGCGCCGTCGATGCCGAGTGCAAGTACGTCGTCTCCGTCTGCACCCGCGGCCTCGGCAACCGGATCCTCGCCGCCGCGTCGGCGTTCCTCTACGCGCTGCTCACCGACCGCGTCCTCCTCGTCGACCGGGGCAACGGCATGGGCGAGCTCTTCTGCGAGCCGTTCCCCGGCGCGACGTGGCTGCTCCCGCGGGACTTCCCCGTCACGGGCCTCGCCAACATCACCGTCGACGCCGCCGAGACCTACGGCAACATGCTCAAGAACAAGGTGCTCACGGCGGACTCGACGCCGCCGATGCAGGTGCCCGCGTTGGCGTACGCCTACCTTGAGCACGACTACGGTGACGGCGACAAGAGGTTCTTCTGCGACGACGACCAGCGCCTCATGTCCAACATCCAGTGGCTGGTGGCGAGGATGGACACCTACAGCGTGCCGGGGCTGTTCCAGGTCCCGTCCTTCGCGGAGGAGCTCGCCGCGCTCTTCCCCGAGCGCGACGCCGTGTTCCACCACCTCGGCCGGTACCTCTTCCACCCGGCCGACCACGTCTGGGGCCTCGTCTCGCGGTACTACCGCGCCTACCTCGCGCGTGCGGAGCAGCTCGTCGGCATCCAGCTACGCGTCTTCGACAGCGAGCAGGGCAAGTCGCCGCACATCCTGCGGCAGATCACGTCGTGCGTGTGGAAGGAGAAGCTGCTCCCGGAGGTCCTCGCCGCCGGTGAGCCGGTCATCACGCCGGTGCCCGGGGGCGTGTCCAGGACCGTCCTAATCGCCTCGCTGAGGCCGTGGTTCTACGAGCGCATCAAGAGCATGTACTGGGAGCAGCCGACGGCGAGCGGCGAGGACGTGGGCGTGCACCAGCCGAGCCACGAGGAGTACCAGCAGTTCGGCCTGAGGTCGCACGACACCAAGGCGTGGGCGGAGATGTACCTGCTCAGCCTCTGCGACGTGCTCGTCACCTCCGGCTGGTCCACGTTCGGGTACGTCGCGCAGGGGCTCGCCGGCGTCACGCCGTGGATCATGTACCGCCCGCTCAACTTCAGCGAGACGCCGGACCCGCCCTGCGGCCGCGACGTGTCCATGGAGCCCTGCTTCCACACGCCGCCCATGTACGATTGCAAGCTCAAACACACGGCGGACACCGCGAGGTCGGTGCCCCATATCCGGCGATGCGAGGACGTGCAATGGGGCTTGAAGCTTGTTGGCCCCAAATAGTACGTAGTACGCAGTAGTTACAGGGTTTCAGAGCCCAAACTCCATCACAAGTAGTAAAATTCTACGTAGAATTTAAGATGGGTCTTGTTTGTGTACTCTTCTTGCGGGTGTCTCATGGTTAAAATCACTTCTCCAATCCAGACATGCATGTATTCAGATCTTTATTATAATATACTTCCTCCGTTTCAAATTACTCGTCGCAGAAATGGATGTATTTAGAACTAAAATACATCTAGATACATCCGCGAAAATTAATTCGGAACGAAGAGAGTATATGAAAAAAGCAAGAATATTCATAAATTTCAAAACTAGCAGTTAAGATGGCTATAGAGTTGTCTTTAACACTGTGTTCTACTACGAATGACATGGGGGTCACTGGCAGCCGTTAAGCGCCACGTCGCGCGCCGGCTGCGGATATATGGCATGTCGGCGCGGCGAAACGAGGTATGTGGTGTGTTTTAGAAGCTTCTGACGCAGTGACTTCGTGAGTGGTGCGCAGGCTAATAGAGGTGTGGTGCGTGGGGGTGGTGTTGGGTGGTCTCTTACCGGCAACAGCTCGACACCTTCTTGGAGGCGCTGCCGTGGGGTCCATCACTTGCACACTACTGGATCCAGTTCTTTGGGTGAAAGGGAAAGGCTATGTCAGGCCGAGAGAGAGCGTCGCCGTCGTCACTTCCCTCTTTGGGCATCGTCTTGAAGACCCATGGATCCCGTTTGCGCTCTCCATGTGCTAGATTCTCACGACATTGCTGTCAGCAGGTGCTCAGCCCACGGTGTCGTGGTGTGGCGTCGAGTTTGGCAACGATGATGATGGCTAGATGGCAGGGTCTCAACATGGCTTTGGTAGTCGTCTGTTTCGAGCATGCTCGATAGAATTTCCTTTGTCTCGCCATGTTTTCGCGAAGTCAGAGCTACCCTGGAGGTGCGTAGATAGCGACGATAGCAGGTGATAAATGGTTTTTAATGAAGCGTTGGTTGGCGCAAGCTCTGCGCTTTTCTCCTGTTGACGGAGCATATTCCCGTCAGATCCCTCGATAGGGGTCCAAGCGCAGCTGGAAGTCATGGATCGGAGGTCACACGAGGGGTTTATCCATGTTCAGGCCTCTGGAGAGTAATACCCTACGTCCTGCTGGTTTTGATTATTCATAATGGAGGGATACCTCGTGCGAGGGGTTACAATGGTGTATGATGTTGCTACCGAGAGTTCTCCAATCTTAGGATAGATGGATCAAGGGGAACCCTAGACCTCCCTTTATATAGACATGAGAGGTCTAGGGTTTACATGTCAGATGCGATCTGGGGTGTCGTCGTCCTCTAGTCTTGGGCGTCACGAAGGCCTCTGGCCTCCTAGCGTTAGCACCACGCCATGGGCCTATTGGCCCCCCATGTAGTTGATGAGGCAGGGCTCCTTGGCGTTAGCCACCCCCGGTATAGGACCCCGTCAGTAGCCCCCGAGCGTGGCAGAGGTCGCAGTGAGGGTCGCGAGACCTCCGTCGGGCTCCTTCATTGTTCTTGTCTCTTGAGAGCCCAGACAGCCCCCGAGTTTGGCTCGCTCGAAGGACCGGCCACCCCTTGGTTTGGACGCCAAGTCAACGTCGTTGATAATCACATCATGAGTCTTTAAAAGGGGACCACCCGTAATTGTTGCCTCTATCTTCTGCAAAAAGGAGGGAAAGTCAGAAACTCTCCAAAGGCGATGGAAAAGTGGTCCGTTTCGTCGTGGGTGGACGACACTTCGGATCCGTACGCTTTATAAGGAGAGGGAAACTGAGGCTTCAAAACCCTACCTCATTCCAGCACCCGCCCCCTTGCTCGTCTCGAACCCTCTATCGCGTTGTCACTTTATTCCCGTTGCTCTTGTTCCCTCACCCCTGATGGCCAAGACGAGGAGCGAGAAGAGGAGGCTGGCTTCCGGCTCGGAGACGCCTTCCAGGTCTATCGGCGAAAAGCGGAAGAGGGCCGCTCCTAAAAGGGGAGTGAAGCCCAGGCACGCCATGCCCAAAACCACAGGGAAATGGTTCTCATCCGTGGCAACGGAGGGCGAGATCAAGGGCCATAAAACTTATCAGGGTCGCTCCCTGATACGTCTCCTAAGTATCAATAATTTTGCTTGTTCCATGCTATTATATTATCATTCTTGGATGTGTTACAATCATTTTATAGCAACTTTATATCATTTTTTGGGACTTACCTATTGACATAGTGCTTAGTGCCAGTTGTTGTTTTTTGCTTGTTTTTTACTTCGCAGAATATTAGTACCAAACGGAGTCCAAATGCAGCGAAACTTTTTGAAGATTTTTTTGGACCAGAAGACATCTAGTGGGCCAAAGAAGTACCAGAGGGGAGGTCCGTGGTGAGCACAAGACACCTGGGTGCGCCAGGAGGCCCTGGCGTGCCCAGGTGGGTTGTGCCCACCTCGGTGACCTCCCGCACAGCCTCTTCGCCCTATAAATACCCAAATATTCCAAAAACCCTAGGGGAGTCGACGAAACACAATTCCAGCCACCGCAAGTTCCAAAACCACGAGATCCAATCTAGACACCATCACGGAGGGGTTCATCATCTTCATTGGTACCTCTCCGATGATGCGTGAATAGTTCACCATAGACCTACAGGTCCATAGGCAGTAGCTAGATGGCTACTTCTCTCTTTTTGATTCTCAATACAATGGTCTCTTGGAGATCTATTTGATGTAACTCTTTTTTGTGTTGTTTTTGTTGGGATTCGATGAACTTTGAGTTTATGATCAGATCTATATCCATGAATATTATTTGAGTCTTCTTTGATCTCTTATATGCATGATTGTTTATAGCCTCGTATTTCTTCTTCGAATCTTTGGTTTAGTTAGGCCAACTAGATCGGGTTTTCTTGCCATGGTAAGAGGTGCTTTGTGATGGGTTCGATCTTGTGGTGTTGTTTCCCAGTGACAGAAGAGGCAGCAAGACACGCATGTATCGTTGTTATTAAGGATAGCAAGATGGGGGCTATTCCTACATGAATAGATCTCGTCTACATCATGTCATCGTTCTTATTGCATTACTCCGTTTCTCTATGAACTTAATACACTAGATGCATGCTGGATAGAGGTCAATGTGTGGAGTAATAGTAGTAGATGCAGGCAGGAGTCGGTCTAGTAATCTTGGACGTGATGCCTGCATATTGATCATTGCATTGGATATCGTCATAATTATTCACTAGTAGAAAACAGGGCTTTGGTCACAACGCAATATACACATTAGTCCCGATTGCATTACGAACGGAACTAATGTGAGGATTAGTCCCGGTTCGAGCGGCTAAAGGCATTAGTCCCGGTTCACTAAAGGGTGCGATGCCCTTTAGTCCTGGTTCGTGTCTCAAACCGAGACTAAAGGGCCCATTTCTCAAACTCTCCCCCCATGCCCCCGTGTATCGCCATTTCAGTTTTGAAAAAAAAAGAAAATGACAAAAACTTCAAAAAATAAAATCCTTCGAGATGTAGTTATATTACTACATCTACTAGTTAGGAAAATTTAAAAACTTAAATTTGGACATGTTTTGCAAAAAGTGTAGGGAAAAAGTAAAACGTCCATAACTTTTGCATACAATGTCGGAAAAAAACGTATAATATATCAAAATGTTCAGCACGAAAATCCGCATCCGATTTGGGCCGCCTATGGCCTGTTTGCAAATTTTTAGAATCCTAAAATTCTAAAAGGAAAAAAATTATGCTCAAATTTCAGTTTTTTGAATTTTGGTTAAATCTGGTCAAACTATGGTCAAACTACTTATTCAAGAAGTATTAGTGTTACTAAATAATTATTCAAGAATATTAGTGTTACTAAATATTTATTTCAGTTTTTTTTTAATTTTGGTTAAATCTGGTCAAGCTGCGGTCAAACTACTTATTCAAGAAATATTAGTGTTACTAAATAATAATTATTTTTAGAACAATAGTTTCAAACTCAAAAGTGAAACGTGTGACTTCATGCTCAAGCTAAACTCCTGAGGGTTAATAGGATTGACATCTTACTATTGTCAGGAAAACAACAAGTGCAGACTTGGAAACAAGGGGGAATAGAACCCGGAAGTTAAGCGTGCTCAGGCTGGAGTAGTGAGAGGATGGGTGACCGGTCGGGAAGTTAGATGATTTGGAATGATGAGGGGTGGATGATTAGAGATTAGAGGTTAAATTGAGCAGTGATGAGGGGTGATTAGAGATTAGAGGTTAAAATAATTCAGAAATTTGAAAATTGGAAAAGATTACAAAAAAAATTCATAAAATTTCCTTTAGTCCCGGTTGGTGTTACCAACCGGGACTAAGGTGAAGCTCCAGGCAGCGGCCACATGGAGGGTCTTTAGTACCGGTTCATATAAGAACCCGGACTAAAGGGGGGGCCTTTAGTACCGACCCTTTAGTCCCGGTTCCAGAACTGGGACTAAAGGCCCTCTAGAACCGGGACAAAAGGGCCTTTTTCTACTAGTGATTCGATGTTCTATCAATTGCCCAATAGTAATTTGTTTACCCACCATGTGCTATTTTCTTGAGAGAAGCCACTAGTGAAATCTACGGCCCCCAGGTCTATTCTTTATCATATTTGCTTTGAGATCTATTTTTATTTGATTTTATTTTCAGATCTGTTATTCCAAAAACCCAAAAATACCTTGCTGCACTTTTTTATTATTTAGTTTATTCTTGTTTTATAGATAGCTATTTATCCAATCTACCACAAATTTATCTATCTTTTTGCCGGGGAGGATCAAGTCAAGCCTCCCGTCAACTTGCCAATTTCTAACGTCGTTACCTAAAAGGGATTGACAACCCCTCATAAGCATCGGGTTGCAAGTATTTGTTCTGTGTGTGCAGGTACCATTTACACAGTGTTGCTTGATTCTCCTACTGGATTGATACCTTGGTTTCATAACTGAGGGAAATACTGTTGGGGAACGTTGCATGGAAAACAAAAAAAATTCTACGCACACGCAACATTTATCCATGAAGATGCATAGCTACGAGAAGGGAGAGTGTGTCTACATAACCTCATAGACCGTAAAGCGGAAGCATTTATTAACGCGGTTGATGTAGTCGAACTTCTTCGCGATCTAATCGATCAAGTACCGCATGTACGATACCTCCGTGTTCAGCACACGTTCAGCTCGATGAAGTCCTCGCCTTCTTGATCCAGCAAGATGGGCGAAGTAGTAGATGAGTTCCGGCAACACGACGACATGGTGATGGTGATGGTGAACTCATTCCCGCAGGGCTTCGTCGAGCACTGCAAAGAAACTGGACGGAGGACTAAACTGTGGAGAGGGGTGCCGCACACGGCCAAGAGATTGTCGTGGTTTTGTGTGGCGCCCCTCCACTCATATATATATAGTGGGGGAGGGGAGGCAGCCAGGAGGCGCCCCAAGGGTGGCCGGTGGCCCCCTTGGGCTCCTGCCCTCTAGCGCCCCCCCTTCCTTGTATGCCTACGGGGGGGAGGCAGGAGGAGGTGGCGCCCCCTTTCCTTCCTCCTAGGTGGAGGGAAGGAAACAAGGGCTAGCCCTCCCCCTTTTCCATCCCTAGGGCCAGCGGACAAGGGAGGCCAAACCGGTGCGGCGACGTGGTATCCCTCGCCGGATCCAGATGAGGTGGCGGTGCTCTGGTCGGATCCGGGCGCATGGGGTGTGATAATCCCCAAGTGCAGGGAATCATCGTAGCAATTCCCAAAGGTGGAAGTGATAAGTATGGAGTGTCGAACCCACAAGGAGTGAGGGAGTCCTGGATTAGGGGGTCTCCGGACAGCCGGAGTATATCCTTTGGCCGGACTATTGGACTATGAAGATACAAGATTGAAGACTTTGTCTCGTGTCCGGATGGGACTCTCCTTGGCGTGGAAGGCAAGCTTGGTGATACGGATATGTAGATCTCCTCCCTTGTAACCGACTCTGTGTAACCCTAGCCCCCTCCGGTGTCTATATAAACCGGAGGGTTTAGTCCGTAGGACAACAACAATCATACCATAGGCTAGCTTCTAGGGTTTAGCCTTCTACGATCTCGTGGTAGATCAACTCTTGAATAGTCATATCATCAAGATCAATCAAGCAGGAAGTAGGGTATTACCTCCATCGAGAGGGCCCGAACCTGGGTAAACATCGTGTCCCCCGCCTCCTGTTACCATCCACCTTAGACGCACAGTTTGGGACCCCCTACCCGAGATCTGCCGGTTTTGACACCGACATTGGTGCTTTTATTGAGAGTTCCACTGTGCCGTCACCGTAAGGAAGGATGGCTCGTCTCGTTGTCAGGGACAATATCACCTCTGGGGGAGCCTTGGCTGTAGGCCAAACTCTCCGACTAGGTGGCTTCGTTATGACCGCCTGTTCGGCCGCTACGCCAATGATGACTTCTCGGGTCATCGAGAACAGCCTTCACATCGGCTCAGAGTTTACCGAGCGGATGAACCCAATGGAGCTCTCCTCTTTGAACGAGCTCTTGGATCGCATCGCCGCTTTGTGAGTCGCTACGGACTATGATTGGATTGGGCTTAAACCCGACCAAAGGGGGATTAACTCTCCGCCGGTCACCCATCAGATAGAGGTGGTGGAAGAGCAATGCGGCGATTCTTCCTCTATCTTAAGGACAAACTATGTCCGGATTCCCGAGCTCTCCGAGCCGGATACCCGTCTACGGGAGGACATCGCCCAACCCCTGAACCTAGAATCAGGCAGCGGGCCGGACCTATTGGGCAACGTCCCGGAGCCCGAACTTCCAAGATCGGAAACTCCTCCGTCCCTAGGTCAAAGATCGGGTCAAAGTTCGGACTTAAATCCACCCACCCACCCAGATACAAACGATCTTTCCCACATTAGGTAAGAGCCCCGGGAGACAGTACATCACTATTGCGCCAGATTCTTCCTTATAATGAACAAGGTCAAGGACTGTCGCAAGGAAGATGCAATTTCATTCTTTTGCAATAATTGCACGGACAAGGGAATCCTCAACGCTATAAGTCGCCGTGATATAACACGCTTCACAGACTGGGCGGCCATAGTACGGAAGTACTGTGCGATGGAAAGCGCCTGGAAAACCCAAGCAAAATTTTGGGACAATCCGGCTCTGACTAAACACCCAGTCCGAATTAAAAGGGTGCACTCTCACAAGTCGCCCGACTCAATTACAAAGAAGCAAAAGCCCACTACAAGGCGTGGAACCGTATTGAGGGATGGCTTAACGGGCCCTGCAAAAATCACAGTACGGCGGATACCACACCAACACACAGCCTTAGAGCATGTTGGGTACTCCGGCAGGTGGCCAAGAGCGGTGAGGATCTCCTCATTCAAAACACCGCAGAGCACCATCCCGTGGATAACAATACATTATTGATAGTCTTCGAGACCTTCGCCTCAAATAATAGGCGTGGCGAGCACTCATGCCTTGCGAAGTCTGCCACGTGGCAACAATAAATCCATGGAGCGACACGGCTATCACCTTCAATGCCAGTGACGAGCCTAAATTCCGAACAGCCCGAGCACCAACCGCCTTGGTCCTCAGCCCAATTGTGGACGGCTTTCGGCTCACTAAAGTACTCATGGACGGCGGCAGCGGATTAAACCTCATTTATGAAGAGACTCTTCAAAAAATGGAAATAGGCAGAAACCGCATTGAGCAAAGCAGCACGACCTTCAGAGGAATCATCCCGATCGGAGAGGCACGCGTTGCGCTGGGAAAATAACACTAGACGTGGTATTCGGCACTCCGGAGAATTACAGGTCTGAAGAAATTACATTCCAAGTTGCCCCGTTCGGTAGCGGATACCACGCCCTTCTAGGGCAGGAGGCATTCACGATCTTCCAAGCCATACCCCATTACGGGTGCATGAAGCTGAAAAAATGCCCGGGCCCAATGGAATCATCACTCTCGCTAGTGATCCGGACATAGCACTCCGCGCCGAAAACAAAACAGCCGCACTGGCCCTCGAGGCACTATCCGAAGCCCTTGCGGCGGAGGAATTAACTACGCTGCGCTCCACAGTGGACAGAGACGATGTGATACTCGACAAAATATCCAAGTCCACCTCTTTCAAACCAGCGGATGAAATAGTCAAATTCCAAGTCCACCCAACGGACCCTACAAAAACAGCATCCATCGGGGCATAGTTAAACCCCGCTGTAGACGCCGCACTATGAGAGTTCCTGCGCGAGAATTGGGACATATTCTCCTGGCATCCTTCAGACATGCCAGGAATCCCACGCAGGCTGGCCGAGCATAGCCTTAACATTCTAAAGGGATTCAAGCCGGTCAAGCAGACTCTTCGGCGTTTCTCTGAACCTAAGCGACAAGCCATGGGAGAGGAGCTAGCCAAGTTATTGGAGGCCGGATTCATTAGAGAAATAAAACATCCGGACTGGCAAGCAAACCTGGTGATGGTACCAAAGAAGGACAAATCCTGGCGCCTATGCGTCGACTTCAAGGACCTCAACAAGGCTTGCCCAAAGGATCTCTCCCCCCTCCCTCGCATCGATCAAATTATCGATGCTACCGCGGGACACGACTCACTGTGTTTCCTCGATGCATACTCCGGCTACCACCAAATCAAGATGGCGGAGTCTGATCAAGCCGCAACTGCATTTATTACTCCATACGGCCCCTTCTGTTTCAACACAATGCCCTTCGGGCTCAAAAACACCGGCGCTACGAATCAACGCATGATTCAGACATGTCTGGAAAAGCAGATCGGCAAAACAGTGGAGGCATACATAGACGATGTGGTTGTTAAAACCAGACACGTCGACTCCTTAATAGACGACTTGAGGCTCACATTCGACAATCTCCAAACATACGACATTAAGCTTAATCCGGAAAAATGCATTTACAGCGTGCCTGCCGGAAAGCTCCTAGGCTTCATTGTCTCCAGTAGAGGAATCAAAGCAAATCCGGCTAAAATCAGAGCTCTGTCACAGTTGGCTATCCCAACTGACCTCAAGCAAATCCAGAAGTTAACTGGATGCGTGGCGGTGCTACCTCTTGAGCACTGCGTTGGATTTCCCCGAAGAGGAGAGGATGATGCAGAAAAGTAGCGTAAGTATTTCCCTCAGTTTTTGAGAATCAAGGTATCAATCCAGTAGGAGGCCACGCACAAGTCCCTCGTACCTGCACAAAATGATAGCTCCTCGCAACCAACGCGATTAGGGGTTGTCAATCCCTTCACGGTCACTTACGAGAGTGAGATCTGATAGAGATGATAAATAATATTTTTGGTATTTTTGGTATAGATATGCAAAGTAAAAAGTAAAAGGCAAAGTAAAAACAAAGCAAGTAATAAAGTGATCGAGATTGATATAATGAGAATAGACCCGGGGGCCGTAGGTTTCACTAGTGGCTTCTCTCAAGAGCATAAGTATTCTACGATGGGTGAACAAATTATTCTTGAGCAATTGACAAAATTGAGCATAGTTATGAGTATATCTAGGTATGATCATGTATATAGGCATCACGTCCAAGACAAGTAGACCGAAACGATTACGCATCTACTACTATTACTCCACTCATCGACCACTATCCAAAGATGCATCTAGAGTATTAAGTTAAAAACAGAGTAACGCCTTAAGCAAGATGACATGATGTAGATGAATAAATTCATGCAATATGATAAATACCCCATCTTGTTATCCTCGATGGCAACAATACAATACGTGCCTTGCAACCCTTCCTATCACTGGGTAAGGACACCGCAAGATCGAACCCAAAGCTAAACATCTCCCATTGCAAGAACTACCAATCTAGTTGGCCAAACCAAACGGATAATTTAAAGAGACTTGCAAAAGATAACCAATCATACATAAAAGAATTCAGAGAAGATTCAAATATTATTCATAGATAAGCTGGATCATAAACCCACAATTCATCGGTCTCAACAAACACACCGCAAAAAGAAGATTACATCGAATAGATCTCCACGAGAGAGGGAGAGAACATTGTATTGAGATCCAAAAAGAGAGAAGAAACCATCTAGGTACTAGCTATGGACCCGAAGGTCTGAAGTAAACTACTCACACTTCTTCGGAGGGGCTATGGTGATGATGTAGAAGCCCTCCGTGGTGGTGGATGCCCCCTCCAGCGGAGCTCCGAAACAGGCCCCAAGATGGGATCTCGTGGATACAGGAAGTTGTGGCGGTGGAATTAGGTTTTTGGCTCCTGTTCTGATCGTTTGAAGTGCGTAGGTATATATAGGAGGAAGGAGTATGCGTCGGTGGAGCAACAGGGGCCCACGAGGCGGGCGCGCCTATGGGGGCGCCCACCCTCGTGACCACCTCTCACTTCTTGGAGTAGGGTCCAAGTCTCCTGGATCACGTTCGTGAGAAAATCACGTTCCCGAAGGTTTCATTCCGTTTGGACTCCGTTTGATATTCCGCTTTCTTGAACACTTAAATAGGCAAAAACAGCATTCGGGCTGGGCCTCCGGTTAATAGGTTAGTCCCAAAATAATATAAAAGTGGAAAATAAAGCCCAATATAGTCCAAAACAGTAGATAAAGTAGCATGGAGCAATCAAAAATTATAGATACGTTGGAGACGTATCGTGCATCCCCAAGCTTAATTCCTGCTCGTCCTTGAGTAGGTAAATGATAAAAAGAGAATTTTTGATGCGGAGTGATACTTTGGCATAATTTCATTGTAAATCTTCTTAATTGTGGTATGAATATTCAGATCCGAAAGATTCAAGACAAAAGTTCATATTGACATAAAAATAATAATACTTCAAGCATACTAACTAAGAAATTGTGTCTTATCAAAATAACATGGCCAAAGAAAGTTAGCCCTACAAAATCATATAGTCTGGCTATGCTCCATCTTCCCCACACAAAATATTTAAATCATGCACAACCCCGATGACAAGACAAGCAATTGTTTCATACTTTAAAATTTTCAAAACTTTTTCAATCTTCACGCAATACATTAGCGTGAGCCATGGATATAGCACTATATGTGGAATAGAAGGGTGGTTGTGGAGAAGACAAAAAGAGGGAAGATAGTCTCACATCAACTAGGCGTATCAACGGGCTATGGAGATGCCCATAAATAGATATCAATGTGAGTGAGTAGGGTTTGCCATGCAACGGATGCACTAGAGCTATAAGTATATGAAAGTTCAGCAAAAGAAACTAAGTTGGTGTGCATCCAATTCGCTTGCTCACGAAGACCTAGGGCATTTTAGGAAGCCCATCATTGGAATATACAAGCCAAGTTCTATAATGAAAAATTCCCACTAGTATATGAAAGTGACAAAATGAGAGACTCTCTATCATGAAGATCATGGTGCTACTTTGAAGCACAAGTGTGGTACAAGGATAGTAACATTGTCCCTTCTCTCTTTTTCTCTCATTTTTTATTTGGGCCTTTTTTCTTTTTTTTATGGCCTCTTTTTTTTCTTTTTTCTTCTTTTTTTATCTGGAGTCTCATCCCGACTTGTGGGGGAATCATGGTCTCCATCATCATTGCCTCACTGGGACAATGCTCTAATAATGATGATCATCACACTTTTATTTTTCTTACAACTCAACAATTACAACTCGATTCTTAGAACAAAGTATGACTCTATATGAATGCCTCCGGTGGTGTACCGAGATATGCAATGAAACATGAGTGACATGTATGAAAGAATTATGAACGGTGGCTTTGCCACAAATACGATGTCAACTACATGGTCATGCTAGCAATATGACAATGATGGAGCGTGTCATAATAAACGGAACGGTGGAAAGTTGCACGGCAATATATCTCGGAATGGCTATGGAAATGCCATGATAGGTAGGTATGGTGGCTGTTTTGAGGAAGATATATGGTGGGTGTATGATACCGGCGAAAAGTGCGCGATATTAGAGAGGCTATCAATGGTGGAAGGATGGGAAAAAGTGCGTATAATCCATGGACTCAACATTAGTCATAAAGAACTCATATACTTATTGCAAAAATCTAGAAGTTATCAAAGCAAAGTATTACGCGCATGCTCCTAGGGGGATATATTGGTAGGAAAAGACCATCGCTCGTCCCCGACCGCCACTCATAAGGAAGACAACAAATAAATAAATCATGCTCCAAGTTCATCACATAACGGTTCACCATACGTGCATGCTACGGGAATCACAAACTTCAACACAAGTATTCTTTAAATTCACAACTACTCAACTAGCATGACTCTAATATCACCATCTTCATATCTCAAAACAATTATCAAGCATCAAACTTTTCTTAGTATTCAACGCACTCAAAAGAAAGTTTCACATATCTTGAATACCAAGTATATTAACATTAAGCAAATTACCATGCTATTAACGACTCTCAAAATAATCTAAGTGAAGCATGAGAGATCAATAGTTTCTTTAAAACAAATCCACCACCGTGCTCTAAAATATCTAAGTGAAGCACTAGAGCAAAAATTATCACGCTCAAAAGATATAAGTGAAGCACTATGAGGAAAACTATCAAGCTCAAAAGATATAAGTGAAGCACATAGAGTATTCTATCAAATTCCAATTCATGTATGGCTCTATCAAAAGGTTTGCACAGCAAGGATGATTGTGGTAAACTAACAAGCAAAGACGCAAATAATACAAGACGCTCCAAGCAAAACACATATCATGTGGTGAATAAAAATATAGCTCCAAGTAAATTACCGATGGAAGTAGATTTAAAGAGGGGATGCCTTCCGGGCATCCCCAAGATTTGACTTTTGGTGTCCTTGGATTATCTTGGGGTGCCATGGGCATCCCCAAGTTTAGGCTCTTTCCACTCCTTGTTCCATAATCCATCAAAAGAATTTACCCAAAACTTGAAAACTTCACAACACAAAACTCAATAGAAATCTCGTGAGTTCCGTTAGAGAAAGAAAACAAAAGACTACTTTATGGTACTGTAATGAACTCATTATTTATTTATATTGGTGTTAAACCTAATGTATTCCAACTTATCTATGGATTATAAACTATTTTACTAGCCATAGATTCATCAAAATAAGCAAACAACAAACGAAAAACAGAATCTGTCAAAAACAGAACAGTCTGTAGTAATATGTAACTAACGCAAACTTCTGGAACTCAAAAAAATCTACCAAAATTAGAAGACCTAGACAATTTGTTTATTGATCATAAGCAATTGGAATCAGTTTTTATCATGTTCTGGTGATTTTTAATAATTCGGGCACTGAACGCAAAGTTTCTGCAAATTACAACAAGATCAAATAACTATCATCCAAGAAGATCCAATAGGTCTAGCTTGGCACAAACACTAATTAAAACATAAAACCACATCTAAACAGAGGCTAGATGGATTATTTATTCCTAAACAGAAGCAAAAACAAAAAACTAAAAATAAAATTGGGTTGCCTCCCAACAAGTGCTATCGTTTAACGCCCCTAGCTAGGCATAAAAGCAAGGATAGATCTAGGTATTGCCATCTTTGGCACTCGGAGAGGAGGATCTCCTTTCTATGGCATTCATTCTTCTGTTTAAGTTAAGCACATGGCCATTAATGGAATAAGTAAGATTAAGCACGTTACGGAAATTTGCCTCTAAACTAGACTTCATCTCCTTAATAATTTCATTTTGATAAAAGCACAAAAGAGTAGTTGATTCAACCTTATCATTCATAGGGTGCCCAAATATGGTTTTTATTTTTTCATAGGTATTTGTGGCATCCCCTTCAAGAAAACCTTCTTCAAAGATGGAATCTAAAACTTGTTTGAAGGAAGTGGGCAAGCCAACATAAAAACTTTTTAAGTAAATTTCTATTTGATATTGTGGCACATAGCTAGCCCGAATCCTTAATAACCTATCCCAAGCATCTTTTAAAGACTCATCAAGTAAATGGCGAAAAATTCCAGAGTCATCCTCATCACAATTATTCAAGCTCTGATTGATGACCCCGATGGGTCTTTCCGTAGCATCATTGTTTATGAGCTTGGAGAGGATAGAGGGGTTATCCAAGGCACTAGAGCTAGGGAGAAAACCCGTAGTTCTTTTTGATTCGGCCATGGCAACGGGAA
Source organism: Aegilops bicornis (assembly GCA_021605145.1). Taxonomy (NCBI): domain Eukaryota; kingdom Viridiplantae; phylum Streptophyta; class Magnoliopsida; order Poales; family Poaceae; genus Aegilops; species Aegilops bicornis. The sequence continues at coordinate 601,711,148 of CM038674.1, read as the reverse complement.
GGCAAATGGAAAAAGAGGAGGAGATTGGGAAAGAGAGGGCGAATAAAATGGCAAGGGTGAAGTGGGGGAGAGGAAAACGAGAGGCAAATGGCAAATAATGTAATGCGAGGGATAGGGATTGTGATGGGTACTTGGTGTGGTGCTTGACTTGCTCTTGCGTGAGCCTCCCCAGCAACGGCGCCAGAAATTCTTCTTGCTACCTCTTGAGCACTGCGTTGGATTTCCCCGAAGAGGAGAGGATGATGCAGCAAAGTAGCGTAAGTATTTCCCTCAGTTTTTGAGAACCAAGGTATCAATCCAAAGAGGAGGCCATGCACAAGTCCCTCGTACCTGCACAAAACGATAGCTCCTCGCAACCAACGCGATTAGGGGTTGTCAATCCTTTCACGGTCACTTACGAGAGTGAGATCTGATAGAGATGATAAATAATATTTTTGGTATTTTTGGTATAGAGATGCAAAGTAAAAAGTAAAAGGAAAAGTAAAAACAAAGCAAGTAATAAAGTGATGGAGATTGATATAATGAGAATAGACCAGGGGCCATAGGTTTCACTAGTGGCTTCTCTCAAGAGCATAAGTATTCTATGGTGGGTGAACAAATTACTATTGAGCAATTGAAAAAATTGAGCATAGTTATGAGTATATCTAGGTATGATCATGTATATAGGCATCACGTCCAAGACAAGTAGACGGAAACGATTCTGCATCTACTACTATTACGCCACTCATCGACCGCTATCCAGCATGCATCTAGAGTATTAAGTTAAAAACAGAGTAACGCCTTAAGAAAGATGACATGATGTAGAGGAATAAATTCATGCAATATGATAAATACCCCGTCTTGTTATCCTCAATGGCAACAATACAATACGTGCCTGGCAACCCTTTACATCCTTTGGTAAGGACACCGCAAGATCGAACCCAAAGCTAAACACTTCTCCCATTGCAAGAACTACCAATCTAGTTGGCCAAACAAAACGGATAATTCAAAGAGACTTGCAAAGATAACCAATCATACATAAAAGAATTCAGAGAAGATTCAAATATTATTCATAGATAAGCTGGATCATAAACCCATAATTCATCGGTCTCAACAAACACACCGCAAAAAGAAGATTACATCGAATAGATCTCCACGAGAGAGGGGGAGAACATTGTATTGAGATCCAAAAAGAGAGAAGAAACCATCTAGCTACTAGCTATGGACCCGAAGCTGGTATATTATGTATCTACTGTCCTCACTCCATGCAAATCACGGTACCCACATTATGAAAAGATAGCATACGCGGTATTTATGGCATCCCAGAAACTACGAACTACTTTCAAGAGTGTTCAATCACAGTGGCCTCGGAAGTACCACTCAACGACATAGTAAACAACCGCGATGCCACGGGCCGGATTGCCAAATGGGCCATCGAGCTCCTCCCGTTCGACATAACATATAAACCTCGGCGAGCCATTAAGTTGCAAGTTCTGGCCGATTTCGTCGCCTAATGGACAGAAGCCGAACTCCCTAAAGAGTATGGCGCGTACTCCAATTGGATCATGCACTTCGATGGCTCTAAAATGATGGCCGGTCTGGGGGCTGGCGTCGTCCTGACGTCTCCCACCGAAGATATAGTCCAATACGTACTTCAAATACTGTACACAGACTCCAACAACGCAGCCGAATACGAGGCCCTGTTACATGGTCTTCGGATGGCAGTTTCTATGGGCATTCGACGCCTGGAGGTGCATGGGGACTCGAACCTCGCAATATCCCAAATAAATGGAGACTTTTACGCCAAGGATCCAAAAATGGCGGCATATCGCAATGCCGTCCTCAAAATGTCAGCTCGGTTCGAGGGGCTTGAATTCCACCATGTGGCTCGGGAAAACAACCAGGCGACGGATATCCTCGCCCGTATTGGTGCTAAGCGCGACATCGTCCCACCTAACATCTTCTTGGAAAGGTTGTTTAAGCCATCTGTGGTATGGGAAGGGGACACCGGTAACAATAGTTCGGACCCGGCCACAACACCAGATACCGAACACTCTGACATAATCGGAGGCTCTGCCATCGAAATAACACCTTCAGCCCACATGATAATGGCCGTCATCGCCCCATGGATAGAACCATTCCTGGCCTACCTAACTAGGCAAGAACTACCCGAGGACCAAAATTAGGCACGCTACATAGTGCGGCGATCTAAAGCCTACAAGGGGTCCACGAGGGAGAGCTTTATAAGAAAAGCACTACCGGAGTCCTTCAAAGGTGCATCTCTGATGAGGAAGGGCGGAAGCTTTTGGCAGAAATCCATGCTGGACTAGGCAGCCACCACGCCGCAGCCCGGGCCCTTGTAAGCAAGGCCTTCCGTACAGGTTTCTATTGGCCGACGGCCCGGGCAGATGCACAGGATCTGGTCCAACGTTGCGTCGGTTGCCAGCTTTTTGCAAACCAAAGCCATATGCCGCCTACCGCTCTCCAAACAATCCCCATCACTTGGCCCTCTGCGGTCTGGGGGCTTGATATGGTCGGACCCCTCAAAGGGGAACCCATAAGAAAAAGGGAAAACTTTGTTTTTGCCACTCTAGTTTTTGCCCACTTTGCTTATGCCACTCTAGAATTTGACATTTCACTTTTGCCACTCTTAGCTTTTGACAATATATCACTTTTGCCCTTCCGTGGCAAAAACAAAATTTTCCAAGTGGCAATTGTGATACATGTCAAATGCTAAGAGTGGCAAAAGTGAAATGAAAAATTATCGTTTTTGCCACGGAATGGCATTTGTGATGTATTATCAAAAGCTAACAGTGGCAAAAGTGAGATCTCAAATTCTAGAGTGGCATAAGCAAAGTTGGCAAAAACTAGAGTGGAAAAAACAAAGTTTTCCCTAAGAAAAAATACTTACTGGTCATGGTGGATAAATTCACCAAATGGATAGAAGCCAAACCCGTTAAAACGGCCGAATCCGGACCGGTGATAGACTTCATATCTGGGGTTGTACACCGTTATGGTGTCCCCCACAGCATCATCACTGACAACGACACGAACTTTACAGTCGATGAGGTAAAACTTTGGTGCAGCAACATGGGCATCAAGCTCGATTATGCTTCTGCCTATCACCCGCAAACTAACGGTCAAGTCGAGCGAGCAAATGTTCTTATCATGAGCGGCATCAAACCCAGATTAGTGCGGTCCTTAATGGAGTCTAACACGCACTGGGTACAGGAGCTCGACTCCGTACTATGGGGGCTGCGGACCACGCCGAATCGCACTACCGGATACACACCATTTTTTATGGTGTACGGCGCAGAGGCGGTTCTGCCCTGTGACATAATTCATGACTCACCTCGAGTGTGCATGTATGAAGAAAAAGAGGCCGAGCTTGATCGGCAGGACAGTTTGGACACCCTGGAGGAGGAGCGCGACGTGGCAAAAGCTCGTTCCACATTCTATCAGCAACAGGCTCGAAGGTACCAAAGCAGAGAAGTACGGGCCAAAACTTATAACGTTGGCGAACTAGTTCTACGCCTGCCGGAGAAGAAAAAGAACAAACTCTGGCCCAAATGGGAAGGTTCCTTCATTATTGACTAGGTTCTGACCGGTGGAGCATACCGTCTGTGGGATGCATCGGACAATCGACTCGAGCCAAACCCATGGAACGCAGCCAGACTCCGAAGATTCTACGCCTAGCGCCGGACTCTGTGTTCGTCTCCTTAGCCCCGTCCATTTTTGCACATCTGTTATCTGTCTTTTCTCTCTTTCTTTCTTCTTTTTGTTTCTCCTCAAGGCCTTAAAATGCTAACTTGTGTCTTGACTGCGCAGTATTGACGCGCTAACCGCGCTCATTATACATGGGGGCTTCTTATACAGAAGCTTAATATAACTATTTTTCTGGGCTTCATGCCCCACACATGTGTTTTTCTTCCGCATATACCTTTTTTCGCCATTATATGCATCGATATGACTTAAGTTTTGGCCAAGCTGGGTTGCTTGGCTCTTGTATTTATGCCCTACGTTCCCGTTAATTCGGCTAGGGCATAAGGGGAGCATCTCTGCGATTGTTACTGCCGGGTCAGCCGGATGTGTACCTCAGACTGGGTGAAGCCGAAAGCTAGCGTTCTTAAGGGAATATTCGGTCGGTGAACAAAAGATGACTTTTATTTATTTTTGATACATGCCCCCAAATGTTTATAACCTGCGTCTCTTTTCGCAGTTCTGACATGCACATTAGGGCATGCATACCCAGGGAAAGGAAACCTTAACGGAACTATTCTCCCTAGAAAATGTTTCTTACTATCCATGTAATATAACATAGCTAGTTGGGTACTTGTCTGTTCAAGCACTTATGACCCCTACGCCTGGTTTCCATGCATACCCCGGTTTTTACATAACTGAGCAGGTATGCGGATACACTCTGGACTATCAGGTCCAAAGGTCGAAGCGAAAAGGTCTGCCATGACAAATGATTTACAATCCGGCTAGGGACATTATATATGTCACTTAAATTAAACAGTCACTTAGACTGACTAAATTCTTCTTCAATACCATCCAACAGGCTGTCTAGCCTACAATCCTGTTGGGAATACTTTGCGGCTAATTCTACTTGGTCATACACCAAACTGACGAGGATCTCTTTCCCATCGGGCCCCACAGGTCCGACCTCGGCCATGTGGTTTGGGTCAGCCTTGGTATACCGCGTCTTCACCATGGCCCAGGCTTCCCTTGCACCTTGTCGGTAGGCTGATATCTTCCATAATCAGAAATGCCGCCGCGCTCCCTGGAGCTTCTCTATAAGCTCCCCCATGCCTCCTGGCGGGGAGGCGGATGGCCACAAGGCTTGGGCAATGCCCTGCATCACCATCCGAACTTGCTCGTGCATTCGTGAGAGCTCTGGTAGAAGATCACCCGCAGACCCGGGCATCTCCTCCGCGGGACGACCCGTCAGCATACCTACAGACATAATTCTGTTAGCCGGCTTCTTTGCCAAACTCTTTCAAAAGTTCGTTCAAGCACTTACTAAAAATGCCGCGTCGAAGCCGCTTATTCTCCTTCACGGAGTCCGCAAGCTGGGCTCGAACATCTTTCAGTTCCACGCCCAGCTGAATATTGGCGTCTTGGAGATCATTTTTCTCCCGAATGACGCGCTTAAGCACGCACTCGCCAACATTTAGCTGTCGATTGGCACGTTGCGCATCCCCCGGCATGGGCTCCGGATTCACTCCGGAGTCATCTGCAACATCTATTGTTAAATTTGCATGCATGCCGCACATTCTCTGGTACCTATCATTCTTTACAATGGGAACCAGTGTTACCAGAGGGGGCCTTCTCGGACTCCTTCAATGCGGCAACCGCGGCCCGTAGCTGGACTTTGCACTCTTCCAGCTCTTGAGACAATTGGGTATTCTTCTCTGTAAGAACCTGCACAAATAATGATCCTTAAATCAGTTGTGTCAACTGTTTCAAGTCTCGTGGGCTACCGATACATATAATCATCAGATTTTCTTACCCATATATCCTTTACATACCGGGTCCGTGGCTCGCAAGACCATTTTGAGCAGCACGGACGTCGCTGCCTCCGAGTTAAAGGCATCAAACGCCTCTTGGGAGAAACAAGCGCCACGGAGTATGGCCCGACGACGCCTTTGTGATTCATGGCGCCTCTACTTCAGAATTTGTAGCGGATAGTCTATCCGCATCCTCCTGTAGGAGGAGCATCCGCATTCGCCCGTGTTAGCTTCCGCCTCGTATCCGCCTTGGAGCCCGACTAGTGGAGGCGTGCTCGGCAACCTCTTCGGATATAGTCCGGCGAGCGTTTTTCCTACTAGGAAACATGGCTGTTATTATATTTTAAAAGATGACAACCACGGAGCGAGGTTCTGTATCATACCTCTGCACCGGCGTCTTAGTCCTGACCGCCTTCCTTTTCAGCCTACCCGGCTTTGGTGCCCCTTGTTGGCGAGTCGTTGCGGGTTCGGCATGGCGTCCCGAGGGCCTTCCCTGTAAGACACCATATGTGTACGATAGGTGAAGTGCATAAAAGGGGGATCCTTCTCGGAAGTTGGGACTCTGGTTTTACTTACATGCGATGCGGGGAGTAGCCCAGGATAGTCAGCTATAATGGCCACCATGGCGTCATAACAGCTTAATTGATAGAATATCCTGTCGATCAGATCCACAAATATGTCCGGATCCTCTTCGAGTCTGGGATCGAGGGCCCGGTCAGGGTCCTCCGGTTGTGGAGGCGGGCTGTTGACCTCGCTTACAGCTTTTCGCAGCGCCTGCCATGAAACGACAAGGTAAATACTTATGACGATGAATGCGGGAAGGATGGGAGTAAAAAGTGACAAATCACCCAGCTTGGAGGGTTGTACATGGAGAATCCATCCCGTGGCTTAATGCGGACGAACTCCTCTTCCTCTCCCTTGTACAACCGGACATAATTTTTGCTAGAGCAGCAACTGAGTCCGGTCCCTTACGCCCGCAGCGGGTGGCATCATCTTCTCCGTTAAAGTGCCACATGGGGTGCCCTCGATATTGAAGTGGCTGCACCCCCCACATTATGCATATTGACATAACCTCGATTATTGTCAGTCCTGATTGGGCCAGCACCTTTATCCGGCCCATCAGGTAAAGGACTTCTCCGTTATCTTCCTCCCGAGGGCTCCGTGGGCGCCCGACTTGGCGCTTCTTCAAAGGGGCATTGTCGAACTCGGGAAGACCAATCCGATAGGATCTCGGAAGGGGACGTCCTCCATATAAAACCACTCCGAAGGCCATTCTTCGGACGTCTTCTTCGGGGTACCGGACAGGTATCCGGTCCCGACGATGCGCCATATTTCGGCTCCGCCCACTTGATATATTCGCTACAAAAAAAGACACATCCGTGACATTTTGGGCTGAACAAATTTTTTTTCTGTCATACATATGACACTTCTATGACGATAACTGTGACAAAACCCGGTATCATCATAGATGTGGTGGGCTCCTACTTCTATGACAAAAAATCATGATGTAAAATGGGCTTTTCGTCTTGGGCGGGCCGGAGACGCAGCTGGATGACATTCTTTGGGCCGCCCATGACGGAAAAACCGTGGTAGAAGCGAGGGGGAGGAAAATTTCGGGAGTTGCCGATTCACGGTGGGAGGTCGGGGCCGAGCGATGCGCTGCTTTCTCAGACGACGCTGCTGCAGGTGTGCGAGGCGCTCTAATCGAACCCGAGCGAGGCGTTGGGCTCTAATCGAACCCGGAAGCGACAGACCGCAGGCTACAGCGTTATCGAACCCGAGGCGATCGATCGATGGTCGTTAATCAACCCGATGGAGCGATTCTTCACTGCTGCTACTAATCAAGCCGATCGATTGGATGAACGATGAACAAGTGAGCGTTATGGGGAGGGGTTGATGAATAAAGGAGCAAAGGGCGTTGCCTCAGATGAACAAGACCCCGTGGTGTGGAGGGTTGGATGAACAATAGACGGTGGAGGGGTGGCCGTGGAGGGGTGGTTGAATAGGACCCCGTGGTGTGGAGGGCTGGATGAACAGTAGACGGTGGAGGGGTGCCCGTGGAGGGGTGGTTGAACAAGAGCTGTGGAGTAGCGCGGTGGAGGCCGGATGAACAGGAGCCCGTGGAGGCCGGAGGAGGTCGACGGTAGCCCGTGGAGGCCGGAGGAGGTCGACGGTGGAGATGAACAGATCCCGTGGAGTCCTGCTTTTGCGGTATGCCACACCCCTCCCGGCGAACAGGACCCCCTGCTTCGACCAGAAGCGCCCAACACAAGTCCGCTTTCGTCCGCTTTGTGGTACGCCACACCCTCCCGATCAACAGACTCCCGCTTCGACCGTAGGAGGTCCTTCTCCTCCGCTTTGCGGCACGCCACACCCTCCCGATCAACAGACCCCTGCTTCGACCGTAGGAGGTCCGCTTCTCCGCTTTTGGCGCTACACCGCACTCCTCCCAATGAACAGGACCCGCTTTAACGTGGCCGGTCGAACACAAGGCCGCTTCTCTCGCCAGCGGTACGCCAGGCCTCGTTTCCATCGCCTGTTCCGTCCAAGCCCTCCCGATGAACATGACCACGCATTCCGTTTCGACCCAGCCGATTTGGCTCCCCATGAACACGACGACGAGTTGTTTCTCCGTTCCGACCCAACCATGTACACGAGCCCTCGCCGTACGTATGCGCGAGTAAGCGTTTGAGACCCCGCCCGTATGTACACATACGTGGCCATATTTTCTTTCTTGCACTCGCCGTCAGACGTACATGTACATGCTACGTGCGCTTACTACGACACGCGGCGCGCTCTACAACGACTAGTATGTACGCATATCGTCACGACTGCATGACAACGCTACGTACGCTTCGACCAGGTGGGTCCCGACTGTCAGGCACTTCCTTGCCTGCGAAGATGTAGGTGGTGGGTCCCAGCAGTCAGGGGGGCGAATCGTTTTGGGTTTTTTTGCTCGGACGCACTTCCTTGCATGCGAAGATGTAGCTGATGGGTCCCAGCAGTCAGGGGGGCGAATCGTTTTTTTTGGACGCACTTCCTTGCTTGCGAAGATGTAGCTGGTGGGTCCCAGCAGACAGGGGGAAATGTTTTTTTTTCGCAAAATACGGTGGCCCGTCCGGTGGGTCCCCGCTGTCAGGTGGAGGAATAATTATTTTGCGCGTAATAAGGAGGCACTTCCTTGCCGCGGCCGTGGACCCAGCTGTCAGCCTCTCCACGTACGGTCCACGTCCGATGGAAGCCATTCTTTGACCACCTTGACCACGCTGCGCTGAGAGCACCAGGGCAGTGGACGACGGCGAGGCCTAGGAAGGGGACAACATGGAGCCGTGGAAGACGCGGCAGTGGATGCCCACGCGTAGAGGAGTATGAGGGTTCACCTGCTCGGGCTGCGGTGTGAGGCCGCCGCCGCAGAATAACAGGGGTGTGGTGCGTAGAGGGATGGCCCGCCAGCGTGGGAGTAGTAGGGGGCGTGAGGCCTCACAGCATCACAGCCGGCCACGGGCGGCAGGAGCAAAGGCATGACCGGCGCTGCTTTGGGCGGCCGGAGCAAGAAGACCAGAGGTTGAAGAAGCACTACACCGTTGGATGGACATCGATGGTCACCGGAGCTAGAATCGCTCATATAATGACTAAAGTTGACAAAGACCTCCGTCCCAGCCAACTTAGTAGGCCCACAAGTCAGCCTCCCACCAAGGTTGGTCCCAAATAGTGGGGTATTCATTTTTTGTGCGTAATAAGGAGGCACTTTCGGTGGGTCCGAGCCGACAATGGGAACGCTTTGTTTCATGAATACGGTGGCCCGACCTGTGGGTCCCAAATACCGTGGGGAAACGTTTTTCGCGAATATCGTGGCCCGTCCAAAGGGTCCCAATGTCAGTGGAGGAATAATTATTTTCCGTGATAATAAGGAGGCACTTCCTTGCGGCTGCCGTGGACCCAAATATCACCTCTCCACGTGACAAGATTTTCCGATGGAAGTTGGTCGTTGACCACATTGACATGCCGCGCCGAGAGCACCACGGCGGTGGACGACGGCGAGGCCTAGGAAGGGGACGACACGGAGTCGGGGAAGACGCGGCAGTGGAAGCCCGCGCGGAGAGGAGTATGAGGGTTCACCGGTTCGGCTGCGGTGTGAGGTTGCCGTCGCCGCAGAATAACAGGGGGTGTGGGTGAGTAGAGGGATGCCCTGGCGAGTGGTGGGAGTAGTAGGGGGCGCTGAGGCCTGCGCGGCAGCACAGCCGGCCACAGGAGGTGGGAGCAGGCGGTCCCGCCGGCGCTGCTTTGGCGGCTGGAGCAAGAAGATCAGAGATTGAAGAATGATTTACGTACCGTTGGATTGACATCCAACGGTTATGCCTGCTAGAATCGTTTGTTGACGTAGTATATAATAACTAAAAAAATCTTGCATACGCGTCAACTAAACAGGCCCACAAGTCAGACCACTCCCTCTATTTTTAATAATTTATATATAGCTCATGGCAACTTCTTACGCAATTTATTGCAGTCATTTTTTTGGTTGGCCAGGGCCAATTTCGCATATTTCCGTGGGTTCCAAACTATTTTTAATACCGAAATTTCGAGCCAGATTTAAAGTACTTTGAAGATATATTTGAATTAGGTTAATGCCCAGTGAAATAGGAATCTGAAAATGTGAAAAAAAAATTAGAAATTATAAAGTAATTGCCAATTTGTCATCTGTTTTTATTTACAACCCATTTCATATTACTTTCAAGATTTGCGGTGTGTCTTGAAAGAGTTGCAGCTCATCGTATGTAGAAAAATAAGTAGGCCTGGATTGGGTATTCTTCAGAAAAATAAACTGGGCTCATTTTCACAAAGAAAAAATAACTGGGCTGGTCACATGGTGAACATAAAATATAAGCCTGGGCTAGACGGGCCACACCCAGTTCAAACCCCCTCTCCGCCTCAACAATACCAAACAAAAGAAATATCGCCGAGTAGCTACGTCCCTGTGTGTCACCGATCTTGTGCTATTCTCTTGTCTATTGACTATATACGCCACAATGTCGTGGGTCCCGTATGTCGTGAAAACACTAGGAGGAAGCATTTTATTTTTCCATAAGCCGACGTGGTGGCCCCTACCGCTATCCTCTCCACGCATTTCCGCCGATTCTCGTTGTTTGTTGACCATGTTGACAACGCGAGAGGGCGGCGCCATGCGAAGCGCACTAAAGCGCCGGAGGACGTGGACGTTAACGATTTAGGAGACGGTGGGCGGCGATGCGGCGCCGAGGCGCAGCCACCGTGGGAGGCGGAAGCGAAGTGCCCGCCGGCGCTGGTTTGATTTTGGCTGCCGGAGGAAGACAGGACTGAAGAAACACGACAGACTGTAAAAGCAGCAGGAGTACTTAACAACCTTAACTGAAACCAGCAGGGGCACTTAACAACCAAAGCTGAAAGCAGCATGAGTACTTATACAGGTTCAACCATACAAAGCACACCTTGAACAGTACTACTTTGCCTACAGTTAACCAAGGGTGAGGCCGCCAAGGCCCATGCGCCACCCCGCGCATCCACAACCTTCTGAAAGCGGCTTCATCTCGCAACGTGGTCAATAAACATGATATTCGATTTAGAGCCATGGAAAATCATGAACATAATCTTCTGTCCTATTCTCCAAGATGGACGGGCCTTCATTATCTGAGACCACCCACGAATAAGTATCTTTTCACCTCCAAGGGGAATTGAGTAGGTCGACATAAACATCATGTTGTGACCAAGCGCAAGTCTGACCCAACCATGGTCATGCATCCAGATAGGAACAATAGAACTCGGCAGCCTCGCTTTCAAGAAGATCACAGCTGTAAAACTGTGTATATGCAATAGTTTATGAACAACATATATAACAGAAAACAACTCGCACTATAAGTTTCTCGGCTACGCTTGGACCTGTTCAAGAGTGCAGCGAAGGGCACACATATCCCACGTGGCCTTCCACCATTGAAACGCCCCCACAAGGACCTCAAGACGATCAATAAAGTGTAGGAACTTGTGGATGTCGATCCAGCCTACTTCAAAGGCCATTAGTAACAATGAAAGTTATTACAGAGTAACAAACGAAAGCGCATCGCTTAACTCAAAAACCTACACGTGCCACCAATTATAAGAAAATATTAGTTAGAAGTAGCATCTTCGTGAGAGATTCGTTGCTACTTCTAAAGTTAAATTGTGATTAGTTAGACATAATAGGTGGATTAAGAAGTAATCGAGGCAACAAGCAAGAACCAGATAGAAAACTAACATGGATGAACAATTGGAACAACGTCGGGGTGGAAGATCGCAGTGAAGATGAGAGCAGGTTCTGCTATTTCCATCAACATACGTGCGCCAACTTTCAGTCCGTAACACTTGAGAAAGTTAGCAAGGCCGAGCATCTTGAGTACATGTGTTCTGGCAGATCAAATAATACACTGCAGGAAAAATAATATGACAACACAGCATGTTCAAAAAACCCCCACCCTCCCGGATAGACAAGAGGATTCTAGGAACATAATGTGCGCGTTTCAAAATGCTGTGGTAGGATGAGAAGGAACAAGTGTGGCGTCTCGCCGAGGGCGCAGAAATCAGAGGGTACTGTGACTTTGGGCAATCGCAATCAAACACACTAGATTCAAGACGAAGAAAAATGCATCAACGCAAGCGGCTGCCATCCTAGGATTACCTGCGACCAAGGGACTTGGATTTATCGGGATGGGTGAAGAATTCAGACTGGTTCTCCATGAGAAAACCCTATGCAATCGCCGAATGGGGTTTTCTCGAACAAGGCACGAGGGAGAAGGGATTCGTGCCCAGTGAAATATTGCCGCTTCGTCTGCCTAGCTTATCGCTAAAGCCGGAGGGGGGGTTGTGATTTGACGGCTCATTGGGCATTATCATGGGCGCCACGACCGGGTGTGTCTACCGTGAAGTTGTGCACTCTAATTTGTGCATATGGCACGTGGACCCCGTTGTCGGTTGCCCCACATATCAGCGAAAGGAAGTAGAAAGACAGGAGTAACTAGTTACACATAAATATATATTTTGACAGAGAGATACTCCCTCTGTAATGAAATATACAAATCTTTTATATCATAGACTCATCTTGCCAAGAAATATACTCCCTCTACAACGCACGAGCATTATGGGGGTTCAACTTTTTTTATGGGGGTTCAGCTGAGAATATAATACTTAGATTTTTTATTGTTTTTACTCATATAGGCTCACGGTTCTGGACTTTGGGCCGCAGGCCGTCCCTGCATGTTTGGGGGCCCATGTGTTCTACCTCAGCGCTTTTCATATTGTAAGCGATCGGTAATCAAGCTGGTTTTAGATGTCACGCAAGGCTTAATACACAAAATTGAATAAAGCACGCCACCGTTGGAATGAAATCGAACGACAATTCCTAACCAACAATCAGAGTTGCAATTTATCAACGATATACCATGTGATAAATAATACCGTCATACTACTTATACACACAGACACTTGTTTCACCATGCCAGATTATTACATCAAAATCTGCCGGAGGATAGATCAGTTCGGCTATGCGGTTGCATCAAGAATTTCAAAGTTGATTTGGACCAGCTCTCCTTGCCGAGAAAGTTCGATTTTGACATCATCCCCTACCGCAAGATATGATTTAGATTTGAACCTTGACCATCCTTTAGCATCAATCATCATGCGACCATCCTTTGTACTTACGGTATATTGAGTGTGTTCATTCACACCAAGGCTGCGCATGGTAAGAGAAACTTGGCCGGGTCGCCCGGATAGTTGAACGACTTCTCGTTGTTTCTAGGAATTCTCTGATTGCAAACAAGAAGACATACCCAAACAGTTAGATCAACACAGTGAATCATGTGAAACAACATGGAAAGAAAAAAGAACGAAGCACTTGGGCGGCCAATGCTTACCAAGAAGGTGGACATGTCGGTTTGTGTAAGGACTTTGGTATATGAAGTGCAAACTGCAGCCCAGTCTGTTGCCGGTGCAACTGCACGGGCCGGACCAAATGCAAGTGCAAGTGTTGGTGCAGGTGCCGAAGCCGCTGCTGCTGCCGGAGATGGTGCTCCTTGTAGAGCTGGTGCCGATGTCGATGCCCGATCCTCCGGTAGATCAGACTGATCCGCTGACGCGGTCGGTGCCCAATCCTCAGCTGGATCAGATCGAAGTCGCATTGTCGATTCTAGAGCAATCGCCGATGCTCGATCTGTGCGAGACAATGCGCGATCGTGTCCGGTCTGCTATGATCAACTTTCTAACTTGACTAGGATCCGTGGACGGTGATCCAGCTTTTTTTCTTCATTTCTTTTAAACGCGAGAATGACTAATTGTATGCTTTTGTTAAACCAAATTGCAGTTCATCATGTGGATTCAGCTTGTACTGCATACAATGATCGATCCAATTTTTTCCAAAGAATATAAGTGATGGACAAAGGCCTTCAAGCATCGACACGACATAAGAAGTGAAACCTGCAAAAATAGCCATCGAGAGCAAACCCAACGGTTTATTCTGTGATGAATGTCACATGGCAAAACCTGCATCGTAAAATTGCAGGTGAAAAGAAAGAAAACATGACATTAAATCAATAAGATTTAGACAGTAAATCAATAAGATTTACTTGATGTGACACGAGTGAATCCTTACCAGGAAATCACTATGTTGAAGTACTAAACAGAAGATTGATCATCCAACTACGCGTGGCATGCAGGGGCTCTGCCTACTCCCACAAGTAGGACAGTCCAAAGGTCGTGACAAATCATATGGACCGAATATCCATGGGACTGGAAATCCTGGTGGGTGCGATAAACCCTGCAATGCATACAGATATTGGAGTGTAACCATAATTGATAAACCGTCCTCACAAAAAATATAATCTGGATACTTCAAAATGTATGCACTAAATTGAGTGGATGTACATTAACATAGACCGCTCTCGTGGACTGACCACACATCAAAAGCGGCAAGACTAATAAACAATACAGGTTCACAAACACAAATCAAGTAATCGAACAATAGCACTTACTACGCATAAGCAAAGTTGCACTAACTAAACTCTGCAGACTATTTCTTGCCACGGACCCACGGGATGAACCCCGTGATAATCGACTAGGCCATGGACTTCGTGGTGAGATGTCTACATGCACCATCACCATCTTGTCAACCTTGAGAACCTAACAGAGTGGTCTTTCCACTCATAAACATGATGATGAAGACAGGCTGCATCAGATTTGTTGGGAAGCTTTACAAGAACCACACCCTTCGGAATCGAAGGCACAACCAGGAAATTGTTGTGGTCAAGTACAGCCTCGAGAACACGCCTGACAACAATGCTACAGGAAAACACTAGTTCAGGACACGTGGAGACAAGGACACAACAGCTGGATAGTTCAGCAGTAGAACTCACCATCAGGTCTTCCATTTCACACGACATGACTTTGAGAACTTCATCTCCACCGCGGACCTGGTTCTAATTCAAACAGAGACCCTATTTCGTTACTACCTCCATTCAGAAATATAAGATGATTTTCGATATTATACTCCATATATGACTACATATACGCACCGAAATGAGTGAACAAAGACACTAGAACATGTCTTCAAAGGCATGAGAGCAGAGGGATTACATGCAATATCCATAACACAAGTTACTGAGGCAAATATACCCTCTTAAAAGGTAGCATTGATGTTCATAGTACTCCCTCCATCCCAAAATTCTTGTCTTAGATTTGTCTAGATACGGATGTATCAAGTCACATTTTAGTATTAGATACATCCGTATCTAGACAAATCTAAGACAAGAAATTTGGGACAGAGGGAGAAGTTGAAAGTAATCTATAAGAAATCAGTGTCAACCTCTCGCATGTTTTGGTCAAAAGAGGAATTTAGAAACGCTATTTGGCACACAAAAATCACATGCAAGATCACCCGTAAAGTTGTACTACAAGTACTAATATCATGCATGTTAGATGAAAAAACACAATCAAGATCGAGAAAAAGATCGTCAACAAGAGACATTACCTGGACTTGCTTAATGAGGGATCCCGGAGAGAGGGGCTTGGACAGGGCGATGGCTTTAAGCTTGTCTACGGTAGTCTCAATGGGGTGCTTGCGCTTCTTCGTACCATGAGCCTCGACGGTTTTGGCCAGAGCCATAGACATCACGTCGGCCGGTGCTCCGGCGTCCATCCAAGAGAGGAAGCTGAGAGAGAAGAGTGAAAGGAGGAACGAGATGAGGGAGAAGCGAGTGGGGGTTTTCTTCAAGAGAGGAAGCTGAGAGAGAAGAGTGAAATGATGGTTGCTTCGTCCGTCCAACTTACTGCTGGAAAGGAGGGGGTTTTGTGATTTGACGGCTCATTGGGCATTACCGGCGGTTCGATCGGGGTAGTCTACCGTCACTCTACTACGGAGTAATTTAGTGCATGGCTGGTGGACCCAGGTGCTGGCTGTCCCACACGTCGGCGAAAGTGAGTAATTTAGTGCATGGCTGGAGGAGGATCCGCACGGTAAAGCGTGTCCACTGTTTTTCATTCTGAAGAAAAAAATGATTACAGCAAGCGGTTCCACTCTTATGACGGAGGAGTGCGAAACACGGCAGCCACTTGAACATACACAGTGCTCCTACTACTAGGCATGTGCAATGGTTCATACGTCAGTAGTACTACACAATCTTGTTGCTAGTGTAGTAAGATATGACGATAACAAATGATGTTGTGCGCATGTCAACTAATCCTATATGTAACATAGTACCGCTTTTTCGACTGTCCGGTCGAGAATGAACGGTGGGATCAATGTCAACAGAACTAGGTCCACAGCGCACGGAGAGTATGGTGCTACAATACTCCACGAAACATGAACCATATGAAGCACATCCTATAGTGTTAGACAGGGTCTATGAAGGGTGCACGGGATGGGAGCAAAAGTTCCCTTCTCGACCCACTTTTGGGTGTTTGGCAGAGTGCATGAAGGGTGCATGAGTCCACACTAGTAGGTTGACAAAAATACACGAAGAGGAAACAACTATATTGAGATGAGAATGCAACCAAACACACCCACACGCTTTGTGCTACAAAGGATCGATCTGCACTGGCCCGAGTTTGATCCAACAGTCATGTTGCACCGAGACATGGACATGCCCATGCAGAGGGCGCCTAAACACCACCGAAGTCCCTCTGCTTCTCGAGGCACACGACGTTGGTGGTGCAGGGTGCAACCGCCCGCAAAGCCCGCCTTCCCGTCGACGGGAGCCAGCTCACAAAGACGGGCGCCCAATGGCACGAATGGATTCCAGGACGGAGCTCGAAGGATTTGCCCGACAACGGCGACGGTAGCGCCGCAACCCCTCCTTGTCCAAATTTCAGCCCCCACCATCACGCTGGAGACGGCTCAGCTCCTTGGAGATATAGGTGAAGAAGGAGACCAGGTCAGAAGCCGCAGCTCGTTGAAGTCGACCGGTGGTCAAACGGGTTTAGCCTAACGGTCGGCATCGCCGCTACCGGCACGACGGTAGGCATCACGCGCAGCCGCAACACGCGGCGTGGCAACTTCGCTCACCAAGTGGCCGAGGCGATCCTCGACCTCGCCACGATCGGCCGCTTCGGCGCTCTAGCCGCTCCCGACGGCCTATCGTATCTCCCGCTCTGCAGAACGCCCGCCGATGCCTCGAGCATCTTTGTAGTGGACGCCGCCGCTTTTGAAGCTCCGTGAACTCCCGCACATAACGGAGGAGCATGGCACTCCTCTCCTCCTTGAGCTCACGGAGCTCCACGCCCTGGCCCCGAGCTCGCATCCTTGGCATGGAGCTCTCGTGTCAGCGCCTCACCTCGGACTCCGTGATCTGCTGCGCCCGCCATGGCACCGTGTAGAAGCAATGGGGAGAGGAAGCAAAGGGGCGAACGGCTGAAAGGCAATGCAATCTACGGAAGGCGGAGGGAGCCAGCCGAGGAGCGGGAATCTTTTTGTTTTCACCACGGTAAAACACCAATCGACGACTTCTCACATCGGGGAGCAAAGGGTTTTACAGCGGAGTCATCGTGACTAATTGCTACCGCTACCGCCTCCCTGGCCAATCAAAAATTAAAAATCCTGCCGCTACCGCTTCCCTGCCAATCAAAAATTAAAAATCCTGCCGCTCCCAAACACCAGAGCAACGCCGCGGTGGATATTTAAATTTACTTGCCGACAAGTATATAAAGAAGGGGTGAAAGAACAAATGTGGCGGCGGCCTAGCTAATCGGTCGAACTAGCCCAACTAGCTAGCCACCGTGCTTCACTGATGTACTCGGTGGGAAAGGTGGTCTTTCGTGATTTGACGACTCATTTACTTGCTTCGCGCCACGACCGAGGAGGACCCAGAAACGCGGTAGGGTGTCCCACGTCAGAAGAATATATGCGTGCACCACCCGGGAGGACCCTCAAACCGCTGTAGGGTGTGCCACGCTCAAGACGGAGGAAAAATGTGCGTGTAAAAATATATATCAGACGACGTAGTACCTATGGTTCGACCTCGAGACCCAGCCACCGGTCGAAAACACCCCACTAGCCACACAGCCTTCATCATGCAAACGTGGCACGGTTAGCTCTGGCTCGACCAGCCACAACGCCTCTTGTTCTAGGCGATTCTTCTATTTTTCCAAGCTTTTTAGTTGTAATAACACCACGACAAGCTAGCGCCGCTCTTCGTGTGCCCGCAAAGGTTAGACAATGGAGAGAAGAGAGATTGAGATCGCAGACTGGGACCCACCCGTAAGTGAGACAACGGTCATGCACGTGTTGACGAGGCACTCCTCTACTCTACTCAACGCAAGTATCAGAGTAAAATCAAGTTATGGGACAAAGCCAACAACCGCTCATTTTTTCGTGCTATCGACTTACGCTTTGTAGTCCAGTTGCTGCCGCCTCAATCTCGTCTTTCAGATTTGTTAGTTTTAGGTCCAAATTTGATTAATGACAAGTGGGACCCTATGTGTTGTTCCGATATTTCAGTGTAGGATGGTTTTTTTTTTGAAAAAACACTTTGCGCGGTTAGACAAGTAATGGCACGAGTTACACGTATTTTGCAAGTTTACAAACAAAAATGAGAGCGGCATAGAATATCACATCCACCCCGCAGCTTAGATACTATGGTGATACGAAGTTTTACACCGTTGGAAGTGAGATCCAATGCTTGGGAGTAGTCTTTGTAATTATGCGCACTTCCAAACTCTCCAAAGTTTTTTTTGCAAATAAAACATTCAGGCCTCGTGTGTGCCGCTGCATCTTCGATCCAATGGCTCCCGGTGCTCATATTAGGTGCTCCCCATAGCTTAATTACCCGCCACGGTGATATGAGCGCCTAGGTCGTATGATTAGTGATCGATGGCACATGCATAGTACTTGTACTTTCGCGCATTTCCCAAACTCTATCACCGTGATATTGTAAAACATTCAAACCTCCTATTGTGGGCCGTTAGATCTCAAGTGAACTCGTATCACCATAGAATCTACGGTGGGAGCACCTCATACTCTCCGTGCGAGAAAACATAAGGTGCTATCACAGCTTGGATGCTACGGTGATACGAGCTTGGAGGTCGCTTGATCTCGAGATCCAATGGCATCTCGAGCAGCCTTTGTGCTTGTAAGCAAGTGGTCAACTCTTTTGGGGCTTTTCTGCAAAAACCATTCGAACCACCGAGGAGGTGTTGGGTCACAAATCCAACGCCTCCGAAGAGCTTGTATCACCAAAGCACCTAAGGTGTGGTAGCACATGATATTCTTACATATAGGAGAATATGATGTCCTCCTTCATCTTATATGCTATGGTGATACGAGCTTCGAGGTCATTGGATATGGGATCAAAGGGCATCTAAGTAGTTTTTGTACAAATTGTGTACAATTCTCAAACTCATCAAGGTTTCCTGCAAAAATATTCAGACACATCATGTGAGCTGCTATTTCTCAGATCTACAAGCTCCAAGCAACTCAGATCGGCATATAGCATCTAAGGTATGGGGGCACATGATAGTCTCTCGGGACGGAGGGGTGGGGTGCACAACCAATCGGTGGTTGGGTGGGTGGGGACAAATATAATCTAAACAACCCTAAACAGAGCTCCACAATTTTATCTAAGGTCGAGGGGTTGACCCCCAACAATCATAGCTCCGCCTAAACACAATATTTGCATGTACAGTAGTGCTAGACTTAATATTCATGTTTCAGTTTCATGTTCATTTTAAATATTGAACTGAGGACCATGGATGTCTTACATTTTACTCCCTTCATTCGTAAATATTAGTCTTTTTAGAGGCTTCAAATGGACTGGCACATGCGGATGTATATAGACATATTTTAGAGTCTAGATTCACTCATTTTGCTCCATATGTAGTCACTTGTTGAACTCTCTAAAAGACTAATATTTAGGAATAGAAGGAGTATTTTTGAACTCGTGTCATACATGCATGGGTTGGAAAAATAGATGCACTATACTTATTGGATTGTTGTTGTGTTCGTATGCAGTGTGTCTCTCTCTCTGTGTGTGTGTGGTCATATGCTTGATACATACAAAGTTTTCTCACCTCCATATTGCTCATCTTTTAAATTTGAATTTGCATTGGAAAACTTACTAGGGATACCATGAAATTTGAAATCCACGTTGAGATCACTATATCACAAATTCACTCTAATTCACCAACTCGTCATAAATCAATTACCACGTTGAGATTAATATTTGCAAGGAAAATACGGGTATTGTAATACACATAGATTCGTTCGGCAATTTAAAAGGTTCCTTTCGTATTCTCAAATGGTAGGACCCAACGGCGTACAAGCCAGACCTTGGCTCGTGTTGATCCTCAAAAAAGGGCTCATGTCCTTCGGTGGCATGCGTGGTACGCACATTAGGCAACCCCAACCAGTCGAGCCTCAACATTTCAAGTCGAAATATCTAGCAGCCAGAGTTCGAGCCCTAGGAAATTCCCCTCATGTCCCCGGTCCATAATGACTACCGATGAACAACGGAGGGATGCTTTAGTAACTAGACAACGTTACCTACCGTGCCGAGCACGGTTCAATTCCCTCGATGCCGTCATTAAGGTCACCCGTCAACTGCATTGCCTACTACTACTACTACTACTACACCAGGATGAGCACAGAATTGAGCCCGTTTGTTCGTGCCTAGTACTTGAGTTAATATATCAGGCAATGCACTGGTACGGAGGGATTATCCTTTTACTCCCTCCTTTCCGGTTTATAGGACTTATCTCAAAATTTTAATTTTCCCATTTTATAAGTCTCAATTTGGTTGTTCCCCATCACATGTTCAGATTACAAGGTGCAATAAATCATTACATGCAATTATTAAGAGAAAATTGACCAATGCATGTACTTTATGCATGCATGCATTGCAATTAATGCATTCGTAAACACAATTTTTGAGGAAAACAAGCGCATTAATTGAGTGGTTTTGCAAACTACAACAATTGTTCCACCACTCACCATCTACCTTGGTTGGTGAGATTTTGAATTGAGCCCTATAAACCGGAAAGGAGGTTTAACTAAGCAAAATGTTCGACTAAATCCTTTTTTAAGAAATACTACAGGACAGATGTACGTCTTGAAAATTTATTGCATGATGCAGGTTATGATATTGTTTCGAATCCTGGATTAAATTTCAGAAAATCCAAAAGTGAGCATAAATTCTTGAAACTGAGCATGGTCACGTGATATGGCACAAATATTACTTCGTAAGTTTTTCTTCAATTCGAGACAAGCTGCTTATGACAAGTTGCACAAATGAAGAGCCAAGGTATTTTGGAACAAAGACCATCACGTTAAAGGCGAACGCCGCTTATTGAAACCATGGGCGCTTACGTGCCGCCACGAGTCCCCGCTTCTCATCGGCAGTGCCGCCCCAAAGAAGCATGTGAGTCGACGGGAGGCGCGGCGAGCGCATCGCCACGCCGTTGTCAAGGAGGCGGCGAAAGCAGATCATTGCAGACTCACCGGAGGCGAGCCTTTTGACCAGTTCGCCGCCCACCGTCAGTCCCCAACTGCTCCCACTTTTAATGTCGCCAGCGCCAGCTTTAAAATCAACCCCGCACTACCCGGTATCGCTACAATCCTCTCTTCCTCTCCGATTCTCATGTCATCTACCTCCAACTAGCCTGACCTAAACGTACGCCATGCCGCATCACGATGGTCTGCCCTTAGTGTTCCAGTTTCACGAGGAAGACACCTAGCCGGAGTCTCAAGAACATAAGGCTCTTTGGGACGAGCTTGAACTGGCCTTGCGGGAAGACGCCGCTACCGTCTCCCGCCTCCTGCTCCGGCCCTGTCAGCCTGACCGTGCAGCGCCCATCCCCATGGCATTGATGGGCTGGGAGCCGCACATTGTCACCGAGCTTGATGCCACGGGGTTCCACGAGGTCCCCGCCGACTTTCACACGCCCGTTGAGGGAGTCCTGGATTAGGGGGTGTCCGGATAGCCGAACTATCACCGTTGGTCGGACTCCTGGACTATGAAGATACAAGATTGAAGACTTCGTCCCGTGTCCGGATGGGACTTTCCTTGGCGTGGAAGGCAAGCTTGGCGATACGGATATGTAGATCTCCTACCATTGTAATCGACTCAGGTAACCCTAACCCTATCCGTGTCTATATAAACCGGAGGGTTTTAGTCCGTGAGGATCTAACAACAATCATACCATAGGCTAGCTTCTAGGGTTTAACCTCTCTGATCTCGTGGTAGATCCACTCTTGTACTACCCATATCATCAATATTAATCAAGCATGAGTAGGGTTTTACCTCCATCGAGAGGGCCCAAACCTGGGTAAAAACATCGTGTCCCTTGTCTCCTCGTTACCATCCGCCTAGACGCACGATTCGGGACCCCTACCCGAGATCCGCCGGTTTTGACACCGACATTGGTGCTTTCATTGAGAGTTCCTCCGTGTCGTCATCCTTAGGCCCGATGGCTCCTCCGATCATCAACAACGACGCGGTCCAGTGGTGAGACTTTTCTCCCGGATAGATCTTCAGATTCGCAGCTTTTGCACCGCGGGCCAATTCACTTGGCCATCCGAGCAGATCGAAGCTACGCCCGCCGTCGTGTCAGATTTGGGAGTTTGAACTACACGGCCGACATCCGGAGACTTGATCTTCGACGGATTCGAGCCACGCCAAGCGCTGCCAGACCTGTCTCGATGGGCACGATCTAGCTCGCCACGAACAAAGGCTCGAGGTCAGATCAAGGCCCGCCTCCGACCCTTAGCTCGGAGCCGACTCCGCCGATCGAGGACGAGTGGCTGGACACCGCCTCGGGGGCTACGATCTCTACGGCGATTAAGCCGAACTCCATCCCTGTCCTTTGCGAAGACCGTGACTCCAAGGTGCCGGACTCCTCTCCGGACTCCGAACCCTCCGTGCCCCTGCCAATCGAATCCAATTGGGCGCCGGTTATGGAGTTCATCGTCATGACATCTTTCAAAGACTCGCCCTTTGGCGACATCCTGAATTCACTAAAGTCTCTCTCTTTATCAGGAGAGCCCTGGTCGGACTACGGTCAGGAAGGTTGGGATGCGGACGACGAAGAAATTCAACGCCCACCCACCACCCACTTTGTAGCCACTGTCGATGATTTAACCACATGCTCGACTTCGATTCCGAAGACATCGACGGTATGGACAACGATGCTGGAGACGACCAAGAACCAGCGCCTACAGGGCACTGGAAGGCCACCTCGTCATACGACATATACATGGTGGACATCCCAAAAGACGGGAACGGCGATAGAACAGCGGAGGATGACCCCTCCAAGAAACAGCCCAAGCGCCGCGCCAAGCGCCGCCTAAATCCCGCAACAAAGAAAAACGGTGATTCTCGCACGGAGATAATAACACCCTGGACAAGGTCAAGACAACCCCTCCAAAGCAGGATTCAGCACAGAGGAGGGAGAAGCCATCCTCATGATAGAGCGGCTACAGGAGGTGGAGGACGATAATTATATGCCTCCCTCCGAAGATGAGGCAAGCCTCGATTTACGATTTAATTTGTCGTGCCCGAGGATCCCGCCAACAGAGCGCTTCAAACGCAGGCTTATGGCCACGGCAAGCAGCCTCAAGAAAAGCAGCAGCAGCTTAGAGCTGACCAAGACTTGCTAGTCGACAGATGGATCAAGTCCTTGCAGCCAAGAATACGAACTCAACGCCTCCAAGAGATACCCAAAACGCAGGCTGCTACCCCAATTAGAGGAAGCAACACCCAAACCTACATCACCAAGATGATGCGGCCGACCGCCACCCCATGGTCATGACAGAGAGGCCTCTAGACCCTCCATTCAAGCCACACCCCCGCCGCCGAAAAGTAGCAAGGCACGGGAAACGCGCTGCACTGTGAGACATATTGAGGACAAGGCAAGGCAAACAAGATCGATTCTACGGATCACGTGGGCTCCTACCGACATGCGATGATAACCGCCACGCTGGATACAAGAATTCCGCCGGGCCGAACACGATGAGACAAAGCTCATTTGAGCTGCGTTGTGATATAGCTCAATATAGAGGCGCCAAGACACCCACTATGCTTCACAGACGAAGTGATGGATCATCAAATCCTGAGGGTTTCAAACCCGTAAACATCGAATCATACGATGGCACAACAGATCCTGCGGTTTGGATCGAGGACTACCTCCTCCATATCCACATGGCACGCGGTGATGACCTACACGCCATCAAATACCTCCCACTCAAGCTTAAAGGACCAACTCGGCATTGGCTTAACAGCTTGCCAGGAGAATCAATTGGTTGTTGGGAGGACCTGGAAGCCGCATTCCTTGATAACTTCCAGGGCACATATGTGCGACCACCGTACGCCGATGACCTCAGCCACATAATTCAGCAATGAGAAGAATCGGCCGCACAATTCGACACGGTTCCTAACCAAGAAAAATCAAATCATTGACTGTCCGGATGCAGAGGCTCTTGCAGCTTTCAAACATAACATCCGCGACGAGTGGATTGCCCGGCACCTGGACAGGAAAAGCCGAAATCCATGGCAGCCCTCACAACACTCATGACCCACTTTTGCGCGGGAGAGGACAGCTGGCTAGCTCGTAGTAACAACTTGACCAAAAACCCTGGTAGTTCGGATACAAAGGACATCAATGGCAGGTCGCCGCAACAGAATACACAAGCTACCGCATTAACGGCGATAATCGTCAAGATACGGCAGCCAATGCCGGATTCAGAGGCTCTAAACCCGTCAGCCGGAAAAGGCCGCTCAAAAGAAATACTCAGGCCCGGCCCAATCTGGACCGAATACTGATCGCTCATGCCAAATACATGGCACCCCGAAAACCAGCCAACCACACCAACAGGGATTGTTGGGTCTTCAAACAAAGTGCAAGTTAAATGCCGGACTCAATGACAAGGGGCTGCATAGCGATGACGAGGAGGAGCCCCGCCGAACAATAGAGGATGAAGGGCTTCCCCACAAGTGCGGACGGTGAACATGATATACGCAACCCACATACCCAAAAGGGAGCGGAAGCATGGACTAAGGGACGTATATGCGATGGAGCCAGTCGCCCCAAAGTTCAACACATGGTCCTCCTGCCCGATTACCTTTGATCTAAGGGACCACCCCACTAGCATCCTCCACGGCGGATTCGCCGCATTGGTTCTTGACCCAATCATCGACGGATTTCACCTCACTAGAGTCCTGATGGACGGCGGTAGCAGCCTGAACCTGCTCTATCGTGATAAAGTGCTAAAATAGGCATAGACCCTCAAGGATTAAACCCACAAAGACGACCTTTAAGTCATATCGTGTAGAGGCCAATTGTACAGTGCTCGCCATACACTCGTAGTGGTCTTCGGATCCCGGATAACTTCCGGCGAAGAGTTAATCTTCGACATAGTCCCGCTCAAGCAGCGGCTATCACGCGATCGCTTGGACGAACCGCATTTGCAAAGTTCAATGCGGTGCCGCACCACGCATACCTCAAGCTCAAGATGCCAGCCCTCGAGGAGTAATCACGGTCAATGGAAACACCGAACGCCGCCCGAACGGAGGAGCATACGCGCCCCTCGCGGCGGAGGTACAAAGCAGCCTCTCACAGCAATTCTCGAGTCCAGCTACTAAACGTCCGGACACCGCTGCAAGCGCCCGAGTAATCTACAACAAGACCGCTCGCACGATCCGACACGCCAGAAAGTAATCCGTCCCCAACCCCAGCCCTCGCGAAATTGCGAACCAAGATTACGCTGCGTGCATAACTACGCCCGAGATACCATGGGCATAAGGGAGGGCACGACCACAAGACGCCTGCACGCGGCTCAACCGCACTGTGGGCCCCGATTGTGTCATTCTTTTCTTTCTTCTTTCTCTTACTTTCAGACTCCGCTTTCCGTAAGCCCTATCTCGCTCTAGAATTGCCGAACTCACGATGCAACAGCCTGTGGAAGCGTAAAGCTACGCCGAAAGTGTCTAGGTGGTCTCTACTACGAGCATTATACCTGTTTTACATACCATCCCGCAGCTTACCCCTGGAGGGGGACATGTCAAATAGTCCCATCCTTTGCTTATCGCACTATTTGTATCAATCTGCTTTCACTGCAGTACCTTTTTGAATAAACAATACATAGCTTTTGCCTATTATTGCACTCCTTTCTTTATCTATATATATGCTCATTCATGACACGTTGCACCCGCACACTTTGGTACGGCCAATACACCAGGGGCTTAAGTACCCCAAAAATATGGTGTGATAAGTCCGAACACTTTCACAAGTACGGCACCCCGAACTTATAGCATTATATGCATCGGTTCGAATCATGTCTTGGGTCAATAGTTGGGTTTGCCCTGCTCCCATGTTTTGGTACCTTACGCCTGCTATATCGGCTAAGGTAGCGCTGGGAGAACCACTGCGATTGTGCCTCGGTTGAGCTGGGTTGAGCACTTCAGTGGAGAAAGCTAAAACTGACCGTCATGATAGGGCGAGAGCCGTTCGCTGTTCGAGAGGTTTTTTCGGGTCCCTAAAGACTTATGCCGCTTAGAGCGAAGAGTCGGCATTGTCCGGCCAAGGCGTGGATAGCGCCCCGAACTCGGTCTTCCGAGTACTAGGGGCTTCGCCAAAATTTAAAATTATAGAATTCTATGGCTAAGTGAGAGTGTTCAAGCACTATAGTCCGGTTGCCTTGTTCGCTATGCTAAGCGCCTCCCTCAAGGACCCAAGAATGGGAACAAGAGCGCTCAAGTTTATCCCGAACACCCCAAAGACTGTGGCATGGGGCTGAAGCCAACAACTTGCCATCTCTCAAATTTGATAAACGGCCGCACAGAAGGTAATATTTTAAATTCACAAGCGTTGCTTAGCGTATATGAACAAGTTTTAAGCGTACAAGATAACAAATGCAAGTCTATTCAAAAATTACATCTTTGGAGCATTCACCCGCTATAAGGCGGGCACCCTTCAGACGCCTCATAGTACATTTCGGGCTTGCGATGCTCCTTGCCCTTCGGTGGCCCGTCCGTCACAAGCTTCTCAACATCCATCTTGCCCCAGTGCACTTTAGCACGGGCAAGGGCCTGACGGGCACCTTCAATGCAGACGGAGTGCTTGATGCCTTCAATCCATGGACAGGCGTCCACCAGCCGCCGCACTTGCCCGAAGTAGCTCCCAGGCATGGCTTCCAATGGTCACAGCCAAATTATGAGGCCCTTCATGGCCTGTTCGGCGACCTTGTGGAGCTCGACCAGCCGCTTCACCGGTCGCCAGGCATTGATGTCCGCCTCAAAGATACTGAGACCGGAACACCTTTTCCGTCGAGCTCCCCTGCTTGGCGTGGTAGAACGCGACAGCATCAGACACACTACAGGGCAGATCTGCGAATGCTCCTGGAGAGCTCCGGAATCGGGTAAGTAATAGATAATTCACTTTCACATGCTTGCTTTGCATAAAGAATGCCTTACCCGCCGCTATCTTCTTTAATGATTCAATTTCCTGGAGGGCTTTTTGGGCTTCGGCCTCAGCGGCTTTGGCACTCTCAAGAGCTGAGGCGAGCTCGGACTCTCAAGTCTTCGAGTCACGCTCAAACTCTCGTGTTTTTCCACGAGAGCCCGGAGCTCTTGCCGCACCTCCGCCACCCGCGCCTCCCCGCTTCTCTCGCCGGGTAGGCCCATGGCCGCTTTGCTGCCATGGACACCGCTTCCTTTAGGGTCGCCACCTGCTCGTGGGCCCCTACAATACCCACGTTAGTCCTGTCATTTTGCAACCAAATCCTTTCTATAAGGTATTACTTTAAGAAGGTATTACCTACCTTCCTTGTCCTCGAGCTTCTTCTTGGCAAGGCCGAGCTCGTTCTCGGACCGCCGAGGCTCGCTTCAATGCATTGACCTTCACAACAAGGCGGCAGAGGTCAAGCAAGAACCTGAATTCCCATATCGACATACTTATGTTAGACTCCGGGTGTATCTTTTTAGATCCTCAACCGGTTTTTCTTTCCAACAATCGAACTAAGCATCAGGGCTACCGCCTATGCGGTAATATTTTTACATATTCTAAACTTACCTCAAAGCCTGTTAGAAGGATGGTACAGCCAACAGCCCGCTCTTGGCGGATCGAATCTTTCGATCACCACACTCATAACAAAGGCGGTGCTCCTCGTCAATGGAGGCGCTTGTTAAGCGCCCAAAGAAGCTATCCGGTGCCTCCGGATGGACGGAGGTCACCGGCGTCAGTCTTACCTTCTTACGAAGGGGCCGCTTGGACTTCGAACCACCGGTTTCGCACGGAGTCCGGCACAGGGCCGGACTTAGAGCCCTCTGGGGTTTCGCCCCCTTTGCGCCTGGAGTCCGGGAGGTAACCTTGCGGCGCCTCAAGGACCACCTCCTCCTGGCTGGGCCCCTTTTGGGATTCCACCATGGTGTCGTCTGCGTCACGAGGAGAGGAGGCGGTCGGGAGTGAAGTGCTATTCACATCCGATGAATCCAGGGAGCCGCTCGATGAAGCGGCGAGCTCGCCCTTGGGTGGGCTACATGGTTATATTCGGCATTAGAAGACACTATGCGACAAATAAAAAGTCATGAGCTATTACGGAGTCCGGACACTTACGATCTCGCCAGGGGCTTGGCCCTCGGTGGCCACTCCTCCTCGTCGTTGTCGGCGTTGGTGGAGAAGTACGGAGGAAGGTTCCTTCCTTTCTTGGATTCCTCCGGCCTCCCGATCAGGCGGCCTTCCTTTTCTTCTCTCCACTGGGAGAGGCTTTTTCCTCCTCCTCGCCCTCGTGGGAGGATTCCGCCTGAGTCGCTTGGACGATGAGTCCGACAGCGCTGGCGTCGGGAGCTCCTTCGAGTTCCCGTGGCCTTCTTTCTGGTTTTCTTCTCCGGCACCACATGAGGTGCCGGAGCCAGAGCCCTGGCTAATCGGGCGTCCACTGGTCTTCGGCAAGGGGGCCGGACAGCCAATCTGTCCGGACGCCTTCAGCCAGTCCCGCCAAAGGTTAGGGAGTTTTAGATCCCGCATAGAGTCAAACTATGAAAAAGAGTCCCATAAAGGGTAAATAACTTACCTCGCTGGCTTGACGCTGCGAGCTGAATCCGCGATCTTCGGTAGCGGATGCGGAGCTTCGACGCCTTGAACAAGACTCTTCCAGCATCTTCGCACGTAGTGTCGAAGAGCCGCTCAAGGTTCGGTGTCAGGCCGGATCAAATTCTACAAATTGAAGGCCCGTTGTCGGGCATGGGAGAATCCGCGGATGAGCATCACCGGATTACGCTGACAAACTTGAGATCCTTGTCCACCAGGTTTCGGACGCAGGTTTGAGTCCGGACAGCTCTTCCGAATCACCCCACGCCAGCCCGCCTCTTTCCATGATGTGAACCGTGGGGAAGCCAGATCGAATTGGGGCCGCCCATTGAGAGTCGCGCTGCTCGGTGATGTAGAACCACCCCGATTGCCACCCCTTTATGGTCTCCACAAAGGAGCCCCTCAAGCCATAGGACGTTGGCCATCTTGCTCAAGATGGCACCTCCAAGACTCCGCTTACGGCCGCCCACTACCTTCGCTTGACATTGAAGGTCTTCGCCATAAGTCGGCGGGGCTAGATGCGAGGAAGGTTTCGCATACCCACGATAAACGCCGAGATGTTGAGGATGAAATTGGGCCAGATCATGGAAATCTAGGCCGTAGTAGAACATGAGCGCCTGGACGAATGGGTGAAGTGGAAACCCTAGTCCATGGAGGAAGTGGGGAGGAACACCACCCTCTCATGGGGCCTGGGGTAGGGATGAGCTGCCCTTATTGGGGAGCCGACACGCGATGTCGCCGGACAAGTATCCGGCTTTCCGCAGCTTTTTGATGTGCCCCTCCGTGACGGAGGAGGCCATCCACTTGCCTCCCGCTCCGGACATGGCTGGAGAAGGTTGAGGAGGGATGTGCGGACTTGGGCGCTGGAGCGTGACTGCGCGGAAATGGATGAGCAAAGGAGGAAGAAGGCGTAGGTTAAAAGGTGGATCCTTATCCCCTTATATGGACGGATGAAGCTATGCGTCCCCCGCCAGACTGGTAAAGCTCGCTTATCTCCCAAGCGCCGTAATCAATGGCGCGCTTTGGGTTACCCACGCCTCGTATTGATGAGGACCCTGCATAAGGGGGCACAATCTCCACTCGATAAGACGTGTCAAGAAACCGCCTGCTAAACGCTACCGAGGTGGAACAGTAAAACGATTCGTATAAAGGCCTGGCCGTGGTGTGATGTCACGCTGTGGAATACGTCAGCAGATCTGTGCAAAGGTTATTCTCTCTACGGTGGCATGTGGAACTTGTTTTGCAGAGCCGGACACTATCCTTGTGTTCAAAATCTTCTATGAAGTATTCGGAGGAAGAACCCGCCTTGCAATGCCGAAGACAATGTGTGCGCCGGACTCGTCGTCATTGAAGCCTGGTTCAGGGGCTACTGAGGGAATCCTGGATTATGGGGTGTCCGGATAGCCGAATTATCACCGTTGGCTGGACTCCTGGACTATGAAGATACAAGATCGAAGACTTCGTCCCGTGTCCGGATGGGACTTTCCTTTGCGTGGAAGGCAAGCTTGGCGATACGGATATGTAGGTCTCCTACCATTGTAACCGACATCGTGTAACCCTAACCCTATCCGTGTCTATATAAACCGGAGGGTTTTAGTCCGTAGGGACTAACAACAATCATACCATAGGCTAGCTTCTAGGGTTTAGCCTCTCTGATCTCGTGGTAGATCCACTCTTGCACTACCCATATCATCAATATTAATCAGGCAGGAGTAGGGTTTTACCTCCATCGAGAGGGCCCGAACCTGGGCAAAAACATCGTGTCCCTTGTCTCCTGTTACCATCCGCCTAGACGCACAGTTCGGGACCCCCTACCCGAGATCCGCCGGTTTTGACAACGACACCCGTGCACCTGCCAACGATGCGCCACGCTGCACCGACGCAGCATGCCTGCGGTGCCTGCGGTAGACTGCCAACAAGATGCGTCACAAGATGCATCGACGCGTTCGCCGCAGCCGGTGCCCGTGCACACGAATGTCTTCGCCAAGGCCGCTGCTGATGCGCTTGTCACGCAGGTGCCAAGACTTCTCGCCGCATGGATGGCCGCCGACCGCTTCCTTGCACCAACTCCGCTTGCCTCCTCCCGCCAGCTGACTCGCTCAAGTCCGTAACATTTTGGCCTTCCTTGAAGCTAGGCCAACGCCCAGGAGTACGCCAACAACGGCGCAAGAAGACGCCGCCGCCGCCGCCGGTCGCTGGGTCTGACGACACAGAGCACGGCAGAGGAGCCGCTTCCCACCGCGAGACGCCCCCGCCACCGCCGCGTAATCTAAATTTGCCATGAAAAACATTCGGATTGCCATGATTAAAATCTGAACGTTTATCATTTCTGTTTATTTTATATCGATCGTCGTATAATTTTAAGTCGGAGTCAGACTGAACGAAATGTATGGTTTGATCGATTGAATGTTCTGCTAGAGCCGTACCAAACTAAATATAAAACGTCATCAAGCCACATGTATTCCTTGTCATCCAACGACCTAGACTGCTTCAATGTCGAGCGCTCAACACGTTTAGCGTGCAGTTAATTTCATGCCAAAAATAGTGCTAATCACATGACAACACGCAAATAATATCCTAGTAGTTAATATCCGCATGCACTTAATATACTTCCAAATTAACGTGCATTGCACGTACACACTGACTAGTGCTGCTAGTACGTGAAACTGCTGCCGTGACTTGTGAACGCGTACAGATATGGTCAATGGCAACATCGCCATGAAGTTCTTCCTGTTTGCCCGCAAGGCCTAAACGCAGAAGGGAGGAGAGAGAGACATGGAACCCACCAAGAAGTGAAGGCGAATAGTACTAAAATAATATTACATGTTATCCATTAATTAGGCTGTGGTAATATAAAAACATTATGTGAACAAAGGGGTACAACAAACATTGCTATTCTACGTATGTTGCCTATTGACGTGCGGCTTGAAGGCCCGGTCGCAAGTTTGATCGTCGTCCTTTATTTTTTATTTTGTATATGGGTCCAAATTTTTTTCATGACATGTGGGCCCCTCGGTGTGTAGTTTGTAGCACTTTAATTTGTGGGTCGAAATTTGTTCCATTCCAAGTGGACTATCGGTGTGTAGTTTTGTAGCTTATTTATAATAATTAAAGAGAACAACATAGTTTTTTCAATAATACCAAGGTGCGACGTTGAAGGCGAGAAAGGACGGCGTAGAGAGCGATGACCGAGCTGCAGGGAAATCAACTAGGGAGTTACATGGGTTGCAACAGCGCTTGGAGTAGTTAGGGCGAATGCTACTAAAATATAATCTAAACCGACCGAATAAATGCCTACACAAATTAGTCCAAGGTTGGAGTGCCCTCAGAATGTAAATAACCCGGCTTTGCGAGGGATGGAGAGGTAGTAGCTTCAACGCGTGGAAGATACGGTATGAGAAAACGAGGTCAATCGAGAGACATATATATAGAGAGACAAAGTGAGTGTGGTCCGACATTCATTGAACAAATATATATGCTCTGGGGAGATATTGTCCGATTGAGCTTTTGGTAAGGGTGAGGGCTGTAAGATAGAGCTTGAGAGCGATCGAAAGAGTGAGACGGGTTGGAGAGAGTGACCTAGATAGACGATGTGCGTGAGAGAGTATACAATGTGAATAGGTCGAATTGGGCTCAAACATGGTGATATATCGTTTTTGTCCGAGAAAGAGCAAGGTAAATCGAGACATACGGAGAGAGAGAGATAGAGATAGATAGATAGAGAGAGAGAGAGAGAGAGAGAGAGAGAGAGATTGAGTGAGCGTGGCCCACCATGAGGTCGAAAGAGTGGCGGTGGCTTGGATGGACTGACCTAGATAGACAATCTGCATGAGAGAGTATAGAGTGTGTCGATCGAGGCCCGAACAGGGAGATATATCATTTGTGTGTGAAAGAAAATGAGGTTAAACGAGACTCAGATAAAGAGAGCTAGATTGAGTGAGTGTGGCTCACTGCAAGGAAGAAAGAGTGAGACAGTCTCGATGGAGTGACCTAGATATACAATGTGCGTCAGGCAAGCATTTAGAGATTGGGGGAGGGGGGCTAGATAGGGAATGCATGTATTTAGCGGGAGGGTGAGAGGGAGAGGGGGGAGAGAGAGAGCTCGGCATGGGGTGCAATGGCGGGTGTGTGGGTTAAATACATTTGGTAACAGGAGTGGAAAAAGGGGTTGTGTAGTTGAGAGACTTAGAGATCAAAACATGGAGAGAAAGAATGAACGTGTGTTGGAAACCGATAGCTTGCTAAAGTGCTTAGGAGAGGAAGATTGACCGATACAGAAAGTATGTAGCGTTTGTGCTGGGGGGCTAAAACAACATTTGAATGTACATAGTACGAGACTTAATATTGATGTTCCAATTCGTGTACATTGTAAGATTTGAACCGAGGACCGTGCATACGGGTAATTATTTTGAATTCGTGCCATACTAAGTTTCAAAAGTTGACATTGGCTCAATTTGTTGTGCTATTTTGTAGGTCATATGTTTGAATCCATCCAAAAGTTTTCTCACTACCATGGTGTTCATCATATACATATGAATTTGTATTAAAAAGTAGTGTGGATACAGTGAAATGCGAAATCCACGTTAGAATTGGAGATCGCTACGTGACACACACTCTAATTCAAATAACTAACTACGTGACACACACTCTAATTCAAATAACTAATTATGTGACAACTCTAATCCACGTTAGCGTGGGTACCATTTCGATTTTTTTCAAATAACTCCTCATTAATTAATTTATAGTACTCCCTCTGTTCACTTTTATAAGACCTTGAAGACATTTCAGAAAATGTGCAAAACAGTTCATTTTAAGTTGTCTGAAACGACTTACAAAAGTGAACGGATGGAGTATCTCGTTCAATGACTACTTATTGCAAGGAAAACACAGCATGGTAATACATACAGATTCGCTTTGCAAATGAAAGAAGATTCGCTTGCATTCTCAAATGTAGGTGCACCAAAGTGCACTGTGGTCGTGTCGGGTGGACGCCGCTTGGTGCCTTAAAGGCAACTGCCCTTGGTGATCGACATGTGGGCCAGCCAATTGCTGGGGCCCACATGTCATGGACATGAAGGCAGGTGCCTTAAGGCACCAAGCATAGTCCTGTCGGGTGGTCGCGTGTGTCTGACGGACGCCAGTAGCACCCAGCCACCCACCCTCCCCCCAAAAAAAGGACGACGACAATATAAGTTCGCGCTTCCATGTTTCGGATTGAAATATCCGGCGGCCCCAATTCCAGCCCTGCAAAATCTCTCTTCTCCACCGTCCCCTTCCGCGCCCAGATTGCTCAATCCCTAATTCGCCGTCATCCCTCGAATTGTTGGAAATATGCCCTAGAGGCAATAATAAAATGGTTATTATTATATTTATTTGTTCATGATAATAGTCTATTATTCATGCTATAATTGTGTTATCCAGAAATCGTAATACACGTGTGAATACATAGACCACAACGTGTCCCTAGTGAGCCTCTAGTTGACTAGCTCGTTGATCGACAGATAGTCATGGTTTCCTGACTATGGACATTGGACGCCATTGATAACGGGATCACATCATTGGGAGAATGATGTGATGGACAAGACCCAATCCTAAGCATAGCTCAAAGATCGTGGTAGTTCGCTTAGCTAGAGCTTTTCCAAATGTCAAGTATCATTTCCTTAGACCATGAGATTGTGCAACTCCCGGATACCGTAGGGAGTGCTTTGGTGTGCCAAACGTCACAACGTGAATCGGGTGACTATAAAGGTACACTACGGGTATCTCCGAAAGTGTCTGTTGGGTTGGCACGAATCGAGACTGGATTTGTCACTCCGTATGATGGAGAGGTATCTCCTGGGCCCACTCGGTAATGCATCATCATAATGAGCTCGGGCAGATCAAGTGTCCGGTCACGGGATCATGCATTACGGTATGAGTAAAGTGACTTGCCGGTAACGAGATTAAACGAGGTATTGGGATACCGACGATCGAATCTCGCAAGTAACGCATCGATTGACAATGGGAATTGTATACGGGGTTGCTTGAATCCTCGACATCATGGTTCATCCGATGAGATCATCGAGGAGCATGTGGGAGCCAACATGGGTATCCAGATCCCGCTGTTGGTTATTGACCGGAGAGGCGTCTCAGTCATGTCTGCATGTCTCCCGAACGCGTAGGGTCTACACACTTAAGGTTTGGTGACGCTAGGGTTGTATAGATATGAGTATGCAGTAACACAAAAGTTGTTCGGAGTCCCGGATGAGATCCCGGACGTCACGAGGAGTTCCGGAATGGTCTGGAGGTAAATAATTATATATTGGAAGTCAGGTTTCGGCCATCGGGAAAGTTTCGGGAGTCACCGGTATTGTACCGGGACCACCGGAAGGGTCCCCGGGGTCCACCGGGTGGGGCCACCAATCCCGGAGGGCCCCATGGGCTGAAGTGGGAGGGGAACCAGCCCCTGGTGGGCTGGTGCCCCCCCTTGGGCCCCCCTACGCCTAGGGTTGGGAAACCCTAGGGGTGGGGCGCCCACTGCTTGGGAGCCACCTTCTGCCGCCGCCTACTTGGAGATCCCATCTCTGTGGCGCCCCCTTTGGGGGGCCTATATAAAGAGGGGAGGGAGGGCAGCCTCACCCATGCTCTTGGCGCCTCCCTCTCCCCTTGCTACACCTCTCCCTCTCAGAGACGCTACGAAGCCCCGCCGAGATCATTGCTGTCAGATCCACCACCACGCCTGTCAGGTCATTGGATCTTCATCAACCTCTCCTTCCCCTTGCTGGATCAAGAAGGAGGAGACGCCTTCCCAACCGCACGTGTGTTGAACGCGAGGTGCTGTCCGTTCAAAGCACTAGGATCATCAGTGATTTGGATCACGACGAGTACGACTCCCTCAACCCCGCTTCTCTTGAACGCTTCCGCCGCGATCTACAAGGGTATGTAGATGCACTCCTCTCTCGTTGCTAGATGAACTCATAGATTGATCTTGGTGAAGCGAGAATTTTTTATTTTCCTGCAACGTTCCCCAATAGTGGCATCATGAGCTAGGTCTATGCGTAGTTCTCTTTGCACGAGTAGAACACAAATTTGTTGTGGGCGTAGATGTTGTCAAATTTCTTGCCACTACTAGTCTTATTTTGCTTCAGCGGTATTGTGGGATGAAGCGGCCCGGACCGACCTTACACGTACGCTTACGTGAGACAGGTTCCACTGACTGACATGCACTAGTTGCATAAGGTAGCTAGCGGGTGTCTGTCTCTCCCACTTTAGTTGGAGCGGATTCGATGAAAAGGGTCCTTATGAAGGGTAAATAGAAGTTGACAAATCACATTGTGGCTTTTACGTAGGTAAGAAAACGTTCTTGCTAGAACCTTATTGCAGCCATCGTAAAACATGCAACAACAATTAGAGGACGCCTAACTTGTTTTTGCAGCATGTGATTGTGATGTGATATGGCCAAAAGTTGTGATGAATGATGAATGATATATGTGATGTATGAGATCATGTTCTTGTAATAGGAATCACGACTTGCATGTCGATGAGTATGACAACCGGCAGGAGCCATAGGAGTTGTCTTAATTATTGTATGACCTGCGTGTCATTGATTCAACGCCATGTAATTACTTTACTTTATTGCTAAACCGTTAGCCATAGTAGTAGAAGTAATAGTTGGCGAGAAACTTCATGGAAACACGATGATGGAGATCATGGTGTCATGCCGGTGACAAATATGATCATGGAGCCCCGAAGATGGAGATCAAAGGAGCTATACGATATTGGTCATATCATGTCACTACTATTTGATTGCATGTGATGTTTATCATGTTTACTTGGAACGATGGTAGTGAATAAGATGATCCCTCATAATAATTTCAAGAAAGTGTTCCCCTAACTGCGCGTTCGCTATAAAGTTCGTTGTTTCAAGCACCACGTGATGATCGGGTGTGATAGATTCTAACGCTCACATACAACGGGTGTAAGACAGATTTACACACGATAAACACTTAGGTTAACTTGACGAGCCTAGCATGTACGCATATGGCCTCGAAACACAAGAGACCGAAGGTTGAACATGAGTCGTATGGAAGATACGATCAACATGGAGATGTTCACCGATGATGACTAGTCCGTCTCACGTGATGATCGGACACGGCCTAGTCGACTCGGATCATGTACCACTTAGATGACTAGAGGGATGTCTAATCTGAGTGGGAGTTCATTAAATAATTTGATCAGATGAACTTAATTATCATGAACTTAGTCTAAAAACCTTTGCAAATATGTCTTGTAGATCAAATGGCCAACGCTCATGTCCACCTCAACTTCAACGCTGCTCCTAGAGAAAACCAAGTCGAAAGATGATGGCAAGAACTATACGGACTGGGTCCTAACCTCGAGGATCATCCTCATAGCTGCAAAGAAAGATTATGTCCTAGAAGCACCGCTAGGTGAAGCTCCCATCCCGAGAACCAAGATGTTATGAACGCTTGGTAGTCTGCTCGATGATTACTCCCTCGCTCAAAGGCGGCATGCTTTACAGTTTAGAACCGGGGATCCAAAAGCGTTTTGAGCAACACGGAGCATATGAGATGTTCGAAGAGCTGAAAATGGTTTTCCAAGCTCATGCCCGGGTTGAGAGCTGAAAATGGTTTTCCAAGCTCATGCCCGGGTTGAGAGATATGAAGTCTCCGACAAGTTCTTCAGATGGAGAAAAATAGTTCTGTCAGTGAGCACATACTCAAAATGTATGGGTTGCACAATCGCTTGACTCAGCTGGGAGTTAATCTCCCGGATGACGCGGTTATTGACAGAATCCTCCAGTCGCTTCCACCAAGCTACAAGAGCTTTGTGATAAACTTCAATATGCAGGGGATGGAAAAGACCATTCCTGAGGTATATTCAATGCTGAAATCAGCAGAGGTAGAAATCAAGAAGGAACATCAAGTGTTGATGGTGAATAAAACCACTAAGCTCAAGAAAGGCAAGGGTAAGAAGAACTTCAAGAAGGACGGCAAGGGAGTTGTCGCTACCGGTAAGCCAGCTTGCCGGAAGAAGTCAAAGAATGGACCCAAGCCCTAAACCGAGTGCTTTTATTGCAAGGGAAGCGGACACTGGAAGCGGAACTGCCCCAAAATACTTAGCGGACAAGAAGGCCGGCAACACTAAAGGTATATGTGATATACATGTAATTGATGTGTACCTTACCAGCACTCGTAGTAGCTCCTGGGTATTTGATACCGGTGCCGTTGCTCATATTTGTAACTCAAAGCAGGAGCTGCGGAATAAGCGGAGACTGGCAAAGGATGAGGTGACGATGCGCGTCGGGAATGGTTCCAAGTTCGATGTGATCGCCGTCGGCACGCTATTCTACATTTACCTACGGGATTAGTTTTAAACCTCAATAATTGTTATTTAGTGCCAACTTTGAGCATGAACATTGTATCTGGATCTCGTTTAATACGAGATGGCTACTCATTTAAATCCGAGAATAATGGTTGTTCTATTTATATGAGAGATATGTTTTATGGTCATGCCCCGATGGTCAATGGTTTATTCTTAATGAATCTCGAACGTGATGTTACACATATTCATAGTGTGAATACCAAAAGATGTAAAGTTGATAACGATAGTCCCACATACTTGTGGCACTGCCGCCTTGGTCACATTGGTGTCAATCGCATGAAGAAGCTCCATGCTGATGCACTTTTAGAGTCTCTCGATTATGAATCATTTGACACATGCGAACCATGCTTCATGGGCAAAATGACCAAGACTCCGTTCTCAGGAACAATGGAGCGAGCAACGAACTTATTGGAAATCATACATACTGATGTGTGTGGTCCAATGAGCATTGAGGCTCGCGGAGGATATCGTTATGTTCTCACTCTCACTGACGACTTGAGTAGATATGGTATGTCTACTTGATGAAACACAAGTCTGAGAACTTTGAAAGGTTCAAGGAATTTCAGAATGAGGTAGAGAATCAACGTGACCGAAAAATAAAGTTCTTACGATCAGATCGTGGAGGAGAATATTTAAGTCACGAATTTGGTACGCACTTAAGGAAATGTGGAATCGCTTTCACAACTCACGCCTCCGAACACCTCAACAGAACGGTGTGTCCGAACGTCGTAATCGCACTTTATTGGATATGGTGCGGTCTATGATGTCTCTTACCGATTTACCGCTATCATTTTGGGGATACGCTCTAGAGACAGCTACACTCACTTTAAATAGGGCACCGTCTAAATCCGTTGAGACGACACTGTATGAATTATGGTTTGGGAAGAAACCTAAGATGTCGTTTCTAAAAGTTCGGGGATGCGATGCTTATGTCAAGAAACCTCAACCTGGAAAGCTCGAACCCAAGTCAGAAAAATGCGTCTTCATAGGATACCCTAAGGAAACCATTGGGTATACCTTCTACCTCAGATCCGAAGGCAAGATCTTTGTTGCCAAGAACGGGTCCTTTCTAGAGAAAGATTTTCTCTCGAGATAAGTAAGTGGGAGGAAAGTGGAACTTGATGAAGTACTACCTCTTGAACCGGTGAGTAGAGCAACTCAGGAAGATGTTCCTGTGGTGCCAGCACCAACCGAAGAGGAAGTTAATGATGATGATCAAGGTACTTGGATCAAGTTACTACCGAACTTCAGAGGGTCCACGAGGACACGTTCCACACCAGAGTGGTATGGCAACCCGGTCCTGGAAATCATGTTGTTAGACAACGGTGTACCTTCGAACTATGAAGAAGCGATGGCGGGCCCAGATTCCAACAAATGGCTTGAAGCCATGCAATCCGAGATAGGATCCATGTATAAAAACGAAGTATGGACTTTGACAGACTTGCCCGATGATCGGCGAGCGATAGAAAACAAATGGATCTTTAAGAAGAAGACGGACGCAGATGGTAATGTTACCATCTATAAAGCTCGACTTGTCGCTAAGGGTTATCGACAAGTTCAAGGGGTTGACTACGATGAGACATTGTCTCCGTGAGCGAAGCTAAAGTCCGTCTCAATCATGTTAGCAATTGCCGCATACTATGATTATGAGATATGGCAAATGGACGCCAAAACGGCATTCCTTAACGGCCATCTTAAGGAAGAACTGTATATGATGTAGCCGGAAGGTTTTGTCGAATTCGAGAATGCTAACAAGGTATGCAAGCTCCAGGATCCATTTATGGGCTGGTGCAAGCATCTCGAGTTAGAACATTCGCTTTGATGAGATGATCAAAGCGTTTAGTTTATGCAGACTTATGGAGAAGCCTCATGCCACAAGAAAGTGAGTGGGAGCTCAGAGCATTTCTCATATTATATGTAGATGACATACTTTTGATGGGAAATGATATAGAACTTTTGGACAGCATTAAGGCCTACTTGAATAAGTGTTTCTCAATGAAGGACCTTGGAGAAGTTGCTTACATATTAGGCATCAAGATTTATAGGGATAGATCAAGACGCCTCATAGGTCTTTCACAAAGCACATACCTTGATAAGATATTGAAGAAGTTCAATATGGATCAGTCCAAGAAAGGGTTCTTGCCTCAGACAGTAAGGTGTGAGATTGAGCTCGGCTCAATGCCCGATCACGGCAGAAGATAAAGAAGAGATGAGTGTCATCCCCTATGCCTCAGCCATTGGATCTATTATGTATGCCATGCTGTGTACCAGACCTGATGTAAACCTTGCTGTAAGTTTGGTAGGAAGGTACCAAAGTAATCCCGACAAGGAACACCGGACAGCAGTCAAGAATATCCTAAAGTACCTGAAAAGGACAAAGGACATGTTTCGTTTATGGAGGTGACGAAGAGCTCGTCAGAAGGGTTACGTCGACGCTAGCTTCGACACAGATCTGGATGACTCTAAGTCACAAACCGGATACGTGTTTATTTTCAATGGTGGGTAGTAAGCTGGTGCAGTTGCAAGCAAAGCGTCCTGGCGGGATCTACATGTGAATCGGAGTACATGGCAGCCTCGGAGGCAGCGCATGAAGCAATCTGGGTGAAGGAGTTCATCACCGACCTAGGAGTCATACCCAATGCGTCGGGGCCGATCACACTCCACTACTAGGGAAAAGCCTAGCAGCAGCGCGGGTTTTAGGCCAAATAGTAGCGCCAAGGTGAGCGCTTATCGATAAGGCGCCATGCCTAAAGCTTAGCAAGAAGGCTGCCGACCCGCCATCGCTAAAATGATCTAGTAGTAGCGCTTCTGAGCAAAGGTGTTGGTAATTAGTAGTAGAGCTCCTCCTTGCCCGCGCTACTACTATTATTTAGTATTTTATTTCTTTTTTTTATTTCATGTTGTATTTCATACACCTTTACACAATTTTTCATACAACAGGAATTTAGATACTGTTTTTACATCATATCGAGTAGGTGAAATAATCAGGACTAGTTTCAAGTGGATGGACATCCACTTGAAACTAATCCATGTTCTTTCACCCAATGATATAATAAATATCATATCATATCATTAAGAACTTATCATCATAATACATCATTGTCATATAACAACTCAAGATCATCGTTTTCATCAATGAGACATCACATAACAAATTGGTCACTAGTCGTAATCACAAGTACTCCTCATCATCAACTCTAACACATTGTATCACATAATAAACATATTGTACCTCATAGGACCTACTACATTCTCTTAGGAGCTACTATATTCTCTAAGGTAAAATAGCAAAAAACAAGATAGCCCCTGACTCTCCATTATGGAGAATGGAGATTATGCTGCCTCCAATTCTTGTCTTTCGCTTAATGTTACTTCCAAGAACCTCCTTGCGAATGTCCAAACATTTTTTCCATTCTTTGATTAGCATGTGTTCACCGGTTTTAGAAATCCGATATGCACAGTGAGATCCGTGAGGATGACCTCGCTGTATGTTCGTAACTTCAAGGCGACCATTGTAATACATCGATGAGGCACACAATCCATCGATTTTTTTTGTTGAAAAACATAGTAATAACTTCGTAGTTAGCAATGATGTACTAGTTTTGGAAGTATGCAAAAGATGCACGGATGTCGTAATACTAAAAAATCTTACCAGGGTATCTCCATAGAAGTTATCGTGGTTCAACACTTGCACTAGTGGCACGTATTCACCATAATTTGGAGGAGTTCGATAATAGGTATTGTAATTCTCAAAAAAGTACAATAAGCAATCGATGATTTTTCTCCTTATACGTTAATTCGGAGCCATCGGTGTATTGGGTTTTGTCTACCATCTTCTGCACATTCTTTGAAGATTCAAAATAAGCTGTCAGTGGAAATAAGCTATCAACAATTTTGAAATAAACAAATGGCCGTGTATTTTCTTTGTTTCAAAATTTTCATGGTCTTCAAAACCCATCCTCTCCAAGACATAGCGTCTTGCATGGCATGGGATAAGCTAGTCGAATTGTAAAAGATGAAAATTAGACGTTGAAATAGTTGAAGTCATGCTTAATTACGAAAAAAACACTTGTCATTGTTGCGTACCGTTTCACAATCGATGGTCTCCTCGAGCTTAGTGCTGAAGCGCCGATCTTCGTCCAGCTGAACGAACCTGTCGCACATACCTCGATCGTCGTGGCACCAGCTACACTCCCCCGGGAGACTGTCGTCGTCCTAGTACGACATTTCCTACATTCATAATTCAAAGATTAAACTTGTACATATTCTAGCACAAGTCATGCCAGAATTCACTAAAAAATCCGGCATGAACTTTGCTAAAAAAGGACATATCGAGCGACTGAAATTTGCCGGAACGGAAATTAATCAACACTCAGGCAAAACATAGGCCACTCGGAGATGTAAACTGAACATAAACGGCCACTTGGGCAACCACATATCCTATTTGAGCAACAACACAAGATATACAAGGATATTTGGCTGGTCTCACTAAATATAAACTTACTATAAATATAAAAAAAACTAGTTCTTACTAAATATAAACTTACTATAAATAGAAAAAAACTAGTTCTTTCTAAAAATAAAGTAGTTCAACTAGTTATGTTAATTTACTTAGTAAACTAGTTCAACTACAACTAAAAATCTAGTACTAACTAAGCAACATCTAGTTAAGTAGTACCATCACTACTACTAATTTACATCTACTACTACTAAAAATCTAGTACTAACTAAGCAACATCTAGTACTAGCTATGAACCCTAAATTAACATCTACAACTACTAAATCTAGTACTAACTAGTGGCAGGGTGGGGGCGACGGAGAGGTAGCTAGGGGC
The DNA here is from genome assembly GCA_021605145.1 of Aegilops bicornis. Taxonomy (NCBI): domain Eukaryota; kingdom Viridiplantae; phylum Streptophyta; class Magnoliopsida; order Poales; family Poaceae; genus Aegilops; species Aegilops bicornis. The sequence goes on along the minus strand of CM038674.1, from coordinate 601,667,876 downwards.
GAGGTCGAGGGCAAGTGGGAGGAGGGGCTGCCATGGAGGAGGGAGGAGGGCGGCCAGCGGAGGGAGGAGGGCGGCAAGGAGGAGGGAGGGCGGCCGCAGTGAGGGAGGATGTGCGAGTTGGAGGGACTAAGGAGGGAGTACCTCAAGCGGTCGGATTTAAGGCGGCGGCGGCGGGCGACGCATTTACGCATTTACTACTTATTATCGCACGGGGGGCGAGTGAGAGTGTGAGTGAGGGTCGGTCGTGCGCGTGGGGATAAGGTAGGGATAGTTGCAGCGTGTTTGCCAAAAAGCGCTACAGCTAATCTGAATAGTTGTAGCGCCTTGCACATAAACCGCTACTGCTAAGTGTAACTATACAAAAATACGCTAATGCAAAAATACATTGGCCATCAATGATTTTTTTGTGTACACTGAATTGTCAATATGAGTCCTATCCGTAGGAACCGGAGAGGACTCATATTGCGCCACAAATTTTACACATAGAGTTCAATGAAGACCAACTGGTTGTGGTAGTATCGTAAATAACATATTTAAGGTGGTAAACACCCTGCTCACGGAGCGAGGTGGGACTAAACTTGTGGGCTGATCTTAGCAAGAGCGGTTTTTCTATAAGCGCCGTTGTCGCTAACTTCTATAGTAGTAGCGCCGTTTAGTATAGAGCGCCATCGCTATAACTAGCGGAGGGGGCGAGGTCCTGGCAATTATAGCAGTAGCGTTGTTTGTGGTGGATGCGCTCATCGCTATTTTCTGTCGCCAGCGTTTCTCTAACTTTCACGCTGTCGCTAAGTAGCAGCAGCGTGGTATTTTGTGGTGCGCTGCTGGTAAGATTCTGTGTATAGGCTTTTCCCTAGTAGTACTCTTCTGTGACAACACTGGAGCTATTGCACTTGCCAAGGAGCCCAGGTTTCACAAGAAGACCAGGCACATCAAGCGTCGCTTTAACTCCATTCGTGAAAATGTTCAAGATGGAGACATAGATATTTGTAAAGTGCATACGGACCTGAATGTAGCAGATCCGTTGACTAAACCTCTCCCTAGAGCAAAACATGATCAACAACAGAATTCCATGGGTGTTCGATTCATCAAAATGTAACTAGATGATTGTGGGAGACTGTTGGAAATATGCCCTAGAGGCAATAATAAAATGGTTATTATTATATTTCTTTGTTCATGATAATAGTCTATCATTCATGCTATAATTGTGTTATCCGGAAATCGTAATACACGTGTGAATACATAGACCACAACGTGTCCCTAGTGAGCCTCTAGTTGACTAGCTCGTTGATCAACAGATAGTCATTGTTTCCTGACTATGGACATTGGATGTAATTGATAACGGGATCACATCATTGGGAGAATGATGTGATGGACAAGACCCAATCCTAAGCATAGCTCAAATATCGTGTAGTTCGTTTAGCTAGAGCTTTTCCAAATGTCAAGTATCATTTCCTTAGACCATGAGATTGTGCAACTCCGGATACCGTAGGAGTGCTTTGGTGTGCCAAACGTCACAACGAATCGGGTGACTATAAAGGTACACTACGGGTATCTCCGAAAGTGTCTGTTGGGTTGGCATGAGTCGAGACTGGGATTTATCAGTCCGTATGACGGAGAGGTATCTCTGGGCCCACTCGGTAATGCGTCATCATAATGAGCTCAATGTGACCAAGTGTCTGGTCATGGGATCATGCATTACGATACGAGTAAAGTGACTTGCCGGTAACGAGATTAAACGACGTATTGGGATACCGACGATCGAATCTCGGGCAAGTAACGTACCGATTGACAAAGGGAATTGTATACGGGGTTGCTTGAATCCTCAACATCGTGGTTCATCCGATGAGATCATCGAGGAGCATGTGGGAGCCAACATGGGTATCCAGATCCCGCTGTTGGTTATTGACCAAGAGGCGCCTTGGTCATGTTCAAGATGTCTCCGAACCCATAGAGTCTAGACACTTAAGGTTCGGTGACGCTTAGGGTTGTATAGATATGAGTATGCAGAATCTGAAGTTGTTCGAGTCCTGATGAGATCCCGGACGTCACGAGGAGTTCTGGAATGGACCGGAGGTAAATAATTATATATAGGAAGTCAGGTTTCGGCCATCGAGAAAGTTTCGGGAGTCACCGCACTAGTAGAAAAGGGGCCTATTGACCCGGTTGGTGAGGGCCTTTAGTCCTGGTTCATGAACCGGGACTAAAGGGTCAGTACTAATACCCTGGCCCTTTAGTCCCGGTTCAATCCAACTGGACCGATGGGCTCCACGTGGCCTGTCCACGAGCCTGTGCAGGAGGGCCTTTGGTCCCGGTTGGTGGGTCCCGGTTGGTGGCACCAACCGGGACCAATAGGCATCCACGCGTCAGCATTTCTATGGCTGTGGTTTTTGTTTTTTTTTTGAAAAGGGGGGGGGGTTGGGGGGGTTTTGGGGGTTAATTTAGGTGTTTCATATATTGTGCTATAGCTAGCTAATTAATAGAGAGAAGTGTCCTCTCTTTTTTCCGTGCTTGGTCGACGCTACGCACTATACATACGTGATAGAGAGTACTAGCTAGACACGCTAGCTAGCTAGTAATTAAGCAAACAGTAAGATCGCCATGAACATATATGCATACAGAGAGAAGTGATATCGACCAACTCTCCTTCTCCGAGAGATTGGTCGAACAACAAGTTCTCGTGATATCTATCCGACACTACCGCTACATACATACAATAATTATCTTTTACAATACGAACGCGTGGTCCACATAGTATTCTCCGTCTTCAGCGATCACGTGGTCAAGAAAGAATGCCGCCAATTCCTCTTGAATTGCTCGCATGCGATCTGGTGCTAGGAGTTCACCCCGCTTCCGAAACATCTAATTTTAAGAAAGGGGTCAATACATATATATATATATATACATATATATATATATATATATATGAATGAATGAAACTCAACACAAATGATGGTAATAAAATAAAATTGTGAATATTTTTATTTACTCACTTCATATTGTTTGTCGGAGTAGCCCCTCTCACATGTGTCGTGTGGCGGATGGACTCGCAAACGTAGTATCCATAGAAATCATTCCCTTGTTCCTGCCACAACCACTTTACAAGAAACAGAGGTCAATCAAACTGATAATTAGCAAGCATGCTAAATGGTATTGATCAAACTAGCGCTTGAATCACTAGGAGATGCGCGTGGAATATGCTACTATATAGTACTTACTTTCGGGTGTCTAAATTACAGCTTCTTCGGTTGTCCCGGAGCTTTTTTGGTGAATTTTCTCCAAGCCCTGCCATACAAAGAAAACAATTACTTGATATCAGAAATGAACAAAGTTGCTGATATGGTGGATAATGATCGATTTAACTTACTTCTCGAGCATTTCATTCATGTCCGTGATACTCCTTGGGATCTTTTCGCTTGGAGTCTAAGACGGTTACTACTCCCTTCTCAAGCTTAATCTCTAGGAGAATATAGTGGTAGCTGCGCACACATGCATAACTCATCAATATTACATTACTATAACCTGACTAATAAGGAAACCGAATATGCCACAAGACAAGAATAACACTCACTTGAAGTTGTAAGGAAAGAGTATTATATCTTTGTGTTCATTTATTACCAACGATTGTAGCAAGTTGGCCTCGGTATCTTCGCACGAAATTTAACCTCAGTTGCATCTATGAGATATGTGTTAATGAACCCAATATCACCCACTTGTCTTTTCTTCAATTCGCGATCTTCAATCTGCATAATATAGTGAGGATAATTATAAATACATGCAATGAAAGGGCTGAGTTATATAGAGAGACTTAATGATGTAAGTAGTACTACTTACGCACAAAGAGCAGGTGACCGTTGCTTTATCGAGGGCCAATTGATTGAAAACTGATAGAACTCCTCAAATGGAATAGGCAATAGCTCAATTCCAAGGAGGTCATGCTCCTTTAACTCTCACATACAAAGTACTCCTCCCTCGCACTCTTTGCAGGTTTTCATGTACCAATCATGCAATCTTCGTGATCATCGTTGATAGAGAACTTTCATCTTTGACGAGAGGCTTCCTGCATCAGATCTTTGTATCTGCACCTCCAAGAAATCATAATGTACATCGTCAAGGTGTAATCTGCAGGATTGCCATAACCGGCACCATCCTCGGATCGACGATGTCGCTAGCGTGCACCTTGAGCGGGGGCACGATTGCTTTGCTTGTTCGCCGAGCTGGGCAATTTGTTTCCCAGCTCGTTGTTCTTTCACCCTTTGATCACCGACAAGATTTCCCGACCTCTCCGCTTCGCAAATGCCTTTCCAATAATGCGCTCATAGTTGCCTTTCGGCGGAGACTTGGGTGGTTTTGTCGTGGCAGCCAGAGTGCGCTTCGCTTTCACTGGATCTACCTTCTCCTCCGGAGGTGGATGTCTCTTTGCTTTCAACCCTTGAAACCAGTCATCCACTTCGGTCTGCTGATCTTCGCTTTCCTCCTCGCTACTCTCAGACGGTAACTTCTCCGAGTCTTCGTGAGAAGGACCGAATCAGATTCTCCTCCCGCCTTTGGTCTGTACTGCTAGACGCCGGCAGAGCAGACGGAGCGGATGTCTTCTTTCCTTGCTTACAAGGTGGAGGAGAAGGACTACGACGCTACGGGAGCAGCCGGAGCGGCGGCGGGTCTCTTCCGCCTTTGCCGACGAGGCGGAGAAGGAGGAGGCTGGCTGCTCGGGCGCCGGCAAAGCGGAGAAGGAGGCGGAGTGCCGCCAGCGCCGGAGAAGGAGCCGCCGAGTGCCCTGATCGCCACTCACGGAGGAGGAGGCGGTGGAGGAGGCGGAGTGCCTGACTCGCCGGAGGAGGAGGAGGAGGCGGAGGCGCCCAGTTCGAAGGTTGATGAGATCCTTCCGCCATAGGCATGGAGTCTTCAGAGCAGAACCCAGCCGATACTCCCCTTCACCGGTAGGGTGGTCAAGCCAGAGGTCCTCAAATCCCTCCGTTATTTCATCGACCATCACCTTAGCATATCCTTCTGGAATCGGCCGGCAGTGAAAAGTTGAGTCGGGTTTAGTAGGATAAACAGAGCCAACACCCGCCTTGACCTTCAAATTGCTCCATTGCGCCATAAGGTGGCAATTTTCAGCATCCGTGATAGCATCCACGGGATAGCTGGCAGGAGCCGTCAAGGCATGCTGCTCGCTGAAGCAGCTCGGTGGAAGCCATGCCGCTTCTCCGCCGAGATGGCGGGGTAGCTTCGGGGAAGCTTCGCAGGTCGCTTGCTGCGATCTGCCGCTTCTCGCTCCTCTTCTCGCTCCTCTAGCCCCATTACCCTTTCGCAGCGCCGCATTTGGCTCTGCTTCCGCTTTCTTCCTCCTCTCATGGGTTTTGTAACCCTCGCGTCCGGAAATCCAGCCTTCCACGAACGGAGCTGGTGTGCCTCGTGTCCGCCTGTGGTGCTCGTGGATTCCCGAGGGCCATTGTGAGCTCGCCCTTCTCCCCGTCTTCGAACGAACTTCCCTTGCTGCGCCGCTTTGATATATTGCTGAAGCCTCTTGACCGGTATGTCCAATTGTTCGTCCGCCCAAATGCACTTCCTCGTTATAGGGTCCAAGGATCCGCCGCCCCAAGAACCAAGTCCGCAACGGTCTCCGCCAGTTCATTGTCTCTGGTTCGATCCCTTTATCAAGCAGATCATTCTCAGCCTTGGCCCACTTAGGCCGGGCTACGAGGTAGCCACCGACCTCGTATGATGGTGAAGCTTCTTCTTCGCAGCATTTCTCGTGTTTGTCACCGACATCTTTTACTCTTTTCCAATGTCTTGTAGGCCACAAATGCGGGCCATCATCTCTCGATCTTCTCATATTTGCCCTTGAATTCTGGTGTCTCATTTTTTTCGACATACGTATTGAGTTCTTTCTTCCAATTCCTGAATAGTTCTGCCATCTTCTTAAGAGCAAAAGACTTGATTAATGGCTCTATTACTGGCTTCTCCGGATCATCCTCTAGCGGTAGGGTAAAATTTGACTTCAGCTCAGTCCAAAGATCATTTTTCTCCATATCATTGACACAAGACACCTCAGGGTCTTTGTTCTTAGGCTTATACCATTGGTGGATGCTGATCGGGATCTTGTCCCTAACCGTAACCCCCGTGACCGAAAGCAACAAATGCCTTCTTTGTCCGGTAGGGTTCAATCGGTTGGCCGTCAGGCGCGATTTGTATGATCTCAAACTTTTCATCCGAGCTCAACTTTTTCTTCGGCCTCGCCTCTTTACCGGGTTGTGCTCGATCCGAGGGCTAGAAAAAGAACAAAGACGAGAGTTAATTAATATGTGTACATACCAAAACAAAGACGAGAGCTAGTCAAGACAGGCTTAACTAATATATATACCGGCCGGACTCGGTTTGGTGATCACCGGAGCCGTCCTCACGGTCTACTTCTTCACCCTCTCCTTCTTGCACCGCATTGGGTCATCGGAGCCATTTAAATCATATCCAGCCGCTTCTTCACCCTCTCCTTCCGCACCATCGTTGTTGTTGAGAAACATCAACGAAAGCGCATCGCATCACTTCCTTATGCGATTATGTCCCTCAACAACGCTTCTTGTGCTTCGTCTCGGGGTGTCCATAGTTTCTACAAATATTTACAACATGGCAACTATTATTCAAACATGACAGATATGGATATATTAGTGGCAAACGAGAACTAGCTAGCTAATCAAAATATGGAATAATATTAGTGGCCTCGACGCTGCTTCTCTAGGGTTTGGGGTGGCCTCGACAACGCTTCAAGGGTTAGGGGTGGCCTCGAGAACGCTTCAAGCTAGGAGGGGGTAATATCGCCCCCCCACGTGTTGAAGCTATCGGGAGGGGGTCGGCGTTGAACACTACATCTATGTCCCACAAGTGACGTGGGCATCGACGCCCGCGGTAGGGTAGAGGGTCGTGGATCGCCGAGGGGTCGGGAGGTTGCCTAGTGTCAAAGGATTCAACAAAACCATGTCTTCATCATTAGGCTAGTAACAAGTGCATGATGGTACGAAGCTCTCCAAAGTTATTTTGAACGGAGTCCCGAGATAGGATAATTCGCTTTTGGTACAAAGTTCAGCAAGAACCTTCCGAATATCGTTATTTGAAAGGCCTTTGCCGAGATTCGCATAAAAAGGCAAATTATCCTATCCGGGACTCCATTCCGTAATAACTTTGTAGGACTTCGCACCATCATGCCATGGTTACTTCCGCTAATGATGAAGCCATGGATTTCTTCAATACTTTGACTATAGGAACCCTCGACCTCAAAACCTTCGACCCTTGACCCCTTAACGACCTCGACCTCAAACCTTCGACCCTTGACCCCTTAACGACCTCGACCCGCTCCCCTAGTTCCCGCCCCTCGACCCCGCGGCGATCCTCGACACCCTCGTTATATCGACAACGACGCAACTTACATATACAGGGGAAAATCATGTTATCGGGATGGGGGTACCGGTACCCCCCCCCTCGTGTCAAAGTTTCTTCTTTCTCCTCTATTCCTTTCTTTCTTCTTCTCCTCTTCTTTTCTCCTTATCCTCGAGAAAGGAAAATATGAAAAAGGAAGAAAAGAGGAAGAAGGAAGAAGAAGAAGAAGAAGAAGAAGAAGAAGAAGAAGAAAAAAATAGAATTTTTTCTATTTTTCTTCTTCTCTCTATTCCTTTCTTTCTTCTCCTCTTATTTTTCTTCTTTTTCTTCTTCTTATTTATTTCTCCTCTTCTTCCTCTCCCTCTTCTTGTCCTTTCTTCCTCTTCTTATTTCCTTTTTCCTCTCATTCTTTTTTCTTCTTCTTCCTTCTTAAAAATACATGAAGTAGTATTGCCTAATTCATTGTTCATATGAATATACAAACATTTGCATATTTACAATAATTAATATCACCAAAAAAATCTATGAACAGAAAAAATCCTAATTTTTCTAAAAAACTATCTTTTGCATTGTTCACATACACATATACATTATAGCCACATACACATATACATCACATATGAACAAAAAAATTAAAACATAAAAAAAAGAGCATAAAAATAAAAAAGAGCTTAAACATTAAAAGAGCCGGGCGGGCGGCTCACAGCTGGGCAGGCGAGGCGCCAAGGCTGGGCGGACGGGCAGGTGGGCAGGGCGACGGCGACGAGGAGCGGGCGGCGACGGCGAGCCCGTGGGAGCTCGAGGCAACGGCGGGGCGGCGAGGGCGCCTGTGGGGCGGACGGGCAGGGGCAGGGCGACGGTGAGCACGGGCAGGGGCGCTGGGCGACGGCGACGGCGAGCACGGGCAGCCTGACGCGCTGCCGGGCGAAGTTTCGGGCAGCCTGGCGCGCTGCCGGGCGGGAATCAGCGATGAAATCTGAAAACGCCAAGTCTTTGCTTATATAGAAAGGCTTTCGTCGGTTATTTACGACTCGGGACTAATGCTCACTTAGTCTCGGTTGGTGCCTGCAACCGACCAAAGGCCTGAAAATTGGCCTTTGGTCCCGGTTGGTGGCACCAACCGACTAAAGGGGGCATTAGTCTCGGTCGTGGCACCAACCGACTAAACCCTTTAGTCCCGGTTGGTGCCACCAACCGACCAAAGGCCTTGTGCTGCCTTGCCTAAAAGTTTAGTCCCACTCGCTAGTTGAGAGAGCTCGAGAGTGGTTTATAAGCGCCTGCTATGCCCACCCTCTCGAGCTCCTCTCAACCGCAGCTGGCCTAATCATCACTAGCTATCTGCTGTGGGCCTACTTGGCCTCCTGCGGGCCCTGAATCCTGTCCCATGTAGGGTTTCTAGTCGTATTCAGCCGTGGGGCCCAGAGGCGACACTATTTTTTCCAGCTTTTTTGTTTTGTTTTCTGCATTATTATTTATTTTTGTTGTTTTTTGCTTTATTTTTAATTCTTTTTGCTTTTAGTTTTAGAAAAATTATAAACTTTCTGTTAGTGCCATTAGTTTTCAAATTTGAAAACTCTTTTTTGTTTTCTTTGTTGCTTTATTTATTTTATTTTGTTTCTACTTACAACAAAATACTTATTGTTGCTATTTTTATTTTTATTCAGTTTTTTGTTCTGTTTTCTGCATTATTATTTATTTTTTGTTGTTTTTTGCTTTATTTTCTAATTCTTTTTGCTTTTAGTTTTAGAAAAATTATAAACTTTCTGTTAGTGCCATTAGTTTTCAAATTTGAAAACTCTTTTTTGTTTTCTTTGTTGCTTTATTTATTTTATTTTGTTTCTACTTACAACAAAATACTTATTGTTGCTATTTTTTTCAGCTTTTTGTTCTGCTTTTCTGCATTATTTAATTTTTGTTGTTTTTTGCTTTATTTTTAATTCTTTTTGCTTTTAGTTTTAGAAAAATTATAAACTTTCTGTTAGTGCCATTAGTTTTCAAATTTGAAAACACTTTTTTGTTTTCTTTGTTGCTTTATTTATTTTATTTTGTTTCGCTACAACAAAACGGTGTGTAGAGGGACGGGCTTATAAACCGGTGTGAGCGCCCTTCGGTTGGCGAGGTTTTCAAATTCATATTTTTCAAATGAACTCTGAAAAGGTTGGCATAGAATGTGCATGTACAAAACGGACAATGGTATCATACTCGTCTGTTACAAAGTTGGCATGGTATCATCATAATAGTTGCGGGAGAAAGTCTTCACTTTTTCTTCGCTTGTGTCGTTTGCTTATTGCGCCGTAACCATGGATAATCTTCATCGTTTATCGTGATGCTTGGGTCAGCCTTGACTTTGAAGGGGGAATTTCATGAAACTTTTCATACTCTTCAGACATGTCTGCCTTTGCCCTCCACTCCTGTGATGTCCCTTTTTCCGAAAAAGAACTATGTGGCGCTTTGGCTCATTGTATGATGTATTCGCTTCCTTATCTTTTATTTTCCTCGGTCCGTAGACATGTCCTTCACATAGATAACCTGTGCCACATCATTGGCTAGGACGAACGGTTCGTCAGGTACCCAAGATTTTTCAGATCCACTGTTGTCATTCCGCATCGTGGGTCTACATGTACCCCGCCTCGATGATTGACCCACTTGCACTTAAACAAAGGGACCTTAAAATCTACTCCGTAGTCAAGTTCCCATATGTCTACTATGTAACCATAATATGTGTCATTTCCCTTGTCGGTTGCTGCATCAAAGCGGACACCGCTGTTTTGGTTGGTGCTCTTTTCATCTTGGTCAATCGTGTAAAATGTATTCCCATTTATCTCGTATCCTTTCCAAATCATTACAGTCGAAGACGACGGTCGCGCTTCACCAACGCACCGGAGCTACCTCATCTACGCCCTCGTCCACCGCACTGGGTGGTCCATCGACAACGTCGGCCGCTGCAACCGACATGCCTCACAGACACCTAGTTCCACCGCATCAGGTGCGCTTCACCGAAGCCGTCTCCCAGCTCACCGGGGCTACTTCACCGAGCACATCGTCAGCACTCTCCGCTTCGAGGCCGTTGGGGCTTCACCAACGGTCTGCCCATCGCATCAGAAGCGCCCGCTGCCACTCAAGATCTGCATCCGTGCGGGGCCAGCCAACGCCAGCGCATCACCCTCAACGGATATGAAGTGACCCGCACTCTAGCTAGGCGAGCATGCCCAAACGCTGGCCCGAACTAGGTATCCACACATCACTCCCTTGTGCACGGTTCCGATGATGTTTGGATATCCTTTCACGGCTCTCTTAGCTTACACGCCTATGCAACTCTGACTTTAACTCTTATTTCTTTTGGAGATATCATCTGAAACAAGCAAATCCATTTTTTAGCGAAGCATGAGGGGGCTACGGGATCTGGTACACATCTTGCACACCCGTATAACCTTGTAAGTATCTGTCCTCCGATACAACATCAAGGTCGATTCCTTTTATTTGATCAACCATTCGCCGTGTCAAAAATGCAAAGGGGGATGCAAGGAGCACAAGGCCTGCACATCCAAGCAAGTGGTAACATGGACTTGTACATGGAACATCCCAAGCGCAAGCAAGAGCTGCAAAGTGAGCCTGCATAACGAGCTAGCGTAAGTCCCTGCATTTCATTTAATTCAGACTTGGCATTCGTGTATGATTTGTGTGCAGTGGCTGATCCACGAATTCAAGTTACCAGCGAACATTTAACTTAAAAAATATGAAGGCACTTGCACTCGGAAATCAACATAGCTTGAGAAATGTGAAGCTACATGCACTTTGAAAACCAGCTAATGATCCAAAGTAGTTCAGATTATAAACACTAAATGATGCAAGCACCAAAAACACAAAATGCAACATGGTGTACAAGGACTATAAACATGGTCTGTACCGCTTGAATTATTCGTTCTTTGGCTGAAAATATCAAGTGTAATTGCACGTATAACCAAAGGTCGCAAACTGCATATCAATATATCTATCCTGCACAAGTATGCCAATAGTTTCAAACAATGATTAGAAAAGTATTTATGCTATGTTGTCATGATATGGGGACTTTCCGTAGATGGCCTCGACGCTTCCTCAAGCTATGAAAATGCACTATAATTTGCTTGTCATCAATGCCTCGCAAATCTCGACTCTCTCAACATAGTAGATCATCATTAGACACTAAATCCTTCAATGAGCTTGCAAAATGCTTGCATTAGATCCCTCATTAGACACTATATGTTCATCACCGGGAGCATGTAAAATGTTTGCATCAAATTCTTCATTAGCGATGCTCATTAGACACTTCAGCTCAAGAACAACATGAGCTTGTATGTTTGCAATCGAAACTTGATTAGATACATCAGATTCAAATACCAAAGATTGATTGGGGGAGTTATAAAATAAGTAGAAATTGGTTTCATTTTCTCATAGATTCCCTACATACAAGCAATTTTACAACACCGTCGGGTTTAACTATTGGCCAAAAATTGAAGAGTTGAATTAGATATAATCAGGGATGTGATGTACCTACTGCTATGCATGCTACTCTTGCAAGCTGCGATCGTCCATTTGCGCAAGCTCGATGCCATGCCCGTTGCCGCCGCTGCCTCCCACGCAGTTACACCTGTGGTTGGATCTTCAACTTCTTGTCCTTCCGCTCGCTTGAAGTTGCCACCGCCTCCAATGAGGGCGCGAGGAAGTGCTATGTCGGTCTGTCCAAGCGGCTAGGTTAGGAGCGAACCAAACCGGAGGCTGGAGTGAATGAATTGGGATTTTTCCCGATGTCGATCGACACGGGAGGCGCTGCTTGGGCTATGAGCCTGCTATAGGGCCTGCCTTGCACTTATGTTATTGGCCCATCCAAATTGAAACACTTTCTTCATTTTTACATTGCTCGCTCGTATGCTGGGACAAACAAAACTAGCATGGGCCAACCGGACGACTCAAACTAGGTGCACACTTTCCAGCCACCGAGGCGGCCGCCCATACCAGCCCCTATGGTGGCGCCGCCTTTTTATGCAGTATGATTGGGTAGTGAAAATATTCTGTGGGCGCTTTTGATTTACCCACGTAATGGTTGAATTGCTTGTTTCTATGAACTGAGTTCGCCAATAATGTGAAGGATGCCAGTCTTTTCATCCTATTGTAGATTGCTTAGATCTCGATATGCCAAAAGTAATCGCATGAAATATACAGTAAAAACCAGTGTGATGTGTTTGGCTACAAGTAGTCTGACTACACTTCCTCATATAACATATCAAGGACGCACCATCTTACCAGATTAACCATTCGACTTACCCATGCAGTGTGGGAAGAAAGAAGTATTGGGATTATGATCCAAGCAATTGATGACATGGACTCCTTTGTACAACCTTGTAAGTTTAAAAAGAAGTTGCAGTGTGCCTGTACAAAGAACTAGCGTAATTTTAGTTACCTGCTTCTCAGAATTTTAGTTAGCCACTTATTGCAAAATTGTTCAATTACGTTGCTTGGCTTAATTTAGTTTGCTACTGACTACATAATGGCACAGCCTGTTAATCATATTGTAGACTGTGCCTATCTATGTGTTTGATACTTACTGTTAAGAATTACCTGTTTGCCTTAACTTAAATATCTACTTGTTTGTTTAGCTGCTTTGCTGCTGCAACAGCGGGTTACAATGATGTTAATAACTAGTACTTTTCAGCATCCAATTGAAACTCTTTAATTCCTTGTTTGTTTAACTGGTTTGCTGTTATAACTCCCAGTTGAGATGTTTTGCTAACTTCAACTTTTCTGAATCCAATCGGAACTTTAATGGCAAAACAGGTTAGCCCAAGATCAAAGAGAGAGGTCCCCATGGACGTTGCATCATCCCACAACAGTGGCACCGACCCAATCGTGCATTATGAATTGCCAACTGTTAATGCTCTAGAGGCTAAACTAGTGGTAGAAAGAGATTCTACTTCTGCACTTAGAGATGAAGTTGACATGTTGAGGAAGCAAACAGCACAATCACAAGCAGTACTCAAGACAACCATTAAAAATTTGGTGGATTTCAAAACGAAGCAAGCTGAGACTGATCAGATTGTTAAGGTCCTGAAGGAAAAAATGAAATTAAATTCCTACTTGGTAAATCATAGGTGAAATGTTCTTTCCATAGTTGAATAACCTTTGTGTTGTCTGTTCATGTAATCAATCAAACCATTTTTTTAGAGCTCATGTAATAATTGTTTTTTTTTGTTTGTAATTTTATTTGAGCACAAGTCTGTATTAATTGATAAGACTCGGAGACATTTCATTTGGATTGCTGTGCCAGACCTACAAATATGCCAATCGGGCTCAATGTGCATTCAGCAATAGTAGTAGTATAGATGGACCATAAGTGGCACGCATCGGAAAGGGCCAAGATGCTGGCTAAAAAAGGATGCTGTTGTAGCCAAATAAAAGTGCAGCGGCCTGGCTTATGTGTGTTAGTTGATATTATTGATCCATATACTCTATAAGTGTTTAGATGTCTGTTAGTTCTGTACATTCTTGGTTGATTGACTCGGTATTTGAATCTTGATACATCGCTTGTGTACATATCTAAATGAGAGTACACATTATGCTGCGTGTGACATTTGAGTTGGACATGAAGTGTTCCAAATATTCGGATTCACCTTAAACTGGATACTAGTTTCTGAATTTGAGTATCGGCATTTGTAACCCATATTCATATATGACAGTGCAATACATCTTTGTCGCCCTTTTGAAGATATATAAAAACACATAGAATGATTTATAAAGATTCATATAGGAATACAAAATGGATTCAAATTTAGTTGCCAGGGTAAACGTGGATGCTTATTGTCCCAAAATTCGAAAGAAGCAGCAAAATGGCCACTCCCATGTCGGCTGCCGGAAGCCAAGTGTTTGGGAGATGGAAATTACTGTCTACCCATTACACGGACAATCCATCGGCCCGATTTCAACTGCTCTAAATAGGGGTAGGCTAGTAACTTCAATTAGACGTGACACGACCGCCTCTGAGCCCATTCCAACATGGTGGGTGTCAAACATGGGAGGCAAAACACATTTGATTCAAGCTCGTCCGAAAGACCTCTGTTTCTCTCTCCATTCCCCATTCATACACGGTGGGCGGCAAAACAAACTCGACTCGGCCGAAATCGATGTAGGCAAATATTTTCAATAGGGGCAGGTTTGTAACTTCACTCAGACGTGACACAACCGCCCTACCTGTCAGCCCCGTTCATACACCGTGGGCGCCAACCATGGGCGCCAAACACCCTCTCCTCGCCCGAAATCGCTCTGGGCAAATATTGGCGAGATGCGAGATTACCGTCCTATCCCCAACCAACGAGACTTCCAAATTTTAAACGGGGCTAAGTTCAGAATCTTTCCCATATTTCAGACGGTAGCGTCCCAAAACATGGTTCCTCGCACTCTCCCTCCATTTTCCCATTAATACACCATCCGCGCTAGAACACCCCATCCCCACACCAGCCTTCGTCCGCCACCCATCCATCGCCGCCGTCCTCCACCACATCCATCGCCACCGTCCTCCACCATGCCGGAGCGCCTACCAAGACCACGTCGTCCACTGCTACAGATGGACATTTCTCATCCACGGCGATGGACCAATAGCCTTGCATCTCGTCCTCTCGCTTCATCGGCGCCGTCGTCCTCTTTGCCGGGGCCGCTCACACGACCTTCTCTTCCACCGCAACGGGACTTATCCCCTGCTCCACTCCAGATACCGTCATGATCTGCTTCAACACCACCGACAAGCCATCGCACTTCGATGCCTACACGGCGCCGCAAGAGAGGTGGTACTTCATATCTCCTCAACTTTTTGATCTCAACCAGAAAATAGATCTTAACTTGGTTACTCTACATTCTTTTCAGCTCTTAGAATTTAGTTCTTAGTTCGAAGCAAACAATGGATGCTAAATATCATTTCTCCGGTTTGCAGCTTCAAATCTGCCATGGCACAGCCATAATATGGTTTAATTTATCATGCTTAGGGTTTAATTGATCATGTTGGTTCCGTGGTGATTTCTTTAATAGAAATCGGAGGGGAAACCCTGTTTTGCTAAAAAAATATGCTTAGAGTTTCCCCCTTTTATGATCACTATACGATCAAAATACGTGCTTCGTGTCATAATAACACTGCTCCACGCATCAAGCTAAACAAGCTTAGATGTTCAAATACGAATCTGATATTATTAAAGCAGAGTTGTTTAATTGGTCAGCTAAATGTTCCTAAATTAGTTTTGAAAATGCATGTTCACCGCTCGGGTGTGTATCTCTACAGGGTGCCCACGGTGGGCCGGCCCACCCTGGGATTTTGGGTCGCCCCAGCCCCGATTCCTCTCGTTCTCACAAGGCTTCCGATCTCTACTACTTCACCGCTTTCTTGATATGTCTCCGTCAGATCTACTTTTCCAAACACTTTTGCCCTTGTTTTGGACTCTAACTTGTATGATTTGAATGGAACTAACCTGGATCGACGCTGTTTTCAAAGAGAATTGCCATGGTGTTGTTTTATGCGTAAAACAAAAGTTCTCGGAATGACCGAAACTCCACGGAATATCTTAGAATAAATAATAAAAATCCTCACCAAAGATGAAGACCAGGGGCTTACACCCTGTCCACCAGGTGGGGCGCGCCTCCCCGGGCGCGCCGCCTACCTCGTGGGCCCTCGGTGGCCCTCTCGACGCCAACTCCAACTCCATATATTGGCTTTTGGGAGAAAAAATCAGAGAGAAAGTTTCATCGCGTTTATGATACGGGGCCGCCAAGCCCTAATCTCTCTCGGGAGGGCTGATCCGAGTCCGCTCGGGCTTCGGAGAGGGGATTCGTCATTGCCGTCATCATCAACCATCCTCCATCACCAATTTCATGATGCTCACCGCCGTGCGTGAGTAATTGCATCATAGGCTTGCTGGACGGTGAGGGGTTGGATGAGATTTATCATGTAATCGAGTTAGTTTTGTTAGGGTTTGATCCCTAGTATCCATTATGTTCTAAGATTGATGTTGCTATGACTTTGCTATGCTTAATGCTTGTCACTAGGCCCGAGTGCCATGATTTCAGATCTGAACCTATTATGTTTTCATGAATATATGTGTGTTCTTGATCCTATCTTGCAAGTCTATAGTCACCTATTATGTGTTATGATCCGACAACCCCCAAGTGACAATAATCGGGATACTTCTCGGTGATGACCATAGTTTGAGGAGTTCATGTATTCACTATGTGCTAATGCTTTGTTCCGGTTCTCTATTAAAAGGAGGCCTTAATATCCCTTAGTTTCCAATAGGACCCCGCTGCCACGGGAGGGTAGGACAAAAGATGTCATGCAAGTTCTTTTCCATAAGCACGTATGACTATATACGAAATACATGCCTACATTACATTGATGAACTGGAGCTAGTTCTGTGTCACCCTATGTTATGACTGTTACATGACGAACCACATCCGGCATAATTATCCATCATCGATTCGGTGCCTCACGAAGTTTTCCATATACTTGGTTTACGCTTATTTACTTTTCCGTTACTCTTGTTATCATCACTACAAAATACCAAAAACATTACTTTCACTGTCTTTACTTTTGTTACCGTTACCACCACTATCATATTACTTTGCTACTAAACACTTTGCTGCAGATACTAAGTTTCCGTGTGTGGTTGAATTGACAACTCAGCTGCTAATACTTGAGAATATTCTTTGGCTCCCCTTGTGTCGAATCAACAAATTTGGGTTGAATACTCTACCCTCGAAAACTGTTGCGATCCCCTATACTTGTGGGTTATCAAGACCTTTTTCTCAAGCGCCGTTGTCGGGAGCATAGCTCTATTCTTTGAGTCACTTGGGATTTATATCTGCTGGACACTATGAAGAACTTGAAAGACGCTAAGACAACAATTTATCCCTCAACTACGAGGGGAGGTAAGGAACTTCCATCTAGCTCTGCACTTGATTTACCTTCTGTTACGAGTAAGCTAGCGACACCTAAACCTGCTTCTGCTATTCGTTCCGATATGTCGCATGTTATTGATGATGCCACTTCTGCTATGAATGATACTTATGGTGAAACTACTTCTATGCTTGATACTACTGTGCCCCTTGGTGAGTTTCTAGATGAACAAATTTCTAGGTCTAGAGAAAGAGAAATTATTGAAACTGAACACGATGATGTTAGTAATGATGATAATATGCCTGCTATTCCTGAGGGCTATCTTTTTAATGCTGAATCTACTGAAGCTATTCTTGCTTGCCAGGATAGTCTTGTACGTAAGAGGTTGCTAGTTAAATGGAGTAAAGAATCTTTTAGAGGTAGGATGAGACCCGAACCTGCTTTTGCTACTTCACCTATCTGTGTTCCTGATCAGGATTATTATGATTTTTCTTTTGATCCAGATATAATTACTTTGGTTGAATCTGATCCTTTTTTAATCTGAAACTATTGTGGCACATCTTCGTAAGTTAGATGATATAGCTGCCCTGTTTACTAATAATGAGAGAACGCGCTACCTTTATTTACTCAAAATATTTCCATTCTCATTAAAGGGTGATGCTAAGAAATGGTTTAATTCTCTTGATCTTAGTTGTGTGCAAAGTCCCCAGGATATGATTTATTACTTCTCTGCTAAATATTTCCCTGCTCATAAGAAACAAGCTGCTTTGAGGGATATATATAATTTTGTGCAAATTGAAGAAGAGAGTGTCCCACAAGCTTGGGGGAGGCTTCTCAAGTTACTTAATGCTTTGCCTGATCATCCTCTTAAGAAACCTGAAATATTTGATATATTTTATAATGGACTAACCGATGCTTCCAGAGATTACCTGGATAGTTGTGCTGGTTCTCTTTTCAGGGAAAGAACACCGGATGAAGCTGAAATTTTATTAAATAATATGTTGACAAATGAAAATAATTGGGCACCTCCTGAGCCAACTCCCGAGCCAGCTCCAGAGCCAATTACTGAGCCTATTCCTAAACCAACTCCAAAGAAGAGAGGTGTCCTATTTCTCAGTCCCGAAGATATGCAAGAGGCAAAGAAATCTATGAAAGAAAAAGGTATTAAAGATGAAGATGTTAAGAATTTACCTCCTATTAAAGAAATACATGGTCTTAATTTACCTTTGTTGAAGAAGCATATGATCTCAATTACTTATTTCTTCAAGAACCTCCCGATATCCCGACACAGGTAGTAAAGGTAAATTCTCTCTATAGGTATGATAAAGCTGAAGTCCCTCCTACTAAAATTGCTAGTCAGTGCTTGGATGAGTTTGATAACTTTATGTTTAAGCAAGATGACTTCAATGCTTGTTTTGGTAGACAATTAAAACAGAATACCTTTATGATTAAACGCTTGAGTGATTATATGGCTAATATTAGATGTGAACTTAAACTTGTTAGCAAACATGCTTCTATGGTTACCACTCAAGTAGAACAAGTACTTAAAGCTCAGAAAGAAGTGCTTGACGAAATGAATAGTAAGAAAAATGATTATGCTTTGTTAGAGTGGCTACTAGAATCGCGAGAATGACTCAGAACCTTTGTATCCTCGAAGGCCACCCTAAGAGAATCGAGCAAGATTCTCAGAGAAATAATGTTGATATGCCTAGTTCTTCTAAAAGGAAGAAAAAGAAAATGATAGGACTGTGCAAACTTCTAGTGAACCTATTGCTGAACCACCTGATAATCCAAATGATATCTCTATGTCTGATGCTGAAACACAATCAGGTAATGAACATGAACCTAGTGAAAATGTTAACGATAATGTTCATGAGGATGCTCAACCTAGTAATGATAATGATGTAGAAGTTGAACCTGTTGTTGATCTTGATAACCCACAAACAAAGAATCAACGTTATGATAAAATAGACTTCGTTGCTAGGAAACATGGTAAAGAAAGAGAACCATGGGTTCAGAAACCCATGCCTTTTCCTCCAAACCATCCAAGAAAAGGATGATGAGGATTTTGAGCGCTTTGCTGAAATGATTAGACCCATCTTTTATGTATGCGATTAACTCGATGTGCTCAAAACAAATCCTTATGCTAAGTATATGAAGGATATCATTACTAATAAAAGAAAGATACCTAAGCTGAAATTTCCACCATGCTTGCTAATTACACTTTTAAGGGTGGAATACCAAAGAAACTTGGAGATCCAGGAGTACCTACTATACCATGCTCCATTAAAAGAAATTATGTTAAAACTGCTTTATGTGATCTTGGAGCCGGTGTTAGTGTTATGCCTCTCTTTATATCGTAGACTTGACTTGAATAAGTTAACACCTCTTGAAATATCTTTGCAAATGGTCGATAAATCAACTGCTATAATTGCCGGTATTTGTGAGGATGTGCCTTGTGGTTGCAAACGTTACTATTTTAACGGACTTTGTTATTCTTGATATTCCCGAGGATGATAGTATGTCTATTATTCTTGGAAGACCTTTCCTTAATACTGCATGGGCTGTTATTGACTGCAACAAAGGCAATGCCACTTTTCATGTTAATGGTAATGAGCATACGGTACACTTTCTGAGGAAACAACCTCAAGTTTATAGTATCAACTCTATTGGAAAAATTCCATTGATTCTATTTGGAGGTTTTGAATTTCCTCACCCTACTGTCAAGAAGAAATATGATATACTTATTATTGGGGATGTCCATATCCCCGTTGAGGTAACATAGTGTTATTCGAAATTTCTCCGGTTCCATGTTAATCGGAATGATTTTGTTAACAAGACTTGATCAACCTTGTTAGTGGATTCTTTTTGATGAGCATGAGACGGATGAAACTAGAAGCACAACCTTCTGTACCCTCTTTATATTTTTCTCACATTTAGTAGAAATAAAGTAAAATAGTATTTTTCCGTCTGCCTCCGACTTATCCGTGCAATATAAAAATATCCCGAAAATAAAAGTCCTCGTAATGCCATGCCAATTTAATATGGTTTTTCAGGAATATTTGAGGATTTATCTGTGCAAAATTGTCATGGGAGCTGCCACTGGCCACGAGGGTGGAGGGCGCGCCTACCCCTGGGCGCGCCTCTGCCTCGTGGGCCCACGGTGGCCCTCCTCCACTTATCCCTGCACCCATCTTCTTCCTCTGTCTCACACAAACCCGAAAAACCAACTCAAGCTCGTGTTCGAGCAACTTTTGCTGCGATTTTCGATCTCCTTGCTCAAAGCACCTCTCGCAAAACTGCTTGGGGAGATTGTTCCTTGGTATGTGACTCCTCCATTGGTACAATTAGTTTTTGTTTTAGTGCTATATTCATTGTAAATTTGTTTTGCATAGGTGACCATGTTCTTGAGCTTGCGTGTCAAATTTATATGGTTCCAAGTAGTTCTAATGCTTGATATGTGCTCTAGGCACTTGTATGAGTAGTTGCTATCAGTTTTATTGAAGTTGGTTCACTTTTGTTTGAAGTTACTAAAATTTTCAGATTATTTCAGAAATAATGAAGAGACTTTTGAGGGACTCGTCGAGCCGAAGCTCTAAGGAGAAACAAAAGGAAGAAGAACAGAAGCCCAAATTTAATTTGCCTCAAGATCATGGAGGTCCGGCCGTGTGAATGGCCTTCCGATGACTTCTTGAGGAGAGCCGGGATTTATGAGGATTTCTATCTATTGATTGAGAACGCCGGCCTCACTGACTTCCTCCGCGGCCAACATTATCAGTATCTCTTACTCACAAATACTTTTGTGCAGAACTTCTACTTTTTCCCAAAGAAATCACCTCCAATAGTATAGTTCCATTTATATGACGTTGTTAAGGAGATGACATTAGCTGAATTTTGCGAGGTTTGCAAAATACCTTTTGAGGGCGCCTTAGATGAACCACACCGTAATGAAGTGGAAGCTTTTATTAACACTATCACCGTGGGAGAAACCAGGAAGGTTTCTGATGCAAGAATCACTAGCATACATTTTCCTGTTTTACGTTACTTTGCCTTATTTGCTAGTCGTTGCTTGATTGGACGCGGGAACTGTGGGAACCTTAGTATTCCTGATATTATTATTTTGCTCCATGGTTTATACCGCAATAACTCTGTTAGTATGGGTGGAATTGTTGCTAGACGGTTAAGTCTGAACCGTACTAAGGGCCCCGTCTTTGGAGGCATTTATGCTTCACGCCTAGCTGAATATTTTTAGATACCTATTAGGCATGAGGAGAAAGAAGAAACAGCGTTGCCCCGTGTTTATTTAGATTATAAGAGTATGCTAGCGCATGATTTTCTTGTTAAGAGTCACGAAGGGGAGCTTAAATATAAATTGTACTTTGATAAACATCACCCTGAAACTATTACTTTGCCTGCTCCCTCTTTGTTTAACTTGTCTACAGGGCCTTACATTGTTCCGTGGGCAGCTGTTCAAGCCTATCGGAATCCTGCACCAGCCCCGGAACCGGAGCCACAAGATGAGCCTCCACGAATGTCTGTTTATTCTTGGGATCCTGAGGCGGTTGCCACCAAAGGCAATCGAGTCCTCTTCATCACATTATGATCCCAACTATTCGTGTCACAAGATGACCCTCGACTACACCTACGGATATCAGCCAGGCCATCCTTGGCAATAGACCAACTTAGGCCAAAAGCCTAAGCTTGGGGGAGTACGTATTTCTCACCGACATTACATTTATGTTCACACACACTCATTGCTAGATGTTGGTGCTCATACTCTGTCATTGTAGTATCCATGCTAGTTTATTTCCTTTTTTTCCTGCTTTCTTCTTGTGTGTTTAATAAACCTTAGAAAAAACAAAAAAATAGTAGTAGTTTATTTCCTGCTGTAGTAATAATAATTAAAAAGAAAACCCAAAAATATTTCCCGTTCTTCTTTTGCTTGTTGGGAGCTTTCCCGTGTAAATAGTTTTTATTTTTCTTTTCCTTTCTTTGGGGGTCGAGAAGACCATATTGAAAATGCTTAGTGGCTCTCATTTGCATGATCGTTTATTTAACTTAGAGCCCATATTACTTGTCTTCTCTCTTGAGTTGAATGCTTGCGATTCCAGCTTAGTCCAATGCACGTGCACTCTTATTATTATACACACCGTTTGGTCGTGCAAGTGAAAGGCAATAGTGATGATATATGATGGACTTATTGGGATGAGAAAAGCTGGTATGAACTCGACCTCTCTTGTTTTTGTAAATATGATGATTCATCGTTCCTGATTCAGCTATTATGAAGTAAACATATTTGCAATGACATTTAGAGATTATAGTTGCTTGTGTCATGCTTGATTAGCTATGAGTTATAATGGTTTACCTTGCGTGCCAACATGCTATTGAGATAATTATGATGTGGTATGATAGGATGGTATCCTCCTTTAAATGAATTGAGTGACTCGACTTGGCACATGTTCACGCATGTAGTTGAATCAAATCAACATAGCCTTCATGATATTTATGTTCACGGTGGATTATATCCTACTCATGCTTATATTCTGTAAATTAATTTTAATGCATGTTTACGACTGTTGTCGCTCTCTCGATTGGTCGCTTCCAGTCTTTTGCTAGCCTTCACTGCATACTAAGCGTGAATACTGCTTGTGCATCCAAACTCCTTAAACCCCAAAGTTGTTCCATATGAGTCCACTATACCTTCCTATATGCGGTATCTACCGCCGCTCCAAGTAAATTTGTATGTGCCAAACTCCAAACCTTCAAATAAAATTCTGTTTTGTATGCTCGAGCAGCTCATGTGCAACTAGGGCTGCCTATATCTTCCATGCTAGGTGGGTTATTCTCAAGAGGAGTGGACTCCGCTCCTCATTCATGAGAAAGGGCCAGAATCGAGATGCCCAGTCCCATGATCCAAAAAAGATCAAAGCAAATCAAAATAATTAAACAAAACTCCCCTTGGGACCCGTTAAATGTTGGAGGCACTTTCGTTGTTTCGAGCAAGCCATGGGTTGATGCTTGTGGAGGAGGGGAGTATAAACCTTTACCATTCTGTTTGGGAACTGCCTATAATGCATGTAGTATGGAAGATACAACCATCTCATAGTTGTTGCGTTGACCGTGAAAGTATGCCGCTCAAAATATAATTTATCTCTATTTCAAAACCGAGCTCTAGCACCTCTACAAATCCTCGCTTCCCTCTGCGAAGGGCCTATCTATTTACTTTTATGTTGAGTCATCACCCTTCTTATTAAAAAGCACCCGGGAGAGCACACATCGTTTGCATTCATTATGATTGGTTTATATTGGGTATGACTTGACTGGATCTCTTTTACCATAAATTACAATGTTTAGTTAGTCCTTGATCTTTAAAGGTGCTCTGCATTTATGTTTTGCGGTCTTACAAAGGGCTAGCGAGATACCATTTTGTTATATCATGTTATGATTATTTTGAGAAAGTGTTGTCATCCGAGTTTTATTATTATGGCTTGCTAGCTGATTATGTTATTGATATGAGTAATTGTGAGACCTACGTGTTATTGTGAGTATGGTTAGTTCATAATATTTGCTGAAACTTGAATGCTGGCTTTTCATGTTTACAACAACAAGAGCAAACAGAGTTTGTAAATTTTTTTTCTTTTTCTCTTTCAGTTTGTCAACTGAATTGCTTGAGGACAAGCAAGGGTTTAAGCTTGGGGGAGTTGATACGTCACCGTCGTATCTACTTTTCCAAACACTTTTGCCCTTGTTTTGGACTCTAACTTGTAATTTGAATGGAACTAACCCGGACTGACGTTGTTTTCAGCAGAATTGCCATGGTGTTGTTTTATGTGCAGAAAACAAAAGTTCTCGGAATGACCTGAAACTCCACGGAATATCTTAGAATAAATAATAAAAAATCCTTGCCAAAGATGAAGACCAGGGCCCACACCTGTCCCATTTAGGGTGAAGCGCGCCCTCCCCTCGCGCCGCCCTACCTCGTGGGTGTGACGCCCGGATATTTAAGCTACAGTAAACCTCTGCTAATGATGCCACGTCACCTTGATTACTGTTGATAATCTCGCGTTAGTTCGAAACCGATTCAAATTCAAATCCAAAATCAAGCAAACAATTAAAGTTTTCAAAAACCAAAACTAAAATGTTCGGAGTGAGCCAAATAATGCATATGTAATTATGGCGGAGAAACCAACCTCTTTGGAAGTGTTTGATTGTCCCAAAGTAAATAAAACAGTAGAAAGACAATTAATTAAATTCCTTTCACGATTAATAAAATATTAAACTATTTTATCTAGTTGCCCAAGTTTTTGTGGCATTAGAATATGTAGTGACACTATTTTAGGAACTAACTTTATATTTTACAAAAACTAAAGTATATTGGAACAGTAAAGGAAAATAAATAAATACAAAAAAAATGAAAGGAAAACAAAACAAAAGTAAAACAACAGACCCCCCCCCCCCCCGCTGGGCCAAGTGGCCACTGGCCTCCGCCGCCCGAACGGGCCGGCCCAACCGCCCCTCAGCCCACTCCCTTAACCCCCTGGACACGAAACCCTAACCTACCCCGTACCCCACTTCCCCCCACATCGCTCTCTCCTTCCCCCCTATCCAGATCTGGATCGGGAAGGGGAACGACCCGCCCCGACTCCATCGACCCGCCGACCGCGTCGCCCATCATCCCTGGAGCACCATCACCGCCACCGCTTCGACCTCGCCGAGCCACCACGCCAACCGCCTCCTCGCCTCCTCATCTCTCTCCTCGACGGAGCGCCGTCCCGTCCGCCTCCTCGCCTCAACGCCCCGCGGTGCCGACGCTGCCGCCGGTCTTGCCTCGCCGGACGACACCGACCTCGTCGCCCCGCCGTCGGCCGGAACGCCGCCTCGACCATGCCTGCCCGCTGGACCGGCCCCGCCTTCCTCCATCGACGGCCTACCTCGTCTCCGACGCCGTCGTCCCCGTCCTCCTCCCCGAACGGCCTCCACGCCTCGGACGCCTCCCTCACCACCACTGGTGAGGACCCGTTAAATCCTCCCCTTTCCCCGCTCATCGTCATGGTCGCCACGCTCACCCGCCCCACTCACTGAACACCACCAGCACGCCAAGGCCGAAGCTCCTCTCGCCCGCGCCTCCGCCGTACCTGGTTCCGGTGCCCATGAGCTCCGGCGAGCTCGCGTCGCCATCGTCGCCCTCGTGAGCCCCTTGGTCACGCGCCTCCTGCCTGACTGCGTGAACTACACCATCGGGCTGCTCCCGAGCGAAGCCTGCCACGCCATTGCTCACGACCTTGTGCCACTAACCACAGGGGCCCACGCCCCTGTATTTTTCCAAGGAAACAAAAGAAAACGAAAATGAAATAAAAACGATAAAAACAATAAAAACAATATAATTATTTAATTAAGATAATTAATTAACTTAATTGATCCTGTTAATTAATCTAATTAACCCTGTAATTAACTTTAATTACCTGTTTAGGTAAACAGCCTATGACAAGTAGGCCCCATGCCCCTGGAACGTTTTAAAAAATTAATTAACTAAATAAAATGAAATAATAATTAATTAATTAATCAATTAACTAAATTAATTAGCTTAATTAATTATGTTTAGTTAACCTAATTAACTATTGTTAATTAACTAAACAGTATGACATGCGGGACCCCCACGTCAGATTGACCCAGTCAACCGCACTGTTGACTGCTGACATCACACATACGTCATGCTGACGTCATCCCATACTATTCTGGATAATGTTGATTTAAATTAATTAAATAAATGCCAGAAAATGATTAAAACTTTAGAAAACCATAGGTAATAAACCGTAGCTCGGATGAAAATACTTTCTACATGAAAGTTGCTCGTAACGATTTAGACGATTCGGATACGCAACCCGCTCGTCCGCCACACCCCCTAACCTATCGAACTCGCAACATTCCCTCCGCTCCTCCGCTTAAAACGCTAAACGCCGATACTTTCCCGGATGTTTCCCCCTTCACCGGTATCATCACATACCGCGTTAGGGAACGCCTAGCATCACGCTTTGCTTTGTCATTCATCTGTTTGCTTAAATATTCATTGTTTCTTCCCCCTCTTCTTCCGCTAGACACCGAGACCGACGCTGCTGCTGCCCAGTTCGACTACGGAGTTGACGACCCCTCTCTCTTGCCAGAGCAACCAGCAAGCCCCCCTTGATCACCAGATATCGCCTATTCTTCTCTATACCGCTTGCATTAGAGTAGTGTAGCATGTTACCGCTTTCCGTTATTCCTATCCCGATGCATAGCATGTCCTTGCTACTCAAGTTGTTACCTTTACCGCAATCCTACATGCCTAGTATAGGATGCTAGTTTTCCATCAGTGGCCCTACATTCTTGTCCGTCTGTTGTGCTATACTATCGGGTCGTGATCACTCGGGAGGTGATCACGCGTATATACTATATACTTTATACATGATTCATGTGGTGATTAAAGTCGGGTCGGCTCGAGGAGTACCCGCGAGTGATTCACGGATTGGGGGCTGAAAGGACCTTTGTCCCGACGGCCCTCTGGATGGATCTTTGTATGAGCGACAGGCAGGTTGAGACTACCGGGTGAGAGGTGGGCACAGCCTGTCGGTGTTCGCGGATACTTAACACGCTTAACGAGATCTTGGTACTTGATCCGAGTCTGCCATCGCCTGTATGCACTAACCAACCACGTGGAAAGATATGGGCACTCGGCGCCGTGGTATCACCAAGCCTTCGTGACGTTAGCGACCCGGCGGCGCGCCGCGATTGGACCGCGTAACGTGACTTCCTTTGTAATGGAGGTTGCTAGGTCTGCGCTTCCGGCCGCGTTAACGTGCGGGTGTGCTAAGGCGATGGGCCCCGGACCACTGGGCGCTTAGGTTTAGACCGGCGTCTTGACCGCTCTGTTGGCCTAGGTCGGGCTGCGGCGTGTTGATCTTCCGCGCCGGGCATGACCCGTAAAAGTGTGTCCGCCAAATGGGATCAAGCGTGTTGGGTTATGTGGTGCACCCTGCAGGGAAGTTAATCTATTCGAATAGCCGTGATCTTCGGTAATGTGATCGACTTGGAGTTGTACCTTGACCTTATGACAACTAGAACCGGATACTTAATAAAACACACCCTTCCAAGTGCCAGATACAACCCGGTGGTCGCTCTCTAACAGGGCTACGAGGAGAGGACCATCGGGTAGGATTATGCTATGCGATGCTACTTGGAGGACTTCAGTCTACTCTCTTCTACATGCTGCAAGACGGAGGCTGCCAAAAGCGTAGTCTTCGATAGGATTAGTTATCCCCCTCTTATTCTGGCATTCTACAGTTCAATCCACTGATATGGCCCTTTACACATATACCCATGCATATGTAGTGTAGCTCCTTGCTTGCGAGTACTTTGGATGAGTACTCAGGGTTGCTTTTCTCCCTCTTTTCCCCTTTTCCATTCTACCTGGTTGTCGCAACCAGATGCCGGAGCCCAGGAGCCAGACGCCACCATCGACAACGACTCCTACTACACCGGAGGTGCCTACTACTATGTACAGGCCGCTGACGGCGACCAGGAGTAGTTAGGAGGATCCCAGGCAGGAGGCATGCGCCTCTTTCGATCTGTATCCCAGTTTGTGCTAGCCATCTTATGGCAACTTGTTTAACTTATGTCTCAGATCAGATATTGTTGCTTCACGACTCGTCTATGATCGAGCACTTGTATTCGAGCCCTCGAGGCCCCTGGCTTGTATTATGATGCTTGTATGACTTATTTATGTTTTAGAGTTGTGTTGTGATATCTTCCCGTGAGTCCCTGATCTTGATCGTACATGTTTGCGTGCATGATTAGTGTACGATTGAATCGGGGGCATCACAGTGGGCCCCCTGGTGGCCCTCCGACGCCAACTCCAACTCCATATATATTGGATTTTGGGGAGAAAAAAATCAGAGAGAAAGTTTCATCGCGTTTTACGATACGGAGCCGCCGCCAAGCTCTAATCTCTCTCGGGAGGGCTGATCTGGAGTCCGTTCAGGGCTCCGGAGAGGGGGATTCCTCGTTGTCGTCATCATCAACCATCCTCCATCACCAATTTCATGATGCTCGCCGCCGTGCGTGAGTAATTGCATCGTAGGCTTGCTGGACGGTGATGGGTTGGATGAGATTTATCATGTAATCGAGTTAGTTTTGTTAGGGTTTGATCCCTAGTATCCATTATTGTCTGAGATTGATGTTGCTAGGGTGGCAAATGTAAAAATGCACTGGCTTCTCGCATTCGCTCGACACGTGGAAGATAGCCATTATTGGGTGCGGAAGCCAAGAAGTGCAACATTTATGGGAAGCCGGACACTACTCAACAGGTATTCGGAATTCGGAGAAGAACCCGCCTTGCAATGCCGAAGACAATCTGCGCACCGGACTCATCGTCATTGAAGCCTGGTTCGGGGGCTACTGAGGGAGTCCTGGATTAGGGGGTCTCCGGACAGCCGGACTATATCCTTTGGCCGGACTGTTGGACTATGAAGATACAAGATTGAAGACTTCGTCTCGTGTCGGGATGGGACTCTCCTTGGCGTGGAAGGCAAGCTTGGCGATACGGATATGTTGATATCCTCCCTAGTAACCGACTCTGTGTAACCCTAGCCCCCTCCGGTGTCTATATAAACCGGAGGGTTTAGTCCGTAGGACAACAACAATCATACCATAGGCTAGCTTCTAAGGTTTAGCCTCTACGATCTCGTGGTAGACCAACTCTTGTAATACGCATATCATCAAGATCAATCAAGCAGGAAGTAGGGTATTACCTCCATCGAGAGGGCCCGAACCTGGGTAACATCGTGTCCCCCGCCTCCTGTAACAAACCACCTTAGACGCACAGTTCGGGACCCCCTACCCAAGATCTGCCGGTTTTGACACCGACAAGGAGCTAAAGGTAATATCAATATTCTCTCAAGTCCTATCTGCCACTGATACGACTCAACATACACCGAACGTTTGCTTCCAACTAGAAATGAGAAATAAAACTATGTTGTGGGTATGAAGAGGATAACTTTGCATGGTATCGGAGAGCTAAAACATAAAAGTAGGTGTTGTTATCATAAAGTTAGAATATATTAGTAAATATAAATAGCGAGTGTGGAATAATGATGGGTCGGTGTGCGGAATTATCCTAGGCAATCGTTAACAAGACTGGTAATCACTATTGCAATTTCATACGAGGGAGAGGCATAAGCTAACATACTTTATCTTCTTGGATCGTATGCACTTATGATTGGAACTCTAGCAAGCATCCGCAACTACTAAAGATCATTAAGGTAAAACCCAACCATAGCATTAAAGCATCAAGTCCCTTTATCCCATACGCAACAACCCCTTACTCGGGTTTATGCTTCATCACTCAAGCAACCCACTATAAGCGAATCATAAACGTGTTGCAACACCCTACAGCGGAATCCCTCATGATTGCGCCGACACGTAGGGCACAATAGGACAGCACCAAAATAAAACATACAACTCATACCAATCTATATCATCAATCAACCCAAAGACAAAGGATATCTACTCAAAACATCATAGGATGGCAACACATCATTGGATCATAATATGTGGTATAAAGCACCATGTTCAAGTAGGGATTACAGCGGGGTGCGGGAGAGTGGACCGCGTAAAAGAGATGAGGATGGTGATGATGGTGGTGATGTTGATGAAGATGATCACCGCGGTGATAATTCCCCTCTAGATGGCACTCCGGCGCCACCGAGAGAGAGGAGGAGAGGTTCTCCCCCTTGTGCTTCCTCCTCCATGGCCTCCCCCCTAGATGGGGAGAGGCTCTTCCTCTGGTCCTTGGCCTTCATGGCGATGATGGCCCCTCCGGGATCCTCCTCCATGGCCTCCGGTGATGATGACCCCCTTCGGCAGGGTGCCAGAGAGGGCCTATATTGATTTCTCGTGGCTACAGAGGCTTGCGGCGGCGGAACTTACGATCTAGGTTTTGTTCTGGGGTTTTCTTGATTTATAGGAGGAGTTGGCGTTGATTTCACGTCAGGGGGGCCCTCGGGGAGTCCACGAGGCAGGGGGCGCGCCCCAGGGGGTGGGCGCACCCCCCACACTTGTTGGGCCCACGGGACTCCCCTCCGGTAGATTTTTGTTCCAGTATTTTTCATATTTTCCAGAAAAATTCTTCGTTGATTTTCGTCGCATTCCGAGAACTTCTATTTCTGCACAAAAACAACACCACGAGTTCCGCTGAAAACAGCGTCAGTCCGGGTTTGTTCTAATCAAATCATACCAAAATCATATAAAACTATTGTAAACATGGCATGAATACTTCATAAATTATAGATACGTTGGAGACGACAAGATCCCCAAGCTTAATTCCTGCTCGTCCTCGAGTAGGTAAATGATAAAAGAAATAATTTATGAAGTGTGAATGCTAGCTAGTTCACAAGTTTGATCAATGATAATTTCAATCACCTTTTCTAGCATCATTATATGTCATATCAGTAGCTCATCTTCATAAAACTTTTCATGATCAAGTAACAAGCTATTCACATGTTAAAGTATAGGTCATAAACTTTCTTGAAACTAACAAACTATATTCTCAGTCATCAAACAATTGCAATTCATCTTATTTTCAGGAAGGTTCTATGTCAGAGCTTTGATTTACCAAACTCCACATACTCAACTATCATTTAATCTTTCACAATTGCTAACACTCACGTGATATTTATGGGTTAAAAGTTTTAATCGGACACAAAGAAAGATAGGGGTTTATAGATTCGCCTTCCAACCTTTTACCTCAACGGTAATGTCAACAATAATAGTTCATGATAACTTACATCCAATTGGATATATATATATATATATATATATATATATATATATATATATATATATATATAAGGATCTTTCCAACACAATGTGCTTGCCAAAGGATAAAATGTAAAAAGGAAAGGTGAAGATCACCATGACTCTTGCATAAGGTAGAAGATAAAAGTAAAAGATAGGCCCTTCGCAAAGGGAAGCAGAGGTTGTCATGCGATTTTAAGGTTGGATGCACAAAATCTTAATGCAAAAGAACATCACTTTATATTCCCACTTGTGATAGGGACCTTTATTATGCAGTCTGTCGCTTTTATTGCTTCCATATCACAAGATCGTACAAAGCTTATTTTCTCCACACTAATAGATCATACATATTTAGAGAGCAATTTTTATTGCATGTACCGATGACAACTTACTTGAAGGATCTTACTCAATCCATAGGTAGATATGATGGACTCTCATGGCAAAACCGGGTTTAAGGATATTCGGAAGCATAAGTAGTATCTCTACTTGGTGCAAAGAATTTGGCTAGCAAGAGGGGGAAAGGCAAGCTCAGCATGTTGGATGATCTATGACAATATACTTTATTTCGGATATAAGAAAACATAACCCATTACGTTGTCTTCCTTGTCCAACATCAACCTTTTAGCATGTCATATTTTAATGAGTGCTCACAATCACAAAAGATGTCCAAGATAGTATATTTATATGTGAAATCTCTCTTCCTTCAGTATTCTGTCATGAATTGTTCAAGTGACCCATTCTGCGTTTGCTAACTTTCAATAAGTTTACTACCTATACTTATTGTGTGTGAAGTCACTACTCCCCATGGTATAAGCATATGAAACATATATAAATTCAGATTTATGATATTCAATCCATTCAACCATTTACTCATAGAATATATGTGAAGCACATGAGTAAATGACAAACTACTCCAAAAAGATATAAGTGAGGAACACTGAGTAGTCAAATAATTAACTAGCCATGGGAGGATTCTTTTTCACTCAAGATTTCAGATCCAATGATTTTATTCAAATAGCAAGTAGAATTGAAAATACTCTCCAAGCAAAACACATATCATGCTCCGATTAAGGTATACCGATAGAAAGCGCTTGAGTCTTCCTTGAATATTTCCTTGGGGTGCCTTGGGAATCCCCAAGTTTAGGGTCTTTCCACTCCTTATTCTCCTCATATCGATATCTCACCCAAAGCTTGAAAACTTCAATCACACAAAACTTAACGGAACTTCGTGAGATAGGTTAGTATGATAAAGAGTAAACCATTCACTTTGGTACTGTCAAAGAAAAGGTTCATAATTGTTATCACACAATTCCTACTGTACCATATCATTTCTACAATTTATATTGAGAAATATAAGCCATAGAAACTAGAAAATAAGCAAACTATGCGATGAAAACAGAATCTGTCAGAAACAGAACAGTCTGTAATGATCTGAACAGCAAACATACTTCTCCTACTCCAAAAATTATGAAATAAATTGGTGGACTTGAGGAATTTTTCCATTAATCTTCTGCAAAAATAATCAACTCAAAATCACTCTTCTGTAAAAAATGGCAGCTAATCCCGTGAGCGCAAAGTTTCTGTTTTTTACAGCAATGTCACATTAACTTTCACCCAAGTCTTCCCAAAGGTCTTACTTGGCACTTTATTGAAACAAAAGCTATAAAACATGATTACTACAGTTTGTTAATCATGTAAACACACAAAAACTGTAAGGTTAAATATTGGGTTGTCTCCCAACAAGCGCTTTTCTTTAATGCCTTTTAGCTAGGCATGATGATTTCAATGATGCTCACATAAAAGAAAAGAATTGAAACATAAAGAGAGCATCATGAGGAATAGGACTAGCACAATTGAATCTAACCCATTTCCTATGCATAGGTATTTTGTGACCACATAATTTATAGGAACAAGAATCAACTAGCATAGGAAGACAAAACAAGTATAACTTCAAAACTTTAAGCACATAGAGAGGAAACTTGATATTATTGCAAATCCTACAAGCATATATTACTCCCTCATAATAATTTTCAGTAGCATCATGAATGAATTCAACAATATAACCATCACATAAAGCATTCTTTTCATGATCTACAAGCATAGAAATTTTTCTACTCTCCACATAAGCAAAATTCTTCTCATTCGGAATAGTTGGATCACTAATTCCTAAAGTTGACACTCTTCCAAACCCGCTTTAGATGATAGTATTATTCATACTCCAAAATATATAATTGAAGTTCATGGAGAATTCTACAATTAATATAGACTAACCAATATCCAATCTCAAAATATATAAGTGAAGCACACGAAGCATTCTATAAAACAATACTCAAATGATTTAAGTGAAGCACAAGAGCAATTCTATAAAATCATACTTAAAATATATAAGTGAAGCACGTGAAGTATTCTATAAATCAATTAAGGGCTATCTCATACTAGCATGGTTCTTAAAGGAAAAACAAAAACACAAAGGACACAAATCATATGAACAAAACAAAAACCGACGTACACCGATATTTTTTGAAGAAGAAAGATGGGATGCCAACCGGGGCATCCCCAAGCTTAGATGCTTGAGTATCCTTTGAAATATTTACTTAGGGTGTCTTGGACATCCCCAAGATTGAAATCTTGCCTCTGTTTATTCTTCTCATATTGATAGCTCCTCGATCTTCGAACACTTCATCCACACACAACTTTAACAAAAACTTGTGAGATCCGTTAGTATAATAAAGCAAATCACTACCTTTAGGTCCTGTGATGAACTCATTCTTTATTTATATTGGTGTTAAACCTACTGTATTCCAACTTATCAACGGTTCATACCCACCCCCCCCCCCCCCCGATACTAGCCATAGATTCATCAAAATTAGCAAACAACACACGCAAAACAGAATCTGTCAAAAACAGGACAGTCTGTAGTAATCTGGAGGTTTAGCAAACTTCTGTAACTCCAACAATTATGAAATAAATTTGAAAATTTGAAAATTTTGTACATAATTAATGTGAAAAAAAATTCAGACCCATTTGACTTTCCAGTAAAAAATGTAAAATCACGCGCTACAGCCAAAGTTTCTGTTTTTGTTCTGCACATAGTAAACAAGCAATCTAATCATCCTAAAACCAAAGCTTGGCACATTATTTTTATAAAACAATAGATATACACAAGGGGATAATTATTTACAAAGAAACTTCCATTAAAAATTCTACATTGTTTCCGTGAGCATGAACACAAGTGCTCAAGGTCGACCCTCACTTCTTCAATGCATAACTTTCCAATCACTTCTCTTTTTGAAAAACTTTTTAGGCATGAGAGGCAAGTAATTTTTTTGGTATTTTCATTATTTATATTTTTTTTGTATGTTTCACCCACAACTAAACAGAAACAAAAAAGAAAAAGGAAATCTACTTAGTGAAGAAAGCAAACAAGCACACACGAGAATATCAACCCCACGCTATTGCTCCCCAAGAACGGCACTGTAAAAGAGCTTGATAATCCCCAAGTGCAGGGAATCATCGTAGCAATTCCCAAAGGTGGAAGTGATAAGTATGGAGTGTCGAACCCACAAGGAGCTAAAGGTAAGATCAATATTCTCTCAAGTCCTATCTGCCACCGATGCGACTCTACGTACACCAAACATTTGCTTCCAACTAGAAATGAGAAATAAAACTACGTTGTGGGTATGAAGAGGATAACTTTGCATGGTATCGGAGAGCTAAAACATAAAAGTAGGTGTTGTTATCATAAAGTTAGAATATATTACTAAATATTATAAATAGCGAGTGTGGAATAATGATGGTTCGCATTGTCTGGAATTATCCTAGGCAATCGTTAACAAGACCGGTAATCACTATTGCAATTTCATATGAGGGAGAGGCATAAGCTAACATACTTTCTCTTCTTGGATCGTATGCACTTATGATTGGAACTCTAGCAAGCATCTGCAACTACTAAAGATCATTAAGGTAAAACCCAGCCATAGCATTAAAGCATCAAGTCCCCTTTATCTCATACGCAACAACCCCCTTACTCGGGTTTATGCTTCTGTCACTCAAGCAACCCGCTATAAGCGAATCATAAACGTATTGCAACACCCTACAACGGGAATCCCTCACGCTTGCGCTGACACGGAGGGCACAATAGGACAGCACCAAAATAAAACATACAACTCATACCAATCTATATCATCAATCAACCCAAAGACAAAGGATATCTACTCAAAACATCATAGGATGGCAACACATCATTGGATCATAATATGTGGCATAAAGCACCATGTTCAAGTAGGGATTACTACGGGGTGCGGGAGAGTGGACCGCGTAAAAGAGATGAGGATGGTGATGATGGTGGTGATGTTGATGAAGACGATCACCGCGGCGATGATTCCCCTCCCGACGGCACTCCAGCGTCACCGAGAGAGAGGAGGAGAGGTTCTCCCCCTTGTGATTCCTCCTCCATGGCCTCCCCCCTAGGTGGAACTTCCGATCTAGGTTCTGTTATGGGGTTTTCTTGATTTATAGGAGGAGTTGGCGTTGATTTCACGTCAGGGGGGCCCTCGGGGAGTCCACGATGCAGGGGCGCGCGCCCCCACCCTCGTGGGGCCCAGGGACTCCCCTCCGGTAGATTTTTGTTCCAGTATTTTTCATATTTTCCAGAAAAATTCTCCGTTGATTTTCATCGCATTCCGAGAACTCTTATTTCTGCACAAAAACAACACCACGGTAGTTCTGCTGAAAACAGCGTCAGTCCGGGTTAGTTCTAATCAAATCATATAAAACTATTGTAAACATGGCATAAATACTTCATAAATTATAGATACGTTGGAGACGTATCAGGGTGCTTGGGGCTCACGGGTCAGAAGTTGAGGAGGTCAAGCCGCGCCAGTCTTGAACTATGGCGGTGGCGATTAACTCAGGTGGCAGCGGCGGTGGCGCGACAGACGAGGTCCAGGGGTTGGAGCTCCGGTTAACTTGGGCGGCTGTAGGCGTGAGGCTGACCAGTGGTTGGAGCTCCCAGGACACGGGGCCCTAGGCGGCACGATGAAGAATGTTGGGGTTGTTTTCGCTTTTTTGACCCATCTAGTGCTGTCTTTAGCAAAACATTATGCCACGTCAGTGAAAAGCGGGACCCAGCTGTCATAAACGTGTTTAATTGAGCCAAATCCTTCGATCAGTGTATTTTGCAATAAGATTACATAAGATGTGGTGTTTTTTGCAAAAAAAAATGTAACGTAGTGTTTTCTGCAAACATATCCCTCAAAGTGGTGGTTTTGTGCAATTTACTCTATATATTTTGCTATCACTTAGCTGTTTATCTTACTTAGCATAAGTTGTTGATGCACATAGGTGAAAATGTATCAATCGTCTTGCTAGTTTTGCGTGAAAAAAACAAATCAAGCAGTGCAAATGTATCGATCGTCATGCTAGTTTTTTTTTTGAAATAACGAGCTAGTTATTACTCCCTCTGTCTCAAAATAAGTGTCGCTGATTAAGTATAATTTTTTATGAGCTATATTAAGTTTAACTTTTTTTTGAGGGATTAATTAAGTATAACTTTGTAATACTAAATCAGCAACTCTTACTTTGGGACGGAGGGAATAAATTTTTTATAAGCAGGGTTACTGTGTTTCTTTAGATTGAGCTCCCTGCACGGTAGTTCAGAAATTCCCATTTTAGCAAACTAAAGATTTTCGATAAAGGGTGTTTTTATTGACTCATAATGTAGCATCAAGGGGATACAAAACATAATGAGAACACATCCGGCCTCTGCATAATTATGATGCACACAGGCAGCACTAACACACACAAAAAAAAAGAATCACACTAGCAAAGGCAAAGTCATACAAGACCGAAGCTATGCATAGGTGAAGAAAAGAAAAAAAATAACCATCAACACCAACCATCTCTTCATAACACAAGGACTACGAGAAAGGTTCTTCAAGCGGCGCCTCCAGAAGGGAACGGCGTGCAAGCGCCGCCGTCACCGGATCCAACCATTGAATGTCGGATCATGGGTTTTCACCACGAAGATTATGTCCGAGCAAATTCCAAGCAATGCCTTCAACAAGGTAACAGGCGCAAACACCGCCATTGCTGTATAACCCGATGAGGTCGGACCTAGGGTAGTAACCCCAGATCTCGAAACCAAGTACTCAAAAAGCACAACCCATCCAAGTCATCATGTGTTGCCACCTCCACTTTCCACAATCCCAGCAGTGTTACGAACGGGGTAAGGTCATTAACGAGGAAGGAAGGGCAACGGCACCGCCAAAATCCCAGATCGGGACGCTTCGGCAGTCTCACGTCGTCCTAGCAAGTGAATGCCGGTGGCAGGTCTGCAGAAGACACCATCATGCATCGCCTCTTGCTATGGCGTCCTCGTCAACAGCACCGGACTAGTCGCGGCGTCCAGTTACCATGCCCATGTAAGATGCCGTCGACGAAGACGCTGGCTGTTACATCTGTACGTCGGCTATCGAGAGCAGCTGGTGTGAGGTCGCACCACACTGCAAGGTTGCTCGCGCCATCAAGAGCCCAGAAGGCCATCTGACGGCTCCATGCACCAAAGCAGCCGATGTAGGGTATATGCCTGGTAAGCCACCGTCCAGCCATGAATCTGGACATGCTTGACACATACGATGCCTCATACAGCCACAATCTGGACTTCCTTAGTCTGGCTGCCACTGTAGAAGACACCTGACGAGAAGCTGCGGCATGGAGTGCTAAACGACCACTTGATCCGGAGAGAAGGCCCTAACAAGATCACAGACCGTCGCGCAGCTCACACCGCCGATTGCGCCGCCGGACTGCGCACCTTCTTGGCACCGCGCAGCACCTCTGCGGCGATCGCATCTCACCGCCGCTGCTGCATGTAAGGTACCGTGCAGCCGACCAAGACCACCACTACAACGCCGTAGCCGCCGCCGATGGTGGACAGAAAAACGAGTCCTCGCCGCCGCCGTCGGCCGCACAGGCTTTGCCCAGCGACGTCCTTCGGCGACGGCGAGGGGAGAAGAAGAAGATTGAGCGCCGGTAGTGGACGGAGGAGAAGGGCCGCCGCCCGTGTCGCCCAGAGACGACGTGGGGGCCGATCCGTAATAAAGTACACATAAAAGATTCAATACAGATTTAAAACAAAGAATGAACCAATAAAATACATTCTCGTAGGAAAGAAAGAAACAGCACCGGTAACTTAGCTAGCACACACAAAAGAACGAGCTTATTCTGATTACTCTCGGTTGCGAGGAGTCAAGAACTTAATATGAGGCACGCCATATGCTGATCAGCCGTTCGTGCGTTAGTTGACTAACCGGCAGTTCTTTCTGATCTGCCCGTTGGCCTCGGTCTTCACCTCGATGCTGCCCATTTTCACCATCGCGGCCTTGAATTTTTCCAACCACTCCCGCGGCTCCTTGGCGTGTCTGTCCACCAACGTTGATGCCCTCTCAGATGACATGAGCGTGGCGTCTGACTTGAACAGCACCTTGCGTTTCTGCACGTTGTCATAGTATTGGTTGTCCAGGTCATCGGGAGTCTCGGGATCCTGAACCACAGTGGGGTCGCCGCCGCGGGCACACTGCCCCTGCAGGGATGCGGCTAGAGTAGGATCCATGGATGACGGGTCTGAGGCGCTTGGGGGAAGGCGGTCACGGAAGGAAGAGCAGTGGGAGATCCCGACCGTGTGGGCGCCCGAGAGGGTGACCATGTCCTCGAGGCTGAGCCCCTTGACCCTGAACATATCCTCGAGGACACTGACATTGGCGAAGGGAGGGGGCAGGTTGGGGAGGGTCTCACTGGTCTCACTGGCGAGGGGACATGTTCCCGTCGTAGCGGCCTGCCGGCATGTCCCCATAGGTAGCGTCGCGCCCGGCGAACCAGTGGCGGAGCCGGGGGGGACGAGACCGATCGAGCGAACTTCGAAAAAGTACACGTAGCTAGCCATACAATTGCACGTATACACGTATTCGGCCCCCCTATCTTAACGTGAAGAAAAGAAAAGGCCCATGTAAAAGCCCATGTACTTGGCCAGATTGGCAAATTAGCTTCCGCACTAGTCTCCTGGAAGTTTCTCCCGTGATTAGCTAGCGTGTACGTGTGATTAGCGCCGCTGCCGCCATCCCGCGCCATGCCGCCCGACTGCCCGTGATTGATCTCTTTACTCACCATCTGGTTCATACGGTGGTTCAGCAACGCAGCCTAATTCGCTGCTCCAGCCAAGGTTAGCACATCAGCCTACGAATCTCTCCCAATTGTTATTTTCTCTCGGTGTTAAAATTATACATCAAATTTTACTTGTTTTATTATGTGATCCGAGATGTCCCAATTCACATTTTCTCTTGGTGTTGAAATTATACACCAGATCTACATGTTTTGTTGTGTGATCCAAGATGCTACCAACAGTTTATATCTTCTACACGTCCTATAAATTATTGTGATGCAAATTATGTTATACGATTTCTTATCTGCGATGTCAAAATTTTCTATGTCGAACTTATACAATATAGCTAATTCTGTGATTGACAATTATGAAGAGAAAAAACATCGCCAAACACCATTAAGATTAATTCGTTTTTAAGCCGTTTGCTTTCGAGTTCTCAGCCTACTAACCTTGTTTTATTTGATTATATTTTGCACCGATTTTTTTTCTCAAGTTGCCTTGGCCCCCCTTATACTCAAATCCTGGCTCCGCCCCTGCAGCGAACACCACGATGTCAGCGCACGAGACGACGTCCTCGCACTCCTTCTCAAGCTTCGCCTTGGCCACGCGCGTCGATCACCTCGAAACCGCGGAGGCTGGGGAAGTTGGGGATGCCGAACTTCTCCGGCTGCGGGTTGGCGGTGGTGTTGTCAAGGAGAACCGAGGCATCGCAACCCTGGGCAAAAAGGCTCGAGCACGTTAGTACCACCTCACAATTCACAAACATACCCATGCATGCATAAATATCCACACGTAAGACGTACCCTGACGAAACAGTCGTGGAAGAAGAGGCGGATGAGCCCGGCGCCGATGCCAGGGTTGGCTTTTACAGCATCCTCGACGACCTCCCTCACGATCTTCTCTGCGTTATGGCACGTCTTGTGGTAGTAGCCCACGGTGAGTACTGCTGGTGCGGGTGCCGCAGGAGGTGGTGGGCTTGGGGTGGGCGGCAATGGGTTGGGATACCCGTAGCTCGCTTGGCATGTGTGCGCCACACAACCCAGCAATGCTACCAGAACCAAGGCAGCAAGCTTTTTGGCAGCCATGGTTGCTATGAACTGATCTGCAGCTAGCTAGAGAGAGGATGAAGACGGATGGGTGAAGCAAACTTGGTGTTGTGCGGGTCTATTTATATAGCTAGCTTGATCAAGCTAATGGGACTGTCCTCGACGAACCAACGACCATGGCCAATGGGATAGACATTATGCTTGCATGCATGGGATTTTGCGTGATCTTTTGAACATGCATGTTAGTTAGTTTTTGGAACATCCATGTTAGGTTTTGGTGTTTAAGTCAAGAGGGAACATGCATGGCGAACATAGTGACAGCTCGCACGGTTGACATTCCATGCCCATTTCCTCCGTTGTTTGGGTGCCGGGTGGCATCAACTGGCTCCCATAGGTTTTGATAGTGTATCGTGTGCCGCATGTAAGGGATGGATGCACTTCT
The DNA here is from genome assembly GCA_021605145.1 of Aegilops bicornis. Classification (NCBI taxonomy): domain Eukaryota; kingdom Viridiplantae; phylum Streptophyta; class Magnoliopsida; order Poales; family Poaceae; genus Aegilops; species Aegilops bicornis. The sequence goes on along the minus strand of CM038674.1, from coordinate 601,627,128 downwards.
TTTATGGGTCCAACTATATCACATCTAGATGTGAGATAATATCTCACATCTAAGTTGATTTCATCATCTGTTTTGTGGCCCCTTTCACTTGTTTTTTTTCGTATTTTTTAACAATATATACACAAGAAAGCTATCACGATTCACGTATAGCTACCCGCGCTCAAAAAAGTTCGGCCATGGCCGCTACGCATGCACGCCACTGTAGATCAATCAAAGTGCTTGCTTGTGTGCTTGGTTTGAGCTAGCTTTGCACATACGAGCGAACGGCAGGGAACTTTGAATATTTTTCTGTAAAAGGGAGCAAATTTAAAATACGAATATTTTCTGGAAGTTGTGGACATTTTGCGAACATATTTTGAATCTTGAACACAATTTTGATTCCAATTTTTTTAAATGCGACCATTTATTATTATTTTTAATCTTTTTGAAAGTTTTAATTCTTAACATTATTTAGAAAATGTGAACAATTATTGAAATTCTGAATTTTTAAACAAACAATTTTTCAAAATACATTGCATTTTTCAAAATTTGACTTTCTGATAACAAAAAAGGAAAAATAATTAAATAGACAAATTGCATGTTAATGGTGAACTTGCAACTAGGACAAAAAAGTTTTGACCCAGTTGTGAGTCGGTTGTGGATTTGCAACTCGGGTAAAAAAATGTCGAGCCCAGTAGTTAGTCGATGATGGACTTGCAATTGTGTCATAAAAATCTTGGCCTGTTGCGAGTCAAGGATAGACTTGCAACTTGGGAAAAACATAATCTAGGGTCTGTTGCGTGTCAGTGGGGAACTTGCAACTGGTTAAAAAATGGTCGGGCCTAGTTGTGAGTCGATGGTTGACTTGCAACTACGACAAAAAAAAAAATCAAAGGTCGGTTGCATGTCGATGGTTGACTTGGAACTGGTATAAAAAAGGGTCAAACCCAGTTGCGAGCCGATGGTTGACTTGCAACCGAGACAAAAAAATGTCGGACCCCCAGTCGTGAGTTGAGGGTGGACTTGCAATTGGGATAAAAAAGGTTGGGTCCTAGTTACGAGTCGGGGGTGGGATTGTAACTGGGACAAAAAAAGGTCGGGCCCTAGTTGCGAGTCAAGGATGGACTTACAACTAGAAGAAAAAATGACCGGACCCCATTTGCCAGTCGAGGGTGGACTTGCAACTGGGACAAAAAAGACCCTACCCCAGTTGCGAGTCGAGGGTGGACTTGCAACTGGTACAAAAAAGGTCAGGCCCGAGTTGTGAGTCGAAAATTGACTTGCAACTAGGACAGAAAAGGATGGGCTTGCAACTAGGGACAAAAAAGATTGTGCCCAGTTACAAGTCGAGGGTGGACATGCAATTGGGACAACTAAGAAACAACGAGCCCAATTACAAGTCAAGAGTTGACTTGCAATTGGGATGAAACAAACTATGGTCCTAGTTGCGAGTCAGGGTGGACTTGCAACTAACATGAGACAAACTACAATCCCAGTTGCGTGCCAATGATGGACCTGCAACTGGGATGAAAAAGTAAAACACATGCTCTAGTTGCGAGTCGAGGGTGGGCTTGCAACTCTGACAACTACGAGACAGTTGCGAGTAGATGGTGGACTTGCACCTGGGAAAACTATAAAACTACGTGCTAAGTTGCGAGTCAATGGTGGGCTTGCAACTCTGACAACTACGAGCCCAATTGCGAGTAGGTGGTGGTCTTGCACCTGAGAGAACTACGAAACTACGTGCTAAGTTGAGAATCAAGGGTCGACTTGCAACTCAGATGAGAGATACTATAGGCCTAGTTGTGTGTCAATTGTGGAGATGCAACTAGGATGAAAAACAAAAACACATGCTCCAGTTGCGAGTCAAGGGTGGACTTATACCTGGGATAATTACGAAACTACGAGTCCAGTTGCGACTCAAGGGTCGACTTGCAACTAGCATGAAACAAACTACATGCCCAATTGCGTATCAATGGTGGACCTGCAACTAGGATGAAAACAAAAGCACATGCTCCAGTTACAAGTCAAGGGTGGATTTGCTCCTGGGGCAATTATGAAACTATGCCCAGTTGCGAGTCAAGGATCGAGTTGCAACTAGGATGAAACAAACTACACGCTCAGTTGCATGTCAAAGGATGGATATATAATTGGGATGAAAAACAAAACACAGGCAAAATGACAGGGGCCAAAGTTTGTTCAGTGAGAAGATAGGGGATGAGCTTCACCGTCGAGCCCCCAAACGACGAGATATATGGGCCAGGTGAAAAGAAATGCGAGAACATGACAACACAAAACAAACGGGATAGAAAGACGAGCGACAGAAAAGGACGAGCTAACTCGGACGCGCATGATCGAGTTTGTGCAAACATTAAAACAAACAATTCAGACATTTATAGACTTAGATGAGCTAAAAATCATCTAGATTAGATTTAGCAAATCTAAAGAGAAAAATCTAGTTACAATCTTATCTTGCTACACGTCAAACCAAAATAAAACAAAACAGAGAATAAAAAGATACGTGGCCCTCCACAAAAAGCCTAAGCCGCAAAAAAACAATACACAAAACATAATAACGGACCACTAAAAATATCATATCGGGTCTCACTGCTTTACGAGGGACAAAAAAATAGGACACAATAACGACGAGCGCTACTCAGAAGCACGTGCATCTAACAGTAATATGAGTTAGCTAAAACATTGTTAACTCTCATTTGGATGAGAATTAGCAAACCAATCCAAAACGGGACCTAGACCACGCCACGAAAATGGCACAACAAAAGACATACGCACGAATAAGTCGACAAGTAGACACCAAACACATGACGCAACACAAAGTGCGCGTGACAAAATGACCGGCGATCAAAATTTGTACAACATTTAAAATTAACATATGACAAAGTGAAAACTAGTTCAAGAATTTTAAACTAATAAGTAAAGAATAAATGGAGAAATAAATAGAAAATGAGAAAATAGAAAATATAAATAAAAACAAAAGGTCATGTATTTAAAAAAAAAGTTTGTAATTTAAAAGAAATAATGAAGTAAAAAAGAAAACAAAAAACAAAATGAAACAGAAACGAACAAAAAAAATTCTAGGAGCCAAAATGGGAGTGTACAAAAATGAGAAGAACTAGGACCGAGTCGTAGCACAGACTTGTGAAATGAAATAGAAAAACGCAGCCAACAGCGAAAAAAACAAAGGACCACAACAACAAGGCCCAGGCAGACACAGGGGACGAGCTAGCAAGGCGAACAAAAAAGGCCCAACAAGACACAGAACACACATCGATGAGGACTGGAACAGTACGATACAGATTATTTCCCAATTGTACAAATCTTATTGCAAGTTTAATCCTGTGGCTGTAAACTTAGATGTGAGATAGCTATTTCACATCTAGATGTGAAATAGCAACCCCGTTCTTTTATTGGTGACGGAGAGCAATGTCCAGCTTCTCTTGCGTGGATCAGGAAAATTGTTGTTCTTGCGATGCGTTGGGTTATCGCCCCCACCCTCCCGAATATAGTTGTCAATTATTTCTCAAGTATCAACTAATTTATTCAAAAATTAATGAAAATAAGAGTTTCTTGCATGTGACAAGTTGATCAATAATTGATCCTTGCACCAAAATTTGTAGCCAAGACGTCGTTTCGTGGGATTTGTCATCTCAAATCGATGGGTGCCTGCAAAGAAAAAACAAGACACAAGGAGCACCCGACTTTAAATTAATAAATCCGATAACGGCAAGGGTAACATCAACATAAGTACATTATGGACCAAAAAAACCTCCTGCCAGTGAGAATTCCTTCGAAAGTAACACGCCTCTCTGCTGTCTTCCTGTGTCTATGACACAAAACAAGCAATTCCATTTCAGGGCCCTCTAAATCGGAGTCCTCCATGGTAGCAGAGATCTGCACATGCAAAGGAAAGCCAAAGATTTGATCCAAAACTTGAGAACAAGCTCCTTCGAGAAATCCCCAAATCCCAAGCACTAACCCTAACCCTAACTCCAAGAACTTACCTTTGTGGTGCCATCGTCGGAAGCTAAGCTGACGTACTCAACAGTGTTGTGCTGTCGCTATCACTCCAGGACACCATGGCGCGGCACGGCGGCGACGAGCACAAATAGAGCGAGAGAGAGCAGACAGAGCGAGAGAGCGCAAGTGAGACAGAGTGGAGAAGAGATGGGGAGAGAAGTAACGATTTGGTTCTTTGGCCAGGTCGACCGAACGACACCGGTCGGGACGGCTGGCTACGCCATAGACAAAAAACGGGACCCATCTGTCATAAACTCATCTAATAAAGTCAGGTCCACATATCGATGGTTTTTGCAAAAAAGTTACATAAGACATTATATTTTCTGCCAAATAAATGAAGCATAGTGTTTTTCGCCAGAGACTGGCTACTGGTCAACCGACTATAAATGAATTCGATAAATTATATATCCACATACAACTACGCAAGGGTTTATGTAATCTTCCTAAATATACTTCTCTGCCCCCCCCCCCCCCTTATTTTCAGGTGGGTGGGGCCCCTTCCTCCCCCTTCCCCAATGATCATTAGCCACGTTGCTAATTACGTAAAGTACGTAACCATCTCTACGTAAGTGTAGCATTACTGAAATGAATTTTGGGTCACTGGATCAACCCCACACTCTGTTTCAGTCAATTATTTACGCACCGTCCGCACAATGTCAGGCAGCGTCTGCACAAGCCTACAGTTGGACCATGGGTGCTCCAGTCCAGTATACTACCAAGCCAGCCTAATTACGGGCTGCTCTAGTATAGTATTGCCCAATGGGAAAATTTCTAGTGCTACAGGTTAGGTGCTCCAGGAGTTCCCCAACCGTTGATTTCAGATCCAATGGTCATCTATGGATGTGCTGGAGCTGGACAAAATAACTGGACTTCTAAGGGTTTTTTTGGCAAATATGTGTCAGGTCACACTATGGCCTTTAGATCTCTGATCCAATGGCTGAAAAGCTCCTGGAGCACCTAAACTTAGGTGTTCCCGTAGCACTGGACCATTGGCCAAGCGTTTGTAGATGACCAATGAAACACTTTTTTTTGCGAAAGCACTCTCACACATATTTGCATGCAATGATTAGTGGCTATATGTGCGATCTCACATATGTATATTTATTTTCATACATGTGCAATCTCACTAATGAATAGCACTCTCACGCATATTTATTTTGATACATACATATATATGAAAGATGTATTATTACTATGCAAAACTAAGCATAATATAGTGAGATTTCCGCAAAAAAGTGTTTTCTAAAAAGTAATGGATTAGTGACATCTGTATTACCTTACAAAAGAAAAGAAAAGAAAACGAAAAATGAAATAAAAACTAGAAAAATGAAGTTTTCAATGGAAGAATGAATTCATGGCATTGGTATTACCCTTTCAGAAGAAAAAACTAAAATAAAATCAAATGATGAAATTTTCTAGAAACGATTGGAACACTTTAATAAGAAAGAAAATGAAAAAGAAAAAAACTTTCAAACTTGCACACAAATTGCATTGAAAATGCACTTTTTGAAATATTCAAAGAATAAACATATAATAGTGCATTTTTCGCATTCTACTATAATTCACACATAATGTAACTGAAATATTGTATTTCCTTTAAGAAGAAAGAATTTTCAAAAAAATTGCGCACAACTTTGCACCGAAATTGCACTTATCATAGTATGCAAAAATAATCATATAATCATGAAATTTTGGCTCATATTATATAGTATTTGTATGTATATAATTACACTCAGCCAAAAACCCACAAAAAACAAAAAATAACCAATAAAGGAAAGGAAAAAGAAAAACGCATAGAAATAGAAAAATGAAACGAAAATACCCACAAAAGAAAGAATAAAATTTCCTAAGGAAGAACGAATTAGTGGCATTGGTATTATCATCTAAGAACAAAGAAAAAGGGAAAAAGAATCGAAAACAAACACCGATAAAATTTGCATGAAATATACATAAAAAATGCATTTTTTTTAAATAAGCTAGAATAATGATATAATCATGGAATTTTGGCACATATTATATAGTATTTGTATGTATATAATTGCACTCAGCCAAAAACCCACAAAAAATATCCAATAAAGGAAAGAGAAAAGAAAAAGAAAAACGCATAGAAACATAAAACAAAAATAAAAAATACCCACAAAAGAAAGAATTAAATTTGTAAGGAAGAATGAATTAGTGGCATTGGTATTACCATTTAACAACAAAGAAAATGGGAAAAAATAAAACAAACACTCGTAAAATTTGCACAAAATATACATAAAAATTGCGCTTTTTAATAATATGCAAGAATAAGTATATAAAAGTGGAACTTTTGCAAAAAAACAAAATCTAAGAACAAATGAATAGTGGCATTGGTATTAACATTAAAGTAGAATGAAAATGAAGTGAAGACTAAAACAATATCAAAATAATGATTTTTTTAAGAATGAATTAGTAGCTTTGGTATTTCCTTTGAGAAGAAAGAAAATTCAAAAAAACTTGCGCACAACTTTGCACCGAAATTGCATTTTATCGTGATATGCAAAAATAATCAAATAATTATGAAATTTTGGCACATATTATATTGTATTTGTATGTATATAATTGCACTCAGCCAAAGCACACAAAAAACAAAAAAAATAGCCAATAAAGAAAAGAAAAAAGGAAAAATAAAAACACAACCAAGAAGAGCAAAAACGAGCCCAAGAAGCAATTCGACTGACCCAAAATAGGGGTCAATCAATTTCACACAGCCCAACTCACCACCAAAATGACACAGGAAAAAAAACAGCACACGTCTCAAAGCAGAATCGGACGGCCACAAAACCGACTGACCCAAAAAGAATTTTCAGCTGAGTGACATATAGCTAAAGTGTTTCTGCTAGCCTAACTTTCAAAGTGGTGGCTTTCTGCAATTTACTCCAGCGGCAGCGAAATTTGAACATTGCTCAGAAACTCAACTAACACCAACATGTGCAAAACAATGCCCCCCAATGCAATACAAGAGAAGACTGACCGAAGCGTAAGGCCAAATGCGTTCACTGAAAGGTAAGAATGACAGAAAACTTGGTAATCATAGTATTTTCCTATTGATGAATCTGTTTATCAATTATCTACAGTTCTGATCAAATGCATGAGAGGAAAAAAAATACATTCATGGAACATATTTTCCTGTAAATTTAAAAAGATGCCTACCCTATTTTTTTAGCAAACAATAGTGTTACCGTGTGAAGAAAAGAAAAGAAAACTTACAGCTACAACCGAGTTTCATTTACAATCTTGAGCCCCCAGCTGACGTCTTCGCAGTGCCTCACGTACGGCACCACCTTGCCCAGGTCGGCGTCCCTCTTGGCCTTGCAGTCGAAGTAGGGGGCCTGGTGGAAGCACGGCTCGATGGACATGGCACGGCCGCACGGCGGCTCCGGCACGACGTGGTTCTCGGGCCTGTACATGATCCACGGCGTGAGGCCGGCGAGGCCCTGCGCGACGTACCCGAAGGTGGAGAAGCCACTGGTGATGAGCACATCGCTCATGCTCAGCAGGTAGATCTCCGCCAGCGCCTTCATGTTGTGCTTCCTGTTCTTCTTCTTCTGGTACTCCTCGTGGCTCGGCTGGTAAACTTTCACCGTGGTGCCGTCGACGGTCCGGTGCTTGCTGTACCTTTCCCTGATCTGATCACTGTACCAGGAGCTCAAAGAGGTCGCGAGAACGGCGATCGTCCGGTTATTATTCCCAGCAGCGGCCGCTCCATCGGTCACGCCGATTTGTGGCAGCAGCTTTTCACCCTGGGCACAGGAAAGGATCTGCTCTAAAACGTGTGGAAATGGCCCGTTTCTTTGCAGGATGCCCTTCTTCTCAAATATCCTGATCTGTATTCCCACTACTTTATCAGCTTTAGCAAGGTAGGCCCTGTAGTACGTTGTCGCCGAATACCAGATATCATTTGTGGGATGAAGAAGATACCGGCCCAAGTGATGGAAAACGGTGTCCTTTTCAGGAAACAGCTTGCTCAGTTCATCCTGGAAACTTGGGATAAGAAACAGTGACGGCACGAAGTACATGTCGGTCCGCATGATCAGCCACGGCACACCTTGCAGGAACTGTTGATCGTCTTCACAGTAGAAAAGCTTGTCGTGGAAAGCGTAGTCACCGTCAAGATGGAGGTACGCATAGGGAGGCCTAGCACTGGCTAGAGACCGATATGTGTTGCCACGGATAACATTTTCCTGCAACATGTTACCATAGCTCTCTGGACTATGCTTGGTGAACTCATTATAGCTCAGAGGGAAATCTGAAGGAATCAACCATGAAGTTCCAGGAAAAGGCTCACAGAAAGTGTTGGCAATCTGCTTATAACGGTCCACGAGCAAAACCCTGCCTGTCAAAAGTGCGTAAGAAACGCTGAAGTGATCTCAAGCATCCGGTTACCCATCCCAGCATGGATTATCAGGAAGAGATAGTTGCAATCCGATGTGCCGTTGATGCTCTGAGTGGACATGAGCTGTTTTACAGCATTGTTGTATGATTTGGTGCCTGGACCACACTTCTTCTGCAGTGCTTCTTGTCTCCTTAATCTTTCTATGAGGTATGGAGAAGGTACTTTTGCTGCATTCCTGTGATAACGTGCAAACTGGTACCTGCTGCGACATGATCTTTCATCAAATCCCTCGATCAGAAGGCCACCCAGAAGTCTGTCATAATCAATTTGTGCCGATGGAGATAAATCATCATGCATATCATCTCTTATATCTGAAAAAGATAAGATGTTTTAAGTCAGCGCAAGAAAACAATACAAGGAGAGGACCAAAATAATAGTGTTGGTTTGCTGCTGCATTTTGTAGTTAAAAAAACTAATGGTAAATATAAGTTGAATTACATTTGTTGTCATTATTCTCATAGCAGAAACAATCACTTGAATTACTTAAAATCTCTAGAAAGGATTGGGACATGGAAACTGTTAGGGAGCACCACAGGTTTTTTTTTTGTATTGCTTGGGTAAGCCAGTAACAGAATATTATAACAAAGTGGGTTGTACCCAAACGCAATACAAGAGAAGACTGACCGAAAGAGTGTCTTTTCAATGAACGATACAAAAGAATGCAACAAAGACAATTCATAGCAACTTGGAAGTTGGCTGGTTGCTTGTTCTTTTCCTCGTTACAGTTACTTGCAAGTTGCAAGAGATCATGCACCTCATTTGGAGTACAACTGGGCTGCCCTTTGTGCAATTCAATGGACATGATGAGAAGAAGCAGTTCTTTGCTGCCTCCTCATGCAGTGGGGAAGGTATTAACTGGGTACAATCTAGAATAATTAACTGGATATGGACCTCTAGTTGCCCCCGGTTTTCTTCAGTGGTAGCGTATATACATATTATGTCGCCACGTTCACGTACAACATATTGTTTCAAATGCGTAGTTGAACATTTGAATCAAAGTGTGTTGTCATGTGTAAAAATTTGTTCAACTTTCCTATACATGTTGTCATAACATATGCTACAAATATAAAGTGGTATACCCAACGTATTGGTTCCTTTTATGACAAACTCATATTTAATCACAAAAGATACTATTCTTAAAAAAACATCCCTTCTAACATTTGGATCAAAACAATTCACAGATCAAAGCATTTTAGTAGAGTCTTAAAAAAGTATCATTATTTATACCAAACTAAACACTTTTTTTTTACAAAAAAAGGGAGTTATCACCCTTTCCATTAATTTTTGAACGGAAATAACACTATACTAAGGCAAGCTACTATACTTTACTGGTTCCATATGTCCCTTTCAACATTCATGTACATGATCCTATCTTACCCACCGATTGTTATGACGAAAACTAACTTGAATTATCTCTCAAGGTGAGGACCACGGATATTTTTGTGAATGTTTGGTTAGATATGTATCGAGAACTTGAACCGCACCATATTCCTCATCTTACTTTATTCTTCGTCATCTCCTTGAGAAAGCGGCGTGGCATGAAAAGATACTCTCTAGTGGTATTCATCGTTGATGCAAACAAAAGTAGCTAGCAGCTCACCATTAACACACAAGCTAACTATAGAGAGGTCCAGCAAGAAAAATCAGTACACGTATCACCTTTCCTTCTTTTCGCGAGAAAGCATATCATTCATGCCCAACATCTACCACAATTTACCCCGCAAAAAAAAAACACATACCACAATTGTAGTTTTTTTTGGTGAACCCACAATTGCAGCTTCGATGCGGATAATTCACCCATGCTTTATTCTATCATATATTAAATTTTTTGAAATAAAGGAGTTTCCCCCGGCTCCATTTTCATTAATGAAACCAAGCAACAGAGTTCAGAGCTCCCAGGCATAACAAAAGGTAGCCAGAAAGACAAACATCCAACCAAACGGCTGTTATAAAGACATACTAGAACAACTCCAACTAACCCTGAGAATGTTGTATCATGTATCATTGATACTCTAAATAGATAGCCCTATTTTCGGCGATAATTCGACAACTCAGTTTAGCTGATTGTAATACTGTGATCGGTTGAGTAATACAAGTTTTACCCACACACATAAAACACTCATCATACTTGCTTGGAGCCTTGGAGTTCACACGGGTAGACGAAAGTTACTGACAGGTGGGGCCGCTATCCTCGCAGTGAAGTTGGGGCTGGATTTTTGCTTGATTGATTGCACGCAACTGGTGCCGACATGTAGGGGGGTGGTTCTACCGTCTACTACTACATTTCTACAGCCTACAGACAGAGACAGTAGACTAATCTCGCCCCGAAACGAAAGGCCACGAGACGAACACGCGCGCGCGCGCAAGGGGGTAGATGCGGGAACCGAACACGTACCTGGGCTCACCTCCGGCAGGAAGAGATCCCCCCGGAAGAGCCACTCCGGCGCCGGCCCGGCCTGCCACCGCTGCAGGAGCAGCACGGCCGGGATCAGCAGGAAGCACACCGACATCGCGAAGCGCCGCGCGGCGCCACCGCGCGGCGGCTTCCCCTTCGCCCCCGCCCAAGCCCGCTGCCGCCGCGGCGGCAGCGCCCCCTCGCCGCTCCTCCCCATGGCCACGAGCTAGCTAGCAGAGCCAGCGGCTGTCCGCGGCCAGCCCCAACCGCCCGCATGGGCTAGCGGCGAGCAGGTGCTCCCATGGCCGTGCTCCGCTTTTAACTTTGGGGACAGGGAGGGCGAGCCGGTCCGTGCCCGGCCGTCGCTTCGCCCGCGTGGGAGCAGGTTGCAGGAGCAGCTGGCCACTGGGCAGTGACCACTGACCAGTGAGGGTGAGGCTAGCCAGCGCTTTGGAGAGAGTCTGAATATCTCGTTCCTTTTCTGTTTCTGTCCCTTGCCCGGTTTTTCCTGCACGCAGCACGCCTGCACCGCACCGCCCACGTTATGTTTCCGTAGCTGGCACCGGCAGGCGGCAGCGCGCTGCGGTTGTCCGCGAGATGAGATCCGTCGGGCAGCGCGAGGAGTAGGGAAAAGTACCCTGCTGCCCCTCACCGCAGGCCGGAAATGGGATCTCAAATCTTCTTATCTAAATCAAGAAAGAACAGCACAGACCACCACCCGGGGCAGTAACAGTAAAGCAATTAAGCAAAGCAGCGAACTGCTCCATGAAGCGTAACTCCGGTGTCCGGACGCCCGGCTTTGTCAAGTTTTGACCCTGAGCGGTCGTCACGGCGGCGTTGTCCGGACGCCCGTCGTTTTTTGTTTGGCCCGGCTTCAAGCCAGAAGCTTCATTCTAGGCGTCTAGCCCACCCAATGCGGGTATGCGGCAGTGGCATGGGCTGGGGCCGCTGACGAATGCTCGGAAAAGAAAGAAATTGCGGAATGGCCGGCAATTAATGGGGCTTGATTGGCCTTTGGCTAATTGATCGCACGTGCAAGCGAGGTTTATCGTTAATTACCTCCAAAGGAATATACAGTATAAAAAAATTCTAATACACAAAGTTTTGCATATCTTCTTATTGATAAAAGAAAAAAGAATGAGTACAAGCGAGGGTAAAACACATGCACAAACGCAAGTTGTCATGGAACCGGTGCCCAAAGAAGAGAGACAAGGAAGTCCGAACAAGTAAACACATAGCTAAACCTACTAATTAACTAGAAAGGCAGTCCAAACCAACGTGAAGTCTGACAACCACAAGTCCAGCACCAGGGACATCACAAGCATGCAACAAGATGCCTTTAGGAAGAAAAACAAGGCTGCGACGCCATCACCGTCCGATTCGAAGAATCAGACCCCAGGGTAGGGCTTCCCGTGGTTCATGACCCCAAGGAGGAGACTACACTCGCCAGTGACGCTGCTGCCAGAGTCGGCCGCAAGCCGAGCAGAGATTTCTCTATGGCATGTGTCTAAGCAATCTAAAGCCACCGGACTAGAACTGAGGGTTGGAGGTCAAACATTGGTTGAAAAACCACCACCGTCATAAGGGAGTTATTTACCCAAAACCACCACATTATGGGCTAGGGTAACAGATCAGTACCACATTTGAGGCAGGGCACAAAAAACCACCAACAATGAGGCTAATCAGAACGCGAGCACCGACGCCGTTTAGCCCGAAAATAAATGAAACCGGCAAAGCGGGCCTGCCTGTCTGGATGATGTGGCAAAAAAATTCCATGTGTGCAGGCTGACGTGGCGTGCCTATGTGGACAATTTACTGACTTGGACAAGGGTCCCACCTGTCAATGACTCGTGTGTTTATTTTCTTACTCTTATCTTTTCTTTTCCTGTCAATTCTGTCCCTGTAAATTTTCAACAAAAGCAATCGGGTCCTACAAACAAATTAAAAAAGTCATTGTGTCCTTCCCGTGCTCAAGATCGACAGGAGTTGCGCCCGCAGCGGTGCTTGTCAGACAGCAGCTGCCGTGAGGAGTGCAACGGCCGCCGCAGAGCTCTGTTCCCTCGCCCGGGTCGTCATCCAGTGCGCGCAGCCACGGAGCTCCCTTCCAGTGTCGCCGCAGTGCTTCCTCCCACCGCCCGTCAGCGTCTACTGCGCGCAGCCGCAGAGCTCCCTCCCGTCGTCCATGGCGTATAGTGCGTGCAGCCACGGAGCTCCCTCCGGCGCCGACGCAGAGCTCCCTCCTATCGTCCATCGGCTTCTACTACGCGTTGCCACGCTGCATCTGCCTCCATTAGCCCGAGCAGGAGGACCCGCACATGAGACGGCTCGGGGGCTCTGCGTCGAGGTCGAGCACGGCGCGCGCCGCGGACGGGGCGGATGGCACGAGGTCGACACCAACGACGAAGGCGCCGACGGGGGCACGGGCGACGGCCACCTGCATCCAACCCCCGCGCCACAGCAGAGGTCGAGCACGCGCTGGCCGCGGAGGAACCGAAGCGGTCCGAGTGGTAGCTTGAAGGCCGCAGTCCCGAGTAGCCCTGCTCCTTGGCGAGGTGGTAGTACTCGTCCTGCCGCTGCTTCCCCTTCGCCTTGCCCATGGAGCTCTCGACTTGCATCGGCAGAGATGGCTCGCCGCGCACAAGCTGCTCGACACAATGCTTCATAGAAATAAAGATGGGATGAAGATGGCCATGTAGTAAATGACATGCGGGGCCCGCAGCTCATCTGCCACCTCAGCTAGTCAAAGTTTTTTTGTGTGCTTGGTATTTGCCACGTCAGCCCGACAGGCGAGACCCATCTGTCGGATTCGCTGTTTTCTGGGCTAAAACGCAGCGTCAGTGCTCCGCGTTACAGATTAGCCTCATTGTTGGTGGTTTTTTGTGCCCTGCCTCAAATATGATACTAGCCCATAATGTGATGGTTTTGGGTAAATAACTCGCCATAAGGGAAGCTACGTCGGACATGAACCTTGGACATGACGAGGCACAGGCAGTGAGGTGGCTGGGGTTGGGGAGGCGGCAGGGCGAAGGGGGTTGATACAGGGGACACGTCGACGCCGACGAGCCAGGACCTGGAGAAGACGTTGATTCGGACCGCTGGGGCCGAGGCCCTCAGAACACCGGCAAGCCATAGAGGCTGGAGGAGACGTAGTCGTGTGACAACTTCATAATGGGATTTAGACATGGCCGCTCCGAGTAAAATAGTGAGCAAGAGGCAAGGAGGATATGCTTTGTAAGGGCAACTCTAACCCGATCATCAAATCTGTCACAAATGTTCGGACCAAGATTCGAGCATTGTTACTCATCCAACACTAGTCCTCAAATATTAGCGGATAGCGGGTTAAGTGGTTTCGACATTCTAATTTTCTCAAACCAGCACCAAACTGAAAGAACAGGGGATCCACACGTCCGTCTGGCCCACTGTTAGTTGCACATCTCCCCCACAACTCACGTGTCCACTCACCATTTTTTCCTCTTGATCCTTCTGGTCTTGATGACTATGGTTGGATGGTCGACACACTGTTTGCGGAACGTCTCAGCAAACATTTGATGATGTCCATTTATTAATCAGAGTTGGAGTTGCCCTAACTATGTTCGTCTAGTCTCTTGTGCTCCTATGGTTCCCTAGATGAACTTTGATGTTCGGACAACTGGAGTTTTGCGGTTTTAGGGCATCTCCAACACGGAACCTTAAAATGTCAGCACATGTGTGGACCAAGCTAGCCGAACACACTTTGCCATCCAATGCGGTACCTCACCGGTCCGTGGACGCGTCCGCTTGATTGAAATCCCGTAAACCGGATGCAAACCACACGTCCAACACCCCGGTCCCACGCAAAACATCTCCTGCAGCCGCACCCTCTACCACGTTACCGCACATTCACTCCACGCACCGCATTCATGCCGGCCGAGAGTGTACCCGACCGGTCACGGGAACCTGCATTGAAGTGGTGCGCCAAATGAGAGCGCCACCTGCACTGCGTCCCGGTCTCCATGCATGTACAATGTCAGATGGATGTGATCGGGCGGGATGGGACGGGGCGTGACGATTATCTACCACATTCCAACCAGATTCTTGCTCGTCCGCCTATCGGCATTAAACATGCACAGCGACCGAGAAACCACTCTGGCGCCCACATTGAAACAACCCACCGTGTGGCCTAACTGGTGCATGTTATTTGTATGTGGCCACGCCCGACACGATCCGCACCACACTGCGCCCGCTTCCATTCCTCCATGCATCACCACCGCTATGACCACGAGCTCAAGAGTGATGTGAGAGAGCCTCTCAACGGAGCATAAACATGCGTTGGCTGGCTGACTGGCCCTTCGTGCACGACGGATAGAAGCCGGCTTGCCAATGAGCTTGCCGGAGGTGAGTAACGACGAGCCGGCGATGGAGGAGGTGTCCAGCGACGAGCCGACGCTCCTGCCCGGGCTGGCCCACGTAGCTGGGCAGCGCATGCGATCACCGACAAGAACGTTGATAGCTCTAGGTCGTTAACGTCGCCCGCGCGGTTCGCGCCAGGCCGCAACAACCACAGAGCCGACACGTTCACATCTATCGTGTACCTCATCTCAACCAGCGACGTCTAGGCCGCGGACTCGGACGAGAAAGAGTAGTACATGGGAGACGTAAGACGTCCGTGTCCTATGTTTTATTCTTCTTGTCGATGACTCGCAGCTTCATTTTCCGGAGTTCACGGACAGCGAAGATGCCGGAGATGGGGAACCACAAGAACTTGGAACACGGACGCCATCCTGTTTACAGGAAAACGGTTTGCTTAAATTCCGTTTAAAACGTGTCGGGACGTTTGTGGTACCCCGTTGAATGGCCTCCTGCCGTGTGCACCGGATACTGGTTTTATGGTCCACGTTCAAGATGCGTAGAGACTCTCTGAGCGGTCACGCGGTGCTGTCTTTTACTCTCTTTTTGCCACGAAAAAAGCCCGTCGTCGTCCGACGTCCACCCAAAATTCTCAATGTACCAGGCTCAGAAAAGAAAATGGCGCATGGCTCGGATCTTCTGTGCCTAACTCAACCGATTTTATCACCTCTGCTATGCCCTCGCGTTTACTAATTAAGTTTATCGGTAGCAGGCCAGCAAGACGAGAGAATTTTATAACCGGCCTATGACGGAGGCCATGCGACCAACGTCAGGTTAGGATTTAGACCTGGCCGCCCCGAGTAAAATAAGCAGCGCTAAGACAACGGGAATCTGCTTTGCAACCATGTTATCGTCTGGTATCTTGTGCGCCCCTACGATTCCCTCCGTGAACTTCCCCATCATTTCCTGGGCCTCTTTTTCTAAACGAAATACCATTCCCTGCGTCTGCTGCTACTAGCTGAGAACCTCTCGCTCTGTGACGACGGCCATCGCAGCTAGTAGTAGTAAGTGCAAGGTCTACGATGATCCATCCGGACAGCATCGATCAGCTTCTACGGTCGAGTATGAATTCTAAGTGGAGGAGTACGAGTGGTGGTACCTTGGTCGTCGTCGTCGTCCTTTGGGAGGTCGTCGACGTCGAAGAGCATCCGCGGCGAGGACTCGGCCCGCAGGTTCCAGACGACGAGGATGCAGGCCGGGAGCGTGAGCAGGCAGAGCAGAAGCGCGGCGCGCGCGCAGCTGCGCCGGTGCCTGCCCCGCCCCGCCTCCTGCTGATCCGCGGCGTGGGCGTGGGGGTGCGACGCCCTTGCCTCCGTCTCCAGGCCGCCGCCGCCGCCGCGCAGGGGCAGCCTCTCCTCGTGGCCGCCGCTGCTCCCCCGCCAGCCGCTCGGTTGCTTCTCCATGATCGAGCCGCCTCCACGCTGGCTCTAGGCTCTAGTCTCTAGCTCGCTCGTTTGCACCGCTCCGTGCTCGCCGTGTAGAGCGGGCCGGCTGGAAGAAGAAGCGTCTTGTTTGCGCTTTGCTTTGTGGTCTCGCTCGGGGACGGGAGCGGTCAAAGCTGTGGAAGGCCGCGGCCGGGTGGGCGCTCCTGCAACTTGCGAGAATATAGGGGCGCGCTCCTTATCGTCGTGGGTTTGGACGTGATGGGATGAAGACGGAGCTTGGAACGTGGTGGCAGTGGGTTTGGCAACCGAGCACTGCTATTCAGCCGATGCTTTTCACACGATACTCGGACGACCACATCAGACCATTTGTAAATTAGACATACATCAGACTTACGATGTGTCGGCTGCGGGTCGGACATACTCCCTTCGTTCGAAAATGCTTGTCGAAGAAATAATTAAACATAGATGTATCTAAAACTAAAATATGTCTAGATACATCTATTCATCCGACAAGTATTTCCAGACGAAGGGAGTACCATGTCATGTGTGCATCAATTATGTTGGCAACTTGGCATTACTAAACTTTCTTTTGCTGACATGAGTGGATTTGCGCTGTAATCCATAAGTTCGTTCATGTGATGTCCGAAGAAGTTGCAGAATTGTACTAAAATTCAGACATTTATTTTGAAACGGAGAAAGTATAACTGAAGAGATGTGTGCCGTGTGATTTTTCATACGATCGAGCAAGTTTGTAAGGTCCGTCATCGTTGATCAAAGTCAGTCCATCGATCTCGACTTACGTGACAAATCTCAAGCCAAGGCGAACTCCAGCTGACGGAGGATGATCTAGTGACTGGGGACGACGGCCTATATCTGTCTTTTCTTTTCCTTTGTGGTCGAGTGAAAGGCCTTTCTCTGTAATGGTAGAAGAAATTTGTTGCAGTAGTACGGAAGGAGGGAAGAAAAAAAAAACTAAATGAAGTAACTTTCTCTTGCGCAGTGCTCGAAGTCTTAGTGCTGACCTTGGCAAACATATTTTTTTATATCTTATTTTATACTTTCTCTTGGTGCCCTTCATCGACCTTGATTGTACACTAGCTGACTTATTTACAATGCTAAAATTATACAATATGAAAACTAAAGTCATGACGCATCTAATGTTGTTGATTCCACATTCTGAATGTTGGTATTTTTATCTATAAATTTGGTCAAAGTTTACGAGGTTTGATTTCAGACAAATCTTAGTATATGCGAACTAAAAAGAACCGAAGGAGGTACACTAGCTGAAGTTTGGGCTGCATGCACGTTGCATTTACTAGATTTTCTCTTTCACAAGGTGGGGTCTGATTTGCAACCAAAAAGACCATGGTGACCTTCGTCTTTGTGGTAAAAGACATTGATATAAAAATTAGGTGTTTGTTCGATAAATCATTGTACAACATACTTACTGTGGATGGTTTTGGCATGAATTGCTTAGAAACAAGCACTTCCACTCAAAAACCACTGACCCGAGCCGACTGGACTGGAGTACTTTCATGAAGGAAGACATTATCAGAACTCAACAACCCACACAACATAGAGGCATTGTACAAACAAATGCATCGTAGATAAAACATTATTGTTATCGGGTAAGATATTGGAGGGTGACTTCAGAATAGGGAAATGCATATATTCAGATAACTCGTGAGTACAGATGGGAAAGACAAAATCATGGTAGAAATAGTGATAGTACGCAACCCAATATTAGCCAGACCACAACAAGTCATATCACTACGAGGATAGAAGGTACATATTTTCCAAGTATTTGCCTGCATGGGTGTGTATACTCTTTCACTTGGGTGGCTATTGTAATTAAATTATTTTTCAAAGTGAATAGGAGAGAAGAAGTTTATGAGTGAAAAGCGTGTGTCTCTTACTAGCAGTAGTATTAAGTGCAGCTTGGATCGCGTATACTACTACCTCTGTTTCTAAATGTAAGACATTTTTGTAGTTTAAATTGAACTGTCAAGGCATCTTATATTTAGAAACAATGGGTGTATTTCAGTTCGGAGGGTGTCCAAATTAATTTATTTTTTGTCAAAGTGAATATGATGGAACAAAGTTCATGACGTGCAAAGCACGTGTCTCTTACTAGTTGGGATATATTTGACAATTTATTTTTTACAAAAAAACGATATCTCAATATAGCACGCTATAGTGGGAAAGTACCCTTTTGAGTTTGGGAGAACAGTAAATTCGAAAAAATTCAAAAAAATCTGATTTTTTCTTGATATACTCTGACAAATGTTTTAAGTGTTTGCAAATTCTCGTAATGAGATCACATTCGTGGAAAGTGTGACAAAAAAAACAAATTCTGTGCTTGAAAATACTTTCGAAAGTAGCATTTTCAGAGCATCCTTTTTATATTTCTTGTCACGCCTTCCTCGAATATGATCTCATGATGAAAATTTGCAAGCACTTACAATATTTGTCAAAGTTCACCACAAAAAAAATCAGTTTTTTTGTATTTTTTATTGTACTGTTCATGCGGGCTCATTTGAGTTCAAGCTCAAATACTCCATGTCCGCTATAGCGTAACATCTAAAGAAGCGCGTGATAACCCACAAGTATAAGGGGTCGCAACAGTTTTCGAGGGTAGAGTATTCAATCCAAATTTATAGATTCGACACAAGGGGAGCCAAAGAATATTTGAAGGTATTAGTAGCTGAGTTGTCAAGTGATAGCAGTAGTTTTGTAGCAAGTGCAATAGTGACGATAGCAGTAGTAACTTAGCAAGAACAATATAAGATAAATTCGTAGCCATTGGATTGATGACTTGTTGGATGATATTCATCATGAGACAGTTATAACCTAGGGCGATAAGGCACTAGCTCCAGTTCATCAATACAATGTAGGCATGTATTCCATAAATAGTCATATGTGCTTATGGAAAGAATTTGCATGACGTCTTTTGTCCTATCCTCCCATGGCAGCGGGGTCCTACTATTGGGGAACGTAGTAATTCAAAAATATTCCTACGATCACGCAAGATCTATCTATGAGAAGCATAGCAATGAGACGTGAGAGTGTGTCCACGTACCCTCGTAGACCGAAAGCGGAAGCGTTTAGTTAACGCGGTTGATGTAGTCGAACGTCTTCACGATCCAACCGATCCAAGTACCAAACATACGACACCTCCGTGTTCAGCACACGTTCAGCACGATGGCGTCCCTCGAGCTCTTGATCCAGTAGAGGGTCGAGGGAGAGTTCTCAACACGACAGCGTGGCGACGGTGTTGGTGATGTGATCCGCGTAGGGCTTCGCCTAAGCACTACGACAATATGACCGAGGTGGTAAACTGTGGAGGAGGGCACCACACATGGCTAAGAAACAACTATTGTACCTTTGGGGTGCCCCTGCCCATGTATATAAAGGAGGGGGGAGGAGGAGGCCGGCCAAGGGGGAGGCGTGCCAAAGGGGGCGGGAAGTCCTACTAGGACTCCAAACCTAGTAGGATTCGCCCCTCCTTTCCTTCCAACAAAGAGGGGGGAAGGGGAAAGGAGGGAGAGGGAGAAGGAAAGAGGGGGCCGCACCCCCTCCCCTTGTCCAATTCGGATTGGCGCAAGGGGGGCGCGCCCCACCTCCTGTGGCCTGCTTCCTCTCCTCCACTATGGCCCATTAGGCCCAATGACTTTCCCGGGGGCTTCTGGTAACCTCCCGGTATTCCGAAAAATCCCCGATCTTCTTTGGAACCATTCCGGTGTCCGTATATAACCTTTCAATATATCAATCTTTACCTCTTGACCATTTCAAGACTCCTCGTCATGTCCATGATATCATCCGAGACTCCAAACAAACTTCGGTCACCAAAACACATCACTATTGGAATCAGGATCTTTGCCGTCAGCCGGTTCTTTGCCGTCTGCTAGCTGACGGCAAAGGAGGTCTTTGCCATCAGCATACAGAAAGCTGTCGGCAAAGAAGGTGTTTGCCGTCAGCCTACTCTTTGTCATCCGCTAGCTGACGGCATAGAAACTTTGTCGTCTGCTAGCAGACGACAAAGAGTGAGGGTGGCCCACTAGTGAGAACCACCTAACGGACACTTTCTTTGTCGTCCGCTAGCTGATGGCAAAGAAAGTGGCAAAACTAACGTTCCGTTAGCTAGGCTCTTTGCCGTCTTCTAGCACACGACAAAGAACCGTGCCCGGACTAAAATGCCAACGATGCCCGCGGCCCATCTCACTGTCCCCTCTGAGGGAGTCCTGGATTAGGGGGTATCCGGACAGCCGGACTGTGTACAACGTCCGGACTATTGAAGCGTGAAGATACAAGACACAAGACTTCGGCCCGTGTCCGGATGGGACTTTCCTTGGCGTGGAAGGCAAGCTTGGCGATCCGGATATTATATTTCCTTCGTTGTAACCGACTCCATGTAAACCCTAGCCCTCTCCGGTGTCTATATAAACCGGAGAGGTTGGTCCTTAGAAGGCCGGTCACAATTACAATCATACCATCATAGGCTAGCTCTTAGGGTTTAGCCTCTACGATCTCGTGGTAGATCTACTCTTGTACTACCCATATCATCAATACAAATCAAGCAGGAAGTAGGGTTTTACCTCCATTGAGAGGGCCCGAACACAGGTAAACATCTGTGTCCCTTGCTTCCTGTTACCATCAGCCTTGACGCATGATCGGGACCCCTACTCGAGATCCGTCGGTTTTGACACCGACATTGGTGCTTTCATTGAGAGTTCCTGCGTGTAAATGCGCCGTCGAGCTCGATGGCTTGTCTCATTGTCCGGGGCGACATTACTTGGAGGGGCTCGGCGTAGGCCGACGCTCCGGCTCGGTGGCTTTATCATGGTCGCCCCATCGGCGGTGGCGCCGATGATGACTTCTCGGTCATCAATCATAACCTTCACGTCGATTGAACTTGCCGAACAGATGGATCCAATGGAGCTCTCCTCCCTTAACGAGCTCTTGGATCGCATCGCCGCTCTCGGGGTCGCTACAGACTACGCCCGGATTGGGCTTAAACCCGACCAAAGGGACATCAGGTCCCCGCCGGCCACCCATGATATAGCGATAGTGGATGAACCACACGCGGATTGCCCCTCAACTTTGAGGACAAGCTGTGTTCGGATCACCGAACTCCTTGAGCCAAAGACCTGCTCAAAGGAAAACCTGGCCCAGGTCCCGGACTTAGAATCGGACATCGGGCCGAAGAAATTGGGCACCCCGGATCCTGAGTTGTTTAGCTCGGGACCGCCCGCGCCCTTGGGCGTTAGATCGGATCAAAATCTGGACTTTAAACTAGATCTAAACTATCTCTCCCGCATCAGGCAAGAGCCCCAGGAAACCGTACATCGCTACTGGGCCAGATTCCTCCTTGCGCTTAACAAGGTCAGGGACTGCCGTGAAGAGGACATGGTCTCACTTTTTTGCAAAACTGCACGGACGAAGGACTCCTCAATGCTATAAGCCACCGCGACATAGTACGCTTCGCGGACTTGGCAACCATAGTAAGGAAGTACTGTGCGATGGAGAGCGCTTGGAAGACCCAAACAGAATTTTGGGATAGTACTGCTCTCGCCAAAACCTTTATCCGAACTAAACGGACGAACTCTCGTAAGTCGTCCGACCCAACCCCCAAGAAACCAAAGCCCACGCCAGGGCGGAGATCCGTATTGGAAGAATGGCTCGACGGGCCATGTAAGCTCCATAGTACTCCGGATACAACACCTACTCATAGCCTTAAGGCATGTTGGATACTCCGGCAGGTGGCAAAAAGTGGTGAGGATCTTCTTGTGGGCCATAAAGCGGAACAACATCCCACCAGCGAACACAATACGGTACTAACAGTCTTCGAGACTTTCGCCTCAAACAATAGGCGCAAGCGAGCTCGCCGAAGCTCCACTAAAATTTACCATGTGGCGAAAATAAACCCTTGGAACGACACTGCTATAACTTTTAATGCCAGTGATGAACCTCGATCCCGGGCTGTCCGGGAACCAGTCGCTCTAGTCCTTAGTCCGATCATAGATGGCTTTCGGCTCACCAAAGTACTCATGGACGTCGGAAGCGGATTAAATCTGATTGATGAAGAAACGCTCAACAAGATGGAGATTGGTAAAAGTCGCATTGAACGAAGCGACACGACCTTCAGGGGAATTATCCCTACCTGGGAAGCGCGGTGTGCGGGAAAAATCACACTCGATGTGGTATTCGGTACCCCGGAGAATTATAGGTCCGAGGAAATCACATTCCAGGTGGCTCCTTTTAGCAGCGGATACCACGCCCTTCTAGGGCGGGACGCGTTTACAAGCTTTCAAGCCGTACCCCATTATGGGTACATGAAGCTTAAAATGCCTAGACCCAATGGAATCATCACTCTAGCCAGTGATCCAAACGTTGCGCTTCGCGCGGAAAATAAAACCGCAACTCTAGCCTTGGAAGCATTATCTGAAGCCCTAGCAGCCAAGAGTTAACAACATCAAGGGCCATCAGGATGTGGACGACGTGATACTAGACAAATGACCCAAGTCCACCTCATTCAAACCTCGCAGACGAGATAGTCAAATTCCAGGTCCACCCAACGGACCCCACGAAGACAACTTCCATCGGGACACACCGAGCCCCGCGATTGACGCCAAGACTACGAGATTTCTTACGCGAGAATTGGGACATTTTTGCCTGGCACCCATCGGACATGCCGGGCATCCCACGCAGACTGGCCGAACACAGCCTCAACATTCTAAAAGGATATAAACCAGTGAAGCAGACCCTCAGGCGATTCTCAGAGCCCAAACGACAGGCAATGGGGGAAGAGTTATCCAAGCTACTCGAGGCCGGATTTCTCAGAGATATCAAACATCCGGATTGGCTGGCAAATTTGGTGATGGTGCCAAAGAAGGATAAATCCTGGCGCCTATGCGTCGATTTCAAAGAGCTCAACAAGGCTTGCCCCAAGGATCCCTTTCCCCTCCCTCGCATCAATCAAATCATCGATGCCAGAGCTGGACACGACTCGCTGTGTTTCCTCGACGCATACTCTGGATACCATCAAATAAAGATGGCAGAGTCTGACCAAGCTGCAACAGCTTTCATAACGCCATATGGCCCTTTTTTGCTTCAACACTATGCCTTTCGGGCTTAAGAACGCCAGTGCAACCTACCAACGCATGATTCAAACATGCCTGGAAAAACAAATCGGCAAAACAGTGGAGGCATACGTGGACAACGTGGTCATAAAAACAAGACACATCGAAACCCTAATAGATGACTTGAGGCTTACATTCGACAATCTCCGGATATACGACATCAAGCTGAACCCGGAAACATGCGTTTTTGGCGTCCCCTCGGGGAAGCTACTCGGCTTCATCGTTTCCAACAGAGGAATTGAGGAGAATCCGGCAAAAATCCGAGCTCTGTCACAGTTGGCTATACCAACAAACCTCAAGCACATCCAAAAGCTAGCCGGATGCGTGGCTGCTCTCACCGCTTTATCTCGTGTTAGGAGAAAAGGCACTACCGCTTTATCGCCTTCTTGGCGCACCGAACACTTCAGATGGACGGAGGCAGCCGCGGCGGACTGGATGAAATAAAGACCTTATTGGCCAAGAATCCAAAGATAATAAAGACCGAATATCGACGAACCTATGCTGTTGTACATAGCTGCAACGCATCAAGTCGTAAGCGCAGTGCTCGTCGTCGAACGAGAGGCCGACGGATACAAATACCCGCTCCAGAAGCCGGTCTACTACGTGTCCACGGTCCTAACCCCATGCAAATCCCGATACCCACACTATCAAAAAATAGCATACGCGGTGTTCATGGCATCCCGGAAGCTACGACACTACTTTCAAGAGTGTTCGATTACCGTGGCCTCCGAAGTACCACTCAATGACATAATAAATAACCGCGATGCTACGGGTCGGATTGCCAAGTGGGCTATTGAGCTCCTTCCATTCGACATAACGTACAAACCACGGCGGGCCATCAAGTCGCAAGTGTTGGCTGACTTCATCGCTGAATGGACAGAAGCCGAACTCCCTAAAGAGTACGGCGCATACTCAAACTGGATCATGCACTTCGACGGCTCTAAAATGCTGGCCGGATTGGGAGCAGGGGTAGTCCTGACATCTCCCACCGGCGACACGGTCCAAAGACGTCCTCCAAATATTATACAGACTCCAACAATGCGATCGAATATGAGGCTCTGTTGCACGGTCTTCGGATGGCAGTCTCTATGGGCATTCAACGCCTAGAAGTGCGCGGGGACTCGAACCTCGCAATATCACAGATAAACGGAGATTTTGATGCCAAGGACCCGAAAATGGCAGCATACCGTAATGTCGTCCTCAAAATGTCAGCTCGGTTCGAGGGGCTCGAATTCCACCATGTGGCTCGAGAAAACAATCAAGCGGCGGATGTCCTCGCTCGCATCGGCGCTAAACGCGACCCTGTCCCACCTAACATATTCTTGGAACGGCTGTTCAAGCCATCCGTAGTATGGGAAGTGGAGTCCGGCAATACTAGCACGGACCCGAATACACCCCCAGATTCCGAACCATCAGACATGGTCGGAGGTTCTACCCCCCGAAATAACGTCCTTGACCCACGAAATCATGGTTGTAATCGCCCCGTGGACCGAGCCCTTCTTGGCCTACCTAAATAGGCAGGAGCTCCCCGAAGACCAAAATGAAGCACGCTGCATTGTCCGGCGCTCTAAAGCTTACAAAGTCTACGAAGGGGAACTCTACAAGAAAAGCGCTACCGGAGTGCTACAAAGATGCATCTCCGAAGAGGAAGGGCGGCAGCTCTTGGCTGAAATCCATGCCGGCCTGGGCGAGCACCACGCCGCGGCTCGGGCATTAGTCAGCAAGGCCTTCCGTCTGAGCTTCTATTGGCCGATAGCCGAAAGGGCGCACAAGACCTTGTCCAACATTGCGTCGGTTGCCAGCCTCTTTGCCAATCGAGTCACATGCCCCTACCGCTCTCCAAACAATCCCCATAACGTGGCCCTTTGCGGTCTGGGGCTGGATATGGTCGAGACCTCTTAAAGGGGAAGCCATAAGAAGAAATACTTATTGGTCATGGTGGACAAATTCACCAAATGGATAGAAGCTAAACCAGTCAAAACGGCTGAATCCGGACCAGTAATAGACTTCATATCCGGGTTCGTACACCGATGCGGTGTTCCCCACAACATCATCACTGATAATGGCTCAAATTTCACAATCGAAGTGAAAACTTGGTGCGCAAAAATGGGCATCAAGCTCGATTATGCTTCCGTCTACCATCCACAAACCAACGGCCAGGTAGAGCGGGCAAATGGTCTCATCATGAGCGGTATCAAACCCAGGCTAGTGCGATCCTTGACAGAGTCGGATACGCACTAGGTGGAGGAGCTCCACTCTGTACTCTGGGGGCTACGGACCACGCCAATCGCACCACCGGATACACACCATTTTTTATGGTGTACGGCGCGGAAGCAGTATTACCTTGCGACATAATAGATGATTCGCCACGCGTACGCATGTATGAAGAGAACGAAGCCGAGTTAGATCGGCAGGATAATTTGGATGCCCTGGAGGAGGAGCGCAATGTCGCAAAAGCCCGTTCCGCATTCTATCAGCAGCAGGCTCGACGATACCAAAGCAGAGAAGTGCGCGCCAAAACTTACAATATAGGCGAGCTCGTTCTCGACTCACCGGAGAAGAAGAAGGACAAACTCAAACCCAAGTGGGAAGGTCGCCGTCATTGACAAAGTTCTCACCGGAGGAGCGTGCGCTTACGTAATGCATCCGATAATGCACTCGAGCCGAACCCATGGAACGCAGCAAGACTACGGAGATTCTACGCCTAGCGCCGAACACAGTGTTCGTCTCCTAACCCCTCGCTTTTAATTATGTCCCATCCCCTTTTCCTTTCTCGACCTTTTTCTATCTTCACACAAAGTATTCAATACAGTGCGGATTTTTGGATCGCTCCGGCCGCACTAAGTGTGTAAGCAATACATGGGGGCTTCCTATACGGAAGCTTAAAATGATTACTCACATGGCTTTCTGCCCGTCGCATATGCATTATTTTACCATATGTGCCTTTTATTCACCACTATATGCATCGATATGACTTAAGATGTTGCCAAGCTGGGTTGCCTGGCTCTTGTGTTTATGCCCTACATTCCCGTTAATTCGGCTAGGGCATAAGGGGAGCACCTCTGCGATTATTACTGCCGGTTCAATGGGATGTGTACCTCAGATCGGGTGAAGCCGAAAGCTAGCTTCCTTAAGAGAATATTCGGTCGGTGAACAAAAGATGTATTCGTTTATCATAACATAAATCCCCAGAAGTCTTGTATCCTACGCCATCGTTCGCAGTCCGGACATGTGCATTGTCGCATGCGTACCCAGGGAAAGGAACCCCTAACGGAACTATTCTCTCTGGAATATGTTTCTTACTATCCATGTAATATAACATAACTAGTTGGGTACTTGTCTGTTCAAGCACTTATGACCCCTACGCCTTGTTTCCACGCATACCCCGGTTTTGTATAGCTGAGCGGGTATTCGGACACACCCCGGACTATAGGACCCGGGGGCTGAAGCGAAAAGGTCCTCCATGACAAATGATTTTAATCCGGCTAGGGGCTAATCATGCCCATTAATTTACACAGTCATTTGGACTGATTACATTCCTCTTCCATACCGTCCAACAAGATATCTAGCTTACAATCCTGTTGAGAATACTTAGCGGCTAATGCTACCTAGTCATACACCAGACTAACGGGAATTTATTGCCCATCGGGCCCTGCCGGTCCCACTTCAGCCATATGGTTCGGGTCCAACTTGGTATAGCATGTCTTCACCATTGCCTAGGCTTCTCTTGCTCCTTGCCGGCATGCTGATATCTTCCATAGATGGAAGCGCCGCCGGGCTCCTTGAAGCAGGTCCACAAGTTCCCCTAGGCCATTCGGCAGTAGGCTTGATGGCCACAAAGCCTGAGCAACACCCTGCATCACTTGCCGAGCTCGCTCGTGCGATGCATAAAAGGTCTTGCAGTAAATCATTTCCAGATGAGGGCATCTCCTCCTCGGGGCGACCCGTTAACATTCCTGCAAGCAAAATTCTTTCAATATACTTCCTCGCCGAACTGTACAACAGTTTGTCTAGGCACTTACTATAAATGCCGCATCGAAGCCTCTTGTTCTCCTTCATGGAGTCCGCCAGATGAGCGCGGAGATCTTTTAACTCCACGTCCAGCTGGACTTTGGCATCTTGAAGATCGTTCTTCTCCCGCCTAACTCGCGTAAGAATGCGCTCGCCAGCCTCTAGCTGCTTTCTGAGATGCGATGCGTCCTCTCCTACGCCCTCCGGATTCACCCCGGGATTGTCTGCAGAATTTTTTGTTAGACTTGTCATACTATCCATTTACTAACTGGTGCACCTTCGCACAATTGTGATAATTGTTACCAGATGAGGGCCTTTGGGGTTCCTCTAACTTGGCAATCATGGCCCTCGATTCGGCCTTGCAGTCCTCCGACTCCCGAAACAATTGCTCGTTCTTCTCTACAAGGACACTGTACATAAATTGATCCTTAAAACCGTTGTTTCAACCGTTTCAAGTCTCGAGGCTACTGCTATACATACTTATCAAAATTTCTCACCGTATGTCTTTGGTATCTTGGTTTGTCGCTTGGGCAAGCCCGCCCGAGCAGCTTGGACGTGACGCGTCCCGCCGAATTGAAGGCATTAAACGCCTCTTTGGAAAAGATGTTGTTCAATGCGGCCCGTCGGCGCCTGTGATTCATGGTGCTCTCTACTTCGGAGTTCGTGGCTGAGAGCATGTCCGCACTCTCTATTGGAGAGCTATGCGGTGCTGGCCTCGTGTCCGCATCCGCCCCTGAAACCGGTTCTGCAACCCGGCTGGTGGAGGCGTGATTGGTAGGGTCTCCGGATATAGTCTGATTATTCTTCTTCCTGCCAGAGACAAAGGGCGTTGTCATATTTTAAATTCTATAATTACAGGACAGGTTATTGTTTTACCTCTGTAGCGGTGTGTCAACCCTCACCGCCTTCCTCTTGAGCCTGCCCGATCTGGACGCCCGTGGTTGACGAGTCCCTAGGGGCTCGGCCCCTCGCTCCGGCCGTCATTTCTGCAAATAGAACGACGCCTCAAAGGTAAATTATAACACATGGGGGGAGTCCTCTTTGAAGGATAGGGCTTTCTAGTTCGGCTTACACACGAAGCGTGGAGCAGTCCAGGGTAGTCGGCCGTAATGGCCACGAGGGCGACATCCCAGCTACGCTGATAAAATACCCCGTTGATGAGCTCCACAGTGATATCCGGATCCACTTTAAGTCCTGGATCTAAGGCCCTTCCAGGGTCCTCTGGTTGCAGGGAGGGGCTCAAGATTCCTTCTACGGCCCTCCTTAATTCCTGCCCAGAAGCATTTATGCAAGTAATCTTAGCAGAAGAACGCTAGAGCAAAGCGGGGAAAAAGAATGGCAACTTACCCATGCTGGGGGGTTGTACATGGAGAATCCTTCCCGCGTTTTTATGCGAAGGAATTCCTCCTCTTCCCCTCTGTACAGATCGGACAATATCCTTGCCATAGCGGCAGAGGAGTCCGGACCTTTACGGCCGCAGCGGGTGGCGTCGTCTTCCCCGTTGAAATGCCACATGGGCTTCCCCCGATATTGGAGCGGTTGCACCCCCCGTCTTATACATATCGCCATAACCTCAACTATCGTCAGTCCGGATTTGGCCAGTAACTTTATCATGTCCATCAGGAGGAATATTTCCCTCGTGTCCTCTTCTTCAGGGCCCCGGGGGCGCCAGCTTAGGCGTGCCCTCGGCGGGGCATTGCTGAACTTGCGAAGACCTGTTCGGACTGGATCCGAAAGGGGGACGTCGTTTATATAGAACCACTCCGAAGGCCAGTTTTCTGGTGCCTTCTTAGGAGTGCCGGACAGGTATCCGGTCTCGGCAATGCGCCATACTTCGGCCCCGCCCACTTGGCATAGGGACTCCCCCTGGGTGCGGGAGACGAGGCAGAACAGTTTCCTCCATAATCCGAAGTGTGGTTCGCAGCCTAAAAACAGCTCGCCGCAGGCAACATACCCCGCTATGTGCGTAATGCAGCCGAGGTAAGGTCGTGTAACTGGAGGCCGTATAACTCCAGAAGCCCGCGAAGAAACGGGTGGATAGGGAACCCAACGCCCCTTAGCAGATAGGGATCAGACATATACGCTCCTCCGGAGATAGGTTAGGGGATCCCTCAGCCCGGTCTCCTTCGTCATAAGTGGCTATACCAGCTCGGACGGAGACCATGAACGTCGGTGGGAGAAACCCTTGGGTTTGTAACTTTGTCAAACCGCTATGAGGAACTGAACACTCTCCCCAATCCCCCGACTTGGAACGAGAAGGGCTAGCAGAAGAGCTGCGACGGCCGGCCATGTTGGAATGGCTTTTGGCGGGCGCCTGTTGGATGCTTTGGCTCTGGAGGGAGAGTGAGGTTTGGATCTGAGAATCCCGTCCCTTCAAATAGATGGTTCGCCGGAGGATCGAGGGTGGCAAATGCAAAAATGCCTCGACTCCTCGCATTCGCTCGACACATGGAGATGGTCATTACTAAGGCACCGAAGCCGAGGAGCACAACATTGATTGGAGGCCGGACACTATTCGTCGTAATAGGCACTTTGGAGTATTCGGAGAAGGAACCCGCCTTGAACTACCAAAGACAATACTGCGTGCCGGACTCATCGTCATTGAAGCCTGGTTCAGGGCTCTTGAGGAGTCCTGGATTAGGGGTATCCGGACAGCCGAACTGTGTACAACATCCGGACTATTGAAGCGTGAAGATACAAGACTCAAGACTTGACTGTGTCCGGATGGGACTTTCCTTGGCGTGGAAGGCAAGCTTGGCGATCCGGATATTATATTTCCTTCCTTGTAACCGACTCCATGTAAACCCTAGCCCTCTCCGGTGTCTATATAAACCGGAGAGGTTGGTCCTTAGAAGGCCGGTCACAATTACAATCATAACATCAGAGGCTAGCTCTTAGGGTTTAGCCTCTACGATCTCGTGGTAGATCTACTCTTGTACTACCCATATCATCAATATTAATCAAGCAGGAAGTAGGGTTTTATCTCCATCTAGAGGGCCCGAACCTGGGTAAACATCTGTGTCCCTTGCTTCCTGTTACCATCAGCCTTGATGCACAGATCGGGACCCCCTACCCGAGATCCGCCGGTTTTGACACCGACACCCTCCTCTAGCACCACGGCCGTCCCGCCGCTCCCTCCTCCACCCGGCTGACCCGGCGCCCCTCTCCTCCACCACCACGGCCGCCCCGCTGCTCCGACGCCCCCTGCTCCACCCCCGTGGCCGCCCCGCCGCTTCGGCGCCCCCGGCTCCGGTGAGACCTCTTGTATTTTTTTTTTCTGTTTTTATTTTTGTTTTTTAAGTTTAGTTTAGGTTTACTTTAGGTTTGGTTTAGTTTAGGTTTACTTTAGTTTACTTTAGGTTTAGTTGAAGTGATTGGTAGGCCTAGTGATTGTGCGATTCTGTGATCCTATGGAGTAAAATTTATATGCACACCTCATATGAATTCTGGGAATGTTTGAAGTGAAACAAGCCTACTAGTGGTCGAAATTTCTGATACGGAACCGTGAATACATGCCGCAAGTTGATAAGATAAAAACCTAGCAGCTGCATCTGCTGAAGCTGCTTCAGTGTGCTTGGTAAAATTACTCTGCATTTAAAACTAGTACGGAAAGCAAGATACCGTAGATGCTTTAATTGACTGATAGATTGTGGGACTGAGAGCAAATCTTGTTTATAAATAGATACACCAAATCCCCTACTGAAAGCAATTGCTAGTACCCTTAGTTT
Source organism: Aegilops bicornis (assembly GCA_021605145.1). NCBI lineage: Eukaryota > Viridiplantae > Streptophyta > Magnoliopsida > Poales > Poaceae > Aegilops > Aegilops bicornis. Next base: position 601,595,650 of record CM038674.1, on the reverse strand, counting down.
CGCCAGCCTCTTGAGTATACTCTCGATGAATTTTTCCTTAATCGATGTATGCCATTTAACAACATTAATGATGAGAGTATGTAATTTCCCAATTCAAGAATCTTCCCAGTAATCAATGTTGCATCATAATTCTCAACAAAAAGATGGCAAACGTCTCTAGGAACATCTCTTGTCCGACCTTCTCCTTTCAGTCTCATATTATTGTCAATTCTGAAGTAGTTACTTCCAGCTACTATCCCTGCTAAATCACAGCAGATCATTAATTATATAGTAGTCCTTGCCAAAGTAGTCCAGGAGGAAGGCTGGGTCTCCTAGTTGAAGAAATGAGATCGACAATAGTTCATTAAAGATTTTCTGACAAACATCTTCAATACCACCCCCTTCACCCGTGTTTCTTATGAACCCTTCCGCCATCCATACACTACTAGAATTACCTATTGTCTTACCCCAGCTTGCATTTCCATACCTTTCCTGTAATAGGATCCTATGGTAATGTGATGTGGTACTTGTTCTGATTTGCATACAAAGTAAATTGATTTTAGGACACTGCCCTTAGTTTCTGACTTGAGGTATGTTTGTTTGCTTAGTGTGTGTCAATCTCAAAATGGCAGACAAAACATGACAAGGGGAAAATCCACATACCAAGGATAGGTCACCATTTAATATCAACATAGATCCACCTAGAGCCACCTAAATCCACATACCAAGGATAAATCTTGTGCTCGGCTCTAGTATGTCAACCTAGAGACCACCTAAAATATGGTGCAACTATGATTGTTGCCACAAGTATTCCAATGTGATCACACCACAAGGAACTTTAGGTTTAGTTTTGATTAAGAAGAAAGAAGAAAGATGAAAACAAAATAAGAAGAAGAAGATAAAGAGGAGGAAGAAGAAGTGTATTTTTCCCTATTTTAGATTACTATGCTCTGTTTTTCAACATTTTCAATTTTCTTTCATGTCTAAAGAAATCCCTAGTTTTGAAGGGTGCTAATTGCCATTGCCAACTAACCTACCAAATTAATTAAGTGTTGTTGATGTTGTTGAGCACAAGTGCATTGATTTTTTTCTCAGTTTTCTTTCATGTCTAAAAACTTGGCTCTGTTCCAACTATGTCCATTAATCAAATATGATACGGTTGATAGATATGGTTCTAGCTAGCTGTGTTTATAGATATGGTTCTAGATACTAATTGGTCTCTTGTGTTGCTTATCAGAGATAGGGGGAGGCCGCCACCGCAGGCTACGCTCTGCCACACTGGAGTACGACTTGCAAGGTTTCGAGTTCTTCACGATCATACTTGAGAATTCCTCCAAGAGGCAGGTATATAAAAGGAGAGATCTCCCCTTCACCCATCTCTTTATCATAACTCTGTTGTTTGCTACAGAAGCTGTCTGACACTTTTATGGAGATGCTGGATGGCCATCGGCCAAAGAATGTGAAGCTGCGACAGGCTGGCAGCGGGCTTAGCAGGTTTTGGGACGTGGAGGTGGTGATCAGGAACGACCACATGTACCTGCGTCGTGGCTGGGAGCAGTTCGTCCGTGCCTACGACCTGAGGCACGGGTACTTCCTTGTATTCAGGTATAAAGGCGACGCCATGCTCACCGTGAAGGTGTTCAACACGACTATGTGCCGCATGCGCTATGAGGACGACGACGGTGCCAGTACGCTCTGCCTCTTCTTCCTCTCCATTTGGCTTTGTCTCACACTAATGGTTAAAAAAACTTTGTTGCATTTGGTTAGGCAATCGGAGAAGGGGCAGCGACTCTGGCTGCAGCAAAAGCAGCAGCGAGTCTGGCTACAGCGAAAGCAGCAGCGAGGATGATCCGGAATGGAGTGGGGAAGAAGAGGAGCAGAGTGGGGATGAGGAGGTGCAGCCTATTCTGTCTGACGATGACCTCACGATGGTGGTGGCTGATGATGGCAAGCGAAGGTGGTGGCTGACGATGAGCAAGAGATGGTGGTGGCTGAGGATGATCTGGCGATGGTGCTGCCTGAAGATGGCCTTGCAATGGTGGTGGTGCCTCACAATGACCTCGCAATGGTGGTGGCGCTGGCGATCCCATAGCCGGGCGACATGACCATGCCAATTGTGGTAGAAGAGTACATCCCATTGCCTCGCCGCTCTAAGCGCATCGGGATGATGAAGGAGAAGGAGAAGAAGGAGGAGTGAACTATGTCAGGTATGTCAGATCTCCAAAATGATCTATACTTAGCTTTGTTTCCTCCGAAAAGACCTAAGTTAGCTCTAATATGCTATGTTATCTCTAATATGATTAGTTACCTAGGTTGCTCAATAAAGACCTATACTTAGCTTACTTCTGTCAAAAATGGCATAATACGCTTAGTTAACTCAAAAATGGCATAATTAGTTAAGTTAGCTCCAAAATGACGCATTTTACCTAGGTTAGCTCCAATATGATCCATTTTACCTAGGTTAGCTCCAAAATGACCAAGTTTACCTAGGTTAGCTCATATATGATCCATTTTAGCTAGGTTAGCTCCAAAATGATCCATTTTACCCGTGTTAGCTCAAAAATGGCATAATTACTTATGTCGGCACAAAAATGACCTATACTTACCTTATTTTCCTCCAAATTGACATAATAAGCTTAGTTAGCTAAAAATGGCATAATTACCTATGAAATCTCTAAATGACAAAGAAGAAGAAAAACAAGGAAGAAGAGAAAAAGAAAGAATAGAAGAAGAAAGAGAAGAAAAAGAAAGAATAAAAGAAGAAGAATGAGAAGGAAAAGGGTAAAAACCTTCTTCTTCTTCTTCTTCTAGTCTTCTTCTTCTTCTTCTTCTAGTCTTCTTCTTCTTATAGTCTTCTTCTTCTTCTTCTTCTAATATGCTTAGTTACCTAGGTTAGCTCAATAATGACCCATACTTAGCTGCTTTATATCAAAAATGGCATAAATATGCTTAGTTCACTCCAAAATGGCATAATTAGCTAGGTTAGCTCCATTTTACCTAAGTATGCTTACTTCTTCTTCTTCTTCTTCTTCTTCTTCTTCTTCATTTTCTTCTTCTTCTTCTTATTCTAGTCTTCTTCTTCTAAATTTCTTGTTTCCATTTTGTAGATTTCATTTACTTCACGGAAGCTTGCATGGATGGAGTGTTTCTTTTCCATTTCTGCTTTTCTTTTGTATCGATGAACAATGTGGAACTTGTTAAATGGATGGATGGATAGGTGTTGGATGAACAATGTGAAACTATTATAATATGTATGGATGGAACTATGTATTGGTTATATATGTATGATGAAACTTGTGTGTTGGATATGTCATATGTCTGCTGTGAAATTTCTGTGTTGAAACTTGTGTGTTGAAACTGAATGAATTTAAGAAAAAAACAGAAAAATAGGGGCTATACAGGCTCTTTGCCGTTAGTTGGCAGACGGCAAAGAGCTTTGCCATCAGCCAGCAGACGGCAAAGCTGCCATGTGGCAGCTACCTGTGCAACCTGGGGGCACTGGCTGGCCTATTTGGTTACTTTGCCATATGCTGGCAAACGGCAAAGACCGTTGCACCTTTGACGTCCGTCAACGGACGACATCGCATGCCACGTGGCAGCACCTGGGGGCTGGCCTATTTGGTTACTTTGTCGTCCGCTAGGAGACGGCAAAGGTGCAATGGTCTTTGCCGTCAGCCAGCAGACAGCAAAGCGCACTGTTAACCCCCTAACGGCCATAAGCTGCCACGCGTGCCGTCTAGGTCCTTTGCTATCTGCTGGCGGACGGCAAAGGCCATTTCATCTTTGTCGTCCGCCAGTAGACGGCAAAGAGCCCTTCGCCGTAGCCTATTCAACCGGACCTGTTGCCATCTGCTGACAGACGGGAAAGGCCTTTGCCATCCGCCAGGCATGCCTTTGCCGTCAACCATGGCAGACGACAAAGTGCCTGATTCCTGTAGTGCATAACTCATCATACAAATCGTCATCGAACGTTAAGCGTGTGGACCCTACGGGTTCGAGAACTATGTAGACGTGACCGAGACACATCTTCGGTCAATAACCAATAGCGGAACCTGGATGCTCATATTGGCTCCTACATATTCTACGAAGATCTTTATCGGTCAAACCGCATAACAACATACGTCATTCCCTTTGTCATCGATATGTTACTTGCCCAAGATATGATCGCCGGTATCATCATACCTAGTTCAATCTCGTTCCGGCAAGTCTCTTTACTTGTTCCGTAATGCATCATCCCGTAACTAACTCATCAGTCACATTGCTTGCAAGGCTTATAGTGATGTGCATTACCGAGAGGGCCCAGAGATACCTCTCCGATACACGGAGTGACAAATCCTAATCTTGATCTATGCCAACTCTACAAACACCTTCAGGGACACCTGTAGAGCATCTTTATAATCACCATTACGTTGTGACGTTTGATAGCACACAAAGTGTTCCTCCGGTATTCGGGAGTTGCATAATCTCATAGTTAGAGGAATATGTATAAGTCATGAAGAAAGCAATAGCAATAAAACTAAACGATCATAATGTTAACAGTACAAAAAAGACACATCCGTGACATTTTGGGCCGAACGAATTTTTTTCAGTCATAGTTATGACACTTCTATGACGATAATTGTGACAAAACCCGGTATCATCATAGATGTGGTGGGGTCCTACTTATATGACAAAAAATCATGACAGAAAATGGGCTTTTCGTCCTGGGCGGGCCGGGGACGCAGCTGCATGACATTCTTTGGGCCGTCCATGACGGAAAAAACCGTGGTAGAAGTGAGGGCGAGGAAAATATCGGGGTGTTCCAGGTTATGGTGGGTGGTCGGGGCCGAGCGATGCGCGTTTCTCTCGTACACGCACACGCATGGGCGCGAGGCGTTGGGCTCTAACTGAACCCGAGCGAGGCGTTGGGCTCTAACTGAACCCGAGCGATTACCGCTGCAGTTACGCGTTCATCGAACCCGAGCGATCGATCGATGGTCGTTAATCGAACCCGATCAAGCGATTCTTCGCCATCGCTGCTAATCGAAGCCGATTGATGCTGCCTCTGGATGAACAGTGAGCATTGCTGGGGGGTTTGGATGAACAGTTCCCGGTGGGGGTGGATGAACAGGACCCCGTGGTGCTGCCTTTGGATGAACAAGACCCCGATCGATCGAGCCGGTTGGGGCTGGATGAACAGGACCCCGTGGAGGGCTGGATGAACAGGACCACCCTGTGGAGGGCAGGATGAATAGTAGATGGTGGAGGGCTGGATGAATAGTAGCCCGTGGAGGGGTGGTTGAACAAGAGCCCGTGGAGAGGGCTGGTTGAACAGTAGCCGGTGGAGTAGCGCGCGGTGGAGGCTGGATGAACAGGAGCCCGTGGATGAACGGTCGCAGGTGGAGGCTGGAGGAGGTTGACGGTGGATGAACGATGGCAAGTGGAGGCTGGAGGGGGTCGACGGTGGAGATGAACAGTATCCCGTGGAGTCCCGTTTTGCGGTACGCCACACCCCTCCCGATGAACAGGACCCCCGTTTCGACCGTAGGAGGTCCGTTTCCTCCGTTTTGCGGTACGCCAGACCCCTCCCGATGAACATGATCCCATTTCAAACGTGGCTGGTTGAACACAAGGCCATTTCCTCCATTCTGCGGTACGCCAGGCCTCGTTTCCATCGGCCGTTCCGTCCAAGCCCTCCCGATGAACACGACGACGCATTCCGTTCGGACCCAGCCGGTTGGCTCCCCATGAACACGATGACGACGTTGTTTCTCCGTTCCGACCCAGCCATGTACACGAGCCCTGGCCGTACGTAAGCGCGAGTAGGCGTTCGAGACCCGCCGTATATACGTGACGTGGTCAGTGTTACTTTCTTGCACCACGGCATGCGTGCGTGTACATGCTACGTGCGCGCCTCTACTACGACACCTGCGCCTCTACATCGACCAGTATGTACGTACATGTTCGCGACCAGAATGACAACGCTACGTATGCTTTGACCAGGTGGGTCCCGACTGTCAGGCACTTGCGTGCGAAGATGTAGCTGGTGGGTCCCATCAGTTAGGGGGGCGAATCGTTTTTTTGCCAGGACGCACTTCCTTGCGTGCGAAGATGTAGCTGGTGGGTCCCAGCAGTCAGGGGGAAATGTTTTTTTTGCGAAATACGGTGGCCTGTTCGGTGGGTCCCTGCTGTCAGGTGGAGGAATAATTATTTTGCGCGTAATAAGGAGGCACTTCCTTGCTGTGGCCATGGACCCAGCTGTCAGCCTCCCCACATATAGTACTCTTCCGATGGAAGTCATTCCTTGACCACGTTGACCACGCCGCATTGAGAGCAGCAGGGCGGTGGACGACAGCGAGGCCTAGGAAGGGGACGACACGGAGCCGGGGAAGACGCGGCCGTGGAAGCCTGCGCGGAGAGGAGTATGAGGGTTCACTGTTCGGCTGCGGTGTGAGGCTGCCGTCAGCCATGAGAATAACAGGGGTGTGGCTGAGTAGAGGGATGGCCTCGCCAACGGTGGGAGTAGTAGGGGCGGTGAGGCCTCCGGCATCACACCCGGCCACGGGAGGCGGGGAGCATGAGGCACGACCGGCGCTGGTTTGGGCGGCTGGAGCAAGAAGACTAGAAGTTGGAGAAGCACTACGGCCGTTGGATGGACATCGTACGGTTAATGGAGCTAGAATCGTGCATATTGACTAAGTTGACAAAGCCCTCCATCCCCGTCAACTTAGTAGGCCCTAAGTCAGCCTCCCATCAGATCGGGTCCCAGCCTAGCGTGGGGAGTATTCATTTTTTTGTGCGTAATAAGGAGGCACTTCCTTGCGTGCGAAGATATAGTCGTGGGTCCAAGCCGTAGCGATAACGTTTTTTTTTCGTGAAATACAGAGGCCCTTTCGGTGGGTTCCAGATGTCAGGTGGAGGAATCATTATTTTGCGTGTAATAAGGAGGCATTTCCTTGCGTGCGGCCGTGGACCCAGCTGTTAGCCTCTCCACGCACAGTCCACTTCAGATGCATGTCGGTCGTTGACCACGTTGACCAGGCTGCGCCAAGAGTACCAGGGCGGTGGACGACGGCGAGGCCTAGGAAGGGAACGACACGAAGCCAGGGAAGACTTGACAGTTGTTTCCCACGCGGAGGGCAGTACGACTGTACGAGGGTTTACTGGTTCGTCTGCCGCACCGGAGAATAGCAACAGGTGTGGGTGAGTAGAGGGATGGATAGGCCAGCGATGGGAGTACGGTGGGGCGATGTGGCCTATGCGGTAGCAAAGCCGGCCGTGGGGAGGAGGGAGCAGGCAGTCCCGCCGGCGCTTGTTTGAGCGGCTGGAGCAGGAAGAGCAGAGATTGAAGAAGCACGACGACCGTTGGATGGACATCCAACGATCCGCTAAAGGCCAACCTTTTTTAGGGAAGCCCCAAATATGTGGAAAACAGCATACAACCCATCTGCCATTATTTCTAATAATTTACAGCCCATTTGCTAATTCTTAAGGTTTTTTTAGCCCATATTATTTTTGTTAGCATTACAGCCCATATTGTGGCCACGGTTAAAAAATTATATGAAATTTTGCATATTTCGGTGCGGTCCGAACTGTTTTAAATCCCGAAATTTCGAGTCACGTTCAAATTGATTTTAAAAATAAATATATATCAATATAAAATCCAACAAATTGTCCACACATAAAAATCAATGCAATTTAAAATCTCGAAATGAAAAAAGAAATTTGAAACTAATTGCCAGTTTGATGTGTTTTAAAAATGTACATCCCATTTCTCATTACCGATCGGCCATTTTCTCGGCCAGCCGAATGAAGCTCTCCTCGTCTTGAAAGATTTGCAGCCCAACAGGCCTGACAAAGCGACTTACTTGGCAAATCACAAAAAAACTGGGCTATGGCCGTGGACCTAGCTGCCGCCGTGGACCCAGGTGTCAGCCTCTCCACGTATAGTACTCTTCCGATGGAAGTCAGTCGTTGACCATATTGACCATGCCGCGCCGAGAGCACCAAGGCGGTGGGCGACGGCGAGGCCTAGGAAGGGGATGAAGCGGAGCCGGGGAAGACACGGCAGTGGATGCCCACGCGGAGAGGAGTACGAGGGTTCACTGGTTGGTGCAATGTGAAATTGTCGTCGCCAGGCAGCTAGCGGTGGGAGTAGTAGAAGCGGTGAGGCCTCAATGGCGACACAACCGCCACTTGGAGGCGAGAGCGAAGCGGTCTCGTCGGCGCTGGTTTGGGCGACTGGTGCAAGAAGAGCAGCGATTGAAGAAGCAGCAGGACCGTTCGATTCAAATCCAACGGTTACTGCTGCTAGAATCATTTGTTGACTAAGTTGACAAGCCCTGCGTACGCGTCAACTTAGTAGGCCCACAGGTCAGCCTCCCAACCGGTGCGCCCCAGATGTCAGTGGGAGGAATCTTTTTTTTCGCGTAATAAGGAGGCAGTTGATTGTGTGCGGCCAGCCCAGCGGAGGGAGTAGGTTGGGCCGGGGAAGCCTGTGCGGCATCACATCGTGCCACAAGAGGAGGGAGCAGGCAGTCCAGCCGGTGCTAGTTTAGGCGGCTGGAGCAGGAAGATTAGAGATTGAAGAAGCACGTCGGCCGTTGGATGGACATCCAACAATCACTGCTGCTAGAATTGTGTGTTGACTGACAAAGCCTTGCGTAAACAAGTCAGCCTCGAAATCTGTGGCGTGTACATCCCATTTGCTATTATTTTTATAATTTTTACTCATTTTCTGATTCATATGGAATTTATTGCAGCCCGTTTTCCATTTTTAGAATTGCTGCCCATTTTTTGGTTAGTACCAGTGTTAAAAAAATTAACTAAATATGTGGGAAATTTTGAAAATTCGCAAATTTTTGCTGGGGAAAAATATTCTTAATCCAAAAATTAGTAGCCATACTAAAACAAATTTAAAAATAAATTAGTAATATGTCATGTTAAATCCAATGAAATACTCCCTCCGTCCCAAAATTCTTGTCTTAGATTTTTCTAAATACGGATGTATCAAGTCACGTTTTGGTATTAGATACATGTATTAGATACATCCGTATCTAGACTAATCTAAGATAAGAATTTTGGGACGGAGGGAGTATAAGATATCAGTGAAGAACAAAAACAAGAAAAGAAACTAATATCCCATTTGCTATAATTTTTTTGGAATTTTCAACCCCTTTTGATATTACTTTTAACAGACACTGACCATACTCTTTGGCCAGGCCGGAATGCATCCCTCCTCATCTTGAAAGATTTGCAGCCCAGTAAAATAGGCCTAGCTTGGGTATTCTTCAAAAAGAAATACTGGGCTACCTATTTTCCCAAAGAAAAAACTGATGGGTTGGTCATGTTGTTAGACGGGTCACAGAGACCGCACAACCCAGTTTATAGCCTGCTCCTCCGAATTACTACTAAAAAAAGTTGTGCAATTCTGTCGTGAATTGACTATACGTTGAAAATGATGTGGGTCCCAGATATCAGCAGGGTGGATTAGAGTAAAAAAAAGAGGGGTCATATGAATAGTAAAAGAGGCGCTTGCTTGGGTTCGGGAGTGGACCTGGTGGGTCCGTACTGTCATACTCACAACTACAGTCATCTCCCGATTCACTATGTTGACAGGGACTGTTTCGAAAAACAATTATGTTGATAGGACCGGACGGCGGCGCCGCGGCGAGCGCACCAAAGCGGAGGATAAAGTGCTGTCACCAATGTGCTGGGATGGGTTGGACATTCTTATTGAAAAATAAAAATAGACCAGATCTATTTACGACGTTGACTACGAGTTGCATGGGTCCGCTGGTTGCAGGAAGAAAATGCTGGGAGGAAGAATACTGGTCGCTATCTTTGACGAACAATAATATCGACTGAATGTAACGACACTATCATAGGAAATAATATCCTCCTGTTAAATCGTGAATTTAAAGAACTGGTGCATGAGCATTTAGCTTTATTTATTTATTTACTTATTTATGTTTAGGGGACGATGAGAATATACCTGGGCCGGATTCATGTGAGAGCCTCCCTTCCAGTTAATTATGGGCTTCTCTATTGGGCCTTCATCAGTGGGTTGCATGTTATCAACGAGTGGAAAATGTGTTCCGTACGAAAAATAGTATGCGCTACGTATGGTACGGGGCACTAAAGGATCGAACCGTGCAACGACTTCCAAAACATTTTGTTTGTCGTTCTAACTGTTGGGGAACGTTGCAGAAAATAAAAAATTTCCTACGGTTTCACCAAGATCCATCTATGAGTTCATCTAGCAACGAGTGATAGGAGTGCATCTATATACCTTTGTAGATCGTGAGCGGAAGCGTTCAAGAGTACGGGGTTGAGGGAGTCGTACTCGTCGTGATCCAAATCACCGATGACCAAGTGCCGAACGGACAACACCTCCGCGTTCAACACACGTACGGAGGGATGACGTCTCCCGCACCTTGATCCAGCAAGGAGGAGGGAGAGGTTGAGGAAGGAGGCTCCAACAGCCTGACGCAGGCGTGGTGATGATGGAGTGGCGATTCTCCGTGAGGCTTCGCCAAGCTCACGTGGAGGAGGATAGGTGTTGGCGAGGGGAGGGGCTGCGCCTTGGATGTTGTGTGCAGCCCTCCCCTCGCCCCTCTATTTATAAGGGAAGGGGGAAGGGGGCCGGCCCCCTCTAGGTGAGATCTAGAGGGGGGGGCGGCCAAGGGGAGGGGGCTTGCCCCCCAAGCAAGGGGGGCGCCCCCACTAGGGTTTCCCCCCAACCCTAGGCACATGGGCCCAAGGGGGGGATGCGCCCAGCCCTCCAGGGGCTAGTTCCCTGCCCACTACGGCCAATGAGGCCCTCCGAGAGAGGTGTCCCCTCCGGTGGACCCCCGGAACCCCTCCAGTGGCCCCGGTACAATACCGATATGCCCCCGAAACTTTCCGGTGACCGTATGACAACTTCCCATATATAAATCTTCACCTCCGGAACATTCCGGAACTCCTCGTGACGTCCGGGATCTTATCCGGACTCAACAACATTCGTAATCACATACAAGTCTTCCTAATAACCCTAGTGTCACCGAACCTTAAGTGTGTAGACCCTACGGGTTCGGGAATCATGCAGACATGACCGAGACAGCTCTCCGGCCAATAACCAACAGCGGGATCTAGATACCCATGTTGGCTCCCACATGTTCCACGATGATCTCATCAGATGAACCACGATGTCGAGGATTCAAGCAACCCCGTATACAATTCTCTTTGTCAATCGGTATGTTACTTGCCTGAGATTCGATCGTCGGTATCCCAATACCTCGTTCAATCTCGTTATCGGCAAGTCACTTTACTCGTACTGTAATGCATGATCCCGTGACCAAACGCTTGGTCACTTTGAGCTCATTATGATGATGCATTACCGAGTGGGCCCAGAGATACCTCTCCGTCATACGGAGTGACAAATCCCAGTCTCGATCCGTGTCAACCCAATGTACACTTTCGGAGATACCCGTAGTATACCTTTATAGTCACCCGATTACGTTGTGGCGTTTGGTACACCCAAAGCACTCCTACGGTATCCGGGAGTTACACGATCTCATGGTCTAAGGAAAGGATACTTGACATTGGAAAAGCTCTAGCAAACGAACTACACGATCTTGTGCTATGCTTAGGATTGGGTCTTGTCCATCACATCATTCTCCAAATGATGTGATCACGTTATCAATGACATCAAATTTCCATAGTCGAAACCATGACTATCTATTGATCAACGAGCTAGTCAACTAGAGGCTCACTAGGGACATGTTGTAGTCTATGTATTCACGCGTGTATTACGATTTCCGGATAATACAATTATAGCATGAATAAAGACAATTATCATGAACAAGGAAATATAATAATAATCCTTTTATTATTGCCTCTAGGGCATATTTCTAACAGTCTCCCACTTGCACTAGAGTCAATAATCTAGTTACATTGTGATGAATCGAACACCCATAGAGTTCTGGTGTTGATCATGTTTTGCTCGCGAAAGATGTTTAGTCAACGGATCTGCGACATTCAGATCCGTATGCACTTTGCAAATTTCTATGTCTCCGGAGCCTCCCGAGGCCCCTGAGCCTGGGGGCTCGTGAAGTTAATCTATTCGAATAGCCGTGATCTTCGGTAACAGGACGACTTGGAGTTGTACCTTGAGCTTATGACAACTAGAACCAGATACTTGATAAAACACACCCTTCCAAGTGCCAGATACAACCGGCGTTCGCTCTCTCAGGGATATGAGGAGGGGATCACGGGTAGGATTATTTCTATGTGATGTTACTTGGAGGACTTCAGATCGTCCTCTTCTACTGTTGCAAGGCGAAGGTGACCGAGCGTAGTCTTCGATAAGACTAGCTATCCCTCTCTTATTACGGCATTCTGCGATTCGGTCCATCGATATGGCCCTTTACACTTATATCCATGCATATGTAGTGTAGCTCCTTGCTTGCGAGTACTTTGGATGAGTACTCACTGTTGCATTGTTACCCCTTTTCACCCTACCTCTATTCGATTTCTGCAACTGAGACGATGGAGCCCAGAGCAGACGCCACCGTCGATGGCGACTACTACCGGAGGTGCCTACTACTACGTGCAGCCCGGCCGACGACCAGAGTAGCTTAGGAGGATCCAGGCGGGAGGCATGCTCCTCTTTCGATCTGTATCCCGATTTGTGCTAGCCTTCTTAAGGCAAACTTGTTTAACTTATGTCCGTATTTCAGATATTGTTGCTTCCGTGACTTCGTCTATGATCGAGCACTTGTATTCGAGCCCTCGAGGCCCCGGCTTGTATTATGATGCTTGTATGACTTATTTTATTTGTAGAGTTGTGTTGTGATATCTTCCCGTGAGTCCCTGATCTTGATCGTACACATTTGCGTGCATGATTAGTGTACGATTGAATCGGGGGCGTCATAGTAGAGGCAGCTTGATCCGGGATCCAGAACAGAGCTAGAGGTCAAGCAATCTAGAGAGAGAGAGCGACTGAACTCCTGCAAGCAGTTCATCGCCCCGGCCAAGAACAGACCCTCGCGAGGCTGTTCTTCCTTGTATTGTTCATCACCATCAGCCCAAGAGGCAATCCACCACACCACAAACTAGAGTAGGGTATTACACCACAATGGTGGCCTGAACTAAGTATAAACCTTGTGTCTCTTGTGTTGTTCCTTTCGTAGTTTAGATCCTAGCGAGGCGGCAGGGTGCAGGTAGGTAGAGGGCAAGATCTCCGCGTGCACCCCAGTGTTCGAACCTCAAGGGTCTGCCGGAACCCGAAATCCGACATCCTCCCCTTCTACATCGGCGCACTCGTCCACCGCAGCGCATCTGCCTCATCGACGACCTCGTACGCTGCACTGGAGCCGGTCCACCGTCGTCGTCGTACACGGAGCCTCTTCCCCGGCACCGTCTTCCATGGTCTCGGATCTGCTTCCCGGAAGCCGACGCCAAGCGCAGAAGCACCACCGTCGTGGACAATGAACTGACTCCCGTTGCCGACCATGACTCACAGAGGCCGCCGTGACCATCTTTCTCCTCCTCGATTGGTAATGTGTGTATTGAATCACTTAGCAGTACATGTGCAGTTCCAATTTTGTTCATACCTACCCTTCAAATTTCCTGGGTGCTATTGTTCCCGTAAAAGTAATTGGTTATAGCCTCCATTTTTCTTGCCATGTTGAGATTTTAAAACCACGAGTGTGAACATGCAGAGGAGCAATGAAGACCAAACACGGGATATTTTGGACATCTTCAAGGAGTGTGGCAAGTTAAAGAGGAGCTGCACCAAACCTGTAAAATGAGCTTGGGTAAGTGACACCCTTTCAATTACTTTCATTTAGCCTCGTGTTCTTCGATGTGTATATGTTGTAGTTTCTGTTTCTCTTAAGCCTCGTGTTCTTCGATGTGTCATAAGAAGAGTCTTAATCGTCCTAATGCTTTTGTTTTTAGCTTGATGTAGGAAGTGGGTATTCTCACCTTGTAGTCTGTTTTTATATTTTTTTCCTTTTGAATTCACTTCTCCCAGTTTTGTTTATCTGGCTTCTACTAAATGGATCTGGGTTGCTCTGAGTATTGATCTAAAAAATAAGTAACTTCATGTCAGGATGTAGTTCCTGCGAGGAGGGAAGTATGGTCAACCTCGAGATCATGTTTCCAGAATGAGGCTGGATTACACACAAGGTGTCAGTTCCCTAATGATGATGGATTTCACACAAGCCAGGTGGAGTCGTCAGCTGTTCATGTCCTCGTGGCTCTAGTAAAGGATGAAAGAAAGCGTGCAGCAGCCCTTGAGAATGTAGCTGAGTTCCTGAAGAAGCGAAAAGAGCAATTAGATGCTCTCTTCACCCATGACAAAGAAGAGATGGAAGAAGCCAGAAATAAGCTAGCAGAGGAAGAGTAGGCTAGGCATCTCCTGCTATTTAAAACTATTGTCAATACAAAATTTCCTTCATAGTAGCTAGGTTCAACTGTTTATCCAGTCAACATGCCTGTTGTGATGTCCGTGCATCTACTGATGTGGCACAAAATATATATTTTTTGGGTCATGTAATAACAACAATTACTTTCCAAACAATAACAGACGAAGCATTGGACATGGTATAGTTCACGTGCAAGCCCGACATTCCAAGTTCAACTTCCACATCAAACTCATGTTCACAGATATCTCCACATTCATACATAATGTTAACAACCATGATTCACTTCAAAGCCAAAAAAATTTGAGGAGAGTTATGAATAAAAACCTCTAGTTCATGCTACCAGTGCGAGCACATCAAGTCAAGACCATGCGTAAATAATTATATTTTGGTCATTTTTTGTGTTCTAAAATGCCGGCCGGCTCGCGAAAGGACGTGTTGTCGGCACATGCGCGGATTCAATGAAGGCAGGCGGGCAGTCTGAAGCCGGTTGCATGCGGCGAGGAGGCGTGTTCAGCCGGGCCTGCAGCGAGTGGGGCCCTCTTGGCCGGCGTGCCGATTCAATGCCTGCGCTATGAGAGGTCGCGTCCGTGTCAGAGCAATCACTCCCTCCAGTCCTTCTTTGTTTGTGTATAACAAAATCTCGTTTTCCATTCACATTTTACAAGTAAAATTCATGGACAAACTTTGACCCAAAATACGATGGGGACTAGTAAACCAAAACGGAGGTAGTAGTTTTTTTAATCAAAGAAGGGTTTCCCCCTTCCGATTTTCATTACTGAAAACCAACATCTAAATATAAACCATAGTATTTGCCCTAGAACTATCAGGTTCAACATCTCGCAACATAAACCCATAAAACCATACGCCAAGGAGGTACGTAGTACTATGAATTCCATTTTCGCTCCATACCAATCGTTCTAAAAACTACTTAGTACTTATAACGCGCCATTGAAAATCGGAACTCTTAACCCCGCTAAAAATGATATTTTAAATGTGGCTACTCGATCTGTGTGGCAATTTGGCGAGCCACCGCCTCCAAGTCGGTCACCTGTGGTCCTGACCATCAACTCCTATGGATCAAATTATCACACGAGCTGACTATTCCTACAAAGGTGCGCTCCACCATGTACCCAGTACCCGCGAATGCAGCAATCGTGCACCTAGGGTTTAGGGTTTATTTGTTAATGTTGCCTTTACGTAACAGTCATGTGTGCGAGACAGTGAGAGACCGACTGCGTGTGTGCGCCTCTTCTCTTCATATATGTACTCCACCGTTTGTCTGGTGTCCAAAAAATTATAATAACTACTAGCAATGTGCCAATGCGTTGCCACACGATCAGAGTAGATTAATACATATTCACCGACTTGATAGAAAAAAAAGCCTAGTTTTGAAATACGTATATCACTGAAAAATGTTATGTTTCACTCAAAATATATTCCTTTGGCGGTTTTGATGAGATAAGGGAGGAATGTTGTTGGTTTCAAGATTCGAGAAGTGGTATATGTCTAATTTCTACTCTTACTAGCAAGATGCCCGTGCGTTGCACGGAACATCAAGATCTTGTGGGAGAAAAGGATGAACGAGGGAAGGCCTTATCTGCAAATGTGGAGAGGAGTGCGGGTAAATTGCCATAGTTTCGTTCCTATCCGTCAGATATAAATCAGACAGCCTATATTGAAGAATGGCAGGCCCACCATCATCATCAACTCTATTTTTTACCCTACTCTTATAAAAAGCATAGTCGGTGATGATCATGTGCCTGCCATCCTGCAATATAGGCCGTCCGATCTATATTTGACGGATAGGAAGGAAACTATGGCAATTTTGCAAAAAGATACCCACACTTGTAAATAAGGCCTTCCCTTGTTCATCCTTTTCTCCCACAAGATAAACTAATCATACAGATGCATCTTCATGTTCCATGCAACGCATGGGCATCTTTCTAGTTGTTGCAAAAAGCCCATGTGTGTGAGAGAGAGAGGGAGAGAGGAGGAGGACGGAGTGCATGTGTGACAAAGACACAAAGAGTGTGTGTGCGAGAGGTATCATCTTAAAATGAGGCGATAGTGTGTGTGTGCACGATCGAGAGGGCGTGTCTCAAGAAGGGAAGAAAAATCTACATAGATACAAGGAGCGGGAGAGAGACATGTATGCGATAGTGGAAGCACGAGTGTGCGGGAGTATAAACCTATCTAGGGGCTAGTCGATAAATGTTTGTGAGAGAAATACGAGTCGGGGGTGCGAAAGCGAGAGTTTTGTGTGTGTGAGAGAGAGACGGTAGTTAGGAAGGGGAGTGGAAGCAAGAGTTGATGGTGTGTGTGTGTGTGTGTGTGTGTGTGAGAGAGAGAGAGAGAGGGCGGGGGGAGTTTGTCTAATCGGTAAACAAATGAATAATGTCAGTCTGGGATGGAGACGAAAAGGAGATCGCAACAAATGTTGTGTCTACAAGAGAGAGAGAGAGTAATTTTAGTGGTATGATTCATATCTAGAGACATATAGGGTGTGTGAGAGAATCCCATAGAGAGAAAGAGAAAGTGAAAGACAAGTGGAGACTGTGTGTGTGGCGGTGAAAAAGAAAGCTTAGGTACCTAGTGATACGAGAGAACGGTAGAGACGTGAGAGATAATGAAAACCGTGTAATGTATAATGATAGCGAGAGTGTGACACTTCTCAAGGGAGACGTCGAGAGACCATGTTTGCGAGGGTAGGAGAAACATGAAGTGAGCGTGCGGGTGAGCTGGAGAAAAGAGAGAGATAGCTACATGAAGGAGCATGCATGCGAGAGAGATGGGCGTGAAAGGAGTGAACATAAAAGGGATTCAAATATTTCAATTCGAGATGATGATATATGTAATCCATACTCGAACCAAAATTGATCTATCAAACATGCATGCTCATATGAATTCACGAGCATCTATGTTATTTAATATGTAGATATTACCGATCCGTACATTTTAGTAGAACATAATTTGGTTTAGTTTTTTGAATTCAACCTTATGATTATGAGATCATTGTATTTGTAAATCATATTATACATATAAAGGAGCGGAATTCTTTGTTGTGCTTTTGAAAGCATATATAAAAAAAATGATGTATATAGAATTTTATTCCAATCGAAAATGGATCCCGCCCGAAAAAAATAGAATACAAACGGGATTCGAATTGAGTTGGCACGGTAAACGTGCACTCTGCAAAATTTGAACGAAGTGGGAAAGTCGCAGTAACCGCCTGAAACGAAAATCTGCAAGATGGAAATTACTACTGCCTATCCCTGCCACGCAAAGCCTATCTGCTCAATTTCTATAGGTTTCAATAGGGGTAGGTTTGTAATTTCACTCAAACGTGACATAACCACCTCTCACCCGGATTCATGCACGGTGGGTACTAAAACACAGTGTGTCCTCGGCCGAAATCGACTCCCTCCCCGATTCATACACGGTGGGCGCCAAAAACAAACTCTCGTCGGCAAATATTTGGTGTATGCGAGATTACCGTCCTATCCCCAACCGACTAATATTGCTGTGATGTAGGAAATTTGAAACGGGAGCTAAGTTTGTAAATTCCCTCGCATTTGAGACAAGCGTGCCCTGAAGACATGGTTCCCCCTTCCTCTCTACCTCCATTTCCCCATTCGTACTCCGTGGGCGCCAAAACACCCTCTCCACCCTAGCCTCCTCCATCCGCCACCCCATCCATCGCTGTCCTCCTCCACCATGCCGAAGCTGATACCCGACGCCGCCGTCCATTACAAGAGATCGACCTCTCTCATCCACGGCTTTGGACCGGGATCCTTGCATCCCATCCTCTCGCTTCATCCCCGCCGTTGTCCACCTTGCCGGCGCCGCTCCTACGACCGTCTCGTCCACCGCGCCCCGCCACCACCATCTACCCTCCTAGATCTGCTTCCACGCCGCCGACAGCCATCGCTACCGCAGCACCTTCAAATTCTCAGCAGATGCATACACAGCGCCACACCAGAGGGGGTACTCTTTCGTATCTGCTCAACTTATTTATCACAGCAAGAAGAAAATAGATCGCCACCGCTTTACTCGATTTCTTGTCCATCACTTACTTTCTAGTTGAAAGCAAACATTGGTTGCGAAGCTGCCTTTGTCAGGTTTGCACCTTCAGATCCGCCATGGCACGCTCAACACTATACTCCCAATGCTTATGGTTTTCCCATTTTATATTCCACACTAGTTAAATCACAGTAGACTAAATTTCAAAATGGGGTCGATCGATTTTTGAGCTGCACGGAGTTCGCCGATGCGAACGCAGGGGCTCGGGTGGGGACTTTGGTTTTGGAGGGGGGCGGTGGTGGGGCCTCGTCGAACGAAGAAAACTCGACACGGGTGGGGGCAGGGGTGGGGGTGGGGGTGGCGGAGGAACCCATTCCAGTTATTCCCAGTTTAAAATACAATGCTTTCAATGTTGTTAGGGACTACGTGCATATATTCCCATCATGGGAAGATTATAGTGAAGACAAACACCATTTTCACATCTTCCTGTCCCACTTACGTGTAAGGGCTATTATTCATGGTGATTATTTTCTTGTTTTCTGCTGATTGAACACATTAAAGATTTACATTACATTGTTGTAACTTGTAAGTAGGTGAGGGTCAATCTGGATAGTCATGACGAGCAAAACTTGCTTGCGCTTTTCAAGGAAGCATTGCAGCAGTATTGGTGTTACCTGAGGAAATCACACTTGGATGGCAAGTCTATAAACGAATTTTTGGTGAAGTCTCCTGTGCTAAATTTAGAAGACATTGAATGGAAAAACCTTGTTATGCACTGGTCTCGTTCCGAGGATGAGGTACTGTCTATGATATCGCATGACAATTTGAACTTCTACTTTTCCGCATGTGCCTTACGGATCTTTTTTGTAGGAAATCTGCTCGAAAAAGAATTCCGGTTTGAAAAGAACGATAGGATATCTCAAATATGCTGCCCGCTGCTTTGCTCTTGTTAGTACTGTTGTCTCAGTATCAGTACTTGCATACATACCTGGTTCATTATGTGACAATAGTATGCATGATAGCTTGCTTATCAATTGTTCGCTCCAAATTATCTGATCTGTATGAACGGTTACATTAGTGTAGAATATATCCAATGCCAATGAAAAATTTTAGCTCTGCTTTGTTCTTGTAAGTACCTGTTGTCCTTTATCGATTGTACTTATATTGATGTAGTTGTTCATGTACCATCACTCTGCAGCTTATTTTCCTTTGCCCTCCATTTTCTACACATAAGATCTATATTTACTCTTACCATAAGGTTGGGTAACACCGATGGTACTGAAGAAGTTTAGCTCTGCATTGCTCTTGGATGTACCTTTTGCCTGTAACGATGTACTTACATTTATAGCTACTTGGTTATGTAGCATCACTCTTCATCTTATCTTAAATATTCTCCATTTTTTCTTATATTTTCACATCTATATTTACTCTTAACAAAATGTAGAATAAAGGCAATGCTTATGAAGAAGGTTCTATGGTAAACTTCTTGAATTGCCCCCCCCCCATCAGCATGGACAAGGGCTTTATAGAGCCTGCCTTCACCAATAATGTAAGTTTGTCCTTCTCAAGCCTTCAAACTTTGTTGTGTATATTTGGTTAGGCATGACTGCAACATCTGTTTATTTTTGGTGTCTGCATTAAATTGCGTTTAAAGTTTATTATGTAGTTCAAAAACAAAAGTTTGTCCTTCTCAATTTAAGTTTTCAGTTGTACAACCAAGTTCCTTCTTCATACCATGTAAATTAAACTATACAGAGAACAACGATCTTCTTTTGCCTTTGCATGTATGCTTCGTTCTTGATCCGTAATCCGGTGGTGTGGTGAACCTACCCACTACAAAGATAATGTCATATTCTGCAATGTCTTAACTATGAACAATGTCATATCATGCTACTATTATTTAAACCGTCTCTTTATTTGCCAATCTGAAATGGGATAAATTGACAGCACACTAACCATTGATACTTATGAGTTCTTGCTCTGTAATCAAGTGGTGTCGTGAAGCTGCCAAGTCCTTCACAATGTCATTTCCTGCCATGTCTTGACCTGAACAATACCATATTTTGTTAATGCAATTTCAAACTGTGTCACTTTATTCGTCCGTAAGAAATGTGATGAATTGTCAGCACTGATACTTTTATGTGCAAAACTTGTCATATGTCTGCTTGTTTATCTTTCAGAGTGAGGAGGATATAAGTGTTAAACAAGCGCAGTCTCATCAGCTTGCTCAATTTGCTGCTATGCAGCTCCCAGAGGGCTAACCTTTCTTGAACTCTATTGAAGTGATGTTGGTTTTGTATATTATTTTGTCGGCGTGTTTAGTTGCACCGGTGGCGATCTTTGATGCCCCGTGTATGTAATCTGCTGTCTACTTGTGCTTTATAATCATAGTGGCGAACTTTGATGCCCAGTGGATGTAATATGTCGTAATTTCTTTATTGTATAGTCTAGGTTTTTTATTATTCACGATGTTGTAGTTATTTTACTATATATATCCTGTCTTTGTAGTAAACCGGCCAAACCGTAAAATTACGGTACATAATCGGGCCGTCATGCAATCACGATGTATGATCCGCATCATGGGCCCCGTCATCTTAAATCAGATTAGAAGGCCTAAATGTAAACTGGCCCACTAGTAGATTCGGGCCTTTAATAGGCCGAGTAAACTGCCGGCCCTCTTTTTGCAAGAAAACTCAATGGGCTTTTAGTAGGCTGAGAAGTAGGTTGGGCCTGAAACGTGCCGAACATCTCACAGGCCGGCAGAAGCCCAAAATGGACCCCGGCCCATGATTGTGCTAATCAAATCACTGGCTTTTAACAGGCAAAGATTGTCTCGGTCCTTGTTTGGCCCAATCATATTATCGGCTGCGAGCAGGCTGGATGCAAACCGGGCCATAGTTAGGCCCAACTATATGACGGGCTTTTAACAGGCTAAAATTAATATGGGGCCGAAATGTTAAGCGGGCCCTTAACAGGCCGAAACTAATATCAGGCTGAATTACTAAATGGGCCTTTAGCAAGTGGGCCCAAAAGCATAGCATCCAGTTGACAGGCCGAATCTGATATGGGCCATAATTTAGCCCAAAGCCTATGCCAACGCGGAGCTGACACGTGTTTCCGTTAGCCAATCATAATTTTACACGTGGAAAATCCCCATTGGTCCGGGCTGTTAACGGGTTATCGGATCCAAAACCGGACCCGATAGCTTAACGGCGTTCCGTTACGGTGGATGCCACGTGTCGGTCACCCTTGATGAAAGCACTTCTCGGCGCATGATTTATCGTCATGGAAGTGGACACTTCCGTGATGATAATTTTGGTAATGTCATGGAACACTTCTCTGACGGCACATGTATGACTATCTTGATTCTGTCATAAAATTGTCATGGATGTACATGCATGACAGAAAACGTGACCTACTGTGACAAACACGTATCATCACGGAAGTGTTTTTTTTGTAGTGTAAGCTAACGGGTGGGTCTTGCCCATCACATCATTCTCTAATGATGCGATCCTGTTCATCAAATGACAACACATGTCTATGGTCAGGAAACGTAACCATCTTTGATTAACGAGCTAGTCAAGTAGAGGCATACTAGGGACACTCAGTTTGTCTATGTATTCACAAATGTACTAAGTTCCGATTAATACAATTCTAGCATGAATAATAAACATTTATCATGATATAAGGAAATATAAATAACAATTTATTATTTCCTCTAGGGCATATTTCCTTCAGTCTCCCACTTGCACTAGAGTCAATAATCTAGATTACATAGTAATGATTCTAACACCCATGGAGTCTTGGTGTTGATCATGTTTTGCTCGTAGAAGAGGCTTAGTCAACGGGTCTGCAACATTCAGATATGTATGTATTTTGCAAATCTCTATGTCTCCCTCCTTGACTTGATCGCGGATGGAATTAAAGCATCTCTTGATGTGTTTGGTTCTCTTATGAAATCTGGATTCCTTCGCCAAGGCAATTGCTCCAGTATTGTCACAAAAGATTTTCATTGGACCCGGTGCACTAGGTATTACACCTAGATTGGATATGAACTCCTTCATCCAGACTCCTTCATTTGTTGCTTCTGAAGCAGCTATGTACGCTTCACACGTAGATCCCGCCACGATTCTCTGCTTGGAACTGCACCAACTGACAGCTCCACCATTCAATATAAAAACTTATCCGGTTTGTGACTTAGAGTCATCTGGATCGGTGTCAAAGTTTGCATCGACGTAACCATTTACAACAAGCTCTTTGTCACCTGCATAAACGAGAAACATATCCTTAGTCCTTTTCAGGTATTTCAGGATGTTCTTGACCGTTGTCCAATGATCCACTCCTGGATTACTTTGGTACCTCCCTGCTAAACTTAGCAAGGCACACATCACTTCTGGTACATAGCATTGCATACATGATAGAACCTATGGTTGAGGCATAGGGAATGACTTTCATTTGCTCTCTATCTTCTGCAGTGGTCGGGCATTGAGTCTGACTCAATTTCACACCTTGTAACACAGGCAAGAACCCTTTCTTTGACTTATCCATTTTGAACGTCTTCAAAACTTTATCAAGGTATGTGCTTTGTGAAATTCCAGTTAAGTGTCTTGATCTATCTCTATAGATCTTGATGCCCAATATATAAGTAGCTTCACCGAGGTCTTTCATTGAAACATTCTTATTCAAGTATCCTTTTAAGCCATCCAGAAATTCTATATCATTTCCAATCAACAATATGTCATCCACATATAATATTAGAAATGCTACAGAGCTCCCACTCACTTTCTTGTAAATACAGGCTTCTCCAAAAGTCTGTATAAAACCATATGCTTTGATCACACTATCAAAACGTTTATTCCAACTCCGAGAGGCTTTCACCAGTCCATAAATGGATCGCTGGAGCTTGCACACTTTGTTAACAACTTTAGGATCGACAAAACCTTCTGGTTGCATCATATACAACTCTTCTTTAAGATGTCCATTATGGAATGCAGTTTTGACATCCATTTGCCAAATTGCATAATCATAAAATGCGGCAATTGCTAAGATGATTCGGACAGACTTAAGCATCGCCACGGGTGAAATGAAAAGGTCTCATCTTAGTCAACTCCTTGAACTTGTCGAAAACCTTTTGTAACAAGTCGAGCTTTGTAGAAAGTAACATTATGTTAGTGTCAGTCTTCTTTTTGAAGATCCATTTATTCTCTATGGCTTGCCGATCATCAAGCAAGTCAAACAAAGTCCACACTTCATTCTCATACATGGATCCCATCTCAGATTTCATGGCCTCAAGCAATTTCGCGGAATCTGGGCTCATCATTGCTTCATCATAGTTCGTAGGTTCGTCATGGTCAAGTAAAATGACCTCCAGAACAGGATTACCGTACCACTCCGGTGCGGATCGTACTCTGGTTGACCTACGAGGTTTGGTAGTGACTTGATCTGAAGTTTCATGATCATCATCATTAGCTTCCACACTAATTGGTGTAGGAATCACTGGAAATTATTTCTGTGATAAACTACTTTCCAATTCGGGAGAAGGTACAATTACCTCATCAAGTTCTACTTTCCTCCCACTCACTTCTTTCGAGAGAAACTCCTTCTCCAGAAAGGATCCATTCTTAGAAACAAATATCTTGCCTTTGGATCTGTGATAGAAGGTGTACCCAACAGTCTCCTTTGGGTATCCTATGAAGACACATTTCTCCGATTTGGGTTCAAGCTTATCAGGTTGAAGCTTTTTCACATAAGCATCACAGCCCCAAACTTTAAGAAACGACAGTTTAGGTTTCTTGCCAAACCACAGTTCATATGGTGTCATCTCAACGGATTTAGATGGTGCCCTATTTAACGTGAATGCAGCCGTCTCTAAAGCATAACCCCAAAATGATAGCGGTAAATCAGTAAGAGACATCATAGATCGCACCATTATCTAATAAAGTACGGTTACGACGTTCGGACACACCATTACACTATGGTTTTCCAGGTGGCGTGAGTTGCGAAACTATTCCACATTGTTTCAAATGAAGACCAAACTCATAACTCAAATATTCACCTCCACGATCAAATCGTGGAAACTTTATTTGCTTGTTACGATGATTTTCCACTTCACTCTGAAATTCTTTGAACTTTTCAAATGTTTCAGACTTATGTTTCATCAAGTAGATATACCCATATCTCCTCAAATCATCTGTGAAGGTTAGAAAATAACGATACCTGCCGAGAGCCTCAACACTCATCGGACCGCATACATCGGTATGTATTGTTTCCAATAAGTCAGTTGCTCGCTCCATTGTTCCGGAGAACGGAGTCTTAGTCATCTTGCCCACAAGGCATGGTTCGCAAGCATCAAGTGATTCATAATCAAGTGATTCCAAAAGTCCATCGGCATGGAGTTTCTTCATGTGCTTTATACCAATATGACCTAAACGGCAGTGCCACAAATAAGTTGCACTATCATTATTAACCTTGCATCTTTTGGCTTCAATATTATGAATATGTGTATCACTACAATTGAGATTCAACAAAAATAGACCACTCATCAAGTGTGCATGACCATAAAAGATATTACCCATATAAATAGAACAACCATTATTCTATGATTTAAATGAATAACCATCTCGCATCAAACAAGATCCAGATATAATGTTCATGCTCAACGCTGGCACCAAATAACAATTATTCAGGTCTAAAACTAATCCCGGCGGTAGATGTAGAGGTAGCGTGCCGACGGCGATCACATCGACTTTGGAACCATTTCCCACATGCATCGTCACCTCGTCCTTAGCCAATCTTTGTTTAATCCGTAGCCCCTGTTGCAAGTTGCAAATATGAGCAACAGAACCAGTATCAAATACCCAGGCGCTACTACGAGCATTAGTAAGGTACATGATGACCCACAATTATAGGGGGTCAATTGTAGCTCTTTTCGATAAGTAAGAGTGTCGAACCCAACGAGGAGCAGAAGGAAATGACAAGTGGTTTTCAGCAAGGTAATGTCTGCAAGTGCTGAAATTGTAAGGCTCAGAGTAGTTTGATAGAAAGATAATTTGTAACGAGCAAATAACGATAGTGGTAGCAACAATGCAGCAAGGTAGCCCAACCCATTTGAGGCAAAGGACAGGCCAAAACGGTCTCTTATGATAAGCAAAGTGTTCTTGAGGGTACACGGGAATTTCATCTAGTCACTTTCATCATGTTGGTTTGATTTGCGTTCGCAACTTTGAAAATTGTATATGTGGGTGGACCGGTGCTTAGGTGTTGTTCTTACTTGAACAAACCTCCTACTTATGATTAACCCTCCCGCAAGCATCCGCAACTATGAGAAAAGTATTAAGAATAAATTCTAATCATAGCGTTAAACTTTTGGATCCAATCGGTCCCTTACGGAATAGCGCATAAACTAGGGTTTAAGTTTATGTCACTCTCGCAACCCATCATCTAATTTCTACTCAACAATGCATTCCCTTAGGCCCAAATATGGTGAAGTTTCATGTAGTCGACGTTCACATGACACCACTAAGGGAATAACAACATACATACTATCAAAATATCGAACACATATCAAATTCACATGATTACTTGCAACATGATTTCTCCCGCGACCTCAAGAACAAAGGTAACTACTCATAAATGACAAACATGCTCATGATCAGAGGGGTATTAAATAGCATATTGGATCTGAACATATAATGTTCCTCCAAATAAACCATATAGTGATCAACTACAAGATGTAATCAACACTACTAGTCACCCACAAGTACCAATCTATAGTTCCGGTGACAAGATTGAACACAAGAGATGAACTAGGATTTGAGAGGAGATGGTGTTGTTGAAGATATTGATGGAGATTGCCCTCCCCAAGATGGGAGAGTTGTTGGTGATGATGATGATGATGATGATGATTTCCCCTTCCGGGAGGGAAGTTCCCCTGGCAGGATCGCTCCGCCGGAGGGCAAAAGTACTCCTGCCCAAGTTCCGCCTCGAGGCGGCGGCGCTTCATCCCGAAAGTCCTCCCCTTATTTTTTCTAGGTCAAAATGACTTATATACCAAAAGATGGGCACCGGAGGTGGGCCGAGGAGGGCACAACCCACCAGGGCGCGCCTGGGCTCCCTGGCGTGCCCAGGTGGGTTGTGCCCACCTGGTGGGCCCCCTATGGTACTTATTGGCTCCAATATTCCGCATATATTCCATAAAAAACCTCGTGAAGTTTCAGCTTGTTTGGAGTTGTGTAGAATAGGTAGCCTGATGTAGCTTTTTCAGGTCCAGATTTGCAGTTGCCGGAATTCTTCCTCTTTGTGTAAACCTTCCATATTATGAGAGAAAAGGCATTAGAATTACTCCAAAAAGCTTTATTATGGATAAAAACATCATAAATAACAATAAGAAAACATGATGCAAAATGGACGTATCAACTCCTCCAAGCTTAGACCTCGGTTGCCCTCAAGCGAAAACCGAAATCGAAAAACATGTCCACATGCTTTGAGAGAGAGGTGTCGATAAAAACAAAATATGGACATAGAAGCATCATGTTGATTATTATAACACCAATAAAATTAAACATAGGAATTTTATTATGAAACTTTATCATATATTTCTCATGAATAAGTAATAGTTCATCACACAATCGAAGTATAAAGCAAAAAACTCTATTAGAAACCAACAAACTATGTTCTCAGTCAACTTTGCAACTACAATTCATCATCTTTTCAGGAAGGGTCACATGTCGGAGCCTTTAGGCAAGTCCACATACTCAACCATCATATAGTCTTCTATGATTGCTAACACTCACCGCGTACCCATGAGCAAAACGTTTCAACCGGACACATAGAAAGATAGGGGCTTATAGTTTCGCCTCCCAACTTATTCACCTCAAGGGTGATGTCAACAATAATAACTCATGCTATCTATATTCAACTGGACATATGTGCCTAGATCTTTCCTCACCACATGATGCTTGCCAAAGGAGAAAAATAAAAAGGAATAGAAGGAAAACTTTGACTCTTTGCATAAAAGTAAATACATGAAAGTAATAGATAGGACCTTCACAGAGGGAAGCAGATGTTGCCATGCGCTTATTTGTTTGTATGCTCAATCCCTTAGTGCAAAAGAACGTCATGTTGTATTGCCCCTTAAGATGACAAACTTTATTATGCAGTCTGTTGCTTTTATTCTTTGCCATCCAAGTTCGTACAACGCTCAATTTTCTCTTACACTAAATGATCTCATGCTTTTAGAAGCAATTTTTTATTGCCTTTCTGCACTGATGACAAGTTACTTGAGGGATCTTGCTCAATCCCTAGGTAGGTAT
Source organism: Aegilops bicornis (assembly GCA_021605145.1). Classification (NCBI taxonomy): domain Eukaryota; kingdom Viridiplantae; phylum Streptophyta; class Magnoliopsida; order Poales; family Poaceae; genus Aegilops; species Aegilops bicornis. Next base: position 601,567,947 of record CM038674.1, on the reverse strand, counting down.
GGTGGACACTTGAAAATAAGATTTGGGTTTAAGGGTTTTTGGATGCACAAGTAGTATCTCTACTTGGTGCGGAATTTTTGGCTAGCAAAGATAGGGGGCAAGCATCACATGTTAAAGGATCTATGACAATATGACTTCTATGTGAATATAAACAACCATAAACCATTAAGTTGTCTTCCATGTCCAATGTCAACAATTTTGGCATATAATATTTTGATGAGGGCTCACAATCACAAAAGATTTCTAGGATAGTATATTTATATGTGAATCTTCTCTTCCCTTATTAATTCTTTCATGAGTTGCATCATTGACTAATGCTATGTTTGTCAATATCTAATAAAATTTTCTACTTATACTTTTCCTTATGTGGTGCCATCACCTACCATAGGATTAGTATATAATCTTTTCATTATTTCTATCTTTTCTTTTATTTATTTCCTTTCCCTTTTCCTTTCTTATTTCTTTTCTTTATTTGCAACATGAGAGTAAAGAAAGTAAAAACTCATACTAAACGTTATTATATAACTTGCACACGATTACAAGGATAGATCACTAAGAAAACTCTCCAAGAAGAAAGGATCAAACTAAACTTCTATTCATCTAAAGCAAAAGACCGAACTAAAATAAGTAAAAGCAAAAAAGATAGTGGGATGATATGATACCGGGGCACCTCCCCCAAGCTTGGCGGAAGCCAAGGGGAGTGCCCGTACCCGATACTTAGTTCTCTTTTGGTGGTGAAGAAGGTGATGTTGGTGAAGAAGAAGAAATCTTGTCCTCGGATTTCCATGGCAGTGCTCCACCATCATAAGAGGAGGAGTGAGCCTCACGGGTCCTGCAACCAGCAGCCAAGCTCGTATCTTTAAACCACGCCTCATATTCAAAGTCTTGGTTTTGAAGATCATAGATCTGGCTTTGGAGAAAGTTGATTTGCTCGTTGAGGGTGAAGATGATATCCTTCATGGGCTTGCCATCCACCTTGAGATCACGGGAGAGATCCGCGATCATGAGGTGATTGGCATTGAGCCCATGCTCCACCATCCCCTTGCACCGGAAGACATCTTGCTCCATAGCTTCAAGCCTAGCCTCCACGATTCCCATCCCCTAGGGACATGGCACATCGCGAAGGTGAAGCACCCCCTCATGCATCTGGATGGTCTGAGGGTGTTGCACCACCTCCCGCAGATATGGGTTGATGACGTTGATACGTCCATGTTGCATCATGTTTTCTTACTATTATTTATAATGTTTTTATCCATAATAATGCTTTTTGGAGTAATTCTAATGCCTTTTATCTCATAATTTGCAAGGAACTCACCAAGAGGGAGAATCCCGGCAGCTAGAAATCTGGACCTGGAAAAGCTACGTCAGGCCACCTATTCCGCACAACTCCAAACAAGCTGAAACTTCACGGAGATTTTTTATGGAATATTTAAGAAATATTGGAGCCAATAACTACCAGAGGGGGGCCACCAGGTGGGCACAACCCACCTGGGCGCGCCAGGGCCCCCAGGCGCGCTCTGGTGGGTTGTGGCCTCCTCGGCCCACCTCCGGTGCCCATCTTCTGGTATATAGGTCATTTTGACCTAGAAAAAATAAGGGGAAGACTTTCGGGACGGAGCGCCACCGTATCGAGGCGGAACTTGGGCAGGAGCACTTTTGCCCTCCGGCGGAGCGATTCCATCGGGGGAACTTCCCTCCCGGAGGGGGAAATCATCGTCATCAGCATCACCAACAACTCTCCCATCTTGGGGAGGGCAATCTCCATCAACGTCTTCAACAGCACCATCTCATCTCAAACCCTAGTTCATCTCTTGTATTCAATCTTGTTACCGGAACTATAGATTGGTGCTTGTGGGTGGCTAGTAGTGTTGATTGCATCTTGTAGTTGATTACTATATGGTTTATTTGGTGGAAGATTATATGTTCAGATCCATTATATGTTATTTAATACCCCTCTGATCATGAACATGTTTATCATTTGTGAGTAGTTACTTTATTCTTGAGGTCACGGGAGAAATCATGTTGCAAGTAATCATGTGAACTTGATATGTGTTCGATATTTTGATAGTATGTATGTTGTTATTCCCTTAGTGGTGTCATGTGAACATTGACTACATGACACTTCACCATATTTGGGCCTAAGGGAATGCATTGTGGAGTAGCAATTAGATGATGGGTTGCGAGAGTGACAGAAGCTTAAACCGCAGTTTATGCGCTATTTCATAAGGGGCCAATTGGATCCAAAAGTTTAATGCTATGGTTATAATTTATTCTTAATACTTTTCTCGTATATGCGGATGCTTTTGGGAGGGTTAAACAAAAGTATGAGTTATGTACAAGTAAGAATAGCACCTAAGCACCGGTCCACCCACATATCAAATTATCAAAGTAGCGAACACAAATCAAACCAACATTATGAAAGTGACTAGATGAAATTCCCATGTAACCTCAAGAACGCTTTTCTTATCATAAGAGACCCGTTTTGGCATGTCCTTTGCCTCAAAAGGATTGGGCTACCTTGCTGAACTTTTGTTACTACTATCGTTACTTGCTCGTTATAAATTATCTTGCTATCAAACTACCAGCTACTTACAATTTCAGCACTTGCAGACATTACCTTAGTGAAAACTACTTGTCATTTCTTTCTGCTCCTCATTGGGTTCTACACTCTTACTTATCTAAAAGAGGTGCAATTGATCCCCTATACTTGTGGGTCATCAAGGCTATTTTCTGGCGCCGTTGCCGGGGAGTGAAGCGCCTTTGGTAAGTGGAATTTGGTAAGGGAACATTTATATAGTGTGCTGAAATTTATTGTCACTTGTTACTATGGAAAACAATCCTTTGAGGGGTTTGTTCGGGGTATCATCGCCTCGTCCGGAACTACAATTAGCTACCCCTCAACTTACTGCACCTACTGAAAATATTGAATATGAAATTCCTTTGGGTAATGATAGAACAACTGCTAGCTAATCCTTATGCAGGAGATGGAACTGAACATCCTCATATGCACTTGATATATGTGGAACAAATTTTTGGATTGTTTAAGCTTGCATGTTTACCCAGGGATGAAGTGATGAAAAAGGTTTTCCCTTTATATTTGAAGGGAAAATCATTGTCATGGTATAGGCTATGCGATGATATTGGATCATGGAATTGGAACCGTTCGAAATTGGAGTTCCACCAAAAAAAATTATCATGTGCATCTAGTTCATCGTGATCGGAATTATATATATAATTTTTGGCCTCGTGAAGGAGAAAGTATCGCTCTAGCTTGGGGGAGGCTTAAGTCAATGTTATATTCATGCCCCAATCATGAGCTCTCAAGAGAAATTATTATCCAGAACTTTATGCTCGGCTTTCTCGTAATGATCAAACCATGCTTGATACTTCTTGTGCTGGTTCTTTTATGAAGAAGACTATTGAATTCCGGTGGGATCTTTCGGAAAGAATTAAACGCAACTCTAAAGATAGGTAACTCGATGAAGGTAAAGATTCAGGCATTAAACTTAGGTATGATTGTGTTAAATCTTTTATGGATACCGATGCTTTTCAAAAGTTTAGCGCTAAATATGGACTTGACTCTGAGATAGTAGCCTCCTTTTGTGAATCATTTGCTACTCATGTTGAACTCCCTAAGGAGAAGTGGTTTAAATATCACCCACCTGTTAAATAATAAATTAAGGAACCAGTACCAGTTAAAGAAGAAACTATAATTTATAATGTTGATCCAGTTGTCCCTTCTGCTTATATTGAGAAACCACCTTTTCCTGTTAGGATAAAGGAACATGCTAAAGTTTCAACTATGGTTAACAGAAGCTATATTAGAACACCTAATCCTGATGAAAAAATTAAAGTAGAACCTAGCATTGCTATGGTTAAAGATCTCTTAGAAGAAGATATGGATGGACATGTTATTTACTTCTGTGAAGAAGCTGCTAGAATTGCTAAACCTGATAGAAAAGATAAACATAGACCTGTTGTTGGCATGCCTGTTATTTCAATTAAAATAGGAGATCACTGTTATCATGGTTTATGTGACATGGGTGCTAGTGTGAGTGCTATTCCTTACACCTTATATCAAGAAATTATGAAAGACATAGCACCTGCTGAGATAGAAGAAATAGATGTTACTATTAAACTTGCTAATAGAGACACTATATCACCAATTGGAATTATTAGAGATGTTGAAGTCTTGTGTGGGAAAATAAAATACCCTACTGATTTTCTTGTTCTTGGTTCCCCACAAGATGACTTCTGTCCCATTATCTTTGGTAGACCTTTCTTGAATACAGTTAATGCTAAGATAGATTGTAAGAAACAAACTGTTGGTGTTAGCTTTGGTGATGAGTCTCATGAGTTTAACTTTTCCAAGGTTAGTAGAAATCATCATGAAAAAGAATTGCCTAGTAAGGATGAATTAATTGGTCTTGCTTCTATTGTTGTGCCACCTACTGATCCCTTAGAACAACATCTGCTAGACCATGAAAATGATTTACATATGCATGAAAGAAATGAAATAGATAAGATTTTCTTTGAACAACGTCCTCTACTTAAACACAACTTGCCTATTGAAACTCTAGGAGGTCCTCCTCCACCTAAAGGTGATCATGTGTTTGAATTAAAACAATTGCCAGACTGTCGGCGTTCTGGGAACGGGGGTACCCAGACTTGCCTTCCTGCGGCCTACGGCGTGGCTCAAGGGGTGGCCCAGTACGGCCCATCTTCATCAACACAAGCTCAAGACCCTCGCGAGGGGCCAAGCCTCATGAGGCGGATTTACGTGAAGCTTCCTCAGGCACGGCCTCGTCAGGCTGGCTCGCGAGGAGGCGGGGAGATCAAGGCGGGGTACCTCACGAGGTGCCCATGACGCAAGCCATGCCGACCGAGGGTGCCAGGCGGGCGCCAGCCCGCGCAGTGTCCTCATTTCCCCTTTGGTGCAAGGGAGGCAAGCGCATGCCAAGAGTATCAAGCAAAGGCAACCATTTCGGTGCAACAAGACCAAGACCAGCAGAACGGCAGGAAGGAGGTCATCGTGGAGCCCAAGCCGGCGTCACCGTCAGAGTCTTTGGCAGGCGAGGACCGACTTTAGTCAGGATAAGTGTACTAGATGTTCCCCTTCAAAATGGCCAATTGTTGGCGCCCTTCCCGCTCAATATTTGGGAAGAGGCCCAGGGCCTCTGCCTATAAATAGGACTAGCCACCCACAGGGTAGAGGCATCTAGAAAGAGGGGAGATCGAGACCTGATCGACCGGAAAATCGGCATCTAGAGAGAGGGAGAGAGAAGCGACTGAACTCCCCCTAGCAGTTCATCGCACCAGCCAAGAACAGACCCTCGCGAGGCTGTTCTTCCTTGTATTGTTCACCATCAGCCCCTGAGGCAATCCACCACACCACACACTTGAGTAGGGTATTACACAGCAATGGTGGCCCGAACCAGTATAAACCTTGTGTCCCTTGTGTTGCTCTTTGTGTAGTTTAGATCCTTGCGAGGCGACGAGGTGTAGGTAGGTTGGAGGTGAGATCTCCACGTGCACCCCAGAGTTCGAACCTAGAGGGTCTGCCGGAACCCGAAATCCGACATTTGGCGCGCGCTGTAGGGTGCACCGAGTCCGCCTTCCGCCGCTTCGCCGCTCTTCGCCCTCGCCCATGTAAGACACTCGTCGCCGGGCCAGCGCCGGGCCTCTCGCTACTCGTCGCCTAGACGGCCCCGTCGGCGGCCGCTTCGCCGTTCCCGTCGCCGCCGTCAACACCGCCACCGGCTGGCGAAACGAGCAGCAGCGTCGTCCCAAAGATCCATCCGTGAGGCGAGACGGCCGCACCGCTACTCCTTCGCCGCCCCGATTGGTTTTCGTCCCCGCGCGCGCTTCATGGAGGCTCGAGCGCCGCATCGCCGCAAATGAGCTCCTGCGCTACCGCTCCGTCGATGACGCGACGAGGAGTGGCTCGACCGCGTCGCCGAAGCTCGTCACCGCACTGGGGCTCTCGCGCCGTCCTTCTCGCTGCACCGCGCCTCGCCTTGCGCAGGCGATGAAGCTCCGGGGGCGCCTCAGCTGCCTCCCCCTCAAGAAGGCGCCTTGGCCCCAAGGCGTGTGCCCCTGGGCATAACCCACTCCGTCCGGCACCAGCGCAGCAAGATCAGAGCTGCCAAGAGGTCCCTCGCCCCCAAGAAGCTGCCCGAGTGCTCCCTGCACCGGCCCGTCATGACCGCGCTCCTGTTCCGGCACGCCAAGACCCCACGCTGCTCCCAGCGGCGGTGCGCGAGGATCCGCAAGATCAAGCCCTTCGTCAACAAAGGCCTCCGTAGTACCGCAGGCTGCCGCGCCTTCACCACCGAGCTGCGCAGCGTCACGTGGCCCGGCAAGTTCAAGCCAGACCTGCCTCCTCGCTATGACGGCACAGCCGACCCTGCGGAGTTCCTCCAGCTCTACGAGCTGGGCATCGAAGCCGCCAACAGGGACGAGAAGGTCAGGGCGAACTGGTTTCCCATGGCGCTCAAGGACGGAGCCCGCACTGCTCTGAACTGGCTCTGGCACTATCTCCTCCTGGGACGAGATGCGCACCCGCTTCATCGCCAACTTCCAAGGCACTTCGCGACCGGCCTCCTGCCCGTGGCGACATCTGCGCCGCATCAAGCGGCAAAGCCAGAGAGACCCCGAAGTACATCCAGCGCTTCAACACTGCATGCCTCAAGATTCCCAAGGTGACCGAGGAGGCCATCATCTTAGCCTTCTCTGACGGTGTGCGTGACGTCAAGATGAAGGAGGAGCTGGCGATGCATGAAGACTGTGCACATCCTCGAGCTGTTCAACTTGGCAACCAAGCGTGCCAGGGCTGAGGAAGGACGCCTCTCCCTCCTCGAGCTGCCGGCTGCCGACCCAGAAGAGAAGAAGCCCAAGGTCAAGGACGTGAAGCGCAAGGGGGCTGCCGTGCTCGCGGCAGAACCAGACACCAAGCGAGGCAGGGATCAGCCCGAGTCTTCCAAGGGCAGCCGGTATTGCGTGTACCACGACCTCCACACCCACAACACCAACGAATGCCAAGAGCTCAGGGCCGTGCGAGAAGGGAGAATCGGTCGACGCCCCAACCGCAGTGATCGAGGCTAGGGCCGAGGAGGAGGAAGAAGCACAGGATGTTGGGAAGACCGTGGCCCTTGCCAAGGGTGGCGTGACCGACCTCGCGAGGACCGCTGGCAGGATCAGCCTCGCGAGGGAGGTTGGAGGGACCCGCCTCGCGAGGGAGGCTGGAGGGATCAGCCTCGCGAGGATCGCCCACAAGGCAACGCAGGCCTCCCTCCTCTGCCACCGCAGCCAAGGAGAAATGAAGACCAACATCAGGACGAGGGGGTTGGGGGCTTCCAGGAGCCGTGCGCAATCGCTTGCATCCTGGGCGAAGCTCAAGCCCCAGCCCCTCAGCGCATCTTCAAGCAGTTTGCCCGCGAAGTGAATGCAGTCCTCCCCAAGCTCGAAGCCACGCGCCCTCTCAGGTGGTCAGCGTGCGCCATCACGTTCAGCTCAGTGGATCAGCTCAAGTGCGCAGTACAGTAGGAGTCCTCCCGATGCTTTGTTCCCCAAACATCAGCAACGTGCAAGTCACTAGGACCCTCATCGATGGCGGAGCAGGGCTCAATGTCCTGTCCTTCGAGACATTCAACAATCTCCAAGTGCCATACAATCAGCTTCAACCAACCAAGCCTTTCTCCGGAGTCACTGATGGCTCCACAGTTCCGATTGGGCAGGTCCGCCTCCCTGTCACCTTCGGGATGCGCGACAACTACCGCACTGAGCTCATTGACTTCGACGTCGCCCACATTCGCATGCCATACAATGCCATCCTCGGGTACCCAGCTCTGGCCAAATTCATGGCCGTGACTCATCACGGCTACAATGTCCTCAAGATGCCAGGAAGTGGTGGAGTCATCGCGGTGCCTTGTGAAGAAAGAGACGCAGTGTGTTCTCTGGAGCGTGCTTTCCAAGCCGCATCAATTGAAGACCCAGATCATAGGAGCGGGAGGCCTCCCGAGGCTGCTCCTAAGAAGAAGAAGACATCGCCTGGCACGACCCCTCGGGAGGCAGGCCCCTCAGGGTCCGCGCCTGTTCAGGGGGCACCTCCTCCTGTCGCAATAGGAAGGCGTGCCCAGCGCCCTCCTCGAGCAAGGCTCGGGGGCTCTCTCCTAGAGGGCCATCGATTTTGCTAAGATCACGAGGGAGGCGCTCGGGCACCACTTGGAGGCGTGTTTCAATGCACGTTTCCCTCAGGAAGGAGCAAGGAAAGGAGGGCTGAACCCTCGGGAGCTCGTCAACAAGGCCATTCAGGAGCTGCAGGAGTCAAGAGTCACGAGTGGCAGCCGCCACTTACCCGCCATAGCTCCCCATCCAGGCGAGGATGGTGGGCTGCGCGTATGCATCGACATACTAGGGCTCAACCGAGCCGCCTCTCAGGAGCGCCTCTGGCCCTCACGCGCGGGGCGTTGTGAAGTTCCACCCCACAGCTACGTTCGCATGCCTTACGGCTTGCCAAACGCGGCTGCCACGCGCCAGCGCCTCATGAGGAGCATCCTGGAGGCTCAAGTGGCCAGGCGTTCTGCAGTCCTGGCGGAGATGGAGATGGTCCGCGAGGAGCCACCAGCGCCTCCGGAGCCTCCCGAGGCTCCTGGGCATGGGGGCTCGTGAAGATCGGCTTCCGTAGTGCACGACGTCTGCTACTTCAGCATCCCTTCATCTTCAACATTATCAGGTGACATCCTTCGAGTTTCATTTTCAGCTGGGTGCGCCCCCCAGGGCTGCATCATTCCCGAGCGTGGGTCCGCCCCTCGCATGTATCCCTTTTGATTCATGTTTCCAGTTTACTTTATTTGGGGCGCCCCTCGGGCTGCGTCATCCCCAAGTCGCTCGGGCCCGACCCAGCGATGTCCGCCTTCTCTGCACCTATCTAAATGGACTTGCTCCTTCGTGATTAACGTGTTTGACCTAGTCGCCCGCTCGATTGACACCAACTGATGGAGCTGCTCCCCAACGGCACGACGCTTGCGCATGGGTCCATCCCTGCAATGCCGACAAACCTGAATGGCTGAGCTCTGGCCGCGGCAGCCCCGCATGGCGCCACCTCGTCAAGCCTTCAGTGCCTCGTCACCCCTCCAGAGCAACCAGCGGCTGACTGTCGATTGTCATGGAGAACCCTTGCTCTTCTTGTGATGAGCCTGCAGGATCTCTTCAAGGAGCAGCATCAGGCGAGGCCTTCACGGCGTCTCCTTCACTCTCATCCGCGCGAACCGCTTGCACGTTAAAGGGGGGTACCTGAGCATCGCAACTCATGGGCTCCTACTGGCTCTCCAGCCCTCACCCTCTGGCCTTGTCCACGGCATAGCGACCTGGCATACCAGCAACGACTGAGCTTGCTCGAGGGCCGGGACCCGAGGACGTAGAGCAGAAAGGGGAGTAAAGGCGAGAGGGAAGAGGCACGCGGGGACCTCGCCAGGCAACTCCTTGTCTGCCGATGCGCGGGCCTAACGCCACACCTAGAAGCGGTTCCTGACTCCCGAGATAAGTCATCCCCCGGAAATACTAGCTATCGCAGCACCGACCTCGCACCTAAAGCAATCCCGTGTTAGCAACGTCGCGCTCCTTTCTCACTGAACGATGGCTGCTTGAGCGCTAAAGGGGACCTCCTGAGCATCGTGACTCAGTGGCTCTTACTGGACCCCGGGCCGCTCACCTCCTGGCCTTGACCACGGCATCGCGGCTCGGCATACCAGCTGACGGCTGAAGCCTGCCTTGGGACCGGGACACAGCAGGCACAGAGCGTCAAGCCCTCGTGAGGTTCGGAAGGAGGAACTAAGCTAAGATGGGATGAGCATCTCGCACCACTTCACGACAATGATCATATTAACAAAGCGGAACCGCAGGCACCTTACAAGCCCCACGGGCGTGTTTTCGATTCCTCGCAGGGAACAAAGGGAGCAGATCCTAAAGAACGCTAACTACACGCCTCTGCAAAGACGCCATCATCAACAAGGCCCCTCAGCACCGGGCGCCAACCCCATCCAGATCGATGGCGGTGGCGGCACGACGAGCCCGCTTCGCCCGAGAGCGACGCAAGCTCGGGGGCTCGTAGCTGTCGTCGCTCGTCTCCGGAGTCGCGAAGAGCTCGGCGGAGTCGCTGGATCCTCCGACGCCTCCGCCGCCTGAGGAGCTGCTGGGGGAGCGGTCGGCGAGCCTAGTCCTCGCCACGGCAGGGCCCCGACCACCTCCCTCAGGGCAGCACTCCAGTCGGCGTCCTTCCGTGTCGAAGACCTTGAAGAACATCACGGAAGCGTCGTCGTACTCCAGGTGGATCACGAGGGCGCCCCTCGTCCTATAGACTCGGGCGATCTTGCCCCAGCCTCGAGTCATGAAGACCTTGCCTGGAGCGACGATCGCAACCTCCGCTCCGGTCACAAGGGTGCTGCAGCCGGCGTGCTGCAACCAGAGCTCCAGAGATCCCCTCTGCGGAATCACGAAGGCGAAGGAGGGAGGAAGGCGAATCCAAGACTGAGGAGGCATGGCGGCGTGGAGCACAAACTCTCGGGAGGAGCCCTCGGCATGGACTCCGAGAGAAACGACGCACACCGCCGTGACCCGCCGGCGCCGACGGCGGCGCCGTCCATGGCGCTCGGCGTCAACTCCTTCAGGGCCCTCAATGCGGGCGTACAAGGGCAGCGGGAACCATGGCGGTGGCCGCTCGTACCAGGGCCTCGACACCTCCTGCCGGGCGCCTTCATCTCGGCGGTAGAGGGCTGGCCGTTTCTTCGGCGGAAGCGGATCGGGACCCTCTCGGGGGGCCTTTCCTTTCTCTTCTGCGGAGAACCGGCGGATCGGAGCCATTGCCGCAATGTGGAGCAAGGGCAAGGATGGAGAAGGAGAAGCAAGAAGAGATGGGCTGGAAGGGCACGCGCCATTCCGTACTTATAACCGGAGAAGGCCAACCATCGACCTCCACGATCACAGGCAATCATGACCCGCTTTGCATGCAGGGACTTGTCAATTCGTGCGGTTGACGAGGCGTCGCGGGGGAGTGGGGACGCCTATGTCCAATCAACCGCCATGCGGCGCCCAAGGCCACAGGCTGTTAGGGCCCGTGGCGCTTCGCACTTGCCCCTTTGCTTCTCTGCTAAGCCAAGTCCAGGCGCACCTTGGGCCCGGGGGCTACTGTCGGTGTTCTGGGAACGGGGGTACCCAGACTTGCTCGCCATGCCCGCGGGCGTGGCTCAAGGGGTGGCCCAGCATGACCATCTTCATCAACACAAGCTCAAGACCCTCGCGAGGGGCCAAGCCTCGTGGGGCGGACGACAGGAAGCTTCCTCAGGCACGGCCTCGTCAGGCTGGCTCGCGAGGAGGCGGAGAGATCAAGGCGAGGTACCTCACGAGGTGCCCATGACGCAAGCCATGACGATCGAGGGCGCCAGGCGGGCGCCAGCCCGTGCAGTGTCCTCATTTCCCCTTTGGTGCAAGGGAGGCAAGCGCAGGCCAAGAGTATCAAGCAAAGGCAACCATTTCGGTGCAACAAGACCAAGACCAGCAGAACGGCAGGAAGGAGGTCATCGTGGAGCCCAAGCCAAGGCCACCGTCGAGTCTTTGGCAAAGCGAGGACCGACTTTAGTCAGATAAGTGTACTAGATGTTCCCCTTCAAAATGGCCAATTATTGGCACCCTTCCCGCTCAATATTTGGGAAGAGGCCCAGGGCCTCTGCCTATAAATAGGACTAGCCACCCGCAGGGTAGAGGCATCTAGAAAGAGGGGAGATCGAGACCTGATCGACCGAAAAATCGGCATCTAGAGAGAGGGAGAGAGAAGCGACTGAACTCCCCCTAGCAGTTCATCGCACCAGCCAAGAACAGACCCTCGCGAGGTTGTTCTTCCTTGTATTGTTCACCATCAGCCCCTGAGGCAATCCACCACACCACACACTGGAGTAGGGTATTACACCGCAATGGTGGCCCGAACCAGTATAAACCTTGTGTCCCTTGTGTTGCTCTTTGTGTAGTTTAGATCCGTGCGAGGCAACGAGGTGTAGGTAGGTTGGAGGTGAGATCTCCGCGTGCACCCCAGAGTTCGAACCTAGAGGGTCTGCCGGAACCCGAAATCCGACACAGACACTTTGAAAAATGCTTATCTTGATGAAAAGAAAATATATCATGTTATTAACAGTGCTAACCTTCAGAACATGAAGAAGAAAGATTATTGAAAGTTCTAAGGAAGCAATGGGCTGCTATTGGATATACTCTTGATGATTTAATAAAGGGCATTAGTCCCACTCTATGTCAGCACAAAATTAATATGGAACCTGATGCTAAACCCGTTGTTGATCACCAACGTCGGTTAAATCCGAAGATGAAAGAAGTGGTAAGAACAGATATATTAAAACTTCTGGAAGCAGCTATAATCTATCCCATAGCTGATAGTAGATGGGTAAGTCATGTTCGTTGTGTCCCTAAGAAAGGAGGTATTACTGTTGTTCCTAATGATAAGAATGAGCTTATTCCACAAAGAATTGTTACAGGCTATAGAATGGTAATTGATTTTAGAAAATTAAACAAAGCAACTAGAAAAGATCATTACCCTTTACCTTTTTGTTGGTGTGGAACGACACCTATGGGATCAAAAGAATCCCTACTACGGTTGCCGGGGCGCAGGGTTGCGAGGAGAGCATGGCTAGTAGACAGCACAAGGATGGTTTACCCAGGTTCGGACCGTGAGGATGCGTAAAACCCTAGTCCTACTTTGGTGGGTGAATTTCAAAGAGTTCTTGAGCTCTCGAACTAGCTGTGGTCAGTGCGTGGTTCGAAAGAGCCGAATCCTCCTCTAGTATGCCATGGGCCTCCTTTTATAGTTGAAAGGGGAAGCCACAGTGACACAAAAGAGGCGGAAAGGCGTACAGTGCTCTGAGCTTATCGCTCGTATTACAGGACAAGACGCATTTAATGCGTAGCTTAGGTGTCCCCTTGCTTTATTGGGGACGGGGGCGAGGCCCGTCCCGTCCGTCGCCGCTCCTCGCCTTGACACGCCTGGCCAGTGAGGTGTGTGGTGCCATGTAAGCAGCCAGCAGCCGAGGTGGAGCGGTGGCGGAGCCTTCACGAAGATCCGCATGCCGCCACGCAGCGCCGGCGAGTTGGCACTGAGTCTGCATGTTGCCACGCAGTGCCCGCCTAGCTGGTTGGGCTGGCATTGCATGTGAACGGTGGTGGAAGCTTGTTCCGCTGCTGGTTTGGCGATGGCTCCCTTGGCGTCCTTGGAGAGGGCCTTGCCGGGTGGCCCGGCAAGGGTCTTGCCGTGGCGTGCTGTCGTCCCCGGCAAGGACCTTGCCGGGGTCTGGTGGTATTCCTCGGCAGGGATCTTGCCGAGAATCGTCGTCTTCTAATCCTCATCTGGTCTTGAATATGTCTTCACAAAGATCTGCATGCCACCACAGAGGTGCCTTCCCGAGCCCTGGCCCTATGTTGATGATGGCGCTGGGGGCCTGGGCTCAAGGGTGGCTCGCTCTGTTGGTGCGGGGCGAGCTGTCCCGACAAGGGTCTTGCCAGGGCCGCTGAGGCCGCCGGGCAAGGGTCTTGCCGGGGGAACCTGCTTCGTCCCTCTGCTCTTCGTGGCCTTGGCCTTGGCATTGCTCGGATTGTCTTGGGCTTCGACCTTACCTTGGCTCACCTCCCCTGTTCTACTTGGTGTGGTCGTGGGCGCGGCTCCGACTGCCCGTGCACAGGTAAAGGGGTACAAAAGCGTGCCCCTATTTTTTTACACCGACAGGAGCCCCCGGGCCTGGGCCACACATAAGCATGACCCGTTGTTGGGCCAGGCCCAAAACGATGCGCGGGCAGGTGGGGCGGTTTTTTACCGTGGTAAGACTCTTCGCGCGCTCCGCTTCCCACGACCCACGCGCGCGGCGCGGCGTGGAGGGGCGTGCGTGACGTGAGCGGCATGCGTGGCGCGGTTTCCACACGCATGTGTCACATCGCAGTAAAGAGGCGGTCCGCGCCCTCCTCGTAAAAAGAGGGAGGCGTGGAGGCGCGGCTCATTTACTGAGCGGGGGCGGGGTGCGGTCTTCAAGGCGTCCACTCCCCACGATCACGGGGTGGGGAGAGGTCGCTTCACCCGTCCTCTCAGTTCTGCACGTCTGCCACGCGTCTTTCATGTGCCCGGGGTGGCAAACGGTGGAGGCGGGAAACCGGGCCGTCGCTGGTTGGGGCAGCGGGTCGGTCCTGATTCCCTGCGCCTCCGGTGTCTGGAATGGTCGAGTGGGGCGGCCGAGCTCCAACCCCGTCCCTTTATAAAGAGGGGGAAGGGGGGATGGCATCCCATATTCTTCCATCTTCTACCTTCTCCTGCTTCTGCTTCTTCCTCTCACCCGCCATGGAGAAGGGGAATCCTGGTCCCTCGACGGTGGCGGCGAGGGTCGCCGCTCGACAGCGCGTCCCTCCTCCTCCTGAGCCCGCGGTGGTGGAACCGGCCACGAGGGGAAGGGGGAGGGGGTGAGGCCGTGGGCAAGGCCGGGGCAGAGGCCATAGCGCTTGGGGAAGAGGAGGACGGGGCGGCACGCCGGCCTTGCCCCGGCCAATGATGCCCTTCCCGATGGAGGGCCACATTGATGACCAGCCTTGCGAGTTATTCATCAGGCTGCGCCGGCCTCTGCGTCGTCGTCTTCGTCTCCCCGCCCCGTTTGCTCGGGTGATGGAGCGTGACCCGCCCCAGACCCTCAGATTGCACATGAGGGGCTGTGGGAACGGGGGCACGCGGGTTGACATCGACTTCCCGGCTCCTCGGGTTATGTACCTCCGTCGTGGATGGAAGACGTTCGCCCGCATCCACAACCTGACGGTGGGGCTCGTCCTCTATTTCAAATCAATGGAGGACGGCCTGCTCTCCGTCAAGGTCTTCGGAGAGTTTGGAACTCGCCTGAAATGCTGCGTGGAGAGCTCCTCTGATGGAGATTCCGATGATGGAAGTTCTTCCTCGAGCAAAAGTGACGAGGAGGACAGCGGGGACGAGTCCGACTAGGCGTCGGACGCCCCGCGCCTGGGCGGGTGCGGAGCAGCAGCATCTGCACCTGGCCGCTCCTCCAGCAGGGTTTTGCCGGGGGCGGGGCCAGCTCCTTAAACTTCTCAGGGCCGTCTCCTTGGGCGGCTGGCGTCGGGAGGTTGCGGAAGAGGAAGAGGGCGGGCGGCAAGGCTGTCAACTTAGAGTACGCGGGCACCGACGCCTTCATCGTGTATTGCCGGTCCTGCTGCCTCGTCTTCCAGCTCCTTCCGGGCACCGTCATCACCGGCCCGCCCGTGGGCGGCCACCGAGGTGTTCTCTTGGTGCTTTCTGCTGCTCGTAGCTCGCCTAGGCGCCCCTTTTGCCCTTTCGCCTCCTTGACCTGCCTCCTGAGGAGAGGGACAAGAAAGGGATCACGGGCACCTTATCTCTCCTTATCTCTTTTTTTAATCTGTAAGCCTGCGGGCCTTGTTAAATTTAAAGCTTGTAATCCCCTTTGTCCATGTTTTTCATTTCGTACGAACTGTACGTTTATGGGATGTTTTTAATGAAAAAGGGATGCTTGCCGGGCTTTTCGTTCGTGGGTAAATCCTGTGACAAGGAGCGAATCCTCGTTATTGTTTAGGATAAACGTTTTTCGCCCGGCAATAGGCCTTGCCGTTACCCCCACTCCATTCGACCGTTCTCGCGCTCTTGGCGGAGGGAGGGATGAAGTGGACTTCAGGCTCCTCGTCCCACCCCCTTGCTGCCGCGACTACAACCAAATCCGGACCCAGGAAATAATCCTTAGGTATGGGAAAAAGGGGAGCACGGCAGCCTAGAGATAGAAACGAGGCTTCACATGCCCCAGTCCTGTTTCGAAATGTATGACAGGGGATAAAAAGACTTATCTGGATCTGCAGCCCCCGGCAGTCTTATCTTGCCGCGGTTGAATCCTCGTGCTTGTAGCCCCCGGCAACTCTGGTTTGCCGGGTCGGACGCTGGTCAGTTCCTTTCTTCCAAGTAGCTCGGCGAAGTGCTCATGTGCCCTGCGAACCAAAAGAGGATGTAAGAGGAACAGATAGACGCCAGCACTCGACCTCTAAGCTAGGGGTTAGTCATTGAGCACTATCAACCCTAACCGAGGAAGAGACTCGACCTAGCATGCATGCTATGACTTAGGGCGCCAGCCTTCATTTATTTATGCTCGTGGTATGCTACCGCTTTGTACAAAGGTCACATGCCTTGCCGGCAAAGGTTGTACAAAAGGTGGCTTGCCGAGAGGCCCGGCAAGCCGCGCCTTCTGAGTAAAACTTGCGAAGATGCTCGATGTTCCGTGAGTTGCTCATCGACGGCATCCTCGGTCTCCAGCGGACTGCCCATGCCCGGTGACTCGCATTACCGATAAGGGCCTTCCCACTTCAAGGCGTCAACTTGTTGGAATTCTTGGCCGATTGAGCAGCCAAGAACAAGGTCGCCTTCCTCAAAGCTTCGGGCATGAACCTTGCGGCTATGGTAGCGGCGCAAGGCTTCTGGTAGCGTGCCGCTCTCACAGCCGCCCGAAGACGATCTTCCTCAAGGAGCATCGCATCATCTTGGCGCAACGGCTCTTGCTCAAGCTCATCATAAGCGAGCACTCGAGGTGACCCGTATATGAGTTTTGTGGGGAGAATCGCTTACGCCCGTGATACCAGGGCAAAAGGTGTCTGGCCGGTGGCTCGATTTGGCGTCGTCCTGATCGACCAAAGAACCGCCGGCAAGTCATCAATCCAGCGCCTTCCACTCTTGTGCAGCTTGTCAAAGGTCTTTGTTCTCAGGCCTCGCAATACTTCAGCATTTTCCCTCTCCGCTTGGCCGTTGCTCCGTGGATGTGCCACGGAAGCAAAACAGGCCTTGTTGCCGAGGTCTTGGATGTACTGCATGAAGGTGTGGCTTGTGAACTGCGTGTCGATACGTCTCCGTCGTATCTACTTTTCCAAACAATTTTGCCCTTGTTTTGGACTCTAACTTGTATGATTTGAATGGAACTAACCCGGACTGACGCTGTTTTCCGCAGAATTGCCATGGTGTTGTTTTATGTGCAGAAAACAAAGTTCTCGGAATGACCTGAAACTCCACGGAATATCTTAGAATAAATAATAAAAAATCCTCGCCAAAGATGAAGACCAGGGGGCCCACACCCTGTCCATGAGGGTGGGGGCGCGCCCCTCCCCCCTGGGTGTGCCGCCCTACCTCGTGGGCCCCTTGGTGGCCCTCCGACGCCAACTCCAACTCCATATATTGGCTTTCGGGGAGAAAAAAATCAGTTACGATACAGGGCCGCCGCCAAGCCCTAATCTCTCTCGGGAGGGTTGATCTGGAGTCCGTTCGGGGCTCCGGAGAGGGGGATTCGTCGCCGTTGTCATCATCAACCATCCTCCATCACCAATTTCATGATGCTCACCGCCGTGCGTGAGTAATTGCATCGTAGGCTTGCTGGACGGTGATGGGTTGGATAAGATTTATCATGTAATCGAGTTAGTTTTGTTAGGGTTTGATCCCTAGTATCCACTATGTTCTGAGATTGATGTTGCTATGACTTTGCTATGCTTAATGCTTGTCACTAGGGCCCGAAGTGCCATGATTTCAGATCTGAACCTATTATGTTTTCATGAATATATGTGTGTTCTTGATCCTATCTTGCAAGTCTATAGTCACCTACTATGTGTTATGATCCGCAACCCGAAGTGACAATAATCGGGACCACTCCCGGTGATGACCATAGTTTGAGGAGTTCATGTATTCACTATGTGTTAATGCTTTGTTCGGTTCTCTATTAAAAGGAGGCCTTAATATCCCTTAGTTTCCAATAGGACCCGCTGCCACGGGAGGGTAGGACAAAATATGTCATGCAAGTTCTTTTCCATAAGCACGTATGACTATTTACGAATACATGCCTACATTATATTGATGAACTGGAGCTAGTTCTGTGTCACCCTATGTTATGATCATACATGACGAACCGTGATCCGCATAATTATCTATCACTGATCCGCGCCTCTGAGTTTTCCATATCTGGTTTACACTTATTTACTTTTCCGTTGCTATCATTACAATCACTACAAAAATACCAAAAACATTACTTTTGATGTCTTTACTTTTGTTACCGTTACCACCACTATCATATTACTTTGCTACTAAACACTTTGCTGCGGATACTAAGTTTCGTGTGTGGTTGAATTGACAACTCAGCTGCTAATACTTGAGAATAATATTTTGCTCCCATTGTGTCGAATCAAAAAAATTGGGTTTAATGCTCTACCCTCGAAAAACCTGCGATCCCCTATACTTGTGGGTTATCAATACCTTTTTCCGCACCGTTGTCGGGAGCATAGCTCTATTGTTTGAGTCACTTGGGATTTATATCTTTGGACACTATGAAGAACTTGAAAGACGCTAAGTTAAAAATTTATATCTCAACTACGAGGGGAGGTAAGGAACTGCCATCTAGCTCTGCACTTGATTCACCTTCTGTTATGAGTAAGCTAGCGACACCTAAACCTGCTTCTGCTATTCTTTCCGATATGTCGCATGTTATTGATGATGCCACTTCTGGTTCGAAAGAGCCGAATCCTCCTCCAGTATGCCATGGGCCTCCTTTTATAGTTGAAAGGGGCAGCCACAGTGACACACAGGGGGTGGAAAGGCGTACAGTGCTCTGAGCTTATCGCTTGTATTATAGGACAAGACGCATTTAATGCGTAGCTTAGGTGTCCCCTTGCTTTATTGGGGATGGGGGCGAGGCCCGTCCGTCATCCTGACTCCTCCTCGCCTTGACACGCGCCCTGGCCAGTGAGGTGCGTGGTGCCATGTAGGCAGCCAGGCAGCTGAGGTGGAGCGGTGGCGGAGCCTTCACGAAGATCTGCATGCCGCGATGCAGGCGCTCGATGAGTTGTCCTGGGAGCTGCATGTTGCCACGCAGGTGCCCGCCCAGCTGGTTGGGCTGGCAGCTGCATGTGAACGATGGTGGAAGCTTGTCCGGCGCGGGTTTGGCAGTGGCCCCGCTGGCGTCCTTGGCGAGGGCCTTGCCGGGTGGCCCGGCAAGGGTCTTGCCGTGGCGTGCTGTCGTCCCCGGCAAGGACCTTGCCGGGGGTCTGGTGGTCTTCCTCGGCAAGGATCTTGCCGAGAATCGTCGTCTTCTAATACTCATCTGATCTTGAATATGTCTTCACAAAGATCCGCATGCCTCCACAGAGGTGCCTTCCAGAGCCCTGGCCCCATGTGATGATGGCGCTGGGGGCCGTGGGCTCAAGGGTGGCTCGCTCTGTTGGTGCGGGGCGAGCTGTCCCGGCAAGGGTCTTGCCGGGGCCGCTGAGGCTGCCCGGCAAGGGTCTTGCCGGGGGAACCTTCTTTGTCCCTCTGCTCTTCGTGGCCTTGGCCTTGGCGTTGCTCGGATTTCTTGGGCTTCGGCCTTACCTTGGCTCACCTCCCCTGTTTTGCTTGGTGTGGTCGTGGGCGCGGCTCCGACTGCCCGTGCACAGGTAAAGGGGTACAAAAGTGTGCCCCTATTTTTGTACACCAACACTTTTATTGATCAAATTCTTGAAAGGTTATCTAAGCACACACACACACACACTTTTGCTTCCTAGATGGATATTCTGGCTTTTCACAAATACCTGTTTCTCAACCTGATCAAGAAAACACCACTTTTACTTGTCCCTTTGGAACCTATGCTTATGGACGTATGCATTTTGGTTTATGCAATGCACCTGCTACCTTTCAAAGATGTATGACTGCTATATTATTTAACTTTTGTGAAAAGATTGTTGAGGTTTTCATGGATGACTTTTCTGTTTATGGAAAGTCTTTTGATGATTGTTTAAGCAATCTTGAGTGTGTTTTGCAGAGATGTGAACAAATCAATCTTGACTTGAATTGGGAGAAATGCCACTTTATGGTTAATGAGGGTATTATCTTGGGTCATAAAATTTTTGAAAGAGGTATTAAAGTGGACCAAGCTAAGGTTGATGCAATTGAGAAAATGCCATGTCCTAAGGACATCAAAGGTATTCGTAGTTTCCTAGGTCAAAGACTTTTCTAAAATTTCTAGGCCTCTTCCTAATCTTTTGCAAAAGGATATTCCTTTTGTTTTTTATGATGATTGTCTTGAAGCCTTTGAAACACTCAAGAAAGCCTTAATATCTGCACCTATTGTTCAACCACCTGATTGGAACTTGCCTTTTGAAATTATATGTGATGCTAGTGATTATGTTGTTGGTGTTGTTCTAGGACAAAGAGTTGATAAGAAATTGAATGTTATTCATTATGCTAGTAAAACTCTAGACAGTGCTCAAAGAAATTATGCTACTACTGAAAAAGAATTCTTAGCAGTGGTGTTTGCTTGTGATAAATTCAGACCTTATATTGTTGATTCCAAAGTAACTGTTCACACAGACCATGCTGCTATTAAATATCTTATGGAAAAGAAAGATGCTAAACCTAGACTTATTCGTTGGGTTCTCCTGTTACAAGAATTTGATTTACATATCATTGATAGAAAAGGAGCTGAGAACCCCGTAGCTGATAACCTGTCTGGGCTTGAAAATGTGCTTGATGACCCACTTCTTATTGATGATAGTTTTCCTGGTGAGCAGTTAGCTGCAATAAATGTTGCTAATAGTACTCCTTGGTATGCTGACTATGCTAATTACATTGTTGCTAAATATTTGCCACCTAGCTTTACATACCAACAAAAGAGAAAATTATTCTATGATTTAAGACATTACTTCTGGGATGACCCACATCTTTATAAAGAAGGAGTAGATGATATTATTAGGCGTTGTGTACCTGAGCATGAACAGGCGAAAATCCTGCGGAAATGTCACTCCGAGGCTTATGGAGGACATCATGCCGGAGATAGAACTGCTCAGAAGGTATTGCAATCTGGATTTTATTGGCCTACTCTCTTCAAGGATGCCCGTAAGGTTGTCTCATCTTGTGATGAATGTCAAAGAATAGGTAATATCGGTAAGCGTCAAGAAATGCCTATGAATTACTCACTTGTTGTTGAACCATTTGATGTTTGGGGATTTGATTACATGGGACCTTTTCCTTCCTCTAATGGGTATACACATATTTTGGTTGTTGTTGATTATGTTACTAAATGGGTAGAAGCTATTCCAACCAGTAGTGCTGATCATGACACCTCTATTAAAATGCTTAAGGAAGTTATTTTCCCAAGGTTTGGAGTCCCTAGATATTTAATGACTCATGGTGGTTCACACTTTATTCATGGTGCTTTCCGTAAAATGCTTGCCAAGTATAATGTTAACCAAAGAATTGTATCACCCTATCATCATCAGTCTAGTTATCAAGTTGAACTTAGCAATAGAGAAATAAAATTAATTTTGCAAAAGATTGTCAATAGGTCCAGGAAGAACTGGTCTAAGAAATTAGACGATGCACTTTGGGCTTATAGAACAGCATATAAAAATCCTATGGGTACGTCTCCTTATAAAATGGTTTATGGAAAAGCATGTCATTTGCCTCTTGAGTTAGAACATAAAGTATATTGGGCAGTTAAAGAGCTCAACTATGATTTCAAACTTGCTGGTGAAAAGAGGTTATTTGATATTAGCTCATTAGATGAATGGAGAACCCAAGCTTATGAAAATGCAAAGTTATTCAAAGAGAAAGTTAAAAGATGGCATGACAAAAGAATCCAAAAGCGTGAGTTTAAAGTCGAAGAATATGTTCTTTTGTACAACTCTCGTTTTAGATTTTTTGCATGAAAGCTCCTCTCAAAATGGGAAGGCCCCTATGTTATCGAGGAGGTTTACCAGTCTGGAGCCATCAAAATAAATAATTCTGAAGGTACTAACCCGAAGGTTGTCAATGCACAACGAATAAAGCATTATATCTCAGGTACACCCATTAACGTTGAAAGTAATATTATCCAAACTTTGACACCGAAGAAGACATAAAAGAGTCCTTCTGGAACACTCCAGAATCACGAACATAAGGAGGTACATGATACGGTAAGTAAACGGGCTCCGAAAAATCCGCAAAAAATATTTTTTATCAGTTTTGGAATATTTTAGAATTTTGGAAATAAAGAAACTCCCAGGAAGCGTCCCCTGGTGGGCACAAGACACTGTATGCGCGCCAGTTACTGGCGCGCCCGTCAGTTGTGCCCACACAGACACCTTTCGTACTCCATTTTTCTTCCATATGCTTGTCCTCCTAGATAAAAAAAATCTATATATACTTCCCGAACCTGTTAACCACCGTATCACGAAGAATCCTCTGTTCTCTTTTTCCTTGCTTTTTTCTGTCAGATCCCATCTACCATGGCCCCTTCAAGCTCTTCCAAGGACAAGTTCTTCAAGAACGTCATCAACCCATATCTGCGGGAGGTGGTGCAGCACCCTCAGGTCATCCAGATGCATGAGGGGTTGCTTCATCTCCGTGATGTGCCATGTCCCAAGGGCACGGGAACCATGGAGGACAAGCTTGAAGATGTGGAGCAAGAGGAGCAAGACGTCTTCCGGTGCATGGGGATGGTGGAGCGTGGACTCAACGCCAATCACCTTATGATCACGGACCTCTCATGTGATCTCAAGGTGGATAGCAAGCCCATGAAGGACATCATATTCACCCTCAACGAGCAAATCACCTTCCTCCAAAGCTAGATCTATGACCTTCAGAACCAAGACTTTGAATATGAGGCAAGGTTTAAAGGTATGAGTTTGGCTGCTAGTTGTGGGACCTGTGAGACCCACTCTTCCTCTTATGATGGTGGACCACTGCCATGGAAATCCGAGGACAAGACCTCTTCTTCATCACCGCCGCCATCTTCTTCACCACCAAAGGAGAACTGAGTATCGGGTAAGGGCACTCCCCTTGGCTTCCACCAAGCTTGGGGGAGGTGCCCAGGTATCGTATCATCCCACTATCTTTTTTCTTTTAATTATGTTAGTTCAATCTTTTGCTTTAGATGAAATAAAGTTTAGTTTGATCCTTTCTTCTTTGAGAGTTTGCTTAGTGATCTATCATTGTAATTGTGTGCAAGTTATATAATAAAGTTAGTTTGAGTTTTTTGCTTTCTTTTCTTTCATGTTGCAAACAAAGAAAAGAAATAAGAAAGAAAAAGAGAAAGAAAATAAATAAAAGAAAGGAAATAAATCAATCAGATCATATACTAATCCTATGGTAGGTGATAGCACCACATAAGGAAAAGTATAAGTAGAAAATTTTATTAGAGATTGACAAACATAGCATTAGTCAATGATGCAACTCATGAAAGAATTAATAAGGGAAGAAAAGATTCACATATAAATATACCATCCTAGAAATCTTTTGGGATTGTGAGCCCTCATCAAAATATTATATGCCAAAATTGTTGATGTTGGACAAGGAAGACAACTTAATGGTTTATGTTTGTTTATATTCATAGAAGTCATATTGTCATAGATCCTTTAACATGTGATGCTTGCCCTATCTTTGCTAGCCAAAATTCCGCACTAAGTAGAGATACTACTTGTGCATCCAAAAACCCTTAAACCCAAATCTTTTTCAAGTGTCCACCATACCTACCTAGGGATTGAGCAAGATCCCTCAAGTAAGTTGTCATCGGTGCAAAAAGGCAATAAAAATTGCTTCTAAAAGTGCAAGATCATTTAGTGTAAGAGAAAATTGAGCGTTGTACGAACTTGGATGACGAAGAATAAAAGCGACAGGCTCCATAATAAAGGTTGTCATCTTAAGGGGAAATACAACGTGACGTTCTCTTGCACTAAGGGATTGAGCATACAAACAAATAAGCGCATGGCAACCTCTGCTTCACTGTGCGAAGGGCCTATCTTTTACTTTTATGTATTTACTTTTATGCAAAGAGTCAAGTTTTCCTTCTATTCCTTTTATTTTTCTCCTTTGGCAAGCATCATGTGGTGAGGAAAGATCTAGGCACATATGTCCAGTTGAATATAGTAGCATGAGTTATTATTGCTGAAATCACCCTTGAGGTGAGTATGTTGGGAGGCGAAACTATAAGCCCCTATCTTTCTATGTGTCCGGTTGAAACGTTTTGCTCATGGGTATGAGGTGAATGTTAGCAATCATAGAAGACTATATGGACTCGCCTAAAGGCTCCGACACGCGACTCTTCCTGAAAAGATGATGAATTGTAGTTGCAAAATTGACTGAGAACATAGTTTTTAGGTTTCTAATAGAGTTTTTGCTTTATACTTCGATTGTGTGATGAACTATTACTTATTCATGATAAGTATATGATAAAAGTTCTATGATAAAAGTCCTATGTTTTATTTTGTTGCTGTTATAATAATCAACATGATGCTTCTATGTCTGTATTTTGTTTTTATAGATACCTCTCCCTCAAAGCATGTGGACATGTTTTTTGATTTCAGCTTTCGCTTGAGGACAAGCAAGGTCTAAGCTTGGGGAGTTGATACATCCATTTTGCATCATGTTTTCTTACTGTTATTTGTAAATTTTTTATCCATAATAATGCTTTTTGGAGTAATTCTAATGCATTTTCTCTCATAATTTGCAAGGAACACACCAAGAGGAAGAATTCCGGCAGCTGGAAATCTGGACCTGGAAAAGCTACGTCAAGCCACCTACTCTGCATAACTCCAAACAAGCTGAAACTTCACGGAGATTTTTATGTAATATATAAGATTTATTGGAGCCAATAACTACCAGAGGGGGGCCACCAGGTGGGCACAACCCACCTGGGCACACCAGGGCCCCCAGGCGCGCCCTGGTGGGTTGTGGCCTCCTCGACCCACCTCCGGTGCAAATCTTCTGGTATATAGGTCATTTTGACAGAGAAAAAATAAGGGGAAGACTTTCGGGATGGAGCGCCGCTCTCTCGAGGCAGAACTTGGGCAGGAGCACTTTTTCCCTCCGGCGGAGCGATTCCGCCGGGGGAACATCCCTCCTAGAGGGGGAAATCATCGTCATCATCATCACCAACAACTCTCCCATCTTGGGGAGGGCAATATCCATCAATATCTTCAACAACACCATCTATCTCAAACCCTAGTTCATCTCTTGTATTCAATCTTGTTACCGGAACTATAGAATGGTGCTTGTGGGTGGCTAGTAGTGTTGATTACACCTTGTAGTTGATTACTATATGGTTTATTTGGTGGAAGATTATATGTTCAGATCCATTATGTTATTTAATACCCCTCTGATCATGAACATGTTTATCATTTGTGAGTAGTTACTTTTGTTCTTGAGGTCACGGGATAAATCATGTTGCAAGTGATCATGTGGACTTGATATGTGTTCGATATTTTGATAGTATGTATGTTGTTATTCCCTTAGTGGTGTCATGTGAACATCGACTACATGACACTTCACCATATTTGGGCCTAAGGGAATGCATTGTGGAGTAGCAATTAGATGATGGGTTGCGAGAGTGACAGAAGCTTAAACCGCAGTTTATGCGCTATTTCATAAGGGACCGATTGGATCCAAAAGTTTTATGTTATGGTTGGAATTTATTCTTAATACTTTTCTCGTAGTTGCGGATGCTTGCGGGAGGTTTAATCATAAGTAGGAGGTTTGTTCAAGTAAGAACAGCACCTAAGCACCGGTCCACCCACATATAAAATTATCAAAGTAGCAAACACAAATCAAACTAACATGATGTAAGTGACTAGATGAAATTCCCGTGTACTCTCAAGAACGCTTTGCTTATCATAAGAGACCATTTTGGCCTGTCCTTTGCCTCAAAAGGATTGGGCTACCTTGCTACACTTTTGTTACTACTATCGGTACTTGTTCGTTATAAATTATCTTGCTATCAAACTACCCGCTACTTACAATTTCAGCACTTGCAGACATTACCTTACTAAAAACAACTTGTCATTTCCTTCTGCTCCTCGTTGGGTTTGACAATCTTACTTATCGAAAAGAGCTACAATTGATCCCCTATACTTGTGGGTCATCAGACGTTCTTGAAGAACTTGTCCTTGGAGGAGCGTGAGGTGGCCATGGTAGATGGGATCTGACAGAAAACAACAAGGAAAAGAAAACAGAGGATTTCTCCGCGATGTGGTGATCAACAGGTTCGGGAAGTATATATAGAAAGTTTATCTTGGAGGACAAGTATAAGGTTGAAAAATGGAGTACGGAAGGTGTCCCAGGTGGGCACAGCCCACCTGGGCACGCCAGGCAAACCTAGCGCGCCCTAGTGTCTTGTGCCCACTAGGGGACGCTTCCTGAAAGTTTCTTTATTACCAAAATTCTTAAATATTCCAAAAATGATAAAAAATAATTTTGCGGATTTTTCGGAGTCAGTTTACTTACTATACCACGCACCTCCTTATTTTCACGTTTCTGGAGTGTTCCGGTAGGACTCTTTTATGTGTTCTTCCGGTTTCAAAGTTTGGATAATATTACTTTCAACATTAATGGGCGTACCTGAGATATAATGTTTTATTCGTTGCCCATTAACAACCTTCGGGTTAATACCTTCGGAGTTATTTATTTTGATGGCTCCAGACCGATAAACCTCCTCGATGACATATGGGCCTTCCCATTTTGAGATGTGTTTTCCTGCAAATAATCTGAAACGAGAGTTGTACAAAAGAACATATTATCCCACTTTAAACTCACGCTTTTGGATTCTTTTGTCATGCCATCTTTTAGCTTTTTCTTTGAATAATTTTGTATTTTTCATAAGCTTGGGTTCTCCATTCATCTAATGAGCTAATATCAAATAACCTTTTTTCACCGGCAAGTTTGAAGTCATAATTGAGTTCTTTGACTGCCCAAAATGCTTTATGTTCTAACTCAAGAGGCAAATGACAAGCTTTTTCGTAAACCATTTTATAAGGAGACATACCCATAGGATTTTTAGATGTTGTTCTATAAGCCCAAAGTGCATCATCTAATTTCTTAGACCAATTCTTCCTGGACCTATTAACAGTCTTTTGCAAAATTAATTTTATTTCTCTATTGCTAAGTTCAACTTGACCACTAGACTGAGGACGATAGGGTGATGTAATTCTATGGTTAACATCATACTTGGCAAGCATTTTACGGAAAGCACCATGAATAAAGTGTGAACCACCATCAGTCATTAAATATGTAGGGACTCCAAACCTTGGGAAAATAACTTCCTTAAGCATTTTAATAGAGGTGTTGTGATCAGCACTACTGGTTGGAATAGCTTCTACCCATTTAGTAACATAATCAACAACAACCAAAATATGCGTATACCCATTAGAGGAAGGAAAAGGTCCCATGTAATCAAATCCCCAAACATCAAATGGTTCAACATCAAGTGAATAACTCATAGGCATTTCTTGACGCTTACCGATATTACCTATTATTTGACATTCATCACAAGATGAGACAAACTTACGGGCATCCTTGAAGAGAGTAGGCCAATAAATTATCAGCTACTGGATTCTCTGCTCCTTTTCTATCAGTGATATGTAAATCAAATTCTTGTAACAAGAGAACCCATCGAATAAGTCTAGGTTTAGCATCTTTACTTTCCATAAGATATTCAACATGGTCTGTGTGAACAGTAACTTTGGAATCAACAATATAAGGTCTAAACTTGTCACAAGCAAACACCACTGCTAAGAATTCTTTTTCAGTAGTAGCATAATTTCTTTGAGCATTGTCTAGAGTTTTACTAGCATAATGAATAACATTCAGTTTCTTATCAACTCTTTGTCCTAGAACAACACCAATAGCATAATCACTAGCATCACACATAATTTCAAAAGGCAAGTTCCAATCAGGTGGTTGAACAATAGGTGCAGAAATTAAGGCTTTCTTGAGTGTTTCAAAGGCTTCTAAACAATCATCATAAAAAACAAAAGGAATATCCTTTTGCAAGAGACTAGTGAGAGACCTAGAAATTTTAGAAAAGTCTTTGATAAATCTCCTATAGATACCAGCATGACCTAAGAAACTACGAATACCTTTTATATCTTTGGGACATGGCATTTTCTCAATTGCATCAACCTTAGCTTTGTCCACCTCAATACCTCTTTCAGAAATTTTATGACCCAAGACAATGCCTTCATTAACCATAAAGTGGCACTTCTCCCAATTCAAGACAAGATATGTTTGTTCACATCTCTGCAAAACTCGATCAAGATTTCTTAAACAATCATCAAAAGACTTCCCATAAACAGAAAAGTCATCCATGAAAACCTCAACAATCTTTTCGCAAAAGTCAGAGAATATAGCAGTCATACATCTTTGAAAGGTAGCAGGTGTGAAACATCTCCAACGTATCTATAATTTTTATTGTTCCATGCTATTATATTAGCTGTTTTGGATGTTTAATGGGCTTTATTATGCACTTTTATATTATTTTTGGGACTAACCTACTAACCAAAGGCCCAGTGCAAATTGCTGTTTTTTGCCTATTTCAGTGTTTCACAGAAAAGGAATATCAAACGGAATGAAACCTTCGGGAGAGTTATTTTTGGAACAAACGCAATCCAGGAGACTTAGAGTGGACGTCAAGGAAGCAACGAGGTGTCCACGAGATAGGAGGGCGCGCCCCCCATCCTCGTGGGCCCCTCATGGCTCCACCGACCTACTTCTTTCGCCTATATATACTCATATACCCTAAAAACATCCGAGAGCACCACGAAACCTTATTTCCACCGCCACAACCTTCTGTACCTGTGAGATCCCATCTTGGGGCCTTTTCCGGTGCTCCGCCGGAGGGGGAATCGGTCACGGAGGGCTTCTACATCAACACCATAGCCTCTCCGATGATGTGTAAGTAGTTTACCACAGACCTTCGGGTCCATAGTTATTAGCTAGATGGCTTCTTCTCTCTCTTTGGATCTCAATACAAAGTTCTCCTCGATTCTCTTGGAGATCTATTCGATGTAATTCTTTTTGCGGTGTGTTTGTCGAGATCCGATGAATTGTGGGTTTATGATCAAGATTATCTATGAACAATATTTGGTTCTTATTTGAATTCTTATATGTATGATTTGATATCTTTGCAAGTCTCTTCGAATTATCAGTTTGGTTTGGCCTACTAGATTGATCTTTCTTGCAATGGGAGAAGTGCTTAGCTTTGGGTTCAATCTTGCGGTGTCCTTTCCCGGATGTTAGGGCAGCAAGGCACGTATTGTATTGTTGCCATCAAGGATAAAAAGATGGGGTTTATATCATATTGCTTGAGTTTATCCCTCTACATCATGTCATCTTGCCTAATGCGTTACTCTGTTCTTATGAACTTAATACTCTAGATGCATGTTGGATAGCGGTCGATGTGTGGAGTAATAGTAGTAGATGCAGAATCGTTTCGGTCTACTTGTCGCGGACGTGATGCCTATATACATGATCATGCCTAGATATTCTCATAACTATGCGTTTTTTTATCAATTGCTCGACTGTAATTTGTTCACCCACCGTAGATTATGCTATCTTGAGAGAAGCCACTAGTAAAACCTATGGCCCCCGGGTCTATTTTCCATCATATTATTTTCCTATCAATTTTCTATTTCTGCCACCGTTTATTTTGCAATCTTTACTTTCCAATCTATATCATAAAAATACCAAAAATATTTATCTTATTATCTCTATCAGATCTCACTTTTGCAAGTGGCCGTGAAGGGATTGACAACCCCTTTATCACGTTGGTTGCAAGGTTCTTATTTGTTTGTGCAGTTACTAGGCGACTTGCGTGCATCCTCCTACTGGATTGATACCTTGGTTCTCAAAAACTGAGGGAAATACTTACGCTACTTTGCTGCATCACCCTTTCCTCTTCAAGGGAAAACCAACGCATGCTCAAGAGGTAGCAAGAAGGATTTCTGGCGCCGTTGCCGGGGAGGCTTATGCCAAGTCAAGTCAAGATTTGATCTCCCAGCAACTAGCCATTTCGAGCGCCATTGCCGGGGTCACTACAAAAAAAAGACACATCCGTGACATTTTGGGCTGAACGAAAATATTTTCTGGCATACTTATGACACTTCTATGACGATAATTGTGACAAAACCCGGTATCATCATAGATGTGGTGGGGTCCTACTTCTATGACAAAAAATCATGACAGAAAATGGGCTTTTCGTCCTGGGCGAGGCCGGAGACGCAGCTGCATGACATTCTTTGGGCCGTCCATGACGGAAAAAACCGTGGTAGAAGCGAGGGCGCAGAAAATATCGGTGAGTCCCTAGTTATGGTGGGTGGTCGGGGGCCGAGCGATGCGCGTTTCTCTCGTACATACGCGCGTGTGTGCGAGGCGTTGGGCTCTAACTGAACTCGAGCGAGGCGTTGGGCTCTAACTGAACCCGAGTGATTGCACTGCAGTTACGCGTTCTTTGAACCCGAGCGATCGATCGATGGCTGATAACTGAACCCGATCGAGTGATTCCTTTGCTACTGCTGCTAACTGAAGCCGACCGATGCTGCCTCTGGATGAACAGCGAGTGTTGCGGGGGGGTTGGATGAACAGTTCCCGATGGGGGTGGATGAACAGGACCCCATGGCGTTGCCTCTGAATGAACAGTGAGCGTTGCTGGGGGGTTTGGATGAACAGTTCCCGGTGGGGGTGGATGAACAGGACCCCGATCGTTCGAGCCGGTTGGGGCTGGATGA
Source organism: Aegilops bicornis (assembly GCA_021605145.1). NCBI lineage: Eukaryota > Viridiplantae > Streptophyta > Magnoliopsida > Poales > Poaceae > Aegilops > Aegilops bicornis. The sequence goes on along the minus strand of CM038674.1, from coordinate 601,537,368 downwards.
ACAGGACCCCGTGGAGGGAAGGATGAACAGGACCACCCCGTGGAGGGCAGGATGAGCGATGACGGTGGTGGAGGCAGGATGAACAGTAGCCCGTGGAGGGTGGGTGAACAGAGCCCGTGGAGAGGGCTGGTTGAGCGATGGCGGTGGAATAGCACGTGGTGGAGGCTGGATGAACAAGAGCCCGTGGATGAACGATGCAGTGGAGCACGGAGGAGGTCGACGGTGGATGAACAAGATCCCATGGAGGCCGGAGGGGTCGATGGTGGAGATGAACAGTATCCCGTGGAGTCCTGCTTTTGCGATCGCCACACCCTCCCGATGAACAGGACCCCGTTTGACCGTGGCGCTCCACACAAGTCCGCTTCCTCCGCTTTTGCGATACGCCACACCCTCCCGATCAACAGGACCCCGTTTTCGACCATAGGAGGTCCGTTTCCTCCATTTTGCGATGCGCGGACCCCTCCCGATGAACAGGATCCCGTTTCGAACGTGGCCGGTCGAACACAAGGTTGTTTCCTCCGTTCTGCGGTACGCCAGGCCTCGTTTCCATCGGCTGTTCCGTCCAAGCCGGTTGGCTCCCACGCATTTCGTTTCCTCCCGATGAACACGACGCATTCTGTTGCCTCCCCATGAACACGACGACGACGTTGTTTCTCCGTTCCGGCCCAGCCATGTACACGAGCCCTGGCCGTACGTACGCGTGAGTAGGCATTCGAGACCCCGCCTGTATGTACATAAGTGGTCGTATTTACTTTCTTGCATCCTGGCCGCTGTACGTACATGTACATGCTACGTGCGCGCCTCTACTACGACACGTGTGCGCCTCTACATCGACCAGTATGTTCGTACACGTTCGTGACCAGAATGACAATGCTACGTACGCTTCGACCAGGTGGGTCCCGACTGTCAGGCACTTCCTTGCGTGCGAAGATATAGCTGGCGGGTCCCAGCAGTCAAGGGGAAACGTTTTTTTCGCAAATATACGGTGGCCCGTCCGGTGGGTCTCCGCTATCAGGTGGAGGAATAATTATTTTGCGCGTAATAAGGAGGCACTTCCTTGTTGCGGCTGTGGACCCAGTTGTCAGCCTCTCCACGTACAGTCCACGTCCGATGGAAGCCGTTCCTTGACCACGTTGACCACGCCGCACCGAGAGCACCAGGGCGGTGGACGACGGTGAGGCCTAGGAAGGGGATGGCGCAGAGCCGGGAAGACGGCGATGGATGCCCACGCGTGAAAGTACGAGGGTTCACCGGTTCATTGTGGTGTGAGGCTGTCGTCGCCCTTGAGAATAACGAGGTGTGGGTGAGTAGAGGGATGGCCTAGCCAGCGGTGGGAGTAGTAGGGGTGGTGAGGCCTCCGCATTGTAGCCGGCCACGGGAGGCAGGAGCACGAGGCACGACCCGGCGCTGGTTTGAACGGCCGGAGCAAGAAGACCAGAGGTTGAAGAAGCACTACGGTACATTGGATGGACATCGTACGGTCACTGGAGCTAGAATCGTGCATATTGACTAAGTTGACAAAGCCCTCCGTCCCCGTCAACTTAGTAGGCCCACAAGTCAGCCTGCCACTATATTGGGTCCCAGCTAGCAGGGGGAGTATTCATTTTTTGAGCGTAATAAGGACGCACTTCCTTGTGTGCGAAGATATAGCTGGTGGGTCCGAGTATCACCGGTGGTAACGTTTTTTTGCGAAATACAGAGGCCCTTTCGGTGGGTCCCAGATGTCAGGTGGAGGAATCATTATTTTGCGCGTAATAAGGAGGCATTTCCTTGCGTGCGGCCGTGGACCTAGCTGTCAGCCTCTCCACGTATTGTCCACTTCAGATGCATGTCGGTCATTAACCATGTTGACCAGGCCACGCCGAGAGCACCAGGGCGGTGGACGATGGCGAGGCCTAGGAAGGGAACGACACGGAGGCAGGGAAGACTCGGCAGTTCTTTCCCACGCGGAGGGGAGTACGACTGTACGAGGGTTTACTGGTTCGTCTACCGTCGCCGGAGAATAACAGCAGGTGTGGGTGAGTAGAGGGAATGCTAGCCCAGCTGTAAGTGCATATTTATCCCTAAGGTGTTTTGGTGATTGATGACAATGCTTTTGCGAACTAATCGTGTGCCTTGAGTTTCTCAGAAACTTCTTCACTAGGCACAAGACGGTTTGGTGCCCGTCTAAGACTATTGAAGACGGCGTTTCTCTACATTTCTTTTTGGTGGATTTGAGTCGTAGGAAAGCCGTACTATTAATAGGGGGTCCGCGTCGGAAAGGTTTGGGTGGAATCATCATGTACACGTTCCCTTCCTTGTCTCCACCTTTCCCTTGCACTTTGGAGCATCCCCCGTTTATCCTCTTTGCGATTGTCTTGGCTGTTGTTGTTGTGCTTGCAGTAGTACCGCAGGCATCTGTGGTAGTACCGTGGCTCAGGCACGGTAGTACCGCGGGAGCCCACGGTAGTACCGCTCCTCTGGAGCCATACTACTGTGGGCCCCAGGCCAAGTACCGCTGCGTTGCGGTAGTAGAGGCGGATGTAATTTTTTACATCCGCGCCTCCGCGGTAGTACCGCGCCTCATGCCTGGTAGTACCGTGCGCGGTCTGATCCAGCAGCCACGCGGTAGTACTGCTCTCCAGCGGTAGTACCATGTCGGACTTTTGCTCCGTTTGTTTTCCAGCGGAAGTAGGCATGGATGTAATTTTATTCATCCGCGCCCTTCCCGGGCTAGGGCTTTCCTGCCTTGCGGTAGTACCGCAAGGGGTGGAGCGTAGATGCGGCCATGTAGTAATCTGCAGCGCCGTGGTAATCTTGCCCTTGTCGAGCTCGCTCTAGCCCCCACTTTGCTCTTGCGGTAGTATCTTGTGGTACGGTAGTACCGTGTGGCCTTCTTGGCGGTAGTACGCGCCTCTGGCAGCGATTACCACGTGTCGCGGGCTGGTTAAGTGGATAACGGTTGGATGTCGTCCACCACTATAAAAGGGTCGTCTCCTACCTTTAGTTGACCACCTCTTCCAACCCTAAGCTCCATTGTTGCTCCAAGCTCCATTTTCGCCCGATCTCTCTCTCCCTAGCCAATCAAACTTGTTGATTTGCTCGGGATTGGTTGAGAAGGCCCCGATCTACACTTCCACCAAGAGAAATTTGATTCCCCCCACTAATCCCTAGCGGATCTTGTTACTCTTGGGTGTTTGAGCACCCTAGACGGTTGAGGTCACCATGAAGCCATAGTCCATTGTGGTGAAGCTTCGTGGTGTCGTTGGGAGCCTCCAATTAAGTTGTGGAGATTGCCCCAACCTTGTTTGTAAAGGTTCAGTCGCCGCCTTCAAGGGCACCAATAGTGGAATCACGGCATCTCGCATTGTGTGAGGGCGTGAGGATAATACGGTGGCCATAGTGGCTTCTTGGGGAGCATTGTGCCTCCACACCGCTCTAACAGTAACGTACTTCCCCTCAAAAGGAAGGAACTTCGGTAACACATCCTCGTCTCCATCGGCTCCACTCTTGGTTATCTCATCCCTTTACTTGTGCAAGCTTATTTGTGTTATATTCATTGCTTGCTTGTGTGCTTATGGTTGTTGCATCATATAGGTTGTCCACCTAGTTTCATATCTAGACAACCTACTTTGTTGCAAAGTTTAATTTGGTAAAGAAAAGCTAAAAATTGTTAGTTGCCTATTCACCCCCCCCCCCCCTCTAGTCAACCATATCGATCCTTTCAATTGGTACCAGAGCCTCGTCTCTTTTTAAGGACTTTACTGTCCGAAGAGTATGGTTGACGTCGAAGACGATGTAGAAGAGCACTCCGGTGCGAATCCGATATCGTCTACGGGAGATGAGGGTAACTCGGTCTCACATGAGGAATTCAATGTGGCATTGGACACATTGAAAACTTCCATGACGACTGAGGTCAAAGACATGTTTAAGGAATTCTTAGAAGGGCTTAAACTTTCCATTGCACCCGTGAAAGTGGGTGATCCCGCCAACACGGTGACGGATGCTAACTCCGACAAGGGGGAAGCTACTAGTGAGAAAGCTCCTTTGTCTAGTGATAAGAATGGCACCGGCATCTTTGCCCATGTGCAACCTCCACCCGTTTATGGTGGACCGATTCCTTCTACTCATTTGAATCATGCCGGTCCTTCCCCCAAGATTGATAAAAAGGTGGACTTTGATTCTTGGGTCTATCGTTTTAAGTGTCATTTAAATCATGTGAACACTAACCTTTGTAGAATCATTGAAGAAGGTTTTTATCCGCATGACCGGAGCAACTTCACTCCTAGAGAAGCCATGGATGATCAATTCAATGAGAATGCTCTCTTCATCATCCAAGAAGCAATCCTTCCCGAAGACCTCCCGCATCTCCGGCCCTACTCATTGGCCAAAGAAGCTTGGCACAAAGTGGTTTCCCTCTATCGGGGAAGCGCAAGCATTCAACGTTCCAATTATGAAGTGGTACAAGATGAAGCCGATGAGTTTGCAATGAAAGAAGATGAAGAACCTCGTGAGCTCTATCGGAGAGTTACCAAGCTCGCGGTCTCTCTTCGGGATCATGAAAGTAAGGACACGGATGACAATTGGATCAAGCGCAAATTCCTCAAGGCAATTATGCCCTACCACAAAGCCATGTCCTCCATCATTCGTTAAAGGCCGGACTTCCACACCTTGTCCTCAAGTGATGTGTTGGATGAGTTTGTGGCTATGAGCATATTGGACAAGACCGCCGACAATGCGGTGCTTCGCTCCCAAAGAGCAAAGAAGCCCAACCTTGCATTGAAGGCCAAGGTTTGTGTCGAAGAAGAAGAAGAGGAAGAATAAGAGAGCAACTTCAAGATAAGTATGCCTATCATGAACACATGGCCCTTGCTTCAAGGCAATTTTGGAGCAAGAAGAACTCAAGGCCCAACTTCAACAAGAGCAGCTCAAGTGGCGCAAAGGGAAAGCAACGAGTGAGGACTTGCTTCAATTGTGGCAATGTGAGTCATTTTGTTGCGGAGTGCCCGTATGAGAAGAGGGAAGACAATGGTGGCAAGCTCATCCGTAAGGACAAGGCCAAGTCTTTCCCCAACAAGAGCAACTTCACCAAGAAGACTCCTCACAAGGCTTTGGTGGTACAAGAAGAGTACAATGAGGATGATGATGATGATGATGAAGATGGTGAGTCAGTTGCCATGGCATCCGTTGCCATTGTGAAGACTCCTCGGGTGTCTCTCTTCGACTCACCCAATGAGAGCATCACCGCCAAGTGCCTCATGGCTAAAGCCACCAACAAGGTAACCCCCAACATCAGAACTACCATCATCAATCATTCTTCTTCAATGGATAGCATTGATGAACATTAGGGAACTAATGTGGAGGAGAATGAGTTTGAGGCCTTTATGGGTAAACTCAAGGGCAAATCCAAGAAGCACTTCGCTGCTCTCTTGGAACAACTTGGTGAAGCCAATGACATGATCTAGGCTCACGAAGATACCATCTCGAAGATGGAGGGGCATAGTCGTGACTATGCCGATGAGATTTCGGATCTTTCCAATGCTCTTGAGGAAGAGTGTGGTCTTCGTTTGGCTCTTGAGGAGTCATACAACGATGATCATGCTAAATTAAAGAAAGATCTTGATCATGCTCTTGTTGTGTCTCGTGTGCTAAGCTCCGAGAAGGCATAGCTTGGGGTTGATCTTGCTAGACTCAAAGAGGAGTTTGACATTCTCGACAAGGCTCACAAAGTCTTGAAGGGCGTTCATGCTAGCCTCAAAGAGTCTCATGATCAACTCCAAGTAAAGCTAACCAAGGAGAAAGCCACCTTTCCTCATATGGTTTTAATTGATAATGCAAATGCTACTAACCCGTGTTGTGAGCATGTGCATCTTGTTGAGGAGAATGCTAAGTTGAAGGAGCAACTTGAGAAAGGCCTTGTTACATGCATACAAGGTGAGAAGAACCTCAACGACCTTTTGAGTAATCAAAAGGAAGTTGTGGCCATGGAGGGGATTGGGTTCGCACCCAAGCCCAAGAAGAAGAAGAAGAATGACAAGACCAAACGACCTCCTCCTCTCAAGCAAACTTTTGTGAAGGAGGGAGAGGGTGCTTCCAAGAAGAAGAAGAACAATGCAAAGGGTGGCGATGTCAAGAAGGGCAATGCCACCCCTCCCAACAAAGCCGGAGATTTTAATCCCTCTTATGTGTTATGCCGTGCTAGTTATGGGCACGTTTATGCCAAATTTGTTGGTTCTCCTCATGAATACATTGATTGGTCTATTTGGGTTCCTAAGACCCTTGTTACTAACATCAAAGGACCCATTACAAAATGGATACCTAAAACCAAGCGTTGATCTCTTGTAGGTGTTTGCTTCCGGTGGGGGATCATGGTTGCTCGATAGTGGAGCTACAAATCATATGACCGGAAGCAAGGACTTGGTGGTGGATGTGCACAAGATTCCTTCTATGCCCACCAATGTCAAGTGGGGTGATGCATCGTCTTCTAAGGTATTGGGACTCGGCAAGGTTGTCATTTCTCATGATCTCACAATCGAGAAGGTCATGCTTGTAGAGTCCCTTGCATACAATTTACTTTCCGTTCGTCAACTTGCAATCATGGGCTTTGCCACTTTCTTTAATATTGATACCGTGGCCCTCTTGTGGAGCAAGACTCTTAAAGTAGCCTTTGTTGGGCATGTCAAGAACGGTCTATATGTGATTAACTTTTCGGAGGGACCCACTAAGACCGCGACATGCCTAATGGCTAAAGTTGACGTGGGATGGCTTTGGCATCGCCGTTTAGCCCATGTCAATATGAGATCTTTGCAAAGTCTTCTCAAGGGGGACCATGTCTGTGGACTAACGAATGTTAGTTTTGCTAAAGATCATGCTTGCAGTGCTTGTATCGAAGGAAAGCTTCATGAGAAGGCTCACCCTCCCACGACTATCATTTACTCGAACAGGCCTTTAGAGCTCCTTCACTTGGATCTCTTTGGGCCTCCATCCTTTGATAGTCTTGGGGGTAGGAAGTATTGCTTGGTGATTGTGGATGACTACTCTAGATATACTTGGGTGTATTTCTTCAAGAGGAAGAGCGAGACCCAACAAACCGTCATTGACTTTGCAAATGAAGCACAACGTCAACACAATGCAAAGATCTTGACAATAAGAAGTGACAACGGCACCGAGTTCAAGAACTACACCTTGGATGAGTTTCTTAGTGATGAGGGGATCAAGCATCAATATTCTGCACCCTACACCCCTCAACAAAACGGTGTCGCGGAGAGGAAGAACCGGACGTTGATGGATGCGGCAAGGACCATGATGGCGGAGTTCAAGTCTCCATACAACTTTTGGGTCGAAGCCATCAACACCGCATGTCATGCGTCCAATCGGCTCTACCTCCGCAAGGGCTTGAACAATACTCCATATGAGATACTCACCGGTAACAAGCCCAACCTCAAGTACTTTCGGGTGTTCGGGTGTAAGTGTTTCATTCTCAAGAAAGGTGTTCGGTTGTCTAAGTTTGAGGCTAGAGCTTATGAGGGCATATTTGTTGGTTATGCTACAAACTCTCATGCTTACCGTGTCCTCAATAAATCCGCGGGACTTATTGAGGATACGTGTAACGTGGAGTTTGATGAGAATAACGGCTCCCAAGTGGAGCAAAGTAGCACTTGTGATGTAGGTGATGAAATTCCTCCTCAAGCCATAAGAAGAATGGGTGTTGGTTTTATCCTACCCATTAAGGAACCCCTTGTGGCCGAAGGAGAAGGACAATGCTCCACTCAAGTGGAGCCATCACCAACCCAAGGCCCACACGCTTCAAGAACAAAGTGAAGGCCCTCAACCTCATGAACAAGACCAAGGGCAAGATCATGCTCAAGACGATGTTGTCACACAAAGTGATGCCCAAGGTCAAGTTCTCTCCCCCGAGCAAGTTCAAGATCAAGAACATGCTCAAGATGACGCTCAAGATGATCAAGTGACCGCTCCTCAACTCACCACCGAGGAGGAATTAGAGCGTCGTGCTGCCAAGATTTCTTCCAAGCTCTCCACCAAGGGTCATCTCATGAAGAATGTACTTGGAAGCATTCAAAAGGGGGTAAGCACTCGTAGACAATTGGCAAACTATTGTGAACATCACGCGTTTGTTTCTTGTGTTGAACCCCAAAAGGTATATGAAGCACTCGAAGATCCGGATTGGCTTAATGCCATGCATGAAGAACTCAACAACTTCGAGTACAACAAGGTGTGGAGGTTGGTGCCAAGGCCAACGGGGAACCACAATGTCATTGGGACCAAGTGGATTTTCAAGAACAAACAAGATGCTCATGGAACCATCATTCGCAACAAGGCAAGATTGGTGGCACAATGTTACTCCCAAGTCGAGGGTATCGACTACGGTGAAACCTTTGCTCCCGTTGCTCGTCTTGAATCCATTCGTTTGTTGATTGCTTATGCTTCTCATCACAACTTTAAGTTGCAACAAATGGATGTGAAGAGTGCTTTTCTTAATGGTCCTATTAATGAGTTGGTTTACGTCGAACAAGCCCCGGGTTCGAGGATCCCTACTTTCTCGATCATGTGTATCAACTCGATAAGGCACTCTATGGCCTTAAACAAGCCCCACGTCGTGGTATGACCACCTTACCGAGTTGCTACAAGATCGCGGGTTTGAAGTTGGGCTAATCGATCCCACTCTTTTTACTAAGAAGGTCTAAGGGGAGTTGTTTGTGTGCCAACTATATGTTGATGACATTATCTTTGGTTCCCCTAACAAAGCTTTCAATGATGAATTTGCCACCTTTGGTGACCTCAAAGTTCAAGATGTCTTCCATGGGAGAGTTGAAGTTCTTTCTAGGTTTCAAGTGAAGCAAAGAAGAGAAGGTACCTTCATCAACCAAGCCAAATACACTCAAGACATGCTCAAGAGATTCAAGCTAAGCGATGTCAATGGCTTCCACTCCAAGCCCTACTAAGTGCCAACTTGACATCGATCCCAATGGTAAAGCGGTGGATCAAAAGGTATATCGCTCCATGATTGGATCCTTGCTTTACCTTTGTGCGTCTAGACCGGATATCATGTTGAGTGTGGGAATTTGTGCACGGTTTCAAGCCGCACCTAAGGAAAGACACTTTGTGGCGGTCAAGCGAATATTTCGATATTTGGCTCATACCCTAAACTTTGGCCTATGGTACCCGAGAGGAGCAAACTTCAAGCTTGTAGGATATTCGGATTCCGATTGGGCGGGAGACAAAGTGGATAGAAAGTCCACTTCCGGAGGGTGCCAATTCCTTGGTTGCTCTTTGGTAAGTTGGTCTTCCAAAAGCAAAGTTGTGTGTCTCTCTAGATCCACGAAGTGGAGTATGTAGCGGCGGTAGTTGTTGTGCACAACTCTTATGGATGAGGCAAACTTTAAAGGATTACGATTATCATTTGTGACAAAGTGCCTCTTTGGTGTGACAATGAAAGTGCCATCAAGATTTCTCTCAACCCGGTGCAACACTTCAAGGCCGAAGCATATTGATATTCGGTATCACTTCATCCGGGATCACATTAGGCGAGGGGAGATCGAGCTCAACTACGTCAACACTCATGATAACCTTGCATATATCTTCACGAAGCCTTTGGATGAAGCAAGATTTCGCGAGTTAAGGCATGAGCTAAATATCATTGATTCGAGCAATGTTGCTTGAACCCTTGCACACCCCACCATACTCAACTTATTATCTTGTTTAGGTGTAGGCATGGACATAGGGGGAGTGTTGTTCTCTCAATGAACTCTCCCTCCCCCCATTATGCATAAATCGATCAACTCTTTCACATTAGCCATTTTTATGGTACTTGTGCTTCAAAGACGAGTTTTGGTCATGGGCCCAAGGATAATTCTTCACGGTTCCATACCAATTGACTCAAACATAGGTGGCTCCGGCCACCGCCCTCTCTTTGGAGAGGTGGTGTCTCGTGGTTGTTTTCGTGTTGTCGTTTGCCTTTCTGTCTTCGTGTGTCGCGTGTTCTTGTGGTGTCGTGTTGCCTCGAAGTTTTTTTTTTCGTGCAAAGACCTCTTTTTCGATTGCTTGTTTTGTGCGACTTCCTGAGTTCACGGTACTACCGCGGCTAGCCACGGTACTACCGCGTTGAGAGGGCACGGTACTACTGCTGCTTGGCAGTAATTTTTCTTGCCGCCCGGAGAGCGATACTATCGCTTCCTGCGGCGGTATTTTCGTCAGAAAGCAAGATTACCGTGATGATCCACGGTACTACTGCGCCGCAAGTGAGCGTGGGGGTTATGACTCGGGCAGGGGAGTTCCAACTCCCCATACCCATTCACTTATCTCTCTCCCCACATCTCTCTCTCTCTCTCTCTCTCTCTCTCTCTCTCTCTCTCTCTCGCTCACGAACTGCACCGGAGGTCCTCGCCGGATCTCCGTCTCCGGCCACTCTCCTCGGATTCTGACCGGTGGGATCGTTCCCCACCACTCCCTCTTGCCATGGAACAAGGTTTTTCCCCAAATCCCTCTCTTTCTTGGTTGTTCTTTTGCTTCTAGGTTCTTGGGGAGATGCTTGTTGTTCATGAGATTTTAGGCCAAATCTGTGCAAGAGTAGGATGTAGGAGAGTCGGGTTGCGTAGGAATTATACTTGATATGCTGTCCTGTGATAGATTTGATCAACCGTAGTACCGCCAAGGTTTCGCGGTTTTTCTCAGATTTGAACTAGGTTCGGATCTGACGCGGTGTGGTACTACCGCGCCTCGTGTGCGGTACTACCGCTCGCGCGGTACTACCGCCCGTCAGGTGCAGTACTATCGCGCTAGCTGCGACACTAAGACCCTACTACCGATCCCAGACCCGGTACTACCATGACTTCACATGGTACTACAGTGACTTGGAGCGGTACTAGATTTTTAGTACCGCAGCACTTGGCAGTACTTCCGTGGATCAAATCTTTCTCATGGCATTTAGCATGTATGTTTCCTAAGTGTTTCTTTTGCCTTGCCGAGGTCTTTTCTTTGATTCTTCTTGGTTGTCGTGTGTGTTTTGCGCTTTGTGTCTCAGGTGGTGGCTCTCGCCGTTCCAATCCAGTCGCGACACTGGATCCAAGCGTTTGCGCAATCAAGGTGAAGCATCAGAGGGCCCCAATGCCCGCAAGCGTCATGTCAAGACCGCCGCTGGGAGATAAAAGGAACCCGCTAAGAGCATGGACGAGATACCCTCCTCTGAGTATGTCTGTCTCAGGCAGATGAACCCATATGTGAATCCTCGTGCTACCATCAGAGGCTGTGAGTTGTTCTGACCAAGCGGCAGACTCTCATTTATCTGGATGTCATCAAGAACAAGCAGAATACCTACGTGGAGGTCAAGTGGATTGACATGCATCACATGAGGAAGGACAAGTTTCGTGAGTACTTTGGAGAGGCTCTGGACTTGGTGGAGCAGTATGGTATTGAGCATGTGATCTCCTTCCATCTGGACTTTGACCCTGAGCTTGTTTGTCAGTTCTTTGCCTTTGTGTACTTTCACCCTAGGGAGGAGCGGCGGATGACGTGGATGACCAATGGCCGTCAGTTGACCGCTACCTAGAAGGAGTTCATGGATCTGTTGCATGTTCCAGATGACGGACTCAACACTCCTGTTGGTGTTCGTCCCCATGCCAATTCTGAGTCTGCTAACAAGAACAAGCTCCAGCAGTACTATGTTGAGAAGGTGCTCGCCAATGGTAAGTCAGTTTGGGTGCTGAACTCCTTTCTGGATATCATGTATCGCATCTTCCGCAACTCTCTGTTCATGCACATTGGCGACAAGGATAAGGTTCATGCATATATGGTGGATATGATGCTCACGTGCGAGGAGGCCCGGGTGTCTTAGACTCAGCCTCTTGATGTCTCACACATCATGTGGCATGAGCTTCGGTTTGCGGTGTTCAACTGCAAGGTGCCTATCTACGGGACATACCTGTTTCTGTTGATCTCCAAGACTTGGGAGAAGCTGCTCCCTGGGGATGAGTTCCTTGCACCAGACTGGATTAGGCATGATCCCATCAGTCTCCATGTCAAGCCCAACTGGGCCAACACTACTACTCGTGCTGAGGCGTCTGCTGCTAGGAGGGTTGTTGGTGAGGAGGAGACTGGAGCAGAGAATGTTGCTGAGGACCGTGCTGCTAGGTCTTCCCAAAGTTCCTCTGAGCCCTCATGGGCCAAGAAGCTGAAGGACAAGATGAAGTCTCTCTTCTGCATGCAAGCTAAGGGGCAGTACAGGACTCATGTTGCCTCCAAGGAGGCTCACCGCCGTGACTTGCACATCCTGAAGGTCTTTGGTGAGGCTCATTCCAGCGGGTCAGAGAGGAACATCACTCCAGAGGCCGAGTGGATGGCGGCGGGTGGCTTCAAGTGGACTGATTCTGACGAGGACTTCGAGGAGGACATCCCTGTCACCGAGTCTGACGAGGAGCACTGGGATGATTTCTCCGCTTGAGCCACCCCGAGTGTGTAGGTGTCCTCTCTGCCTTTTTGGCGTCTCGATGCCAAAGGGGGAGAGAGTGTAGGGATTTGCTCGTGTGCCATTGTGTTTGGTGTGTTTGCTGTCTCGTTTGAACCTCGTTTCGTTTGCTTTGGTTTGGTTTGAGACTTATCCTTCATATGGTGTAAGACATATGCACTTTATCCTATCTTAGCGAGCTTATGTTATATTGTGCTACCTATGTTTTATGCTCTTGATTAGTTGTTTAGCCTTATCATTGCGGATATGCCTTGTCTCTAAAATATAGGGGGGGTGTTGATCCTAGTTGTGTGATGTGCAGTCCAATGCATCCATCTAGATTGCACACATCTAGGGGGAGCCCGTCTCTATTTTAGAGAGGAGAGGTTTGCCTATGCTCTAGTTTATTTCCCTTTTGCGCAAATCCCGTATTGTCATCAATCCACCAAAAAGGGGGAGATTGTAAGTGCATATTTATCCCTAAGGTGTTTTGGTGATTGATGACAATGCTTTTGCGGACTAATCGTGTGCCTTGAGTTTCTCATACACTTCTTCACTAGGCACAAGATGGTTTGGTGCCCCTCGAAGACTATTGAAGACGGCGTTTCTCTTTGTTTCTTTTTGGTGGATTTGAGTCGTAGGAAAGCCGTACTATTGGAGTGGTAGTACCGCTTGAGCACTTTTCTTGATAATCTGTCTTCGGATAATCTGCAGGAGCCACGGTAGTACCGCTCCTTTGGAGCCGTACTCATGGCCCCAGGCCAGAAATACCGCTGCGTTGCGGTAGTAGGCGGATGTAATTTTTACATCCGCGCCTCTGCTGATGATACCGGCGCCTCGTGCCCGATAGTACCGTGCGGCGATCCTGATCTAGCAGCCCAGCGGTAATCTTGCTCTCGGCGGTAGTACCATGTCGGACTTTTGCTCCGTTTGTTTTCCAGCGGAAGTAGGCATGGATGTAATTTTATTCATCCGCGCCCTTCCCGGGCTAGGGCTTTCCTGCCTTGCGGTAGTACCGCAAGGGGTGGAGCGGTAGTACCGCGCCCGCGGTAGTACCGCGCCCGTGGTAGTACTGCCCCTTGTCAGGCTCGCTCTAGCCCCCACTGCTGCTGCGGTAGTACTGTGGTCGCCCACGGTAGTACCGCGTGGCCTTGCGGTAGTACCGCGCCTCTGGAGCGGTAGTACCGCGTGTCGCGGGCTGGTTAAGTGGATAACGGTTGGATTTCATCCACCACTATAAAAGGGTCGTCTCGTACCTTTAGTTGACCACCTCTTCCAACCCTAAGCTCCATTGTTGCTCCAAGCTCCATTTTCGCCTGATCTCTCTCTCCCTAGCCAATCAAACTTGTTGATTTGCTCGGGATTGGTTGAGAAGGCCCCGATCTACACTTCCACCAAGAGAAATTTGATTCCCCCCACTAATCCCTAGCGGATCTTGTTACTCTTGGGTGTTTGAGCACCCTAGACGGTTGAGGTCACCATGAAGCCATAGTCCATCGTGGTGAAGCTTCGTGGTGTCGTTGTGTGACGCCCTCGATTCAATCGTACACTAATCATGCACGCAAATGTGTACGATCAAGATCAAGGACTCACGGGAAGATATCACAACACAACTCTACAAATAAAATAAGTCATACAAGCATCATAATACAAGCCAGGGGCCTCGAGGGCTCGAATACAAGTGCTCGATCATAGACGAAGTCCGGAAGCATCAATATCTCGAGTACAGACATAAGTTAAACAAGGTGCCATAAGATGGCTAGCACAAACCGGGATACTGATTGAAAGAGGAGCAGGCCTCCTGCACTGATTCTCCTAGGTCACTCCGGTCGTCGGCGGGCTGCACGTAGTAGTAGGCACCTCCGCAGTAGTAGTCGTCATAGGCGGTGGCGTCTGCTCCTGGCTCCATCGTCCCGTAGCAGCAATCGAGTAGAGGTAGGGGAAAAGGGGAACAAGGCAACCGTGAGTACTCATCCAAAGTACTGCAAGCAAGGATCTACACTACATATGCAACATTATCAAAGGAAGGTCAGAATGTGGGTGAAACTGCGAAGTGCGAGAATAGAGAGAAGGCCTAGTCCTATCGAAGACTAGCATCTTACGGAAACCACCATCTTGCAACAAACAAGAGGGAGTAGAGTAGTAAAACTTAAAGTAGCGTAAGTGTTATCAACCTCGGCCGAGAGATCCTTTCTCGACTCCTGCAAGAAAGAAATCCCGAGCCATACTATCCAGCTTATCATCACAATCCAGTTCTCATCACCATCCAATTCTCATCACAAGTATCCGGTTCTAGTTGTATCGATCGGGATACAACTCCAAGTGTCCGTTCTCAGTAGGACAAAGCTATCGATAGATGTTTTCTTCCCTGCAGGGTGCACCAACTTACCCACCACGCCGCTTAACTCCGGCGGACACACTTTCCGAGGTCATGCCCGCCTCGGCCAAACAATACGCCGCAACCCGACCTAGGCTTAATAGAGGCCAGCCCGGACTAAACCTATGCCCCAGGGGTCATGGGCCATCTCCCAGGAACTCCACACGTTGCGTTGCGAGGGCGGCGGTGAGCAGACCTAGCTACCTACCTAAAAAGGCGTGAGCTTACCAGTCCAACCCCGGCCAGCCTCGTCATTGACGTCTATTAAGCTTCGGTGATGTATCTGACGCAGAATCCCATACTATGCCCACGTGATGGTTAGTGCTATCGGGCCGAGGCCCTCGGATCAAATATCCAAATCGTAGTGGATTAGGAACGCGATGCGGTAACAAGCGAGACTCACGAAGATGTGACCCCGTTGCCCGTCTCGAGGACTTGCGGCAAGGGCTAGGAATGCCGCCACGCCTCGTAATTATCTCGCGGGCATCCTCCGTGTCAACCGTCTCCACATCACTGCAATTAAGCACGCTGGTACCCCTCGAATTCGACCCGTCTTTCCAAGTAACGATGGTAGAAGTCCAAGTAACCGTGTGTCCAAACATCAAGGGAAAACCCGAGGAATCACCCCGATGAATTCCACTCAATGTAGTCATCAAGGTGAACATAAGAGGATTCACCCTCGAGGTCCACACTTGAGGGGTTGCACGACAGTCGTGTCGGAAGTGGTTAAGGAGGAAATCACCCTCGATGACCACAACCGGATAGCTATACTCTGAGGTTAATATCGGAAGTCTTTGTAGAGGTTTCACCCTCGGTACTCGATAGTAACCTAGTAGTGTCGAGCAACTAAGGGGAAGTGATGTGCGGTGTCGGGACTGGTCTTCGATCCCGTTGATCGGGTCTTCAATGATGAAGCAGGGCAACAAGGACAAGGTGAGGGGGGTCACCGATGGGTCTCTAACCAACCTATACTAAGCAGTTTAGGATAAGCGGTGTAAGGTACAACAATAGAGATACAAAAGCAGGCTATGCATCAGAATAGGTGCAAACAATAACAGTAGCAAAATCTAATGCAAGCATGAGAGAATGGAATGGGCGATATCGGGATGCTCAAAGGGGGGGGCTTGCCTGGTTGCTCTGGCAAGAGAGAGGGGTCGTCAACACCGTAGTCGAACTGGCCAGCAGCAGCGTCGGTCTCGTAGTCTACCGGAGAGAAGAGGGGGAAGAAACAATGAATACCAAGTAAACAGATGCATATCGATGCATGACATGTCAAGAAGCGATGCTAGGCGTGCCCTAACGTGGTATGAGGGGGCATGGTTAAGAAACATCCGGGAAAGTATCCCGGTGTTTTGGGTTTTCAGCAGGAGGAGCGGAGGGAAAAGTTGCGAGTTCGATAGGTTAGGGGTGTGTGGCGGACGAGCAATTGCGTATCCGGATTCGTCTCGTCGTTCTGAGCAACTTTCATGTTGGAAATATTTTAATCCGAGATACGGATTAAAAGATATGATTTTTAAAAGATTTTAATAAATTCTGGAATTTTAATTAATTATTAAATTAATTTCGAAAATGCATTTATGACATCAGCATGATGTCAGTCGACATCATCGGTCAACGGGGTTGACTAAGTCAACCCTGACAGGTGGGTCCCGCATGTCATTCACTAATGGCTAATTAACCTAATCAGATTAATTAGCATTACTTAATTAAGTTAATCAATGATTAGGGTTAATTAGTTCAGTATTAATTAGTTTAATTAATTACCCAATTAATTTAACTAATGATTAGGGTTAATTAATCCAGAATTAATTAGATTAATTAATTGCTTAATTAATTAGTTAGTTAATTAATTTATATTTATTTCAATTTGTTTTTAGTTACATTTTAATTTAAAAAGGTGTTATGGGGGGGGGGGGCCCCCACGTCAGTGGCCCGAGGCCAAATCGGGCGCGGGTGATGCGGGCGATGCGGCGGGCCCGATCCAGGCGGATCGGCGCGACCAGGCGACCGAGGCCACGAGGCCAGCTGCCGAGAGCCACACGACGGCCATGGCGCAGCCGGTGAATCGGGAGGCGAGCAGGTGGTGGCTCGGGCAGGGGCGGCGTCGGAAGACGAGGCTCGAGGTGAGGCGCCCGAGCAGGCGGGCTCGGTCGGAGGGCGAGGTTGGCCTTGGCGCCGGAGAAGTCGCCGACGAGGGGAAGAAGGGGCGCGTGCGGTGGCAGGCCGGGCAGTCGGGGCGGCCGGATCCGCCAGAAGGAGAGAGGGCAGGCGCGTCGGTCGCACCTTGGCGACCGAGCAGCAGCGACGGGTCAGACCAGCGGCAAACAGGAGGAGCCGGAGGGCGGATCGCCCGGAGGAGGGAAGAGGGCCTCACAGGAGGCGGGGACTAAGCGGCCGGAGCTCGGCGAAGCGGCGACGACCGTTAGGGGAGGGTCGAGGCCTTCATGGCGAGCGGCGAGGCCGAGCCATGTGTGGCGCAGCGGGCTCGAGGGGCGGAGGAGGAGGGAGCCTCGGCGAGTCGGTGTGGTGGAGGAGGAGGTCCGGCGGCGGGGCAGC
Organism: Aegilops bicornis; assembly: GCA_021605145.1. Classification (NCBI taxonomy): domain Eukaryota; kingdom Viridiplantae; phylum Streptophyta; class Magnoliopsida; order Poales; family Poaceae; genus Aegilops; species Aegilops bicornis. The sequence goes on along the minus strand of CM038674.1, from coordinate 601,519,996 downwards.
GGGCCGGCGTAGTGGAGGTCGGTGGGGTTGGCTCGGTCGGGGCCTCCTCAGATCCAGATCAGTCTTGAGGGGGCGAGGGGGGGAAGTGGGGTGGCGGTTTAGGGTTAGCCGCCTGGTGGGGGGGGATATGCGGCCGGTCGGTTGGGCCGGTGGGCCGGCCCAGGGGGGGGGGGGAAGGGGAATGGGCCAAGGGGGGGAGAGGGGCCAGGTGGGGGGGGGGCGGCTGGGCCAGAGAGTTACCCCCCTCTCTTTTATTTTGCTTTATCTTTTTATTATTTTAAATCAACTTAAGGGCATATAAGTATTTTATAAACTTGTGTTTTCTTAACTATAATTAACCAAGTATTATTTGGCACTAACCTAACATTTTTGTTTTGATGTTTGAAAACTTTTGATGGCGTCGATGTTTAAATTTCGAAGTTGAAAGTTTCAACCGACGTGAGATTATTAGCGACAACCGAGGTGGCGTGTCCTCATTAACCTGGGATTCTTGTGGCGTAATTACCGGGCGTCACAAATCTCCTCCACTACAAGAAATCTCGTCCGAGATTTAAGAGGGAGCAAGGGGAAAAGGTCTGATTACGATAATCTAACGGATCTTCTCGAAAAAGTTAGTTCCTTTAAATCGATGTCTTCAATCCTTTATTCCAATGCATCAAGATAAACTTGTCACCATTTCTTCGTGAACTCCATCGTGCTTCTACGAAAGATAAGGGCAGCCCACTACGACATAAAGCTTTTAAGGAAAGCGATGGGGCTAACCCATTAATTAGTATAAAATTATCTCTCGAGTTGAACATTTGAATAACCTCGAGAGTAAGGTACGAAGGTACCATAATAGGCTCCAAGCGGGTGAGAAGGGGGGTTCGGAGTAGCGAGAGTAAGTATCGCGTCTGATACCAGGATAGATCACTATGACGGTGGCCCGTGAATTACATCTGAGTCCACGCGGGAGGGATAACTTTGTGAGCAGGGGTGTACAGGAGAGTCGTGTTTCGATTCACGTGACACGTGGGTTATGGGCCCACCGGTGGTTAAAAGTAGTAGGTTGTTGATATCACACTTGCGATCATGTAAGCAAGGCAAGTCGGAGGAGAGTCTCGAGGGTCATGTCGGCAACAATCATAGGTACCAAGGGCGAGGGACGAAGAGAACCATTTTCACCTTTCGTTGAACGAGGCGGACCAATAGGCAAGGTTCTCGTCCATCGGTGGTTACCGGAATGTCATCAACAAATAGTAATAGGGTCTTACTTACAGAGTGGTACAACGAGGTGTTTACATAAGCAGTAGAATATTGCTGCTTAGATCATAAAGATCACAAGAAAGGTTCAAACAACCAATGGAAAGTAAAATATGATTATCATATTAAACAGAACAATGGAAAGGAAAATGTGTTTAAACACATATTTCAGGGATATATCCTTACCAAGGACAAGCGAGAGCATGATATCCGTGGCAGGATATAATGTAGAAAACTCTTTAGGTAAGGGGGAGGAATCTCATGATATTATCCATACAACGGTGTTAGGATAAATGATAAATAAAATTTAGCATCGTGCTTCAAATGTTCTGTTGAAAATCGAGTACCATTGACACCTTCGAGATAGCATTGACATGGTCTTCGGTGAAGATCAGACTTTGGAAACACGAAGGATTCATCAGGAATACCGTGTTGAATAAGTCTTACACTTTCCTCCTGGCTGACCGGATACCCTGGCTGACATGGAATCTATCATTATTGGGCCTCCAGCCGGGGGGGGGGTGCTAGGCATGACATCCTGTTACCGCGTCAACAAAGGATCAACGTCATAACTCTTGAAAGTTGTCCCAACCATCATATCGACCGAGATTCAGATCCGATTGGTGTCGGGATACCTCGGACTTAGGATACACGAGAAGACAAGGTGCAACGCAAATTGGCAAGATGACAATGTAAGATTCTCGGGGAAAGGAACTATGAAGTGATTACCGTTAACAAGAGTCCATCATTAACCCAAGGAGAGGGCAAGGAGGTGTCCGGTGAACTCAACGGCAATTTACCGAGATTCCCAAAAGATGGATTTCCGCAATTAAGTGAACAAGGAGATAACATTTGTCGGATCAAATGATATAAGGAAGTATGCTCGAGGAAAACATACACAAGTAAACACTGGTTGAAAGGTGCTACCAAAAATGGGTTGGGTTGTGTCGAATGGTGATTCAATAATCAATAGCCTAAGAATGAACTTTCGACCATTAACTTCAAAGAATAGGGTTGCTAGAAGGAAAGAATCCAAACAACACCGTTCACTTGATGGTACCCCGGTTGGAATCAACACGAGGACCAAGAAAGAATGGTGATGGTGAGAAGTTTCACCATACCAAGAATCCTTAAGAGGTGGTGAAATTCTCACGACATTCTTGACATAAAGGATGGTAATACCCCAAGGTAAGGACGAACAAATGCTGGATAGCAAGCATCTTAAGGTATAACACAAAACACGAACATCTTGTGTTGAACGGAAGGCAATAAAGTGGTCGATGACAACACAAACCATCGAGGGCAAGGATGGTATTTCTCATCATGAATCCGGTTGATATCCTGGAAGAGCTCATAAGGTTGAGGATGATCACGACACATTTTTCGAGAGATTTCATGAAGATGTAATCAATCAGCGACGACATCAAGTCAAAGGAATGATGAAGCCAAAAGTCATTGGAACCATGGGTACGACACAAACTCGAAATCAAGCTTGATGTACAAGGTCAAAGCGGTATGACGAGGGAGATCGATTGTAAGATTAGCTCACCGTCGAAATATGTGTTCGAGAAGAAGGACCCGAGTACGCTTAAAATTTAGCATGATAATGATATAGCCGATCGGGCTAGGAATGATGTGATCAGGTACAAACTCGTACTTATAGAAGCTTAACGAAGAGTTGTTGAACCGTAGTGGACTCGGTTCAGTTATTGGTGTCTTTGAGTGTTTAATATCTCGAGCCCGTGAAAATTGGAATCGATTGGGAATGTAGCACTTGATGAAGAACTCATAAGAAGTTATGCAGTTCAAGATAATCTCGAGATACCGTGGGGTAATACTCGACACAAGATCAAAGCAAAGGTTGGACCGTGTATTGATCCATAGGAGACAATTGATTTAACTTGCACAAGACATGATATTTAAAAGAGAACATGGTCGGAACCACGATTGCGAAAAGGCCGGATCTCGAGATATAAGATGAGCTTATACCAAAGGAAAAATTAAATTTAAGAGAAGCTTTAATGATAAGATCTACATCGTGTCCATGGGCATGAACACAAAGTTCAAGGTCGACTCCCACTTCTCCAATGCATAACCTTTCATTCACTTCTCACCTTCGAGGAAGTTGTAGTGTTGAAATTTTATCCGCAAAATACCGTAAGTGTATGACTCATGAAACTATCGAGTTCACACATATTAAGGAAGGCATAGGTTCAACCCATCGTAGTATCGTGGAAATATATACCACAAGCTTCAATAGAAATACCACCAGCTCGAAAAGCTGAAAGTGGCTGAGAAAGCAGAGGATACAATTTACCAAAGGTAATATGTATCGGAGAAAAGAACTCACAAAGTGATTAATATGAAGGACACTAGGATAATAATCCAACAAAGTGGATATGGCGATCCACAATGGGCTGATATGAGTATCGATACCCAATCGAGAGGAAGAAAGATTGCAAATGCATCGGTTTGTAGAACAATTTGAATAGTTCAACGCTTAATTAGCAAAGTAATTATGATTTTCAAATCAAGGGATCAGGAGCAATTGCTCTGATCAAGAATGGATAAGCTGAATAGACTTAGGGGTACAATCAACGACAATTGGATTGGTCGAGAACCAATTCCAGATAAATGAATGGCAGCTCAGCCGGAAAAGTAATTTATAAGGATCAATGATGATTGCGGGTATTCGCAAACATATTGAGTCAACAGACTCAAAATGATAATGACAAGGAATGTCAATAAGACTACCAGATTTATGGGGTTAACCATAATGCAAGCAAGCAAGAATTTCGAGAGCCAAGGCTCCAGAGGACTTTCGGAAGATCGAATAGTATTTTGAAGACTTCTGTGAAACACATGAACAACTGGGGATGAGCGGATACTCGACAAGTGCGAGGATTTATTTGAAGGGGGTATTCATGTAGTAAGGAACTGCTAGGCAGTAGGCACAAAGTATTCTCGGAACAATAGAGAAAACTTCGGGGTATCTTGTAATAACAAGATCAACGGGGGATGATCGTATGAATGGCAAGTGTAAGTAGTTATCCAAACGGATTTATTGGTGGTCGAATAGCAAAAGTGATGGGCACAACGTCTCGAGAGAACATCGGAGAATATCTTGAATCTTCTCGAATAATGTATTTATCATCTGAAGTGAGGGGCTCTCCGGGAGAAAGTACTTGCGAGAACCTAAAGTTAGTCTTGTTTTTAGCAAATTCATTTAACCCGAATAGAAGAGAGTTCGAGTCCCGAGTAAAGGTCGAGGAGTAAAAGATCCTAATACCACCCAATGGCGGCGTGGGCCCGTAAGGCACACAGCCAAGTTAGTAAAAGTTTTGCAATGTCTAGACTCGACTTCGCCGAGGAGTTGGAAGGGGTTCCTGAGCGATCAGCTCGATACCAACTTGTGGCGCCCTCGATTCAATCAGACACTAATCATGCACGCAAATGTGTACGATCAAGATCAAGGACTCACGGAAGATATCACAACACAACTCTACAAATAAAATAAGTCATACAAGCATCATAATACAAGCCAGGGGCCTCGAGGGCTCGAATACAAGTGCTTTCGATCATAGGCAAGTCGTGGAAGCATCAATATCTGAGTACGTACATAAGTTAAACAAGGTGCCATAAGATGGCTAGCACAAACTGGGATACAGATCGAAAGAGGAGCAGGCCTCCTGCCCGGGATCCTCCTAGGTCACTCCCCGGTCGTCGCCGCCGGGCTGCACGTAGTAGTAGGCACCTCCGCAGTAGTAGTCGCCATAGGCGGTGGCGTCGGCTCCTGGGCTCCATCGTCTGCAGTAGCAGCAATCGAGTAGAGGTAGGGGAAAAGGGGAACAAGGCAACCGTGAGTACTCATCCAAAGTACTGCAAGCAAGGATCTACACTACATATGCAACATTATCAAAGGAAGGTCAGTAAATGTGGATTTGGGCTGCGAAGTGCGAGAATAGAGAGAAGGCCTAGTCCTATCGAAGACTAGCATCTTCGAAACCACCATCTTGCGGCAAACAAGAGGGAGTAGAGTAGTAAAACTTAAAGTAGCGAAGTGTTATCAACCTCGGCGAGAGATCCTTTCTCGACTCCTGCGAGAAAGAAATCCCAGAGCCATACTATCCAGATTATCATCACAATCCGATTCTCATCACCATCCAATTCTCATCACAAGTATCCAGTTCTAGTTGTATCGATCGGATACAACTCCAAGTGTCCGTTACCGTAGGGACGGGCTATCGATAGATGTTTTCTTCCCTGCAGGGTGCACCAACTTACCCACCACGCTCGCTTAACTCCGGCGGACACACTTTCCGGTCATGCCCGGCCTCGGCCAAACAATACGCCGCAACCCGACCTAGGCTTAATAGAGAGGCCAGCCACGGACTAAACCTATGCCCCCAGGGTCATGGGCCATCTCCCGGGAACTCACCTTGACGTTGCGAGGCGGCCGGTGAGCAGACCTAGCTACCTACCTAAAAAGGCAGGAGCTTACCAGTCCAACCCGGCGCGCGCCGCTCAGTCGCTGACGTCTATTAAGCTTCGGCTGATGTATACGACGCAGAACGCCCATACTATGCCCACGTGATGGTTAGTGCTATCAGGCCAGAGGCCCCTCGGATCAAATATCCAAATCGTGGTGGATTAGGACCGCGGTAACAAGCGAGACTCACGAAGATGTGACCCCGTTGCCCGTCTCGAGGACTTGCGGCAAGGGCTAGGAATGCCGGCCACGCCTCGTAATTATCTCGCGGGCACCCTCCAGTCAACCCGTCTCCACATCACTCGCATTAAACGCAGCTGGTACCCTCGTGGTCGACCCGTCTTTCCAAGTAACAGTGGTAGAAGTCCAAGTAACCGTGTGTCCAAACATCAAGGGGAAAACCCGAGGAATCACCCCCGATGAATTCCACTCAATGTAGTCATCAAGGTGAACATAAGAGGATTCACCCTCGAGGTCCACACTTGAGGGGTTGCACGACGCAGTCGTGACGGAAGTGGTTAAGGAGGAAATCACCCTCGATGACCACAACCGGATAGCTATACTACAGGGTTAATATCGGAAGTCTTTGTAGAGGTTTCACCCTCGGTACTCGATAGTAACCTAGTAGTGTCGAGCAACTAAGGGGAAGTGATGTGCGGTGTCGGGCCTGGTCTTCGATCCGTTGATCGGGTCTTCAATGATGAAGCGAGGCAACAAGGACAAGGTGAGGGGGGTCACCGATGGGTCTCTAACCAACCTATACTAAGCAGTTTAGGATAAGCGGGTAAGGTACAACAATAGATACAAAAGCAAAGCTATGCATCGTAATAGGTGCAAACAATAATGATAGCAAAATCTAATGCAAGCATGAGAGAATGGAAAGGGCGATATCGGGATGCTCAAAGGGGGGCTTGCCTGGTTGCTCGGCAAGAGAGAGGGGTCACAACACCGTAGTCGAACCGCCAAAGCCAGCAGCCAGCTTGGCCTCGTAGTCTACCGTGAGAGAAGAGGGGAAGAAACAATGAATACCAAGTAAACAGATGCATATCGATGCATGACATGTCAAGAAGCGATGCTAGGCGTGCCCTAACGTGGTATGAGGGGGGGTACTGGTTATGGGAAACATCCGGAAAGTATCCCGGTGTTTTGGGTTTTCAGGCGGAAGGAGCCGGAGGGAAAAGTTGCAGTTCGATAGGTTAGGGGTGTGTGGCGGACGAGCGGATTGCGTATCCGGATTCGCCTCGCCGCTCGAGCAACTTTCATGTTGAAATATTTTAATCCGAGATACGGATTAAAAGATATGATTTTTAAAAGATTTTAATAAATTCGGAATTTTAATTAATTATTAAATTAATTTCGAAAATGCATTTATGACATCAAAGCATGATGTCAAGTCGACATCATCGATCAACAGGGTTGACTAAGTCAACCTCAGACAGTGGGTCCCGCATGTCATTCACTAATGGCTAATTAACCTAATCGCATTAATTAGCATTACTTAATTAAGTTAATCAATGATTAGGGTTAATTAGTTCAAGATTAATTAGTTTAATTAATTACCCAATTAATTTAACTAATGATTAGGGTTAATTAATCCAGAATTAATTAGATTAATTAATTGCTTAATTAATTAGTTAGTTAATTAATTTATATTTATTTCAATTTGTTTTTAGTTCTGTTTTAATTTAAAACGTGTTATTGGGGGTGGGGGCCCCCACGTCAGTGGCCCGAGGCCAAATCGGGCGCGGGTGATGCGGGCGATGCCCGAGCGGGCCCGATCCAGGGCGGATCGGGGCGCGACCCAGGGGGCGACCGAGGCCACGGGCAGCGGCCGAGGCCACGACCGCTGGCCGGCAGCAGCCGGCGAATCGGGAGGCGAACGGGTGGTGGCTCGGGCGGGGCAGCGTCATGAGACGAGGGGCGCCGAACAGGCGGGCTCGGTCGGAGGGGCGGCGAGGTTCGAGCGCCATGGGCGCCGAGAGTCGCCGACGTAGGGAAGAAGAAGCGGCGGCGCAGTGCAGGGCCGGTCGGGGCCGGCCGATCCGCCAGTGGGGAAAGGAGAGGAATGGGGGCGTCGGTGCCAAGCGACCGAGCCGGGCGACGGGCGGTCAGACCTGGCCACGACGAAACGGGAGGGAGCGAGGGCGGATCGCCACGGGGAGGGGAGAGAGGGGCCTCAGGGGAGGCGAGGGACTAGCGGCGGGCTCGGCGACGGGGGCGACGACCGTTAGGGGAGGGTCGGGAGGCCTTCATGGCGATGGGGCAGGCGAGCGCATGACGGAGGCATGTGGGCTCGAGGCGACGGAGGAGGAGGGAGCCTCAGCCAGTCGGTGTGGTGGAGGAGGGAGGTCCCGGGCGGGGGCCGAGGTGGAGGTCGGCGGGGGTTGGCTCGGTCGGGGCCTCCTCCGCCCGATCCAGATCGGAGCGAGGGGCGAGGCGGGAAGTGGGGTGGCGGTTTAGGGTTAGCCGCTGGTGAGGGGGGATATGCGGTCGGTTGGGCGGTGGGCCGCCCAGGGGAAGGGAATGGGCCAAGGGGGAGAGGGGCTGTGGGGGGGGCCGGGAGAGTTACCCCCTCTCTTTTATTTTGCTTTATCTTTTTATTATTTTAAATCAACTTAAGGGCATATAAGTATTTTATAAACTTGTGTTTTCTTTACTATAATTACCCATGTATTATTTGGCACTAACCGAACATTTTTGTTTTGATGTTTGAAAACTTTTGATGGCCGTCAATGTTTAAATTTCGAAGTTGAAAGTTTCGAACCGACGTGAGATTATTAGCAGTAACCGAGGTGACGTGTCCTCATTAACACAGGATTATCAGAAGCGTAATTACTCCCAAGGCCACATCGCTGGGGAGCCTCCAATTAAGTTTTGGAGATTGCCCCAACCTTGTTTGTAAAGGTTCGGTCGCCGCCTTCAAGGGCACCAATAGTGGAATCACGGCATCTCGCATTGTGTGAAGGCGTGAGGAGAATACGGTGGCCCTATTGGCTTCTTGGGGAGCATTTTGCCTCCACACCGCTCTAACGGAGTCGTACTTCCCCTCAAAAGGAAGGAACTTCGGTAACACATCCTCGTCTCCACCGGCTCCACTCTTGGTTATCTCATCCCTTTACTTGTGCAAGCTTATTTGTGTTATATTCATTGCTTGCTTGTGTGCTTATGGTTGTTGCATCATATAGGTTGTCCACCTAGTTCCATATCTAGACAACCTACTTTGTTGGATAGTTTAATTTGTTAAAGAAAATATAAATATTGTTAGTTGCCTATTCACCCCCACCCCTCTCGTCAACCATATCGATCCTTTCACCAGCGATGGGAGTACGATGGGGCGGTGAGGCTCTTGGCGGCAAGACCACGGAGGAGGGAGCAGGCAGTCCCTTGGCGCTTGTTTGAGCGGCCGGAGCAGGAAGGGCAGAGATTGAAGAAGACGACGGCCGTTGGATGGACATCCAACAAATCGCTTGTAAAGGCCAACCATTTTTAGGAAAGCCTCAAATCATGGAAAACAAAGATACAACCCATCTGCCATTATTTCTAATAATTTACAGCCCATTTGCTAATTCTTAAGGTTTTTTTGGAGCCCATATTCTTTTTGTTAGCATTACAGCCCATATTGTGGCCACGGTTAAAAAATTATAGGAAATGTTGCATATTTCGGTGCGGTCCAAACTATTTTTAATTCCGAAATTTCGAGTCACATTCAAACTGATTTTAAAAATAAATGTATATCAATATAATATCCAACAAATTGTCCACGCATAAAAATTAATGCAATTTAAAATATTGAAATTAAAAAAAGAAATTTGAAAGTAATTGCCAGTTTGATGTGTTTTAAAAATGTACAACCCATTTCTCATTACTGATAGGCCATTTTCTCGTCCAGCCAAATGAAGCTCTCCTCGTCTTGAAAGATTTGCAGTCCAACAGGCCTGACAAAGTGACTTACTTGGCAAATCACAAAAAAACTGGGCTAGCCATTTTCAGAAAGAAAAAAACTACTGGACTGGTCTGTGGTAAACATAAAAGAGAAGGATGTCTAGACAGGCCAGAGTGCCCCGCACAGCCCAGTTGACACCCTGGTTCCGTCTCAAAAACAAATTAGATAAATGCCACAACAAATATGGCAATTCATAAAAATGCCACTGCATTTTTTGCAAACTTTGGAAAACGCCACTGCAATTTGCAAACTTTGAAAAACGTCACTCCAGACTTTGAAAAATGCCACTGGAAATGGCATTTTTCAAAGTTTGAAATTGCGATGGCATTTCTCGAAACACCAGATTTGGAGTGGCATTTATCAAATTAACCCAAAACAAAATAATTGGGCGAGCCTTTGGGTCCCTCGGTGTCACCTCGTTGTAACTCTCTCCTTTATTGACTACGTTGACAATGGCATGGGACCTAGATGTCGTAAATCCATTAGGAGGAGCCATTTTTTATTGGATTGAAATAAGGAGGCACTTGCTTGCGTACTGCCATGACCTTGGCGGGTCCCTGTTGTCATCCTCTCCACGTACAATCATCTCCTGATTGTGTACGCGTCAACTTGGTAGGCCAACAAGTCAGCCTCTAAACCTGTGGAGGACAAATACAACCCATTTAAAAAATAACAGCCCATTCCATGAGTTCAAACGGAAAGTTCAACATTCGTGAGCAAAGTAACAGTGTCCGATCCACATATAGAGTATTGAACTTCCACGTTGACAACCATCATAGCCAAGTTAACTATCTACTCCCACTAATACTCTAGTAGCATACAAGTACTAACTTACTCTTAGCTAACTAGACGATGCCGGCCGCCATCTGCGGTACACGCTAAACACCGGCACCGGTGTCCTCCACCTCGCCTCGGATTTGCCAGAGGTGCGATAGGGCGCGTTGCTCACGCGCGTTGGCCCTTTCCATGCCGGCGTGGTCCACCGAAGCTTCGGCTTCTAAGCGGGAAACCCACTTGACGAGCTGGTAGTAAAAATCGGTGTCACGAACGTGTGCGTTCCCGATAGCCTCCATGGCTATTTGTCGGGCACCGGCCTCCACGTAGTCGGCCCAGGTGAGGGCGCTCTGCTCGCGACTCAGAGCGTCGGTGCGCTGCTGCTCCATGTCCCGCTGGTAGCGCAAACCGGCGATACGCTGCTCCTCCGCCAAGCGGTCGCGCTCCAACAACTCCTGCTCCTCCGCCAGGTGGTCGCGCTCCAACAAGTCCTCGTTCTCCGCATTGCCATCTAAAGAACGATAGAATGCCTCCTCCCTCCGTTTGCCTTCCGGTGAAAAACCGAACACTAGTTCCGACGGTGACCGCCTTCGGCCTCGCCTATCGCGGACGGGCAGGGGCATGGCGGACATGGCGAGAGCGAGGATAAGTGGCGAGCGACGTCGGGCCGGTGGGGGCTTATGAGGATAGGGTGAGTTGGGTCACGCTGCCACCATAGAAGGCCGGGAAACAGTACTTATAGGCGGAAGGTAGCACGACAGTCATCAGAATTCAATGCATAATTAAGCAGGCATGGCTTATCGCGCCAGCTTGCCATGGAAAACTAGAGAAACTGAAATTTCGATCAGAAATCGTCCCATCCCGTCTCGGCTTTGGGTCGCACGCCGGTATGACGGTCAAACAAGTGCACTCGAATCATCTCCCTCCTTGTCAATAATGATTCCACGGATTTAAAAGGCCCGCAATAATTAAAGCGCATCTTTTTTCGCATCAGTTAGCTGCCTTAATTACGGCCGGCTGCATGCAGGCACTCAAAATCGCTCGCAGCCAATACGCGGAGCAGCATGCAATGAGTCGCAACCAAGGGCATTAGTTGATGAACTTTAGCTGAGAGATAAGGCATTTGAGAACGTTTTCGCTGGCAGTTTCTTCAGATTCGCATGGCATTTTCTTCAGAGCAGCTTGTCAGTTTCTTCAGTGGTAGGCATTTTTATTCAAAAAACTGCCACTTCGGATCTTGCTTCGCAACTAAAACAGCCAGGAGCGCATTAGTAGGCTAGCTAGTGATCGATCAGTAACTTGTAAACACTAAGCGATCAGATATAAGGAACTGTTAATGCATCTCAATGATTCACAGATCATATATAAATATGTAGCTCCAAAAGAAAAGATCAGCCACAACTAAAACCAACTAGTACGATTCCCATGCATAAGATCAACATGTTAATGCATCTCAATGATTCACAGATCATATACAAATATGTACCTCCAAAAGCAAAGATCTAGAAAAAACATATGTTCTTCCTACTAACATGGATGCTTCTCTTGGCCAACATTTAGTACAGATCGAAGACAAATTTGTTTGTGAAGTCTACAATTCCTCTTACAAACGTAACTGGTTTCACCAACAGGTGTAACCATGATAATGAACCACACATGATGGAGGAACATCCAACGCAATATGATTTGGTCTTCTCTTGATCGACGAAGCGAGACTATTTTCGGAATACAAACTTTAACTTAGGCAAAATGATGCCCATTGTATAATCAGACCAAAGCAATGAAGCACCTAGTGTTGGCCAATAAATAGTACAGTACTACTTTTTTGCAGTCCATGAAGTGACTATCTAATCTTTATGTGTCTATTTTCAAATGGCACTGCATGCAGTGACTATACTATTCTCTTGTGCAGTTCAACCAAAACTGCGGTCACTTTGTGTGTTTGCCAAATAGCAACCGGCAGACATCTCTGTCTGCATAAATATCAAGCAGCTAGTAAACATATACCCCACCTTGTATTTTCGGTTTAAATATGTCTCTTCCGCTTAGCATTTGTCATGTTTTGCACTGGACAATTTGAAACAGTCATGTTTTGCCCTGGACAATTTCATACTGAATTGATTTGCTTGTTCAGAGCAGAAATATAGCACCTATTCTTCATCAGACCAAGGATATCCATGTTCGCAGTGATGGAAGAGGTGAAATCGATACAACCGAAATTGAGCATCCAATCACTAAATCCTATCCTGCACCTCCAATGTAGGTCCACCCTACCAATAAATTCACATGCAAACCACTAGTATTACTATCTAATGACAGTACAAAAAGAGTAGCAAGATAGTAGCAAACCATGTACCTTCTTAATGAACAGCTCATAGTGCCACCAATTGGATATTAAGGTTTGGAAGAAAACATGCTCCTAATGTTGAACCAGTTAGACTTTTTGTGCAGTTTCACTAAAATCGAGCATCCCTGTTTGCATAGATATTGAAAGTGTGATTACTATAAAAGTGGCACTAGTTGAAGCATAGACTCACAAATATAAGCATTCCAATTTCTTAATGGGAAAAGGTAGCAAGACTGTTTCTAACCACCCGTTTGAAGGAATGAATAAGGCAATAGAGGCTGATGTCAGAAAGGCATATATAATTCTTTCTGACAGAATGATCGATTCCTGACCTTTCCTCTTCTTTTAAGCATATTTTGTGCAGTTCAACTAAAATAAAATGCCATCACAGCCTTGACAATTCAAAGGACACTGTACAAAAGGAAATGACTTAACATTACATTATGATGTCGTATGTAGTCGACATGCATTAGAGACAAACTTACAGACCTCCTACGATAACATAATGAACATTAATTTTAACAAAGGTGTGACTAGCTTTACCGGGATCATTTGAGTGAACTCTACACCCTCTGTTCCTTAATATAAGACGTTTTCGCAGTTCAGTTTAAAGTACCCAAACGTCTACTAGTATTTATAAAAACAGGTTGTAGTTTTCTTGAGCACATGTCTGGGAAAGCTTGTCACACTTTATTTATGTCCGTACGCTAATGCAACACCATTCGAAATTTCAAATACTACAAATATACACTAATCCAGTGGCTAGTGCAACAGTAGAGTAGTTATTTTATTACAGGGTACAGTACAATGGTTTTACTAAACAGATTTCAATACCTCCGCAATCGAAGATTTCTATAAGAATTAACAATACAAAATGTAAAGGTAACACGTTTCAAAGATTGGTATACTAGCTGTGCATGAGCATTAAACCAAATACAAAAGTCTGAAGGTAACTAGCATTATTAACTAATGACAGTATAAAAAATTGCAAACCATGTACCTCCAAGGTAAATATCATTTCGAACTCGGGGGTACCTTAAAAATTGCTATCCTAATCTTGATAATCGATCAAACATAAAAACTTGATCGAACGAATCAAGAGAACAGCCGGAGGAGGAGGTGCCCACTCTTGACCTTTCCTCTTGTCTTCATAATTTTTTGTGCATTTTGTAGAAAAAAATTAACTTATCTCATGAAAGTGAGGTATGTAATCTATAAGCATTAACAGTGCAAAAATCTGAAGGTAGTAACAAGTTTCATCGTTGGTATACTGGTTGTGCAACAGCATTAGAATGCCTTAGCTGAAAAATCTTTAATACATCCACAATCAACAGCTAACCCTGAAATAATCCAGTGACATTAAACCTTTTTCCTATGTGAGGACAACAAACCAATCGACCTGGTCATTCTCTATTGCGTTGTCATGCCTTTCTAACCTTCTTCAACCAAGAGACACGAGACTCGTTCCTTAGCTACTGATTTTCCCCTTTTCAACCTAGATGCGGGTTCGATGCCTACTCTCTTGGACAAGATAGTCTCCCTTCCTTTCCTTATTCAACCTGCATATGGATTAGTCTGCATGAAGTAAGGTTTCCTTTAATAGTGCAAATTAAGGTTTTCGTCTGTGTGGCCAGCAGAGCAGAGGATAGCAAATTGGGAAGATGGTGGAGTGGAAAAAGATCCACATGCAGCGACATGGCAGATGGGGCAATAGAACAAGGGTATGGTTCGAAAAGAGGTAACATACCTGAGGGTCGGCGGGAAGTGGCTTCACTCGTGGTCGTGGTCCTCCGCACGCACTACGGCGGCGAGCTTGGGGACGGAGGCCATCCCGCGCGGGCGCTAGGTCTGAGAGGACGACCTTGTCGTCAATGGTGACCTCGCTCACGACGATTTGAAAAGGCCAATGTTGCACGTCCTTTTTCTTCCCATGGATCTGTGACCACCGGTGAGGAGGGAGAGAGAGGCCGTCTTTTTAGATTTGGAGAGAGGGTGATAGTGTGAGAAGCAAGTGGGCAGCCCTTAGCAAGAAAGCTCAAGCTCCGGCCTATATCTTTTTTATACTACTAGTACTAGAGGTGGAGTAGTGGTAGAGTAGTTTATATTTTCTCTGCAAACAGTACCAGTTAGTCGTGCTTCAAAACTGAATGGCACGCCATTAAAAAAATAAAGTCAAGAAATAATGCGGCACCTCGGTCCAACGCGGCCAGATCGCATTTTGCACGAGAAATTACACACCATGTTTCGTTGACATGTGGTCCTGTTCCAACATGTCAGTGAGACGACGACGAGTCCTTTTGTACCATTTACGAAAGGACGTGTAGGCCGGGGCGCCTCTTCGTGTACCGTGGCAAACTGGCAACCGCTTCACCGATTCTTCGCCTTTCCTCTCGATTTGAATCGGCCGTCAGACGCTCTTCCTCCCTCTCCATTTGCCTTCACCCTTCCTTCTGCCATTGTTCGATTGTCTTCTCCATGGAGGGAACAAGCCGGAAACGACCCCGTTATTCTTGCCCCGATCTGAAAGATGACGTGGTTGGGGAACTCATTGATCGGTGCAATGTCATCACCTCGGCTAGCATGGCAGGTTCGTTCAAGAACATTCTCGACTCAACTAATAACATCATTACAAGGAACCCAAGGGTCCAGGAGCGGTTTGATCTCCCCTATCTTCTTCCCATGACCCTGCTGACTGGCGCGGGGACGAGGGAAGCCTCGCCTTGTGCAAGTTGATGCCGCTTGATAATGATACTTATGATGTTAAGATGCCATCGCTTGAGGGCAAGGCTTGGGCAAGCGCAAATGGAGATTGGGTTTTTTATATTGGGTACAATTGCGAGTGGGAACTTGTGAATGTGTACACTCGTCGGTGATTCCACTTCCAAAAATCTCTGAGTGCCCTGAGGTTGAGCACACAGATGATCTACGTACGTTCAAATATGATCATGGTGACTGTCGTCTATAGAAAATAGCAATTTCTCGAGTTCCCGACCGCTCTTGGAATTACAAGAACTATCAAGTTGTTGATATCTTCGACAAGCTTGTTGCCGTCCTTCGTGGTTCGACTGGATGGATATTGCTCAAAAATCAGTTTCTATACACGGATGTGTACTGTGATGCAATTGAATATGAGGGTCTTGTGTTTGCTGCCACCACTGTGGCAATCGCTTTTGCATGGGATCCTCGTAGTTTCAAGTACGTTTGTCTTCCACTGTAATTATAGTTGTTTCATCCACATGCATGCGGGTTAGCAAGTTTCCCTTTACTAATTAACCTTCTTCTTGTGTTTCCAAGGTCCTGTGAACATTCCACCACCTATACTTGAAAAAAATTATAAGCAAGGGGGAGATGAAGATGGTGATGATCACGAGCATGAGGAGGAGCAGAACTTATATACTCAGTGGCGCCTGGCAACTAATTTTGATGGATCACCTCTTCTTGTCTGTATACAGTGCACTCAGACTGATACTACTGAGGAAGCAGGTGTTGTCTCCCATGGTCACCCTATCCTGACCTATTCCAACACCCGTTGCATGGTATTCAGGACGGATACTAGTGTGCTAGCGCCAACACCTTCTCCCTGGTTCATTATTGATAGTCTTGGAGCAAACTCGCTCTTCCTTGGACCAAACTATCCAATGATGATGAAAGGCGATCCAGCTGCTGTTGACACAACGTTACTACCATTTATGAGAAGCAACTGTATATATACCTCAGACATTTCAGCGGTTTCCTACCCTGGTCCTGATATATGCTGCTTCAGCCTAGATGATCAGTCCTGCTTTGCTCTCGATATTGACAATAGCTGGCCCTTCCCAGAGCACCTATGGTTCAAAGCAAGCGTTTCCAACGCCGAGGATTGGTTGAGTTGAAGTTCATTTCATTGCTTGTTATGTGTTTTGTGATGAAAACTTTAGTATTTGCTAGAATGTTTTGTTGGAATTAATCTATAATCCAACATGTATCCTCGTTGTCGTTGTGTGTTGATGACTTGTTGTATTTAATGAATGGTACATTTCAGTTGCAAATGCATGTCATAGACTCAATTTATGAATGGTTTTCGAGTCACTTCTTGGAGTGTATACCGTAGTAGTATAGCCAGCATCCGGTTAGTATATGAAGTTGCCACATCACATAGAGCCAACCTAATATTGGAGTATGCTAGCCCTCCACCGGCACGCCGCTTCAAATGGCGGAGGAAGTGAGAGGTCGCGTCACCTTGTGTCCAGATCTGAGATGCCACGTGTACCAGATGAATGACTCCAAGTTCGACCACCGTGATGCTAGGTGCGAGCCAAGGAACAATGTTGGAGAGACCCCCCTCATAATTTTCCTACATTGGTCGTTTGATTCATAGGATAGAATGCTATAGGATTTTTTTCCTATGTAATCATGTTTTAATTGGCAATCTAGCATCCACTCCAACTTTTGTTTCACTTCCTTTGTTCCTACGAAGAGAGTACTTGCTCTAAATGATGTGCCACTGCAAGAGCCGCCTATATTAATTAACCATGCTCTAAAAAGGTGGACCAGATTTGGCTATAGTAGTACTGTACTAGGTTAGTAGGTGACCTTGCGCTTGGCTCTTCTCCTCTTCCGGAAGTCGAACAATAATGATGGTACTACAAAGAGTACTTCCGCAATCGACACCAAATGAACTGCTGCACGTCCACCGCTTGTAAGCAAAAGTTTCTCCTCGTCTTTGCGAGCAGGCGCCAGCGTTGGCAAGGAGAAAGGCGTAGTAATCAACCTTCTCGTCGTTCTGCGAGTTGACGGGACACATCAAAGTTATTTATTAGTACTCTCTTCAAAAAAGGCCGACCATGTCCATGGCTACCATCCCGTGCTCTGTCATTGGCCCTGTGTGGATCCCTAAGTTAGAGTTAGTTTTAGTTAGTTGGGACTCAAATAACCCAAAAGTATCCAAACATGATGGGTTAGTTTGGGTTAGTTGGATCTAACCCACCCCCAAAAACTAGCCCACACTAGAGGAGGTTATTTGGGTTAGTTCTCCTTGGCCCACTAGAAAAAATAGTAAAAAAAGTTACCCCTCCCATCCAAACAGGGTTCAAAGTAGTCAAATGATAGAGAAAGAATATTTATTGTCAATCTAACCCTACCATCCAAACAGCTCTTTGGTTAGAGTTAGTTTAGTGTTAGTTCAGGGTTAGAATCTAACTCTAACCTCTAATTGAGTTAGAGTATCCAAACAGGGCCATTGAGTACGTGCACTATTCACGTGCCATCGAGGAGAAAAAATATTGTGTAGTACTAGGTGCCATCAAAGTGCACGACTCACTTACGCACTGCATATCTCAATTTTCTTTCATGCACGCCACCTTGATGCTAGATGTCCCGCGTGTCATGGAGGCATATAGTATGATTTTGTAAAATGGAGGCATATAGATGTCCCGGCGTGTCAAGAAGCGAGGATGAAAAAAGCTCATGTCTTAAACGAAAGAGTGGAAGAACATAGATTCCCGACGACCGAGAACGAGCTAAAAACCTCGGGGTGGAGCGTCTGCACTCATAATATTTTATATTATTTAGCGATATAAAATTAACCAAATCTCTCCACGTTCCTATACCATTCTATAGTATGAGAATAAGTTTGAACGTAAGCCATTGATTCACTCTATCCAACGGTCATAGTTGGAAAATCCAAACAAAACCAAGCATTGGATCAACTCTTTCTTTGAGATCAACTCTTTTAGCACTTAGATTGTTGCCGCCTGCCCACCTAGCCCACCTATATATCCGCTCACGTGTGATGACCACAAGATCTATCCACTCAGATTGTATGTTAAAAAATAAAGGTCGATAACTAATGCGGCACCTCGGCCAACGCGGCGGATCGCATTTTGCACGAGAAATTATACACCATGTTTCGTTGACATGTGGTCCCGTTCAACATGTCGCTGAGAAGGCAATGAGTCCTTTTGTACAATTTCGAAAGGACGAGTAGGCCGGGCGCCTCTTCGTGTACCGTGGCAAACTGGAAACCGTCCACCGACTCTTCGCCTTTCCCTCTCGATTTGGAACTGTTGTCGCACGCTCTTCCTCCCTCCTCCATTTGCCTTCACCCTTCCTTCTACCATTGTTCGATCGTCTTCTCCATGGAGGGAACAAGCCAGAAATGATCCCTTTATTCTTGCCCCGATCTGAAAGATAACGTGGTGGGGGAACTCATTGGTCGGTGCGACGTCATCACCTCGGCTAGCATGGCAGGTTCGTTCAAGAACATTCTCGACTCAACTAATAACATCATTACAAGGAACCCAAGGGTCCAGGAGCGGTTTGATCTCCCCTATCTTCTTTGCCATGACCCTGCTGACTGGCGCGGGGACGAGGGAAGCCTCACCTTGTGCAAGTTGATGCCGCTTGATAATGATACTTATGATGTTAAGATGCCATCGCTTGAGGGCAAGGCTTGGGCAGGCACAAATAGAGATTGGGTTTTTTATATTGGGTACAATTGTGAGTGGGAACTTGTGAATGTGTACACTCATCAACGGATTCCACTTCCAAAAATATCTGAGTGCCCTGAGGTTGAGCACACAGATGATCTACGTACGTTCAAATATGATCATGGTGACTGTCGTCTACGGAAGATAGCAATTTCTCGAGTTCCCAACCGCTCTTGGAATTACAAGAACTATCAAGTTGTTGCTATCTTCGACAAGCTTGTTGTCGTCCTTCGTGGTTCGACTGGATGGATATTGCTCAAAAATCAGTTTCTATACACAGATGTTTACTGTGATGCAATTCAATATGAGGGTCTTGTGTTTGCTGCCACCACTGTGGCAATTGTTTTTGCATGGGATCCTCGTAGTTTGATACGCTTGTCTTCCACTGTAATTATAATTGTTTCATCCACATGCATGCGAGTTAGCAAGTTTCCTTCTCTAGTAATTAACCTTCTTCTTGTGTTTCCAAGGTCCCGTGAACATTCCACCGCCTATACTTGAAAAATTTATAACCAAGGGGAGATGAAGATGGTTATGATCACGAGCATGAGGACGAGGAGGGCCCATGTACTCGGTGGTGCACAGCAACTTCCGATGGATCACCCTTCTTGTCTCAGATATAGCCCATCGCCGATGTTACTACTGAGGGAGCAGGTGTTGTCTCCCATGGTCGCACTCTCCGGACCTATTCCAACACCCGTTGCATGGTATTCGGGATGGATACTGGTGTGCTAGCGCCAACACCTTCTCCCTGGTACAGTATTGATAGTCTTGGAGCAAACTCACTCTTCCTTGGACAAAACTATCCAATGATGGTGAAAGGCGATCCAACTGTTGTTGACACAACATTACTACCATTTATGAGAAGCAACTGTATTTATACGTCGGACATTGCGTTGGTTCCCTACCCTGGTCCTGATATAGTAGGCCACTTCAGCCTGGATGATCAGTCCTACGTTGGTCTCGAGATTGACAGTAGCTGGCTCTTCCAAGAGAATCGCTTGTGGTTCAAAGCAAGTGTTTCCAACGCTGAGGATTGGTTGAGTTGAAGTTCATTTCATTGCTTGTTATTTGTTGTGTGATGAAAACTTCAGTATTTATAATGTATCCTCGTTGTCTTTGTGGGTTGATGACCTGTTGTATGTAATAAAATGATATGCCTGTGATAAACTTACTAAATTTATGAATGGCTATCGAGTCGCTTCTCTGAGTGGGTGCTGTGACGAGGCGAAAAAATATTTTCCGAATACATAATTGTATGTGCATTGCAACAGGTTATCGGATGAGGCCAATCAACAATAGTACACTATTTGTACTAGTTTCACATGTTGCACTATCTCTACGTCTACGTACATAATACAACAAGTTTTAAACTTGAGACCAGCCACCCATCCTCAACAAAGAACACTTTTGAACCTAGCACAGACTCCAGGAAATTTGGCCACAGTGTGAGGTGGGCCATATGTTAATGTGTTCGTTGTACGTAACCAGCACCTCGAATCCTCGATAGGAGTAGTAGTAGGAGTAGTAGGGTGGCATGGGCCAGAATAAGCATTCACGTCCAGGAGTACGGCACACGCCACCAGCACGACTTCCATCTGACACCATATTTCTTGGAGTCCGTGCTACAGTAATCTCTTCAACCTCGTCGTTTCTCTAACTCAGCCATCACGCGGTGGGCAAGGTGGGGGTTTGCCGATAGTCGGTTTCCTCAACTGCGGTCCCACTTGTAAGGCCAACTCCAACGCACGACCCCAAACGGACCTCCGTTTTGCCCTGATTCTGTCCGTTTGGGTAGGGCAATGGGGTCGTGTCCGGGCCATTTCTGATGCGGTGGTCATCATGAGCAAGCAACCGCATCCCGACAGCGTACATTTTTCTTTGCAAACACATATCTTTTGTTCATCATTGATTTTTTGGTACATGGAAATACATCACCAAAATTTTGACTAGAAATGCAAGACCAAAGAAAACAAGAACCACAAGAATACATTTTAGAAGATATCCAACTTCGATAATTGCTCCTGTAAGTTGGATTAGTGCCTTCTCGATGCATTCATTGTTGATCTGCGGAGGTTCGATCTTGCGTGCTTCTTTCTTCTTCGAGTGTGCCTCTATTCTATCAACAAGTGCACTAGTCTCATCTCTAGCCTCTATGATAGCTAAAAGTGCTAGAACATCTACTAAATTGCGCTCTATCAATATATCGTTGTACTCTTCTTCCCAATATCAAAACTTGCATCCATTCTACACAATAAAATCTTAAGTTAGCACAACTAGTCTAATCCGAGAGCACAATCGAAGATTTGGTCGAGTTCTTCCTCCTTTTGCCGACACGTGGGACATCCATCATCCAGGTCGTGTCATGCAAGAAAATAGAGTGGTAGGTGAAGCCACGTGATGTGCATCTTGGGTTAAACTGTAAATAGAATCTTACTACTCTTGAGTAACTCCAAAAGCGGCCATCGAAGATCTTTATTGGATTTGTTTTTCATCACCAGCACGTCAAGGTGAAAGATGTGCAGGTTCAGTGGGTCCTCTTGTGTTTTCACTGACATGTGGGACCGCATATGAGCAAACAGACGATGGGCTCTGCGCGTCTGTTGGCTGGCTGAGAAGAGAGATAGAGGAGGGCTGAGCACGGACTCCAGGAAATTTGTTCTACATACTCGATATAGTGGAGTAACCAGCACCTCGATATAGTGGGGTGGCATGGGCCATAACTAGCATTCATGTCTAGCAGTACGGCACACACCACCCACACGAGTCCCATCTGACACCAATTTTCTTGGAGTCCGTGCTAGCTACAGCCATCTCTTCTCCCTCCTGTTTTCTCAGCCATCGCGCGGTGGGCGGGGTGGGGGTTTGCCGATAGTCGGTTTGCTCAACTGCGGCCCCACTTGTAAGTGAAAATGCAACACAGCACGCATTCCCCCTTGAGCGGCGTGCCGGACAAACCGTGTGGGGGTGCAACGCGAACACGGCAGGCTTTTCCTTTTGAACTTGTAACTTGTAAAATTTGGTTCTGCTCCATGGGGCGACCAATAGATAGAAATAACAATTTTCCCTAGAGTAATGAGAAGTTTGGTTACATGCGCAGTTCATGCATGGAGTACGAGGAAAATTATGAAGTTGATGCGAAAGGTAAGATAATTACTAGTAGTACCATATACTACTACATGGATTTGACGGAAAGATAAAGATACATACGGATCCATCAACGACATCCTCACGCCCTAGTGCACCGGGTCACCAACCGACGTGTGAGGAGTAGCGGCGTTAGCGGCAAGCTCAACGTGATTCTGAACAATGCCGTCCAAGGTTGCCCTGCGGTCCAAGAAGGCCAGCGTCCTATCGTCCTCCTCTTGCATGTAGTAGTCCTTGTGGACGATTTGCACGTAGACGTGGGTGATTATGTCGATGGTGTCTTTTCTGCGCCCGGTATGCGCAGCGGCGACCTCAAGGTGGACATTCTCCGGCGCGACGGCGGGCAGTCGCAGGGCCACCAGTGCGTCGAAGAGGTTGTCACCATAGAGGCCGTTGAGGTTGTCACTTGAGGTTGTCACTTTAGGTGGGTGCAGCATTATCGTACAAACTAAAATCCACCGCCCTGACAAGTCACTAATGGGCAAATAAGTTTTTGAGTCTCTGGCCACTTGATGTTTCAAAAACAAATTCAGCTTCTGCGGAGACTTTGTCATTTAGGCTTAGACGCTTGCGGTGATCAGCACGCCATTCATTGTTGCGCCAGAGAACGCCAAACCTCATTAGCTTGAGCACACCTGCCTCCATAATAAAGAACCTGGCCAATTTAATCTCAGATGTGATGCCTCGGTAGTCGATCAGATCAATTTCTGTAAGATGGAGCTCAAGGCATTCGATGAGATTGTTATAGTGCAGAACATTTTTCACTTTCGGTTCTTTTTTTATCTGCAAAAGAAGAGAACATATTAGACAGCTGGTTGTATAAGATTGTCGTGTCATCAAGAGGTACCAATATCATTCGCTCATATGATAGGGTTGGCTGGCTAGTGATGTTTTTTCACTCTCTCTCTGTTTCTCTTTCCTCTCATTTACCTAGGAGTACATGAAGAGCTTGGGCATTTGTTGCCTTCCACTATGTGGCCGATGCCATAATACGCATCGATGTCAAATCAAAAGATTTTGGCACCGCTCTCGCGATGTGAGAGAGTTGGCACCGTTACAGCACAGCACCCACATGTATAAACAAATCAATCAAACCAACTACACCAGCCTCTCACTCTCCCAAACAAGTGTTTTTTTATTGCCTCAGCCCTCTCTCTCTCCCACGCAAGTTTTTTTTATTGCGTGAGTTAATTTGGCACCGAAGCAAAGTAGGTGATCCAGATAGGGGCACCAGGTGAGCAATGGAGGGGCATCGATGACAAATGCATCACAAGTGAATTTGGCATGTGTTTTGGCCTACATAGTGGAGGGTCATTATAGCCCACTTTTGTACTACCTCTTATTTAGTATAAAATTTTGACCATATATTTATGTAAGAAAATGCCAATGCATGTCACTGAAAATTGCACCATTTGAAATTATGTTCAAATACGAATCCAACGATATAGTTCTTAGTGACATGCATTAACATTTTGTCAGTTAAATCTATGGTCAAATTTTGATACTACAAAATAGGAAGAGTAAACCAGGACGGAGGTAGTACTTGCTCTTAGGGTAACCATAGAGTAACCGGAGTAGTCTAAGTTACTTTCCACTAGAACTAGCCTAGGCTATTATAGTAGTACAACAAAAAAGCGATGCAGGTGATCACGTGAGAAAAATACTAAAAACATTTCTTTCTTGCGATTGCATAGATGCAGTTTTGAACACTACACTTGTCATCGTAATTTGGGAAAATTACAAAAAAAATGAGCTACGTTGTGATTACCGTTTACTAATAGGAAAGAAGTTTCACCTTGATGAGTAGCTTCTCCATGCACGGAAAGCATGTAAGGAATCCAACAACTTGATCCAGATTGGGGCCGATAGATTTTATTGCCAAGATCTTCACTGTGCGCATAGACTGGGTCAAGCTTGTGGGAATCATTTTCTGGAAGACGGTCGTAAATACATCAAGAAGAAATTTAAAAATGTGAATTTCAAGAAGACGGAGAAGAAGATGAGTGATGTACCTGAATGATTACGGATCCAATAAAGAGTTCGGAGAATTTGGCAGACGAGTGCACCAACACTGTCAATTTCGGCGCGTCAATAACCCTGATTTTTGTTGGACCTTCTAGATCCGATACAAGCAATCTCTCAAGGAAAGGCGCATTCTCAATGACGATAACATGGAACAGCTGGAGTGATCTCTTCCCAATTGATGTCTTGTTGCAGGGCAGCAAGACACATAAATCCATCGGAGATTTCGCCGAGGCGATGTGGAGGCTAATGAACCCGTGGATCTGCTCAAGACGAAGGTACTCGAAGCCTTGAGTATAGCTGCGGAGCAGGTGCTCCATAGCCTTCTTCGAGATGACAACGTCGAAGAGGTCGAGCTGCTTGAGTTGAGGGAGAAGAAGGGAGGGCGCGACATTAATCTGGGGAAGATAGCAGGAGCTGAAGCTGGCGCGGCGCAGCGTTGGCGCAAGGCGGAGCACGGACGGCGGCAGAGAGCGACATCGTCCAGCTTCAAAGTTGAGCTCCTCGAGCTGATCTAGGGTGGGGGATAAGAACCACTCGTCGAACTTGGGTTGGACCTTGCAGTTGGTACTGAACATGCGGATGTCAAGGCGTCTGGCTGGCCCAGGGTGCGATGAAAGGATCTTGGACACTACGGCCATGCGTTTGCAATCCCCGTCGCAGAGGCAGCTGTCGATGGTGAGGTTGAGGGGGACGTGGCGCCAGAGGGGGCCACCGCCGGGATAGCAGGGCGGTCCGCACGGCAGATTTGGTGGGGAGGAGGCCGATGATGACGAGCAGCACGTCGTCGGGGAGGCTGCTGATGAAGTCTAGGCTCGTCGGATGCGGTTTTGGCTCGAGCTGCCTCCGCTTGTTGGCTGCCTCGCCGTCCATCTCAACCGGCGGCGACGCCGGTGTACACGTGTGCTGGTGTGTGTTGTGTCTTTGGGTGTGCGCGAAAAGTCGTCCTTCAGGCATATGCTTGCCGATGGTGGTGAATTGTGAGTCGTCCTCCACGCGGAAGAAGTGTGTCCTCAATGCGCCCTCAATTTACTAGCGTGCGGGGTGCTACCCCGAGTGGTTTCAACTTTGTTTACTTCACCGCGTGTCAGATGGGCCTCTAGTTTACTTATTTTCACCCACTGCCACATGGGCCAGCACATGAAGATACAGAACATGAGCTGACAAAGCAGCATGTGGACTGGTTGACCGGTCAACTAAACACTATACAGATCTATATGCTGACATAGTGAGCGTATAATCTGTCGGTATAGAGTGTTCGTGTGAGAGGGGAGGCCCGTGAGAGATAGCAGAGAGAGAGAGAGAAAGAGCTACTCCCTTCGTTCAATATTGTAGTTCCAACATTTTTTTAAAGTCAAACTTTTGAAACTTTGACCAAGTTTATAAAGAAATTACTTATATCTACAATACCAAAGATAAATGATAGTATGAAGTAAGTACATGTTGTGATGAATCTAATGATCTTTCCAGATGTAAATGTTTTTCTCCACATATACCTGGTCAACCTTTTCTGAGGTTTGACTTTTCAAAACATCCATATGCTTATGGACGTGAGAGAGTCCCTAACTAGAGAGAGAGAGAGAGAGTGAAATAGAAAGTGAGTGAAAAAGTGTGTGTGCGTGTGTGAAAGAGACATGGACAACACTCGATAAAAAGTCGAGAAAAAACGTGTGTGTCTTATGCAAACATATCACACATGCATCTTCGACAACGGAAGTAAGGTGAGGAGATAGTGTGTGGTTGTTTGCAACCGAGAGAGCAAGACCCCTAGCACGTGGCCAAGAGGGGTCTAACAAACAAAGGAGAGAGGTCGAGAGAGACGTACGGAGAAAATGCAGACATGGGGAGGAGAGAGTGTATGTTTGTCATAGAGAGATCCCCTGGAGATCGTGATGGGACTACATGGGTGGGAGATCGAGTGACAAGATGTGTGCGCGATAGAAGATACCACGAGAGATATCGAGATAGACGTATGGATGGAAGGAGACAATACGTGTGTTCCTGATGGCTAGTGAGGGATAATCATACTTAGGGGGGGAGTGCTTTGCGCCTATGATGGAGTGAGGGATTATGGTACTTATTAGGGGGGGTGCATGTCACATAGAGAGAGAACAAGGGTTGAGAGTGTTGGATGGGTCTATATGTATAGTGCGAGCGAGACATGTGTATGTGTGAACCAGGGAGATATAAAGTTTGAGAGAGATTGAGGAGCCCCGATAAAGCTGAGTGGTGCGTCAGATAGCTGAGAGGGGAAAAGAGATATTCCATCCGCTCGATAATGCAGTGCATGTAATTTTTTTAGAAGTCAAACTTTGGAAACTTTGATCAGGTTTACACAAATGTTATTTATATCTTCAATACCAAAGATACATCAAACGAAACTACATCTCATGGTGAATCCAATGGTATATTTTTGCCGTTCCAGATGTAATAGTTTTTCTCCACGTACATGGTCAAACTTTGTGATGTTTGACTTTTCAGTAAATCAATATGCTATGGACCGAGGAGAGTGCCTAAATCGAAAGGGATCAAGTGCGTGTGAAGGAGAATGAGTAAGTGTGCAAAAAGAGTATGTGTGTGAAAGAGAAAGTGACAACAAATGATAAATTAGAGAGAGAGTGTGTTTTTCGTTTCTTAGGCAAACATATCACGCATGCATCTCCGAGATAGAAAAATGAGGCGAGGAGATAAACGAAGATAGCTAGTGTGTGATTGTTGGCAACGGAGAGAGACACCCCTATAGCACATGTCCAATAGAGGTCTGGCCAACAAGGAACAAAGGTCGAGAGGGACACATGGAGAACATGGACACATGGGGAGGGAGAGAGGGTGTGTTTGTGATAGAGAGACCCCCTCGAGATCGTGAGCGGACTATATGGGTGGGAGATCGAGGGAGGTGCGTGCGCGATAGAAAAATGCCCCGAGAGAAATCGAGATAGACCATGCACATGTTTGTGATGGAGACTAAGATTAGCTAGTCATGTACATATAGGGGGGCTACGTGTGCCTACAATTGAGTGAGAGACCATCATACTTGGCTAGTGAGGCATGAGATTGTGTGTGTGTGCGTGTGAGATGGAGAGAGAACGAGGGAAAGAGATAGAGTTTTAGATGGGCCTATCGAGTGCGAGTGAGATATGCATGTGTATGTGTGACCCAGGTAGATGGAGAGTTTGAGAGAGAGGGGGAAGAGCTCTGAGACGACAGAGTGGTGCGTGAGAGAGTTACGGGCAACAAGCCAAGGAATTTGTGTGTGTACGATGAGTGCACCCAAGATATCTAGCTTGGACTAGAGAATCATACATAGTGTGCGAGAGAGACCTGTAGATGGAGTATACATGCATGCAAACTACAAAGACCCCCCCCCCCCACACGCACACACACAAAGAGAGAGAGAGATGAAGAGAAAAAGAGAGGACCAACAAGGTTTGTGTGTTGGATGTGTGCGACAGAATTGAAGTTTGTCGGCGGGAGAGAGAGTCGGAGAGAGAGCGAGAGATGAGAGCAAGAGTCCGGGAAAGGGGAGGTCGCGTTTATGCATCAAAGACCTGATACAAACCATGTTTCGATATAAACTTGCATTCAAATATTTAAATTGGAGAACATGTTGTCTGCAATCCACACATGAACGGATATATGCGTATATCAAACAAGTTCATTAATTTGACTTTCAACATGTTCATGGAGTACTATAATACTGTACAACACGCTATTCGATTGAGGTGTTCAATTTTGGATTTAGTTCACTATTTTGACCTGGTTAACGAGCTATTTCATTGAATCGAGATATTTCATTTTGGGTTTGATTCCCGTTTTTGAGTGGGTCAACTATTTGTCATATAGCAAATCGCTAGCAACGAGCATGTAAAAACACATTACTCCCGAGCATCATCTCTCCATCTAAAAAAGAAGTGGCAAGCTAATATTTCTAAATTTGATTCGAATCGACTTGGTAAGGTAGACGTGGATGCTCGTTCTCCCAAATTTTGAACAAACCGTTAAACATCCTCTGCTCGGTGGAATTCGCCCGAGCAAATAAATGGGAGACACGAAATTACCGTCCTATGTGGGAGACGCATTAATTGGCCAGTTGTGCATTGAGGGTAGGTTCGTAACTTCATCCAAGCGTGCCTTCTCGGCCGAAATGACATGTGCCGAATAATTCATAAACCATGGTCGGCAAAACACGCTCTCCTCGCCCGAAATAGCTCGCGCCCACTTTTTCAAAACACGCTCTCCTCGCCCGAAATCGCTCGCGCCCACTATATTTCAAAACACGCCCTCCTCGCCCGAAATCGCTCCCACCCACTATTTGGGGAGAAGCAAAGTTACTCTACTATCCCCGACCCTCAGTACACAGACCCAAGCCGAGAAGCCTAAAGGCAGGGGTAGAACTGTAACTCCCCCTCAAATTTTAGACAAATGCGTCCGTAAAACATGGTTCCACTCCCCTCCCAATCCCCCCATTCATACCTCGTGGGCGCCAAATCACCTTCTCCCCAGAAGCTCCCATCTCCTGAGCCGCAAAACCTCAGCCCCTCCTCCATGGCGCCCCCCACCGCACCAATTTCACAGCCGCCCTCCTCCCTAATGCCGGAGACGCTGTCCATTTGCCGTCGTGCACTGGGCCGTGTGCCTCTTACTCTGCGCTGCTGGAGCTGCCTCGACGACGGCCGCGTGAACCGTATCAGAGCCGATTCACCCCCGCCATTGTTCACGGCGCTGGAGTGGCTCCAACTTCGGATCCGTCCAGAGTCCCGGCGCTGCTTCCCCGTAGCCGTCGACCGTCGCGACATCGTTGTTTCCCTGCCGCCGGTGTCCACCGCAACCACGCCGGCCTCACCGACTCGGCAGCTAGACCTGCCTACTTCACCATGCCGCCAGATAGGTTGCACCCTCATCTCAAATCACTTTATTTAGGCGTCAGTTGTCTGAATTTTTATTCTGGGCCAATCGATTCCCAATGGGAAGCAGCACCCCTCGAGGCGGCGGAGCTCCTAAGCTATCGGTTGGCTGGTCTCTAACGTAAGGGTGCGGGCCCGCAAGTTCACCGCCGTAGCAGCGCTTAGATGGCTATCTTAGAGTTGCGTGGGTTCAAGGTATTGCTGCCGCCGAATCTGGATGACGGGGAGTCTTTGTGGATTGGCCCGGGGGCGGCGCAACCACGGCAGTGCGGTGGGGCGGGAAGCGGGGTTTTGGCCGGGGCCACGGACGGCAGAGGCAAGCTGCTCTGCCGTTGGTCGCTGGCTCTTCGAGGAAGATTCCTAACAGTGTCAGCCGGGAGGTACAAGACGGCCATCAAGCCATCCGGCGTAGATCGGACAGTACCAAAATAAAATAAAATCGTGTGACCCCAATTTAGTCTCAGTCAATAAACGTGTGACCACTCTCGTACCTTGTTATTGATCTCTTAGTGTATTTCTTCATATCAAAGAGATGTGTCATTCTTAACATTATGCGTTATCTGCATCTTCAGCCACACCATCTTCTGACTCACCGCAGCTGCTCCAACAAGGGAAGCATACACCAGAAGGGAGCTATTGTCCGCACTCAACAATTCCCTGCATAGAATGCGCGTGCCCGACATGGACAGCCACAACAACTGCAGGGCCATCGACAAGTCAGCACATGATGCTCACTCCTATGGATGGCGGCCAGATAGGTTGTACCCTCATCTTACTTGTGTGCAACACTTATGGCTTTGTTATTCGTCTAAGCATGGAAAATAGATTATCACATTTCACTGTATATTCATGTTGATCTCTTATGGGTCTTGTTCGGGAGTTAACGTTGTTCCATAGTTCAGCTAAGATACTTGTTCTTTAGGTAACATTGTTCCATAGTTATCATCCATCAGCCAATGCTATCCCACAGGCTGGTGAAGTATTATACCACTTCTAGTATTACCTATGTTGTTCTTTAATACTTTTGTGTGCCATCTAGTTAATCTCGAGTACAAACGATACATATTCTGTAGCTTTCATCTCTGTTCTCCCTTTAGTTTTTGAGACCTGTTGCTGCTAGTTAACGCCAGTCCTACTATTTATGTCGTCTCCTACAAGCACTCATTACATAAATCTAACTACTAGTTGTCTTCCATGCATGTCAGATATAATTGCACACACTGATATATCCACAAGAACCTCACGGAGCAATATAAAGGCCAATAAACTTGATGTCAATGATACCCAATATGATGGAACATGTAAAGGCAGTTCTTCAGAAGACTTGCAGAAAGATGTTGAATCCTCTTCACCCCACAAGGTCCTTGCTCTATCGGGATGCCATCTGCTTAATTTGGACATCATGCTTCTGAATATCTTATGCATAGTTATTCATCAGTATGTACTTCATCTATCTACCGTACCATGTTTTTTTACATTGAAGTGCTATTCTAGTGCTCTGTTGCAATGCCATCTTAGTTTCCCAATCATACACATGTATGTTGCCTTAGTTTTTTCTGTACGTATTCCGCTAGCATACAGTTTTACATTCAACTAGTGCTTTTTTCTTGTGTTTTCTGTCGTATCCCTAGCTCTTACACCATACTCCCTCCGTCCGGATTACATGTTGCGAAATGGATAAAAATGATGTATCTAGAACTGAAATACGCCTAGACCCATCCATTTTTTTCTGGATGGAGGGAATACATGTCAATATGTCATGCCTTTCTATTCTTGAAGACCTATTCCATCTCTCTCAGTAGCATGTTTTATAACTGAAGCACCATTTTTCTATACAAGGCATGCAAGGGGAAGACGACTATGTTAGAATCTGAAGGGTTACAAACCAGGTCTTTGCAAAAGATCCAAACGCCAGGAGATAATAAACGAACTCCAGTTTTTATAGATACTGCTCCAGCACAGGGAAACCCAACTCCTATTGATAATAAGCAGATTCCAGTGGCCAAAGAACTAGTCCGCTCCAGTCCAGCAAAAATATGTCAACTCCATTCTAAGAAGCGTGTGTGTATCCTTGCATCATGAAATTTTATAGCATGTTGATCATATTTTCTACATGTTTCTTACCCATCTCTCTTTTAGAAAATAAGCTTAATAGATAGAAGAATTTCTGCACTGGTATCGTATGTGAGGAAAGATTCTTGCAGGAATTCTCTGTACTCCAATGCAGATGTAAGTACCTGTTGTATATCACTACATTTTTACATCAGCATGTATTTTGTTAATCAGCGTGAATCCAACCTTTATCTGATCTAAATTTAGTTGTAGCAAAATGTATGATTAAATGCCACAATGTTGATTTTTGTAAGGAAAACTGTCTGGTAGTTTTGCATCCTGAGTTGCATGAGTGTACTATCTCATATCAGTGGGTTTGATTACTTTGGTTCTGCAGTGGGTTTTCAATGTTTTTTTACTGTGTTGTCCTGTCGTATCCCTAGCTCTTACATCATACTCCCTCCATCCGGATTACATGTCGCAGAAATGGATAAAACTGGATGTATCTAGAATTGAAATACGCCTAGACCCATCCATTTACTTCCGGATGGAGGGAATACATGTCAATATGTCATGCCTTTCTATTCTTCAAGACTCTATTCCATCTATGTTGTAGCATGTTTTATATTTGAAGCACCGTTCTTCTATATAAGGCATGCGAGGGGAAGACGGCTATGTTAGAATCTGAAGGGTTACAAACCAGGTCTTTGCAAAAGATCCAAACGCCAGGAGATAATAAACCAACTCCATTTTTCATAGATACTACTCCAAAGACAGAGAAACCCAACTCCCACCGATAATAAGCGATTCTAGTGGCCAAAGAACTAGTCCGCTCCGGTCCAAAGAAAAGAATGTCAACTCCATTCTAAGAAGCGTGTGCGTATCCTCGCATCATGAAATTTTATAGCATTCGATCATATTTTCTACATGTTTCTTACCCATCTCTCTTTTAGAAAATAAGGTTAAATGATAGAAGATTTCCTTCATTGACATTGTATTCGAGGAAAATATCTTGCGGAATTCTCTGTGCTCCAATGTGATGTAAGTACCATTGTATATCACTATATTTTTACATCAAGATGTATTTTGTTAATCGGCGTGAATCCAACCTTTGTCTGATCTAAAATTTGTTGTAGCAAAATGTTAAAAGGCGCCAATGTTGATTTTTGTAAAGAAAACTGCACAGTAGTTTTGCATACCGAGTTGCATGAGTGTACTATCTCATATCATGCACATTACCGAATTGTAGTCTTTGCTCTGGTTGCCCATTCATTCATTGTGTCAATGTTGCTTTCAGATTACTTTACCTGGCTGATGATAGATATGCCATATTGTGTTAATTTGGTGTTGGCTAGTTGCCCAAACGTTCATTGTGCCAATGTTGCTTTCCTATTATCTGACTTGGCCAATGATGTGTCTTAATTTGGTGCAGGTTGCTGAAGATAAGAAGAAAAACTCTGAAATCAGCAAGGCAACCCCATTGTTTCTTTCCAATAAATCTAGGCCAGGTAATATGCCAATAACTCATGATTAATCTGTTTGGTTCCCCTCCTAATTTATGTTATGATGCAGTGGTCGAGACACTCTCCACTATCAATAATACAAGCCTTCCAAAATCGCCATCTGAATCTGTTCAGTATCCTCTGTGTCAAATGCAATGGAAAAAATGTATGTTTATGAACCAATTAATGGCTGAAGGAATGATGGAAATGGTGGAGGAATCAGAGGTCCAGAGTCATGCAACACAACAATGTTTTTTATGGGAAGGACAGTAGGAGAGGCTCCTAC
Organism: Aegilops bicornis; assembly: GCA_021605145.1. Taxonomy (NCBI): domain Eukaryota; kingdom Viridiplantae; phylum Streptophyta; class Magnoliopsida; order Poales; family Poaceae; genus Aegilops; species Aegilops bicornis. The sequence goes on along the minus strand of CM038674.1, from coordinate 601,486,821 downwards.
TGTGTTTTCATATATAAGGAAGATGTTTACATAGTTACATCATATGTACATACATCTCCACTCGGACCACCCACAAAGAGGGTTAGGATCCCAAAACAAATAAATTACAAGATGCAACTTCTAACGTATCAAAGATCAGCTAGGAAGGAATCTATTAGAGCAAAGTGCTCTCTCTTGGTTCTGTGTTGTAGAAGTCCAAAGTCTTCCTTGAATCTCCGAAGCCAGGAGTTGATGGAAGGGTCCACCCTCCTAAAATGCTTGTTATTTCTCTCTTTCCATAAGCTCCAGGCTGCGACGAGGAAGATGTCAAGGAAGAGAGGGATGTTCTAGGTGTCTTTGGTTGTTTGGAGAAGATGCAGACGACAGTGAAATGTCGGCCAAACGATCCCAAGTTTATCCCAGAAGGCTTGGCTAAAAGGACACGTAAAGATCATGTGATCCACCGTTTCTTCATCTGGACCTCCACATAGGAGGCAACTGTGGTCATCCCCGATGTCATAATGGCGCCATTTCAGCATGTTACGCGTGTTAAGCTTGTCGTGGAAAAGGAGCCATCCGAAGACCTTAATCCTCATGATGCAATGAGAGCGCCAAAGACTTTTGAAAATGGGGTGGGCTTGGACATCTCTGAAGAGATACTGATAGTAATCGCTTGACCTGAACTCTGTCTTGCCCCAAATATAGTGCCAAATATCATTAACGGATGTGGTCAGGCTCATGTGCAGGGAGAGCAACTGGATATCGCGCACCTCAGACAAAGCTTGAGGCGAGAGCGGTAGATGAAAGGCCTCAGCCAACGACGTTGTCTCCAAGAAACCCTTGATGGATGCATCTTCCTGCATGGCAAATGAAAAAGCATGGGGGTGCGACACAACAATTGATCAATGTTTTCAGAGAGAGTGCAGCAAAGCAGCAAGAACTTGCCCACATGCTTATGGGCGTCATCCGTGCTGAGGTTGCAGATTGTGACGTTGTAGATCGTTAGGTTCTGTTCATTTATTTGCACCGCATCAATCTTTGATTGCCCAAAGGATGTAATTTCTGTAATATATGATGGATGTGCAATGTTTTTCCACTGTATGTCGTACCTTTGCTTGATCGGTTTTGGTCCTGTGCATAATTGCTGTCGTAATGGGCTCAAATTATCTAATTTGGCCTAAAGACATGTCTGAAATTTAGTGGGCCCATTAAGTTAATGGGCCGTTACTAGGCGAAAGTTAATGGTCGGCCCTCTTAACTCCGGGTCATTAACAGTCGACATCAAAGCGGCAAATGTGTGGGCCCAATTGATTTCACGGGCCGTTAACAGGCCGTTACTAAGTTCAGGCTACATATGGCCCAACTATACTGTGGGCCTTTAGTAGGCCGAAAGAGACATCGGGCTTGTACTGGACCATGTAGAGCATGGGCCGCTAAGAGGCCGAAAGTCAAGTCGTATTGTAAATGGCCCAACTGTGTTGTGGGCCTTTAGCAGCCGAAGAGAAACCGGCTGGTATTGGACCATGAAGGGCATGGGCCGTTAAAAGGCCAAAACTCATGTCCGACTACAAATGGCCCAACTCATTTATGGTCCATTAACAGTCGAAAGGCACATTGTGGACGGAATTGGCCCAACACTTAAATGGGTCGCTAAAAGGCCAAAACTCAGGTCCGACTACAAATGGCCCAACAGATATATGGGTCGTCGCCAGGCTGAAAGACACACCGGGCCAAAAATTGGCCCAACACTTAAATGGGTCGCTAAAAGGCCGAAACTCAGGTCCGACTACAAATGGACCAACTGCTTTATGGGCCGTCAACAGGCTGAAAGACACACCGGGCCGGAAATTAGCCCAATATTTAAATGGGTCGCTAAAAGGCCGAAAGGTGTACATAGTGAAAATTGTCCCATCCACTGAATGGGCCGTTAACAGGCCGAAATCTCATCGGGCTGATATTGAGCCCAAATATATAACGGGCTGTTAACGGGCTCGAACTGACGATGGGCTACAATGGTGTCAAATCTTTAACGGCCGTTGACGGGCCGAATTGGCACATCTCGTATGGGTCGTGGGCTTAAATAGACCTGACACAAGTAGGCCTTATATGGGCCGGCCTGCTGTTTTTTACTGGGCCGGCCTTTTTCACCGGAATGGGCCACTGTTGGGCCGTGCCACGTGTCGACCTATCATAGGCGCCTCCTGTCCAATGAGTGGATGACATCTGTCCCAACGGTGAGGCAACACGTGTTTCCTCCGGCCAATGATGATTTTACACATGGAAAATCCCCATTGGTCCGGGCTGTTAATGGGTTATCGGATCTAAAACTGGACCCGATAGCTTAAGATGTTCCGTTACGGTGGATGCCACGTGTCGGTCACCCTTGACGAAAAGCACTTCAGGACGCGATTTATCGTCATGGAAGTGGACACTTCCGTGATGATAATTTTGGTAATGTCATGGAACACTTCTACGACAACACAGGTATGACTATCTTGATTCTGTCATAAATTTTTCATGGATGTACATGCATGACAGAAAACGTGACCTACTGTGACAAACACGTGTCATCACAGAAGTGTCTTTTTTTTGTAGTGGGAGATCTACGCACAAGTCAAGACATACCAAGTACCCATCACAAACTCTTATCCCTCGCATTACATTATTTGCCATTTGCCTCTCGTTTTCCTCTCGCCCACTTCACCTTCGCCGTTTTATTCGCCTCTTCCTCGTTTGCCTTTCTTCCGCCATGGCCGAATCGAAAAGGGCTAAGGGTTCTCCCCCGGGTTTTAGTACTTTGGATAGTCCCTCTGTCCTCTCTAAGCTCATAAATAATGATGCTATGGAAAGACCTACCGGGGTTATCAATGAGGGTTTGAATAATTTCAATGAAGATGACCCTGGAATTTTTCGTTATTTACTTGATGAGTCTTTAAAATATGCTTGTGATAGGTTATTAAGGATCCGAGCTAGCTATGCGCCTCAATATCAAATTGAGATATACCTAAAAAGCTTTTGTATTGGCTTACCCTCTGCATTCAAGCAAGTTTTAGATTCTATTTTTGAAGAAGGTTTTCTTGAGGGGGATCCCATAGATACCTATGAAAAGATGAAAACTATATTTGGGCACCCCATGAGTGAGAGGGTTTAATCCACCTCTCTTTTGTGCTTTTATCAAAATGAAATTATCAAAGAAATGAAGGCTAGCTTAGATGCAAATTTCTGTAGCGTGCTTAATCTTTCTTCCACCATTAATGGCCACGTGCTTTCAAAAAATAGAACGATAAACGCTATAGATAAGATTTTTTCTCTTTTATTTCCCAACACCAAAGATGACAATACCTAGATCTATTCTTGCCTTTATGCCTAGCTAGGGGCGTTAAACGATAGCGCTTGTTGGGAGGCAACCCAATTTTATTTTTGTTTCTTGCTTTTTGTTTCTGTTTAGTAATAAATAATTCATCTAGCCTCTGGTTAGATGTGGTTTTATGTTTTAATTAGTGTTTGTGCCAAGTAAAACCTATAGGATCTTCTTGGGTGATAATTCTTTGATCTTGCTGAAAAAGTCAGAAACTTTCTGCTCACGAAAACAATTGTTAAAAATCATCAGAAAGTGATAAAATACTGATTCCAATTTCAGCAGATCAACAAACAAATTATTTAGGCCATCCTATTTTGGCAGAAATTTTGAGTTACAGAAGTTTGCGTTTGATACAGATTACTACAGACTGTTCTGTTTTTGACAGATTCTGTTTTTCATGTGTTGTTTGCTTATTTTGATGAATCTATGGCTAGTATCGGGGGGTATGAACCATAGAGAAGTTGAAATACAGTAGGTTTAACACCAATATAAATAAAGAATGAGTTCATTACAGTACCTTAAAGTGGTGGTTTGTTTTATTATACTAACGGAGCTCATGAGATTTTCTGTTGAGTTTTGTGTTGTGACATTTTCAAGTTTTTGGGTAAAGATTTGATGGATTATGGAATAAGGAGTGGCAAGAGCCTAAGCTTGGGGATGCCCAAGGTAAAATTCAAGGACAACCAAAAGCCTAAGCTTGGGGATGCCCCGGAAGGCATCCCCTCTTTCGTCTTCGTCCATCGGTAACTTTACTTGAGGCTATATTTTTATATACCACATGATATGTGTTTTGCTTGGAGCGTCTTGTATGATTTGAGTATTTGCTTTTTAGTTCACCATAATCATATTTTCTGTACATACCTTTTGGGAGAGACACACATGAATCGGAATTTACTAGAATACTCTTTGTGCTTCACTTATATCTTTTGAGCTAGATAATTTTGCTCTAGTGCTTCGCTTATATCTTTTTAGAGCACGGTGGTGGTTTTATTTTATAGAAATTATTGATCTCTCGTGCTTCACTTATATTATTTTGAGAGTCCTATAAAACAGCATGGTAATTTGCTTTGGCTATAAAATTAGTCCTAATATGATGAACATCCAAGATAGGTATAATAAAAACTATCATATAAAGTGCATCGAATACTATGAGAAGTTTGATTCTTTATAATTATTTTGAGATATGAAGATGGTGATATTAGAGTCATGCTAGTTGAGTAGTTGTGAATTTGAGAAATACTTGTTCTAAAGTTTGTGATTCCCGTAGCATGCACGTATGGTGAACCGTTATGTGATGAAGTCGGAGCATGATTTATTTATTGATTGTCTTCCTTATGAGTGGTGGTGGGGAATGACGATGGTCTTTTCCTACCAATCTATCCCACTAGGAGCATGCGCGTAGTACTTCGCTTTGATAACTAATAGATTTTTTGCAATAAGTATGTGAGTTCTTTATGACTAATGTTGAGTCCATGGATTATACGCACTCTCACCCTTCCACCATTGCTAGCCTCTCTAATACCGCACACCTTTCGCCGGTATCATACACCCACCATATACCTTCCTCAAAACAGCCACCATGCCTACCTATTATGGCACTTCCATAGCCACTTCGAGATATATTGCCATGCAACTTACCATCGTTTCGTTTGTTATGACACGTTTCATCATTGTCATATTGCTTTGCATGATCATGTAGTTGACATCGTATTTGTGGCAAAGCCAGCTTTATAATTCTTTCATACATGTCTCTCTTGATTCATTGCATATCCCGGTACACCGCCGGAGGCATTCACATAGAGTCATATTTTGTTCTAAGTATTGAGTTGTAATTCTCGAGTTGTGAGTAAATAAAAGTGTGATGATCATCATTACTAGAGCATTGCCCAAGTGAGGAAAGGATGATGGAGACAATGATTCCCCACAAGTCGGGATGAGACTCCAGACGAAAAGAAAAAAAAGAAAAAAAAAGAGGCCATAAAAAAAGAGAAAATGCACAAATAAAAAAATAAAAAAAAATGAGAGAAAAAGAGAGAAGGGACAATGTTACTATCCTTTTACCACACTTGTGCTTCAAAGTAGCACCATGATCTTCATGATAGAGAGTCTCATATGTTGTCACTTTCATATACTAGTGGGAATTTTACATTATAGAACTTGGCTTGTATATTCCAATGATGGGCTTCCTCAAAATGCCCCAGGTCTTCGTGAGCAAGCGAGTTGGATGCCCACTTAGTTTCTTTTGTTGAGCTTTCATACACTTATAGCTCTAGTGCATCCATTGCATGGCAATCCCTACTCACTCACATTGATATCTATTGACGGGCATCTCCATAGCCCGTTGATACGCCTAGTTGAGGTGAGACTATCTTCCCCTTTTTGTCTTCTCCACAACCACCCTTCTATTCCACATATAGTGCTATGTCCATGGCTCACGCTCATGTATTGCGTGAAGATTGAAAAAGTTTGAGAACATCAAAAGTATGAAACAATTGCTTGGCTTGTCATCGGGGTTGTGCATGATTTAAATATTTTGTGTGATGAAGATAGAGCATAGCCGGACTATATGATTTTGTAGCGATAACTTTCTTTGGCCATGTTATTTTGAGAAGACATGATTGCTTTGTTAGTATGCTTGAAGTATTATTATTTTTATGTCAATATTAAACTTTTATCTTGAATCTTTCGGATTTGAACATTCATGCCACAATAAAGAAAATCACATTGAGAATTATGCTAGGTAGCATTCCACATCAAAAATTCTGTTTTTATCATTTACCTACTCGAGGACGAGCAGGAATTAAGCTTGGGGATGCTTGATACGTCTCCAACGTATCTATAATTTTTATTGTTCCATGCTATTATATTATCTGTTTTGGATGTTTAATGGGCTTTATTATGCACTTTTATATTATTTTTGGGACTAACCTACTAACTAAAGGCCCAGTGCAAATTGCTGTTTTTTGCCTATTTTAGTGTTTCGCATAAAAGGAATATAAAACGGAATCCAAACGGAATGAAACCTTCGGGAGAGTTATTTTTGGAACAAACGCAATCCAGGAGACTTGGAGTGGACGTCAAGGAAGCAATGAGGCGGCCACGAGATAGGAGGGCGCGCCCAGGGGGTAGGCGCGCCCCCACCCTCGTGGGCCCCTCGTGGCTCCACCGACCTACCTATTTCGCCTATATATACTCATATACCCTGAAAACATCCGAGAGCACCACGAAACCCTATTCCCACCACCGCAACCTTCTGTACCCGTGAGATCCCATCTTGGGGCCTTTTCCGGTGCTCCGCCGGAGGGGGAATCGATCACGGAGGGCTTCTACATCAACACCATAGCCTCTCCGATGATGTGTGAGTAGTTTACCTCAGACCTTCGGGTCCATAGTTATTAGCTAGATGGCTTCTTCTCTCTCTTTGGATCTCAACACAAAGTTCTCCTCGGTTCTCTTGGAGATCTATTCGATGTAGTTCTTTTTGTGGTGGGTTTGTCAAGATCCGATGAATTGTGGGTTTATGATCAAGATTATCTATGAACAATATTTGGTTCTTCTCTGAATTCTTATATGTATGATTTGATATCTTTGCAAGTCTCTTCGAATTATCAGTTTGGTTTGGCCTACTAGATTGATCTTTCTTGCAATGGGAGAAGTGCTTAGCTTTGGGTTCAATCTTGCGGTGTCCTTTCCCGGTGGATGAGGGCAGCAAGACACGTATTGTATTGTTGCCATCGAGGATAAAAAGATGGGGTTTATATCATATTGCTTGAGTTTATCCCTCTAAATCATGTCATCTTGCCTAATGCGCTACTCTGTTCTTATGAACTTAATACTCTAGATGCATGCTGGATAGTGGTCGATGTGTGGAGTAATAGTAGTAGATGCGTAATCGTTTGGTCTACTTATCATGAGCGTGATGCCTATATACATGATCATGCCTAGATATTCTCATAACTATGCGCTTTTCTCTCAATTGCTCGATGATAATTTGTTCACCCACCGTAGATTATGCTATCTTGAGAGAAGCCACTAGTGAAACCTATGGCCCCCGGGTCTATCTTCCATCATATTATTTTCCTATCAATTTGCTATTTCTGCCGCCGTTTATTTTGCAATCTTTACTTTCCAATCTATATCATAAAATACCAAAAATATTTATCTTATTATCTCTATCAGATCTCACTTTTGCAAGTGGCCGTGAAGGGATTGACAACCCCTTTATCGCGTTGGTTGCAAGATTCTTATTTGTTTGTGCAGGTACAAGGCGACTTGCGTGTAACCTCCTACTAGATTGATACCTTGGTTCTAAAAAACTGAGGGAAATACTTACGCTACTTTGCTGCATCACCCTTTCCTCTTTAAGGGAAAACCAACGCATGCTCCAGAGGTAGCAAGGTGCATTACATAAACCAAAAGGCATACGTCTATAAGCATAGGTTCCAAAGGGACAAGTAAAAGTGGTCTTTTCTTGATCAGGTTGAGAAACCGGTATTTGTGAAAAGCCAGAATATCCATCAAGGAAGCAAAAGTGTGTGTGCTTAGATAATCTTTCAAGCATTTGATCAATAAAAGGCGGAGGGTAATGATCTTTTCTAGTTTCTTTGTTTAATTTTCTAAAATCAATTACCATTATATAGCATGTAACAATTCTTTGTGGAATAAGTTCATTCTTCTCATTAGGAACAATAGTTATACCCCCTTTCTTAGGAACACAATGAACAGGGCTTACCCATCTACTATCAGCTATAGGATAGATTATACCTGCTTCCGAAAGTTTCAATATTTCCGTTCTTACCACTTCTTCCATCCGGATTTAACCGACGTTGGTGATCAACAACGGGTTTAGCATCAGGTTCCATATTAATTTTGTGCTGACATAGAGTGGGACTACTGCCCTTTAAATCATCAAGAGTATATCCAATAGCAGCTCGATGCTTCCTTAGAACTTTCAATAATCTTTCTTCTTCATGTTCTGAAAGGTTAGCCCTAATAATAACATGATATATCTTCTTTTCATCAAGATAAGCATATTTCAAAGTGTCTGGCAATTGTTTTAATTCAAATACAAGATCACCTTTAGGTGGAGGAGGACCTCCTAGAGTTTCAATAGGAAAATTGTGTTTAAGTAGAGAACGTTGTTCAAAGATAATCTTATCTATTTCATTATAACAGTAATCTCCTATGTCACATAAACCATGATAACAGTAATCTCCTATTTTAACTGAGATGACAAGTATGCGAACAACAGGTCTATGTTTATCCTTTTTACCAGATTTGTCAATTCTAGTACCTTCCTCACAGAAGCAAATAACATGCCCATCCATATCTTCTTCTAAGAGATCTTTAACCATAGCAATACTAGGTTCTACTTTAGTTTGTTCATCAGGTTTAGGTGTTCTAATATAGCTTTTGTTAACCACAGGTGAAACTTTAGCATGTTCCTTTATCCTAACAGGGAAAGGTGGTCTCTCAATATAAGCAGAAGGAACAACTGGATCAACATTGTAAAGTATAGTTTCTTCTTTAACTGGTACCGGTTCTTTAATTTCTTATTTAATAGGTGGGTGATATTTAAACCACTTATCTTTAGGGAATTCAACATGAGTAGCAAATGATTCACAAAAGGAGGCTACTATCTCAGAGTCAAGTCCATATTTAGTGTTCAACTTTTGAAAAGCATCGGTATCCATAAAATATTTAACACAATCATATTTAAGTTTAATATCTGACTCTTTACCTTTGTCGAGTTCCCAATCTTCAGAGTTGCATTCAATTATTTCGAAAAGATCCCACCGGAATTCAATAGTTTTCTTCATAAAAGAACCAGCACAAGAAGTATCAAGCATGGTTTGATCATTACAAGAAATCCGAGCATAAAAATTCTAGATAATAATTTCTCTTGAGAGCTCATGATTGGGGCATGAATATAACATTGACTTAAGCCTTCCCCAAGCTAGAGCGATACTTTCTCCTTCACGAGGCCAAAAATTATATATATAATTCCGATCACGATGAACTAGATGCATAGGATAATTTTTTGGTGGAACTCCAATTTCAAACGATTCCAATTCCATGAACCAATATGATCGCATAGCCTATACCATGCCAATGCTTTTCCCTTCAAAGATAAAGGGAAAAAATTCATAACTTTATCTTCGGGTAAACCTGCAAGCTTAAACAATCCACAAATTTGTTCGACATATATCAAGTGCATATCAGGATGTTCGGTTCCATCTCCTGCATAAGGATTAGCTAGCAGTTGTTTTATCATGCCCGAAGGAATTTCATATTCAATATTTTCAGTAGGTGCATTAGGTTGAGGGGTAGCTAATTGTGGTTCCGGACAAGGTGAAGATACCCCGAACAAACCCCTCAAAGGATTATTTTCCATAGTAACAAGTGACAATAAATTTCATCACACTATATAAATGTTTCCTTACCAAAGGCGCTTCACTCCCTAAGAACGGCGCCGTAAAATAGCCTTGATGACCCACAAGTATAGGGAATCAATTGTAGCTCTTTTCGATAAGTAAGAGTGTTGAACCCAACAAGGAGCGAAGGAAATGACAAATGGTTTTCAAAGAAGGTAATGTCTGCAAGTGCTGAAATTGTAAGTACAGGAGTAGTTTGATAGCAAGATAATTTGTAACGAGCAAGTAACGATAGTAGTAGCAAAAGTGCAGCAAGGTAGCCCAATCCTTTTGAGGCAAAGGACAGTCCAAAACGGTCTCTTATGATAAGCAAAGTGTTCTTGAGGGTACACGAGAATTTCATCTAGTCACTTTCATCATGTTGGTTCGATTTACGTTCGCTACTTTGATAATTTGATATGTGGGTGGACCGGTGCTTAGGTGATGTTCTTACTTGAACAAAACTCTTACTTATGGTTAACCCTCCCGCAAGCATCCGCAACTACGAGAAAAGTATTAAGAATAAATTCTAACCATAGCATTAAACTTTTGGATCCAATTGGCCCCTTATGAAATAGCGCATAAACTGCGGTTTAAGCTTCTGTCACTCTCGCAACCCATCATCTAATTGCTACTCCACAATGCATTCCCTTAGGCCCAAATATGGTGAAGTGTCATGTAGTCAATGTTCACATGACACCACTAAGGGAATAACAACATACATACTATCAAAATATCGAACACATATCAAGTTCACATGATTACTTGCAACATGATTTCTCCGTGACCTCAAGAATAAAGTAACTACTCACAAATGATAAACATGTTCATGATCAGAGGGGTATTAAATAACATATAATGGATCTGAACATATAATCTTCCACCAAATAAACCATATAGTAATCAACTACAAGATGCAATCAACACTACTAGCCACCCACAAGCACCAATCTATAGTTCCGGTAACAAGATTGAATACAAGAGATGAACTAGGGTTTGAGATGAGATGGTGATGTTGAAGACGTTGATGGAGATTGCCCTCCCCAAGATGGGAGAGTTGTTGGTGATGATGATGACGATGATTTCCCCTCAGGAGAAGTTCCCCGGAATTGCTCACGGAGGGCAAAAGTGCTCCTGCCCAAGTTCCGCCTCGAGGCGGCGGCGCTTCGTCCCGAAAGTCCTTCCCTTATTTTTTCTAGGTCAAAATGACTTATATACCAAAAGATGGGCACCGGAGGTGGGTCGAGGAGGGCACAACCCACTGTGGCGCGCTGGGCTCCTCGGCGCCAGTGGGTTGTGCCCACCTGGTGGGCCCCCTCTGGTACTTATTGGCTCCAATATTCCTCATATATTCCATAAAAAATCCTCGTGAAGTTTCAGCTCGTTTGGAGTTGTGCAGAATAGGTGGCCTGACGTAGCTTTTTCAGGTCTAGATTTCTAGCTGCCGGAATTCTCCCTCTTTGTGTAAACCTTGCATATTATTAGAGAAAAGGCATTAGAATTACTCCAAAAAGCTTTATTATGGATAAAAACATCATAAATAATAGTAAGAAAACATGATGCAAAATTGACGGATCAGTACACATCAATAATATGTATATTAAATATATATTTCACTTTGTCATCCTTCTTATCCGCCAAATACTTGGGGTTGTTCCGCTTCGAGTGACCAGTCCCTTTGCAGTAGAAGCACTAAGTCTCTGGCTTAGGTCCAGACTTCGGCTTCTTCACTTGAGCAGCAACATGCTTGTCGTTCTTCTTGAAGTTCCCCTTCTTCCCTTTGCCCTTTTTTCTTGAAACTAGTGGTCTTGTTAACCATCAGCACTTAATGCTCCTTCTTGATTTCTACATCCGCAGCCTTTAGCACCGCGAAGAGCTCGGGAATTGTCTTATCCATCCCTTGCATATTATAGTTCATCAGGAAGCTTTTATAGCTTGGTGGCAGTGATTGAAGAACTCTGTCAATGACACTATCATCAGAAAGATTAACTCCTAGTTGAGTCAAGTGGTTGTGGTACCCAGACATTCTGAGTGTATGTTCACTGACAGAACTATTCTCCTCCATTTTGCAGCTATAGAACTTATTGGAGACTTCATATCTCTCAATTCGGGCATTTGCTTGAAATATTAACTTCAACTCCTGGAACATCTCATATACTCCATGACGTTCAAAACGTCTTTGAATTCCTGATTCTAAGCCGTAAAGCATGGCACACTGAACTATTGAGTAGTCATCAGCTTTGCTTTGGCAGACGTTCACAACGTCTGGAGTTGCTCCTGCAGCAGGTCTTGCACCTAGCGGTGCTTCCGGGACGTAATTCTTCTATGCAGTAATGAGGATAATCCTCAAGTTATGGACCCAGTTCGTGTAGTTGCTACCATCATATTTCAACTTAGCTTTCTCTAGGAACACATTAAAATTCAAAGGAACGGTAGCACGGGCCATTGATCTACAACAACATAGACATGAAAAAATATCAGGTACTAAGTTCATGATAAATTAAAGTTTAATTAATCATATTACTTAAGAACTCCCACTTAGATAGACATCCCTCTAGTCATCTAAATGATCACGTGATCCATATCAACTAAACCATGTCCGATCATCACGTGAGATGGAGTAGTTTTCAATAGTGAACATCTCTATGTTGATCATATCTACTATATGATTCATGTTGGACCTTTCGGTCTCAGTGTTCCGAGGCCATATCTACATATGCTAGGCTCGTCAAGTTTAACCTGGGTATTCTGCACGTGCAAAACTGGCTTGCACCCGCTGTATGTGAAAGTAGAGCTTATCACACACGATCATCATGTGGTGACTCGACACAACGAACTGTAGCAATGGTGCATACTCAGGGAGAACACTTGTACCTTCAAATTTAGTGAGGGATCATCTTATAATGCTACCGCCGTACTAAGCAAGATGCATAAAGGATAAACATCACATGCAATCAAAATATGTGACATGATATGGCCATCATCATCTTGTGCCTTTGATCTCCATCTCTAAAGCACTGTCATGATCTCCATCGTCACCAGCTTGACATCTTGATCTCCATCATAGCGTCGTTGTCGTCTCGCCAACTGTTGCTTCCACTACTATCGCTACCACTTAATTTGTTCGGGTTCTCTATTAAAAGGAGGCCTTAATATCCCTTAGTTTCCAATAGGTGAAGGAAATATGTGATGTCACTTGAAGCTACGTCGGGTTTTCCCCAAAGAGGAAGGGATGATGCAAAGACAACAATGTAGGTATTTCCCTCAGATATGAAACCAAGGTTATTGAACCAGTAGGAGAACCAAGCAACACAACGTAAACAGCACCTGCACACAAATGACAACTTCTCGCAACCCGACGTGTTAAAGGGGTTGTCCATCCCTTCCGGGGTACGGCACCTCAAGTAGGCAAACGGACGTGAGATAAATTTGTGGTAGATTGATAGATCGAACGTGAAATAAAATAAATAAGAATAAATTGCAGCAAGGTATTTTGGGTTTTTGGATTAATAGATCTGAAAATAAATGCAAAGGAAAAGTAGATCGCAAAGGCAAATATATGAGAAAGAGACCAAATGAGGGTTTCACTAGTGGCTTCTCTCGAGAAAAATAGGAAAGGATGGGTGAACAAATTACTGTTGGGCAATTGATAGAACTTCAAATACTCATGATGATATCCAGGCAATGATCATTACATAGGCATCATGTCCAAGATTAGTAGACCGACTCCTGCCTGCATCTACAACTATTACTCCACACATCGACCGCTATCCAGCATGCATCTAGTGTATTAAGTTCATGGAGAAACGGAGTAATGCAATAAGAACGATGACATGATGTAGACAAGATCTAACTATTTATAGATAGACCCTATCGTTTATCCTTAGTAGCAACGATACATACGTGTCGGTTCCCTTTACATCCTTTGGGATCAAGCACCGTAAGATCGAACCCACTACGAAGCACCTCTTCCCATTGCAAGATAAATAGATCAAGTTGGCCAAACAAAACCCAAATATCAGAGAAGAAATATGAGGCTATAACAGATCATGCATAAAAGAGATCAAAGAAACTCAAATACTTTAATGGATATAAAAAGATAGATCTGATCATAAACTCAAAGTTCATCGATCCCAACAAACACACCGCAAAAGAGTTACATCATATGGATCTCCAAGAGACCATTGTATTGAGAATCGAGAGAGAGAGAGAGAGAGAGAGAGAGAGAGAGAGAGAGAGAGAGGAAGACATCTAGCTACTAACTACGGACCCGAAGGTCTACAAAGAACTACTCACGGATCATCAGAGAGGCACCAATGGAGGTGGTGAACCCCATCCGAGATGGTGTCTAGATTGGATCTGGTGGTTCTGGACTCTGCAGCAGCTGGATGAATATTTCGTCAACTCCCCTAGGGTTTTGGGAATATTGGGGTATTTATAGAGCAAGGAGGCGGTCCGGGGGGCACCCGAGGTGGGCAGAACCCACCGAGGCACGCCTGGGCCTCTGGCGCGCTACTGGTGGGTTGTGCTCCCCTCGGGGCACCCCCCACGTGCAGCCAGGGCCCATTGTGTTTCTTCTGGCCCATAAAAATTCTCTGTAAAGTTTCGTGGCATTTGGACTTCGTTTGATATTGATTTTCTGCGATCTAAAAAACATGGAAAAACAACAACTGACACTTGGCACTATGTCAATAGGTTAGTACCAAAAAATGGTATAAAATGATTACAAAACATCCAAGATTGATAATATAATAGCATGGAACAAGCAAGAATTATAGATACGTTGGAGACGTATCAGCATCCCCAAGCTTAACTCCTACTCGTCCTCGAGTAGGTAAGTGATAAAAATAGATTTTTTGATGTGGAATGTTGCCTAACATGTCATATCATATTCTTATCTTTATAGCATGGACATTTGGACTTTTATATTGTTCAAAGCAATAGTCTATTTTGACATGATAATTTAAATACTCAAACATATCAACAAGCAACCATGTCTTTCAAAATATCAACGCTAAAATAAGCTATCCCTAGCCCATCATGCTCAATCATTGATCCATTCATGAAACACACTCGAATATTAGCTACACCCAATACTTAAGTACGATCATATTGCCTCATAGTTGGTGCTTTTATAAGAGAACATGGAGACTCAAATTCAAAAATAAAAATTGCACAAAGTAAAAGAAAGGCCCTTCGCAGAGGGAAGTAGGGATTTGTAGAGGTGCCAGAGCTCAAAGCGAAAAACTTAGAGATAAAAACATTTTGGGAGGTGTATCCATCCCACCAACGAAAACGACTTAGAGTTCCCAATATTTTTCATGCTTAGATATACCATAGGCGGTTCCCAAACAGAAAACATCCCTAATACCTTTGCCTTACTCTCGTGCAATGACAAGTGAATAAACACTTATCTTGAGAATAACACATCTAGCATGGAAAATATTAGCCACCCTCACGCTCATGAGCAAAACTAACACACAAAAGAGAAGTTTATTTTTGAAAATTAGAGATGGCACATGCAAATTTGCTTAGATCGGCAAAAGAATACCGCATATAGGTAGATATAGTGGACTCATGTGGCAAAACTGGGTTAAAGGTTTTTGGATGCACAAGTAGAGGATCATACTTAGTGAAAAGTGAAGGCTAGCAAAAGCCTGAGAAGCGTCCAACCAAGAAACAAATAATCTCATAAGCAAGCATTAAGCATAATTAACATCGAATAATGCACCACAAGTAGGATATAATTTCATTGCATGACTATTGACTTTCGTGCTTGCATAGGGAATCACAAACCTTAACACCAATATTCTTACTAAAGCATAATTACTCATCAAGATGACTCACATATCACATCATCATATCTCAAAACTATTACTAAGAATCAAGTTTATTTTGTCCAATGATATTCATGAAAGTTTTGATTATATCCTTCTTGGATATCTATCATTTTGGGACTAATTTTCATGTGTTGCTTTTCATAAGCTCAAACAAATATAAGTGAAGATCATGAGCATAAATTTTTCTTACTCTCAAAATAATGTAAGTGAATCAAGAGAGAATTTCTTCAGAATTTTACTAAGCATACCGTGCCCAAAAAAGATATAAGTGAAGCACTAGAGCAAGTCCATAGCTCATAAAAATTTAAGTGAAGCATAGAGAGCAATTCTAACAAGTCATGAAGTAATTTTGGCTCTCTCAAATAAGTGTGTCCAGCAAGGGATCAAGACTAACACAAAATAAAACAAGCAAAGACTCATATCATACAAGACACTCCAAGCAAAACACATAGTATGTGACGAATAAAAATATAGCTTCGAGTAAAATACCGATGGTCGTTAGAAGAAAGAGGGGATGCCACTCGGGCATCCCCAAGCTTAGTTGGTTGCTCATTTTTGGATAATAGCTTGGGATGCCGGGGCATCCCCAAGCTTAGGCTCTTCTACTCCTTATTCCTTCATCCATCGTAAGATAACCCAAAACTTGAAAACTTCAATCATACAAAACTCAACAAAAACCTTCATGAGATCCGTTAGTATAAGAATAATAAATCACTACTATAAGTGTTGTATCAAACCAATTCATATTTTGTTCTTGCATTATATCTATTGTATTCGAACTTTTCTATGGCAAAAACTCATCAAAGAAAACCATAGAGCCATCAAAATAAGCACACAACACAAAGAAAACAGAATCTGTCAAAACAGAATAGTCTATAGCTATCTGACTATTTCGAATACTTCTTTAACTCCAAATATTCTGAAAATTTAGGACGACCTGAGTAATTTGTATATTGATCTACTGCAATTGGAATGGGTATTTTATCGCTCTCTAGTAAAAAAG
Source organism: Aegilops bicornis (assembly GCA_021605145.1). NCBI lineage: Eukaryota > Viridiplantae > Streptophyta > Magnoliopsida > Poales > Poaceae > Aegilops > Aegilops bicornis. Next base: position 601,470,225 of record CM038674.1, on the reverse strand, counting down.
GAGAATTATTTTCATGAGTGCAAAATTTTCTGCTTTTTCAGCAAGATCAAACAATTATCATCCAAGAAGATCCTAAAGGCTTTACTTGGCACAAACACTAATTAAAACACAAAAACACAATCATAACAGTAGCATAATTGTGTAACACTCAAAAACAGGAAACAAAAAGCAAAAATAAATTTTATTAATTGGGTTGCCTCCCAACAAGCGCTATAGTTTTACGCCCTTAGCTTGACATAAATCAAGGATCTAAGTTTTTTCATCTTTGGTTCGAGATCCATAAGATGCCCTCATGATTGATTCATATGGTGGTCTAATTCTTGTTCTAGGGAAGTGTTCCATACCCATCCTCAAAGGAAATTGGAACTTAATATTGCCTTCTTTCATATCAATCACGGCACCGATAGTGCGTAAAAACGGTCTACCAAGATTAATTGGACAAGACGGATTGCAATCAATATCAAGAACAATAAAATCTATGGGCACATAATTTCTATTTGCAATAATAAGAACATCATTAATTCTTCCCATAGGTTTTTTAATAGTAGAATCTGCCAAGTGCAAATTTAAAGAACATTCTTCAAGATCGGTAAGACCAAGCACATCACATAAAGATTTCATAATTGTAGAAACACTAGCACCCAAGTCACACAAAGTAAAACTCTCATAATTTTTAATCTTGACTTTGATAGTAGGTTACCACTCATCATGCAATTTTCTAGGAATTGATACTTCTAATTCCATTTTTTTTCAAAAGCTTTCATCATAGCATCAACAATATGTTTAGTAAAAGCTTTATTTTGTTCATAAGCATGGGGTGAATTTATCAGGGATTGCAACAAAGAAATACAATCAATCAAAGAGCAACTATCATAATTAAAGTCTTTGTAATCCAAAAGAGTGTGCACATCACTAGATAAAGTTTTGACCTCTTCAAACCCACTTTTATCAATTTTCTCAACAAGATTTTCACCCTCCGAATCATTGGGACGCCTTCTACCTAAAGTTGACTCTTCTCCAGTCCCTTTTTCATCAATCTTAACTTTACTAAACAAGGAAACAATAGAAGAAACACCAATCACTTTAATATCTTCATCACTTTTGTGAAAGAAATCACTAGAAAAGATTTTTTCTAAAAATTCTCTTTTAGCTCTAAGCATAGTGGTTCTTTTCTTACTTTCATCCATAGAAACATAAAGAACTTTAATTGATTCATCTACTTTAGGCACAAAAAATTTCATCTTGAGATTTCCCAGATCATGAGCAATTCTATCAACACTTCTAGACAAATCATCAATCTTACTCAACTTTTCTTCTCTGGAAGTGTTGAAAACTTTTTGTGTGTTGATAAATTATTTAATATTATTCTCTAGATCAGAGGTGTTCCTATTATTATTATAAGATTTATTTCCATAGGAATTACCATAATTATTAGAGGAATTACTGGGAAAAGGCCTAGGATTAAAATTACCTATATAAGCATTGTTGTTGAAATTATTTCGAGAAATAAAATTCACATCTATGGCATCACTATTTTGCTCAATCAAAGTATACAAAGGCATATCATTAAAATCAATAGGAGCACTCCTACTAGCAACCAAATTCACAAGAGCATCAACTTTTTCACTCAAAGAAGAAATTTCTTCAACCGAATTAACTTTTTTAGTAGTAGGAGCCCTTTTCGGTATGCCATTGCGAATAATTTGCCATAATATTATCAAGCAATTTTGTGGCTTCACCCAAAGTCATTTCCATAAAATTACCACCCGCGGCGGAATCTAAAAGATCACGAGAAACAAAATTCAACCCCGCATAAAAAATTTGTATGATCATCCAAAGATTTAACCCATGAGTTGGGCAATTCCTTGGCATCATTTTCATCCTTTCCCAAGATTGTGAAACATGCTCATGTTCAAGTTGCTTGAAATTCATGATCTGGATTCTAAGGGAAACAATTTTTGCGGGCAGAAAAAAATACTTAGTGATAAAAGCATCTTTGCACTTATTCCAAGAATCGATATTATTGCGAGGCAAAGAAGATAACCAATTTTTTGCAGAATCATGCAAAGAAAACGGAAATAATTTCATATTCACCACATCATTGTCCACATATTTTTTCTTTTGCATATCACATGATTCCATGAAGGTATTAAGATGGGACGCGACATCATCTTTAGGAGTACCGGAAAATTGATCTTTCATAACAAGATTCAGCAAAGCACCATTAATATCACAAGACTCCGCACTAGTGGCGGGAGGAGCAACTGGAGTGCCGATAAAATCATTGTTATTGGTATTTGAGAAATCACATAACTTGGTGTTCTCTTGAGTCATGATGACTACGCAACAAGATTGCACTCAAAAACAAATCCGGCAAGAAAACGGTGAACGAAAAAGAGAGGCAAATAAAACGGAAATTTTCTGTGAAGTGGGGGAGAGGAAAACGAGAGGCAAATGGCAAATAATGTAAATTGCGAGGAGATGAGATTGTGATTAGGAACCTGGTATATGTTGAAGATCCTCCCCGGCAACGGTGCCAAAAATTCCTTTTGATGTCGCTTGAAGCTACGTCAGTTTTTCCCCAAAGAGGAAGGGATGATGCAGCACAACGGCGGTAGGTATTTCCCTCATATATGAGACCAAGGTTATCGAACCAGTAGGAGAACCAAGCAACACAACGTAAACAGCACCTGCACAGAAATAACAACTTCTCACAACCCGACGTTTTAAAGGGGTTGTCAATCCCTTCCGGGGTACGGCGCCTCAAGTAGGCAAACAGACGTGAGATAAATTTGTAGTAGATTGATAGATCGAATGCGAAATAAAATAAATAAAAATAAATTGAAGCAAGGTATTTTTTGGTTTTTGGATGAATAGATCTGAAAATAAATGCAAAGGAAAAGTATATCGCAAAGGCAAATATATGAGAAAGAGACCCCGGGGCCGTAGGTTTCACTAGTGGCTTCTCTTGAGAAAAATAGCAAAGGGTGGATGAACAAATTACTGTTGGGAAATTGATAGAACTTCAAATACTCATGACGATATCCAGGCAGTGATCATTACATAGGCATCACGTCCAAGATTAGTAGACCGACTCCTGCCTGCATCTACTACTATTACTCCACACATCGACCGCTATCCAGCATGCATCTAGTGTATTAAGTTCATGGAGAAACGGAGTAATGCAATAAGAACGATGGCATGATGTAGAAAAGATCTATCTATGTAGAGATAGACCCCGTCGTTTTATACTTAGTAGCAAAGATAAATAAGTTTAGGTTACCTTTAAGTCACTGCGATCAAGCACCGTAAGATCGAACCCACTATAAAGCACCTCTTCCCATTGCAAGATAAATAGATCAAGTTGGCCAAACAAAACCCAAATATCAGAGAAGAAATACGAGTCTATAAGAGATCATGCATAAAAGAGATCAAAGAAACTCAAATACTTTCATGGATATAAAAAGATAGATCTGATCATAAACTCAAAGTTCATCGATCCCAATAAACACACCGCAAAAGAGTTACATCATATTGATCTCCAAGAGACCATTGTATTGAGAATCAAGAGAGAGAGAGGAAGCCATCTAGCTACTAACTACGGACCCGAAGGTCTACAAAGAACTACTCGCGCATCATCGAAGAGGCACCAATGGAGGTGGTGAACCCCATCCGAGATGGTGTCTAGATTGGATCCGTGGTTACGGACTCTGCAATTTGGATGAATATTTCGTCGACTTCTAGGGTTTTGGGAATATTAGGGTATTTATAGAGCAAAGAGGCGGTCTCGGAGGCACCCGAGGTGGAAACAACCCACCCGAGCGCTGAGCCTCTGGCCGCATACAGTGGGTTGTGCTCCCCTCGGGGCACCCCCAGGCGCAGCCAGGGCCCATTGTGTTCCTTCTGGCCCATAAAAATTCTCCATAAAGTTTCGTGGCATTTGGACTCCGTTTGATATTGATTTTCTGCGATGTAAAAAACATGGAAAAACAGCAACTAGCAATTGGCACTATGTCAATAGGTTAGTACCAAAAAATGATATAAAATGATTATAAAACATCCAAGATTGATAATATAACAACATGAAACAAGCAAAAATTATAGATACGTTGGAGACGTATCAATATGCTATCTTCTAAACACTTAATTTCATGATTACCAACTCACTATGCTGGTGCCACTTGCTTTGAAAAGCTCTCTTATAGAGTCATCTAAGTATTGGGGTCATTGAAATCTTTAAGTGACTTTAAGTACAGTTCTCCATTTTGATAGCTTCTTAACTATTGGGTTTATTGCGACGATAAAAGGTCATGACATTCCTCATTGATGGTTTTATAGGAAGTCACTAGTTTAGAGGGTGCTTGGATACGTTTTAGTCTCATGATTAAAAATAGTGGGACTAAAACGTGCTAGCCTCACCCATGCTTGGATCCAAATATTAAAGAGACTAAAATCAAGTTAATGAGCATTTATTATCCTCCAAACCCTCCAATCCAGAACTCGCCTGTGTTAAAGGAGAGGAGTTAAATGAGGAGAGAGAGGACTAATTCACATTTTAGTTGGGGTACCCCTGACTAAAAATTTTTAGTCTCAAGACTAGTTTTAGCCCCTCTTTAGTTAGTGGTGCTTGGAACTTTAGGCTCTTAAAAAGACTATTTTTAGTCAGACTAAAATAAGTTCCTTGGATCCAAGCACCCACTTAGCATGTGTGAATAAACGGATTATATGTGTTGGGGAAAAATAAACAATCCTACATGGGTGATCAACAAAGTATGAGGCGGTCAACAAAAGTCCAAGTCCGTGAACAAGGGTCAATCCATTTTCAAATTTCAAGAGTATTTTCTAAAACAGTTTATGTTTTTTTGGTTTTCCGTAAGATTATTTATCGTTTTTATTTAAAACTAATTAATAATACTCTTAAATGCGAAACAAAAAGGTTACTCCTGAAATTTAACCGATGAAAAATCGGGATTTGGGCCGGGCCATTACATCGCACCGCAATTCCCGAAAAAAAAAACCACGCGGCAGTAAATGGGCCGCTGCCCAACTATCTCCCGTGGGCGTCTGCTGCTCTTCTCCCGTCATATACGATTTTCTCTCCCCTGGGCGGCGGCGAAGGGAAGGGAAGAGAGGGGAGCGACGGCGGGATGGCGAGCGTGTACATACCGGTGCAGGGGACGGAGGAGGAGGTGCGGGTGGCGCTGGACCACCTCCCCGCCGACGCCTCCGACATCCTCGACATCCTCAAGGCCGAGCAAGCTCCGCTCCACCTCTGGCTCATCATCGCGGTAGGTCCCCTCCGCTCTCAGGAGTCCAAGCTTCCCTCGCATCCTCACTTAGGTCTAGGTCTAGGTCTAGGTCTTCGGCGGCGTGGATGGAGCAACTTCTACGGCTAGGGTTCTGGCGGAGCCTCGCTCCTGCTGACGCGACCCTTTTCAGCTTCAGGGCGGGCTTTCTGAGGGTTTGACCGATGCTGGTAGAATTTCTCCAAATGCGCCTGTCATTCCGTCCTCTGCTTTGCCCTGGTTGTTTAGCTGGAGCTATTTCGGCCAGGGGTGATGCTGGTGACGTTTTGGTACTGAGGATACCATCCTGATTCGTTTGGACGGATAATTTGAGTGGAAGATCTGAAGAAGAGCTTCTTGCTGGGCCAGAGTTTCATGCTCGAAATCTCGGTCCTTACACACGTGACTTGCGATTAATCGAAGCTCTAGTCTCATGGTGAAACTTATTATACTTGCAGATACTCTGTCTCGTAATTTTTGTGGTTGTTTTCTTGTGAAATCGAACTATCCGGATTGGTACCTGTTTTTCTAATTTACTTCTGAAAATTGTTGTCACAGAGAGAATACTTCAAGCAAGGGAAGCTCGAACAGTTCCGGCAGATTTTAGAGGAAGGATCTGGCCCAGGTTATTTTTTTATAACTCTTTTCCTGCACTGTAATTTATTATCTGAACAATAATATCACCTTTGATTATACGACACCAGTTCAATTTCTCATTGTTGCTTTAAATTTCTGCATAAATCCGCTGTTGTTGAACCATTCCCTCTCCTCTGCAGAAATCGATGATTATTATGCTGATGTGAAGTATGAGCGGATAGCCATCCTTAATGCTTTGGGTGCTTTCCATACTTTCTTGGGAAAGGCTGAGAAAGCACCACAGAAGGAAGTGCATTTCAAAGATGCGACTCAGTACTACAATAGGGCGTCGAGGATAGATGAAACTGAACCTTCTACATGGATTGGAAGAGGTTATACCACTTCAGAACATTTCAGAGCTCTCAGATATGTTGTGGTTTATAGTTTCATGACTCTTATGTGCATCTCTTTATAGCACACTTTCATCTTTGGTTATGGTTGCGTAGCACTTCATTAAGTCAAGTGTAGCATCATCTTAGATGAAGTGACCGTTTGAATTTTTGTTGTTGATAGTTTGATATTTCTGTGTAATGTTGAATGATTTGTTGTATTTGTTTGTAGCTTCTCTATCATAGAAACTCAATTTCAGAATCAGAGACATGCTACAAGACATTAAATAGCTCTGCCTATCTAGTTTGTGATAAACAGAAAGAATGACTGTTTTTGTGTTCATTAGTTCACGAGAACATTGTAAATTTGAATAACACAAGATCAGCAATGTGTTTGTGAATTTTTTATAGAATATACCTAAACTGTGATGCCATGGGCCTAGTGAGGCCTGGTAGTGTTGCGGCTAGTCCCAAGTGGCTAGTTGAATTTCTGTTACAAATAGCTTGTAATGCTCAGGAATGATCCAAACCCACATGGTTAACCTCTTCAGATGAAGCATGGATGAAAGCCTAAGTGCTGCTTGGTTGGATGTTCTTTGGGTGTTATAGTCATGCAGTTTTGTTCATTTTTACATCCTTGGTTTTATTTGCTGCACCTGCTATGTACTCCCTCCGTTCCTTTATATAAGGTGTATTTGTTTTTTGATAAAATTTCACAATCTAAGGTGCATTTGTTCTAATTCCTCTTAATTCCGATCGTCGCCCTCTAGAAAAAGGAAAGCATCTCTCCCCTGATTGCATGTATCTCTCCTTGTAGAGAAAAAAAGGAAACTATGTCTTCCCCGATTGCATGTACCTCCTCCTTTCCTAGCCTAAATGATTTACTTGCCGCTAATCTAAGAATTAGACAAGGGTAATTTTGTCCTAAATAGTCCATAATTATGTGTCTTGGTTAACGTGCTGAAAATAATACACCTTAGATAAAGGAATGGATGGAGTATTATGTAAGTGTTGTTTTCTCATACTGGTTTATTAGACTTAGACAAGATCATACAACTGCTCTCTAGAACCTAGAGGAGTACTGGACTAAAGGGGGGCACTTTATCTACCAGCAAAGTGCTTTGTCATGTTGCTGTTCTGACTAGAGGAGTATGGTTTTTAACATTTTAATTATTGACGTTGCTGTCTAGGTCAACTCTGCGTGGCCAAAGGTGAGTTGCAAATGGCATCTGACTCATTCAAGATTGTTTTGGATGAGGATGGGGATAATTTCCCAGCCCTTCTTGGTCAGGTAATTTTCTTCAGGTTTCTGTAATGCTTGTTTTAAACATAAGTATATAATGTGTACTTCTGAATAACTGCAGTTTGCTTTTAGTATTAAAATACTAGATTGTAAGGGCCCGTTCGGATTCTCCCTATTAAAATACTAGATTGTAAGGGCCCGTTCGGATTCTCTCCAGCTCTGCGCTCCGTTGACTCCATGGGTGAAGCCGGACAGAACGGCCCAGCTCCACGGAGCCGAGATCTATGATCTGAGCTGAACCCTAGTACGAAACAGTGGAGCTGCTATTTTGTGGATCCTTAGAGCGCGTTCAGTGGAGTTGGAGGAAATTACTCCCTCCGTCCCAAAATTCTTGTCTTAGATTTGTCTAAATATGGATGTATCAAGTCACCTTTTAGTAGTAGATACATCCGTATTTAGACTAATCTAAGACAAGAATTTTGGGACGGAGGGAGTACAAAAGTTTGCCACCACTAAGTGAAAAATACCGATTCATTTTAAGCCTCTCCTCATCCGGGTTCTCCACGACCTTCTCGCTGCCCAATTCTCACCTGCAGAGTCTGCCACTCATGGACAGTAATGACGCGGAGCTCGCACACAGGGGATAGCTGTAGATGATGATTCGTTTTATGCTTCTCTCCTCGAGTTCCTCCATGACCTTCTTGCCGTCCCACTCTCACCTGCCCTGTTCGATGAGCCATTCAATGCACAGGCTTCTAGCATCTCGTCGTCTCCATACAGTTCATTTGCCTTCCACTATGAGTGTGCTCGCGTGTGTGGGAGAGAAGAGAGGGACCACATGTGAGAAGAAGAGGCCTACCAAGGGTGTTTATGCAAAATGTTCTTTCATTCAGCTATTTCGGACGGGACCTGTGTCAAAGTGGTGGAGGTTAACGTGCCACGTCAGCAGGTCAAACATGGTCTGAGCTGTTAGGATCTGTGATGAACAACATGATTTTTGGGATCTGAATCTGCACTTTTGAAGTTGTAGGACTAACTTGACACCCCTCAAATAGTTATAGGATCTCTCATGTATATTATACTAATGAAACTGCAACCTTCGTATGCTTGCTCTTTCACTAGAACAACTTAATCCTTATGCTTTGATGCTTATCATATGATCGATAACGATGTAATAATTTATCGTAGGGACTAACTAAAAGAAGCCTGTGTTAATCATTATTATTTTGACATATTTCTTATCAGTTGTTCTAATCTTCAAGTCGCAAATATTGTCAGTGCAGGCTTCTGTTTATTTCCTGATGGGTGATACAGAACAACAACACAAGAAAGCTTTGGAATGTTATAAGAACTCACTAGAACTCTATAAGGTTGGAGACAGCTCAAGTTCTTTTGACAATTCCATGATATTTTGCAGCATATGTTATAAATTTCAATCATCTTTCTAGAGAGCTCTGCGGGGATATGCAGATTGTCCTGCTGCTGTAAGGCTTGGTATAGCTTTTTGTCGATACAAACTTGGTCAGCTTGACAGGGCCCGACAAGCTTTTGATCGAGTCTTACAGGCAAGATTTTTTATCTGTCTCTTGTTTCATGTAGAATAATTGCCCCTTAAGTTGAATTCATGCTTTTATTCACTTACAATTACTTCACAGTTGGACCCTGAAAACTTTGATGCGCTAGTAGCACTCGCGATCATGGATTTGCAAACAAATGAAGGTAAATGCTCTTTACAGACAAGAAATTTCCTTCTCACCTTTTTTCCTCATTATTTTCTAAGTATTTCAACTTTGCTATAGCTGGTGAAATTCGCAGTGGGATGGAGAAAATGAGAAGAGCCTTTGAAATTTATCCTTATTGCACTTTGGCACTCAACCACCTGGCCAACCATTATTTCTTTACTGGCCAGCATTTTGTGGTTGAGCAACTGAGTGAGACTGCTCTGTCTTCAAGCAGTCATGGACTACTGAAATCACAATCCTACTATAACTTAGCCAGATCATACCATAGTAAGGTGATGTACCCCATTCATATACCCATTGAATTAGTTGGGTATTATTTCACTTGTTCTCTGTGCTGACACTTTGGATTTCCGTGTTGAGAGTCTAGTTTACAACCCTGAACATGTGATGTATTTTTGACAATTTATCTGAATTCAGGGTGATTTTGAGACTGCTGGACGGTATTATATGGCATCTGTCAAAGAAGTCAATAAACCGCAAGACTTTGTGTTGCCATTTGTTGGTGAGTTTCTTGTTCTCATTCACTTTTTTTCTTTTTTATTTATTTCATGACATTGTTCTGGTATGCAGTTTTTAGCATTTGTGTACCTCCATGTTTCAAGTAAATGAAGTAGTAGTTAAATACTCGCACAATGCTATGGTCAGAAATCACCCAAATCCCTGCAAGTTAACTCCGCTGTTGTTGGGCTAATAATTTAGGGATATTTTTAATAAGGTGGAAGGGAAGGGGGAGGTGGAGAGCGAGAGGTGTATAGTAAGTAGATTGCTCCAGCAAAAAATGTTGATATTCTGGTAAAAGCCACTTAAAATATCGAAATGTTGTTTCTTAAAGATAGTACAAATGGTGAGTCAGGACAGTTTATATTTTTAGTGTGACTCATAATCAGCAGTAGCAAATGGTGAGTCAGGACAGTTTATATTTTTAGTGTGACTCATAATCAGCAGTAGCCCTGCACGCCTCATCAACAAGCATACCTAATTAATCTCTAATGTCTAAGGCCACACTGATTTGCTAGTTCTGTCTTCTGGTGTACTCACTCCGTTCCTAAATATAAGTCTTTTTTAGAGATTTCAATATGCACTATATACAGATGTATATAGACGTAGTTTAGAGTGTAGATTGACTCATTTTGCTTCGTATGTAGTGCATATTGGAATCTCTAAAAAGACTTATAGGAAAGGAAATGAAATAGTGCCATCTATTTAAATGAAATAGTGCCATCTATTTAAAATACATGATATACTTGTCTCTTAATCGATATTTCAGGTGATACTTGGGCATATCTGTATTTTTTCTTCCATTTTAGAATATTTTTTAATGTGTATTTTGTTGCTGTTTTGTGACACTCGTGATCTGAACCAGGCCTTGGTCAAATACAATTAAAATTCGGTGACTTCAAACGTTCCTTAGCTAGCTTCGAGAAAGTGCTGGAGGTACACCCCGAAAATTGTGAAAGTTTGAAGGTAAGATGTGTTTCTAATCAAATGCTTCTATTCATTGTTCCAAAGCATTCCATTTGATTATGAATGAAATGATTTATGTTGCTTGTGCTAGGCTATTGGGAACATCTATGCAAACTTGGGTGAGAATGACAAAGCCATAGAAACCTTTAAGAAGGTTACACGGATTGATCCAAAAGATCACCAGGTAGTCATTCGTCTCTTTCTCCTTTTTAGTGAATAATTTGTAAGCCACAAATTCATCGATTTTGTACAAATTGTATCACTGTCGCCTGTTACAAAAACACTACACTAACTGAACTTGTATTCACTTGGATGTTGCGATATTGATGATTAAGGATCAGGAATGCCAATCTTCGGTGCATATGTGAACTAGGATGTCTGGACCTAGGAAACTTCATTGATAGTTGGGCACGCTAAATTATAGATTCCACACACACACCTTTTATTGCAGCTCTAGAAGAGTGTACAACAATTCCTCTAAAGATGTCCTGTTGTTCGATGATTAGATGAAAATATGGAATTTATTATAGCAGCAGTTATTACCAGGTCATGCAAATTTGTAGATATTGTTTCATTGATGTTGAGGAATACTGCAAGAGTCACACTTTTTATTTGCTGTAGAAAAGGGGTATACATTCATTCTATTTGGTCTCCAAACATAAAATATACAATATTTGTACATCAGTTACTCCCTTGTTTCACTGTATCTCTTCATGGCCTTAGGATTCTCTGTTTCAAGTGAGCAAATCAAGAGTGTAGTTACGGCAATTTTTTCCAGTCTCTGCCCTACTTATGTGCTCTAGAAGAGTGTACAACAATGATGTATTTCTTCAAGCACTGGCTTGAAATGCCTATAAAAAAATGGAAATTACAAGGTTGTCCTGTCCCTGGTACTGATTTGATTCTATCATAAGTTTGTAACCACGTCTTCGACGAAAGAAACCTGTTAGAACCATAATTCCCTCTGTTTTTTTCCCCTTGTTGAGAAGTAAAAGGTGCGGTTAGTGTGAAGAAATTATTTGCACTGTATTAGGATATTAAGCAAAAATAGAAGTTTGTCTCTTTCTGTCTAGTGCTTGTTTGCAAGAAATTCACGCGTCTTCTTGCACTCAGATTCCAATGTATCGCATGAAACAGATGCATGCTCATGCTGAGTTTCTGGTTATAACCATCACAAACAAAACCCTCACTTGGTATTCACTTGAGATCCCTGTTGTACTTGCCAGACAAGAACATGACTGATGGACTCAACAAATTTAACATCACAGCTACTAATGGTGATCTTACAGCACAATATCAATGTACAACTGGAGTGTGGTATATGGTGTTTGGTTAGGCTTATTGGAGGTGGCTTTTTTGGCTTATAAGCCAAAAGCCGAACTGCCACTTATTTGTGTGCTTTTAGCTTATACTATCATGCGACACTATTGAATCAAATGCCATAATTAGCCAGTCTAACAACCAGTTTGCCGAATGACCTACAATATTCCCACAACAGACAGTCCACAGCCGCTTTTCCACAACAGACAGCCCACAACCATAAGCTGGTTTCCCACAGCCTAGCCAAACACCCCCATAATGCATCACATGAGCAACATCTAACACAAATTCTTGTTTTTCGGTTTATTACGACAACAAAACATGCATCACAGGATCAGCAGCAGATATATAGCAGCACACAGCGATCATATATATAACATAGCAGCAGCCAGGGATGCACACTATAGCAAAAAAACGGGGAGGAGCTCGACGGTGGGATGAGGAACCCTACCTTTTCGAGTTCTTTCTGTGTCCAAGTTCAGTTAATCCAATAGAGCAGAGAGAGATGGAGAGGCACTGTGTGCAGTGGCATCTGTGCTGTAAATAAGCCAAATATTAGTGGCAAAGACATAACGCTTCGTTTTTAAGTGAAGAAGCTCGGGAAGGCCAGCTTTTTTCAACGGAAACCCCCTACGAAGCTGAAACAAACACAGCCTAAAGCATCGCACGAAAGGTTAACTGGAGTCAAGTGATCTAAACTTCTGCTCCTTTTTGATATTTGATCATATACTTATGTGAAGTTTGGACGCTTATTTAATAATCCCATCTTCCTGTACTACCTCTGTTGCATTATTCAATACATGGTTTGGTCATATATCTGATATTGTAGTTCCAATGTTTGTTTTTTGCATATAATCTTGTTGATTAATTCACTATGCAGGCATTTGTTGAACTCGGTGAATTGTTGGTAGAATCTGATTGGGCTGCTGCCATGGAATACTTAAAGACAGTAAGGCTCTTCAACTAGCTATATGTTTATTGTGTTGACCAATGCCACGTTGGAGTTCTTAAAATGCTGTTTTCCCCCTTCTATCAAACTTGTGTAGTGTTTCCGAATTAGGATTAATCACTGAACTTTGTTTCTTAGAATCTTATAATCCACAAATGTATGATTAATATAAAAAACAAACGTTAACACTACAGAAGGTGGATTCATTTAATTATAGGCTTCATCACTCTATCAGCTTAGGTTCTTCTTCCTCTAGATTACCAGTGTATTGGCTGTGATAAAACCGGTTTTCTCCTAAAAGTTGAGTTGTTCTATCGTGCTGCATCACCTACTCTCTAGGGTCAATTCTGGCAGGATTGGCACATGAAGTTATATGTGCTTCTCTTCGAACTTTAAAATTGGTTTGCAGCATGAAAAACCATATACTTGGTTGTGTGGGCTGGTGATTATAGGTTATCTAAAGTGGATTATTTGACCATGATTTGCATATTGGTGATGCTAGGTTAGCTAAGGCTGGCATTCTGGCTATGATCTTATTGGCGTGGCAAATGTTTGCTGCATTATTGCTGCATGTTAACTAAGTTGATCAAATGCATGCGTATTTTACCTGATTATTAAAAGGAAAGCATATTTTACTCCCCAGAAGCATTGGGTTTGTCTACTTAGCTTCCTAAACTCCTTTTGGACTCACATAATCCCCTGAACTCCTAATACTGGGCCACTTCATCTGGCATATCCTAGTTTTGCCACCGTCCACCACAAATGGATGCTGCTATCATATTCTACATATCCTCCCGCCGTCTTCCTTTTACATGGCTCGGATGGAGAGGGGGTAGGAAGAAGACGTGGAGATTTGTTGATGTCAGTATTCATTTTGTGCTTAGAAGTGGCGGAACCAGGTGTTATGGCAGCCCATGTGGCAATATCACTGTCCACACTATCAATCCGGCTAAGCAAAACCAGGTTTGACTGGTAATTGAACTGGTATTGAAACATGGGCTTGTCAAGTTGATCAATAGAAAGTTTGGCAGATTAAAGACGATTAAACTTGACACCATTTGATGCTTCAAGGGAGCTCATAATCTACTTTTTATAAGATGTAATCTTATCTAGCATTTCCCAGGCACATCAAGTTTGACAGGTTACTGAATGGGTACTAAAACACGAGGGTGTTAAGTCGATCGATAGAAAGCTTAGGGGATTAATACTATTAAATGGACTGGATGTTCTCCTTGTAATACATAATCTTATCTAGCATTTCTCAGGCATGTACTCTCCTAAGGAAGGCAGGAGAGAAAATACCGGTTGAATTGCTCAATGGAATTGGACTTCTTTATTTTGAGAAGGCAGAGTTTGAGGTTTGTTTACTGTTATACATATAACATTGTATTTACATTTTCATGTATACACCTGACAGTACCTCTTTTGTTCATGCTTTCAGTTGGCTGAGCAAAGTTTTAAGGAAGCTCTAGGAGACGGTATCTGGGTTTCAATTATGGATGGGACTGCTGGTAGTTCCATAGCAAACTGGAGTGTGCAGTACAGGGATCAGAGTTTTTTTCACCAACTTGAAGAAAACGTATCTCTTGAATTACCCTGCGATAAAGTCACCACATTGTTTAACTATGCAAGATTATTGGAAGAGCTTCATGATACTGTGAAAGCCAGCCTCCTTTACCGTCTCATTATTTTCAAGGTACTGTGGTGTCATCCCCAAAACCCTTCCTGAGTGTCCGCTCTCTCTGTCTCTCATTTACTTATTTTACAGTATAAATGTAACCGGGGATGAAAGCATGCTTTGAAAGAACATGAAAACAGTGAAATTGTAACCTTCAATTTTTCTTACTTAGTGTTCCTGGTGTTTATTGCAGCTGCAATCTGCACACAATTTTGTCTGTCATTTTCTGATGTTTAGAGTCATTTGCCTGCGCCAAGACATGCCTTCATGTGTGACTTTGTTTTTGCAGCTTCTCCAAAACTTGCAGTCAGTTACCTTTAGTTTCATTTGTATTGGTCTTCTCTTGATATAGTTGAGATACCATTGCCATGTTTACCCCGTCCACCACAGATTTTGCCAGTGATTGAAAGCTCATTTTGTGAGAATTTAATCTTTTCTATCAGGATATTATGCATATATTCCTCAGTCAGTAACCACGATTCTTTTTTGTGTAGTTCCCATTCTTTTTTCAGTTAATACTATGTTCTTACTTCTGTTTGCCCTTACTGTTCTCGGAATTAACTAGACACTGGTTAGTGTCAAAGCTTGTCGAGGGCCTTACGAACATTTTTTGTTTGATGTTGTTTACCTTGTCTAGAAAAAGTTCATCTTCACAAGCTGTCTTGCGCAATTTTGTTTAAAAAAATCTGTCGTCCACATCACGTCATATCGATGCTTTCTTCTTCTAAGACAAAATGACATGCAGTCAGGTGCGTGCTCAAGGAAAAATAGATGAAGTCTACATGAAAGAAAAGCTCTTAATATTATGTTTTTGATAGAAGTTGGCCCCCAAATAACTATCACAAGTACAGACCCTGAGGAAGTGAAGTTCCTGATCTGTATAAGTATCATTATGGGAAAACTTCCCTACAAAATGTTGAAGTGACAAGTATTGGTGATTTATTTTGGAGTTGCTGTATTGGTCATTGGTTTCCTAATAGACTTCTAAAATAGATCTCTGTAGCATTATTCTGTGATGCAGGATTCTCTGTGCAACAATGAAGACACTCTTTTGTATTTGTACTACACTTGTATTATATTCTAATTCCCTGTTTTCTTTAATATAATAACAGTACCCAGACTACATTGATGCCTATCTGAGGTTAGGGTCTATTGCAAAAGAAAAAAACAATATTCAACTGAGCATTGAGCTGGTAAGTACTGATGCTTACATTTGTTGTTCTTCTTAACTGAGAAGAATGATGGTTTATTTGTTTCTAGATAGGTGATGCTCTAAAGATAAATAGTAAGTATCCAAATGCACTGTCTATGCTTGGAAGTCTTGAACTTCAGAGTGATGAAACCTGGCTCACTGCGAAGGAACATTTCATGATGCTAAAGATGCTACTGACGGAAAAGACCCATACTCTTGGCTTCAGCTGGTATGTGAGCCTACTTTCACTCTAGTAGTTTTTTGAATGGCCGTGGTAGAATTTAATAAGTAAATCCCCTCCATCCTGAGTTATCTGTTTACAGTTCACAATTACTGTTGAATTAATATAGCTTGTAATGACAGTGCGTCATATTTTCCTTTTATGAATTGGCTGCAGCCTGCTGGCAGGATAAAATGCGTTAAGTAATTTAGACCATTAGTGTATCACCAAATTTAGTGATACGTTAGGCTTACATATATAACTCGTCCCCTTGTATTTCCAACAGTTCTACAATAGCTGGTCATAGTAATACAGGATTTTCACTGTAAATGACTATGCTACTTAATTCTTCTCCGACTGATCAATTGCATATGTGTTGTTACAGGGCAACTGGAACTACTTTGCTGCCAATCGCCCTGAGAAAAAGGCCCCGAAATTCGAGGCCACTCATCGGGAGAAAGCAAAGGAACTTTTTTTGAATGTATGATATGTTACACCAGCTATTATTCCCAGTTATCTTCTCAAATTCATCAGGTCTTTGGAGGTTTTCATGCAATAGATTCTGTTCCTTCATATTTGTTACTCCCTCCTCCCATAATGTAAGACCATATTACATCTGATTTGTGAGCAAATCGGATGTAATAAGGTCTTATACTATGGGACAGAGGGAGTACAGAAATAGACCCCACAAACTGTTCTTCAGCAGTGTCTTTTGTTTCGGTAATTGTGTGTAGGCATGTATTATACATGTACATTTATATTTACCATTTATGTTGATGCTCAGAATGGCTTGTCTTGATTGGATATCTCAGGAACATCTTCCGTAATTTATGTTCCCTGAAGTTCAGCTGTGATCATTGCTTGTTGTTTAAGATAGAACCGACTATTCTTGGGCCTGATGTCAGCTTGTAGTTTCTACTGTTGATAAGCTTTTTGTTTGTTTGTTTAGTAGTATTTCAGGCTAACAAAGAGTTAGCAGGCAAATTGTTCTGTGATCCTCTGCACAAGAATCAAAAGCTACATTTAATCTATTTTAAACTTCAGTAATTATATTTCTAGCACGATTTCTCATGTTCTTTATTTCACTAATGCCATCTCTTTTTAAAAGTGTAGCAAATGCTTAGTTTTTGATTTCTGTTAGTTTTCTAGTAAAACAATTGTCTAGTTTTAACTCCTGTCTCCATATTTAATGTATTTTGGAGATTAAATCACTGAATTAGGCAATCATATTTGTTTTAAAGAGTAAACAACTCTCTGGTTGGGACGAAACACTTTGTACATGATCATTGATCAAGTCATGATATTTACTGCATAAAGTCAAAAGCTTAGGAATTTGAATGCCATAATTTGTAGTGCGAGTGATATTTGTAGTAGGACATCAGGACATCTAGCAAGCTCTTTATTGATTTGCAATGTTACACTTTCGTCATGTTTGCCTCAAATCTCACAGTTGTATTTCTACAGAAATATAATGGCATGATATTTAATAAGTCAAGTTGAAAACTTAGGAAGTTGGTTGGTACATTTGTGAGTTTGAGTTCCAGAGTCATACTCGAGCAAGCCATCCAGGGAGATGTGATGAATGATGATACATTTTCTTTTCTGGAGAATTGTAAATAAACAGGCAACTGAATTGGATGCACTTTGATTAAATTTCTTTTACATGAGAGCATTAATTTCTTGGAACCACAAAGCAAATGTGTGGTTGAAAGCAAATTATGTACTGCAGTGCTTTGAGGGATTGGTGATGGTATGGTCTCTTTAAGTGCCGGTTTGCTCATTGTTGGGATCTCAATCTCTGATTCAGGTACTAAAGCAGAACCATGGTAATATGTTTGCTGCAAATGGTCTTGGAATCTTACATGCTGAGAAAGCCCAATGGGATATTGCGAAGGAGTTATTTACACAGGTTAGAAAGGGAAAACAATATTCATTATTCTATATGACAAACTGTGAACTTTAATGAAGTGCATCACCAATTTGATATTAGGTACATGAAGCTGCATCAGGAAGTATATTTGTTCAGGTACCTGATGTATGGATCAATTTGGCCCACATATATTTTGCTCAAGGCCTTTTTCAACAAGCAGTTAAAATGGTACTCTCCCTCTCTCTCTCCCTCTCTCTCTCTCTCTCTCTCTCTCTCGGATGAATGAAGTTCCTAATTCCTTTTCTTGCAGTACCAAAACTGTGCACGGAAGTTCTTCTATAACACAGATGCAACTACACTCCTATACCTTTCCCGAACACATTATGAAGCTGAGCAATGGCAAGACTGCCGGAAATCTTTGCTGAGAGCTATACATTTGGCTCCATCAAATTATTTATTACGGTTTAATGTTGGCGTTTCAATGCAGAAGTTTTCTGCTTCTACTCTACAGAAGACAAAACGAACAGTTGATGAGGTCAGTACTGATACTTCTCTTTGCCTGGTTTCTGATTCTTTGATTTATGAAGTAAGAGAAAAAAGGTAATACCACCCAAATCTCTCTGGTTTTGGTATATACCATGGGGCTCATTTCTATATCCTCCAAACTCCACATTTCTCTCCATTATCCAGCTTTTTGAGGTGATCCGTCATCCCTGTGTTTTTTAGGGAGAAGTCGTTTTTGGTTTGAAGGCTGACGGTGACACTGCTTTTGTTGGGGGTGATTATTGGACCGATCAACTTTTGTGGAGAAGAATCCTTTGGCTGCATTCTCTTGCCCTTGATAATCTGGTCTTGGTCCATGATGTGCTTACCACCCAAGACCCTTTGGATCTGTTCCACCCCCCTTTCCAGCCAGGCTTTTGTTGAATTCCATGAGTTCAGACATTTCCTGGTCAGCTTGCATCTTTTCCCGTATGCTGCCGATTCTTGGTCCTTCTCATGGGGGTTAACTTTCTTATCTTCAGAAATCTACAAGGCTCATTTTCAGCATCTCCAAGCTCCATCCTTCACCTCTTGCCATGGAATTCCAAGTGCTAAAGTATCTGTTGCCCCCCCCCCCCCCCACACCCCCCCCTCTACTTCTGCTATTATTAATAAAATTTACTGTCGGGGCCTCCCCTACCGTTTCCGCTAAAAAAGGCTCATGGTTACAGATGCCGCCGCTACCAAAACCTATATGAACCATCCTTGCATCTCCCTGTATTTGGTTGGGTGGGACTGTGGGAGGCTTTTCCACCCTGTACAAGCTCACTAAACTTGGAAGGAATGTCCCCGAGAAATGTTTGACAGGCCCATTCACCCATTTGACCAAATAAGCTCATCCATGCACAACTAATCATGAGCGTTGGCAATAGTTGGTGATAATTACTTCAAGATTGGGATTGATAAGTGATCTAGTTATTCACACTTATGCTTAGTTTCCGGTTGTTGAACCATGTTGTCAACTTGTGATGAATTTATTCCTCAGTAATCTGTTGTGAAAAAAGTAGGCACATAAATAGGAAAACGCTGGTTAGCCAACCATAAAAATATATATAGAAGCTGATCACATAAACATGATCATCGTAATCCACCGAAATGCCAAATGCAGCTTAGTGTTAGCGTCTGCTGATTAGTGCATGATAAGTATTATTAATGAAAGTTAATGGCATAATTTAATTAATTAATAGCGTCCATCCATCCCAAACAAAATGCTGCAGAGTCTCATCCATCAAAGATGGAGTGTTTGTATTCCATCCTGAATTTTCAGGTTGTCCTATCCCATTCAACCTGACCCTATCCAAACACTACCTTGTGTGAACCACATGATCCTGGTGTTGCATACAAGTCCCCTGTTAAGATCTATACCAAACTTTTCCGTGCTGCAAGCTACAGCAGACAAAACTACTGCAATGTTCTGGCAATATAAATTGGGTAGTCCCATCTACAGACTTATTGGAGCATAGATCTGACCCTGAGATGCTGAAATATGGTATTATGAATTACAGGCCTACAGCTCTATCATAGGGAATAAAAGCCTCATGACAGTTTTTTTCCTTCACTAAATAGATCGCTTCTTTTAGAGGCCATCACCCACCTTCTTGTTTAAGATATGACAATCTATCATCTTGTATGTACTCTTTATTAACCACAGAACTAAATTTTGCTGCATGCTTTCTTTTTCTAGGTTCGTGCAACAGTCTCTGAGCTTCAGAACGCCATTAGAGTGTTCAGTCTGTTGTCTGTTGCATCAACGTACCATTCCCATGGTTTTGATGAGAGGAAAATAGAAACCCATGTCGAGTATTGCAGACATTTGCTTGATGCTGCTAAGGTTCATCGTGATGCCGCTGAACAAGCTGAGAAGCAAACCAAGCAAAAATTGGAAGTTACCCGTCAAATTGCTTTAGCTGATGAAGCTCGCCGGCGGGCTGAAGAACAGAGGAAATTCCAGGTCCTGCTCTTGCTGCATGTATTTCATCATAAATGTCTGTGTTTGAAAAATATTATATGTTTATGGCTAATGTGGTGCTGGTAACAGTTAGAAAGAAGGAAGCAAGAGGACGAATTAAAGCAAGTAATGCAACAGGAGCAGCACTTTGAGCGTGTCAAGGTATTTTTATATATTACCATGTGTGTTTCAATGAGAGCTATAGATGTCAATGATTCGTTCAGAAGTGTTAAAGAACGATCCAAATCTACCCGTGAAAATCGGCCTATACAAAGTTTTGAGCTAGAGCTACTCGACTTGCCTGCACATACCAAAAATGAACTAGCACCCTTCCATCGGTTTTGGTCGGGTTGATTACAACCTGAGATTGAACACAGCTGTTCTTTGTTCGCCAAGGAGGACCAGCTGTGGTATGCCACTCCATTATTGAGATATGTTTGTTGGTATTGGCCCCAGGCTATTTGTGCCTACAGAAGACATAATTTCTTTATACTGTCTGATGTGACACATTTTTATGGTTGCTTATGTGGAAAAGACTATTCAATCACAAATAAGTTGCAATGTTTCCTCATGCTATTTGTAACCCTTTGGGAACAATTTTCTCTACAGTATCTGTATTCTCATCTTGCACTATCGCATCACTGAATAATAGGCACTTTATTGGGATATCAGTCAATAGTCTTCCAAGAATTTGTTATGTATAGCAATGGTGACAGACCATATTTTTCTTGTCCATTGTGTGAAAATCTGCTTTTGATCATGCAACTTAAGTACCTAACCCAGGATTAGTTTCTCCAAAGCTGTAATATCACAAGCACATTTGGATTTTGCCTGACAGCTTAAAGCATGATTTGACAATGTACTGTTTCTCATTAGGAACAATGGAAAACATCCAACAACACCCCTGGTAAGAGAAAAGATAGGTCCAGGCATGATGATGAAGATGGGGACAGTGGGAAGAAGAGGAGGAAGGGTGGCAAGAGAAGGAAGGATCAGAAGACAAAGATGCAATACGAAGATGATGAAGAAGATCAATACAGAAATGAACCAGACGAAGATGATTATGCAAACATGTCAAGGGATCCTGGCGGTGACAAACCAGAGAAAGCCCCGGATCACCTTCTTGCGGCTGCTGGTCTTGAGGATTCTGACGCTGAAGATGAAACGGTTAGGGTTCCTGTTTCTTTCCCATAAAAGTCAAAATACATTTATTTCTGCATCCAAGTTTGTTTGTTCTGTCTTTGGGGAGCTTTGATGTCTGTTTCCTGCTATGCAACGGAAGCTATTTTGCTCCATACATATGTGGTTTAAACTGTTCATGCTCATAAGTGCTTTGGTGCAAAGTTGCCTTCATCTACTCTTCTGTATTGTAGGGTCATCCTCAATCCGTGATAGAGCGGAAGAGACGAGCATGGTCAGAATCTGACGACGAGGAACCAGCACAGCGATCAGCGCAACCTACTAGCCCAGGCCCGAATGATCTGAGTGAATGAAATAAGTAGAAGGACAAACAAAGCTCGCTCTTGACACTGATGATACATTAGGTTATGATGTTGTAGAAGTCCCAACAGTTTAATTTACTTTTGGGCTGTAACAAAATAATTTCTGTGGTAGTTTTTTATTTTTTTGAGGGAATTCACAGTAGTTCTAGAGCTAAGAAAAGATAAACCTTAAGGGCCATGTTTGCCCCATACTAACCGAAGCACTGTATCCAATTCATGATACGTTTCTACGTCATCCTGTAGTATGTTTTATGCCTATCCTGTCTTTTCTGATCTGTGCTTGTGTTGTGGTTTTTGCGGGGTGCTCCGTGTTAAAGGGTGGAAATGCAAAAGCTAACAACCTTTTGCAATATAGAACTACGTTCCAGGTATGGGTGCGGCCACTTCATACCCTCACCTGCCCTCCTTGAGCTTACCCATCATCCTTGCCCATATTTGCCAACGGATACAATTTATTTTCATACCCATTACTCGACAGGATAGATATACCTGTGGGTAAAATTCCCTATGTTTGCAAAACATCAATGAGGTCTGCTTCGGTACACACCCCCTCCCCTCCTCCCCCAACATATAAGGGCATTTTGGGCATACGGTGCTTAACATATCCGGCGCCGTATGCGGCGTGCCCATACATGTAGAGCCGAGCGCATGGCTCGAGCCGATACGACCGGCTCGCATCTACCCCCTCCCGTCGTGCGAAAAAAAAGACCCACGACCTGCGTTGATCACGCGGCCCATTCCAACGTTGCCCCGCCCCGCCGATCGCCGCCTTTCCCCGCCGATCTAGCCATGATCACGCTGCCAATTCCAACGTCTTCGTCCGGCCGATCGTCGACCATTCTCCCCGTCTTCACCCGGGATCTGGCCGCCGTGGACGTTGTTGGAGTCGCCGCCATACGTGATCTGGCCTCCGCGCAGGTCGTGGCGGTGACGTGGCCTACTGGACGCCGTCGCCGCCCGCAACTTCGTGATCAACCTCTCCGGGAACGTCCTCGCTGTCCGCAACCAGGCCAGGGTGCGGACAGCGAGGACGTTCAAGTGATTGCAGATAATTATTTACAGCTACAATTTTCAAAAGAAGGAGGAGGGTGCTTGTAGTGAAAACGTAAGTGATGTGTACATTCATTTCGTCGGACGAAGAACCATATGGGTACTTACATGTGCATATGATTTTTTATGTGCAGGAGGATATTGACGTCCAGAACAAGGAAAATCATGGTGTTGAATCTTTCGCGGATAACATAAGTCAGGTTCGGTCCAAACTTTTAGATGTCATACAATAATAAAAACTTGTTAATGACAACTTACACTTGCTTATGTGGAATATTGTAGGCTAACTTCGATGGTTGGAGTGGTGATGATGGCTATGAGCATGAGGATGCAGCTAATATGGACATTGAGGAGGCTGAAATCCAGCAACGTGCGCTGGAGACACAGTTGAAGGTTATGGGTATGACATTTGTATCACAATGGGAGGCTTACACGTTCTATAATAATTACGCCAAAGACCGTGGATTCAGTATCAGAAAAGATAAGGTGAAACGAGGAAAAGGTCTTTCAATCACTATTCGGTATAGGCGATACATTTTCTCAAGGGCAGGAAAACGACTCAGTAAATTTTTAAAACCGGAGGGCCGTACCCGCAGGCTAAGACCTGAGACTCATTGCGAGTGTGGCACACATTTAGTCGTGAAGTTGGACAAAGGACATGGAGTTTGGTTCGTGGCAGCTTTTATGGATGATCACAAGCATTTGTTGGCTAGAGCAGATGAGGTGGTATTTCTGCGGTCACATAGTGATGGGAGATCACCAGATAGCTGAGATCTTGGCGATGGAAGGAGCTGGGAACAAAAAGCATATCATCGTCGACAACTTCATTAGCAGGTATGGTTCGTATGATAAGTGTGGGTTTCTGAGACGAGACGTCTACAACCTATGTTGCCGAGAAAAAATGAAGTTGATTGCGAAGGGTGATGCTAACACGGCAATCGGGATTATGAGGAGCAGAAAGGAGAAGGATCCAGACTTTTTCTTTGAGTACGTGCTCGATAAGGAGGGCCGTTTGAAGAGCATGTTCTGGTGCGATGCATGGTCGCGACGGGACTATCAGTTGTATGGAGATGTGACTGTGTTTGACAACATGTATAAGATGAACAGATATGGTATGCCGTTCATCCCCTTTGTTGGTGTAAATAATCACCGTTGCATCATAGTGTTTGGTTGTGCCATTGTGTCCGACGAGACCGAAGCGACGTACGTGTGGCTACTCCAGACATTCCTGAAGGCCAATTGTCAGAAGAAGCCAAGGTCAATCATCACAGATGGAGACGCTGCAATGATACGAGCTATTCGGTTGGTTTTGGTTGATGTGTTGCACCGTCTCTGCTCATGGCACGTGGAAAAAAATATGCAGAAGCACCTTAATTACAAATCACTAAATGAGATCAGGGCACTATTGTACTACTCCACCTCTCCGGCCAACTTTGAGTCGAGATGGCACGCTTTTGTCCGTAAATGGAAGACTGATAAAACAGAAGAGTGGTTGCGTAGGATGTATAGGAAGAGGAGTCTGTGGGCAGCATCATATCTGTCAGATGGTTTTTTTCTGGGTATGCACCGGAGCCCTTTCTTTCATCAAAAGGTATTGCGAACTTGTATAGTCCACATTCTTTGGCTCTGGTTCAAATCCAGCTCGGCCCAAACCAAAAATCTAGGGCTTCGTGAGTATGAACTAAATCCTTTTGTTTTTCTTCCATAAAATAAAATGTCCGATCTATAGAAATAAAAGATAAAGAAAAAAGGGAATTTTTTTTTCTAATCCATAGCAGTAATCAGAGGAGTGAAAGCCTTAACTCTTGTCTTCACCTTCACCTGGACGGCGGTATGACTATTGTTGATCTAGTTGTGCATTATGAGAATGCATAGTTCGACTACATGAGAACGAGGCGCATGATGACTGTGTTTCTAATCAGTCATTGCCACCATCAGTTACAGAATATAAGGACATTGAGAAGCATGCTGCCAAAGTATTTACTCGTGCCAATTTTTATATTCTTCAACAAGATCTGAAGAAGATGGGAGAACTTGAGATTTTTGAGACGCTAGTGGGAGTTGACTGCCACACCTTCATCGTGACATGGAGAAATAACCGCAAATTTCAGTTTTGCGTGAATTATCGAGCTGAAAACTCTGAGAATACTATAGAATGTAGTTGTGGACGAATGCTTCAGAAAGGGTTGCCTTGCAACCACATTCTGAATGTGTTGGTTCGTCTGAAAATATCTAAAATTCCTAAGTGTTGCATCCTTAAGAGGATGTCGAAAGTTGCGAGAGGTGGGTTGCCTGCACAGCGGAAGAGTGACATGTTTGGCTGGGGTTGGACAGGGGCAGAGCAGCGTGCTCGCTATAGTCAACTCAGTATAACAGGAGCAGAAGCTTTCCATGTTGCTTCAAATGATCCATTCGTCTTTGATGAGTTGATGCAGTGTCTGCAGAATATAATAGCTAAGAAAAAGGTCCCTGATGATGATGCTGTTGGTAGTAGAAGAAATGTGCATGAGGAGCCACGTGAGTCAGAACAATATGTTAATGTCATAGGTGATCCCATGAAAGTTTCCACAAAGGGCCCCCTAAACAGAGCACGACAGGGCGGGCAAAGAAAGATCCAAATGTTACAAAAAATGAAAGACCAAAATCATTTCTGAGAGAAAACCCGGTCCTCTTTGTGGTATTTGTAAGAAAGAGGGCCGTAGACGGCAAACGTGCCCTGAGAATGAAAAGTAAGTTTTATATTTTTTAATTATTTTTTGTTTCTCTCTTTACAATTGTCTAATAAGTTGTTTACAATTTGTTATGTAGGAACCAAGCATAAAGATGAAGTATTAATAATCAATGGAAGGCACTGGGACAGAGTTCAATTAGCAAGTCGTACTATATTTGCAGACAATATTTTTACGTTTTATTTGTCGCTTTCGTGTGAGACTAAACATTTAAATATGTGTCCAACTATCAATGGTACTATTTTGTGAGACGGAATGTTATAAGTGTGGTCAAGTAATATTTTTGTTGTGCTAAAATGTATCAGTTTGCGGCTGTGATCTTATATGTACTGTTGTTGTTTGTATTCGCGGCGGTCATTTTTTATAAAAAAATATCCCCGCTGTCCTGAGTTGGCGCGATGTCGACAAAACGTGCACATGATCTCAGGGCGATTCTGATGGCAGCAGCGGCGCTGGATCCGATGAAGATCGGCCTAGCAGCATGATTGGCGCGCCAAGAACGAATATTCCAGCCCAGCCCGTGCGGTGGCCGACAGCCGAGGCAGTGGCGGGCGATTCGCCGTGCGCCACGCGCGCGTCTGGTGGCCCAGCAGCCGACCGAGCGACAACCACGGACCCGGTCGCAGACGTCTTGTCCCGCCCGATCGAGCAGGCACATGCAACGATCCCGAGGGGGATTTCTGGCGATCTGTCGGTCCATTAAAGACGCGCGTCGGGCGCGTGGGCCGGCTCTTTAAGGCCTCTTCGCGTGCAGCTGGGGACGCTGGCGCGTTGTGGCGACTAGGTTTAGTCCCATCTCGCCCGCGGAGAGACGCCACGACCGGTTTATATGCCCACGTCGTCGTCGTATCACAAGCTCACTACAGAACACTTCAATGAATGCCCTGTTGTACGCCGTGGCCTCCCCGCTCGGCGGCCGAAAGGCCTTCCCGAAGGCGTTCTAGTATACTGTCCATGCGCGTGCCTGGCCACGGCTGGACCTTTTTTTTAATATTTTTTTCACATAGATTAATTTTTTTAATGTTAAACAGTCGAGAAAGTCATGACAGCAGTAACACATTCATATAAATATATCATATTTCATACATAACAATAAAAATCGCATGTCTCATAACGTTGAACAAGGTGGCATAAGGAATAAACTGAAAGTGCCATGTCTCATATCCTTTAACAAAGTAGGAAAACTAATAAACTGAAAGTGCCATGTCGCATTACAATCGAACAAAGTACCCAACAACGGCAGGGAAACCTTCTACGGACTAAAACCCTACCGATGCTAATACATATTCCTTCTTCATGATTTTAACAATTTTCATCTTGACCTTCTCTAATTTGTTCACCTCTGAAAAAATAATTTCCGCGACAATACATGGCCTTGACGCATTAATCTCTTCCTGGTCAAATTCATATGCCCAGCGATCTCCGTCCCAGTGTTTTATGCACCATATCACAAAAAGTCCACAAGACACTCTGCAATAAACACGTCCGATCAGCTTAGGATGTAGCATGCACTTGCTTGTACTAGTTGTATGCAGTATTAACTTACCCATCTTTTTGTCTCGGCATTTTGTACTCATTTATTGGCCACGATGAGACATCTGGAATTTTTTTTGCTTCAAGAGTTGAGTTGGCCTCCATAATATCCTTAGAAATTTCAGCTCTCTGAAACAAATTAACAAAACTAGAATATAATGTATGACCCAATATTTTTCTTAATGCGAGTGCGAAAATTATAGTGTACCAGGGTGGCAATCATATTGCGAATTCTTTAGCTAA
This sequence comes from Aegilops bicornis, assembly GCA_021605145.1. NCBI lineage: Eukaryota > Viridiplantae > Streptophyta > Magnoliopsida > Poales > Poaceae > Aegilops > Aegilops bicornis. The sequence continues at coordinate 601,442,749 of CM038674.1, read as the reverse complement.
TTGCGTCATTAGAATTCGAGTCAAGAACTTAAAACTCCTCCTTGACGGTGTGCATCACTATGGTTATCCAATGATTATCATTAACATGCATAGGAAAATACGCCTACATAGCAACCAAATGATGTTAGTGCAATTAAACAGTATTGAATAATAAAAACTAATACATATGAAAGCAATACCTTGTCCCATCTGAAATACTCATCCATTACTCTCGTGAGTTTATATTATTTACTGACTTGGTCTTTCCCCTTGCCCTATTCAACATAAATTTGGGGAACCACGTTGTTGATATGTAACGATCAGAAAAATCACGGTGTTGTAGGTGTTTACAATATGCATTGATGATCTGCATACATAAACAAAAAATCTCTGTCAACTTCTGAAGTACAAATGAGGGTTTTGTTAAAAACAAACGCATACTTACAACGCCATTCAACCATTTAAACGTCAGGACATCGTGAAGCATAGCTACCGTGCATATGTCCCATCTGGTGGCGGCACATCAACCGCGGTTCGGTGTGCATGCTTCTTTGATGATGCAAAAGTCTCAACAAAAACTTTGGCTGCCTCTATGTGATCCGGAGTCATATTAAGAGAACTTACTAGAATTGAATGTGGTGACGATGCAAACAGATCTAAAGCAATGCAGTTACGGTCAGTTAAATAATAAAAAAAATTACATAACGCGTGAATGAATTATAAAGTAGATTTGACTTACTCTTTTTAACACGTTTCTTGCGGGTAATGAGAAGGTCGTAGGGGGATTGACAATATTTCACATCGTTTACCGGAGACCGTTCTATTATGAGCGAACCGACCATTTTTTCTTAGTTTAATTTTACCACTTGTCGTCTCATAATGTTTAAATGCGCGTATTTCTGTTTATTTTTCGAAGCTTTATTGCACGACTAATATCAAATTAAACATAATGATATATTTTTTCCAGATAAACCATTCCAACTTCATTCATACTTAAAGATATTTTACATAACTTAGAACGAAATTTAAATCTAAACCTAAAACTAAACTACTCCTCGTCGCTGGCGCCGGTGAGGTCCACGACCGGCGCCATACCTCCAGCGCCTCTTTCGCCGCTGTCGCCATCGTCGTCGCCGTCGTCGCTGAAGTCGTCGTCCCACCAGTTGCCGCCATCCTGCGCCTGCACCGCCGCTAAGGCCGCCAGCCACTCTCTGTCCTCGCGCGCCGCCTCGTCTGCCGACTGGGCCAGCACCGCAAGCAGCCCCGGGGTGTCGTTGGGGTCGCTGTCTTGCGCGAGGGTGGCCTGCGCCGGCGGGATCGGGACCAGCGCCGGGGTAGGGGGCGCCTGCTGTGCCGGAGTACTAGGGCCGGGAGCTGGTGGGCCATGGCGGCGGCGGCGATGAGAAGAGCCAACCTCGCCGGTAATGTCTCCGACGAGGCGGCCGGCCGCCGCGTCCCTGAACGCGCCGAGGACGACATCGAAGTCTTTGCCGCGCCAGAAGCGGCGGCGGTCCTTCCTGTTGTACCGGGCGCCAGGGAAGGCGTGGAGCTGCTCCGCCGTCGGCGGCGGGCCGCGTGTGGGGACGCCGTCTGTGCCGACCCGCCATGGCCCCGACACATTCGAAGCCGGCGGCACCATCAGGCAGAATCGGGCGAGGTCCTCCGTGTCGCGGATGGTGAGGCTCAGCGGCTAGACGCCGCCCGGCCATGCGCCTTCGTCGGAGTTGCTCGAAGACATCCCCGGGGTGCGTGTCGGTGGCGAGGAGAAGAGATGGATTGCCGTGGAGTGGTTTAGGGTGGAGGGAGTGGATGGACTGGCGCAGGGGCGGGGCGGCCTTTTATAGCCGGCGGGTGGAGGGACTGGCTCGGGCGTAGGCGGTGGCGCGCGCCACAAGGGGAGAGGCGCGTTCGACGCAGTGGTCGCGGCACGCTGCGCAGCGATGGCGTGGGAAGGCGGGCGATGCACGCGGCAGCGATGGCGTGTGAGGGCACGAGGACGGCAGGCGCGATAGGCGAGGCATCGGTGGCGTCTGAAGGCGGGCGCGGCCTACGAGGGCAGCAGGCGGGCGGCATGAGATCGGTCGCGAGCAGTCGGCGCCTGCATGCACGCCGCAATTACTGCAAGCAGTTAACTGCACGACGATACGGCCGTCCGCGCCACGTCCACACGTACTCCCCCACCGGTCAATGCCGACTTAAAGAAAACACGCCCTGCATCTGACATAGTGGGCCCATGGATGCTAACTGCTCGGCTCGGCTCGCGTCCTCACGGCTGCCAAGCGGCTTGGCTCGTCCCGCAGCCCCGTATACACAGACGCGCGGGGTATCGGCGTGGATGTGCGGGGGGTTAATTTTTTTACATAAGACGATCGTGCCCCTGGCAGCGAAGGGGTATGGGCGAATCTCAGCCCTTGATGTGTTTAAGGGGGTGTACCGAAGCAGAAGAGAACATCAATTTGAACAACTCACCGTCATGAAAAGCAATATACAATTACAATTTATAAACAACAACACATACTTATAAACAACATCATTTTTCATAAACAACACGTCAAAGCGGAAGTGCCGAACTAAACCCTCTTTTAGGGCTTAATTGGTTAATCCTCTCCCAAAAGGGTTGGAGAGGCTTGACAAGGATTGGGATGTATTTTGGCTTAGAAGGGGCTTAAATCCCCCTCAAACCCTTTCAATACTTTCGGATCCGAACTCAACCGAACAAGGCCTTAAAGAAATAGGATCATACCGTCTTTTAAAGGATTCCGGCAATCCTCATTTTACTGGCCACTGTTTGGGGTTTCTACGGCCTCTAGCGCTCGTGTGCAATGCAGAGAATTTACCACGGAATGAAGTGAGAACAAGTAAAGAATATCAGTCGATGGGAATCGTCTTCCAAAAAAGAGAATCCTCCAGTCTCCCAGCCAAAAGCACTAACCAAACTGCACATTGGATGTGAGTGTTTGGTTAGCTTATTATCGCTGCGCAAATGTAAGGTAGTAGCTTCGTCATGTCGAAGATAATTTCGTCGAGCAAATGGCATGCTCACAAAAACACCATGTCAAGGCAAGATCAATGAAAAGATACGCAAAACTTTTGCATACTCGCGGTAGAAAAGAGGAGTAGCAATGACCAGTAACACCGCACGCAGAAGGACACGCGGGATGGCTCGAATGATCTAACGAGCACAAGAAAGTCTCAACTTTCCCATATGATACACGCATGTTTACAGAAACAGGCTTTCGTCTCGCTTTATATATAAAACCACGACCAGAAATACAAATCCGGGTACAACATGCAACCCCCACACACCACACACACTCAAGGCAAGATATAAGGGTGCCGATGCACCGCAACATTACCCAATCGACCACCAAGCACACTACCAAACACTTGGGGCCGACGAGGACCTTCCGAGACCTAGTCACCGAGAAGAAGTGAAGCGGGACAATGGCGAAGCATGGACTCCAAGACGGTGCCTTCAAGAAGGGCACGACACCGGAAGCCGCCACCACCTGATTTCGGAGACCAAGCTTTCACCCGGAGCAACAAGGAGAGAAGAGAACACCACGACGGAGCCTTCATGAAGGAAACGATGCCCACGCCGCCGCCACCGTCGGCCGGAGAAGACCGGGCAAGTTATGTACTCCGGTGTTAACCCTCTACCAAACCACCATGCTTCGCCAAACATCACCAACCATGCCACCCACGTGGCCATGGCTGCCCGACCGCACCCAAGACGCTCCGCCCATTTAACACCGCGTCTCCCGCCGCCAGGCCGCCGCCAAAGATCCAAGCAGCTCCGTGAACACCCAAATGCATTGGCTTTGGCTCGACCGGCAGCCCCCGCCTATGAAGATGCCAAGAACCGCTTTGCCTCGAACATCGCCAGAGCCCCAACAAAGAGTACATAGCCGAGGAAAGGGGGAGGAGGAGCGGATGCATCCGGACCGGTGCACCCCTGCACCGGCGACGGGTGGCCATCGGGGCCTCCCATCCCTCCTGAGAACTCCCCACCGGACACACCACCGTGTCGCCTCACCATGGCGCCCGCCGCAGCTCGACGCGAGGCCACCAACGGCAGCCCGCCCAACCATCGACAAGAAGCGCGAAGCCGGCCCGCACCCGCAGCCAAGAGCACTCACCGGGAGAGCCATCCCACGCTGCCGCCGCCTGTCCGAGGCCGGAATAGGGAGCCCGACTAGAGGACGGCCAAGACGCGACACCAAAGACGCTGGCCACCGAAGCCCGACCACCGCTTCGCACGCAGTAGCGAAGCACTGCTTGCCGGCGTCGGCGCGCTGCCGCTTCGCGCCGCTGATCGCCAGACCGGCGCCCAGACCTGGCCGCCACCGCAGCCACGAGCACGAGCCGCCCATGCAGCCCACCGCGTCGCTACCAAGCCCTCGCTACCCGCCGCTGCCCGCGCCTGCAGAACGCTGGCAGCACCGCCGTCCGCCGCCAGCCTCCGGCGGGATGAAGATGAGCCCGCCGCCACCGACGCCGGTGGGCTTTGCCCGGCAGCGTGGTCCGGCGGCGGCGAGGGAGGGAAGGGGCGAGAGGAGGCCCGAAGCCGGCGGCTAGGGTTTCCCCCCCGGTCGCCACACGGGAGCGACGCGGGGAGGGGAGGGAGGGGGGGGGGGGGATCGGATCGATACACGCATGTTTCAACGTTACAGCTAAATTCATGCTTCAGTTCACCATGCCCCTAAAGCCGGTGTCTCAGAAAATATTACAGAAAGAGAGTCAGTAGCGCCAAGCGCCATCTCACAGGATGTTAATTTCGCCGTTCAGGTCAGAGCTCTATGCCTCCACAGCAAACCAGTCATGCTCGCTTGGCGATGCTAAGATTAAACACTGGTTCGACGCTTAAATGACAGTGGTAAGCTGGTACTACTACTACTAGCTACCTATAGTAAGCACTGACCGGGAATTTAATCCAGAATAAGCAGAGTACAGGGTGATGGGGAAGGAGTTCAGTCATCATCATCGTCAGAAATGTCTATCACGGCAGGCCAGCTTCTTGGATTTGGAGGAGTTACACCAGGCGGGTCAGCCGAACGAGGTGCACCCACCTGACCAGCGGCGATAGAGCATGGAGGTGGTGGCAGTGACTGATCCACAGGGGCCTGAGCCATCACCTGGTCAGCAGGAGCGACAGCAGCAGCAATGGCCATGCTTGTAGACCGATCAGATCGGCCTCCATGGTCCGCAGGAGCGACAGCAGCAATGTCCATGGATGGAGCTGGTGGCTGGGACTGACCTCCAGCTCCATGGGCTCGAGTCACCACCTGATCAGCGGGAGGGGCAAGAACATCCATGGATGGAGCTTCAGCCATCACCTCGTCATCGATAGCAATGACCTCCAAGTGCAGAGGCGGTGGCTTGGTTTGTCCAGACGAGACCTCCTCATCCGGCCGGGCCTCGATGGAGCGTGAGCGTGCTCTCTGAACCAAGCGCTCCCTCTCCCTTCTCCTCCGCACCGCTCTCTTGTTCACCAGCGGCTCGCCCGATCCACTTGAGCACTCCGATTCATAGAAGTTCAGCCACAGGCTGAAGCAAACGTACTCTTTCTCCTCGGCAGAGCCCCTGGCTTCGCTTCTCGCCGCCTGCCTCGCCGGCGCAGAACGGTTCAGAGGGGCGGCGGGCTGAACGGTTATCATCCGAGAGTCTTCAGGCCGATGCTGCCTCCGTGTCTTCATCGAGGAGGTGGATTTGGTCGGCTGCTTGAGCGTCGTACTTTGAGTGGCAGCAGGCCGGGAAATGTGCTTCTCCAATGCGACCAGGCCTTGTCCTAGCTTCGGTTTCTTCTGAGATGCACAGGGCTGCACACTGGATCTCTGAACTTCCTTCCTGGAGGTGTTGCTTCTCGGCGAGCTTGCATTGTTGCAACTCCTCCCCGGAGAAAGAAACCCCTGCTCCTCTGACGTAGCAGACGCTTGCTTCCGTTTCAGCCGTCTGCTCCGAGGCGCAGCAGACAGAACAATTGCCTTCTGAGAGTCATCTGCCTTCTTTGAGGGGCTGCTGCCCGGTGATTTTACATTGTTGCTCAGCAAATGCTCACGCTTCGCCCATGCGATAAGCTCTTGCTTCGGCTTTCTCCGAGGGGCAGCGGATAAAACAATTGCTTTCTGAAAGTCTTCAGGCACATTTCTCTTGCGTGCCTTCTTCAAGGAGCTACTCTCCTGCACTTCGTCTGAATCTGGATATGATTGCTGTACAGCTCCTTGTTGTGATTTGGACATTTTGATTGTACCTGAAGAAGTCATGTTGTAAGCTGATATGGTAACAAGTTACCTATAGCAAATAATTGACTTTAATTTGGGGACTACTGTGAAGTCTACGTGCTTGTTGGCGAACAATATTTTGCACTGATGCTGGAAGTACTAAAGTTCACATAATGAATGATTAAGCAAAAAAAAGAATCACTACAGCAACATGTTTACATGACCCACCAAGTTACGCGCAAAAAAAGTTACCATACAGTGGACTTGATCTTTCATTTGTGAGGGCATAGCTGATCTATTTTTTGTTAGATATCATGGTTCAGTTTCAGTGCCACTCCTGACACAAACACATTGTTTTTCACTTAATTGTATAGCATAAGCAAAAGAATCTATAATAGATAAACACCTACAGCATCAGCCAAGAATTTTATAATACATGGTAGCTATCTTGATTCCTGAATATTTAGGGACTATAGCTGATCTATTTTTTGTTAGATATCATGGTTTCAGTTTCAGTGCCACTCCTGACACAAGCACCTTATTTTTTTACTTAATTGTATAGCATCAACAAAAGAATCTATAATAGATAAGAGGTCACACCTACAACATAAGCCAAGAATTTTATAATACATGGTAGCTATCTTGATTCTTGAATGTATCAAGCTACAGAATAAAAAAACAAAATGTGGACACAAAAAGTTGCATGCATGCTGACAATTTAAGATACAAGAATGTAAGAGTGACCGTAAACCGGACAAATTTTAGGTGAATCGTGTAGTGGTAAAACTGAAGCAGAGGAGCCAGGTTTGACCTCTATTCTCGTTATGGTTAGTTTGGAGCTCATAACCGATGGCGTATTAGATAATTGATTCTGACATTTACCTTTTGGAGCCATCTTTTGTCCTGGTGTCACTGCTGGTTTGGTCACCACGTATTTACCACGACAACCCTCCCTGTGGCTGCAGAAAATAGCATCAGTCAATACACCTTTGAAGTTTTCTCGAACACATACACCTTTGAAGTTCACCATGCAAACATTAGTCGAAAATAAATATTATCTAGAAAAACATTCAGAAGTCTGCGAGAGTATTAAAAATAACAAACAAATGGTATACGAGTTTGAGACGTCATTCTGCATCTAAATGATTCAGAGGCAAATTTCAAAGAAACGAACCACCCAGTGTTAAAGCGTTCAACAGCATATCTTGTCGACTTTGTGCGAGAAAACAGCAATGAAGAATGTGAGGCACAATTTTACAACTCATCGTATAAACATGATGAGTTATATGTCAGTAAATTTATGCAGTCTTACTTACTTGTGCCAGTGGCAAAGCATGTTGCGGCAGGTTGCAGGTTGGCTAACATTCTCGATACAGCAGAAATCAGATGGAGGTCCCAGGTTCTTGGCCCTCATAAGTGTATCGCCACACGATTCACACTGAAATTTAAAACATTGAACATGCCAGTAAGAGGTAAACTATAAAGAAATTTAACATCGAAAAGGAAAACACTAAACAGAGAACTATGGAAAGTAGTACCTTCCACAGAAAACCCTGCATGTTGCAGGATTTTTCCTGACTGAAATCATGGGTGGTGGTGATACAGTAGCCACCTACCGGTCTCTGGGCAAGCAAAAATCGAAATCATAAATGAACTGTGTAATGGTTAAAAACAAATCTGCCAGAAAATACTAACCGCGTAATCCTCGATGGAGCTAGTGTTGATAGCATCCATCCAATCACGGAAAGCAGGACCATGGCTGCATGAATGCACAAGAAAACTTAAGCAGCAGGCAGGCAGGCTAGGAGAAGACTAAGATTGGAACACACAATCTTAGTTGAAAGGGGACAAGTATGTACCCGAGGCTCGTCAGACCACGCTTTAGAAATACGATTCCATGAATCATGAGATGCAGCAGGGCGTTCTTCAGATCAGCATTTGTGCGATGTCGTGGCATTGGCTTGTAGAGTGTTATTTTGCTCAGGTCTCCAAGGGAACAGTATCCGAAAGAACTGCTTGTGTACAATCGGATCAGTGTTTTCTTTATATTATTTTTCATAATAAACTAAGTCAACTTAATAATTGAAAAAAAACTCTTATATTACTAGATAACACACTCACGTTTTATAGACCAGAATCAACATACAGTAAGGAAATGCTCTTCAGCTAAAGTCTACATATCTATAAAAATGAATGCTGAGCTGAGCTCAAGCAAGCAGTCAGTGGGGAAAATGCGGGGCCGACTAGTATGAGATCAGCACCTAAGGTGCGATCATGTGATCCATCATTCTGCACCATTGATGAATATTCAATGGCACAGCTGCAAGGATTGCTGGACATGATAGGACATCTTGCAATGTACACCCCAAGCTTTTAGAGTTTAGTGCAGTTGATATCTCTTCATCACTTGTTTTTTGTTAAATCTGTACCCCTATATACTTATTAAAAAACTGCACATGACAAAACGCAGAAGTAGTGCATATGCACCACTACAATTTATATTGGTTTTCGCAGTTATTAATTTTGAGAACTATTTTGCTTTCCAAAACTTTGTAATGGTATCCTATATTCGGTACATTAATAGCGATCCTTATAGGGCATGCAAACAAAATATATGTTATAGAAAATAAATGTCTATCTCCACTTTTGATAAACATTATTATTTGTTCAACAGTGCACAGAACCAACACCAAAGTATTATTGTATACCTCTGCCTGAAAAAATGTTGTATTCCTCAAGAAAATGTTTTACAGGTCCCACTAAATATGTGCAAAAGAGAAAATTTCACTAACATAATACACTAGAAAGAAAACAAATCTTGCGCAGAAATTTATTGGACAGAAAAGAAAAGACTTCCCAGGAAACCATGTACAAGAAAACAAGATTGCTCGCTTGCACAAATTAACTGCAAAGAATAAGTTGTGTAACAAAGGCATGAGTTTTACTAAATAAAGTAGACCGTTGAAGCACTAATCTTGCAAAGGTAGCACGAGTCGATGGCGCTGGACCTCGCGGTGGCTGGGAAGGAGTCCATACAATCAGATCTGACAACTGACAACGGTGAGGTTTGTGACGCTGGAATCCAATGGCAGCAGTATTGTCTTCACTTCTTCCAGTGGCAGAAGATTGAGTCAGCAAAGTTGGCTACGCATGTCCAGGTGAGAAGGCTTGGTCAGCGGCGTAATCGGGCGTCCAAAACTAGAGAGGAAGAGGATTGGGAGATGTAGTGGCTGAGCCTGAGGGGGAGCTCGGCCTACAATATAGGGTACCACCAGATGGGGGTTTGTGTACAAGTCTCCACCAGTCTCGCTCCTCCAACCTGGACCATGGGATATCTATCTGATGGACCAGACCAATGGATGGCACGATCGCACCTAAGTTACCGATCTCATGCTGGAAACATCCCATACCAGTCGCCCCCGGGAAAATGCTATATTTGGAAAGAAAAAGAAAATCAAGATCTGAAGCGTCATTGCACCGTTTGGACAAATAAATCGACTCAGAACGAATTGGAAATCAAAATCTTCTACTGTATGACATTCGAAGTGTCAAATGGTACACAATGAAAATCTTTGGAGGCGATTAGGAAGAATCTATAGCATTTCGCAAAAAAAAGAAGAAGAATATATCTACAGCACCACGATCCTAGGCAGGACTGTCGTTGAAAGACGGCGAAGTAAATTGGGTGAGCAAGCGATCTCCTAACGGGGACTCCAACATAATCCTGGCACCCACCCAAACCCCCACCCCCCAAAAAAAATCAAAGAAATGGGAGTGCAAGAGGCGGACTTACGTGATCGTCTTGGAGCGCGGGGCGGCCCGCTCGACGGAGAAGCCGGCGCCGGCGAGCGCGCCGCGGAAGTAGATGTCGTCGTAGTGCCGGAACAGCTCCCGCAAGCCCGGGCTCTCGTCGTCGGCGTCCGGATCCTGTCCCGCCCCCATGGCCTCCCCCGCCTCTCACAAGCTCACGCCTCAGGCGAGCGGCGGCAGCTTCGTGGCGTGGGCAAGGATGAAGCGGCAGCAGCAGCAGCAAGATCTCTCCCTCCCTCTCTCCTCAGGCGAGCGGCGGCAAGAAGAACCGCCGTGAGGGGAAAGGGGTGTGGGGGGATTGGGGTTTTCTTGCCGCTGCCCCGTGCATGAAAAAATGGCGAGTGAGAGTGAGAGAGAGAGAGGGTAGAGTAGGAGCCTAGGAGAGGTGCGTCGTGGGAGTGTCAGTGATGCTGACGCGCGGGCCCGCGTGGGTGCTGCTGTATGGCAGTAGCATTCGTGTGTGTGTGTGTGTGGAAGAGAGGGGCAGAGGGGGAGGCTCTGGAGGTGCGTGCGGTGTGGGCGGACGGCTGGGATGCCGCGACGCTTGGCGTGGGCGCGGCCTGAGCCGCCGGATTGAAAAGGAAACGTCACGCGCGGACTTGACCTCTGGTTCGCCCATGTGGGTGGGTGGGCCCGCGCCCAGCGGGAGCTAGCTACAGGAGTAGGACTCGACTTGGGAATGAAATGGCGCAAAGGCGCTTCCGCAGAAAGGACTGGACGCGCATACCAGAAGTGTGCAACTTCGTTTTTACCGTGCCCGTCTCGTTCAGCTTTTGTTTCTACCGCGTGCAGTCAGAGGAAAAACCCTTATTTCTACCGCGCTCACGCTTGGATTTAATGGGTTTTACTGGATTCTCGCAGGGAGCTCGGTCCCGAGGGATGGTTTTAATCTGGCCCGCTTGGAGCGGAGGGGAAGAAGTACCGATGCAATTTCTTGTAAGCAATGTTTGTTTCTAGAGGTAATAGCACCCAGGTACCCTAACTTGCACATAATGTGACGATTTAGTCTCAAATTTACAAAACTTGACTCCATCAGACTCAACGCCAAGATCTCATGTAATGATTTAGTCCCAGGCCAATCACAGCTCGACAATTGGCTGCCAGGTGGCTGGACCGGTCAGCGCACGCACTTTTGCATAAAACCCCCGCCGTTTCCTTTAATCAACCTGCACTCACCTCCATCTGAATTAAATGTTGTTGCGTGAAAAAAAAGAAGGGAAATCTTTATTCTAAAAACTGTCAGCGAGTCAACTGTGAGTTTTAAGATCAAGTCATTTGGTGAGGACATTCATAAACTTGGGTGTTTGTAGCTTGCTGAGATATATAGTTATCTATTGGTGTTCACAGTATGTTCATTGACTGAAAAATACGTTCAGTGAGTGCTTATTGAGTTATGTATTGCACTGTTCATCTACCATGTAAAAAGAAACGAGGGAGTTTGTTGCGAGTTGACATATATAGCAATCTTTTGGTGTTCACAGTATGTTTATTGACTGAAAAATAGGTTCAGTGCAGTGTTTATTGAGTTATGTATTGCAATGTTCATCTGCCCAGTGAAAAAAAAACTAGGTTCTTGTACTTTTGCTCTGAATAAATAAGAATTTTCAAGATCAAGGCATTTAGATGAAAACATCCATGAAGTTGGGATTATGTTGCTTGTAGACATATAATATAGCAATCTTTGGTGTTCACAGTATGTTCATTGACTAACAAAAAAAATTCAGTTCAATGCTCATTAAGCTATGTATTGCTCATTGTTCATCTGCTATGTCAAGAAAACAAGGGAATACCTTTTGCTCTGAAAACCGTGAGCGAGTCAAATGTTTCCATGGACTTGGAGCTCTCAAGAATGGCCCGATGCAGGAGGCAGACCAACGACACGTACTGCCCACGGTTGAGCGAATCCCCAACAAACAGCATGCGCTTGCCCCGCAGCATCTCCAGCATCAGAGTCGCATTGAAGCTGCATTTTCAGGTGTGACCGTGTGAGGATGGGGTACATAGCATATAAAGATCAATACTGTATTAAAGCCATAATAACCACTGAAAACCATAGCTTGATAAAGCAGTTTTACATTTTCTCGATTGTGGTTCAATTGCAACACTCATGCAGCTGGCGCTCTGCTATACAACACTGGTGGGTTCAGTTCTGAGAGTGACTGAGATTGTTGTGTAACCGTCAGACTCGAGCAATATTAACCGAGTAGTACGGACAACAGATTCAGCGCCACGTGCTTTTGAAATAGAAGTTCAGTGCCAATTGTATCGAGTGTGACCATTGACCGTGTCCGATATATTGCCTACGCCGCTGTCGGTGAACATTCAGACTAAGGTTTGCAACAAAAGAGAAGCCGAAACTCTTGCAGATGGTCCCGCAAATCATGAACCAGAAACTATTGCGGTGCATAGCACAAAGATCAATATAAAGTCATAACAACCACCAAAATCCATAGCTTGATAAAACAGTTTAACATCTTTTAGGTGGAGGTGAGTGCGGGTTGATTAAAGGAAACTGCAGGGGGTTTTGTGCAAAAGTGCGTGCGCTGACCGGTCCAGCCACCTGACAGCCAATTATCGAGCTGTGATTAGCCTGGGACTAAATCATCACATGAGGTGCAAGTTGGGGTATGATGGAGTCAAGTTTTGCAAGTTTGGGACTAAATCATCACATTGTGTGCAAGTTAGGGTACCTGAGGTGCTATTACCTCTTATTTCTACCCCACGGTTTCACGGGAAACCGGAAAAATTCACCCGAACCTGTGCCGCGCTACGTACGGAGAAGGGGGCGGAGATGCTCTGGCTGCCTCGAGCTCGGCCGAAAAAAATGTTTCTTTCTTCCATGTGGTCTTTTTCAAGATTAAGTTTGTGTCATTCTCACGTTTAATCATCATGAACCGGTGCAAAACCGGAACCTAGTTTCTTCCCCGCAACTGAAATTTTGCACTGTAAGCGAATATGATCACCTTTGACATACAAATGAAGACAAGAGGAGGTATCACATGACTAAGAATGTTGCTACATGCACGACACTAGTTGTGCGGTTTTTTCACAACAACTCGGCTCGGCCTTCCATCACGTGTACGTGTTGGAGCATGGTCGTTGGATCACATGTCGTTTGATAATGAGGTTCAAGGAGTCGTGTGTGAAGTAGTTTCACATGATTAAATGATGCTATTTACGTCCTTGGGGTTTGGTGGCATGGTTTCTTTTTTCAGGGATGATGGCATGGGATTTACTTGCACATGGATTTTGGATGCACACTTAAATATGTGACTTTAATATGGGACCGTGTCCTCAGGAGAGGTTTCATAAAGTTCAGAATTGGCAATAAAAAGGATGCTTACCTGGTTAAATTTGGAGCTCATGTTTTTCTTTTCGAATGGTATTTGACCTTTTGTTGGACTATCAATGTTATAGAGAGCCGAAATGGTATTAGGTTCATTGGTAGCTAAAGCGGAAAGGAATGTTCTTAACTCACTCACTCTACAGTCATTACTGCTTCTAGAGCTAGTTAAAGACCTTAGCATAAAGCCTTTCCTAAATGCTTAAGTCAAGATGAAGAACTTGTTGTGGTCGTGTTTACCTCATGATCCATGTGGTGATTAATACAACTTGTACATCGAGGGTGGCTTGACTCATCAAATCTTCAATATTGCGCCCTGAGCATATATATCCGAGAACTGTGATTGTGAGTTTTGGGATACGCATTGAATTCCCAGTTTTCACTCATTTTCTGAATGCCGATTTGTTTCATTTTTGGTGAACGAGACAGAGCAAGACCTTGTTTTGATTAAAAAAATGGATGACAAACACGGGTTGTCGTGTAGCGCGTCTAATGTTGAGCAATCCCATAAGAGACCTCCTGGTTAGCGCATATAGCGCCGAAAATGAGAGCTAGCACTCATGGGAACGGAAGCGGGCCATCGGTTGATTTCGCTTAGCTTCTTCATTCGCTCGCTCAACTCGGCTTGCATGCCTCCTGTTTTTTTTCTTGGCCGCGTTGTGCTGCTCATTCGGGGAAAAGACGGGCCATCGGTTTTTGTAATTTTGAATATGTTCATAAATTTGAAAAAAATTTGATTTTTTTTAAAAAAAATCCAAGATTTTGCAAAAAAGTTAATGAATATGAAAAAGTTTAGAATTTTGGAAAGTTCATGGATTTTGAAAATTAAGTTTTGGATGCATTTGGAAGAAAATCACAGATTCTAACAAAAGTGCATGGATTTGAAAAACTTCATGTCTTTTTGAAAAATCATGAATTTAACAAAAAATTCATGAATTTGAAAAACAAATCATAAATTTGAAAAATAAAGAAATCATAAAAACTAAAAACGAAATGTTTATAATAAAATGAATAAAATAAAATACAATAAAAAAATGAAAACAATTCACCGAAATTCAAACTAAAAACAGACAGAAACAAAACAGAAAAAAAACAGGCCCGAAGAAACCACGATAAGAACCAAACTTTCATTATAGTTCTATAACTGGCCGCCCATTTCGGTCGGGGATGTGCGCCGCGTAGGGATGGATTAGCCTGGATTTGGCGCCTATGGGATTCAACCTAGTGCGTGCCCTTTTAATTCCTTTTCCACCGGTTTTGGAAAAGTTCTATAGCCGCCATTTTACCATTTTTCTTTTTATGTGTTTTCTTTGATGGTTCACCGGTTTTCTTCTGATTCTTTTATTTTTATTTTTCTATTATCCATTTTTTAATCCGTAAACATTTCTGAAATCCAGAAAAAAAAAGTTAACATTTCTTGAACACATGGACAATTTTAAATTAATGAATATTTGCTGAATACGTTTTTTTAATTGAAAAAAAATCAAATTGATGAACATATTTTCAATTAGTACAAATATTTTCAATTCATATTTTTCTTATTTTATTATTTTTAAAATTCCCAACTATTTTTTGAAATTTTAGAACATTTTTACTTCATGATTGTTTTTTCTTAAATTCGGTAAATAAATAAAAATTACAAATTTTCTTGAAATTTCTAAAGTGTTTCTAAAATTTATAAATTGGTTTTCATAGAAGATCGAACGAAATATATAGAAGTTGGATGAAAAAACCAGATTCTATTGAAAGCATATATTTTTTTCCCTCATCGAGAAGCACAGCTTCTCGCGGAAATGGATCTGTGCTTCCACGAGAAACAAAATTGTACTTTTTGTGAAAGCACTTAACTTTTTCCCTTTTCGAGAATAACAAATGTAATTATTTATGAAAAGCTTTTTTCCCCTATGCCCGCGACTAGGGTTTTGACTCCTCTGAGGCGACTTGCTCTCCTTTGAGTTTCTACCCACGATCCGATCGTTCCTCACCAGGGATTACTCGCGTGCCTTGGTGATCTTGGTCCTGATGGCGTCCCCCTCCGACGCGAACTCGGCAACAAGTGGCGGCGGCGGCGGCGGTGCGACGGCGGCGGCGAAATCTGACCTAGAAAATTTCTTCGACCAACTTGACCTCAATGACGAAGAGTTCGAGGATGTGGTGATTGATGATGAAGATCCGAAGATCAAGGAAAGCGTGCGGTGGTTGGCCCTGGCTAGGGTCATACCGACAAAACCTTTTCTCCATCGGCGTTTTACAAGGACATGAGGGCGGCATGGAACCTTGCACACAGAGTGTCAGATTCAGGCCCGTAGGCCCCAACAGATCTGTCGTCCAAGCTTCATGCCTTGGAGATTGGGAGAGAATCATGATGCAGGGGCCGTGGCTCTTCCAGAACATGGCGGTGCTGTTATGCCCGTATGGTGGCTTTAGTAGAGCTGAAGAGGTGGTGTTTGATCAAATGTCGATCTAGCTCCAGATTCATAAGCTCTCAGACCCCTATTGTAAGAAGAACATTGTTGAGAAGTTATTGAAGGGCGCTAGCGAGATCTTGGAGATGCGCCTTAATGGCAACACTCGAGGAGACTACGTACGGGTGAGGGTGAACCATGATATATGATAACCCACAAGTGTAGGGGATGGCAACAGCTTTCGAGGGTAAAGTATTCAACCCAAATTTATTGATTCGACACAAGGAGAGCCAAATAATATTCTAAAGTATTAGCAACTGAGTTGTCAATTCAGCCACACCTGGATAACTTAATATCTGCAGCAAAGTATTTAGTAGCAAAGTAGTATGATAGTGGTGGTAACGGTAACAAAAGTAACGGAAGCAAAAGTAATATTTTTGGTATTTTGTAATGATTGTAACAATAGCAACGGGAAAGTAAATAAGCGTAAACCAGTATATGAAAAGCTCGTAGACATTAGATCGGTGATGGATAATTATGCCGGATGTGGTTCATCATGTAACAGTCATAACATAGGGTGACACAGAACTAGCTCCAATTCATCAATGTAATGTAGGCATGTATTCCGAACATAGTCATACGTGCTTATGGAAAAGAACTTGCATGACATCTTTTGTCCTACCCTCCCGTGGCAGCGGGGTCTGATACGCCCATTTTGCATCATGCTTTTATATCGATATTTATCGCTTTATGGGCTGTTATTTCACGTTATGTCACAATACTTATGGCTATTCTCTCTTATTTTACAAGGTTTACATGAAGAGGGAGAATGCCGTGGAATTCTGGTGGAAAAGGAGCAAATATTGGAGACCTATTCATGCAACTCCAAAAGTCCTGAAACTCCACGGAATATCTTAAAATAAAAATGAAAAATCGTCGCCAAAGATGAAGGCCGGGGCCCACACCGCTCACGAGGGTGGGGGGCGCCTCACCTCGTGGCCCCCGGTGGCTCTCCGATGCCCATCTTCTCCTATATGAAGTCTTTCGATGAGAAAAACATGAAGCAACCTTTGGGACGAGACTCACGCAAGACGAGGCGGAACCTCATGAACCAATCTAGGGCTCCGTGAGCTGTTCTGCCGAGGACACTTCCCTCCGGAGGGGGGAAATCATCGCCATCATCATCACCAACACTCCTCTCATCGGAGAGGGCAATCTCCATCAACATCTTCACCAAAGACCATCTCATCTCCAAACCCTAGTTCATCTCTTGTATCCAATTATTGTCTCCAAGTCCGGGATTAGTGCTAGTAGGTTGCTAGTAGTGTTGATTACTCCTTGTAGTTGATGCTAGTTGGTTTACTTGGTGGAATATCATATGTTCAGATCCTTTATGCATATTATTACCCCTCTGATTATGAACATGAATATGCTTTGTGAGTAGTTACGTTTGTTCCTGAGGACAAGGGAGAAGTCTTGCTATTAGTAATCATGTGATTTGGTATTCGTTCAATATTTTGATGAGATGTATGTTGTCTAATCTCTAGTGGTGTTATGTGAACGTCGACTACATAACACTTCACCATTATTTGGGCCTAGAGGAAGGCATTAGGAAGTAATAAGTAGATGATGGGTTGCTAGAGTGATGAAGCTTAAACCCTAGTTTATGCGTTGCTTCGTAAGGGGTTGTTTTGGATCCATATGTTTCATGCTATGGTTAGGTTTACCTTAATACTTTTGTTGTAGTTGCAGATGCTTGCAATAGAGGTTAATCATAAGTGGGATGCTTGTTCAAGTAAGAACAACACCCAAGCAATCGTCCACCCACATATCAAATTATCAAAGTACCGAACGCGAATCATATGAACGTGATGAAAACTAGCTTGACGATATTCCCATGTGTCCTCGGAGCGCTTTTCCTATTATAAGAGTTTGTCCAGGCTTGTCCTTTGCTACAAAAAGGATTGGGCCACCTTCCTGCACTTTATTTACTGTTGTTACTTGTTGCTCGTTACAATTTATCTTATCACAAAACTATCTGTTACCACTTATTTCAAGATGCTTGCGTAATACCTTCTTTGAAAACCGCTTATCATTTCCTTCTGCTCCTCGTTGGGTTCAACACTCTTACTTATCGAAAGGACTACGATAGATCCCATATACTCATGGGTCATCAGGGTCCTAATGGAAACTAAGGGATATTAAGGCCTCCTTTTAATAGAGAACCGGAACAAAGCATTAGCACATAGTGAATACATGAACTCCTCAAACTATGGTCATCACCGAGAAGTATCCCGGTTATTGTGACTTCGGGTTGTCAGATCATAACACATAATAGGTGACTATAGACTTGCGAGATAGGATCAAGAACTCACATATATTCATGAAAACATAATAGGTTCAGATCTGAAATCATGGCACTCGGGCCCTAGTGACAAGCATTAAGCATAGCAAAGTCATAGCAACATCAATCTCGTAACATAATGGATACTAGGGATCAAACCCTAACAAAACTAACTCGATTACATGATAAATCTCATCCAACCCATCACCGTCCAAAGAAGCCTACGATGGAATTACTCACGCATCGGCGGTGAGCATCATGAAATTGGTGATGGAGGATGGTTGATGATGACGACGCCGACGAATCCCCTCTCCGAGCCCCGAGCGGACTCCAGATCAGCCTCCCGAGAGGTTTTAGGGCTTGGCGGCGGCTCCGTGTCGTAAAACGCGATGATTTCTTCTCTGATTTTTTTCTCTCAAAAGCCAATATATAGAGTTGGAGTTGGCGTCGGAAGGTCTTCAAGGGCCCACGAGGTAGGGGCGCGCCCGGGGAGGCGCCCCACCCTCGTGGAGAGGTGTGGGCCCCCGGTCTTCATCTTTAAGCGAGGATTTTTTATTTTTTCTAAGATGTTCCGTGGAGTTTCGTGTCATTCCGAGAACTTTTGTTTTCTGCACATAAAACAACATCATGGCAATTCTACGAAAAGCGTCGGTCCGGGTTAGTTCCATTCAAATCATACAAGTTAGAGTCCAAAACAAGGGCAAAAGTGTTTGAAAAAGTAGATACGACGGAGACGTATCAACTCCCCCAAGCTTAAACCATTGCTTGTCCTCAAGCAATTCAGTTGACCAACTGAAAGAGAAAAAGAAAAAAATTTACAAACTCGGTTTGCTCTTGTTGTTGTAAATATGTCAAGCCAACATTCAAGTTTTCAGTAAAGATTATAACTAACCACGTTTGCAATAATTCTCAGGTCTCATGTTTACTCATATCAATGGCATAATCAACTAGCGAGCCATAATAATAAATCTCGGATGACAACACTTTCTCAAAACAATCATAATATGATATAACAAGATGGATCTCGCTAGCCCTTTCTGAGAGCGCAAAACATAAATGTAGAGCACCTTTAAAGATCAAGGACTGACTAGACATTGTAATTCATGGTAAAAGAGATCCAATCATAGTCATACCCAATATAAATTAACAGTAATGCATGCAAATGACAACCGTGCTCTCTAGCTAGTGCTTTTAATAAGAGAGTGATGACTCAACATAAAAGTAAATAGATAGGCCCTTCGCAGAGGGAAGCAGGGATTTGTAGAGGTGCCAGAGCTCGGTTTTGAAATAGAGATAAATAATATTTTGAGCGGCATACTTTCATTGTCAACATAACAACTAAGAGATGGCGATATCTTCCATGTCACACACATTATAGGCGGTTCCCAAACAGAATGGTAAAGTTTATACTCCCCCTCCACCAACAAGCATCAATCCAGGGCTTGCTTGAAAGAACGAGTGCCTCCAACATACATCAGGTCCCAGGGGGAGTTTTGTTTGCAGTTAATTTTGATTTAGTTTGCATAAAGCATGGGACTGGGCATCCCGGTGACCAGCCATGTTCTTGTGAGTGAGGAGCGAAGTCCACTCCTCTTGAGAATAACCCGCCTAACATGGAAGATAACACTACAAAAAAATACACTTCCGTGATGATACGTGTTTGTCACAGTAGGTCGCGTCTTTTGTCATGCATGTACATCCATGACAAATTTATGACAGAATCAAGATAGTCATACCTGTCTTTGTCAGAGAAGTGTTCCATGACATTACCAAACTTATCATCACGGAAGTGTCCACTTCCATGACGATAAATCGCGCGTCACGAAGTGCTTTCGTCAAGGGTGACCGACACGCGGCATCCATCAGAACGGAATGCCGTTAAGCTATCGGGTCGGATTTTGGATCCGATAACCCGTTAATGTACCACGACCAATACCGATTTTCCACGTGTAAAATTCTCATTGGCCTTTATTTGGGCGGCCCATTATGGTCTGCAGAATCTTGTGGGCCTTTAAATGGACCGCCCAAAAGTGGCCCACAAAGTTTAAATGGGCCGGCCCAACCGAAGGCCCATAAGATTTAGCGGACCATAATGGGTCGGCCCAGCTAAAGGCCCACAAAATTTAGCAGACCATAATGGGCCGGCCCAGCTAAAGGACCACAACATTGCAGACCACAACGGGCCGGCACACCTCAAGGCCCACAAGATTCTGCAGACCAGAATGGGCCGGCCCGACTAAAGGCCCAACATTCTCTGTCAAATCGACCGTCAACGGCCCTGGTCTAAACTTGTCATCAATGCGCCCATGGTCACTTCGGCCCGTTAACGGTCAGCTAAGTAATTGGGCGAATTACGGCCGGTGTATTTCCGACTGTTAAAGGTCCGGCTTCATTTGGGCCCATTTATAGGCCATCAAAACTTTCGGCCCATAAACGCACCGTGAAGGATTTGGGTCATATTCGCCATGTCGTCATTCGCCCGTTAGAGGCCCACTAAAGATTTGGGCCACTTTCGGCCTGTTGCCATTTTCAGCCTGTTAACGCCGGACGTAAACCATGGGCCATATGTGGCCCAACGTCATATCGGGCTCATTAACGGCCCATATAAAAATGATGATAATCTAGCCCGACCGAAGTTCCTACTGTTAAAGGCCCGTGTATTAGGTCGGCGCATTCTGATCCGTCCAATTTCGGCTGTCAAATATCCGCATCGTAAATGGGCCACCATTTCGCCTGCTAAGTCCAAAGGTTATTTGGCACAATCAGGGCCCAATCTCACTTTCGGTCTATTAAAGGCCCATGTTTTTTATGGGCTCGAGATATTTACACCTGTAAAAGGCCTATTTTTACTGAGGGCCTAAATTATGTTTAGGCCTGTTAAAGGCCTACCAGAAAAATTTGAAAGCTTATGCTAATTTAAGCCCAGATATTTTTAGTGGGCTACATGCCAATTTCGGCCCGTAATCATTTTTAGCCCAATTGGAATGGGCCTGACGAATGTTGGCATGTTGGGCTCCTACGAAGCTTTCGGCCGAATACATTACTAAGATAAACGTCCACTATACAAAAATAGCGTCAGTAATTATCGCAATTGTGGCGCATCATAAATGTTGTATCACAACAAAATAAATTCCAATCATACAACAAAGGGCCTGTTGGCATAAAGTTTACAGTCCTTCCGGATAAAAGCACCATCGGATGTATAGAAGCACGATCATTTGACCTGAGTGCTAATGTTTCAGTCAGAGAATCGATGGAGTAGCACGATCTCCACCTTTTTTCCGCCATTGCTCTTCAACAACGGTTTAATGTCCGATAGTCCGGTTTCAAAACCATTCATATCTTTACGACATTTCTCAACCACTATTCTTGTTTCCAAACAGCGTCCATTAGGGATTGGACTTGTGTCTCGGAGCACGATATATCACTGTCTAGCAGGAAGATTTTGTTTAGTAGGCGATTTGGACGAGGTTACCTTGACAACCAACCCGAATTACGCAGAAGGTGCTTTTTGCACCGTTAGTGGAGAGATACTAACGCCGCAAAGAAGAGGTGACATTGTGCCTGTAGTAGCCTCGTCACCTTCGTGTGGTTGTGGCTTCAATCATTTGTTCCATAGCTTCCTGAAAGTTTGAACTTGTAGATTAGCGTGCAGTATAAGTTACTAATGAGACAAAAACAAACAAAAGTAGGTTAAACGTTTATACATAACTTATTTTGGTGAACTACTTTGTAATACATTAGCATATATTGTAGTGCCAACTACATAATAAAATCACTATCGGAACATATGTCCATGTAGCATGCCCTCAGTATTGTCTATTTCCTCACATTCGTTGACATCTAAGGATAAAGAGACATGGTTTAAAGTAGGATGAACATATTATGACATCATTCATATCATGGGCAAACAGATATAAAACAAACAGGCTATTGTATCATTGTGTGCACGTGAACATAACAACTAGATTACGTAACAAGACCAAAAGAATATCCTTCATCTCTTTTAAACCATGTAAGGTGAAATGATACATTAAGACAATTGTGTATAAAAGTGAACAGAGTAATCGACATTGGCTGCAAACCAAGTAGTTAAATGAACACATCACAGTACCAATCAGTTCAAAGGCGGGAGGAGTAAGGACTTACAACATCAGCTTGAACTAGTGTGCTCATGCCCTTCATCTTCTTTGGTGTGGCAATCCTTGAAGATTTTCACTGCATTCGGTTCAGGTTCTTTTTGGTCCGCACGGGCTTTCCTCTGTATTTGGAACAAGTCAATATAGATACGATAATATGGCACAAAAAAAGAAGGAAGTAGCAGCTATTTACAAAAGCCTCGCAGTGTGCAATATAGCTACGAAATCCTGTTGTCTGTTGGAATTTCACTTTAGAACGGTTGTTTTTGTTCTTCAAACTGTTAGCCTAGAAGAAGATACACTTGTAAGGCACATACATAAATACAAGTTCAATATGTGGTATGATAAAATACATATAGCCTACCTGATACTTTGGATCAGACCAGTGTTTAACGAGGGCTGTCCAGTCTTCATCTCTAATATATTCCACTGGAGATGTTTGGGCGATTTCATTGTTAGCCTTGCCTTCAAAGTGAGATTTTCTAAGGTGGTACCGATCTTGTCAGCAGAAGCGGTGAAAAACATGAGTGCATGCTTGTTTAGTTGCATCATCTTTCGGATCCAACTTGAACCTCATCTGTTGAAAAAAGAATGTGAGTCTTATTAGGAGGAAGCTAGAAAGTATGGGACAGAGTAAGAAAATATTACTAATTGCGATGAATAACATTACTTACGGATAAATGGTCAAGGAAGGTGTTAAACTGGCTATTGTCTTTCTCATTCCTGTACTGGATCCACGTTGGGAGGATACGCGCATGACACCTAATGGCAACGGCTGCCTCTGATACTAATTTGGCTAACTCTGTAGCATCACGTGGCCTTTTTAAACCTGCCTCAAAATGGATCTCCATTCTTCCTCCTTTAGATTTTGTTAATCTGTCAAGCATTATCCCTGATGTCTATTTCGCTTGCCCGTGGTGCTAGTTCAACAACGAATATGGAAAGTGTTAGTGTACATCAAACTGTGAGAGTACATATAAAGGAGCATGCAATCGCAACTTGACTCGGTCAGTACCGTCTTGGTGTTGATGCTCATGAGGTTCATCTAATCTTGCCAAGTCCTGTTGTGTCGCCAGTTTGAAGTAGTGTTAGGTGTGAAGGCATCTTGGGAATCGCCGCGATTCTTGAGCAAACAAAGCGAAATGCTTGGTTGAGATCTTTGATGCAGTTGAAGCGGATCTGCGGTTGGTGGAGCAGGTGATACCGTGTTTGTAGATTTAGCCGGTGGACTTGGACCTTCTCTTTGCACTATAAGTACCAGCAGAATCTCGACGGCGTAACCTTTTCCGTTTCACCCGACGAGTAACAAGACTCCCTACTATATTATTTTCCTTGCTCTTTTTGACTTTGCCATGTCAAGCTGTACCCACAACACAAAAGAATAAAATCACTCTTCGTAACTCATTGATGCATGATACGCATAAGCAATACTTTGACGTAAGACAACCGTATGAGGATGGAATATGTAAGAAAAACAGGACGGCATGACATATTCACAGCTACGATGTGCAAACTAAGCGAAGGATTTTCAAGAAAATAGAAGTAATGCAAGCTAGACACCATATGAAAGATGCAACCAATATTACTACGCCAAGTTAAAAGTGTCTTGTCATAAGTGGCAATTCGAAAAATTAGAAGCAAAGACACCATAGAAATCAATGCAAGATGCAACCACTATCAAACTGCCATGTTAAAAGCGTCCAATCATGAGTTCTTGATGCGGGATACACAACAACAGTACTTTGATGTAAGAACATGGTATGATAGATAGATGCAAGGTATTCTAGACACAGAAAGCCATGTCATATGCACATGTATAACGTATAAACTCAGCAGGTGCAATTTAATCAAAATAGAAGAAATACAGGCTAGACAACGTATGCAACATGAAACCAATTATCACACTGTCAACTTAGATCAAGCACCTACGATGGTGGAGTGCGGGAGATGAACTCATCATGTAGACTTGGGACTTCAACTTCATTAGCGATGGCGAGTGGAAAATCTGGAGAGTCTCTGCTTATGCGTCGGTGCGAGTACCACCAACATCCCCTAACTTACTCTTTTCCTTCCTCTTTTTTGATATTGCCTTATGAAGTCAAAACCACAAGAAGATGAATAAAATTAGCTCTGCATAACTGGTTGATGCATGATACAGACGAACACTACTTTGATGTAAGGCAAGCGCATGATAGGAGGATGGAATATATACCAAAAAAGACAGCGTGTCATATTCACACATGCGATAGGAGGATGGAATATGTATGAAAAACCAGTAAGCGAAAGGCATTTCAACAAAATTAGAAGAAATGAAAGCTAGGCACCATATGAACATGCAACCAATATCACTCTATTAGGTAAAAAGTGTCTCATCGTAAGTGCCATTTCAAGAAATTAGAAGCAGTACAAGCTAGAAGACAATGCAAGATGCAACCTACATCACAGTTCCAAGTTAAATGTGTCTTATGGGTAAGTGATCGTTGCAGGTATAAGTTGTAAGCT
The DNA here is from genome assembly GCA_021605145.1 of Aegilops bicornis. NCBI lineage: Eukaryota > Viridiplantae > Streptophyta > Magnoliopsida > Poales > Poaceae > Aegilops > Aegilops bicornis. Next base: position 601,418,006 of record CM038674.1, on the reverse strand, counting down.
ATGCAGATGCAATTCTACATAATCAAGCAATACAAACTAGACATCATACGGAAAACGCAACCACGTATAATGATTCTAAGTAAGAGCAAGCACCTGTGATGGTGGAGTAGGGAGATGTGCTCATCATGTACACGTATGTTCTAGAAACAGAACACGTGTCATATTCACAGCATTATGTGTAAAGTAAGCGATGCAATTCAAGTTAGAAGCAATACAAGCTAGACATCATATGCAACATGCAACCACATATAATAGTGTCAAGTTAGAGCAAGCACCGTGATGGTGGAGTAGGGAGATGTGCTCATCATCTACACAGCTCGTTGATTGTCCAGCCTTGTGTTGTCTTGCGAATCTTGTTGGGAGGATGGCGGAGTAGAATCTGTAGAGACTCCTGTTTGAGTTGTTCAAGGACCACCATCATCCACTTGCCGGACTAATTTCCTTCAGCTGTAATGATTTTGCATTGTGAAGTCAAACCGATAAGGAAAAGGAATAAAATTCTCTCTTCAGAACTCATTCATGCATGATACTGACGAACACTACTCGGATGAAAGGCAAATACATGATGTGAGGATGGAATATGTATGAAAAACGGGATGGTGTGACATATTCACACCTATGATGTGGTAACTAAGCAGAAGACATTTCAACAAGTTAGAAGCACTGCAAGCTACACACCATATGAAAGATGCAACCAATATCACTCTGCCAAGTTCAAACTGTATGGCGTTTCAACAAATTAGAAGCAGTATATGCTAGAAATCATATGCAAGACACAACCAATATCAGAGTGGTGACTTAAAGGTGCCTTATCATAAGTGACTGATGCGGGATATGCAAGAATAGTAGTCTGATGTAGAAACAGGAACACATGTCATATTCACAGGCATTATGTGTAAAGTAAGCAGATGACATTCAACAAAGTTAGAAGCAATACAAGCTAGACATCATACGCAACATGCAACCACATATAATAGTGCCAAGTTAGAGCAAGCACATGTGATGGTGGAGTAGGGAGATGTGCTCATCATCTACACAGCCTACGTTGATGTCTAGCCTTGCGTTGTCTTGCGAATCTTGTTGGGAGGATGGCGGAGTAGAATCTGTAGAGAACCTCCGTTTGAGTTGCTCGGAAGGACCACCATCATCCAATGCCTTGCCAATTTCCTTCAGCTTTATTGATTTTGCATTGTGAAGTCATACCGACAAGAAAAAGGAATATCATTCGCTCTTCGTAACTCATTCATGCATGATCTTGTGAACACTACTCTGATGAAAGGCAAAGTCATGATACGAGGATGGAATATGTACGAAAAAATGGACGGCTTGACATAATCATACCTATGATGTGGTAACTAAGCAGAAGACACTTCAACAAATTAGAAACACTGCAAGACACCATATGGAAGGTGCAATCAATATCACTCTGCCAAGTTAAAGCTGTCTCGTCATAGGTGGCGTTCATCAAACTAGAAGCAATACATGCTAGAAATCATATTCAAGACGCAAACCAATATCACACCGCCAACTTAAAGGTGTCCCATCATAAGTGACTGATGTAGGATACACAAGAAGAGTAGTTTCATGTAAGAACATGGTGTGATAGATGATATAGTATGTACCAAAACAGGAAAGCGTGTCACATTCACATGTATCATGTGTAAGCTAAGTAGATGCAGTTTACACTAATTAGGAGCAATACGAAGCTAGACACCATATGCAACATGCAACCAGATATCACTGCTTTGCCAAGTTAGAGCAAGCACCTTGGATGGTGGAGTAGGGAGCGGAGACTTGGACCATGTAATGCACTATCAAGACAAGGAGAATCGCACGGATGCTCCGTTTACGTTGTCAGCAGAGGACCACCATCATCGCCTTCCTTACTCTTTTCCTTCCTATTTCTTGATTTTGCCTTGTCAAGTCAAACCCACAAGAAAAAGGAATAAAATTTGCTCTTCGTAACTTATTGATGCATGATCTTGTGAACATTACTTTCATGTAAGGCAACCGCATGATAGGAGGATGGAATATGTATGAAAAACAGGACGGCGTGACATATTGACATGTATGATATATAAAGTGTAAACTAAGCACAAGGTGCTTGAACTTGTTAGAATCGATGCAAGCTAGAAACCATATGAAAGATGAAACCAATATCACTCGCCAAATTAAAAGGGTGCCCTAACAAATGTATTTGACCAAATTAGAAGCAATACATGGCAACAGGCTAGAAATAATATGCAATATGCAACGAATAAAGGTGACTCATCGTAAGAGATTGATGCAGGATACAGAAGAGAGGTAGTTTCATGTAAGAACAAGGTTAACACATAGATTTAGTGTGTACCAAAAATAGGAAGGCATGTCATATTCACAGGTATAGTGTGTAAACTAAGCAGATGCAATTTACCCTAATCAGAAGCATTACAAGCTAGACACCGTATGCAACATGCAACCACATATCACATTGCGAAGTTGGAGCAAGCACTGTGATGGTGGTGTAGGGAAGTGTGTCTTCAGTGCATGAGCAACGTTCAATATCTTCATTTAGGCTTGCTGTTTCTTGAGAATCATGTGGAGAGGATGAAATTGCATTCTTTATAAGAGTATTGTGTCTCATATTAACCCACGCGCGTGACTGTCTCATCATAAGCGATAGACGCAGGATACACAAGAATAGTAGTTTGATGTAAGAACATGGTGTGATAGGCAGATGTAGTATGTACCAAAAACAGGAAGGCGTGTCATATTCACATGTATAATGTGTAAGCTAAGGAGATGCAATTTAACAAATTAGGAGCATTGATGAGGGATACACAAGAAAAGTAGTTTGATGTAAGAACATGGTTAATAGAAAGACGTAGTATGTACCAAAACAGGAAGGCATGTCATATTCACGGGTATAATGTGTTAACTAAGCGGATGCAATTTACCCTAATTAGAAGCATTACAAGGTAGACACCATATGCAACATGCAACCACATATCACACCGCCAAGTAAGAGCAAGCACTGCGATGGTGGTGTGGGGAATTGCGGTGATCAACTAGAGAGCTACGTTGATCTGCCTTCATTTAGCCTTGCTGTTTCTTGAGAATCATGTGGGAGGATGACACTTTGCACTCTTTAAACGAGTAGGGCGTCTCACAAAGAACCCACCCGGGTGACTGTCTCATCATAAGTGATTGACGAGGGATACAAAAGAGCATTAGTTTGATGTACGAACATGGTTAATATACATATGTAGTATGTATCAAAAACATGAAGGCATGTCATTATCAAAGGTATAATGTGTAAAGTAAGCAGATGCAATTTAACCAAATTGGAAGCAATACAAGCTAGACACCATATGCAACATGCAACCACATTTGACAAACAAGTTAAAGCAAGCACACGGGATGGTTGTGTGTGGCAATTGAGATCATCAACTCTAGAGCTACGCCATCGTCTCCAACCATCGACATCGCACCCATTAGAGCTGAAACGCTTAGTGCTTATCTTGAATTACACCGAGCGACTTACATCTTTTCTTTTCTCGCATTCATCAACACCGCGTAGTCTGAAATACCCATGCATAAAAAAACAATAGTGTGAGTATGGGTGAAGTGTGTGCACAATTAGTACAGTGTAAAGGTAGCAGATAGCAGGTCGGTGAGAAATAAATGACGGGAGACATATGATAGCTCTACAACATGCATGCACACTAAATTACTACAGGATTCGATGAAAATAATAGTCGAATAAAAGCAAATAGGTCAATCCATTTTTTCTGCACCGTCTGATGTACAAAGAACGGGCAGATCGCCTTCATCTACCTCCAGCCAGTCAGTGTTGACGATCTTCCTCGAACGCCAACGACCACCGGCCCAAGATTCCTCCCCGCCAGCCCTCTCCTCGACCTCACCGCACCGCCGTGCTTGGCACCGCCCTCCGCCATCCAGTCAAGCCCCGCCGATCTCCAGATCGGGCGCAGCAGCTCCTGCGCCACACCCCTATGATAGACACCGATGCGCGCTTCCTCGCTGAACAAAGCGGACTAGGTGCTCCGCGCGCTAAGCGGGTGCTGCTTCTTTTAATTGCGGTTCGATCGACCCTGAATTGAAATCAAGGCGGGCATCAATTTCTAGCAAAGGTGAAATAGTAAAAGGAGGAAACCTTGTGCATTTAGTATCACGAAGAAGATGCGATGAAAGCGCTCAACTAGTTTCTTTCGTGGGATGAATACGGTGTGAGCGGAGACGTAAGATTTGCACGAATAAGGGAAGAGGAGTACCTCTTCTGCCGCGATCTTGTGTCCTCCTTCTGTTTTCCGACGATCTTGTTGTTCGCCGGAAACCAGAAGTTGTGGAGGACGGTGCAGCCTTGGACGAACCCATGGCCAAGTTGTTGAGTGTGGTGCGGTGGCCGTCTGTCAGCGGCGGGGAAGCAGATCCGAGGCGGCGAACGACGACGTAGCGGGAACAGCTCTGGTGCGGTGGACGGTTGCGGCAGTGGAGCCGCAACAGTGAGGCGCAGGACGGCGTGGTCGGAGTGGTTCTGGTACGGCGCACGTCGGCGTCAGCGTCGGCGTCATGGAGGCAGCTCTGCCTCGGCTTCAGCTGCTAAGTCCTTGAGGGCGTTGCGGTTGCGGTTGCGTTGGACGACGACGTCGGGGTACCGGCTCCGGCGTGATGGAGGAGGGAGGCGGTGGATTGGCCGCTATGGGGTGGAGGACGAAGGAGGCTGGGGTTTTGCGGCTGGTGGAGAGGGCGTTTTCTCTCCCACGAAGTATGAATGGGGAAACAGAGGGAGGTGGGGAACTAAGGGGGAACAATGTTTCGGTTTGAGACGCGCTTGTTTGAAATTTGGGAAAGTTACAAACTTTGCCCCCATCTAAAATTTCGGACATATTGCGGGTTGGGGGTAGGACAGTCATGTCAGGTGTCCCAAATGTGGGCGGGATAGATTTCGGCCGAGCGCATGGGTGTTTAGGCGCCCACGGTGTATGAATGCTTCTCGGAGGCGGTTGAGACTGGCGTCTTGGTGAAGTTACAAACCTACCCCGATTTAGACCTTTGGACATCGGGCCGATAGGCTACACGGGCCAGAGTCAGGACAGTAATTTCCTACCACCAAAACATTAGTCTCGAGCGGTTTCGGGTGACCAGAGGCCTATTTGGCGCTTCGTTTGGGAGCAGAAGCATTAACATTTTCGGTTCTCTTGAATTGAACTTTCAGGATTTGTCAAACTTCACAAATCTTTACTCTTGAAAATCCTAAAGCTACGATTATTTTGGAATGGAGGGGGTACATTTTAATATACATTGTACACGAGTATATATTAAAAAATATGCAACTTACCTCAGTTCATGCATGGTTCCGTATAATCTCCTTGGTTGCAAAAAAAGTTAGATATGCGTATGAATATATATAGCATGTTCAAACTCACAACAAAGATTGATGCCCCCTTTACATCTGATTAACAAATGCCATTATCTCGGTTCAAATAGATGAATGCACTTCCTATGAATTCAATCTTCAACCCCCTTTATGTTGAATTCGACATGCATTTTATTTCATAGCTAGCAATTTGGAATGTATCCATGCAAGTGACAAATGTATAAAGTGCTTCACACTAACAACATGGAGTGCATTAATTAATGTTTATATATGAATTGCAAAAGCATCCATTGCCTTTATTTCAAACCGCTCTCACTCTATGGATCGATAATATGAAATAAACACATGCACATGCTAGAATTCAATAGAGTATGTGTGTCTGATAGACCGATTTTCGTCCATACGCAATTTTGCAAAATTCATGATCTCATCCAAAAATAATAATGCCATTTATATTTTAATTTAATGCGTAGAACCGCCTTTTACACGTAGATGCACTATGCCTCGCCTGCTCTCACAAACGCTGCTATATATCTCTCTATCTAACGCATAAGTGCACACACTTTATATGCATCGGCATTTCTCTTTCACACATGCTCACAATCTCTCTCGTGGTGTCGGGTGTCTCACGCACATGCTCTCTCTGTTTCTCTTTCTGACTACTATGTACCACTCTTTTCACTAATCTCAGTTGGAAAACACTATTTCTCTTACATGCATATATACACATGCACGGTCTCTACTAGCCCTCTATACGCACATATATGTGCCTACGTGTCTCCCACACGCACATTATCTTTAGGCCTCTCTCACACACATTGCCCCCCCGACACACCTCTCTAATAGTAGTTGGCAGATATGATTTCATCATATCATTCGGTAGGATATCCCTGGCTGTTAGGCTAGATGGTAATACGAGGCAAAGTTTTACCCTAGTTCGGATCGGACCCTTGCAGTTGAAGAAAGAGCCTACTCCTGGTACTGTATATTAGTGATAGGGGTGTGTAAAAAGTACACGTGAATACCAGGCATTATGCGTGTATGTATACTATCGACGAACTAGCCCCCAAGCTTGTATAACATACTAAGGGCCTAGGGTTACAAATCATATATAGTCGGCTTATCACCAGTGGGGATAGAGTCCTCCGCGACTCTGGTAGCTTCGTGTTGTACGCCAAGTCCTCCACATGGGTCTCCGTATAACACGTCTCGGTCCAACCTATATGTGGCGCAGGATGGAACCGACCCATGAGTCTTCATGTTGACCCACCACAACTAGAAATGATGTGCCCACCACACCACACACGCAATCGGCCACTAAGAAAATAAGCATATACAATAGTACAACGGTATCTAGCTCACGATACGTCTCCATATTTTGTTGATGACACCGACGGACTTTGCATTTGATGCGTGCTCCGTATTTTGTTGAGACACTTACGGTCATTGTATTTGAAGTGAAAGCACGATATGGTCACTGGACTTCAGAATAAGCTCATCACGGTCACCACATACATTTTGTTGTGCTAACCAACATGTGGTTGGATGGTTAGAGGACAGTGGTTTCTCGAGCCCACCAAGGTTAAAGTCCCGTGCTCACATTTATCTTGTGTTAATTTCAGTATTTTCCGGTGATGTACGTTCAGTGGGAGGAGACGTTCCACTCGACTACGAGGCACCTATGGTGACTTCAGTAAAATCTCAAGATCATGTAGATGAAAAGTCACCGACCGACGTAGTAGCCTCACCCCGCACGCATACACATGCACGCACGCAAGACACACACACACATGTAGGCGTGCAACATCGACACGCATACACATAACATACACACGCACGCATGCTGGCGTGCAACACTGACACGTACACATGCACTCACGAACACACGCACGTACGCACCCATGCATGCAACACTGAAACGCACCCTTGCACACACGCAACACTCGCACGCCTGTATGCACACAACACACGACGCAAGACACACGCTCAACCTATACGTGCATGCACCCTTTGTTAAGGACATGGATTGTTACGGGTATTAATCAATCTTATCTGTGATAAGCAGAACATTGATGTTTGCATCGGTCTTTATGAATCACAATGTATCGAACGGGCTATCAACATAGTTGGCTTAACTACATGAAAAAGATGACGTCACACTCAATGAACAATCATCGATTTATGAAATGCCCACTGACCGCCTGGCCCATCAAAGGTTCCTCTGCTGCGGCGCTGCTGCGTTGGGTCAGCGACATGCGTGCCATGCACCCAAAGAGCCCACACGCTGCTGGAAGAACGGTGCGGTGTCCTAGGTCGAGTCGAGGGCGCCACTTGCGCACGCCCGCTGAACACGCCTCCGTGCCGCATTCAAACGCCTCCATGAAACCCGCCCGTGTGGAAGCCGAGAAACCCACTCTGGACACACGTCCGTTCATGACCGGGCCGGCGTTAAATGCAATGCCGGCCGAGCTCCTCCCGTCCGTCGTCTATTTAATCTCCTATTTAAACGAGGCCAAACGCCGGCCAAGAATCACACACCTCCGCCGCTCCCCTATCTCCTCCACCATTTTGTCCACTCTTACAATGGCTTACGAAGAGTAGTTATTCCGCATCCAAGCCGGGCTGGGTAGCCCGGCCAGACACGAGCTATGCAGCTCGCTGATCCACCTCCCTCCCTCGCCCAATGGAGCCGCTTGCCGCCCAAGCCGGTAGCGTGGTTCAAAGAACTCGCCGCCTGTGCCAGCTCAATGAGGAGCGGCGACGCGTGCGTTGTTGTCGCCCACGCCACCGCCTCGCACTGCGTGTCTCCCATTTATGTGGCCGAGACTCCCATGACGGCGTCGCCATGCAAGCAGCGATGTAAGCCGGGTGCACGGAGAGCGGCGAGTCGGTGGCCAGCGCCTGGCCCACCGCCATCATCGAGGAGAAGTAGAACACGGGAGGCCGCCGCCGCTTGGGTCCCATGAAGGCCACCGCGAGGCGACGCCATGCATACGTAAGGTGTCTTGCGGATCCTTTTGTTGCGAGGACCTTCGTCGACCCCGCATGGGCTCCACGGAAGAGGGGAATGTTAGGATGAACTCGAGCCGGTGCCGGCCATGGCGAAGTAGTGGCCGGTGATGAACTCGAACCGGTGCCTACCACCATCATCTTCGGCACCAGCCAATGATATCATTTGGGCAGTGGGGAAGCGAGCCGTCCTTTGCGCTGAAGCATATACCTCCGGGGCTCCCGGCAGTCCGGTGATCATGCTGCCGGACATGAGGAACACAAATCGATCGGCGGGCGACCATTTAGGCCAGGTATTATATACCTGTGTTGTCCAGAACTAGCACCGCGTAGTTCATTTGAATGTAATGAAATCCGTCATGTTTGTGTGAAAATCCGGTATTTTATATGATTTTCGTCGTTGTTTATATGAAATATCAGTTTGTCTACATATTTGCGTGAATTTCGTCCGGTTGGTTGAGTTGCTGTCATAATGTGTGCGGCTACGGTTGGATGGCGTAATTTGCGGGTCGCCGGTCAGTCTGCGGGCGGCTCGGGCGGCGTTAGGGACAAAAACACAGCTCCTGCGAGCTCGTCTCCAACGTATGCTACCGGAGGATGCATGACGAGCATGAGCACCCGAGCCATTCCTCGCTCATCGGTGGCAAAGGCACTGTGGACAAAAGGGTCGCCAATATTTTGGCTACCCCGCAAGATCCAAACAGCCCTCCCAAAAGATTCAAATCCCTCGTTCATTGGAATTTTGCCATGTGTTGTTTTCATGGACTAGCAAGATGCCCATGCATTGCACGGAACATCAAGATGCATTTTTTTACAAACTCCCGCATGCATGCAAGGGATAATTAATATCCTCCTTTGCTAGTACCATGAGGCAAACACTATTAATATTGCATCGATTAGTGTTAGTGGCCTTGTATATCTGCAAATTGTAATTTTGATAGTGGCCCCTTGTATATAAAAATAGAGGGAGAAATATGAGAGATAAGGTGAGGAGGAGGGCGTGGTGCCGTGGTGGTGACTGGTGGTCGGACTGGGCGGAGGCATGGGGATGGACGGCGCATAATGTCTAGGTTTGTATCTCTCTCACACACACCCACATAGGTGGGGGACGTGCACGAAGAGAAGAGGTGCATACACGGCGCATGTACTCCCGTCTCTTTCCCAACCACACCCGCGCGGGTACACGGTGGAGCTCATTTCTATCTGAAAAAGGCAGCCCACGTGGTAATTTGGCACGTGTCTGGTTGTCCACTTGGTGGAGGGAGGATCGTCTACCACAGGTGAACAAACAAATTGCGACTTGACGCGTTATGTTAAATTAAAAAAAGAGGCAAACCATGTGGGGCCTACCTTAGAGGCAAGGCTCTATACACTGGAGTACTTTTGATGTGTCCCGTCAACTCGCAGAACAAGGAGAAACTTGCTTAGTACGCCGTCTCCCCCGCCCACAGGCGCGGTGGCTCGCAGGATGAGGTGAAGCTTACTACCATCAGACGCCTTTACGCCCGCCTTCCCTTGCCCACGCCAGTGGCTCGCAAAGACGAGGAGAAAATTTTACTACTCCCTCCGTTTACTCCTCGTCCCCACTACGTACTTTGGTTAGTACTCCCTCTATTTACTTATACAAGGCCACTATAAAAAAATACATTTTGCATCTATACAAGGCCACAAATAGTAATCGAGACAAAAGTTACTACTCCCTCCTTTTTTAGTTTATGGCTCAATTTCAAAATCTCTCCAACCAAGGTAGACGGTGAGTGGTCGAATTAATTTCATGGTTTGCACAGTTCGCTCGTTTTTGTAACATCCCAAAATTTAAATTTTTTGGAATGTTATATTAGATAAATAACTATGCTTGTTGTTTGATTGATGGTTGATTGATTGAGTGAAACTGAGTGGAATTTGAAAACTTTTGAAAGTTGAATGAGAGGGAATGAAATGACTTTCCCAAACTTTCCCCTTTGCCTTTTTGGATCTCAATGAATTCAAGTTCATTTCCAACACCAAACCCTAGAGTGAAGATGACATGACTTCTTCCATTTGGAATGAAAAGGGTTTTGGAAAAGATTTGAATTTCATTTGGGAATATTTCAAATTCAAAACTTTATGCAACTCAATGATTTTCATGAGGGAAGATAAAATGACTTCTTCAATTATATGAAATATGAGTTGGAAGTTAAAAAGTATCAAATTGAAAGTCATTTGAAAGTGCCTTGAAAACCCCTTTCAAAAAATTGAGTTTTGGTAATTGAATTCAAAATTTGGCAAGTGGAATTCATTTCAAAACTATGCCTGACAACTACTAGAGAAAAAGTATGAGAGGAGTAACATGACACTCCAAATATGTCAGAAGAAAACAATGCCAAAATTTTTGGATTCAAATTTGAATTTTAATTGAATTTGAAAAAAATGAATTTTTATAAAGTTTGGATTTTGCCTTTGGAAAAATGTTCAAATGATAGGGAATATTCCCCTGATCATTTTGGTATATATATGTCCTATATAAAATATTTATATTTTAAAAGATATCTCTGTTTTTGTTTTATTTAAAAATAAAAATTAAAAAAGGAAACCCCCTCAGTGCGCCAGCCAAAGCACTAGCCCAGCCACCAGACTGCCCACCAGTGCCTAACTGCCAGCCAATGAGCCAACAGACCGACCGGCTCCCTCCCAAGCCGACTGCCCACCAGCGGCCCAACTAGCCAAACCCCAATGAGCCAACAGACCGACCGCCCTCCTCAGCGCTCAACTCCACTCCGGCTTTGGCCGCCGACCGCACCACCCCCTCTCTCTCACCGACAGGCGGACCCCACCTCCTTCAACCTCCCGCCCACGCCCACGCCGCGCCATCGATCGCCGGATCTGTGAGATCCGGATGCCGATCCCCTCCCGATCGCCCCAAGCAAGGCCGAGGCCCCGCCTATTTAAGCCCTCGCCCGCACCCCATTCCCCCTAGCCCCTCGCCGACCCCTCTTCCTCTCTCCGAGCTCACCGGAGACCCGAGTCCCCGCCGCCATTTCCATCACCGTCGCCGCCCTAGCCACTCCCGACCCCACCGACTCCACAGACGCATCCCGACCTCGTCAAGACCCGGCCAGCCACTCCGTCGACCTCCCGATGACCGGAGCCATCAACGCTTTTCGTCGTCGCCGCCCGCCGCGCCGCCGCCGAGGTCCGATAAGTCGCCGGAATCCCTCCCCGTCCGATGCGTGATGAGCGGCTAGGATTAGACCCGAAGAAAGTCTGGCGTTTAAATAAAACCGGCCCGGTTAAATCCGGTTTATTTTTAAGTTAGGTTTTTATTTTTGGAGCCGCCCGTTTTAGTTTAACCTAGGCCCGTTTAGGTTATATTACGCAAGGTCGTAGTTTAGGCCCATTAGGCCCTTTTTCTTTTAATTTCATTTTTCTGTTTTAATGTAATAGTTCCTGTTTTGAAAAATTCATATCTTTTATTCTGTTTAATATTTTTAGGTGATTCTTTTTTGTTGGTTTGCAAATTTTCTATAGTTTCTGTATAATATATAATTAGCTATGTTAAAATTAATTAAAATTGCTTTATTTTTAGTTTTAGTCAGAATAGTAAATCTGTTATAACTTGAGTTAGAAAAATTATTTTCGGATGATTCTTTTTGCCCCAACTTTATTTTGACATTGCCAAACCATAGAAATTAATTTGGGTATTTTAGGATTAATAAAAATAGTTTTAAGCAGAATCTTGTTAATCCTAATTAATTAACTAGCTACCGCTTTTCCCATTATTTTAATTAGTAAATAAATTTATTTTTAACTTGTGATTGATTATTCTAGGATAGTTTCTGTCACTTTATAGGATGAACTTTTATTTATAATAAATAAAAGTTTTATTTTATTTTTCTTAATAGAAATTGAATTAGGCCTAATAGGAGTTTCATAATAGATTTTAAATTGATTCTTTTTGCTCCTAGTTGCTTAATGCATTCTTTTCTGTTAAGTTAACATAAATCCATGATTAGGTTATGTTATGAAGTTTTTTTTGGTTGCTTGAAGTAGGAAAAACTTGAATTGGTTTTCTTTGAGTTTTCCCTTTGGGTTTTGATTCGTTTGTTTTGGTGTGATTATGTTACTATGCTATTGTGTTAAGTGATCATATGCTATGTGCTTATTATGGTTATTGTTTGCCTCGGTAGAATTTCCGGAGTGCGAAGCTTGCTACCACGAGTCCCTAGTTTTCAAGATCGTCAAGAAGGCAAGTTCACTTTGACCATGCTTTCATACCTATGTTTTATTGCATTTAGTGACATCTTTGCAACCACCCCTCAAGAGTGATATTGAAATTCTTGTAGTTGAGTAGTATGCATGAGGTAGGAACCCATCACCCTGTTACCAAGCCCGGACGATATTTTATTTTAATGCTACGCTATAGTAGACGGGGTTTGGTATGAGTGCACGAGAGTGGTGTGAAGAAGGAGGACTCTACGCCAATGACGACAACTCCATGATGGAATCTGCAAGGATCTGCACCTTCAAGACCTCAAGACTTCAAGACTCGAGACAAGAATTCAATACACACTCTTTGGGTGAAGGATTTGCCGACGGCACCTGGAGAACCCAGTGGTTGGCCGATGCATGGAGAAGCGCCATGACATCTTGCGGAAAGCTTCACCCAGACTCAAAGAGACGGAAGAATACTTCATGCCCGGAAGCTTACCGTGCAACCGCAAGTCATTATGGGCTCTGGCTTGGTTGACCTTAGTGGTGACTCTGGCTGGGACGGTACTAGCAGATGTAGAACTACGGTAGGATGGGATGAGTACCGGACAATGGTCAGAGGAACTCTTCGGAAGACCATGTTTGATCGTCTTGTTCTCAAACACCTGAAGTGCGAGAACGTAAAGAGGGATCGAATCTTGCGGGTAAAGTGTACAAACCTCTGAGAGGTTAAAACCTAATCGATTAGCCGTGTCCCCTTTACGGACAATTTGAGCCTCTGGACTTGCATCGATCTCGGACCTCTCAACCCCGGACTGCTCACTGACGTGTGGGCAACTTATGATGATTTTGGGCTATGAGACATCGGTTGGCGGAACCATGTCATGATAGAAAACTCCTTAGTACAGACTTCATTCTATTCCTTTGATGTAGGTAAAATAAAATCAGCTTTTAGCAAACAAAACTCAGAATCTGAGCCATAAAGCCATATTGCATATAGTATAGTTTTATCATCTGTCTTCTCACATTGTGATCTTGCGGTACATTCAATGTAATCGACGTATACACGGCTGCAACGTATCATGTTGCGTATATTTCCTCGACGAGTAAGAGTTACGATACAGGGTTACGGTCTACACTCAACCTGCCGATGGCGTTGATGGGACTCCACACCCGCTTGATTGTTTCCGCCGAGTATTATGAGGTATATATCAGTTTTACGTTATTTATGCATGTGATTGCACTTTGATATATACATTGATGTACCGTGTGTGCCAACATATCTGATCCAGGATGGCACAAAGAACACGGAGGCTTGACCGTCTGAGGTCGGGTCGCCATGAATATGGTATCAGAGCACATGTTGGCTGTAGAACGTGACCCTAGAAAATGACTTAGTAATATGAAGACCCCAATAGGAATGACCTTTGTTTTGTACTACTCTCGTAACACCTGATTCCTATTACTGAACCTTCCTTATTTCAAACTATAGATGGAGAGCTACATTCTGAACAAAAGAGAACACTACGAGAAGGTTCTTGGAGGCCCCTTCCTTGTGGAGCTAGTCAGCCGCTGAAGTTACCGATACACGAGATCAAGGCAACTAAGAGGACGTCCAGATCGTGGGGAGTCAAGACCCAAGTTTTTGGTCGTAAAGAAGCCCCCAAGATCGCAGACATCATCTTGAACTATAAATGGTGATCGTGATATGGGCATCAACACTGCCGTCCATGATGCTATTGCACGCTTATGCTATCGCTATCGTGCTGCACTAAACCCACACTTCTTTGGAAGGATGGGATGGCGGAAGTTTGATGGAGCAACTATTGCCTTGACGGAAGCGCAAAAGATGAAGTTCTCCCCACTTTTAGTGTACAATCAGGATCTGGAACAATACGTCAAGAATCTTCGATGGACCTCCGGAAGCCCTGCTCGACAATGAAGCACTACGAGAAGAGGTCAAGACTCGAGGATCAAGGTAAACAAGCTGGAGGAGGAGAACCTCGAGATCTCGAGAATACGTCGAGAACTGAAAAGCAGCAGGACCATGTCTCATGCCAAGGACGTTGAAATCCGAAGCTCAAGGAACAACTTCAGGACATACAGGTCGTCACAAGAAACTCCGCGTCGACAGGGAAAATCTAGCGAAGAACCGGAGGAGATCAAGTCCACACGTAAGAAACCCCTGGGGACAATGACCAAGTTCCTAATAAATTAGCTTAGTAGTATCCCACCATGAGAGAAATAAAGATGAACGCTTCATCGATTTAAGTATCTGACCATACCAATTTATGTGGGTGGCGATACTGTAGAATTGATTGAATAAATGAATGCTTGGTTGCTATTATTTTTGTGTGTTTATTGAATGGTTGGATAGATGCGATATTCGTAGGCTTGTATTTATTTCAACCATGAGAGACGTAAGTTACGGAAGAATGGTAGAAAGTCTTCATATGGGAACAGCATCAGAATTGGAAACTCCGAGCATTGAAGACCAAGAAATGAGGACTTAGAAACGAAACCATAGTAGAACGGCCCATTACAAACGATAATTTTGTGATGAGTGGGTAATTGCTTTCTCTTTCTATCTCAACCAGACCCGAAATCTTGAACCCATGGACAATCGAACACCAAACTTTTCTCGAGACAATTGCAATTTCCCCATGGAGATACATCCCTTGTTACGAGCACCCTCTTATCCTACACATGCAGATGACAACCCTTTATGAGTCTTTCCTTAAGGGCCTCAAACGATCATGACCTCGACAAGTGATCATGATTACCCAAGATCCTCAAGGACATGATGAAGCATATTCACCTTGAAGGAGATGCAGTCTACAAAGGCTACCCTTTCATGCAAAAGGGAGAGGAACTTTGGTATGTGGAGGTACACCTCCACCATTTGAAAGGAGTTTGCCCAAAGATGATGGGGCAGTACTTTTTCATTTCACGTGTGCCACAAGCAACTTTCTTCGATGCTGTTCGTGAAGCATCCATGGAAGCCATACGCCAGATCGGAGAAATACTTGAAGCAAGACTCCGTTATACTCAGGAATACCTAAGCGAAGTGCATACAGAGATGATGGAGGTGAAGCTCAAGGCCACCACGATGAAACAGAAGATTGAAAAATTCAAGGCACATGTCGCACAATTCCAGTGGGACTGAAGAATCCTCAAGGAGGAAAAATGAATAAAGTTGGAAGTAATGTCTGACCATACCGAACCATGTGGGTGGCAGCATTTGTAATAAACTTTTTGGAATTTGGATTCCCAAAAAAAATGGTTAAGGATGTAATAAAAGGTTGATATGATAATAAAGAGAATTATGGATAAGCTAGTGCATTTTTCTTTGGTGTTGTAGTACTCCGTAAAGCCACATGATCAATGAAGAAAGAAATGTGTTATTCATGACGGTCCATAGAAGGAAGCTGGACAAAATAAGTTGGAGTTTGGTGTGATCGTCACCACAAGGGTATGAAGGAAGAAGTACTATTGGATTTACAGGAGATGTAACGTTGGAATATGGAATCCTAGGAAGGATGAATTAAGCTTGTACAAGAGCTGAAGTAGGCCATAACCCACAGGCCCAGGATTTTGAAAAGGAACAGATGAAACCTTGATGAAGGAAGAAATTTGGAAGAATCAGTGATCCACTCAGCATACGTTTCGTAGGAGGTTACGCAAAAACCTAAGAGTGGTGAAGTAACGATAGATGTTTTGTTTGGCCTGCAGAAACCATGGATTTACTCGAAAACAGTTCGAGAACAAGAGAAATTCTGCAATGCTGGTGAGTATGCCCAAGTGTTAGAATACGCGATTCACTGTTTTCGTATGTGGTAATGATTCAAGTACGGGATGGATTGGCCCCCATACCGGAGACTTCTATCATGAACTATCATATGTTGATGGAAAATCAGAGAGACTTGAAAACCTTTGAAGAGTGTCGACGCGATAAGCCATAAAACCATAGAATGGTAGGACGATGGAACCCCTTTACAGGCAATTGATGCCAATCGTAGGTTATACGGTGAGGTTCAACCCAGACCCGTTTTCTGCAGGAGAAACCATAAATTGTAGACCACCATGAGTATTTCGATAGTTGTCTAGAATGGACACGGACCTATCAGCTAAGAAGATCCAATCTCGAACGAACCACAACTTTGACGAACCGACCCAAGATTCTGAGGAAAACTCTATGCTTCTGACAGAGGAGCTATTGTAAGATATGTGAAGAGACATACATTGTCAACACTCCAGAGGAAGTATCTGAGTTTATTGGAACTGTAACCTTGCTTTTAAGTGTGGTAGCACACTAGACCATTCCGACCGACGGATCTGCTAGAAGACCCCCAACCCCTAACCTTTTCTTGCTAGCCTCTTCGAATCTCGAGGACGAGATTCATTTTAAGTGTGGTAGGTTTGTAACATCCCAAAATTTAAAATTTTTGGAATGTTATATTAGATAAATAACAATGCTTGTTGTTTGATTGATGGTTGATTGATTGAGTGAAACTGAGTGGAATTTGAAAACTTTTGAAAGTTGAATGAGAGGGAATGAAATGACTTTCCCAAACTTTCCCCTTTGCCTTTTTGGATCTCAATGAATTCAAGTTCATTTCCAACACCAAACCCTAGAGTGAAGATGACATGACTTCTTCCATTTGGAATGAAAAGGGTTTTGGAAAAGATTTGAATTTCATTTGGGAATATTTCAAATTCAAAACTTTATGCAACTCAATGATTTTCATGAGGGAAGATAAAATGACTTCTTCAATTATATGAAATATGAGTTGGAAGTTAAAAAGTATCAAATTGAAAGTCATTTGAAAGTGCCTTGAAAACCCCTTTCAAAAAATTGAGTTTTGGTAATTGAATTCAAATTTTGGCAAGTGGAATTCATTTCAAAACTATGCCTGACAAATACTTGAAAAAAAGTATGAGAGGAGTAACATGACACTCCAAATATGTCAGAAGAAAACAATGCCAAAAGTTTTGGATTCAAATTTGAATTTTAATTGAATTTGAAAAAAATGAATTTTTATAAAGTTTGGATTTTGCCTTTGGAAAAAATGTTCAAATGATAGGGAATATTCCCCTGATCATTTTGGTATATATATGTCCTATATAAAATATTTATATTTTAAAAGATATCTCTGTTTTTGTTTTATTTAAAAATAAAAATTTTAAAAAAAAGGAAACCCCCAGCGCCACCAAAGCACTAGCTCAGCCAATACCAGACTGCCCACCAGTGCCTCCAACTGCCAGCCCAAATGAGCCAACAGACCGACCGCCCTCCTCAAGGCTCGAACCCACTCCGGCTCGGTCGCCTGACCGCACCACCCCCTCTCTCTCTCACCGACAAAGCGGACCCCACCTCCTTCAACCTCCGCCCACGCCACGCCCGCGCCGCCGCCTCGATCGCCGGATCTGTGAGATCCGGATGCCGATCCTCCCGATCGCCCCGAAGCAAGGCCGAGGCCCCGCCTATTTAAGCCCTCGCCCGCACCCCATTCCCCCTAGCCCCTCGCCGACCTCTTCCTCTCTCCCGAGCTCACCGGAGACCCGAGTCCCCGCCGCCATTTCCATCACTGCCGCCCTAGCCACTCCCGACCCCCACCGACTCCACCAGACGCATCCCCGACCTCGTCCGCACCCGGCCGGCCACTCCTTCGACCTCCCCGACGACCGGAGCCATCAACGCACTCGTCGTCGCCGTCGCCGCCGCCGCCGAGGTCCGGTAAGTCGCCGGAATCCCCTCCCCCCATCCGATGCGTGATGAACGGCTAGGATTAGACCCCCGAAGGGGTCCGCGTTTTAAATAAAACCGGCCCGGTTCGTCCGGATTATTTTTAAGTTAGGATTATATTTTTGGAGCCGGCCCGATTTAGATTAACCCTAGGCCCGTTTAGGTTATATTACGCACAGTGCGTAGTTTAGGCCCATTAGGCCCTTTTTCTTTTAATTTCATTTTTCTGTTTTAACAGAATAGTTCCTGTTTTGAAAAATTCATATCTTTTATTCTGTTTAATATTTTTAGGTGATTCTTTTTTTTTGGTTTGCAAATTTTCTATTGTTTCTGTAGAATATATAATTAGCTATGTTAAAATTAATTAAAATTGCTTTATTTTTAGTTTTAGTCAGAATAGTAAATCTGTTATAACTTGAGTTAGAAAAATTATTTTTGGATGATTCTTTTTGCCCCAACTTTATTTTGACATTGCCAAACCATAGAAATTAATTTGGGTATTTTAGGATTAATAAAAAAATAGTTTTAAGCAGAATCTTGTTAATCCCAATTAATTAACTAGTTACTGTTTTCCCATTATTTTAATTAGTAAATAAATTTATTTTTAACTTGTGATTGATTATTCTAGGATAGTTTCTGTCACTTTATAGGATGAACTTTTATTTATAATAAATAAAAGTTTTATTTTATTTTCTTAATAGAAATTGAATTAGGCCTAATAGGAGTTTCATAATAGATTTTAAATTGATTCTTTTTGCTCCTAGTTGCTTAATGCATTCTTTTCTGTTAAGTTAACATAAATCCATGATCAGGTTATGTTAAGAATTTTTTTTTGGTTGCTTGAAGTAGGAAAAACTTGAATTGGTTTTCTTTGAGTTTTCCCTTTGGGTTTTGATTCGTTTGTTTTGGTGTGATTATGTTACTATGCTATTGTGTTAAGTGATCATATGCTATGTGCTTATTATGGTTATTGTTTGCCTCGGTAGAATTTCCGGAGTGCGAAGCTTGCTACCACGAGTCCCTAGTTTTCAAGATCGTCGAGAAGGCAAGTTCACTTTGACCATGCTTTCATACCTATGTTTTATTGCATTTAGTGACATCTTTGCAACCACCCCTCGGTAGTGATATTGAAATTCTTGTAGTTGAGTAGTATGCATGAGGTAGGAACCCATCACCCTGTTACCAAGCCCGGACGATATTTTATTTTAATGCTACGCTATAGTAGACGGGGTTTGGTATGAGTGCACGAGAGTGGTGTGAAGAAGGAGGACTCTACGTCAATGACGACAACTCCATGATGGAATCTGCAAGGATCGCACCTTCATGACCTCAAGACTTCAAGACTCGAGACAAGAATTCAATACACACTCTTTGGGTGAAGGACGGTTGACGGCACCTGGAGAACCCAATGGTTGGCGGGATGCATGGAGAAGCGCCATGACATCTTGCGGAAAGCTTCACCTGCACTCAAAGAGACGGAAGAATACTTCATGCCCGGAAGCTTACCTGCAACCGCAAGTCATTATGGGCTCTGGCTTGGTTGACCTTAGTGGTGACTCTGGCTGGGGACGGTACTAGCGGATGTAGAACTACGGTAGGATGGGATGAGTACGGACAAAGGTCGAGGAACTCTTCTAAGACCATGTTTGATTGCCTTGTTCTCAAACACCTCAAGTGCGAGAACGTAAAAAGAGGGATCGAATCTTGCGGGTAAAGTGTACAAACCTCTGCAGAGGGTTAAAACCTAATCGATTAGCCGTGTCCCGATTCACGGACAATTTGAGCCTCTGGACTTGGATCTATCTCTAACTCTCAACACCGGACTGATAACTTAATTGTGGGCAACTTATGATGATTTTGGGCTATGAGACATCGGTTACGGAACCATGTCATGATAGAAAACTCCTTAGTACAGACTTCATTCTATTCCTTTGATGTAGGTAAAATAAAATCAGCTTTTACGCAAACAAAACTCGATACAGAGCCATAAAGCCATATTGCATATAGTATAGTTTTATCATCCTGTCTTCTCACATTGTGATCTTGCCGGTACATTCAATGTCTTGACGCATACACGGCTGCAACGTATCATGTTGCGATATTTCCTCGACAGTAAGAGTTACGATACAGGGTTACGGTCTACACTCAACCTGCCGATGGCGTTGATGGGACTCCACACCCGCTTGATTGTTTCCGCTGAGTATTATGAGGTATATATCAGTTTTACGTTATTTATGCATGTGATTGTACTTTGATATATACATTGATGTAATGTGTGCCAAAGATACTGATCCGAGGATGGCACAAAGAACACAGAGGCTTGACCGTCTGAGGTCGGGTCGCTACAGTTTTTCTCAAGAAGTTATGTTTACCGAGGCATTAATTAGAACGAATGCATGAATGACCACTAAATTTCCATGAACTTGTACATGCATTGGTTAGTTTCCTCTTGACACTGCTTGCGTCGGTTGATCTAACGCACCTCGAAATCCAACATGTAATGGTACTACTACTAGTATAGTAGAATTGAGACTTATCAAACGGAAAAAATGAATGTTTGTTAGATGAGCCCTATAAACCCTAGTGGGTACGTACTACGTAAAAACAGATTTTTCCAAAACTAAGTCGCTCCCTTTCATGAATTCTGTAGTATACTCCTCCGTCGACGCTCCCTTTCATGAATTCTGTACTTCCTATCGCCGACATGTGGGACATATAGCAACCGGGTCGACGTGTCAAGCACCAAATAACAAGATGTAACAGCAGGGGACGCACCCCACTCGCACCGCCCAGGTAGTAATGAGCAATGAGACGTCAAATCACAATGCCGCACCTTCCCAGACGGATGAAGCAACCATTATTTCACACTTCGGTTCGACATCATATCGAACCACGTACTAGTATTGCTTCTGCCTCAAGAGGGACATGCGCATCGCCTTGGTACATCATGACACGTGGGACCGCATGACAGGCCATGCTCCCCCGCCGATCGCTCGGTAAAATCACCTCATTTTTACTATACTTCCTTCATATCGGTTTACTACATGGCATGCACGCTGCTCTAGGTTGATAATTTAATGGGCATATATATATATATATATATATATATATATATATATATGTGATGAACAAGACGCTAGCCTTTTAAAAATGTATACTTTTGTACAAAGAGTACTCCACTATCGATGGATTGCGCCATGGAGCAAAAATTGAAATTTTAAAAAAGGTGGTACATATAGAGAGCGCTGTCACGCCAAATTATGCATATAGTACTATTAAAAAAGCTAGTACGTGCTTAATTGGGGTGCTAAATTCTATTAAAGAAATACTAGTACTAGTATGTACATACTGAAGAGTTAAAGTAACGAGAAGAAACATAACATAGTTCTGCTGGGGGCTCAGCACAACACACCCCTCAAATTAAACTAAGCAAACCTGAAATTAAACTATGCAACTAATCCGATAGACATTGCATTAGAATTTTAGAACCACCATGAACAACGACACTGCCACCTTACTCGGAGTCCTCATCCACGTCCTCGACTTCGTCCTTGTCCCTCTTCCTCTTGGCTGATACTTCTTTGCTTGAACCGCCAACTTGGCTGTTGCTCTTCATCCAGCCCTTGTAGATATTGAAACAAAGGTAGCCATCCATTGCAGCGTACTGGATGTGGTCTATATCTAGTACATTCCGCTGCCATGCATGACGATGAAACGTGTATGGAGGTTTCTCCGGGTTCTGCGTCTGAAGGATGAACCATGGCTCCTGCCAGGTCAACATTGAAGGTCGACGAGAGGGCACCAAATTGATTCTTCCGGTGGTCGAAGGGTTCCCTACAACGAGGCCTATCCGACGCAGGACTTCTTTGTCGTTCTTAAAGTCTACAGTAACGAATTTGACTGTTTTGTCCTCGAGGAAGTTCTTAAAATCCTGGCACTCAACGTCGGCATGACATATGTGGTAGACCAAGCAAACGTTATGCACGCAAACCTGGATCACGGCGGGCTTCTTCCTCTCTTCGTCCTTTAGATCCTTCTCTCGTCCCACGCATCGTGGTGTACTCAACATCTAGTCCAGCGACCCACTCATCATGTGAGTTTTCGAACATGCGTCTGAAGCGAGAAAGGCATCCTTTCACCGTCATGAAGTATGTGTGTAGATGACGTCGAACTCATCGCCGATGATGGTTCTAACCTTGTACTCACCGCCGATCGGGGAGATTTGGGACGCCATGGATTTGGGAGGAGGGTTAGGATTAGTGGAACTGCCGTAATGTGAATGGACGGGACGACTAGGAGCGAACCGCCGTAGTATTAAAGGACGTGCAGGGACGAGTAGGAGCGAACTGCCAGCGTGCGAACGGCAGGGTAGTGGCTTTCCATTCTCCCATGATACGGGCTTCCGAGAGCCCTTGGATCTGAGATCGAACGGTTGCATGGCGTGATTCTAGACCTATGGGTGAATATCCTATCACGGAGGGTTATTCGCAAATTTTCAGCAACTTAGCATGAGACCGCTTGATCTCAGATCCAAGGGCTGCCAAGAGCCCGTGATCATGGTCGCGCCTACTTACCACGACTGCCGCTTCAGCTGGTCGCCCTTGGATATTTAACACGGTGCGTTAGGCTATCCGATGTTGGCATGTCATACATAGTCATCACTTAGTCACTCATACTACAACAAGGTTGGCTATAAGGTTGGCTATAAGTGTATTTTTTTACTCCTCTCTATCTCTTTCTTCGTACTCCCTCCGTCCCATAATATAAGAATGTTTTTGACACTAGTGTAGTGTCAAAAATGTTCTCATATAATGGGACACATGGAGTACTAGTATTTATTGCATTTGCCAAGGAGTGACCTCTTCCAATGAAATGGTGTTGCTAAGTTTGCTTCATTTAATTAGCTATAGACTCAAAATTGTCTTTTCACCTAGGTACATGCGCTTAGCACCGTTTCTTCCTTGGGTCACCAAACTATTCTCTCTCTTCTTGATTAACTTGCCACATCAGACTTTATGCCTATGTGGCAAGCTTAAGCACCTGTAGGAGCAAGTAAGTACAATAGTGCGCTTTACATGGCATTTTTGCATATGTGGAGGAAAGAGAGGCAAGGAAAAAGTGGAGAAGTGGGCTCTCATGCAAGAGCCAGCCTCTACTACTACATGGTGGAGCATTGGGAGAGGCACCAGTATGGAGGTGGTCGAATCGGAGACTCACGCCGGTCGTAGCGCCAGAGTTAAAATGATAATGGCAAGTCAAATCACGGGCCCCACCTGTCCAGAAGAACTCACGCCAGATCACACAGCCCCACGCTTACAAAGAGCCTACTCCCTCGTCTTCTCGCGTCTCTGTCGAACCGACTAGGCGGAACTGCCCCGCCTACCGCGCAGGAAAAGCCCCGCCCTTGACTTTTAAATACAACTACTCCCTCCGTCTAGGTGAGTAAGTCATCTTACGAAAACCAAATAAACCCAAAATACTAAGGCACAGTGCATTAACTTCTACCTCTTTTCTTGTTTCTTCACATATCAACCAATAAGAATCCAATGATATACTTTTTGTGGCATAGTAACTCATATTTAGTTAGTCAAATGGATGACCTAGAACTACGTGCAGGCCCTATAAACCGAGACGCCTACAAATAAAACACCGAGAGGGAGAGGGTAGTTCAGCACGTATCTTTTTAGATCAATATAGTCGGGATTCACCAAGGAGCAAAACCAAGTGGTAGGCTGCTCCTGTCGTGTTGGTGTAGCAACTCAAGCGGTCAATCCGCATGCGAAATGGCGACACACTTAACAGGACCCCTTTGGCAGACATGTGGCTCATCCACCGTCTTGTTCCACGTGCGATGCACCAAATCACAGTTCGGAGCAGCGGTTGGAATTGGAGGCACCCCGGTCGTAGCGCCGCAGTAGAAAATGAGCGACGAGGGGTCAAATCACAAAGCCCCACCTTTCCCGCATTAAGCTGGACGGACGAAGCAACCATCATTTCACTCTAGCGCGCAAGAGCATAAAGAAAAGAGAAAACAATGATGCGTGCGGCAGCTACCTAGGGCACCCTAGGGTAGGGGTCTCCACTACAGATCCTTTTTTTAAAGCGCCTTCACAATAAATCGGCTTCTCCCTGGTCCTCTTGAAGAAAACCGATGATGAGTGCGGCGGTAGGGTTTGTAGGAGTACTACGGCGTGCGGGGCCACGTCATAGTAAACGGGTTCGAGTCAACGCCTTAAATATGTGTGGGCCGCTTAGTTTTACGGGAACGAGGCAGCATTTTGGGTTCGGGGACCAGTGGAGATATAGCACGTACAAAAAATTGTGGACGTAGGTTCGAGCGAAAGGCAATGATGCATGGGCCCTGCATTTTGATATACCCGGGCAGCGTGAAATTTGCTACTCTACTCAAAACTAGTAAGGTACACATGTATTGAACGCATGAGATTTCAAACCAAATTATGAATAAATACACACTATAGCATGTAAAGCTTTGAGTCATATATGCATGATGTAGATGTTCGTTTAGTTCTTATAGTTCATCTCATTCAAAATCAATTAGTTTTATAAAAATGTTAAGATTCATGGGGTTGTGCATTGTAAATAATAAAGTAAAAAACAAATAATGGCAATTCATTTAGAAAAAAATAATCAATTATGACACAGAAGATTCTAGAACAAAGGAGAAGTGCTTGTGTTTTGAGGTTTGTGCATTATGCTTTAGTTCAACCATGGAGTCTTATAAATTGTACATGTGGCAGATCTGGTGGAATGTTGATGATATCCAACGGCCAGTAGTGCTCGGATTTGCCAATCTCTGCACTGTCGGGTTAGCTTCATCCAGCGACCATCTTTCAAAGTTATTGGCACACTATATAGTTCTTGTGCCATAGTTGCATGTTTTGGAAAAAAGCTACTAGTGGGTTGTACTATCTATTTAGGAATAGAAGATGTATACATGGAAGTTGTAGGGAAAGAAATGACATGGATGTTGGAAATATGCCCTAGAGGCAATAATAAAAGGATTATTATTATATTTCCTTGTTCATGATAATTGTCTTTTATTCATGCTATAATTGTATTATCCGGAAATCGTAATACACGTGTGAATACATAGACCACAATATGTCCCTAGTGAGCCTCTAGTTGACTAGCTCGTTGATCAATAGATAGTCATGGTTTCCTGACTATGGACATTGGATGTCGTTGATAACGGGATCACATCATTAGGAGAATGATGTGATGGACAAGACCCAATCCTAAGCATAGCACAAGATCGTGTAGTTCGTTTTGCTAGAGCTTTTCCAATGTCAAGTATCTCTTCCTTAGATCATGAGATCGTGTAACTCCCGGATACCGTAGGAGTGCTTTGGGTGTACCAAACGTCACAATGTAACTGGGTGACTATAAAGGTACACTACAGGTATCTCCGAAAGTGTCATTGGGTTGACACGGATCGAGACTGGGATTTGTCACTCCATATTACGGAGAGGTATCACTGGGCCCAGTCGGTAATGCATCATCATAATGAGCTCAAAGTGACCAAGTGTGTGGTCACGGGATCATGCATTACTGTATGAGTAAAGTGACTTGCCGGTAACGAGATTGAACGAGGTATTGGGATACCGACGATCGAATCTCGGGCAAGTAACGTACCGATTGACAAAGGGAATAGTATACGGGTTGCTTGAATCCTTGACATCGTGGTTCATCTGATGAGATCATCGAGGAGTATGTGGAGCCAACATGGGTATCCAGATCCCGCTGTTGGTTATTGATCGAGAGCCGTCTCGGTCATGTCTACATGTCTCCCGAACCCGTAGGGTCTACACACTTAAGGTTCGGTGACGCTTAGGGTTATTAGGAAGACTTGTATGTGATTACCGAATGTTGTTCGAGTCCGGATGAGATCCCGGACGTCACGAGGAGTTCCGGAATAGTCCGGAGGTAAAGATTTATATATGGGAAGTCATCATACGGTCACCGGAAAGGTTCGGGGGCATATCGGTATTGTACCTGGGCAACCGGAGGGGTTCCGGGGGTCCACCGGGAGGGGCCACCTCTCCCGGAGGGCCTTATGGGCTGTATGAGGAAGGGATCCAGCCCAAAGTGGGCTGGGGCGCCACTCCCCCCTAGGGCCCATGCGCCTAGGGTTGGGGAAACCCTGGGGCGCCTTGCTTGGGGCCAAGCCCCTCCCTTGGTCAGCCGCCCCCTCTAGATCCCATCTAGAGGGGCCTCCCTTCTCCCTTCCCCTATAAATAGAGGGGCGAGGGAGGCTGCAACACACTTCAAGGCGCAGCCCTCCCTCCCCAACACCTCTCCTCCTCCGCTGAGTGCTTGGCGAAGCCTGCCGAGTATCGCCTCTCCACCATCATCACGCCGTCAGGCCGCTGCCGAGCCATCTTCCTCAACCTCTCCTTCCCCTTGCTGGATCAAGAAGGAGGAGACGCCATCCGCCTCCGTACATGTGTTGAACACGGAGGTGCCGTCCGTTCGGCGCTAGGATCTCCGGTGATAGGATCACGACGAGAACGACTACTTCAACCCCGTTCTTTTGAACGCTTCCGCTCGCGATCTACAAAGTGGTATGTAGATGCAACCTCTCTCCCATGACTTGTTGCTTAGATGAACTCATAGATGGATCTTGGTGAAACTGGTAGGAAATTTTTTATTTTCTGCAACGTTCCCCAACAGTGGCATCATGAGCTAGGTCTATGCGTAGTTCTCTATTGCACGAGTAGAACTTGTGGCATAGATCTTGTCAACTTGCTTGCCGCTACTAGTCTTATATTGCTTCAGCGGTATTGTGGGATGAAGCGGCCCGGACCAACCTTACACGTACGCTTAGATGAGACCGGTTCCACCGACTGACATGCACTAGTTGCATAAGGTGGCTGGCGGGTGTCTGTCTCTCCCACTTTAGTTGGAGCGGATTCGATGAAAAGGGTCCTTATGAAGGGTAAATAGAAGTTGACAAAATCACGTTGTGGTTATTCATAGGTAAGAAAACGTTCTTGCTAGAACCTAATTGCAGCCATTTAAAAGATGCAACAACAATTAGAGGACGCCTAACTTGTTTTTGCAGCAATTGTCATGTGATGTGATATGGCCGTAAGTTGTGATGAATGATGAATGATATATTGTGATGTATGAGATCATGTTCTTGTAATAGGAATCACGACTTGCATGTCGATGAGTATGACAACCGGCAGGAGCCATAGGAGTTGTCTTTATTTTGTATGACCTGCGTGTCATTGAAGAACGCCATGTAAAATTACTTTACTTTATTGCTAAACGCGTTAGCCATAGAAGTAGAAGTAGTCGTTGGCGTGACAACTTCATGAAGACACGATGATGGAGATCATGGTGTCATGCCAGTGACGAAGATGATCATGGAGCCCCGAAGATGGAGATCGAAGGAGCTATATGATATTGGCCATATCATGTCACTACTATATATAATTGCATGTGATGTTTATTATGTTTATGCATCTTGTTTACTTAGAACGACGGTAGTAAATAAGATGATCCCTTATAATAATTTCAAGAAAGTGTTCTCTCTAACTGTGCACCGTTGCTAAAGTTCGTCGTTTCGAAGCACCACGTGATGATCGGGTGTGATAGATCCTTACGTTCACATACAACGGGTGTAAGACAGATTTACACATGCGTAACACTTAGGGTTGACTTGACGAGCCTAGCATGTACAGACATGGCCTCGGAACACAAGAGACCAAAAGGTCGAACACGAGTCGTATGGAAGATACGATCAACATGGAGATGTTCATCGACGATGACTAGTCCGTCTCATGTGATGATCGGACACGGCCTAGTCGACTCGGATCATGTAACACTTAGATGACTAGAGGGATGTCAAATCTGAGTGGGAGTTCATTAAACAATTTGATTAGATGAACTTAATTATCATGAACTTAGTCTAAAGTCTTTGCAAAATATGTCTTGTAGATCAAATGGCCAACGCTCATGTCACCATGAACTTCAACGCGTTCCTAGAGAAAACCAAGCTGAAAGATGATGGCAGCAACTATTCGGACTGGGTCCGGAACCTGAGGATTATCCTCATAGCAGCCAAGAAACAATATGTCCTAGAAGCACCGCTAGGTGATGCACCCATCCCAGAGAACCAAGACATTATGAATGCTTGGCAGTCCCATGCTGATGATTACTCCTTCGTTCAGTGCGGCATGCTTTACAGCTTAGAACCGGGGCTCCAAAAGCATTTTGAGCAACACGGAGCATATGAGATGTTCGAGGAGCTGAAAATGGTTTTCCGAGCTCATGCCCGGTCGAGAGATATGAAGTCTCCGACAAGTTCTATAGTTGTAAGATGGAGGAAAACAGTTACATCGGTGAGCACATACTCAAAATGTCCGGGTTGCACAACCGCTGTCCCACTGGACATAAACCTCCGGACGAGGCGGTCATTGACAGAATCCTTCACGCTCCCACCAAGCTACAAGAGCTTTGTGATGAACTACAATATGCAGGGGATGGTGAAGACCATTCCTGAAGTATTCTCAATGTCAAGTCAGCAGAGGTTGAAATCAAGAAAGAACATCAAGTGTTGATGGTCAATAAAACCACTAAGTTCAAAAGGGCAAGGGTAAGAAGAACTTCAAGAAGGACGGCAAAGATGTTGCCGCCCGGTAAGCAAGTTGCCGGAAGAAGTCAAAGAATGGACCCAAGCCCGAGACAGAGTGCTTTTATTGCAAAGGGAAGGGCCACCGAAGCGGAACTGCCCCAAATACTTAGCGGACAAGAAGGCCGGCAACACTAAAGGTATATTTGATATACATGTAATTGATGTATACCTTACCAAGACTGTAGTAACTCCCCGGGTATTTGATACCGGTGCCGTTGCTCATATTTGTAACTCACAGCAGGAGTTGCGGAATAAACGGAGATCGGCGAAGGGCGACGAGGTGACGATGCGCGTCGGGAATGGTTCCAAGGTCGATGTGATCGCTGCCCGGCACGCTACCTCTACATTTACCTACGGGATTAGTTTTAAACCTCAATAATTGTTATTTAGTGCCAAGTTTGAGCATGAACATTGTATCGTGATCTCGTTTAATGCGAGATGGCTACTCATTTAAATCCGATAATAATGGTTGTTCTATTTATATGAGAGATATGTTTTATGGTCATGCTCGATGGTCAATGGTTTATTCTTAATGAATCTCGAGCGTAATATTACACATATTCATAGTGTGAATACCAAAAGATGTAAAGTTGATAACGATAGTCCCACATACTTGTGGTACCGCCGCCTTGGTCACATTGGTGTCAAGCGCATGAAGAAGCTCCATTCGATGGACTTTTAGAGTCTCTCGATTATGAATCATTTGACACATGCGAACCATGACTTATGGGCAAATGACCAAGACTCCGTTCCTCGGAACAATGGAGCGAAAGCAACCAATTTATTGGAAATCATACATACCGATGTGTGCGGTCCAATGAGCGTTGAGGCTCATGGAGGATATCGTTATGTTCTCACTCTCACGCATTTACTTAAGTAGATATGGGTATGTCTACTTGATGAAACACAAGTCTGAGACCTTTGAAAAGTTCAAGGAATTTCAGAATGAGGTAGAGAATCAACGTGACCGAAAAATAAAGTTCTTACGATCAGATCGTGGAGGAGAATATTTAAGTCACGAATTTGGTACACACTTAAGGAAATGTGGAATCGTTTCACAACTCACGCCGCTGGAACACCTCGGTAAATAACGGTGTGTCCGAACGTCATCGCACTCTATTGGATATGGTGCGATCTATGATGTCTCTTACCGATTTATCGCTATCATTTTGGGGATTCGCTCTAGAGACAGCTACATTCACTTTAAATAGGGCACCGCCTAAATCCGTTGAGACGACACCGTATGAATTATGGTTTGGAAAGAAACCTAAGCTGTCGTTTCTAAAAGTTTGGGGATGCGATGCTTATGTCAAGAAACTTCAACCCGAAAAGCTCGAACCCAAGTCGGAAAAATGCGTCTTCATAGGATACCCTAAGGAAACTATTGGGTATACCTTCTACCTTAGATCCGAAGGCAAGATCTTTGTTGCCAGAACGGATCCTTTCTAGACAAAGAGTTTCTCTCGAAAGGAGTAAGTGGGAGGAAAGTAGAACTCGATGAAGTACTACCTCTTGAACCGGAAAGTAGTGCAGCTCAGGAAAATGTTCCTGTGGTGCCTACACCTACCGGAGAGGAAATTAATGATGATGATCAAGCTACTTCGGATCAAGTTGCTACTGAACTTCGTAGGTCCACAAGGACACGCTCCACACCGTGAGTGGTATGGCAACCCCGTCTCCGGAAATCATGTTGTTAGACAACGGTGAACCTTCGAACTATGAAGAAGCAATGGCGGGCCCGGATTCCAACAAATGGCTTGAAGCCATGCAATCCGGATAGGATCCATGTATGAAAACAAAGTATGGACTTTGACAAACTTGCCCGATGATCGGCGAGCGATAGAAAACAAATGGATCTTTAAGAAGAAGACGGACGCGGATGGTAATGTCACCATCTATAAAGCTCGACTTGTCGCTAAGGGTTATCGGCAAGTTCAAGGGATTGACTACGATGAGACTTTCTCTCCCGTAGCGAAGCTTAAGTCCGTCCGAATCATGTTAGCAATTGCCGCATACTATGATTATGAGACATGGCAGATGGACGTCAAAACAGCATTCCTTAACGGTTATCTTAAGGAAGAGCTGTATATGATGCAGCCGGAAGGTTTTGTCGATCCTAAGAATGCTAACAAAGTATGCAAGCTCCAATGATCCATTTATGGGCTGGTGCAAGCATCTCGGAGTTGGAACATTCGCTTTGATGAGATGATCAAAGCGTTTAGTTTATGCAGACTTATGAAGAAGCCTGCGTTTACAAGAAAGTGAGTGGGAGCTCAGAGCATTTCTCATATTATATGTAGATGACATACTTTTGATGGGAAATGATATAGAACTCTTGGACCACATTAAGGCCTACTTGAATAAAAGTTTTTCACTGAATGACCTTGGAGAAGATGCTTATATATTAGGCATCAAGATATATAGAGATAGATCGAGACGCCTCATAGGTCTTTCAAAAAGCACATACATTGATAAGATTTTGAAGAAGTTCAAAATGGATCAGTCCAAGAAAGGGTTCTTGCCTCAGATCGCAAGGTGTGAGATTGAGCTTGGCTCAATGCCCGACCACGGCAAAAGATAAAGAAGAGATGAGCGCCATCCCCTATGCCTCGGCCATAGGATCTATTATGTATGCCATGCTGTGTACCAGACCTGATGTAAACCTTGCCGTAAGTTTGGTAGGAAGGTACCAAAGTAATCTCGGCAAGGAACACTGGACAGCGGTCAAGAATATCCTGAAGCACCGAAAAGGACATATCACATGTTTCTGGTTTATGGAGGTGACGAAGAGCTCGTCGTAAAGGGTTACGTCGATGCTAGCTTCGACACAAATCTGGATGACTCTAAGTCACAAACCGGATACGTGTATATGTTGAATGGTGGAGCAGTAAGCTGGTGCAGCTGCAAGCAGAGCGTCGTGGCGGGATCTACATGTGAAGCGGAGTACATGGCAGCCTCGGAGGCAGCACATGAAGCAATATGGGTGAAGGAGTTCATCACCGACCTAGGAGTCATACCCAATGCGTCGGGGCCGATCAAACTCTTCTCGTGACAACACCGGAGCTATTGCACTTGCCAAGGAGCCCAGGTTTCACAAGAAGACCAGGCACATCAAGCGTTGCCGCTTCAACTCCATCCGTGAAAATGTTCAAGATGGAGACATAGAAATTTGCAGAAGTGCATACGGATCTGAATGTCACAGATCCGCTGACTAAACCTCTTCCATGAAAGCAAAACATGATCAACACGTAACTCTATGGGTGTTAGGTTCATCACAATGTAACTAGATTATTGACTCTAGTGCAAGTGGGAGACTGTTGGAAATATGCCCTAGAGGCAATAATAAAAGGATTATTATTATATTTCCTTGTTCATGATAATTGTCTTTATTCATGCTATAATTGTATTATCCGGAAATCGTAATACACGTGTGAATACATAGACCACAATATGTCCCTAGTGAGCCTCTAGTTGACTAGCTCGTTGATCAATAGATAGTCATGGTTTCGACTATGGACATTGGATGTCGTTGATAACGGGATCACATCATTAGGAGAATGATGTGATGGACAAGACCTAATCCTAAGCATAGCACAAGATCGTGTAGTTCGCTTTTGCTAGAGCTTTTCCAATGTCAAGTATCTCTTCCTTAGACCATGAGATCGTGTAACTCCCGGATACCGTAGGAGTGCTTTGGGTGTACCAAACGTCACAATGTAACCGGGTGACTATAAAGGTACACTACAGGTATCTCCGAAAGTGTCTGCATTGGGTTGACACGGATCGAGATCGATTTGTCACTCCGTATAACGGAGAGGTATCACTGGGCCCACTCGGTAGTGCATCATCATAATGAGCTCAAAGTGACCAAGTGTCCGTCACGGGATCATGCATTACGATGCGAGTAAAGTGACTTGCCGGTAACGAGATTGAACGAGGTATTGGGATACCGACGATCGAATCTCGGGCAAGTAACATACCGTCTGACAAAGGGAATAGTATACGGGTTGCTTGAATCCTCGACATCGTGGTTCATCCGATGAGATCATCGAGGAGTATGTGGGAGCCAACATGGGTATCCAGATCCCGCTGTTGGTTATTGACCGAGAGCCGTCTCGGTCATGTCTACATGTCTCCCGAACCCGTGAGGGTCTACACACTTAAGGTTCGGTGACGCTAGGGTTATTAGGAAGACTTGTATGTGATTACCGAATGTTGTTCGAGTCCCGGATGAGATCCCTTGACGTCACGAGGAGTTCCGGAATAGTCCGGAGGTAAAGATTTATATATGGGAAGTCATCATACGGTCACCGGAAAGGTTCGGGGCATATCGGTATTGTACCGGGCCACCGGAGGGGTTCCGGGTCCACCGGAGGGGCCACCTCTCCCGGAGGGCCTTATGGGTTGTATGAGGAAGGGATCCAGCCCAAAGTGGGCTGGGCGCCACTCCCCTAGGGCCCATGCGCCTAGGGTTGGGGGAAACCCCGAGGGGGGCGCCTTGCTTGGCGGGCAAGCCCTCCCTTGGCCGCCCCCTCTAGATCCCATCTAGAGGGGCCGCCCCTTCTCCCTTCCCCTATAAATAGAGGCGAGGGAGGGCTGCAACACACTTCAAGGCGCAGCCTCCCTCCCCAACACCTCTCCTCCTCCGCTGAGTGCTTGGCGAAGCCCCTATCGAGTATCGCCTCTCCACCATCATCACGCCCGTCGTCAGCTGCTGGAGCCATCTTCCTCAACCTCTCCTTCCCCCTTGCTGGATCAAGAAGGAGGAGACGTCATCCGCTCCGTACGTGTGTTGAACGCGGAGGTGCCGTCCGTTCGGCGCTAGGATCTCCGGTGATAGGATCACGACGAGAACGACTACTTCAACCCCGTTCTTTTGAACGCTTCCGCTCGCGATCTACAAAGTGGTATGTAGATGCAATCTCTCTCCCATGACTCGTTGCTTAGATGAACTCATAGATGGATCTTGGTGAAACCGTAGGAAAATTTTTATTTTCTGCAACGTTCCCCAACAATGGAGGATCTCAATTCCTATGAGTAGGGATTGGAAAAGAGATGTCATTTGGTTCACATCATAGGAACTTTTCAATTGAATCTAGAGATGACATGTATCTCAAGTCCTATGAGGAGGGATTAGTAAAGATATGTAATTTGGTTCATATCATAGGAACTTTTCTATTGAATAT
This sequence comes from Aegilops bicornis, assembly GCA_021605145.1. Lineage (NCBI taxonomy): Eukaryota > Viridiplantae > Streptophyta > Magnoliopsida > Poales > Poaceae > Aegilops > Aegilops bicornis. The sequence goes on along the minus strand of CM038674.1, from coordinate 601,383,837 downwards.
ACGCTAATGTTTATTTTCCTTTGAAATTAAGGGAGTATAGGAATCCATTCATATGAACCAAGTGGCTCTAAAGCTATAGAAATGATATCATGTTTATTTCCTTTGAAATGTAGAGTATATGAATCTATTCCTATGAACCATTTGGCTCTAAAGGAAAAAATCCTATAAAAATCATATCATATAGAGTTCCTATGATATTCCTCGACACTAAAGGATGGTTGAAATTGCTACGGGTGATACGATGGTATTTCTTTGTAGACTCCTCACCCATCTTTATAGTTACCTCTCGAAGATGAATGAAATGATATATACAGGGTATTCTACATGTGCAATTTGGTACACGAAAACTCGGTAAAAGTTTGCAAGGTTCTAATTTTCAATAAAGCTATATGCACTGCATTTCGGAATGGAGGGAGCATACGACAGTTGCTAACACTCACGTGGAAGATTTGTGTGTAGGAGGAGTGGCTGTTCTGTTAAATGACATGGCAAAACTGACACTGTCGGATGCCGATCTAACGGTTCTTACGGCGTTCACGTGAAAAGGCTTGTGGCGAACGTTTGTCGGATAATGATTTACGGACACATGCATTGCATTGATACGTGCCCCCCTCTCTCTCACGCACACACACACTCATGAGTCACAACTCTCCCGAGTCCTCTCGCAGACTCGCACGTGGCACCCATCGTCTATCTGCAGGTAGACGTCACGCACATATGTGCTCTTCCCACCCTACCCTCAGAACTTCTAAAAATCAAAAGACGGCGCACACATTTTATTTTAGCTCACACGTCACACACTTATATTATTACTCTTGCGGCGAACGTTCTTTGGGCATAGTATATATTGTACTCTCACGAAGAGAAGCGGTGCACGACGCACTAGTTCTCTCACACCCACTCATGGGTACATGTAGGAGCGCATTTTTTGAAGCCGGTACAACAAAATCACTCCACTATATATAAAAGCAGGAGCCTTAGCGCTTGCTTTACTAGGGTTCCTCTGCTCACTCTCTCATGCTCTCCAGATCTAAGCAAGACATAGGTGGCCACACTCTCTCTCTCAGCTCACGGCTGGTCACAAATCCGCCGGACAACCTCGACCGGGGGGGTGTAGGTGCATCGTTCACGCTGTCGTCGGCGGCGAGGGAGGAGACCAACGGCTGCCCGCGCGTCCCGATCGGCAGCCGTGCTGTTCTCTCCGAGAGAGCGCCGGCTCGGGAGGGCCTCCGACCCCTTCTTCCTCCCCGCGGTATTGTGGCCAAGATGCAGCCTCCCGACGCCGTCTTTGCCACATGCCGACGACCCTCAGGTATATATTCATTCAAACCTGCCTTGTTTCATCGCCTCAGCTCTTCCCCTTCGTAGGATCCTTTTCCTGTTCCAAAGCCACCTAGACTTCTACTATTATTAGAAGTAAAGCTAGTTCATACAATCAACTCAAAGCGTTGGTTCAAACAGGGAAGAAAGTGGGAAAGCTGTAGCATGAATCTAGGACTTGGTTCTAAGAGGAAACGGGGAAAGTAGTAATATCTCACATCGTTTAAATAACCGTGATTTCGTATTTGCGCAAACAGGGATGTCTGTCTCCATATCGCTTCGGGATGTCTGTCTCGCACTGCTTTCTATCCGCGCAATCAAAAGCACACACCTCAGTTTTAGTACAACTGCGCAAAAATGAGATGGCTATCCTCGTTGCCGTCGCCTAACCTCCCGCCTTCAAGGTATCCCTACATTGGTAGTAACTAAGGTAGAATGACCAATGCAATCTAAACGGCTGATTCAGTATGTTTTACTTCCTGATTGCGGTGCAGGAATGACGAAAACAATCGCATCCTAGTCCGGAATGCACTTTCTACCAGTTCATCCATGGACCGAGGACTAGCTGGCACGGCTGCATGGCGGTTTTTTGGACAGGTGCACGGACAAGAGGCATTGTGGTCTGCTTATTTCTGCAAATAGCGGCGCTTAAATTTAGTGGAATGCACAAGAATTTCACCTGGTCAGTACACTGCATGGTTCAATTCAGCATTCCAGCTGAGACCACAATTATAATTGGTTATTCTGGAATGAGAGAACCTAACCCTTAATGGTGGCAACAAGAAAAAACAAGAGTGAACTCTAGGAAATTTAAGCTTGCCGGGAGGCCCTTTTGCTCGTAGAAGCCTTGCTTGTTTTTTCCTGATCTATAAACCTTCTCACAACTTTGTCTTTTGTTGTGAACTAGTATATGTTTGTTATGTTCTATGAATCATTGAGATGTATAAAACTGCTTAACTTATGCTTTTCAAGATTTTTATGAAGAGGAGTTTAATGTGAGTGTTCCACATGAGCGCTGGACTAGTGTTGAACGTTTGGAATTTATTACATTGTGGCCTCAATTAACTACATGAACCACTGTAACAAGATACATAGTTGCTTATATGATTCACGGGCACACAAAAGTAGCTATAGTTCCCATAGATGGATTCAAACAGAGTACTAGCCCCAGAGGGGTCGATAACAGGCAAGGTTCGGATAATTAGACACAATCCAAACTACTATTAAACACTAGCTGGGGCAACTATTTCATGCCTCGGTCTAATTTGGGCTGGACACAAGACGGACCTTGCCATGAACATCATCGAGGACGTCCCGCAGCAGCTCAATCATGTGAACCTTCATGAAGACAACCTTGTGGCCTTGCCACTGATAAACTTGTTTGTGGAGGCATGCCACATCATCTTCCTGCGTAAGCTTGACAAGAACAGTATGCCTCACAAACGAAGGAGTAGCTTTGAACTTCTTGTGCTTCAAACACACTGGACAACACGCCTGACAACAGTGAGGCTGGAATACACCTCTTCATTGGTATAACCGCAAATGGCTTCCAGGATCCAACAGCCTAAGAACTCTGTTTTCCCACTGCGTATATTCAGGTCGTCCACCTCATAGCGAGTGTCATGCACAACCACACAATCCTTGTCTGCATCAGGGCTCTAGTTGAAACAAAAACAAATTCTGAATTACTTTTCAGTATAAGAAACACAAGTTATTTAAACCACTATGTATAGCATGGCATCGATTTTTTTGCATTATTAATCACCACATACTTCCTTTTCTAAAAAAAATCACCACATAGTTAGATGAAAAACCACAATCGAGATCGGCAAAGAAGGAAATCACCTTGGGCGTGCAGCTGGGGACACATCCTCGAAGGGGAAAACTACTCCTGCAGTGCCACGGGGGTTGTAACCTCAAACGGGGCGTTGACCATTGCTACGTCTTGAGCTTGCGTTGGTTTTCCTCGAAGAGGAGAGGGTGATGCAGCAAGTGTAGCATAAGTATTTCCCTCAGTTTTTGAGAACCAAGGTATCAATCCAGTAGGAGGCTTCTCAAAAGTCCCACGCACCTACACAAACAAACTGAGAACTCGCAACCAACGCAATAAAGGGGTTGTCAATCCCTTCACGGCCACTTCATGAAAGTGAGATCCGATAAAGATAGTATGCTAAGATAAATATATTTTTGGTATTTTATAATATAGATGCAAAAAGTAAAGATGCAAATAAAAGTAGATTGGGAGCAAATATGATAAGAGATAGACCCAGGGGCCATAGGTTTCACTAGTGGCTTCTCTCAAGATAACATAAGTACTACGGTGGGTAAACAAATTACTGTCGAGCAATTGATAGAAAAGTGCATAGTTATGAGATTATCTAGGCATGATCATGTACATAGGCATCACGTCCATAACAAGTAGACGGACTCCTGCCTGCATCTACTACTATTACTCCACCCATCGACCGCTATCCAGCATGCATCTAGAGTATTAAGTTCATAAGAACAGAGTAACGCATTAAGCAAGATGACATGATGTAGAGGGATAAACTCATGCAATACGATATAAACCCCATCTTGTTATCCTCGATGGCAACAATACAATACGTGCCTTGCAACCCTTTACATCCTTTGGTAAGGACACCGCAAGATTGAACCCAAAGCTAAGCACTTCTCCCATGGCAAGAAAGATCAATCTAGTAGGCCAAACCAGACTGATAATTCAAGAGACTTGCAAAGATAACTTAATCATACATAAAAGAATTCAGAGAAGATTCAAATATTATTCATAGATAAACTTGATCATAAACCCACAATTCATCGGATCTCGACAAACACACCGCAAAAAGAGTTTACATCGAATAGATCTCCACAAGAGAGGGGGGGCACATTGTATTGAGATCCAAAAAGAGAGAAGAAGCCATCTAGATAATAACTATGGACCCGTAGGTCTGTGGTAAACTACTCACAACTCATCGGAGGGGCAAGGATGTTGATGTAGAGGCCCTCCGTGGTTGATTCCCTCCCAGAGAGTGCCGGGCAAGGGCTCCAAGATGAGATCTCATGGATCTGAGAAGGTTACGACGGTGGAAATTGTGTTTCGTGGTGCTCCTGGATGTTTTCGGGGTACGTAGGTATATATAGGAGGAAGAAGTACGTCGGTGGCCGCCCGAGGGGCCCATGAGACAGGGGGGCGCGCCCTATTGGGGGGGCGCCCTCCTATCTTGTGGAGGCCTCGGCTGCTTCTTGACTTGCACTCCAAGTCCTCTGGATCACGTTTGTTCCAAAAATCACGCTCCCGAAGGTTTCATTCCGTTTGGACTCCGTTTGATATTCCTTTTCTTCGAAATCAAATAGGCAAAAAAACAGCAATATGGGTTGGGCCTCCGGTTAGTAGGTTAGTCCCAAAAATGATATAAATGTGTAAAATAAAGCCCATAAACATCCAAAAGGGGTAATATAATAGCATGGAACAATCAAAAATTATAGATACGTTGGAGACGTATAAAGCATCCCCAAGCTTAATCCCTGCTCGTCCTCGAGTAGGTAAATGATGAAAGAGAATTTTTGATGTGGAATGCTACCTAGCATAATTCATAATGTAATTTTCTTTATTGTGGCATGAATGTTCAGATCCAAATGAATACAAAATAAAAGTCCATATTGATAAAAGAAATAGTAATACTTCAAGCATACTAATCAAAGTAATCATGTCTTCTCAAAATAACATGGCAAAAGAAAGTTCATCCCTACAAAATCATATAGTTAGGCTATGATTCATTTTCGTCACACAAAGATGTTCCCAACTTATATACCCCCGATGACAAGCCACGCAATTGTTTCATACTTAAATAATCTCATACTTTTTCAACCTTCATGCAATACATGAGCGTGAGCCATGGATATAGCACTATGGGTGGAATAGAATATGATGGTGGGGATTGTGTGGAGAAGACAAAAAAAGGAGAAAGTCTCACATTGACGAGGATAATCAACGGGTTATGGAGATGCCCATCAATTGATGTCAACATGAGGAGTAGGGATTGCCATGCAACGGATGCACTAGAGCTATGAATGAATGCTCAACTAAAGAAAACTAGTGGGTGTGTATCCAACTTGCTTGCTCATGAAGACCTAGGGCATTTGAGGAAGCCCATCGTAGGAATATACAAGCCAAGTTCTATAATGAAAAATTCCCACTAGTATGAAAAAGACAACTTATGAGACTCGCTATATGAAAAACATGGTGCTACTTTGAAGCACAATATATGAGATTCACTACATGAAGAACAAGGTGCTACATTGAAGCACAAGTGTGGAAAAAGAGATAGTAACATTGCCCTTTTTATTTATTTTCTTTTTGGCCTTTCTCTTTTTTTTGATTGGGCAATGCTCTAATAATGATGATCATCACACTTCTATTGATTACAACATAAGGATTACAACTCGAAACTAGAACAAGATATGACTCTATATGAATGCCTACTTCAGTGTACCGGGATGGTGCAATGAATCAAGAGTGACATGTATGAAAAATAATGCATGGTGGATTTGCCACAAATACGATGTCAACTACATGATCATGCAATGGCAATATGACAAAAGTAAAGTATGTCATTATGATGAACGAAACGGTGGAAAGTTGCATGGCAATATATCTCGGAATGGCTATGAAAATTCCATAATAGGTAGTTATGGTGGCTGTTTTGAGGAAGATATAAGGAGGTTTATGTGTGATAGAGCGTATCGTATCATGGGGTTTGGATGCACCGGCGAAGTTTGCACCAACTCTCAAGGTGAAAGGGTAATGCACGGCATCAAGAGGCTAGCAAAGGCGGAAAGGTAAAAGTGCGTATAATCCATGGAATCAACATTAGTCAAAAGAACTCATATACTTATTGCAAAAATTTAGAAGTCATCAAAATCAAGTACTACGCGATGCTTCTAGGGGATAGATTGGTAGGAAAAGACCATCGTCATTCCCCGACCGCCACTCATAAGGATGCACAAGCCGTGTACACTTCATGTTTCAAATTTGTTACACAACTTTAACCATACGTGCATGCTATGGGACTTGCTAACTTCAACATAAGCATTCTTTAAATTCATAATCACCCAACTAGCATGACTTTAATATCACTACCTCCATATCTCAAAACGATTATCAAGTATCAAATTGATCATAGCATCCAATTCACTTCCTATGATAGTTTTTATTATACCCAACTTGGATGCCTACCATTCTAGGACCAATTATATGACCATAGAAAATACCATGCTGTTCTAAAATAATCTCAAAATAATGTAAGTGAAGCATGAGAGACTAGCAATTTCTTCAAAATTAAGACACCACCGTGCTCTAAAAAATATAAGTGAAGCACTAGAGCAAAAACTATCAAGCTCAAAAGATATAAGTGAAGCACATAGAGTATTCTAGCAAATTCTAATCAAATAGGCTTCTCCCAAAAGGTGTGTACAGCAAGGATAATTGTGGTAAACTAAAAATCAAAGACTAATATAATACACGATGCTCCAAGCAAAACACTTATCATGTGGTGAATAAAAATATAGCTCCAAGTAAAGTTACCAATGAACGAAGATTTAAAAGAGGATGCCTTCCCGGGGCATCCCCAAGCTTAGGATTTTGGATATTCTTGAATGTCTTGGGGTGCCTTGGGCATCCCCAAGCTTAGGATCTTGCCACCCTTTATTCCATAGTCCATAAAAGCTTTACCCAAAACTTGAAAACTTCACAACACAAAACTCAACAAGAAATCTTATAAGCTCCGTTAGTGAAAGAAAACAAAACCACCACATAAGGTACTGCAATGAACTCATTCTTTATTTAATTTGGTGTTAAACCTACTGTATTCCAACTTCTCTATGGATTATAAACTATTTTATTGGCCATAGATTCATCAAAATAAGCAAACAACACATGAAAAACAGAATCTGTCAAAAACAGAACAGTCTGTAGTAATCTGTAACTAACGCAAACTTCTGGAACTCAACAAATTCAGCCAAAATAGGAAGACCTAGGAAATTTGTTTATTGATCAGTAGCAATTGGAATCACTATTTTAGCACGTTCTGGTGATTTTTAACAATTATTTTTGTGAGCCAAAAGTTTATGGAAATTACAGCAAGATCAAATAACTATCATCCATGAAGATCCTATAGGTTCTACTTGGCACAAACACTAATTAAAACATAAAACCATATCTAAACAGAGGGTAGATGGATTATTTATTCCTAAACAGAAACAAAAACAAAAAAACATAAAGAAAATTGGGTTGCCTCCCAACTAGCGCTATCGTTTAACGCCCCTAGCTAGGCATAAAAGCGAAGATAGATCTAATGAGTGCCATCTTTGGCACTAAACTCATAAGTAGCACGCATGATAGATTCATAAGGTAATTTAACTTTCTTTCTTGGAACGTGCTCCATGCCTTTCTTTAATGGAAATTGGAATCTAATATTCCCTTCCTTCATATCAATAATCGCATCATCGTTCTAAGGAAAGGTCTACCAAGAATAATAGGGCAAGAAAGATTGCAATCTATATCAAGAACAATAAAATCTACGGGCACCAAATTTCTATTTGCAACAATAAGAACATCATTGATCCTTCCCATAGGCTTTTTAATGGTGGAATCCGTGAGGTGCAAATTTAAAGAACAATCATCAAGATCATGGAAACCTAGAATATCACATAAAGTTTTCGGAATCGTGGAAACACTAGCACCCAAATCACACAAAGCAAAACACTCATAATATTTAATTCTAATCTTTATAGTAGGTTCCCACTCATCATTAAGTTTTCTAGGTATAGAAACTTCCAAATTAAGTTTTTCATCATAAGATTGCATCAAGGCATCAACAATATGTTTGGTAAAGGCTTTGTTTTGACTATAAGCATGAGGACAATTAACAACGGCTTGCAACAAGGAAATACAACCTTTTATAGAGCAATTATCATAATTAAATTTCTTGAAATCCAAGATAGTAGGTTCAACATTATTAGAAGTTGAAGATTCTTCAATCTCACTTTACCAAATTTAACATTAAGATCTAAAGATTCCGAATTCTTGGGACGCCTTCTAGGCAAAGTTGATTCATCATCATTCCCATAATCATCAAAGTTCATATTGCAAAACATAGATCTAATCGGAGACGCACCAATAACTTTAAGATCCTCATCATTATTTTCACAGAAACTAGAAGAACACGCTTTTATAAAGCTTTCTTTCTTAGCACGCAATCTAGCGGTTCTTTCCTTGCAATCGTCAATGGAAATTCTCATTACTTTGAGAGACTCATTGATATCATGCTTAGGAGAAGAAGATCCAAGTTTAAGAGAGTTAACATCAAGCGGAAGTCTATCAACGTTCCTAGCCAATTCATCAACTTTGAGAAATTTTTCTTCAAGCAAAGAATTAAAATTCTTTTGAGAGATCATAAATTCTTTCACAGTATTCTCAAAATCAGAGGGCATGTTATTAAAATTACCATAAGCATTATTGTTGGAACTTCCATAATTATTAGAGGGATTACTAGGGAACGGTCTAGCATTAAAATTTTCTCTATAAGCATTGTTTCCAAAACTATTCCTACCAACAAAATTCACATCCATAGATTCATTATTATTCTCAATCAAGGAAGACAAAGGTATATCATTGGGATCAAGAGGAGTATTTTTAGTAGCAAACATCTTCATAAGTTCATCCATCTTTCCACTCAAAACATTGATTTCTTCTATAGCATGCACTTTTTAACTAGAAGATCTTTCGTGTGCCATTGAGAATAATTTGCCATAATATTATCAAGAAGTTTTGTAGCATCTCCTAATGTGATTTCCATAAACGTGCCTCCCGCAGCCGAATCTAAGAGATTTCTAGAAGCAAAGTTCTAACCGGCATATTTTTTTATGATCATCCATAAATTCAAACCATGAGTGGGGCAATTACGAAGCATCAATTTCATTCTTTCCCAAGATTGGGCAACATGCTCATGATCAAGTTGTTTAAAATTCATAATATCGTTCCTAAGAGTGATGATCTTAGCGGGAGGAAAATACTTAGAGATAAAAGCATCTTTGCACTTGTTCCAAGAATCAATACTATTCTTAGGCAAAGACGAAAACCAAACTTTAGCACGATCTCTAAGTGAAAACGGAAATAACTTCAATTTGACAATATTGTTATCTGTATCTTTCTTCTTTTGCATATCACACAAATCAACAAAGTTGTTTAAATGAGTAGCGGCATCTTCGCTAGGAAGGCCGGCAAATTGATCTTTCATAACAAGATTCAGCGAAGCGGTATTGATTTCACAAGACTCATCATTATTAAGAGGAGCAATCGGAGTACTAAGGAAATAATTATTATTGGTATTCAAGAAGTCACACAATTTGGTATTATCTTGCGCCATGGCAACAAGTAATCCAACACACAAGCCAACAGAAAAACGACAAGCGAAAAGAGAGGGCGAATAAAACGGCAAGGGTGAAGTGGGGGAGAGGAAAACGAGAGGCAAATGGCAAATAATGTAAATGCGAGGGAGATGGGTTTGTGATGGGTACTTGGTATGTCTTGACTTGAGCGAAGACCTCCCCAGCAACGGTGCCATAAATCCTTCTTGCTACGTCTTGAGCTAGCGTTGGTTTTCCTCGAAGAGGAGAGGGTGATGCAGCAAGTGTAGCGTAAGTATTTCCCTCAGTTTTTGAGAACCGAGGTATCAATCCAGTAGGAGGCTTCTCAAAAGTCCCACGCACCTACACAAACAACTGAGAACTCGCAACCAACGCAATAAAGGGGTTGTCAATCCCTTCACGGCCACTTCATGTAAAGTGAGATCGATAAACATAGTATGATAAGATAAATATTTTTTGGTATTTTATAATATAGATGCAAAAAGTAAAGATGCAAATAAAAGTAGATTGGGAGCAAATATGATAAGAGATAGACCCGGGGCCATAGGTTTCACTAGTGGCTTCTCTCAAGATAGCATAAGTATTACGGTGGGTAAACAAATTATCACGAGCAATTGATATAAAAGCGCATAGTTATGAGATTATCTAGGCATGATCATGTACATAGGCATCACGTCCATAACAAGTAGACCGACTCCTGCCTGCATCTACTACTATTACTCCACACATCGACCGCTATCCAAAGATGCATCTAGAGTATTAAGTTCATAAGAACAGAGTAACGATTAAGCAAGATGACATGATGTAGGGATAAACTCATGCAATATGATATAAACCCCATCTTGTTATCCTCGATGGCAACAATACAATATGTGCCTTGCAACCCTTTATGTCACTGGGTAAAGACACCGCAAGATTGAACCCAAAGCTAAGCACTTCTCCCATGGCAAGAAAGATCAATCTAGTAGGCCAAACCAGACTGATAATTCGAAGAGACTTGCAAAGATAACTTAATCATACATAAAAGAATTCAGAGAAGATTCAAATATTATTCATAGATAAACTTGATCATAAACCCACAATTCATCGGATCTCGACAAACACACCGCAAAAAAGAGTTTACATCGAATAGATCTCCACAAGAGAGGGGAGCACATTGTATTGAGATCCAAAAGAGAGAAGAAGCCATCTAGCTAATAACTATGGACCCAGAGGGTCTGTGGTAAACTACTCACAACTCATCGGAGGGGCAAGGATGTTGATGTAGAGGCCCTCCGTGGTTGATTCCCTCCCTCAGAAAGTGCCGCAAGGGCTCCAAGATGAGATCTCATGGATCTGAGAGAAGGTTCTGGCGGTGGAAATTGTGTTTCGTGGTGCTCCTGGCTGTTTTCGGGGTAGGTAGGTATATATAGGAGGAAGAAGTACGCCGGTGGCCGCCCGAGGGGCCCACGAGACAGGGGCGCGCCCTATTGGGGGGGGGGGGGCTCCTATGTCGTGGAGGCCTCGGCTGCTTCTTGATTTGCACTCCAAGTCCTCTGGATCACGTTTATTCCAAAAATCACGCTCCCGAAGGTTTCATTCCGTTTGGACTCCGTTTGATATTCCTTTTCTTCGAAATACTGAAATAGGCAAAAAAAACAGCAATATGGGCTGGGCCTCCGGTTAGTAGGTTAGTCCCAAAAATGATATAAATGTGTAAAATAAAGCCCATAAACATCCAAAAGGGGCAATATAATAGCATGGAACAATAAAAAAATTATAGATACGTTGGAGACGTATCGACCATCTCAGTAGTGGCCGTGAGCGTATCTGGGGTCGGCTCGGTGGTTGCCTCCATCTTCTTGGAGCTCTCTGTCTCGTGGGGATCAGCCTCCCGCGTCTGCTCCAATATCGGCAGATCTTTGCCTGGTTCTCCTTGGTCCATCATGAAACTGACGAATACTAGGAGACCACTGAAAGGAAAACACAATCGCAATGACAATGAAACATAAAAGAGAGTGAGGATTGGTTACTGCTTACCTTCCCTTTGTTGGGACAGAAGAACAGTGGCAGATGCGAGTGTTGCCTTTCTTGAAGACGGTGAGGGAGAAGGGGATTCAGCGAAGAGTGAAATGATGGTTGCTTCGTCCGTCAAACTTAGACTATGGGGAGGTGGGGTTTTGTGATACGACGGCTCGTTACTGCCGCGCTATGACCGGGGTGACTCTCCACCTGCATACTGCCTTCTAATTTGGTGGATGGCATTTGGGCTCATGTTGCATGGCCCGCATGTCGGTGAACAAAAGTATAACGACATTCTCAGAGAGGAGACGTTTGATGACCTAGGAGGAGCCAAGCGGTAGAGTGTCTCCACCGTACTAGTAATAATTTTTTCTGGGTAGTCAGAGAGTGTCTCCACTGTACTAGTAGTAATTGTTTCTCCGAGCCCAAGACAAAACAGCCAATCCACACTAGTAAATAGTAAAGTCAATTCAAAAGGCGCTACCCACACCCAAAGACACCGCCCCAAAAAACCTGGGTGCTCTTCTTCCTCCTCGCTCCCACCCACCTCACGTCGGCTTGCTCCCCTCGTGCCCCAAATTCCTCACCTCACTCCTCTGAAAACCCCAGCTCCCCTTCTTCCTCACTCCTACAGAAAACCCCCAGCTCCCTTCTTCTTCGCTCACACTACAACTAGGCTCGTCATTCGTTACTCTGCTCAAATCCGTGAGCGCGACGCGACGCCCTCGAGGAAAATGGAGTCGGCTGACCCCGGCGCCAAGAAGATGAGGCTCCGCCAACAAGCGACGCCTGCTGTAGATCCTGCACCCGCAATGGGAGAAGCGGCGACCCCGCCCCCACCAGATCCCAGGAACCCGAAGAATCTCGGGTGGACCGCATCAGCGATCTCCCGGACGCCATCCTTGGGGAGATCATCTCGCTTCTCCCCACCAAGGATTGCTGCCGCACCCAAGTCCTCTCAATTCGGTGGCGCCCTCTATGGCGCGCCGTGCCCCTTAATCTCGACTATCGTCAGCTATCTCTCTTCAATGATTTTGAAATCCCTAGAGCCATCATCTCCTCCCACCAGGCTCCGTTCAAAGCCTCTCGCATCCCGTCATGCTACTGAAAGCAAGCATACCATGCCCTGCACGGTGGACGCCTTTGGCTGAAATCCTCGAATTCACAGAACTACAGCTGCTTGAGTTCTACTATTCCCCGAAATCACATACCACATACCGAATGCCATGAACTTGTGCCCTCAAGACCGATGTCCATCTCGCGGTTTTCCTCCTCTCTCCACACCACCACCTTTATACTGCTACCTACTGCATAACTGGTACTAAACCTTCGACTCCCATTTCTCAAGAAACTTTCACTTGTGCGGGTTCAGATATCGGAGGCCTCATTGCACAGCATCATCCACTCCAGTTGCCCTGCGTTGGAGCGCTTGGTGCTTGTTTTCACAGTTAGAATCGGTTGTCTCCAAATAAAGTCGCCTAACCTTGTAAGAATTGGAATTTCTTTTGACGGAAGGCAGCTCATCATCCAAGATGCCCCTTCACTTCATAGGTTGATCCTTGATTCTAGTTATTCACCGTTGCAAATAACCGTCCTCTCTGCGCCTAAACTGGAGACCTTGGGTGTAATACATGATCTCTGTGCTCATTTCAATATGGTGTTTGGCTCCACAGTTCTTCAGGTACTTTATATTATCATCTACACTTGTAACCATAAGCTGCATTTTAAATTTCTGCGCATAATTTACATATCATCTTGGAGTACACATTTTGTACTAATATTATGTTCTATGCTCAATGAAGAGTTTCTCCATGGATGGCCTATCAATGGTGCTGGATTCTCGTCAAGATCTTATATATCCAAATGAATAGTTTTGATCTGAACAAGATTATTGGCTTGCTGCAATGCTTTCCATGTCTGAAGAAGTTGTATATAAAGGTGATAATTTCACGCACATTGGAAGCCCGCATATAGTGTACTAGAATTAACCGTTCAGCTGTTGCTCTTTCAACACTCTTCTTTAGACCTTAACTGCTTTCAATCTTCATGTCTATTTAGGCAACAGACGGGTAAGAAAGTTATAACCAATCGGTGGATTCGTAAGCATCGGGATTTTCTCACTTCTCATGAGATTCGATTGAAGACAATAATGCTAGAACGATATGTAGCCAACCGTGCAAACAGAAGATTTGTCACATTCTTCCTGCTGAATGCGAGGTTACTATTGTCCATTAGGCTTAAGTTTATCAGCAACATGGTTTTGACGGATGGGTATGTCAAGAGCAAAAAAGGAGTTTCGTGGGCAAAAGAGCTTACGAACGTTCCGGCTTCTATTTACAACATATTGTGGTCATAATCCAAAGAAATTTTACGACCCAGATGTTCATTCTATGGACCTGACCGATCCATTTGACCGTGGATCACGGAAACAAAGGTCTTTGGAGTTAGATGTTGTTGCCCTTTTCAATTTGGGTTTTTGTAAACCTGATGAACAATCAACCCTCCTGCTTTTGTATAGTTTGTAAGCTGGAGTTAGATGTTCCTGCCCTTTTCAACTCGGGTGGATCGTCATATTTTCTTTGAAACAAGGCAAATGGCTTGCCATTCATTTAATTTAGTGTGAAATATTGTAACAAATCACAACCAAGGGAAATAACATCACTCACGCCGGCTGCTTGAGCTCACTGTGCATTATAGAAGCCAAGTGATTAGCCCCCACCAGCACCCACAAACTTATTTCGAACTAGCACATCAAATGGGCTGTAAATTTTCATAGGAAAGGCTGCATGACCGTGATAGATTTGGATTCTGACATTTGGGACCCGCGAGGAACTAGCCTACCCAAGGTGGTGTCTACTTACTAGCCAGTCAACAAACGATTCTGCCTACCAGCCGTTGGATTGACATCCAACATCTGTCGTGTATCTTCTATCTCTTGTCTTCTTCTTCCTCCAGCCGCCCAAACCAAACCACCCCATTGGCTCCGCCTGCTCCCGCCTCCCATGGCTGGCTGCACCTCCGCCGCCCAACCGTACGTACCCTCCAACGTTGGCCAGTCCCTCCCTCTATTCCCCCCACACGTCTTGTTATTCTCCGGCGATGTCAGCCCCAACACGCACTCCGCGTTCGAACCAGTCAACCTCGTTCTCCCCTCCGCTGCGACCTGGACCAACAGATCTTCAACGGCTCCTGTTCGTTCCGGCCCAAGGCCTCGCCGTCGTCCTCCGCCTTTGCGGCCTTGGTTCGCTTCATTGTGCGATGCGCCGCCTCTTGCGTTGTCAACGTCGTCAACAACCGAGAGGAACAAGGAGATGATCAGACGTGGAGAGGATGACAAGAGGGACCCACCAGCGTCATGGCGACGCAAGCAAGTGCCTCTATAGTACAAGCCCAAAAATATGGTTCCTCCTAATGGTTGGACATCTGGGGCTCACGCCATTGTCAACGTAGTCAATAAACGAGAGAATTACACTACGAGCGGCTGACACCAGGGACCCAGCAAGTCGCGTAGTTTTTTTTGAGGAACAAGCAGTTGTTATGTATACTAGTTTTAGCGACGGATCAGGATAACAACGGGCTGTAAGGGGCTGTGGCCCGCCTAGCTGTGGTTTTATTTATGTTTAGCACATCATGAGCCCAGTTGTGTTTTTTTCTTGCTGAAAATGGCTAGCCCAGTTCTATTTTTTTAAAGAAATACCCAAACAAGGCCTACTTGCTTTATCGGCCCTGCTGGGCTGCAAATCTTTCAAGACGATGAGAGTTTCATTCGGTTTGCCCAGAAATGGCATGTACTTTTTTAAAACACATCAAACCGGGAATTAGTTTCAATTTTTTTCATTACAAGATCTTAAATTCCATTGATTTTTATGCGTGGACAATTATTTGGATTTTATATTTATATAAATTATTTTTCAAAATAGTTTGAATGTGAATCGATATTTCTGGATTAAAAACAGTTGACCGCACCGAAATATGCAAAATTTCATATACTTTTTAACCGTGGCCACAATATGGGGTGTAATGCTAACAAAAAGAAGATGGGCTCCAAAAAAACCTTAAGAATTAACACATGGGTTGTACATTATTAGAAATAATTGCAGATGGGTTGTATGTTGTTTTCAACAGATTTGTGGCTGACTTGTGCGCCTACTACAGGTTGACGCGTATGCTTTCATAAAAAAAAGGTTGGCCTTTGCATAACGCCCCATCAACTTAGTCAACACACGAGCAGTGACTGTTGGATGTCCATCCAATGGCTGTTGTGCTTCTTCAATCTCTGCTCTTCATGCTCCAGCCGCTCAAGCAAGTGCCGGCGGGACTGGCTGCTCCCTCCTCCCGCGGCCGACTATGCTTCCGCGCAGGCCTCACGGCCCCATCGTACTCCCATCGCTGGCCTAGCCATCCCTCTACTCACCCACGCATGCTGTTATTCTCCGGCGACGGCAGACGAACCAAGAACCTCGTACTCCTCCGTGGGAAACAATCGCCGAGTATTCCTCGCTCCGTGTCGTTCCTTCCTAGGCCTCGCCGTCGCCCACCGCCTGGTGCTCTCGGTGCGGCCTGGTTAACATGGTCAATGAACGACATCCATCGGAAGTGGATCAGACGTGGAGAGGCGACAGCTGGGTCCAGGCCGCATGCAAGCAAATGCCTCCTTATTACGCCAAGAAAATAATGATTCCTCCACCGACAGCTAGGACCCACAGGAAGGGCCTCTGTATTTCGCGAAAAAAACGTTCCCCCCGTTGACAGGTCGGACCCACCAGCTATATCTTCGCACGCAAGGAAGTGCCTCCTTATTACGCCCAAAAAAATGAATACCCCCCTGCAGGCTGGGACCCACCATATTGTTGGGCTGACTTGTGGGCCTACTAAGTTGATGGGCGGAGGGCTTTGTCAACTTAGTCAATACTTCAGTGACCGTATGATGTCCATCCAACGGCCATAGTGTTTCTTCAACCTCTGGTCTTCTTGCTCCAGCCGCCCAAAGCAGCGCCGGTCGTGCCGCCTGCTCCTGCCTCCCGTGGCCGGCTGTGCTACCGCCTGCTCCTGCCTCCCGTGGCCCGGCTCTGCGTCGTCCCCTTCCTAGGCCTCGCAGTCGTCCACCGCCGTGGTGCTCTCGGCTTGGCGTGGTCAATGTGGTCAATGACCGACTTCCATCGGAAGAGTACTGTACGTGGAGAGGCCGACAGCTGGGTCCACGGCAGCCGCAAGGAAGTGCCTCCTTATTACGCGGAAAATAATTATTCCTCCACCTGACAAAGGGGACCCATCGGACAGGCCAACAGTATTTTGCGAAAAAAATCGTTTCCCTCTGACTGCTGGGACCCACCGGACGGGCCACCGTATTTCGCAAAAAAAACGTTCCCCATTGTCACTCGGACCCACCGGAAGTGCCTCCTTATTATGCACAAAAATGAATACTCCCCGGCTAGCTGGGACCCACCTTGGTGGGAGGCTGTCTTAATGGGCCTACTAAGTTGACGGGGACGAAGGGCTTTCTCAACTTAGTCAATATGAACGATTCTAGCTCCAAAGGATCGTGACGATGTCCATCCAACGGCCGTAGTGCTTCTTCAACCTCTGGTCTTCTTGCTCCAGCCCAAAGCAGCGCCGGTCGTCTTTGCATGCTCCTGCCTCCCGTGGCCGGGTCAGGCTGCCATGGAGGCCTCATCGCCCCTACTATTCCCACCGTGGCCAGGCCTCAAGGGCGACGACACTCACACCGCAGTCAACCAAAGTGAACCTCGTGATTCTCTCCGCTGGCTTCCATCGCCGCTGCCTTCCCGGCTCCGCGATCGCCCCCTTCCTAGGCCTCGCTGCGTCCACCGCCGTGGTGCTCTCCATGGCGTGGTCAACGTGGTCAAGGAACGACTTCCATCGGAAGAGTACTCAGACGTGGAGAGGCGACAACGGGTCCACGGCCATAGCCCAGTTTTTTGTGATTTGCCAAGTAAGTCGCTTTGTCGTGCCTGTTGGGCTGCAAATCTTTCAAGACGAGGAGAGCTTTCATTAAATGCCGAGAAAATGGCCCATCAAGAATGAGAAATGGGCTGTACATTTTTAAAACACATCAAACCGGCAATTAGTTTCAAATATTTTTTTCATTTCAAGATTTTAAATTACATTAATTTTTATGCATGGAGAATTTGTTGGATTTTATATTAATATATATTTATTTTTAAAATCTGCGAAGGGCCTGTCTTTTACTTTGTCCTAGAGTCAAGGTGATCTTCACCTTTCCCTTTTTCATTTTATCCTTTGGCAAGCACTTTGTGTTAGGGTGATCCTGATATATATATATATATATATATATATATATATATATATATATATATATCCAATTGGATGTAAGTTAGCATGAACTATTATTGTTGACATCACCCAAAGGTGAATACGTGCTGAGGCAACATTATAAGCCCCAATCTTTCTCTCAGGTCTCGATTAAAACTACATAACCACAAGTATTGCGTGAGTGTTAGCAATTGTAGAAGACTATATGATGGTTGAGTATGTGAAGTTTGCTAAATCAAAGCTCGACATAGACCCTTCCTGAAAATAGGATGTATTGCAATTGTTTGATGACTAAGAATGAAGTTTGCTAGTTTTCAAGAAAGTTTATGGTCTATGCTTTGACATGTGAATTGCTTGTTACTTTATCGTGAGAAGTTTTATGAGATGAACTACTGTTATGACATATTATCATGCTAGAAAAGGTGATTGAAACTATCATTGATCAAACTTGTGCACCTTCTAGCATTCACACTTCATAAATTCTTTCTTTATCATTTACCTACTCGAGGACGAGTAGGAATTAAGCTTGGGGATGTTGATACGTCTCCAACGTATATATAATTTATGAAGCATTCATGCTATATTATTATCTATTTTGAATGATTATGGGCTTTATTATACACTTTTATATTACTTTTGGGACTAACCTATTAACCGGAGGCCCAACTCATATTGCTGTTTTATTGCATGTTTCAGTATTTCGAAGAAAAGGAATATCAAACGGAGTCCAAACGGAATGAAACCTTCGGCAGCGTTATTTTTGGGAAGAATATGATCCTGGAGACTTGGAGTTCAAGTCAGAAGATCCTCGAGGACTCCACGAGAGAGGAGGGCGCCCCCCTACTGGGCACGCCCCCCGTCTCGTGGGCCCGTCGAGCACCTCCCGACCAACTTCTTTCGCCTATATAAGCCTACGTACCCTAAAAACATCGAATATCATGATAGATCGAGAGTTCCACCGCCGCAAGCCTCTGTAGCCACCAGAAACCTCTCGGGAACCCGATCCGGCACCCTGCCGGATGGGGAATCCATCACCGGTGGCCATCTTCATCATCCCGGCGCTATCCATGACGAGGAGGGAGTAGTTCACCCTCGGGGCTGAGGGTATGTACCAGTAGCTATGTGTTTGATCTCTCTCTCTCTCTCTCTCTCTCTCTCTCTCGTGTTCTCTTTATGGCACGATCTTGATGTATCGCGAGCTTTGCTATTATAGTTGGATCTTATGATGTTTCTTCCCCTCTACTCTCTTGTGATGAATTGAGTTTCCTCTTTGAAGTTATCTTATTGGATTGAGTCTTTGATTTGAGAACACTTGATGTATGTCTTGTCGTGTTTACCTGTGGTGACAATGGGATATCACGTGCCACTTGATGTATGTTTTGGTGACCAACTTGCGGGTTCCGCCCATGAACCTATGCATAGGGGTTGGCACACGTTTTCTTGACTCTCCGTAGAAACTTTGGGGCACTCTTTGAAGTACTTTGTGTTGGTTGGATGAATCTGAGATTGTGTGATGCATATCGTATAATCATGCCCACGGATACTTGAGGTGACAATGGAGTATCTAGGTGACATTAGGGTTTTGGTTGATTTGTGTCTTAAGGTGTTATTCTAGTACGAACTCTTTAATAGATCGATCCGGAAGAATAACTTTGAGGTGGTTTCGTACCCTACCATAATCTCTACGTTTGTTCTCCGCTATTAGTGGCTTTGGAGTGACTCTTTGTTGCATGTTGAGGGATTGTTATATGATCTATCTATGTTATTATTGTTGAGAGAACTTGCACTAGTGAAAGTATGAACCCTAGGCCTTGTTTCCTATCATCGCAATACCGTTTACGCTCACTTTTATCATTAGTTACCTTGCTGTTTTTATTATTTCAGATTACAAAAACCTATATCTACCATCCATATTGCACTTGTATCACCATATCTTCGAACTAGTGCACCTATACAATTTACCATTGTATTGGGTGTGTTGGGGACACAAGAGACTCTTTATTATTTGGTTGCAGGGTTGCTTGAGAGAGACCATCTTCATCCTACGCCTCCTACGGATTGATAAACCTTAGGTCATCCACTTGAGGGAAATATGCTACTGTCCTACAAACATGTGTACTTGCAGGCCCAACAACGTCTACAAGAAGAAGGTTGTGTAGTAGACATCAAGCTCTTTTCTGGCGCCGTTGCCGGGGAGGTGAGTGCTTGAAGGTATATCTTTAGATCTTGCAATCGAATCTTTTTGTTTCTTGTTTTATCACTAGTTTAGTTTATAAAATAAAATTACAAAAAAATGGAGTTAAGTTTGTCTCATACGCTTCGTCTTTTTAATATCTTTTGTGAGTATGATGGAAAGGAAAATTTTTCTCAAGTGCTAGAAGAAGAATGTTTTAAAATGCTTGGTACTAAATCTTTAATGATGAGCATGATTGCAATGTTGTTAGTATGAATTCCTTGAATATCCAAAATGCTAATGATATGCAAAGCCACAAGCTTGGGGAAGCTATGTTTGATGAAGATAATATTTTTTGTCCCCCAAGTTTTGATGAGTAAATTTATTATGATGAAATCATGCCTCCTATTTATGATGATTATATTGATGAAAGTGGATTTGGAGAGGTCATGACTTTATTTAGTGATGAATCCACTATTTCGGAAGAGGTTCCAATTGATTATGATAACAAAGTTGCTATTTATGATGATTATTGTGATGACATGTATGCTATTAAGAATAATGATAACCATGAAACTTGTCACCATGATTTTAGTTCTCAATTGCATTATGCTTCACATGATAGTTATTTTGTTGAGCTTGCTCCCACTATTATTCATGAGAAGAAATTTGCTTATGTGGAGAGTAGTAAATTTTCTATGCTTGTAGATCATGAAAAGAATGCTTTAGGTGCTGGTTATATTGCTGAATTCATTCATGATGCTACTGAAAATTATTATGAGGGAGGAACATATGCTTGTAGGAATTGCAATAATATCAAGTTTCCTCTCTATGTGCTTATATTTTTGAAGTTATGCTTGTTTTGTCTTCCTATGCTTGTTGATTATTGTTCCCATAAGTTGTTTGCTCACAAACTCCCTATGCATAGGAAGTGGGTTAGACTTAAATGTGCTAGTCATATTCTTCATGATGCTCTCTTTATGTTTCAATTCTTATGTCTTATGTGAGCATCATTGAAATCATCATGCCTAGTTAGGGGCGTTAAACGATAGCGCTTGTTGGGAGGCAACCCAATTTTATTTTAGTTTCTTACTTTTTGGTTCTGTTTAGTAATAAATAATCCATCTAGCTTCTGGTTAGATGTGTTTTCATGTTTTAATTAGTGTTTGTGCCAAGTAGAACCTTTGGGAAGACTTGGGTGAAGTCTTTATGATCATGCTGTAAAAAAACAAAAACTTTAGCGCTCACGAGATTAGCTTCAACTTTTTACTGGAGAGTGCTATTTAGTTGATTCTTTTTGCAGATGATTACTAGACAAATTCCTCAGGTCCACCAGTTTATTTTAGAATTTTTGGAGTTCCAGAAGTTTGCGTTAGTTACAGATTACTACAGACTGTTCTGTTTTTGACAGATTCTGTTTTCATTGTGTTGTTTTCTTATTTTGATGAATCTATGGCTAGTAAAATACTCCCTCCGTTCTAAATTACTTGTCTTGGATTTGTCTAGATACAGATGTATCTAGACTCATTTTGGTGCTAGATACATCCGTATCTAGATAAATCTAAGACAAGTAATTCGGAACGGAGGGAGTAGTTTATAAACCATAGAGAAGTTGGAATACAGTAGTTTTAACACCAATATAAATAAAGAATGAGTTCATTGCAGTACCTTGAAGTGGTGTTTTGTTTTCTTTCGCTAACAGAGCTCACGAGTTTTCTGTTAAGTTTTGTGTTGTGAAGTTTTCAAGTTTTGGGTAAAGATTTGATGAACTATGGAATAAGGAGTGGCAAGAGCCTATGCTTGGGGATGCCCAAGGCACCCCAAGGTAATATTCAAGGACAACCAAGAGCCTAAGCTTGGGGATGCCGGATGGCATCCCCTCTTTCGTCTTCGTTCATCGGTAACTTTACTTGGAGCTATATTTTTACTCACCACATGATATGTGTTTTGCTTGGAGCGTCATTTTCTCTTGTTAGTGTTTGCTTGCTGTTATTTAGAATAATGTTTTGCATCTTTAGTTTCAATAAAAAAGTCAAGGATAGCCTTTGCCATGCTTATTTTGCTACTATACATGTTGCTGTTTGAAAACAGAAAGTTTACCGCTGTTGCAAAAATTCCCTAGAAAAGTCAGAGAATGATATAATGATGAAACCTTTTGCATAATGAGCTCTGATAAATTTAATACAGTGGGAATTTTATTTCATAATTTTTGGAGTTAGGGAAGTATTGATACTCTTGCATTCTTTACAGACTATACTGTTTTGACAGATTGCTGTTATGGTTGCATTGTTTGCATATGTTTGCTTGTTTAATGATTCTATTTGAGGATATGAGTGTTAAATATGCAGAGGCATTTAGTATGAAATGTTGAATAATAATTTTAGTGATTTGTTACAGTAGAAAATGATAAGGTTTTGCATTGGTTTATACTAACCTATCTCACGAGTTCTTGTTGAGTTTGGTGTGGATGAAGCTTTCGATAAAAAGAGAAACCATGATATGAGAGGAATTAAGGAGACACAAAAGTTAAAGCTTGGGGATGCCCAAGGCACCCCAATATAATATTTTAAGAAGTCTCAAGCATCTAAGCTTGGGAATGCCCCGGTAGGCATCCCACCTTTCTTCTTCAACAACTATCGGTTAGTATCGGTTGAGCCTAAGTTTTTGCTTCTTCACATGAGTTGTGCTATCCCTGCAATGTCATTTTATTTTGTTTTGCTTGCTGTTTGAATACAATACCAAGATCTGAAATTCCTTAATGTTAGAGAGTCTTCACATAGTTGCACAATTATTTAGCTACTCATTGATCTTCACTTATATCTTTTTGGAGTAGTTTTTCATTTACTCTTGTGCTTCACTTATATCCTATGAGTAAATGGTTGAATGAGTTGATTGTCATAAATCTGAAATTATATATGCCTCATTTGCTTATCCCATGGGGAGTAATGACTTCACATCTAAGAAGTAGAGGTTGTAAATTTATTGAAGGTTAGCATGCATTGAATTGGTCATTTGAACAATTCATGAAAGAATATTGAAGGAAGAGAGATCTCACATATAAATATACTATCATAGACATCTTTTATAAGTGTGAGCACTCATTAAGTATGACATGCTAAAGAGTTGATGTTGGACAAGGAAGACAACGTAATGGCTTATGTTTTCTGACATCTCAGTTAAAGTATATTGTCATGGATCATTCAAACATGTTGAGCTTGCCTTTCTCCCTTTGCTAGCCTAAATATCTGTACTAAGCGGGAATACTGCTTTTGCATCCAATATCCTTAAAACCAGTTTTTGCCATGAGTGTCCACCATACCTACCTATATGCGGTATTTACCTGCCGTTCCAAGTAAATTTGCATGTGCCAAACTCTAAACCTTCAAATTATAATCTGTTTTGTATGCCCGAATTGCTCATGTAGAACCTAGGGGCTGTCAGTATCTTCCATGCTAGGTGGGTTATTCTCAAGAGGAGTGGACTCCGCTCCTCATTCACGAGAAAGTGGCGGTAACCGGGATGCCCAGTCCCATGATCAAAAAGATCAAAATAAAATCAAAATAATTGCAAACAAAACTCCCCCAGGTTTGATGTTAGTTGGAGGCACCCGTTGTTTCGGGCAAGCCATGGATTGATGATTGGTGGTGGAGGGGGGGGGGTAATAACTTTTACCAGTCTGTTTGGGAACCGCCTATAATGTATGTAGTATGGAAGATATTGGGAACTCTTGGTTGTTATGTTAACAATGAGATCATACCTCTCAAAATTATTTATCTCTATTTCAAAATCGAGCTCTGACACCTCTGCAAATCACTGCTTCCCTCTGCGAAGGGCCTGTCTTTTACTTTATATGCTAGAGTCAAGGTGATCTTCACCTTTCCCTTTTTCATTTTATCCTTTGGCAAGCACTTTGTGTTAGGGTGATCCTGATATATATATATCCAATTGGATGTAAGTTATCATGAACTATTATTGTTGACATCACCCAAAGGTGAATACATTTGGAGGCAACATTATAAGCCCCAATCTTTCTCTGTGTCTGATTAAAAATTCATAACCACTAGTATTGCGTGAGTGTTAACAATTGTAGAAGACTATATGATGGTTGAGTATGTGAAGTTTGCTAAATCAAAGCTCTGACATAGACCCTTCCTGAAAATAGGATGAATTGCAATTGTTTGATGACTAAGAATGAAGTTTGCTAGTTTTCAAGAAAGTTTATGGTCTATGCTTTGACATGTGAATTGCTTGTTACTTTATCGTGAGAAGTTTTATGAGATGAACTACTGTTATGACATATTATCATGCTAGAAAAGGTGATTGAAATTATCATTGATCAAACTTGTGCACCTTCTAGCATTCACACTTCATAAATTCTTTCTTTATCATTTACCTACTCGAGGGGCGAGCAGGAATTAAGCTTGGGGATGCTGATACGTCTCCAACGTATCTATAATTTATGAAGCATTCATGCTATATTATTATCTGTTTTGAATGATTATGGGCTTTATTATACACTTTTATATTACTTTTGGGACTAACCTATTAACCGGAGGCCCAACCCATATTGTTGTTTTATTGCCTGTTTCAGTATTTCGAAGAAAAGGAATATCAAACGGAGTCCAAACGGAATGAAACCTTCGGCAGCGTTATTTTTGGGAAGAATATGATCTTGGAGACTTGGAGTTCAAGTCAGAAGATCCTCGAGGACTACACGAGAGAGAAGGGCGCCCCCCCTACTGGGCACGCCCCCCTGTCTCATGGGCCCCTCGAGCACCCCCCGACCAACTTCTTTCGCCTATATAAGCCTACGTACCCTAAAAACATCGAATATCAAGATAGATCGACAGTTCCACCACCGCAAGCCTCTGTAGCCACCAAAAACCTCTCGGGAGCCCGATCCGGCACCCTGCCGGAGTGGGAATCCATCACCAGTGGCCATCTTCATCATCCCGGTGCTATCCTTGACGAGGAGGGAGTAGTTCACCCTCGGGGCTGAGGGTATGTACCAATAGCTATGTGTTTGATCTCTCTCTCTCTCTCTCTCTCTCTCTCTCTCTCTCTTTCTCGTGTTCCCTTTATGGCACGATCTTGATGTATCGCGAGCTTTGCTATTATAGTTGGATCTTACGATGTTTCTTCCCCTCTACTCTCTTGTGATGAATTGAGTTTCCCCTTTGAAGTTATCTTATTGGATTGAGTCTTTGATTTGAGAACACTTGATGTATGTCTTGCCGTGTTTACCTGTGGTGACAATGGGATATCACGTGCCACTTGATGTATGTTTTGGTGACCAACTTGCGGGTTCCGCCCATGAACCTATACATAGGGGTTGGCACACGTTTTCTTGACTCTCCGGTGGAAACTTTGGGGCACTCTTTGAAGTACTTTGTGTTGGTTGGATGAATCTGAGATTGTGTGATGCATATCGTATAATCATGCCCACAGATACTTGAGGTGACAATGGAGTATCTAGGTGACATTAGGGTTTTGGTTGATTTGTGTCTTGAGGTGTTATTCTAGTACGAACTCTTTAATAGATCGATCCGAAAGAATAACTTTTAGGTGGTTTCGTACCCTACCATAATCTCTATGTTTGTTCTCCGCTATTAGTGGCTTTGGAGTGACTCTTTGTTGCATGTTGAGGGATTGTTATATGATCTATCTATGTTATTATTGTTGAGAGAACTTGCACTAGTGAAAGTATGAACCCTAGGCCTTGTTTCCTATCATTGCAATACCGTTTACGCTCACTTTTATCATTAGTTACCTTGCTGTTTTTATTATTTCAGATTACAAAACCTATATCTACCATCCATATTGCACTTGTATCACCATCTCTTCGCCGAACTAGTGCACCTATACAATTTACCATTGTATTGGGTGTGTTGGGGACACAAGAGACTCTTTGTTATTTGGTTGCGGGGTTGCTTGAGAGAGACCATCTTCATCCCTCGCCTCCCTACGGATTGATAAACCTTAGGTCATCCACTTGAGGGAAATTTGCTACTATCCTACAAACCTTTGCACTTGCAGACCCAACAACGTCTACAAGAAGAAGGTTGCGTAGTAGACATCAGCCACCGTATTTCGTGAAAAAACGTTTCCCCCCTGACTGCTGGGACCCACTAGCTACACCTTCGCATGCAAGGAAGTGCGTCCGGGCAAAAAAAAAAGATTCGCCCCCCTGACTGCTGGGACCCACCAGCTACATCTTCGCACGCAAGGAAGTGCGCCCGGGCAAAAAAAATGATTCGCCCCCCTAACTGCTGGGACCCACAAGCTACATCTTCGCAGGCAAGGAAGTGCCTGACAGTCGGGACCCACCCGGTCGAAGCGTGCGTAGTGTTGTCATTCTGGTCGCGAACGTGTACGTAAATGTATACTGGTGGATGTAGAGGCGCGCACTTGTCGTAATAGAGGCGAGCACGTAGCATGTACACGTACGTACAGCGCCCAGGGTGCAAGAAAGAAAATACGGCCACGTATGTGTAGCGACCTGACCCAAAATCGGTCAAGTCTCTGTGTCTGTACCATCCCAAGATCATGCTGGCACTCACAGTACATTGATGAAATAATCAAAGTTCAATCACACCTGAATTTATTACACGATTCTCATATCGAGTCTTTATTACAATGGAATAAATTCGGCGAAGGCCAACTCATGAGAAATAAACTAAGTAAAGCTGCGGGCGTAGAAGAATAGCGAGTCCATCCGACTCCAAAGTGCAATCGCCAAGCGCGGATCGTAGCCTCAATCCTGATCGGAATACTCCTCAGCAACATAAGATGTTGCGGCCGTTTAGGTCAGCATTTTGAATATGCCGGCAAGTCATGAAGAGAGAACAATAATAAAATTACTAACACTATATGCAATTTGGCTGTGGGGCTCTAAGTTTCATCATTTTTTGAAAAGCCAGTTTTTCCCTACAATAAGGACTTGTTTGCAAAAACTACAAAATTGTTGGTAGTTATTGAGATGGTTCCACCAACCAATGTCTCATTCCCAATTATTAAATAATAACCCCTCAATTAATTTATTAATTGCGGTGTTGAGATATCCGAAATACTCCAGTTCCAGAGGCTCAAATTGTCCGTAATGGGGACACGACTAATCGATTAGATCTTTTCTTTGCAGAGGTTTATGCACTTTACCCGCAAGAATCGTTCCCTCCTTTCAAGTCTTCGCACTTCATGGTGTTTGAAGACGGGACGAACGAAACAGGGTCTTCCAAAGAGTTCCTCTGGCCACTGTCGGTACCCATCCAATCCTACCGTTCTTCTACATCTCGTAGCACCGTCCGGCCAGAGTCACACCTAGGGTCGACCAAGCCAGAGCCCATAATGGCTTGCGGCTGCACAGGTAAGCTTCCGGTCAATGGGGTATCCATCCATCTCTTTGTGGCTGGGTGAAGCTTTCCGCAAGATGTCATGGCACTTCTCCATGTATCCCGGCCAACCATTGGATTCTCCAGGGTGCCCGTCAACCGTCCTCCACCCAGTAGTGAATTCCGAAGTCCATCTTGAGCTTGAAGTTCATGGGGTTGTCATCATCTTGACTCTCACATCTCCCTTATGAATTCACTCAACCAATCCCGTCTACGAGCATAGCAATAATAAACTACTGCCCCGGGTCATGGTAACAAGGGAATTGGTTCATCCTACCTCATGATACTACTCAAGTACATAACTTCAAAATTTCACCTACTGCATGCATGGTGGGGAGGTATAATTCTAATGCAACAAAATCATAGGCATTGTAAAGAAACATGATCAATGACTTGCCTTGCTGACGATCTTCGTAAGCTAGGGACTCGTGGTAGCAAGCTTCGCACTCCGAAAATTCTGCCGAGGCAAACAACAATCATAATAAACATATAGCATATGATCACTTACATAACAGCTTGCTAATATGAAACACACAAAACAATCGAATCAAAACCCAAAAGAAAACTCGAAGAAATCCAACTCAAAGTTTTCCTACATCAAGCAACAATTAAAAATAGTTTTGCACTACAAATTTTTTCTTAACAGAACCTAAGCATGGGTTTATGCTACCTAACAGAAAAGAATTCATCAAGCAACTAGGAGCAAAAAGAATCACCTTAAAATCTATTATAAAACTCCTATTAGGCCTAAAGCAAATTCTAGGAGGAAAAATAAAATAAAAGTTTTATTTATTATAAATAAAAGTTCATGCTCTAAAGTTACAGAAACTAACCTAGAATAATCTATCACATAGGAAAAATAAATTTATTTGCTAATTAAAACAATAGGAAAACAGTAGCTAGTTAAATAATTAGGAATAACATGATCCTGGTTAAAACTATTTTTTATTAATCCTAAAATGCCCAAATAAATTCCTACGGTTAAGCAATGTCAAAACAAAGTTGTGACAAAAAGAATCATTAAAAAATAATATTCCTAAATCCTTTTATAGCAGATTTACTATTCTGTCAAAATCTAAAATAAAGCAATTTTAAATAATTTTAACATGACTAATTATATTTTCTACAAAAACTATAAGAAATTTGCAAACCAACAAAAAGAATCACTTAAAAATATCAAGTAGATTAAAAGATATGAATTTTTCAAATCTGAAACTATTCATTAAAACAGAAAACGAAAAATAAAGAAAAAGCGGGCTAATGGGCCTATCTAGCGCATACAGGCGTAATATAACTAAATCGGCCCTAGTGGTTAAACCGAGTCGGCGGTTTAATAAAAAACCTAACTAACCGATCTAAACCGGAAATAAACCGGTTTATTAAAACTAAACCTAAATAAAACGTACCCCTTCGGGGGATCTAATCCTAACCGCACGCTTTGGATCTAACGGCGAGGAGGACTCCGGCGACTCACCGCGGGGAAAGACGACGGCGACGGTCGGCAGCGGCTCGGGCGACCTTGGCGCGGCTCGGTGGTCGGGGACGACGGCGGGGACCTCCGGCAGGTGCGGCGTGGCGAGGTGAGCTCGGGGTGGAGTCGGGCGAGGTCGAGGGTTCGGGATGGCGGTCTTGAGTTAATGGCGGCGGCGGCGCTGGTGCTCCGTGAGGTTGTCTTGCGAGGAGAAGGTTTCGTCGGGAGGCGGAGCAGGGTGAGGGGGTATTTATAAGGCGGGGGCCGCCACTTGGAGGAGGCGATCGGGCGAGGATTCATGGCGGATCCTGGATCCTCTGAGATTCGAGCGGCGGCGGGTTTATGCGTGGCGAGGGAAAAAGGAGGTGGGGTCCGCCTGTCGGGAGAGAGGGAGCGGGGAACGGGTCGGACGACCGGTGCGAGAGGGTTTTCGCTGGGGCCTCGGTCGGCCGTCGTGGGCGGCGTGGCTGGCGCTGGTGGAGCCTCGGCTGGCCGGGCTGGGCTGGTTCGGCCGGGCGCCTCGGGCTTTTCTCTTTTCCTTTTTTTGAAATAAAAGAGAGAATAATATATAAAAATATAAATATTTTATATAGGACATAATATATCAAAATGATCAGGGGAATATTCCCTATCATTTGAACATTTTTCCAGGGGCAAAAATCCAAACTTTATAAAAATCATTTTTTTCTAAAATTCCAAATAAAACTCAAATTTGAATTCAAACTTTTTTGGCAATGTTTTTTCCTCTGATATTTTTGGAGTGTCATGTTTACTCCTCTCATACTTTTTCTCAAGTATTTATCAGGCATAGTTTTTAAATGATTTCCAACGCCAAAATTTGAATTCAAACTCCAACAACTCCAAAACCTCTGAAACTTCAAATGCCACTCAAATTCAAACAGAATGCATAGATGCTTAGCTATAATTGTAAAACATTCCAAATAGGAAATTTGGGATGTTACAGTATGTGTACATACGGGCGAGGTCTCGAACGCCTACTCGCGCATACGTACGGCGAGGGCTCGTGTACATGGCTGGGTCGGAACGGAGAAACAACATCGTCGTCGTGTTCATGGGGAGGCAACGGAATGCGTCGTGTTCATGGGGAGGCAACGAAATGCGTCGTGTTCATCGGGAGGCAACGAAACACGTGGGAGCCAACCGGCTGGGTCGGAATGGAATGCGTGGTCGTGTTCATCGGGAGGGCTTGGACGGAATAGGCGATGGAAACGAGGCCTGGTGTACTGCAGAACGGAGGAAACGGACCTCCTACGTTCGGAACGGGGTCCTGTTGATCGGGAGGGGTGTAGCGTACCACAAAACGGAGGAAACGGACCTCCTACGGTCGAAACGGGGGTCCTGTTGATCGAGAGGGGTGTGGCGTACCGTAAAATGAAGGAAACGGACCTCCTACGGTCGAAACGGGGGTCCTGTTGATAGGTAGGGGTGTGGCGTACCGCAAAACGGACGAAACGGACCTCCTACGGTCGAAACGGGGTCCTGTTCATCGGGAGGGGTGTGGCGTACCGCAAAATGGGACTCCACGGGATACTGTTCATCTCCACCGTCGACCTCCTCCAGCCTCCACGGGCTACCGTCGACCTCCTCCAGCCTCCACGGGCTCCTGTTCATCCAGCCTCGACCGCGCTACTCCACCGGCTACTATTCAACCACCCCTCCCCGGGCACCCCTCCACCGTCTACTGTTCATCCAGCCCTCCACACCATGGGGTCCTGTTCAACCACCCCTCCACGACCACCCCTCCACCGTCTATAGTTCATCCAACCCTCCACACCACGGGGTCCTGTTCATCCAGAGGCAACGCCACCGCTCACTGTTCATCCAACCCCCTCCCCCCCTGCAACGCTCACTGCTCATCCAATCGATCGGCTTGATTAGCGGCAGAGCGGCGAATCACTCCATCGGGTTCGATTAACAGCCATCGATCGATCGCTCGGGTTCGATAACGCATAGCCTGCGGTGCAATCGCCGGGTTCGATTAGAGCCCAACGCCTCGCCGGGTTCGATTAGAGCCAACGCCTCGCATGCGTGTCTGAGAGAAATGTGCATCGCTCGGCCCCGACCTCCCAATCAGAACCGCAACTCCCCGAAATTTTCCTCCCCCTTGCTTCTACCACGGTTTTTTCCGTCATGGATGGCCCAAAGAATGTCATGCAGCTACGTCTCCGGCCCGCCCAGGATGAAATGCCCATTTTTTGTCATGATTTTTTGTCATCGAAGTAGGAGCCCACCACATCTATGATGATACCGTATTTTGTCACAATTATCTTCATAGAAGTGTCGTATGTATGACAGCAAAAAATTTCGTTCGGCCCAAAATGTCACGGATGTGTCTTTTTTTTGTAGTGTACGGACATCCATAGTTGATACATGAGCTATTCGAGCATACAAAACAGAATGTTTATTTGAAGGTTTAGAGTTTGGATCATACAAATTTACTTGGAACGGCAGGTAGATACCATACATAGGAAGGTATAGTGGACTCATATGGAATAACTTTGGGGTTTAAGGGATTGGATGCACAAGCAGTATTCCCGCTTAGTACAAGTGAAGGCTAGCAAAAGGCTGAAGCGACCAACTAGAGAGCGACAACAGTCATGAACTTGCACTAAAATTAATAAACATTGGATACAAGCATGAGTAGGATATAATCCACCATGAACATAAATATCGTGAAGGCTATGTTGATTTTGTTTCAACTATATGTGTAAACATGTGCCAAGTCAAGTCACTTAAATCATTCAAAGGAGGATACCACCCCATCATACCACATCATAACCATCTCAATAGCATGTTGGCACGCAAGGTAAACCACTATAACTCATAGCTAATCAAGCATGGCATAAGCAACTATGATCTCTAATTGTCATTGCAAACATGTTTATTCATAATAAGCTGAATCAGGAACGATGAACTCATCATATTTACAAAAACAAGAGAAGTCGATTCATACCAACTTTTTCCATCTCAGTCAGTCCATCATATATCATCATAATTGCCTTTCACTTGCACGACCGAATGATGTGAATAATAATAAGAGTGCACGTGCATTGGACTAAGCTGGAAACTGTGAGCATTCAATAAACAGGAGAAGACAAGGCAATATGGGCTCTTGGTTAAATCAACAATAATGCATATAAGGGCCACTTCAACAATTTAATCATGGTCTTCTCCTATCGACCCCCAAAGAAAAGAAAAGAAATGAAAACTATTTACACGGGAAAGCTCCCAACAAGCAAAAGAAGAACATGAAATCTTTTGGGGTTTTCTTTTTAATTACTACTACTACAGCATGAAAAGTAAACTAACTAGAAGTTATACTAATTTTTTTTGTTTTTCTTAAAGTTTATTAAACACACAAGAAGAAAGCAGGAAAAAGAAAATAAACTAGCATGGATATTACAGTTAAAGAGTATGAGCACCGACATCTAGCAATGAGTGTGTGTGAACATAAATGTAATGTCGGTGGGAAAATACGTACTCCCCCAAGCTTAGGCTTTTGGCCTAAGTTGGTTCATTGCCAGGGATAGTCTGGCTGATACCCGTAGGTGTAGCTGGGGTCGTACTGCGATGCAGTGGCTATCGCCTCCTGAGCTGCAGCGTGGCGATGAGCTGCCTCCGCCCTCCTCTCGTACTCATCTGTCTTTTCTCTGGTAATAACATATCTTCCTTTTGTCTGAGAATCAAAGAAGGCAGGAGCAGGAAGAGTAATACGGACAACATGCCGTTTGTTAAAGATTAGTCGATACTGGAGAGGTGATTCAGTCCTCTCGACAAACTGGTGGGAAACCATAGAATCAAAATCTAAATAAGTAGGGGGCAACTCCATATCACCCTCACGAATGTCTATCTCAAGAAAATTAGCTAAGCGGGTTGCATAAATTCCTCCAAATAAATCTCCATTATATCTATTATGATGCAACCTATGAGCTACAATGGCTCCCATATGATAAGATTGGTCTCCTAACACAGCACTCCTGAGAATGCTGAGATCAGGGACACACATGTGACATGCTTCATCCTTAGCATTTATGCACCTACCGATGAAGAGAGCAAAATAATGTATAGCAGGAAAGTGAATGCTCCCTATAGTGGCTTGCGTTATATCTCTAGATTCCCCCACAGTTATACCGGCAAGAAAGTCTCTAAATTCAGTTTTATGGGATCAACAGTACTACCCCATTGTGGGAGTTTGCAAGCAGAAGTAAAGTCCTTTAAGTCCATGGTATAAGATTTGTCATACAGATCAAACATGACTGAAGGAGAATTACGTGAAGATGAAAATTCAAACCTCCTCACAAATGAACTAGTGAGATCATGATATTGTGGGAATTTGTCTGCCTCGAAGTCCACAAGACCGGCGTTACGCAAATATGCGTTAAATTCTTCTTTGATTCCCGCTCAATCCATAAAATTTTCCGAAGGCCATTCACAGGGCCTCACGGGAGCGTCCCTTGGGGGCTCCTCATCGGCATCGCGCATTGCAAGCCTAGGGCCTTGCTTCCTTGAAGAACCACCTTGGAACATCTTCCTAAACATATTGTCTTTTCTGAAAAATTTCTGAAATTTTTAGTAACTTCAAACAAAAAGTGAACCAACTTCAATAAAATTGATAGCAACTACTCCTACAAGTGCCTAGAGCCTATATCAAGCATTAGAACTACTTGGAACCATATAAAATTGACATGCAAGCTCAAGAACATGGTCACCTATGCAGCACAAATTTGCAATGAATAAAGCACTAGAACAAAAACTAATTGGACCAATGGAGGAGTCACATACCAAGGAACAATCTCCCCAAGCAGTTTTGTGAGAGGTGCTTTGAGCAAGGAGATCGAAAATCATAGCAGCAGAATTTGGAACTCGTGTATGAGCCAGATATTCGTGTTTGTGGGAGGAAGAAGGAGAGGATGGGTGCAGGAATAAGTGGAGGAGGGCCACCGTGGGCCTGAGGCAGGGGGCGCCGAGGGGGTAGGCGCGCCGAGGGGGTAGGCGCGCCCTCCACCCTCGTGGCAGTGGCAGCTCCCCAGCAGTAATTTTTGCACTAAAAATCCTCAGATATTCCCGAAAAAATCATATTAAATTGGCATGGCATTTTGAGAACTTTTATTTTCGGGATATTTTTATATTGCACGGATAAATCAGGAAACAGACAGAAAAATACTATTTTTACTTTATTTCAACTAAATAACAGAAAGTATAAAGAGGGCATGAAGGTTGTGCCTTCTAGTTTCCTCCGTCTCATGCTCATCAAAAGGAATCCACTAACAAGGTTGATCAAGTCTTGTTAACAAACTCATTCCGATTAACATGGAGTCGGAGAAATTTCGAATAACACTATGTTACCTCAACGGGGATATGCACATCCCCTATAATAAGAATATCATATTTCTTCTTGACAGTAGGAAGAGGAAATTCAAAACCTCCAAATATAATCGATGGAACTTTTGCAATAGAACTGATACTATAAACTTGAGGTTGTTTCCTCGGAAAGTGTACCGCATGCTCATTACCATTAACATGAAAAGTCACATTGCCTTTGGTGCAGTCAATAACAGCCCCTGCAGTATTCAGAAAAGGTCTTCCAAAAATAATAGACATACTATCGTCCTCGGGAATATCAAGAATAACAAAGTCCGTTAAAATAGTAACGTTTGCAACCACAACATGCACATCCTCACAAATACTGACAGGTATAGCAGTTGATTTATGAGCCATTTCCATAGATATTTCAGTAGGTGTCAACTTATTCAAATCAAGTCTACGATATAAAGAGAGAGGCATAACACTAACACCGGCTCCAAGATCACATAAAGCAGTTTTACCATAATTTCTTTTAATGGAGCATGGTATAGTGTGTACTCCTGGGTCTCCAAGTTTCTTTGGTATTCCACCCTTAAAAGTATAATTAGCAAGCATGGTGGAAATTTCAGCTTCCGGTATCTTTCTCTTATTTGTAATGATATCCTTCATATACTTAGCATAAGGATTTGTTTTGAGCACATCAATTAATCGCATACATAAAAGATAGGTCTAATCATTTCAGCAAAGCGCTCAAAATCCTCATCATCTTTTTCTTGGATGGTTTGGGAGGAAAAGGCATGGGTTTACGAACCCATGGTTCTCTTTCTTTACCATGTTTCCTAGCAACAAAGTCTCTCTTATCATAACGTTGATTCTTTGATTGTGGGTTATCAAGATCAACATCAGGTTCAATTTCTGCATCATTATCATTACTAGGTTGAGCATCATCATGAACATCATCATTATTATTTTCGCTAGGTTCATGTTCATTACCAGGTTGTGTTTCAGCATCAGACATAGATATATCATTTGGATTCTCAGGTGGTTCAGCAATAGGTTCGCTAGAAGTTTGCGAAGTCCTATCATTTTTCTTTTTCTTCCTTTTAGAAGAACTAGGCACATCAGTATTATTTCTCTGAGAATCTTGCTCAATTCTCTTAGGGTGGCCTTCAGGATACAAAGGTTCCTGAGTCATTCTACCAGTTCTAGTAGCCACTCTAATAGCATAATATTTTTCTTACTATTCATTTCATTGAGAAAATCATTTTGAGCCTTAAGTACTTGTTCTACTTGAGTGGTAACCATAGAAGCATGTTTGCTAATGAGTTTAAGTTCCCATCTAACATTAGCCATATAATCACCCAAGTGTTTAATCATATCGGAATCATATTTCAATTGTCTACCAAAATAAGCATTAAAATTTTCTTGTTTGACAATAAATTTATCAAACTCATCCAAGCATTGTCTAGCAGACTTATAGTGAGGAATACCACCTTCATCAAATCTATAGAGAGAATTTACCTTTACTACCTGTGTCGGGTTATCGAGATCAGGAGGTTCTTCAATAGGTAATGGATCAAGATCATATGTTTCTTCAATAGGCGGTAAATTAAGACCATGTATTTCTTCAATAGGAGGTAAATTCCTAACATCTTCAACTTTAATACCTTTTTCTTTCATAGATTTCTTTGCCTCTTGCATATCTTCAGGACTGAGAAATGGAACACCTCTCTTCTTCGGAGTTGGTTTAGGAATAAGCTCAGTAATTGGCTCAGGAGCTGGCTCGGGAGCTGGCTCAGGAGGTGCTCAATTATTTTCATTTGTCAACATATTATTCAATAAAAATTCAGCTTCATCCGGTGTTCTTTCCCTGAAAAGAGAACCAGCACAACTATCCAGGTAATCTCTGGAAGCATCGGTTAGTCCATTGTAAAAGATATCAAGTATTTCATTTTTCTTAAGAGGATGATCAGGCAAAGCATTAAGTAACTTGAGAAGCCTCCCCCAAGCTAGTGGGAGACTCTTTTCTTCAATTTGCAAAAAGTTGTATATTTCCTTTAAAGCAGCTTGTTTCTTATGAGCAGGGAAATATTTAGCAGAGAAGTAATAAATCATATCCGAGGGACTACGCACACAACCAGGATCAAGAGAATTAAACCATATCTTAGCATCACCCTTTAATGAGAACGGAAATATTTTAAGGATATAAAAGTAGCGAGATCTCTCATCATTAGTGAACAGGGTGGCTATATCATTCAATTTAGTAAGATGTGCCACAACAGTTTCAGATTCATAACCATGAAAAGGATCAGATTCAACCAAAGTAATTATATCTGGATCAACAGAGAATTCATAATCCTTATCGGGAGCATAAATAGGTGAAGTAGCAAAAGCAGGGTCAGGTTTCATTCTATCTCTAAGAGATTCTTTACTCCATTTAACTAATGACCTCTTAAGTTCAGTATCTATCTTTGCAGCAAAAATGGTTGCGTAAGATTCCATATCAAAAACATAACCCTCGGGAATAGCAGGCATATCTTCATCATCACTTTCATCAATATAATCAGTTTCAATAATTTCTTCCTCTCTAGCCCTAGAAATTTGTTCATCGTGAAATTCACCAAGGGGCACAGTGAGTATCAAGCATAGAAGTAGTTTCATCATAAGTATCATGCATAGCGAAGTGGCATCATCAATAACATGCGACATATCGTAGCGAATAGCGTAAGCGAGGTTTAGGTGTCGCAAGCTTACTCATAACGAAGGTGAATCAAGTGCGAGCTAGATGGCAGTTCCTTACCTCCCCTCGTAGTTGAGGGATAAATTTTTGTCTTAGCATCTTTCAAGTTCTTCATAGTGTCCAGCAGATATAAATCCCAAGTAACTCAAAGGATAGAGCTATGCTCCCCGGCAACGGCGCCAGAAATTAGTCTTGATAACCCACAAGTGTAGGGGATCGCAACAGCTTTTGAGGGTAAAGTATTCAACCCAAATTTATTGATTCAACACAAGGGGAGCCAAAGAATATTCTCAAGTATTAGCAACTGAGTTGTCAATTCAGCCACACCTGGATAACTTAATATCTGCAGCAAAGTAGTATGATAGTGGTGGTAACGGTAACAAAAGTAACGGAAGCAAAAGTAATATTTTTGGTATTTTGTAGTGATTATAACAATAGCAACGGGAAAGTAAATAAGCGTAAACTAGTATATGGAAAGCTCGTAGGCATTGGATCGGTGATGGATAATTATGCCGGATGCGGTTCATCATGTAACAGTCATAACGAGTTAACAATCGACCGCTCTACCACTGAGCTACTGAGGAACAAGGGGGGATTCGACCTTTCCTAAAAGAGTTTTGGTCTAACAGTTTTTTCTCGGAAGAAGAAAAAAATAAAAGAAAGAATAAAATATGAAAGAAAAGCGTCTTATTTTTTTTTCTTCTTCCGAGAAAAAACTGTTAGACCAAAACTCTTTTAGGAAATCAAAAAATCCAGATACAAATGCTGGTTTATTTTACCCTGAAACAGATATCTTTGTATCTTTTTTTTATTTCTTACTCATATTTATGAGATAATAAAATATGGCTATTTTTATTCGTCTCAATCTTTTTAATTGCCCTATTTTCCCCCGGGGGTCTTAATTACCACTACTTAGCTTTCAATTTGCCTCTGACCATCAAATTAAATGTGAATAACCCGTCCTCCTCTCTTTGAAACAAGGGGCGCTTCAGGTTCTGGAACAGGATCAGAGGTATCAAAAACTGCTAAGCAGTTTATGTACCTGCAGACGATTTGACCGACCCTGCCCCTGCCACAACATTTGCACTGAAAATTTCAAGTAGTTCTTAAATAAAAATAAAAAAGAAATTTTCTTCCTTCCAATTTTGTTTGCCCAAAAGACAACTTTTTTTACAATTCCCTTAATCGTCAAGCCCTTGCCAATTGATTTTGACTTGTTTGATCGAGAGCAGAGGCGAATTGTGCAACAGACGGACAAGTGGGTAATGTTGGGGTGAACCAAAAAAGTTTGGGTAGAGCCGGATCTAAGTGTTGGCTAGGTAAACGCGCAAAGGATTGAACAACCGGGATCCATTTACTTATGATACGTAGTTGGCATTGAGGTTGTCGCTCAACGGATAAAAGTTACTCTAGGGTAGGGTGACGCAGAACTAGCTCCAATTCATCAATGTAATGTAGGCATGTATTCCGAACATAGTCATACGTGCTTATGGAAAAGAACTTGCATGCCATCTTTTGTCCTACCCTCCCGTGGCAGCGGGGTCCTAATGGAAACTAAGGGATATTAAGGCCTCCTTTTAATAGAGAACCGGAACAAAGCATTAGCACATAGTGAATACATGAACTCCTCAAACTATGGTCATCACCAAGAAGTATCCCGATTATTGTCACTTCGGGGTTGTCGGATCATAACACATAATAGGTGACTATAGACTTGCAAGATAGGATCAAGAACTCACATATATTCATGAAAACATAATAGGTTCAGATCTGAAATCATGGCACTCGGGTCCTAGTGACAAGCATTAAGCATAGCAAAGTCATAGCAACATCAATATCAGAACATAATGGATACTAGGGATCAAACCCTAACAAAACTAACTCGATTACATGATAAATCTCATCCAACCCATCACCGTCCAGCAAGCCTACGATGGAATTACTCACGCACGGCGGTGAGCATCATGAAATTGGTGATGGAGGATGGTTGATGATAACGACGGCGACGAATCCCCCTCTCCGGAGCCCTGAACGGACTCCAGATCAGCCCTCCCGAGAGGTTTTAGGGCTTGGCGGAGGCTCCGTATCGTAAAACGCGATGATTTCTTCTTTCTGATTTTTTTTCTCTCCGAAAGCCAATATATAGAGTTGGAGTTCGCGTCGGAAGGTCTCTGGGGGCCCACGAGGTAGGGGGGCACGCCCAGGAGGGGGGGCGCCCCCCACCCTCATGGACAGGGTGTGGGCCCCCTGGTCTTCATCTTTGGCGAGGATTTTTTATTATTTTTTCTAAGATGTTCCATGGAGTTTCAGGTCATTCTGAGAACTTTTGTTTTCTGCACATAAAACAACATCATGGCAATTCTGCTGAAAACAGCGTCAGTCCGAGTTAGTTCCATTCAAATCATACAAGTTAGAGTCCAAAACAAGGGCAAAAGTGTTTGGAAAAGTAGATACGACGGAGACGTATCAATATATAGCAGCCTCTCACAAAATTCGTAAGTGTTGTTCGTGCTAAGGAACGCCAAGTCTACCTAGTGCGGTATGAGAAATTGGCAATGTTTTGCAAAGTATGTGGTCTAATTGGTCATGATCATAAAGAGTGCGGGCTGGGCGTTCATGATGAGAAGTCGATGAAGTTTGGGGACTGGCTGTACGCCGACCGCCCTAGTAGACCACGCTAGGAGTTGGCCCCGAGCAAATCTTCAGGCCCTCGGCCCTCTGGTAGGGCTGGGAGCCCGACTGCTCCTACTCCGACGATGAAAGAACGAACTGATGTCGAGATACTGGATACGGCGACTAGTCCTTTGAAACAGGGTAGCGGCCGGATGGATGTGGATAGGGAAGCAAGGAAGCGACTCAACATGGATGCTGCCGGTGATGGCCCTAGTACTGCTGCTGGTACCCCAAAGGCGTTGCTGGCCATAACAGATGGTAGTGGGATAGATGGCCAAGAGAACAAATCGCCGATTAGCAGTGACTCAAGTAACAAGCGGCCGAAGCTCTCACAGGACGGTGACAACAATGAGATATCGGCGGCCTCCCTCGAGGAGGACCGCCAGATGCAATCAATGTCTTGGCATGGAACTGCCGGGGGGGACCGCCGGACAGTTCTTGAGGTGTTGGCCCTCTCAAAAGCCAACAACCCCAAACTGGTCTTCCTTTGTGGGACCAGACAAATTTCTACCAAGGTGGAGAAGATGCGTTGGAGGCTCTGCCTCAAAGGTTTTCATGGTGTGAGTAGTGATGGGAGGAGTGGGGGTTTAGCTCTCTTTTGGGATGAATCCCTCACCGTGACAGTTCTTGAAGCTTGTAATCGCTTCATTGATGCCCGCGTTCTAGATGTTGGCTCGGGCATATCTTGGCGTGGCACTTTTGTGTACGGCGAACCGCGGGTGTAGAATCGGTAGCGCATGTGGGATCACCTCTGTCGCCTACGGGCTATTTCGCATGAACCATGGTTCGTCTGTGGAGATTTTAATGAGGCAATGTGGCAGCATGAGCATCTTTCGAGAACTATGCGCTCGGAGGTGCAGATGGCAGGGTTCAGAGACTTCCTAGAGACATGTGAGTTGGAGGATCTTGGTTTCTGTGGTCTTCCGTTCACATACAATAATGGTCAGGACACTCTGGGCAATATCCAGGTTTGATTAGATCGAGCATGTGCCGATGAGGCATGGCGTGATTTATTCCCAGTTGCGAGGGTGTTACATATGGCAACATCATGTTCTGATCATTCCCCGCTCCTGATCAACATCAAGGGAGTGCCAGTGCAGAAACGCCGGGCAGTATCTCCTCGCTACGAGATCATGTGGGAGCGGGATCTTATGCTTCCCCAAGTAATTGTTGGGGCCTGGGAGAAACATCGGCCGGTGGGCAATTTGTCTTTGGTGACTGAATCACTGGAGGAGGTGATGACAGAGTTAAGGAAGTGGAGCAAGGAGAATTTTGGCAATGTATTGAAGGAGATCGAGGTTCTTCGCACTCAGCTGGCTGATCTACAACCGACTGGTGCTGGCCGCGCTCTTCTCAGGGCAAAAAATGAATCAGCTGGATGAACTTCTATATAGGGAGGAGATGCTCTGGCTTCAGCGGTCCCGGATTACATGGTTGAAGGAGGGTGAACGAAACACTAAGTATCTACATCAGCGTGCAGTCTGGAGGGCGCGACGCAACCATATTCAGAGATTGTTGAAGTCTAACGGTTCCTGGTGTAGTGCGCCAACCGAGATGGAGAGGATGGCCCAATCCTACTTCTAGGAGATTTTCACAAAGGACCCGACTCTAGACCCTACTGAGGTTCTTGACTGCATTAATCCTATGGTCACGGAGGAGATGAATGAGGCCTTGTGTCAGGCGTATACAGATGAGGAGTGATACGTCTCCAACGTATCTATAATTTATGAAGTATTCATGCCATGTTTACACTAGTTTTGTATGATTTTGGTATGATTTGATTAGAACTAACCCGGACTAACGCTGTTTTCAGCAGAACTACAATAGTGTTGTTTTTGTGCAGAAATAAAAGTTCTCGGAATGCGCTGAAAATCAACGGATAATTTTTCTGGAAAATATGAAAAATACTGGAACAAAAATCTACCAAGGGGAGTCCCGTGGGCCCCACGAGGGTGGGGGGCGCGCCCCTGTGCCTTGTGGACTGTCCGTGGGGCCCCCTGACTTGTTCTCGACGCCAACCTCTCCTATAAATACAGAAACCTCCGGAAATTAACCTAGATCGGAAGTTCCGCCGCCGCAAGCCTCTGTAGCCACGAGAAATCAATCTAGGCCCTCTCGGGCACCCTGCCGGAGAGTGCCATCATCACCGTAGGCCATGGGGAAGGATCTCAGAGGAGCCATCACCGCCATGAAGGCCAAGGACCAGATTGGGAGCCTCTCCCCATCCAGGGGGGAGGCCATGGAGGAGGAAGCACAATGGGGAGAACCTCTCCTCCTCTCTCTTGGTGGTGACGGAGTGCCATCGAGAGAGGAATCATCACCGTGGTGATCGTCTTCATCAACATCACCATCCTCATCTCTTTTACGCGGTCCACTCTCCCGCACCCCGCTGTAATCCCTACTTGAACATGGTGCTTTATGCCACATATTATGATGCAATGATATGTTGCCATCCTGTTTTGAGTAGATATCCTTTGTTTTTGGGTTGATTGATGATCTAGATTGGTATGAGTTGTATTTTTTATTTTGGTGCTGTCCTATTGTGCCCTCCGTGTCGCGCAAGCGTGAGGGATTCCCGCTGTAGGGTGTTGCAATATGTCCATGGTTTGCTTATTGTCTGCGTTGCGTGAGTGACTAAAACACAAACACGGATAAGTGAGTCATGGCGTATGGGAATAAAGAGGACTTGATGCTTTAATGCTATGGTTGGGTTTTACCTTAATGATCTTTAATAGTTGTGGATGCTTGCTAGAGTTCCAATCATAAGTGCATATGATCCAAGAAGAGAAAGTATGTTAGCTTATGCCTCTCCCTCATATGAAATTGCAATAGTGATTACCGGTCTTGTTAACAATTGCCTAGGATAATTCCGCACACCGATCCATCATTATTCCACACTTGCTATTTATAATATTTAGTAATATGTTCTAACTTTATGATAACAGCACCTACTTTTATGTTTTAGCTCTTCGATATCATGCGAAGTTATCCTCTTCATACCCACAACGTAGTTTTATTTCTCGTTTCTACTTGGAAGAAAATGTTGGGTATACGTAGAGTCGTATCAGTGGCAGATAGGACTTGAGAGAATATTGATTTTACCTTTAGCTCCTTGTGGGTTCGACACTCCATACTTATCACTTCCACCTTTGGGAATTGCTACGATGATTCCCTGCACTTGGGGATTATCAAGGAGATCTCAAATGCTCTATTTCAGATCGGGCCATTGAAGGCCCCGGGGTGTGATGGTTTTCCGGCTAGGTTCTACCAGCGAAACTGGGGAGTTCTCAAGGGCAAAATTATTGCAGTGGTGAAGGATTTCTTTGTGACAGGTATTATGCCAGAGGGCACTAATGATACGGCCATTGTGATGATTCCCAAAGTATCCCATCCTATGGAGCTGAAGGATTTTCGACCAATAAGCTTATGCAACGTGGTTTATAAAATAGTCTCCAAATGCATGGTGAATAGACTGCGACCTTTTCTATCAGAGCTCATCTCTGAAAACCAGAGTGTGTTCATCCCATGGAGACTGATTACTGATAACTCTATTATTGCTTTTGAGTGTATTCACCACATACAGTCTCT
Organism: Aegilops bicornis; assembly: GCA_021605145.1. Taxonomy (NCBI): domain Eukaryota; kingdom Viridiplantae; phylum Streptophyta; class Magnoliopsida; order Poales; family Poaceae; genus Aegilops; species Aegilops bicornis. The sequence goes on along the minus strand of CM038674.1, from coordinate 601,340,434 downwards.
TAAGAGTAACTCACCGCCTCTCTGTGCTTATAAGCTTGATTTATCTAAGGCGTATGATCGTGTGGATTGGGTGTTCTTGGAAAGGGCTCTGGCCAAGTGGGATTTCTCTTAGCATTGGATCTCTCGTGTTATGTCTTGTGTTTGCTCGGTGAAGTATTTTGTTAAGTTCAATGGTAAATTATTAGAGACCTTTTCCCCGTCAAGAGGACTTCGTCAAGGTGACCCTTTATCACCCTTTCTCTTCCTATTTCTGGTTGATGCTCTATCTGCTCTGATCAACAAGGCTATGAGGGAGGAGGGTCTCCAAGGGGTCAAAATTTGCAGGAATGCGCCTGTCATATCTCATCTACTTTTTGCGGATGATTCACTCTTATTCTTCCATGCCTCAGAAAAACAGGGAGTCTTGGTTAAAGGTTTGTTGAACACTTATGCGATAGCGACTGGCCAACTGATAAACCCATCGAAGTGCTCCATCCCTTTTTCAGATAACTGCTTACCTAGTGTGGTTCAGGAGGTGAAAGGTGTGTTGCAGGTTTCACAGCAAGTGTTTGAACCCAAGTACTTGGGTCTGCCAGTTCCAGAAGGACGAATTCATAAAGATAATTTTGAATCAGTCCAAGAGAGATTAAGGAAGAGACTTATTGACTGGAGCGAGCAGTATGTTTCCTCTGGTAATAAGGAGATTTTGATCAAAGCTGTAGCTCAAGCCATCCCGGCATATGTCATGAGTGTTTTCAAACTTCCGGCCTCGGTTTCTGATGAACTGACACGCATGATACGACAGTATTGGTGGGGTGTTGAAAATGGGAGAAAGAAAATGGCATGGATGAGCTGGGATAAATTAAGACTTCCTAAGTCCATGGGTGGCATGGGTTTTAGGGATATGAGAGCTTTCAACCAAGCCTTGTTAGCTAAACAAGCTTGGAGATTGTTAGACTCGCCGGATAGTTTATGTGCTCGACTTTTGAAGGCGAAATATTACCCCTCTGGTCAGATGCTGGATACTGTTTTCTCAAGCAATGGATCAGCCGTATGGAAGGGTATATTACATGGTATTGAACTGGTAAAGCGTGGAATTATTTGGAGAGTGGGCAATGGTGCAAGCATCCGGACCTGGTGGGATCCTTGGATCCCAAGACCTTTCCCGTTCCGGCTTGTCTCGCCGAAGGGAACCTGCCGCCTTAACCGCGTGTCAGACTTCCTGGATGACAGCGGCGCCTGGCGTGTGAACAGGCTACGAGAGCACTTCTGGTTGATGTATGTGGAATGCATACTGATGATCAGAACGTCTCCACGGTTGCAGGCGGACTTTTTGTCTTGGTTTCCGGAGAAGAGTGGAACATTTACGATGAAAAGTGCCTATAAGCTGGCCACATATGATCATAATATCGCCCATGCTAACGGTGCCTCCAGTGCCAACCCGGACGGGAAAAGATGAAAATCACGGCTTGGAGGATTGTTACGGGGAATCTGCCGACCCAACAATGCAAGAGCTATAGGCATGTTGCAACACATTCTACTTGCCGGCTTTGCGGTGTGGAGGAGGAAACCACATTCCATGCTTTGACCGCATGTTCGCAGGCAAGGATGTTGTGGGTAAATATGCACTGACGGCGGCCTATTCCAGGTGACGATCTTCTTATTGATAACAGAACGAAATGGTTTCTAAATTTACTCAACAATTGCTTAGCGGATGTCGAAGACATGTTGATAATGCTTGTCTCGAGGATTTGGCAAGTACGCAACGACATATACCATGGCAAGGACCCTCCACCGGTTCTGGCCTCAGTCGACTAGCTGGACAGCTACTATCGATCTATCAAGCTTGCTTCCAAGTTCTCCATGGATGAAATCATAAAGGGCAAGATGCCAACAATGCTGCCAGCGCCGTTGAAGCATCAGGGTACGCCGGCGGTGCCGTGGCCCGCCCCGGACGCTGGTAGGGTGGCCCTTTCTGTTGACGGATCTTTCCAGGCCGCCGATGGCTCTGCGGCTGCTGGCATGGTTCTAAGGAGCAGTGACGGGGCGATCATCTTTGCAGCATATCGCTTCATCTTCCATTGCAATGATCCTCTTGAAGCGGAGCTGCATGCACTCATGCAAGGTATGGCTTTGGCCATCCAACACTCCAATCGCCTGGTGGTGCTGCAATCAGACTCGTCAGAAGCATTGTCTTGCCTGTCGACTAACGCGCTACTTCGGTCTGCTTATGGCCAGTTAGTCATGGAGATCAAACACTTAGCTGGTATTAGGGAGCTTTATCCTCAGAAAATTAGTCGTTCTCAAAATAGAGTTGCCGATCGATTGTCGTTCTATAGCCGATCGGAGCGAGCCACCGCTGTTTGGTTGGGCTTGGTTCCACCTTGTATCGAGGACTTATGGCCTCTCGACTATAACTCTATAATTTTGCAATAAAACTCCCTTTACCCCCGCAAAAAAAAGAGAAGAACAAATGTACTTTTCGCGTAAACAAATATGTGCTTTCAGAAGAAGCAGATTAATGCTCTCGTGAAGGCACATGTATTTTTTCTGAGAAGCACATTTCTCGCGGAAGCAAATATCTACTTTCCGGGACGAACCAACCGGCACCACCATGCAAAGCCGCATCGGCCGGCACGCTCGTCTCATCTCATCAACCGCCCAACTCGGATTATGGCGACCGGGACCTTGCTGGGATTTGCCAAAGGCTGGCTCGTACTACAGGCAGCATGCAACAGTGGGCAAGGGAGGTGTTTGGGTCTATTAGAAGACAGATCAAGACCCTTAAATCCCAGCTGGTGGAGGCAAAAGTCCGTGCGCAAACCACTGGGTATTCGCATGAGATCAAACAGATTGAGAATCAGCTTCAAGAAGTGTATGAGCGTGAGGAGATCTTCTATCGGCAACGATCCTGGGTCGATTGGCTGAAGGCGGGGGACCAGAACACGAAATACTTCCAAAACCGTGCCTCCCACCGCAAGGGGAAGAACACTATTCAGGCCTTGAGGAGAGAAGACGGATCCAAGTGTACTGTGGATGATGAGATGCGGGATATGGCAGCTGCTTTTTATGAGAAACTTTTTTCTTCAGAGGGTTCCTCGGGGGTTGATGGGCTGTTAGACAAGATTGTGCCTTGTATTGGTGATGACATGAATAGTAAGCTTTCTGAAGCAATCACCTACAAGGAGATTGAAGCCGCCCTGTTCCAGATGGGGCCCACAAAGTCGCCGGGGCCAGACGGCCTCCCTCTCTTCTATCAACGGTGTCGGTGTCAAAACCGGTGGATCTCGGGTAGGGGGTCCCGAACTGTGCGTCTAGGTGGATGGTAACAGGAGACAAGGGACACGATGTTTTACCCAGGTTCGGGCCCTCTTGATGGAGGTAAAACCCTATGTCCTGCTTGATTAATATTGATGATGTGTGTTACAAGAGTGGATCTACCACGAGATCAAAAGAGGCTAAACCCTAAAAGCTAGCCTATGGTATGATTGTTGTTCGTCCTACGAACTAAAACCCTCCGGTTTATATAGACACCGAATAGGGTTAGGGTTACACAGAGTCGGTTGATCTACATATCCGTATCGCCAAGCTTTCCTTACACGCCAAGGAAAGACCCATCCGAACACGGGACGAAGTCTTCAATCTTGTATCTTCATAGTCTTGGAGTCCGGCCGATGATGATAGTTCGGCTATCCGGACACCCCCTAGTCCGGAACTCCCTCAGTAGCCCCTGAACCAGGCTTCAATGACGACGAGTCCGGTGCACATGTTGTCTTCGGCATTGCAAGGCGGGTTCCTCCTCCGAATACTTCATAGAAGGTTTTGAACACAAGGATAGTGTCCGGCTCTGTAAAACAAGTTCCACATAACACCGTAGAGAGAATAATTTCTGCACAGATCTGCTGACGTATTCCGCAGCGTGACATCACACCACGGCCAGGCCTTTATATGAATCGTTTTTTTATTGTTCCACCTCAGCATGTTTAGCGAGGCGGTTTCCTTGGCACGTCTTATCAAAGCGTAGATCGTGCCCCCTTATTCCGGGATTCTCATCAATACGGACGTGGGTAACCCAACCATGCCCGTGGGCCTTCCTTCTCTATCGAAGGTGAGTCCTAATCGACCACGGGGTGGGCTCTTGGTATTCAAGCTCTTTATGATGAGACCAAGGCCCTCTTCTTATTTACACCCCCCATCAAGTTTGCCTCGCTCTTCGAGTTCCAACACCCAAAGCTTCAGACTCAGGCGCTTCGGACTTTCGACGATGTCCGGCTCCGACCAGCATGGCCGATGGATGTCTTCCTCCGTCACAGAAGAAGATGTGCTAAAGTTGCGAGACGCCAGGTATCTAACCGGCGAGATCTCGCATAGGCTGCCCGCCTCGAGGTAGGTCATTCCCACTCCACGAGCCCGGCGAGAACGTGGTGTTCGTGTCCCACTTCCTTCGGGTTTAGGCTTCCCGACGGATCCCTTTGTGCGGGGCTCATGTTTTATTATGGGCTTGATTTCCATGACTTGAATCCGGAGTCCATCCTCCATATCTCGTCATTCATTGTTGTATGTGAGGGCTTCCTCCATATTACCCCCCACTTTGGATTGTGGCTCAAGACCTTCAAGGTGGAACCAAAGATGATCAAGGGGCAACAAGCACAGTGCGGAGGGGCGGTCATAAGCAAATGTGCTGAGGCTCCATGGCCCGAGGGCTCTTTTCAAGAGGAGCTTGGTTTGTGGCAACGGGAGTGGTTTTATATCACCGCTCCCAGGGGCACCAAATGGGCGGCGCTCCCTGCCTTCCGCTCACGTCCACCACAGCGGCTGGCATCATGGGTCAACGAGGGGCTCGACCGGGGTCGTCCAAGGGCGTTCCTGCTGCGAGGCCGTATTCGAGACCTCCGGGAAAGAGGGATCAATCTGGTTGCGATGGCGCAGGTTATGGTGATCCGGCGTCTTCAGCCTGCAAGAACGCCGCCTCCGCTTGTGGGAATTCAATCCGGAGGGACCGCGGGCTCTCCAAAATTTTATGGGCACGACGCCCGTGGAGATGTATAAATTGTTCTTCGGATCACAAGAGAAGTGTCCGGACCTGACTGAGGACGCAGGACTAAGCTGCAATCGCCCAGATACTCAAGTAAGTAGTCCTGTAACCGGACAAGCTGTTCATTCATTTATTATATATATGCCCTTTAAAGGAGCCGTTTCTTGAACAGGAGTGGATAGCCAAGGCAAAGTTAATAAGGTGTCCGGCTCCCCTCCCAGAGACCACGCCGGATCCCATGCTGACCAAGATGTTGAAGGTCGCGCCCTTTGAAGAAGGCGAAGGGAGGAGCAGGGGAGCAACTGCCTCTGCGAAGGAGGCTATCAAGGAAGGAGGGATTAAGAGTCCCACCTTCCGAGGAGAGAAGAGGACTGCTTCAGAAGATCCGGAGGTCAAGGCCTCAAAGAGGGAAGGAATCTTGGAGAGAGTCCCGGCTGGGAAGTAACCCAGCCGCACTATTTCCCCAAGGGATCAGCCCTCCAGTGAGCCGTAAGTAAAAAGAAGGGGTCTTGTAAATAAGGAACATCCTGTATTTATTCTGAAGATAACGAAATTGTACCTTATAGTTCGGACCTCAGCCCTTCTCAGCAGAGCTCGTCTTGAGGATCTTCTTCCGGGATGATGGAGAGCGAAACGCCTCCACCTGTCGCACCCTCATGTGAAGCGGACGACCCGGAGGTGTCGTCGTGGAGGGTTCCCCCAAGTCCGGCGAGCGGCTATTTCAGAGGATCACCGTGCTCTAATGGGTACGGTGATTGAAAGAATTGCATCCGCGGAGAGCGGATTGCATGAAGCCGTCAGAAGCTTACTGACGGGGTTTGAGGTACGCAAAAATGATGTACCTTCTAACAGTTATGCATATAAAATGCGCCCTGTATAGATAGTAACCCCTGAGACTTGGTATGTTGTCAAAATTGACAATGTGCCGAGGATCAAATCTCAGTTATAACATATCGCCGCTCCTGAACAGGTGGCGGGGCGTCCGGAGGCCAGCCGGACTGCTGAATATGCCGAACTAAAGCGGCAACTTGACGAGGCGGATGCGGACATCGCGCTGGTCAATAAACGGTTTGATGAGTCACAAGGTATGTGACCTCTATCCGGAGACCTTGCAAGGGAGCTTGACGCCCATGTCTTACTGTTTGTATGCTTAATGCAGATGGTGCCGCTGTTGTGGAGGAGTTGCGGGCAGAACTCGCCCGAGCGAAAGAGCAAGCCAGAATTAGTAATGCAGCCAGTAAAAAGGCGGCGAAGAGCTAGAAGCTGAGCGGGCTGCTCACCGCCGAAGCAAAGAGGAGATGGCCGATATGGCCAAAAGTTAAGGAATACTACCGATCGCTGCGCCGGTTCTTGAAAAGGAACGTCAAAGCGGAACAAGAGGGCCTAAAGAAGGCCGCCACGAATCCAAGAATGCCCAATCGGCTTTGAGAGCTGCCAAGGAGGAGCTGAGTCAGGCCGGGCAATTGCGGTGGAAAACCGTTTACGCTGCGGAGGAAATATACAGATCCAAAGTATGCTCGGTTGGATAAATTGTGGAGTTCAGAGGATGCTTATACGGACTTGGCGGCGTGAGCCATTGAGCACTTCCGCGGCGGAAGGGGCCTGAAGGGAAGAGCTATACTGGTCGCAATTCCATAGTCCGGGCGTCCTCTGCTGCTGACCGATCGGTTGGCCGAATGGGCCGAGCTGAATCGATTGTCCGGATTTGCCATGAAGCATGTCTTGACTCACTTGTGGCCGGACGGAACCCAGCCGAAGAGCTATTTTGGTTTAGTGCAGCAGTTTCTTAGTGCGGTGCCGCGTATCGACGCAATGAAGCGATCGGCGTGTATTGAGGGAGCGCGGATGGCTCTTGCCCGTGTCAAGACATCTTGGGCGTAGATGAAGGCCAGCACGTTGCATCCCAGGATTCGGACAAAGGCCGAGTACCTGCCAAGCACTACTTTGAAGAAGTCCTGCCGGGCGCTCGTTTAATAGAAACGAAGTGCTCGAAGGATATTATGTTTAAATGACATGTATGATTTGTGAAAACAATGTTTAATGTAATATAAGTGCTTTTTATACTTGTGCGTTCAAGTAGTAAACTACTCCCTGTGCGGTCGTTTATGTATATGTGTATATAACACGAAAGATGGCAGTCCTTGGCTTAGCCCCCACGCACATAGTGCGGGGTGTCTGCAAAAAAGCTCTTTTTCACACTTAATCCAACGTCTTGGTCCTGTTAAGGAGGTGATAGCGTAGCAAACCAGAACAACCGGACTATAATGCTTTATCACTTTCACTTAGCCATAGGAGTTCGAGGGTGGGGCTACTATATAGCCCACAGGGCACCGCACTCTCCCGAATTCGAGTGCGTATGTGCTGACTGAAAACCGGTCCTTCGTTAATGCGGAGGAATCCTAAACATTCACTGTGAGTCATCGAGTGGTTGACCAGTCTCTCGCTATATCATGACAGTCAGTTTTCGGCTTTCTCTCTTGAGGTGCTCGCCCGGCGAACCGGGGCACAATCGTAGTAGTTCTCCACAGTGCCGCGTTAGCCGTGAAAAGCAGGAACGTAAGGCAACAAAACACAGGAGCCGGGCAACCCAACATTTGACCAAAGACATGATTCGGAGCTGATGCATATAAGGCCTAACTCGAGACGCCGAATACTCCCTAAGGTATTCGGTCTTTTATGAAAATGGGAAAAATAATGCCCTAAGCCCCTTGTGTCCAGTGCAGCATAAAAATTCTGTGCGGCCAATGCCAAAGCACCAGCCTCCTCCTCGGTTATATTAAGGAACCGGGGGAATGTATATCAACAAGAGACAGTGAAAAAAGGTTTAAGCAGGGTCTTAATCTAAAAAGAATCCTTGCAATGGGTCCCTGCTGCACGTCTGCGCATGTATCTCCGTTGTGCCGTATCCTGGACGGGTGTAGCACGTTGTTCATCTGTAAAAGAGAGGAACTTAGTTTGAAAGAAAAAGGATCGTGCGAAAGATGTACTTAATATTAACTGAACAGAGTACGGTTCAAAGAATAAAATTGAGCTCTATTGTCTCTTGTTATACATGCATATAGCCCCTCGTATGGGGGTATGCCGCTAGTAGGCGCCGGACTCGTCTAGCCGTGTCCGGGGTTTGAATGACCAATTTCAGGTTCTTTGCCTAGTGGAGCGGATAGGCATGGAGCCGTCGATGCAAGATCCCTTCTTCCGTGCTCGAGTAACACTTAATAATTCCTTTTAACGAGATGATGCCGCGTGGACCGGGCATTTTAAGTGTTAGAGATGCATAATGCGGTATTGCGTTAAAGCGGGCGAAAGCTTCGCGTCCCAATAGTGCTTGATGGCTACTTTTAAGCAGGCGACATGGAAGAGTAACCTTTCGCGACGAAAGTTGTCGGATGAACCAAACACAACTTCTAGCAGTATGGAGCCCGTGCAAAGGGCGTATGGGCCTGGCAGTACTCCTTTAAAGGAGGTGTTGCTATGGCAAATTTTGGTTGGGTTTATCCCCATCCTGCGGATTGTGTCCTGATATATCAGGTTTATGTCACTGCCGCCATCCATGAGGACATGAGTAAATTGGAATCCGTCGATTATAGGATCCAATATCAAGGCAGTCCATCCTGCGTTCCGGATATTATCAGAATAGTCCTGATGGTCGAAGGTGATTGGTTTTGACAACCAGTGTGCGGCGCGCTTTTTGGGGGGCGCCGCTCTGTATTTCCTTTTGATCACGTGAAGTCAGTTTACTGTTTTGATCTTCTATGGGAAAGTTTTTTGTTTTCCGAGGCTCTGCTTGTGGTGCTTTTGGGTTTCGTCACTTTCACTTGGTGTGTCGAGCCCCTTGTGTTCGGCGTTAAGTCGGCCGGACTGCTTGAAGACCCAACAATCTCTGTGGGTATGGTTTGCAGGCTTCTCGGAGGTACCATGTATTTGACACAGTCTATCCAGAATCTTGTTTAGGTTGGATAGCTCGTCACTGTTATCCTTTAGGGGCAGTTTTTTGTTGTTCGACCGAGAGCTTTTGAATCCGGCGTTGACCGCCGTACTATTTGGGTCATTTTCCTTATTCCGGCGCTGATCTTTTCTGTGTCGTGATTTCCCATTTCCATCCCTGATTTCGGATGTACTCGGGTTGCTGGTGCTGCATCTAGCCAGCCAGCTATCTTCCCCTGCGCAAAAGCGTGTCATGAGGCTTGTTAGTGCGGCCATTGTTCTTGGCTTTTCTTGGCGAGGTGTCTGGCGAGCCATTCGTCTCGGACGTTGTGTTTGAAAGCTGCTAAGGCTTCGGCGTCCGGACAGTCGACTATTTGGTTCTTTTTAGTAAGTAACCTGTTCCAGAATTTCTGGGCTGACTCTCCGAGCTGTTGTGTTATGTGACTTAGATCGTCTGCGTCCGGAGGGCGGACGTAAGTCTCCTGAAAATTTGCCCGAAATGCATCCTCAAGCTCTTCCCAGCTTCCAATGGTATTTTCGGGGAGGCTCTTAAGCCAATGCCGAGCTGGCCCTTTGAGTTTAAGGGGTAAGTATTTTTCTGGCGTGGAGATCATCTCCTCTAGCCATGTGTATGTGCAGTATGTAATCCTCAATCCAGACTCCGGGGTCTGTTGTTCCTCGTATGCCTCTATGTTTACGGGTTTGAATCCCGCTGAAATTCATGATCCAGCACCTCATCGGTGAAACATAGGGGTGTCTGCGCCCTATATTTGGGTGTGCCGTAGTTTTGAATTTTGGCGTGTTGCTTGCTTTGTGGCGTGCTTTCTTGGCCCATAGATGGACCTAACTGGGCCATCCTTTTGATGTGAATCCTTAGGCGGATCGCATATTGGCTTGTGTGCGGCACCATTCGCCGCTCTATTTTTGCCGTGAGGTCATCCATCCGACCGGGTGGCCTTCTTGCTTCTTAATTGTGGGGGCTCTAAGGCCTCCTCGTCAATTCAGGCGATAGCTTTCTTTTCGGGTAGCTCTTTGTTCGCGAATGTCGCCGTGCTTATTCTGTGATGCTGAATACTTTGCTCCATCTGATCCTGAGTGCATCTTCCGCTGTTTTGAGCTTCCGCTTCTGTTTTTTCAGGCTACGCGCAGTGGCACGAGCCTTTTCTGGAGGTCATTTTGCTCCAATGGTTTGTCCGGCGTGAGGTCGTCCGGACTGTTGTCTTCGTCGGGGACATATTGTTTATCCAAGTTGTCTTGTTCGGACGATTGCTCGATAGCTTGTTCGTTGTCCACCGGTTCGCCCTGCTCTATGGCCGGGTCTTTGTTGAGGCGGGACTTTGTTCGGCGTTTACGTTGCCATTTTGACTGCTTTTGAGGATTTATCCTTCGTGGTGTCCTGCTTTTCCTCGTCTTCATTTCCTTTAGGTGTATCCACCATGTATACATCATGGGATGAGGTTGTCCGGCATCCTATAGGTGTTGGTTCATTGTTGTCTCCTACATCGTCGTCCATACCGTCGATGTCTTCGGAGTCGAAATCGAGCACGTCGTGTAAGCTTTCGACAGTGGCTATGAAGTGGGTGGTGGGTGGGCATTGAGTTTCTTCATCGTCCGCATCCCAACCTTCCTGTTCGTAGTCCGGCCAGGCTCTCCGGATAAAGAGAGAGACTTTAGTGAGTTCGAGGATGTCGCCAAGGGCGAAGTCTTTGGAAGATGTCCGCGGCCGTGAACTCCATAACGGGCGCCCAATCGGATTCGATTGGCAAGGGCGCGGAGGGTTCGGAGTCCGGAGAGGAGTCCGGCACCCTGGAGTTGAGGTATTCGCAAAGGACAGGGATAGAGTTCGGCTCAATCGCCGTAGGGATCGTCGCCCCCGAGGCGGTGTCCAACCACTCGTCCTCGATCGGGGAATCCGGCTCTGGATTTAGGGTCGGAGCAGATGCTGGTGCGGCCTCCAGGGTACTATTCGGCTGCAGAGCTAGATCATGCCCATCGAAACAGTGCGGCACGCTCGGCTGCGGCTCGAATCCGTCGACGATCAAGTCTCCGCGGATATCGGCCGTATAGTTCAACTTCCAAATCTGACCTGATGGCCAGGGGCGTAGCTTTTGATCTGCTCCAGATGGCCAAGCGAATTGGCCCGCAGTGCAAAGCCGCCGAATACGAAGATCTGTCCAGGGAGAAAGGTCTCACCCTGGACTGCGTCGTTGTTGATGATCGAAGGAGCCATCGGGCCTATCGGTGACGCGACGGAGGAACTCTCAATGAAAGCACCAATGTCGGTGTCAAAACCGGCGGATCTCGGGTAGGGGGTCCCGAACTGTGCGTCTGGGCGGATGGTAACAGGAGACAAGGGACACGATGTTTTACCCAGGTTCGGGCCCTCTTGATGGAGGTAAAACCTTACGTCCTGCTTGATTAATATTGATGATGTGTGTTACAAGAGTGGACCTACCACGAGATCAAAAAGAGGCTAAACCCTAGAAGCTAGCCTATGGTATGATTGTTGTTCGTCCTACGGACTAAAACCCTCCGGTTTATATAGACACCGGATAGGGTTAGGGTTACACGGAGTCGGTTACAATGGTAGGAGATCTACATATCCGTATCGCCAAGCTTGCCTTCCACGCCAAGGAAAGTCCCATCCGGACACGGGACAAAGTCTTCAATCTTGTATCTTCATAGTCTTGGAGTCCGGCCGATGATGATAGTTCGGCTATCCGGACACCCCCTAGTCCGGAACTCCCTCAAACGGCACTGGCCGGTGCTAAAAGATGATGTTTGTTCTGCTGTTCGTGATTTCTTGGGTGGAGCACCAGCTCCGGACTCGTTTAATGCCACGGTGATTGTCATGATTATGAAGGTTAACTCACCGGAGTTGCTTTCCCAATTCCGGCCGATCAGTCTATGCAATGTTCTGTACAAGATCGCCTCCAAAGTCCTTGCAAATAGGCTGAAGAGTATCCTCCCGATCATCATCTCGGAAGAACAAAGTGCTTTTGTCCCAGGCCGTCTCATTACTGACAACGTCCTTGTGGCTTACGAGTGTGTGCATGCCATCCGCAAGAGGAAGAGAAAGAAAAGTTTGTGTGTTGTTAAGCTGGACATGATGAAAGCGTACGACCGGGTGGAGTGGTCTTTCTTAGAGCAAATGTTGTACCGTTTTGGTTTTGCTCCTGAATGGGTTGGTATGGTGATGAGGTGTGTTACCACAGCCTCCTTTTCTGTCGAGATGAATGGTGGCCTTTCAAGATGTTTCAACCCGTCTCGTGGTCTTCGGCAGGGATGCCCAATATCCCCTTACCTCTCTCTATTCTGTGTGGAAGGATTCTCTGCTTTGCTCAGATCTGCCCAGGAGGATCAGTCTTTCAGAGGAGTGTCATTTGGGAGCACTGGCCCTCATGTGACCCACCTACTCTTTGCAGACGATAGCATCGTTTTCCTTGAGGGCTCTCGAGCTAACATGGAAACCTTGAAAGGCATCTTGGAGCAATACGAAGCTGCATCTGGTCAAAAAGTCAACCTGCAGAAATCATCTATTTTCTTTGGAAAGGGGTGTTATGATGAGTGTAAAGCTGAGTTGAAACCAGTTATTGGAATATCCTCTGAAGCTCTTAGTGAGAAATATCTAGGCCTCCCCACACAGGTGGGGCGGTCGAAAGATGGCACGTTCAAGTATGTTACTGAGAGTTCTAAAGGTAAATCTCGTGGCTGGAAAGGGCAGGGCCTATCCAAAGCGGCCAGGGAAGTCCTTGTCAAGTCTAACCTCCAAGCGATTCCCACTTTCACCATGGGTTACTTCCAACTTACCAAGAAGATGTGCTGGAACCTGACTTCTATTTCGTCCAAATTCTGGTGGGGAGCAATCAATTGGGAACGGAAAGTGCACTGGATATCGTGGGAGAAGATGTGTGAATCTAAACGTGTGGGTGGCTTGGGCTTTAGGGATCCCGAGGCTTTTAACCAAGCCCTTTTGGCTAAATAAGCGTGGCGCATTGCCCAGTACCCTAACTTGTTGTGTGCAAGGGTTTTGAAAGCCAGATACTTCAAGGATTGTTCGATAATGAATGCTTATTGTCCTTCATCGGGCTCATATACATTCAGAAGTATCATCCACGGTCGTGATCTGCTCCACGAGGGTTCCATCTGGCGCATAGGGGACGGCTCAAGAGTTAACATACATCACAACAATTGGATTCCGCGGAGTGGAAGCCTTCAGCCACTGGGCCAAGTCTTCCTCCCGGGTGTTACAAAGGTTTCCGACTTGCTGAACCATGATGGTTGCAGCTGGGATGCAGCGAAAGTGTTTGCTATGTTCTCTCCTGATGATGCCAAGGATATTAAGCAGATTGCGATTTGTGGCCCTGGTGTTGATGACTTCATGGCCTGGAACTACACGAAGAATGGTGAGTTTACCGTCCGCTCGGCTTACCACCTGAAGATGGATATGAAGAAAGATCGTGGGGGACGACCAGAGGGGTCGTCTTCGCTCAGCAAGCATCGCGGATTCATGGCCATGTGGGACACTGACGCTCCAAACAAGACGAAGATCCACCTTTGGCGCCTCGTCCGAAACGGTCTTGCTGTAGGAGCGGAGCTTCATCGGCGTCGGATCAAGCGTGGCGTGTTCTGCACTGTGTGTGGCAGGGAAGAGATAATTCTTCATCGGTTTTGGGGCTGTCAACACTCAATTCAGTTCTGGCGTGTTCTGAAGGAGCGGGGTGAAGTTGGTGTGCCAGCCCCCCCCCCCCCCCCGCTGCACCTTTCCTCTCATGGTGCTTTGGCTCGTTGGATGTTGGAATGGCTTTCGGAGGTGCCGGCTGACGAGCGATCGACTGCAACCCAGGCCATCTACGGCCTCTGGCTAGCAAGGAAAGAGGCGAGGGATGGCGTTCGGATCGCTGCTCCTCAGGATGTGGCCGCAAAGGTGCTTTCTTGTTTACGAGACTGGAAGATGGTGCATGAGCCGACGGCGGCTCGTGCCCCTGCTCCTATGGTCTCCCAGCGATGGTCACCGCCGGAGGAGGGCTGGACTAAGGCCAACTCTGACGGGGCTGTGGCGCGGAACCAGGGGAAGGGTGGAGGTGGTCTCATCCTGCGTGATCACAACAGGGGTTTCGTTGCTGGTGCATGCCAGTTCTTCCCGTCTGTGTCTGACCCGGAGTCCACGGAGGTGCTGGCCTGCGCAAAAATGCTGGAGGTTGCAAAGTCTTGTAATGTGCAAAAAATCCATGTGGAGTTGGACTGCTAGGGTGTGGTGCACATGCTCCAGGATCGGGCGAAGAATCTATCACCGTTTGGCCCTTGGGTGGAGGCAATAAAGGAATCCCTGCGAAGCTTCACATAGTTTAGAGTATCCTGGGTTCATCGCTCTGCCAATATCGCTGCTCGTAAACTTGCAAAGGTAGCTGTGGGTGAGGAACGAAGCAATGTCTCTACTCCTAATGTCTCAGTTGGTAGGTTGCGTTTCGGGTTTTATTTTCGTCCCACCAAACCCGGCCTATTTTGGTATTTCTTTGGTACTACTTCCCACCTCTCTCCCAACCGCGAAAAACCAAAAAAAACCCTGATATGGACTCCCGCACCTGCACAACCTCCCGTTATTATCATCTGAGATGAACGTAAAAAAAACACGAAAACCGCTGGCCACAGACCGGCGAAGATTAACCAGCGAAAAAAAAACGGGATTAGTCTCGAACGAGTACTCGTGCCCTCGAGCGAGGTCTCGCGGTGATCTTGCGAGTACCAAACGCAGACAGTGCCCTCCTTCGCCCGCCGCCGCCCATCGGTCCTTCCCCGCCATCCCACTGCCTGACTCCATTGCTCCGGCGCTGGTCCTGTGCACAACTGCCCGCTGAGCGCTTCGAGGATCCGGCGCGGATCAATACCGCCGATATCCATCGCGCCGGCGCGGATCCCCTTCTGGATTTGAATCTGGACAGGTCCAGGACGTGGCGCCAGCGCCAACGGCGTACAAGATCCACCCTCCAGGTATCACATATCTGAAATTTACATCCATACACAAATACAATGGTATGAACCTACATAACAGACAGGTCCAGGACGTGGCGCCAGCGCCGACGGCGTACAAGATCCGCCCTCCAGGTATCACATATCTGAATACATATATGGAATTTACAATGGTATGGACCTACGTAGCAGATTTGAAATTTACATGATTTCATATACACAGCCATCACATACACACTGCCAGCACATACACACTGCCATCGCATACACACTGCCAGCACATACACACAGCCATCGCATACACACATTGGATACTTTGTCGTAGCCTGCCATCGCATACACACTGCCAGCACATACACAAAGCCATCGCATACACACTTTGGATACTTTGTCGTAGCCTGGGTGCAGTTGGAGCACCATGATGCTTAGAAGAAAGGTGGAGGGCTGGCCTGACCAATATGCACTAATAAGAAAACCAAAAAAGGACCCATAAGTAAGTATACCATGACCAAACGGCATTGCTAGACTATTTAGCTCCTATGTAGCTGTTATTTTGAATTGCATATTCCGATGGAACCATCATCTAAGATGCAACTTTTGATGAAAAGAAGGAGGAGATGTATTTTTTATTTTATATTTTTTGCGGGAGAGTAGGAGCTATAACCTAAAGAGCATGTCAACATAGCTACTTACAAATGGTTTGAATGCATGCTTCAGCAAAGACATCTCGTAGATGAAGGAAAGTAGGAGCTATATCTTAAAGAGCATGTCAACATAGCTACTTACAAATTCTTTGAGATGCATGCTTCAGCGAAATATAAGCAACAAGTTCATTTATTTCAAGTATTTTTCCTACCTGATTTTCTTATAACACACTTGCCGAGCCTTATATTTTGGTCCTTTGTAAGGAATATATTTGAACTCTGAATAAAATACAATGCATGGTGAGTAACCTTGTAGGATTAAGTGAACTGTTACTATCAAATAAAGTTGCTACTTATCAGAACCTGACCAAATAAAAATGCAGACAGACTTACTCAAATTATTAGCAATCTAACTAACATGAGTCTGGTAAGTAGAACAAGTCGGGCGGGAGGCACAAGCATGATCGAATCTGCGAACTGTTGCACTCAAAATCTGCTTAAAGTTCAAGATAGAATCATGTCGAGGAACTCAATGATTGACTGTTGATGCTTTGAATTGAAGTACCTTCTTATTCATGCCTTCAAGTTCGCCACCTCTATTGCATTCATGTTGCATCTATTAAATCCATCTGATCATCTCCCAGGCCTCAAAAACACCAGAGCTAGCGGTCATTTCATTTGCGAATGGGTAATGCAAGAAGCAAAGCCGGTGAACATGAACAAGAAGACGGCATGGCTACAGGTAGTGTTCACTGTACTATGAATACTTGCTTTTCTGCTAATATTTGCGCTTCTTGCATAATGTATTGCAGATCAGACGAGCGTAAAACATGCTGAAGAATACAACACAAACTTGATACCCGTTGATGAACAAGTAGATGCTATTCGCGCGATTGAACCCGGTATATAAAGTGTGAAAATAATGTGATGTGATGCCTGACGTGCAGGTCTAACAATGACTTGTACCATGCTTAATGTCTTGCAGCACCTACGAGCGAGACAAACATGAAAGATGTTAATCCAAACATCATATCCATAGTATCCAATGTTGATCCTTTTTACACGACGAAGACAGGTACATGATTGATTGCGTGCATACCAGACATATATTGAAGCTGTATTCATGCTTACTATACTCTACAGATGGACCGGAAAGGGTAAGGCCTGGGTACCATGATGATGGTCAAACATTTGCACCTACGGCTAGCCTAACACTCGATCATGCTATTCATAACATGCAGCTACGAGATAATTCTCAAGGTATCCACAAGCATGATATCCACCTTCCCAACCCACGTTTTATTCGTTATCTTATTTGTATTTATACATGCAGACGACACTGCTTCCGAACATCATGAAACTCTTTCATTAAATAATGAATGCAAAAAATACGTGGACAATGCAAGGGAGCAGTACAATGCAAGGAAATGTGCAGCTTATCGGATTAAATGAAATGAGGATATTGTCAGCTTACAGAATGAGAATCAGCCGGTAGTTGCAAAATCTGGTGAGCTTGATGGACACTCTTAGTTTGATGTGCATACGTATGTTGCTTAGTAGGTAATATTGTGCTTATATCCCGGTTAATAGAATATATGATGCACAATAATTTGCCACTTATTAGATCATAGGGATCTTATCAACGCTCGTAGGCGGGCTGCTTATCGCAACAAGTTGTCAGATGATTTGGGTAACCAACAAGGAGTTGGGAAGTCTGCCCGTCGCCAGACTTTATGTGATATCACAAATGTTCTCAAAGATAGGGAGATAACTAAACCTAATGTCCAAGATGAAAATGCCCTTGCCCTTCAATCATCAGGTAAGCTTAAAGATTATTATCCATGATATTCGGTTTGTCATAACCATTTAGCTGACATGTGTTTGGACAACTTTTGTTCACCAGACAACCCAGCTAACTCTAACTATACAGCATTCTCACATGATGCGTCAACGTTTACTATTAAGACTACGGGCCTTTCTGGTCTCGTTAATGAGAATGAAAGTCAAGGTGATCATATATTGAGTACTTATTCAACAAATTGCTCACATGTTTCTGTTATATTCTCTAATTTTTATATATGCCCCTAATGACATCTGATGCAGTAGCAGTCCATAATTACACCCAAGAAACAGAGGATATAACGGAAGCAGAACGCAAAAGAGACCATAGAAACGCACTGAGAAGGGCCTCCTATCGGCGGAAAAAGCTACCTAATGTCCGAGATGAAATTGCAAAGACCCTTGTGTTAACAGGTATGGTTCAAAATTATAGTTGGTATCGTCTTAACCAATTAGCATAATTTTGCTTGGTCAAATATGATTCTCCAGACAACCCAACCAGCTCGGAGTCATTTCCAAGTTCAAATACGGTGTCATCTGGAATCATCTATGACACCAAGCATCAAGGTGATCATATTGTTCCATATCATCCACCAATTTCGTGGGCGTATCTGTTTTATTCTCTAATATTCGGGAATGTAATCTTGTAAGACACCCAAGAAGCAGAGCTTAAAACGGATGAAGAACGCAAGAGAGACCATGGAAACGCCCTGAGGAGGGCTTCCTATTGGCGGAAGAAACAATCTACCGTACAAGTTGAACATGCACACGACCTGCATTTATCAGGTATGCTATTAATGATTTAACCATTATGTTACGAACCGTTTTTATCAATAAGCAATAATATGTCTGGACAACTTATCTATGCAAGGCAACCGCACTAGCTCTAACTATACATCATTCTCGGATGAAGCGTCGGCATTTCCTGATTCAACGGATGTCTCGACTGGGATCGTTAATGACATAGAGCTACAAGGTATTGTAATTTTGTTCTACTATAACAGAAATAGTTTCCATCTTAGTTGCATGTTTCTTTATTTTCGGTAATGTTTGTAATGGCTCCAGACGGGATCTTGAATGACATACAAGAAACAGAATTAAGAATTGAAGAAGAACGTAAGAGAGACCATACAAACGCCCTGCGGCGAGCTGCTTATTGGAGGAACAAGGATAAGCGTATCCAGGATCAAAACAAACATGCATCTGCTACTTCAGATATGCGCTCACGTTTAATATCCGTTTCTATGGCAGTCCCTCTATTCTATACGTGACTCCTCCAAATCCGATAAATCAAAATTAACTAAATACAAATTGAACTTATTTTTGATCCAGACGACCAAAATAGCCCTAGCGTTACAGAATTATTGAAAGAGGGAGCAACATGTCCCCCTTCAACTTTACACGCGTCTGTCATTCATGACACTGTTCTAGCTAGGAGGCAGACTGAGAATGAGCGGAAACGTAATTTAACAAACGATCAAAGGGAGGCGAAAAACGCAAGGAGCAGAGCATGCCATCAGAAGAGAAGTGACGAATTAACGTTGGAGGTCAGAGAAAAAATGAACGAAAAAAGACGCGAGAGTAGCGTGCAACGCCGCAAAATCATGTCGGCGAATGAGAAGGGGGAGTCAACTGCACAGAGGAAGGCCACTTATGACCGAAGGGAAAAAACACCGTGCAAAGAATGCATCGCAATCCCCCTTACTGACCTAGCAAACTCAGACTCCGAATGTCCCACATGCCCAAGCCGCGCATCACCCGTCTCCCAGGCCGCAAAAGATGATTCATCTGATGACGATCCGGGGACGAATATGCCGACATACTCTGCCGGTGCCACTGGTAAGCAGACGACGATGTTTTCCAAAGCTCATTCTCAGCATGTCGTTCTAACATGATTGTGTCCGTTGTCACTATCTCATGACGACAATGCAGGAGACAACGATGTTTTCCAAAGCGGCACCATGCGTCATGAGCAGGAAGCACATGAATTGATTGATGAGGAGTACTACATGTTTTGCAACGAAGGTATTGCAAACCCTACACTATTGACACTTTGGAGCTCTATTGTTGTCTCATTTCTTTGTTGTTAGTTAATTGTACGTGATTTTGCAACAAATCCCCGTAGGATCCGATAATGACATATTGGATGATGATGAGGAAGCGAGCAAGTCTACCGATAAACTTATCGAGATTGACCCATTTGACACTGTCTACTCAAACATTCCAGACAGCACTCACGTCCTGAAACTCGATGAAAAATGCAAACACTGTATGGCTGTGAAGTTTGAATCGAGATCGACGGCTTCTGCTGTCGCAATGGCCAGATCCAGCTTAAGCAACCGGAACCAATCCCAGAGCTTGTGAGGCTATGGTCCAGCACGGATGCAGATTCGAGACATTTTCGGGAGAACATACGGTTCTTCAACAGGCATTTCGCCTTCACCACCCTTGGCGTCAGCCTTGATGAAAACTACACAAACATGAGGTCTGGGGTGTACACATTCCGAGCTCACGGCACCATCTACCACAATGTCCATTCGTTCGGGCCTAGCTCGCGTCCAGAACATCTGCAGTTGTACTTCTATGACAACGACCCTAACCTAGATCATCGTAAGGCGGCCACCAAGCAATTAGACCAAGATGTCGTGAAGAGGTTAGTAGACATACTCAAAGAAAACCCATACTCCCAGCAATTTAGGAGTATGGGTGCACACAAAGACAACCTCGATGATTATAGGATAGACCTAAACACCGATAAGAGGCTGGACCAAAGAAGGTATAATAGACCGGTGTCCTCTGAGGTCGCTGCAATTTGGGTTGAGGGCACTGACCTAGCAAAAAGGTTTGACCGGAAGATAACACTTTGTGGTAACAACAACGAAAGGCATAGTATTCATGTGACCTCAGGGGCATACGACCCGTTGTCTTATCCATTATTCTATCCAATGGGGGAGCTAGGTTGGCATCCGAAACTACCCAAACGTAATGTTGATTGGAATGTTGTCCAAAATCCTCGTTTGTCTCATGATGATGAGGATGATGCAGGTATGTCGTATTGTGTCCCACTTTGTTAAAAATATATTGTTGTTTTTAACGATAATGCTCACGCGATCTAAATCAAACGTGTGCAGAGGGGAATAGCAGGTTATGCGTCTCCGTTAGAGACTACTACTGTTACATGCTGCAAACAAGGCCTGCAATCTTCAATCCAATTCTCTGTGGAGCACGCCTACTGCAGCAATGGGCGGTTGACATGTACATTAAGATTGAGAGCTGTCGGTTGAGGTGGTACAGAAGAACCGTACGCAGATCCGTGCCGATTTGTATAAAGGAGTTGTTGATGCGATAACATCGGGGGAGACGCGAGCAAGTGTTGTTGGGGTGAGAATAGTTCTCCCTGGTACTTACCCTGGTGGCGACCGCGACATGAAGAAGAGACATATGGATGCCATGGCAATTGTCCATACCTACGGCAAGCCTGACATCTTCTTGACCATGACTTGCAACCCTAAATGGGAAGAAATAACAAATGAGTTGCTTCCCGGACAGACGGCGCAAGATAGACCTGATATTGTGGCTCGCGTGTTCTATGGAAAACTAGAGGCTATGAAAGATTTGTTGCTCAAGAAGATGGTCCTGGGTGTTGTTGTTGCTTATGTTTACGTAGTCGAGTTCCAGAAGAGGGGCCTCCCCCACGCACATTTTTTGTTGATCATGGATTCAAATTATAAGCTTCTTGTCCCAGAGCAGTATGACCGACTCATTTCCACAGAGCTCCCGGACAAGCGTAAGTATCCGAATTGTATGCAATGGTGGTAAAACATATGATGCACGGACCATGCGGTGCTCTCAACCCGAAGAATGTTTGCATGCAAGATAATGAATGCAAGTCACGGATACCCGCCCGTTCAATGAAAACACGATACAAGGCAAGGACTCATACCAGTTTATCGTCAGAGAGAGCGATGGTAGACGCGCTTAAGGTTCGAGGAAAATGTTGGACAACCAATGGGTTGTGCCATATAACCCTTACCTTCTGCGGATTTTTAATTGCCACATCAACGTCGAGGTCTGCTCTAGCATAAAGGCTGTAAAATACATTTATAAGTACATTTATAAGGGCCATGATAAGGCTTCTTTCGGCATTGACCAGCCAGATCTTGATGGTAACATTGATGAGATCAAGAGATACGTGGACGCAAGATGGGTCACCTCCGGAGGCTATGTGGAGGATATTTGGTTTCCCACTGTGTGCCAATTACCCGCCTGTCTTGCAGTTGCCTCTTCATCTCCCGAATATGCACAGGGTTGCATTCAATGCACAGGCTGACTTGAAGAATGTTGTATCCTCCGAGAATGCTTCAAAATCCATCTTAACGGAATATTTCAAGGCAAATGAAATACACCCTTGGGCAAGGCATATATTGTACAAGGATTTCCCCGGAAGCTTCACGTGGGAGAAGAAAAAGAAGTTCTAGAAGAGGCGGGTGGAGCGTTTTCAAATAGGTTGTATCGTGTCTGCCAATCCTGCCGAGGGGGAGCGATACTACCTTCATGTGTTGTTGAACCATGTTACGGGGAAAACATCATTTGAGGACTTTCTCACCGTCGACGGCGTGGTATGTGGGAGCTTTAGAGAGGCTGGTGAAGGTTGGGACTCATCGAGGCAGACAACACGCCGATTTCGACGCCTCTTCGAGGCGGAGCAAAGGCTATGCCATGTTCTCTTAGGAGGCTCTTTGCAACAATATTGGTGCACTGCGAACCAGGCGACGTGCGCGGTTTATGGGATAGACACCTCGAGCCTATGTCTGATGACTACCGTCGGACACGCACGTCCCCGAACGAGGTGGAGCAAATGGTGTTGCTTGACATTAGGGGTATGTTGCAGTCTATGGGTAAAGACATTATTGATTTCGCTCTTCCAACGATCGATGATGCGTTTGACCCAACCGAGGGCGAGGCCAGAGAGATCATCGAGGAATCAACTGTTGAGTTTGACGAAAGTGACACTAAATTGTCATCTTCCCTGAATTTTGAGCAAAGGGCTGCATACGACGAAATACTAGCGTCTGTTGAACGCGGTGATGGGGGTATATTCTTTGTTGATGGTCCCGGAGGTACGGGAAGACCTTCTCTCTGTGGCGATGCTCGCCAAGGTGAGGCGCGAGGGCAAGATTGCTATCGCTACCGCGACGTCAGTGTCGCCGCTTCTATCATGCCCGGCGGCAGGACTGCCCACTCAAGGTTCAAAATCCCACTAAGTTGCGATGATGGAGCGTCGTGCAGCTTCACCAAGGTGAGTGGGACCGCTAAGTCGCTAAGGATGGCCTCATTGATACTATGGGGACGAGGCCAAGATGACTAAGCGACAAGCGGTTGAGGCATTAGACAATAGCATGCGCGACATCATGGGAATACGCGACCGACCCTTTGGAGGAAAGATCGTTGTTTTTGGCGGGGACTTTAGGCAGGTGCTTCCGGTCGTCGAGAAGGGGTCACGGGGCGGATAATTGATGCAAGCCTCAAGTTCTCATCTATGGAAGAGTATCGGCAGCTTCGGCTCATCACCAACATGAGGGCTGGAAATGACACTTGGTTTGCAGATTACTTGCTCGTGGTCGGTAATGGCAATCGAGGAAGCCGACGACCAAGGCAACATAATACTCCCTGATGATATTTGTCTGCCATCTATAGGTGAGATTGACGACCTGGAGAAGCTGATTGACCATGTGTTTCCAAGTCTAGATGACAACATGGCAGATTCGAGTTACATGACATCTCGCGCAATCCTTTCCACGACAAATGACAACGTCGACAAGATAAACATTCGCTTGATAGAGCGTTTCCAAGGGGATGAAGTAATCTACCATAGCTTTGACAGTGCGGAGGACGACCCATATGGCTACTACGCTCCTGAGTTTCTAAACGGATTGACTCCCAATGGTCTTCCTCCGCATGCACTCAAACTAAAGCTGAACTGCCTGTGATACTTCTAAGGAACATTGATCCAGCTAATGGTCGTAACGGGACTAGGCTTGTTGTTAGAGGTTTTGAGAGGAACACCATTGATGCAGAAATCGTGATTGGACAACACGCTGGTAGGAGGGTCTTCCTTCCTCGAATACCTCTATGCCCATCTGACAACGACATGGTTCCTTTCAAGTTTAAGAGGAAGCAATTTCCTAGCTTTGCTATGACGATTAACAAGGCTCAAGGGCAGACCATCCCTATTGTTGGTGTGTATCTACCTAATCTAGTGTTCTCTCATGGTCAACTCTATGTTGCTTTGTCTCGAGCCACCGCGAAGAGAAATATTAAAATACTTATTCAGAAGGAGAAGCCAAAGGATAAGGCCAACAAGCAACATAACAACCCGAAGAAGCGTAAAATACCGACCGTTTCCTTGCTGACTTCAATGAAGAACATCGTCTACAAGGAAGTACTTACAGGATGAAGTTAGGTCTTATAAGACCTGGTGGATTTATATATGCAATTTACTCTTCCGATGGTCAAGAATTGCTGTAATTCAGTTGTATGACATATTTTTTCGTTTGGTATCTCGGTTGTTAGAGGTATACACCAATAAGTTCAAGTAATAACTGCATTTCAATAAATTTATACTGTGTTATGTGTAATCTGATTTTGGACATGTCACACAGCGTACTGTGTTATGTATAGAAATAATGATTGGCTTCATTCAGATCTGCATCATGTTTAATTAATATTTAACCTTTATCACTGTTATTTGCTTTCCACTATCGCAATTTTTCTGGCAATGTATATGTCACACAGCGTACCGTGTTATTTGTAATTGTATATTTAACCTTTATCACTGTCATTTGCTTTATCACTGTACGCTACTTAAGAGCAGTTTGCTTTGTAATCGATTTGGAGCTTTTGAAATATTCCGCATTTTTGTATCCTCGAAAACAAAGAGAGCTTGAGCGTTAACTGTTGAGAAATTCTGTGATTATTTGAATCTCCACAATATTTCTGTTAAGAAACTGTAGTTGTTTGTCAGAATTTATAGTTGTTCATGCACTGTTGCTGTCACTTTTAACAGAGGAGAAGATCTCCAGATTGTATGATTTGGTGTACGACAAGAAGTCCATGCCTTGCATGATTTCAACTTTCTGCTTGGCCATATTTTGCTTGGATGACTTCAGGATTGCATATTTTGCCAACTTGAAGATGTAGCCTGGGAATACATCTATCATGTGTCTGTTTTTCGGTTTTACTTCATACATCATGTCATTTTTGTCAAAGCAAAGTTGTAAAATAGTTCAGCTTCCTCCAAATTTTCTTTTTATTACAAATGGCATTGATTGCGTTTGTGCTATATTAACTAACTTACGTCACAAAATGCACATGCTTCTCAATTAAGCATGCTGGTTTTGAAAGTGCGGCTGTTACTACAGTGTGCATATAGAATCAAATTAAAAAAGACACGCCAATTAAACAATAGAACGAATCAAGCCATCAAAGACCGACTAAACTAATTATTACTATTACTACTAACAGCGATTTAATTTTTTGTTACTATTTAAAATGCCCGTAAAATAGTCGTTGCAAAGTAACAAA
The DNA here is from genome assembly GCA_021605145.1 of Aegilops bicornis. Classification (NCBI taxonomy): domain Eukaryota; kingdom Viridiplantae; phylum Streptophyta; class Magnoliopsida; order Poales; family Poaceae; genus Aegilops; species Aegilops bicornis. The sequence continues at coordinate 601,315,459 of CM038674.1, read as the reverse complement.
ACGACGTCTCATCACATGTAATAAAATCAAATAAGTTGGGATTTTATAAAATAACATATATAATTAGTATAATAAAAGCTAAGTAAATAATCGATTTTTAAAATTGCAGCATGTTGGTAATTATCGGTAAAATATTTAATTGACGATATATTGGCGAATCCATGGTAATATATTAATTGCGTGACTCCACTTTCCTTAACGCACTATCACCTTAATTATTTTGATATATCCTATTATTATGCTCCTAAATAAAAATCTGAAGTCATCATTATATTCCCATGAGTTTGTTATATTGAATATAGCGTATTCAAAGACGAAAAGGAAACAATGATACTGGTGAGATAATTGACATGATTTCGATCAGATTAAGAATCTATAATTTCTATAAATAATTAATTGATTCAAAATGTTTTAGCAATAAATTATTTGTTGCCAAAGAACTCTCAGAACATACTATTTATAATAGTTTCGATAGTAGAGGTTTTTGACATAACCGCCACATTCAAATGTTGAAAGAATTTTGATTATCCCGCCTGTTGGCCCCTTGGACTATATATATAAATGCCAGCACCCGTGCCCGTGCGCCCCTCTATCTTTCTTTAACACTTCATCCATTAGCTCCCTGACCATGGTGAAATCTTACATCTCGAGGCCCTCGAGGAGGGTGATGGCGAATCCACCGGATACCGTCATGCCTCTGCCTACCATCCCTCCGATGAACAGGCAAGTGTACAGATCTTCATGCACGCTTATCTGACATCACCGTTTGTTGATCCCATCATTTCGGGTTATTTTATGTAGGTTCCTGAATTTTCAAAGTGTACAGATGGAACATATCTATCAAAGATGTTGGATCATTCGAGCTAAGGTGATGTGGAAGTCCCATATCGTGGTGCATGCAATGGAAACCCATACTTTCGTTGCATACTTCTGGACCAGGAAGTTAGTGATCACTAAATATAGCAACCTTTTTAATGTATATACACAGTCTTGTTATCTGATTTTTAAAAAAATTCCAGGAACAAAGATTGAAGCAATTGCCTTCAGCAACCAAGCTTATCGATTCAACGCAATTCTGCAGACCGCGCTAACTTATGACTTCAGTAGTGTCGGGATAAACCCCACGGAAATGCTAGATGGTCACTTCTGGTATCTATGCAAGGAGTTTGTCGTTCAACTAAATGATATAACCATGGTTAGGACATCGGTGTGCAGTATTGCATCGACAATTTGTCCACCTCTTTTCCCACAACTTGGTGCCATATCCTTGCTACGGGACAAACAAATTACCGGTACAACATCTTTTAGTTTGTTTTTGCATATTTATCGATTTAACATTTTGTCTCACCCAGACTTAATTTTTTCCAGATGTTCTTCGTATTCTTGTCTCTGCTGGTAGGATACAACATAGGTGGGATTCAGTATATAGACGGCAGGTCCATTTTGTTGAGATAGGCATCATGAATTTTTGGTAAACTCCAATCAGTACTTGAGGTTTTATATGATTATTAATATTTGATAGTTGCCTACCATCAACATATCTTTATCAGTGCAGACGGGAGATACTTTTTATACGCCTAATCCAAGAGCATGCTGGTCGTCACTTGTACCACTTGCAGCACACTGATAATTTGTTTGAGAAAATTGCAGTTACGTACATACAGGTTAACCGGAGGGATAAGTGCATGGAGACTATGAGGGAGAGCACATTCTTGTTCTCCCCCGACATTAATGATGATGTTCATCATCTTCAAGGTGAGTTCTATAAACTATTTCGATTTTTATGGCTTTTATGTTCTTTTCTGTATTACGATGTTATCAGTACTAACAAATTGTTTTTTCGTAGATATCCACGAAGCCTGCTTAATGACATTTGACGAAACAGTATCATATGTCAATGCTGCAGTTGTAGCCTGGAAAAATGGATAGTAGATGAATTTGTTTTTCAACACGGCTCAATCAGAAGCTGTTTTTCAATAATGTATTCACACAGTACAAACATTTATTTTAAAGTGTGTTTTATTTTTGCTTGACAACTCTAAGTGTAGCCATTATGGCAGTATGTATTTTTTGTACGCGTACTTACTTCGCGATATCTGGTTTTATACAAAGGTTGTTTTTTTTCGATTCGTTGAGATTGAACTGGAACAAAATATTCAACTATAAAAAAAGGAGATAGATCTGATACGCCCCCGTCACGTTTTTTATAATTAGAAAGAATAATCTACGTCTTAAGTACGACTGGACATATTTGGCAGGCAATAAAAAGCATTACTAATATAGACGTTTATATATATGCTGCTTCGACATCCTAATTGGCAGCGCTCAAGATATGATCCGTCCAAAAGCTGAAATTATTTTATACTAGGAAATGAATAATATAGACATGCACGGATGGAATGATATGGGCACTTTCCCATCGGCCTTAGGTACCATCCGATGCTGAAAATCAGGCGCAATTAAATGTTTGCTTATTATTTGGCTTTCAACAATGGAAGTTTCCGTATTATTTGGAAGGCACATAAGTCTATATGATGCAGCTGCCAAACAGGAACTAATCCCTTCATATAACCTCCGACGAGCTCCTGTTTCAACACCCACCCCAGTCTTCACCAATTTTCGATCACTCACGACTCTCAACAATGGAGGCTGTGCACGAGCCAGTTGATGTTCAGCTCGCACCACAAGAGCCTTTTCCGCACCTCAGGAGGCTGCGGGCAACGCGTTAATGCCGTAGAAGATGCCGTTGAATACATTTTTCAATTTATCACTGTTGTCCAGGACGATGTGGCACTAAAGTAAGTTGTATTGCTCTTCATATTACTCTCGTACACATCAGGCTAGATATCAGTTGGGCAACACAGCAGGCTAGACATAATTAACCATAATAAATAACTATATTATGTTTGGTTGTCTAGGTGTTATTTATTATAGTGTATATATGTTTTGCACTGTTACACCGTTGTTAAATATTTTATGTGTGACTCTGTATCCCATGTTATTTTTATTCATCTATAACATTATTAAAGACAAAATAGCTAACAGGCAAAAGAGCTAACGTGTTTTAAATTAAGTAACTTTTTTTCACTGCTTTATATTATACAAAATAGTTAGTCTAAATGTGATACAGAGATGGATGGATGTTATTTGGTAAAGATTGGTCTGCATTTTTTGGGCAGCACAATCTGAATTAGAAGCGAACGACCATATCAGATTGAAATCAGCCTCTACGGATGCTCCAGGAAACAATTAGCCTTTTGGAATAATTCATCCTGAGTGCTTCAATCTAGCAGTTCGTAAGCTTGCTAGCGCTGAAGTAGAGAGGACTGCAGGTACAAGAATGCTTGGAAACAAACATTTTTTCGACTTGCAGTTTCATTCTCTGGCACGGGCCCTCAGGCACTCTTTGATGGAGCAAGAAACACGCATCATGCTGATTGACAATGCCATTGTTCGCCGTTTCCTAAATATGATGTGTTCAACTCTAACATTGTAAGATACTTATTCTTTAAATTTAAGTTGCTTATTCTATTTTGTACTAACATGTGTCTATTGACGACAGTATCTACTACCATTTGTTTCCGTGGATTCTTCGTACGGACTACTTGTAGTCGCCATGGAAACTAGGAGGGTTCTCCCAATCGATCCATCAATCGGCGTCTATGGTGGACCATACAACTTTCATAACACTGAGACGAGGAAGGAAATCACAATGTTGAAAGAAGACTTCAACAATGTGTTGCGTATGAGGATCCCTCGTTGGAATTCCAATCTCGATGATCGGGTCAACGCATCGGCATCGCTTCAAACGGCAAAGCGATAATATAGTAAATCGATCACACGCGTTATAAGCAGACCGTTATAGTTATAATATAGTTAATTTTTTTGTAACAGCAAAGACTCCGCTTTACTTGTCCCTACAGAGATGGCTCACCAGAATGGTACTACTGATTCTGGTAGGAAGACCACTCGCGTAAGTACACAATAACGAGGTTTATCGTGCGATTTATTTTCGAGAAATTTAAAAATTACTATTTTTCCATCTTCTCTAGGATTCAATACAGCTCAGAAAGAACCTGCTGGTCCAGATGCTGACGATAAAAAACAATGAAGCAGCTGGAAACATACCAGATGAGATTAAAGCGGCATTGAGGGTTTTATACGACTGAATATGGTCCATTGCATTTTCGTATGTCGCAAATAAATGGCTACTACATCTTTGTTAGGGATCGTACTGAGAATTATCTATTTGGCATTTTTTCTTTTTTTGGATATTAAACATTTGTTTTGCGGCACACCCTATAACTCCCGTGCGTTAACGTCAATTATAACAGTAAAGTCATGAACTACATAATTGGCAATACAAACTATATATAACTAACATGTCAATGCCTACTTATCAACATGAGTGCTAAAAGAAAATCACTTGTCATAAATCACAATGCTTAAAGGCGATAAATGTCAACTGTCCCCACACAGAAACCTTGAATGATTTGACACACCAGCCGATGCAGCTAAGGCCAAAACTTCTTGTAGAAGGGAATAAAATACCCATCAGGGGCAGAGGCTGCCTTCGGGTTGGCAGAGTTAATGACCTCCCAGATCTTCATCAGACAAAGGAATCATTAAGGCCTCATTCTCGGTGTTTGAGATCATGTTACAATTGTCCCATAGAAAGGGAGAGATAGAGAGACGACCCAACTGCTTAGCCCCCAAAAGAGAAGAGAAGAATTCCATAATGTGGGATATGATGAGGGATTGATCCGAAGCCCTAACTCCATTGATGATGAGGCTATCTAAAGCAACTTATTCCGGCGAGGGGTCTAGCTTCTCAAGGTAGAAATCGAGCTTCACATTCCGGTTCCCGATCAGTGTTGCAATCGATAGAGGATGAGGGAGAGAGGCGCCATGATGCATCAAGCATAGAGGACGAGGGGGAGAGGTGGCATCAGTAGACTATGCACATACCGATCTTTAGTAGGGGAACCGGAATGTGAACCTGTTTTTAAGTGGGCCAGGGCAGACCATCTGGGCTATTTCCTCACACTAAAGAAATTAAGCCTAACGCTTGTGACGTAGATATCTAAATATATGGTGGCCAAATGCATGATTAGCGCGTAGAGCTATCCTGATAATTTTTCCCGAGGCGGCTGGGTTATGACGGGAGTGCAAGCTCAGACATATTCACTCAACTAGGTGCAGACTGTTAACACCAGCAACCTTGACCTCGCTGCCAATGGAGTGATGTTCAAAGAAATAATATTCTTTGCTAGATTAAACTTTACCCAAGTGGTATTTTCGTTTTGCCCCAGGATGTGTAATAAAGTAATGGATGCGTTAGCCCCAGTCATGTGGCAGGATCAAGCACCTGAGTTTATGGACGCTCTTGTAGCTAGCGACTCTGCTGAGCTATCTGGTTAGAACAGTCTGGGCCATAGTTAGAACAGTCACTCAAATATATATGCATTGTGGGCTAAGGAGGACTTCTGCATCGATAAATACCTTATAATAAAATGATGTTTAGTTGCTTTCTAGGAAATATCTGTTTCAATGCCCGTGCTGATCAGATGATCAGTTGACATTTTCTCTTATATTTATGTTGGTTGGTATCCACTAGCTATAGATTGATGTTGGCATCCCCTAGCTTTGTTGGTTATATATCTATCCTTCCATCCATCTAAATATTACGAGAAGAAGGCCATATTAGTTTGGACCAGGTTTGGTGCTCCAGGTGCACCGGCAGGTGATGTTTTCAGATATTCAGTGCCTCGCAACATATACTACTACTACCTCGTATAGTATAACTCCATCCATACACGCACTGCTATACTATACGAGGTTTTCTTCGTAGTACAAAACACATTCCACCTAGCGAGTAGTAAATAAAAATATGATTGTCATACGGCACGTACCTTGCATATATTATATAATTTCAAGTTCTCCTTTATCGGCCTTTCTCGCCGATTCCTTCAATTCCATGCTTGGAAATAAACACCGATTATCTTTTATGTGTTCCTGAATAGAGAACAAAAATTAGAGAGAGAAATGGGTTTTCTTATTGATCAGTACATATAGATAAAACCTAAAACTAAAAATGTGATTATGCCATAATTGAGCTTAGCAATTTTAATATTTCAAATGAGGAAATCATCAAGCAATTTAGGTTTTAGTTCTCATTTAATTAAATTCATAGTGTTTGTTATAAATTATTTGGAAAACAATGAACTCTATGGCTCTTATTACTAAACAGACTATCCTGCTAATGTTCTATATATGGGATTTGGGTTGGCTAATTGGATCCTAGCAAACCAAGACAACGATGCATCTTGCTTTGCACGTCAATGAGATTTTAACAAAGCAAACAATCTGTTTGTCTTACACAATTTGTGCATTTATCATCAAGCTTAACAAATACAAGACCACTAACAATATCGAGACCCACACATATATTATCCCAGGCCTGCATATCCGGTTCAGTGATTGTTCGACATAAACAAGACCACTCACAATACTACTACTAAGCTACTATACTAAGTTGATACCGTTTAGTCGTGTAGAGGATGTACAGCTGGTCAAATTTCTTTGAGTCAGCTCTGTCTCACCACTGTCTTCACCACCGTGGCCTTGTCTTGGCCGTCGGGGATACCTCTTCGCCCAGGCCCTGCCTTTGAGGCCCGTTCACGGCACCTCGATACATCATCGAGGAGGATATCAGGTCTTGGAAGCAAAAAAAGGAATAATTTTCTTCAAGTTAATACCATGTAGTCGTGTAGAGGATGTACCGACCTGGGCAAAGTCGCTGGATTATGCTCTGTCACAAATGGTCTGCAACAGTTCCACGCCCCCTTGTGACCTACGGCCGCTCGTACCAGCATTTATGTTGACGTTGTAACAGGTCGATGATGCATTAGATGCATCTGTGTTTTGATTGTGCATACAACAAAACAGAAGGTTGTTAATTGCCATCTATCGTAAAACAAAACATTTTAGTTTTTTTTAATGTTTATTTAACTTGATTTAAGCGTATGAAAAGTCATGTTTACCTATTCAAACTGAACAATAATAAAAATAGAATCAATATTTATATAGACAAATAAGATATTTTGTTTTTATATGGCATGCAATCAGTAAATTATCTGCCATGATAAGTTCTTTATTTAATTAATACAACAATTTAATTTTTTAGTAAGTTCTGATTTCTGACACCTTTTCTAATTTATTATGAGGTGTGTTTGATGAAAAAAGGAAAGATATCTACAACATACGTAAGTATATATGGCCAGTTATAGCTAATCTTGGCATGCAAATCAATGATAATTTGATTATTTAATGAATACAATAACAATTTACCTTTTTAGAAAGTTATAAATATTGAGATCTTTTCTAATATATTAACAGGTGGGCATTTGATCTCGAAAGGAAATAGATCTGCACCATACAGTAATATATGGTGGGACTAGAACAAGCCATGATTTCCTACCCAGCTTATCCGGGCATGGCCTATCTATATATGTTAACCTATGCCATTCCTCCCCCTCCTTTCTCTCCCTTCTCCCATCACAGATAGCAAAAGATCAAATTAGCCAGTCCTAGAGGAAAAAATTTCCGAGGAGGATCAAGAAGGCGAGTTCATCTAGTTATGAAGATTTCTTGATCTGTCTCTTCTCTAAAAGTATAATAGTTATTTTATTATGATCATGTCCTATTAGGTGAGGTACAACTGAAGAAAAATAGATTCATCATATATTCTAGACTGCATAGGCAACCAAACTATTTTCGTGGCCAAGCAAACTTCCACCACAAAAACCCATCCTTGGGCAAAGATTACCAAAATAATTATTGTCATTAGATGACTCTAAGGACTTGTAGTGTCTCTAACTCATGAAGATATGATCACATCATTGACCTCTCTTATTAGATGACTCTAATGTACAAGTGAAGATAAATAATATTATTTGGCATTAGATGCCTTATTGACTTGTAAGCACAATGCAAATTTCAGACATGAAGCTCACCACACACATGTACATATGTACTAAAAACGAAACATGACAAAGCAGTAGACAAGAAGTTTTTATGGCAAACAATAGACACCGAGTTTTGATAGCAAGCAGTAGATAATAAGTTTTTAGGTCAAGTAGTTTTACTTATAATTTTCCTTCACAACTCTATCCCCTCACCTCACATAATTGATATATATGTCGTCCCTCAAAAAAGAGTTGACATGTATGCCCAACTTGATTGTAAGTGTCCAGGATTTCCTTGTAGCACCAAAAACATAACTCAATTTATATTGAATCCAACAACACTGAAGCTAAGCAAACTATTTTCAGAAACAGTACCTTCACTATCAAAAATTGGCACATCGATGAGCTTTCAACAAAGTATACTTCTAGCAACTACACCAACTGCACAATAAAGTTTAGTCAAAATCAAAGTGAGGAAATGAGCGTATCATACCTATGTACATAAAATGCATACAGATTGTGCTGCTTTTACTTACTTTGATTGCAGTAGTTGTGTGGGTTGTTCTGCTTACTTTGCACTCCCTAGAAGCAGCCTCTCCAATAAGCATTGTCTCCAAGTTGTCTCCAAGTTCACGAAAGAAAGTGCATGAAACCACAAAATACATCAACAGCATGAAGAAATTAGTTTAAGCTCAACTCCAACAAATATAGTTTTCATCTTCTAGCTGACCATATAATAGTACAATATATCACAACAAGAAGAAGCAAAAGTGACTTTATTAAACATGTTTAAACTACCTTTAGCTTATCATGGTTAAATACCATGATCCCAGTTCAGCCAGTTTGTGTATAGTTAGCACAAATTCAATATTGGGTGGTAAGACACAAAATTGTTTCCGAAATTGCAAGAAAGATCGAGCAGTGACTATTTCATGATTAAAATGACAGCTTCATAACCAGATGACTATTGACATCATAGCACTTTCTGCTATTTAGTTTATTATATTTCCATAAAGTGCAGCTGGAATAAATGTGTCTCCTAAAAACATTAAGAAACCAAAATTACTAAGTAAAAAACTGGGCCATAACTTGTGCACAAGCCCAAGCCCGCAATCATTAAAAGATTGGTGATGTTAGCTTAACTAAAACCAAAAGCAATATATAGTAGCATGCAAAAGCAGAAGGACAATACCCGTGAGTTGCAACGGGGCATGCCTATTCTGTGCAACACCAATCAGTTGCAAATAAGAAGTAATTTTGACAACAAGACTTATCTCCAAACTAAAATTAAATGCAGTAGTCATAATAGTCCTACGGTGATGGATAAATGAGGAAACTGACTTTGATTTCCTGCCATAATCGACTTGCACTAGCTCTATATCTACATACAAGTAACTTGAAACGTGTTGAATGCATCCGTTGCAACCCGGCCCAACACAGCTATCACTACGAAAGGATGGCACAACTTAGGACTGGGTAACATAAGGCAGGACTTTATGAAATCCAGAGAAGAATGTTTGAGAAAACTAAAAATAATCGAGGATTTAAGCAAGGTGCGCTATCAATTCATAAACAGTACCCAGATGCCCACTAAAATTAAACTGGATCATCAAATCATCTAGCAAAAATCCCTGAACATTACACCTTTTCATCATTCGCCAATTCAATTATAAAAAATAATGCATCAATCAATGATATGAAATAGTAGCAGTATGCTGATGGAGCAAGTGCAAAAGATACCCAACACTGCACACGGCAACACTCGATCTGTTGTCTCAAATCCCTCTCTCTTCTCCTAAAGCTAACGTTCTCGCAGTACACGCTCATGTAGCTAGCCCTAAACTACAGCAAACCGCTGACCTACGGCCATTAGCGGGGACGGGGGACGGGGGAGGGGCCGTTTGTCTCACCTTGCCACGGAAGTGGGGATGGGTTCTTGGAAGACAATGAGTGGTAGACCACCGTGGATCGCACCTCGTGGGGTTGCTTCTTGCCGGTGATGAAGGCGATAGGATGCACCACTGTGGTCGTGTCTTGGCCGTCGGGGAGCCGCCTCGAAACAGAAGGCGAGGAGGAGATCAGGCAAGGGATTCCACAAATGGAAGAAGTAGAGGAGGAAAGGGTTTGGACGCTGCTGCATCAGTAGCTTCGTTGCTGTAGATCGATGCACCCCGCCTCGGTTCGACCTTGACATCGCCGGAGACCAAAGCAATGTGGCGGATCTGAACGGACCGCCACCGGATCCAACCGCACACGTGTCGTTGCGCATTGATGCGCGATGAAGCTCGATAAGGCGTCCTCAACCGCACACGGCTCGCCGGAGACGCGGCTGTGGCCGGGCGGAGTCTTGGTGGTTGCGTTCTCGGCGAGGTGCGCGGTGATGCGTCGGGGGTGAGGTGAAAGGGCGATTGGTTGCCACTGAGTGGAGAGGGGAGGGCCTGATGCGGCGGTCGTCGGGCGGAGCCGCGCGGACGCCAGCCCGTGGACGCACACGGCGACGCGGCGGCGGAGGGGAAACTGGGGCGACGGGGGAGTGAGTGGAGGGGAGAGGAGCGAATGGAGGGGAGTGGAGCGAAGCGATTGGATAAGGTGGGCGGGGGTAGGTGGAGGCGGGGAGGTGGGCCGACGGGCGGGTAGGTGGAACGCATGGCGGGCCAAGCTGGGATGTGGGCCGTCACAAGTGGGGGCACGCAAAGGCTTCATTCCGACCGCCCTACCAAAATATTTTTCTTTTTATTTATTTTTCTTTCTTTTCTGCTTCATCACCTTATTTCTCTTTTGAAAACATGAATGTTTTTGAAAATAGATAGCAAAAATGAAAAAGCGAACAAATTTTCCAAACATATATTTTTATGAATTTTGAGAAGAAACTTTTAAACAAATACAAAATTTGATAAATTTGTACAGTTTTTTGACCACAAACAGTTTTTGAATATTTAAAAAAAATTCGAAAATGACATCCATTTTTTAAAAATGAACAATTTTGGAAGTGTGAACAGTTCTTTACAAGCACAAACATTTTTTGAATATTAAGAACAAACTTTGAAAATAGTAACCTTTTTAAAAAATACATAATATTTTCATAAACTTGAACAGGTTTTTCAGATATTAACATTGTATTGAATTTGATAACTAATTTCAATAAACAATAACTATTTTTAAAAATCCAGGTCAACTTTTTAAAAGTCAGAACCTTTATTGGTAAATCCATAAAAAATTTATAAAAAGCAAATACATTTTTTCGAATTTGAGGAACAATTTTTGAAAATACCTAACATTTTGTGATAATATATATCATTTTTGTTTAAAAAACAATAACACCTGCATAATTTGAAAAAAAACATTATGAAATATCAAATTATCAAGAACATTTATGTAAATAGCAAAAATATTTTTTAAATATCATGAACATTTTTTGAAAACTATGTAAAAAAATTAGGAACATGGCGTATGACATTTATTTAAACAACATATATTTCTAATAATATGAAATTGGTTTTATTTTTTGCATACCAATAAGTTGTGTTACAAATAGTTTTTATTAGGAAATATAATATAAAATAAATTTAGTTTCTCATAATATTTATTTAAACAACATTTTTTGCATACGAATAAATTGTGTTACATATAATTATAATAATATCAAATTGGTTTATTATATACTACATATAATAATATGATGCAGTAGGAAATATCATTTATATTTCATCATATATAATTCATCATGGTATACTTTTTATTAATGCTGGGATGATTTTGTTTGTAATTTTTTTTTGTACCTCACAAAATGATATTAAACAAAAAAATCGTAATTATTGATTTGTAAATAAACAAAATTCTATATATATAAACCTGGTTCATGAAAATAAATATTTTTGTGCTTGTTACATATATTAAAGGTATCACAGAAAAATATAGATGAAACAAATAAACATTGTTAATGTTGGGTTGTTTGTTTTAATTTCTGTTTGTCAATTTTCCGTAGCCTATCATTTAATTTAAAATAGTTTAAGCAATTTTAAACGCCTACTAACTTATATGAACATTATAGATAACCAAGGGCATTCTTATTATCAGATAAACAGTTGTTTTGTATTATATATTATTAATAGTTTTATGATGTAGTAAAAAATATTAAATATATTTTAGCATAGATATAAATTGATGGGTTCCGACATACGCACGGATGCAACGATGACAGACCGCACTGAAACACCGCGAGAAGAGGTGCATATAGCTAACCTTACTCTGTATCTATGTTATATACGATAAAATGAATGGTGTATTTATATTTTTGTTTTTTCAGGATATAGTATACATGGATATGGACTCTGGAGATGCACGGAAAGAATCCATTGAGGGTTCAGATGCAATGTCGCTGCAAGAGGTTATATCTCATAATAAACCAAAAAAGGATGCTAATTTACATGTTATCCCACAAGGTATTTTTTTATATTATTATCAACATTTTTTGTGATATTGTCTTTTGTATTCAACTAATTTGGCTTTTATTGTTTAATAAGCTGGCTCACTTTTTATGAATTTCATAGACTATGTTTGTACCCCTAGAGAAATTACAGTCATCGAATCACTCAAGTCTGCCCCTAAGAATACCCAGTTTGTGGACATTGGAGATGCCTTGTTAGCAACTCCATTTATTTGGAATGCCTTATTAAAAATGACATGTTCTTACATGACGGTGTAAGACCAATTGCATAATATTTGTAATTAATTGATTATATATAATATCATAATGTATAAATATAATTTAAATATTGTTTACAGGTGATAAATGCTTACATATATTGCATGCTTGCTCACGAGCATTTACAAGACAGGGCGGGTGAAAAGGTACACATTATTAGCACGTTTGTATCGGGCCAAATAAAAGAAGACAGGGAAAGAGACATAGACCCATCAAAATATCAAATCGCATAAATGCGTCATGTTAATAGTTATCTACAACAAGATATGGTTAGTTTTGTCTCGTAATCCATGCATATAATTATGGATTGTTTTATTTAGTTCATATGTTTAATGATTTATTAATAACTATATCTAATTGTGACTGTGACTTGTATCTTATTTACACCAGTTGTTCATTCCGATTAACATGCCAGGCTACCATTGGTATCTAGCAGTTGCCAACGCCAAAAAACGAGAGATCCAAGTATTGGACTCACTTGGTGAGAATGTCAAACGCAATGACCTTGCTACTACGGTAACTATCTATTTCTTTTCTCATCTTAGCATTTATTTTGTTTGACTTCATCCTTAACATATCTCGTATATATATATAAAAGTTATTAGGGCTAGAAATGGCTGAAACTTGCATAGCATAGTCCGAGTTTATCAAAGGTCATAAATGGCCTGATCTAAATGTTACTAAATGGACGGTTGTAGAGCAAATTCAGGAGGCAATACAAACCGATGGGTAAGCACTTGTTTTAATAGTTTGTTTTAGATTCATCTTTCTGATATTCTAAAGCATTATTTTATAATATTATAGCGTATCATGTGGATTGTTTATGCTAAATTATATGGAATACTGGACACCACATGGACTGTCGGACCAGTTTATATGAGTATTTCAGTATTATACATTATCTCATAATGTTAAATCAAAATATCTTATGAACTGTTTTCATATTTGTTTTGTAGGAGGATATGAAACATTTTCGACAAAAATTAGCAATTATTTTGCTCGATTCAGAGCTTAATAAGTTAAAAGGATGTCCCATGTACCATCAACCTCGCAACGAAGAAACTTTAGCTAATTCTGATCTTGAGATCCTGGATAATCCATCTGACGTAGTCCAAGAGAAACGTCCCGCCCCAATCATTATCATTCCCACGGACCAACGTGTAATACTTGCCGGCCTCTGCAACTACATCATGTCGAACAATGATGCTGGATGTTTGGAGTAAGTATCATGTATCAATATTTAATGTGCGGATGTATATTATTGTTCTTCTAACCATCCAAATTACAGGAAGGTATGGGTCCGAGCTCCACACCCGATCCAATGACCTTAAGTCTTAAGAAACTTCAAGTGCATACTTAACATGGAGCAGCCCATGGATAATGATTGCTTCAACACCGCCGTGCTTATGCTTTGGCATGTGACGAGGAGTATTGTTCACAAACCCTCCTATACACTACATGGATCTACGATTTTGTGTAAGTTACCGTAACTCTTCATTCTAGGTGCCATTAGTATCAACATGTTGAAACAATATTTTTTTTCTTCTACTTATTCCATGCAGATAGAGTAAACACGAGGTCGTAAGTTTTGTGAGAAGGAAACTATCCAGACGTTGGCAACATTATTTGATAGCTGGCCAGGATGGAGACCGACATCTCACCTTGCAATAAGGTAAATAAAATATTTTGACCATTGTTATCATGGTTTCTTTTTGTTTCTAATAGCTCCACTTGTAGATTTATCTTCCCTATGCATCCATCGGCCGATACATCCTGTACATCATCGACAAAGAGGCACGTCGTCTACATATTATGGATCCTATTCAATCATCACAATTGTCAGAGGATAAAAACTTGAGGCATTCACTGAAATTAAAAAGTTTTTCAAGGGATTTCAAAGAAGCACTCGAAATAAAGCTGCTCGGTGGAATTACGATATATCTAAATGGCATCGTTTATTTCCGGCCGGTGTTCCAACGAGTATAGACGGATAATGAATTCATAATAAGAATATTTACTTTTGTTATCATTACATTATTTATAATATTAATTGAAAGTTTTCCAGGAATGTGTCTGGCTATTTTGTTTTTCATTTTATGCTCTGGTGGAACGGTAAAGAATTGGTCAAGCCGGTTTGCGCGGTGAGTATTGTGGGTTACATGTTTTAAGACCTTCTCCGTGAATTTTTCATACAAACTACATTTGTTTTTCCTGCAGGATGGGTATGAATTGAGGAAGCATTTTTTATTATACTTGCTAAAACATCGTGGGAATGAAGCTAGAGTAGACTTTTCTGATATTGTCAAAGAATTTCTTAAACGCATCATCTAGATATTAATATTTTTGTAATAGATGTTAAGTTGTAACATCACTCAGCTTGTGACATTGCAATAATGGACTTCAGTTTGTGTTATATTATTTGTATGTGTGGATTTTAACATGTAACTCTGGTAAATATTTCAAGAGCCCGTGGCAACGCACGGGCACTCTACTAGTATGATTTAGTTCACCACCTGATTGTATCCTGGATGTTGTTTCGGATGACATTCCAAGCTTTGGTTAATTAATGATTAATGAAAATACTTTTCCCTCAAAAAATAAAACCGCCCAACTCGGCGAGCGGCGCGCGCCCGGTGCCCCGCACAGGAGCCCCGGCAAGGCACCTCACCCAGCGACCGCGGCACAAAAAGCAGGAGCCAGACCACGAAAAAGCCACGCCGAGGCGCCCCAGTGGCCACCGACAGCGCCGCGCCGACCACGACCGACGCCGTCGGCTCGATCACATCGTTTCTCACCGTTTCCCCCACCTGAACTGAAACGCGTCGCATCGCATCGAAGGTTCAAAACCCCTGCGCGTGCGGCCCCCACTCCGCCCGTCGGGCCCACCCCCTCCCCTACATCAACCCCGGTCGCGCCGCGAGACGTAGCGCCCGCCCATCTTTTGACGCCGCCCGTGCCTTTTTCCGGCGGAAGGCAGGCAGGCAGAAGAACCCCGGGACGCGGCCCGCATGGACATCAAGGAGCGGATCCGCCGCACGCCGCGGGAGGAGGAGGCGCCCGCGGCGGCGTCGCCGCGCGGGCGGAAGGCCGGGGCGGCGATGCTGCTGCTGCGGTGGTCCCTGCCGGCCGCGGCGCTCGTCGTCCTCCTCCTGCTTGCCGGGGGCTCCGCCGCGCGGAGGGGCCAGTTCCTCGCCGCCGATCCCTCCGAGGGCGTCGTTGCCCGCCATGAACCACGCCTCGTCCGACCGCGAGATGGTACGTGCGTGAGACAAACCACGGATACGCCTGCGCCCGTAACGCAAGTTTCCATTTTTGAGTTCGGCTGCCGCTAGGACCACGGCTTTTTTGCGAACCCTGATTGCAAGTACCTGTGGATGGCGACGTTACATTCAGGATGCCAAGCATGGCGCCTTTAATGTCTGGGCTCCATGACTTTGTGTTCGCTGGGCTGATACTCGCCCTTCTCTTTTGAGTTTTGACATGTGCGCTGATACTCCCTAGTTGGTGCAAGCGAGTTATTTTCCCAGTATTTTTTGTGTCAGTTTAGCCCTTAAACTTTGAAATGTTGCAAGTTGCTAGGTTTTGGTGCGTTTGATGTTTACTGATACTTACCGTCGGTGATGGTAATTGTCAGTGACAATGCACCACGTTCTTCGGATCACAATGTGCAGTGAAGACCATTGCCTGCAGAATGGTGGGGTTCTGAATGCCGCCCCGAGCTCTCATTACATGTGTATTTTTTTTGTACTAATTGCTAAATTTCCTTGTATACCGTGATATCCATAGCATATGAGCAATGATGCCAAATTACTTTACCATCATTTGCCATGGTAAACAGGTTCAGCTTTGTGTAGTTTATGTTTCATGCGACTGTTGTTGCCTTGTCTTGTTTATGCACTGCATTGTTCTATCCTTGTCATCAGCATTTACTAGTGTATCAACTCATGGTGTATTATAGCTAACTGACATGAGTAATTCGCGCCCACCTCAGTTTTGTATTGGCATCAATGCCACTTGACCAAAGGATGAACAATTATTTTTTATGTTTTTACTACAGTACAGATTGAAGCATAACTCTTATATTCTGTATATGAATTCTGATACAATGTCTTTCTGTTGTTGTGTTTTCAGAAGATGGCACCTCAGGATCTCCGGAAGTTGTCAAGGACAAATTGCTTGGAGGCTTGCTAGTTCCTGGTTTTGACGAACAATCTTGCCTAAGTAGATACCAATCAGTACTGTATCGTCGAATATCGCCCCACTTTCCGTCTACCTACCTCTTGGAAAGATTAAGGGAACAAGAGGCTCTCCAGAAGAAGTGTGGCCCACGTACTGAATTATACAGGAAAGCTGTTGAGCAGCTTAAGTCTGGTCAGGATATTAAGGTTATGGACTGCAACTATTTGATCTGGACGGCTTACAGTGGTCTGGGGAACAGGATCTTGACAATTGCCTCAGCATTTCTGTATTCCATCCTTACAAACAGAGTCTTACTTGTCGACGGAGATAAAGGCACCGCAGATCTCTTCTGCGAACCATTTCCTGAAACTTCATGGTTGCTACCGTCAGATTTCCCCATTAAGCAGTTCAAGAACTTCAGCGTTGTCTCTCCTGAGAGTTACGGAAACAAGCTGAAGAGTAAAGCTGTAAACTCTAAGCCTGCTTTTGTCTATCTTCATTTGGCTCATGACTATAGTGACCATGATAAGCTATTCTTCTGTGAAGATAATCAGCAGTATCTCCAAACGATCCCATGGCTGATCCTGAAATCAGACAATTACTTTGTACCTTCACTTTTCCTGATCCCGGCATACCAAGAGCAACTCATGAGGCTTTTCCCCCAGAGAGATGCTGTTTTCCATCACTTGGGGCGTTACTTGTTTCACCCCAGCAATGCCGTTTGGGGCATGATTACAAGATACTATGATTCTTATCTTGCCAGAGCTGATGAAAAATTGGGTATCCAGATCAGAGTCTTCGACACCGAAACCGGTCCGTTTCAGCATGTCCTGGATCAGGTCCTTGCATGTACATTCAAGGAACACTTGTTGCCAGAGGTTAATACTCAAGAGCCAGTTGTCTCACCAAGGAAAGCCAAGTCAAAAGCTGTTCTAGTTACTTCTTTAAACTCAGGATACTATGATAAATTCAGAAACATGTACTGGGAACATCCTACGGCAAATGGCGAGACGATTAGCTTCCACCAGCCAAGTCACGAGGAGCACCAAAACTCAGACAAGAAAATGCACAACAGGAAAGCCTGGGCAGAGATATATCTGCTAAGCTTATCTGATGTCATGGTGACCAGTGCATGGTCAACTTTTGGGTATGTTGCCCAGGGTCTCAGTGGTTTGAAGCCATGGCTTCTGTTCAAGCCGAAAACCGCACTGCCCCTGATCCACCTTGCCACCAAGTTCTGTCCATGGAACCATGTTTTCATGCTCCACCTTTCTATGATTGCAAAGCTAAGAGAGGAACTGATACGGGAAAACTTGTCCCACATGTAACACATTGTGAAGATATGAGCTGGGGGCTTAAGCTAGTCGATCAGAGTTAGTGGTAGATGTGGTGCGTATTTCCTATCCAATTCATATGTGTACAGTACAAGCCCATATATGTTTACTTGTGTGGTATAGGTGCAACTCTGTTTCTATATTGCAGGAAAGTGTTTTCTGGCATGGTTGATATAGATGCAATTACATTAACTGCTGCATTTGTTCTCAAAGATATGTTCTGCAACTTGCAGGATATGCTAGCATTAATTTCCTTGTCTGTATTATTTCCATGTTCTGCAACTTGCATTGAAGCATATGCAAAAGCCATGTCAGAGTTTTTCCGCCGCAACAGCGAAAACAGGCCATTTTCGCTGCCATGGCAGAGTTTTGACGAAAGCTGCCATGTCAGAGAACTGTAAAAACGCTGCCATGGCAGATTTTTATCTAAAAAAACCACAAGCATATACTGCTGACTAGGATCAATTGCAAAAACAGAAGCATCATTGTTTTGATAAACTAGAAATGTATCTTGTTTGCATTTGAAGAAAATCAATTTGTCACCCCCTGTACAGAGTTTCTTATAGTTCCTCCCACGGAATGGAAGTTCCACATTCAGTTTTTGTGACTAATAGAACCTTGCAAAGAGGGGAGCTGAGAAGAAGTGTAAGAAATCATTGTGATTTGTTGTGCTACACCTTTAGATGAAGAAAAGGAAAATTAAACGAAGTTTCGAGACAGAGTTTTCAAGACAAGGTTAGTGCATGAATGATATTTTTGTTGAATGGGTCTGAAAGATGTGTCAAAAGATTCTCGATGGGCCCAGCATGAGTCACAGACGCTTGCACAATAAAGCCAAGCATAGCAACCATTGCCAACCTCCCTGTGATTCATAGAAAATAGTATTAGCAAATTACAAATGTTACTACTGGATTATCTTGCAAGCAATTGTACTTAGAGACACTGAACCTACCATTCTTAATTTCTTTCAGCTTCACTTCATTCGCATTCTCTATATCTTTGGCGAGTCCCATTGGGTTAAATAGTGGACCCCCAGGGTATCTGTTCAGATTTTGGAATTGTAAAAATGATAATTTAATTAAAACAGAGAAACAGAGACTTGCCAAGGGAAATTGTTTGAGTTACTTAGTTTGGAGAATTTTGCAGCACTTACCCTGGCTGTAAACCTTCGAGTGAAGCTTCTATCCCAAGGAATGTCCCTTCCTTTGCTTGTGATCCTGGATTAACGAAGTCCATGTACCTCTTGGTTTCGACAAATCTGCGGAGGATCAGCGTTATGATAGAAACAGGTCAGTCTTGTCTTGTTTGAAGTCATTACAGTCTACACCATTTAAAGCTTCTGAATTACTGGACAAATTCTTATACAGCTGAGAAAATGTTTCAGTTGGATGTTGAATTACCCCATCAAGAGAAGCTGGACAAAGAAGAGGGCTGTGGTGTTGGCGAAGTCAAATTTTGTGGCACCTGCTTCAAACCATACTGGTAGGTTGCCGATTCCTGATACACGGATCAACTACACAGAAACACACCAGTTAGACCATAGAAGCACACCAGAGCATCAAAGCCATCGATTTCATGTTTGATTTTTGTAAGTATGTTTCAGTGTAGTAAGAATACTACTCCCTCCGTTCACTTTTATAAGGCCTTGAAGACATTTCAGACAATGTGCAAAGCAGTTCATTTTCAGTTGTCTGAAACAACTTACAAAAGTGGACGGAGGGAGTAGTACTTATTAATCTCGGAAAAAAAAATCCTAGGATGCTCTTGTAGAGCTGATGTATTGGACATAATTTTGCTGACGTTGAGATTGTTATTTTCATTTCGCTCAATAGTTCCCTGCGTCACAGCTTGTTTTTTCTCTCTCTATTTTTTAACTATAAGTTATTGTCCTTCCATTTCCATTATCAAAACAAAATTCAGAGTGATGCCTGTTTTCTCACTCTGTTTTTCACGTTTATCCTAATTTTGGCACCTCTCCAGCTAACTTTGCAAAATCAACTTCAGTGCTATGGTTTCCTTAAACTGAGAACACATTACATTTTACAGGAATTAGCAAAGAGGTCAAGTGAGCAACGAACGAACTTACATCGGTTCCGAGGATGCCGGCGACCCCTGCCATGGCAAACCGGCAGTGCACGAGCTCGGCCTGGACGTACCACTTCAGGTCCTCGGGCTGCTCTCCGAGCCCCAGGGGATCAAACCCGTAGTCACCAGGCAGCCTACAACGACAAACGCCAAGCAACCCATCAGCCTAACAAGCAAACCAACCATCGCCACCTTCCAGAGAACGCCGGCAGAGATTGCCACGGGTGACTGACGTGCCGTCGAGGTACGCCGGCGGGTCCAGCCCCGGCAGCCATGTCGCGCGCTCCGCGGTGGCCCGGACCGCGAACCGAGCGTGGACGTGGTGTCCAGGCATGGTGACCATGCTCCTGCTGCCGAAAGGCGTGGGCGGCCTGGAGGAGAGGGTGCAGACTCTTCCATGGGCGTTAGCTGCTAACGCCATGGCCGCCGCCGCCGCCGCCGGACTCGGCTGGCTGACCCCTTGCTCGCCTGACTGCAGCCGGCGAGGGTCCTTCTTGGCTGCCGCTGTTTTGTTTGGGGCGTGTCTGTGGGTGGTGCGTCGGACGGATCAAAAAGCCGTGGATATGGAACTAGAGGCGTTCCTACTTCGTAGCTCCAGTGGCTGTCGAGTCTGCAGATTGTGTGCCTTTTTTTTTTTCAGAGGATGCAGCTTGTGTGCTGGCTCCAGGCCGGAGTGTATTGAACGGGTTCGGCCCAGGATTTTGTTCCAACGGCATGGTTGGCCCGTCGTCGGCCCACGGCTTGCTGGGACGTCTCGTCCCCCCTCTGTGGCATGGGCGTGTCTGTAGAGCTGAGACCTGAGAGTGACGGACAGCGCTCGCTCTGATGCATGAACCGTGGTTCCAGTCTATTCATCACACTTGCCAAAATATTTTAGGGCATCTTCAAGTGTCTGCAACGCACCCACGAATTCTCTCCCGCATCCATCTATGGACCGGGAGCGAGTTCGCGGACACAGATGCATTAGCGGGCCATTCAACGCTGCCCGCATACATTTCAAGCCGGGTTTCAATTAACAGGACGAAATTCATGCAAACACGGTAGATTCACGTATAAATCGGAGCACCTTCGTTATAATTCGAATATTTTTCATATAAATCGGGCGAAGTTCATTACATTTTAGACAATTTTAACTAAACTCTACTCTAAACCTAATCTAAATTATTACCGACCCCTGTTTCCCCTTGTCCGGCCATGAGCCCCGAAAACTGAAGCTCCGGCTTCTTCTCCAGTTCCTCCTCGGCGCTCTACAACTCTGCCTTCACAGTCTGAGCGGCTAACCGGCCGACGATTTTCGGGCCGCCAAGCTTGGCTTCAACGAAGAAGAGCGGCGGTCTTCTTGGGACCCGAGTGGTGGCGACCTACCATGCACTACTCTTCCTCACTGTCGGCAGCGCCCGTGGACATGCTAGCTTCGTTGTCATGGCGGCGGGGCGCGGCCTTGGTGGAGCTGGCAATGTCCTCCTCGTCGTCGCTCTTGTTGAATATATACCTCATCCACTGCCACGTCCATCTCCTTGCAGGCGGCCTGTAATTTCGCCTGATATTGGCAATACCGTGAGCTGGCGCAACGGATGCTGCGGGCGGAGCGGTAGGAGTCGAGTAGCGCCGCCTGCTCCGCCACGTTGGCGCCTTGGCGGCGAGTTGCCCCTCCGCTTGCCGGTGCTCGTCGAGAAGACGAAGGTTGTAGGCCTGGTCGGCCCACTAGTAGAAAAAGGGCCATTTGTCCCGGTTCGTAAGGGCCATTTGTCCCAGTTGTTAAACCGAAACTAAAGGGTCGTTACTAAAGTCCTAGGCCTTTAGTCTCGGTTCTTACACGAACCGGGACAGATGGGCCTCCATGTGACCGGTGCGGCGAGCCCAAGCAGGAGGCCCTTTGGTCCCGGTTGGTGGCACCAACCGGGACCAATAGGCGTCCACGCCACAAGAATGGGCAGGAGCTGAGGTTTTTTAAGGGGTGGTTTAGGGTTTTGGGGGTTAATTTATGTGTTTCATATATTATGTTAGCTAGCTAATTAATAGAGAGAAGTGTCCTCTCTTATCTCCGTGCTTGGTCGACGCTACGTACTATACGTATAGAGAGGACTCGACACGCTAGCTAGTAAGCAAATGAAGGAAACAAAAGATCGTCATGAACATATGCATATAGAGAGAAGTGATATCGACCACCTCTCCTTCTCCGAGAGATTGGTCGAACAACAAGTTCTCGTATATCTATCCGACGCTACTGGCTACATATATACAATATAATTATCTCTTATAATATAATTTCCTAATTATATATGAACTCAGGGTCCACATGGTATTCTCCGTCTTAATCGATCACGTGGTCAAGAAAGAATGCCGCCAATTCCTCTTGAATTGCTCGCATACGATCTGGTGGTAGGAGTTCATCCCGCATCCGAAACATCTAATTTGAAGAAGGGGGTCAATACATATATATATATATGAATAAATGAAACTCAACACAAATGATGGTAATAAAACAAAATTGTGAATATTACTATTTACACACTTCATATTGTTTGTCAGATTAGCCCCGCTCACAGGTCGTGTGGCGGATAGACTCGCAAACGTAGTATCCACAGTAATTATTCCAGGCTTCCTGCCACAACCACTTTACAAGAAATAGAGGTCAATCAAACTGATAAGCAAGCATGCTATAAATGGTATTGATGAAACTAGCGCTTGAATCACTAGGAGATGCGCGGAACATGCTAGTAGTACTTATTTTCGGGTGTCTAAATTGCAGCTTCTTCGGCAATCCCGGAGCTTTTGAGGTGAATTTTGTCCAAACCCTGCCAGACAAAGAAAACAATTACTTGATATCAGGAAATGAACAAAGTTGTCGATATGATGCGATAATGATCGATTTAACTTACTTCTCGAGCATTTCAGTCATGTCCGCATACTCCTGGGGATCTTTTCGTCTCGAGTCTAAGACGGTTACTAGTCCCTGCTCAAGCTTAATCTCTAGGAGATACAGTGGAACCCGCGCACGCATATATAACTCATCAATTACATTACTATAACCTGGACTAATAAGGGAAACCGAATATGCACAAGGTATAATTTGCCCCCCCCCCCCCCCAAAAAAAGTCAAGTTCTTCGCTTGGTTGGCATTGCAAGACAGAATTTGGCCCGCGGATAGATTGGCCAAACGTGGGTGGCCCAACTGTGATCTCTGCCCTCTTTGCAAGAGAGTGCAGGAATGTGGGTCTCATCTCTTCTTCAAATGCCGCTACACACGAAGGCTTTGGTTATTGATCATTGACAAATACCACATTCACGGTCTTGACACCAACGGTTGGCCCCTCTTCGACTCGGTTGAGGCTTAGTGGGCAAGTACTTGCGACAATGGCATACCAAACCGCCAAGCCAAGGCGTTCCTCACTATGCTTGTTACGTGGACCGTCTGGAATGAGCGAAACGCAAGGGTCTTCAAGCACAAGAGCGCCGTTCCACCTACATTGCTTGACTCCATCGATACTGAGGCCAACCTTTGAGTCATCGCCGGTGCAAAAAAATTAGGGTCTCTTATTTTGCGAGAGTGATCTCATGACGTGTATTGAGTGACCTGTAACAAACTCTTTTCTCTCTTATTTAATGGGTGAGGCAAAGCTTTTGCTTCCGTTTAAAAAAATGGGTGGCGCAGAGAGGCCCCTGGATTCCTTCTTCTCTCGAGAAGGAACAATCCCCGTGTTCCTTATTTTAATCGCCATGCTAATTCATCGAGGAGAATCGCATCTCCTGATAATCAAAGATCGGTCATACATCCGGCTGCCCACGCTGCCTGGATTTTTTGTCGAAAAAGACCACCTGCATGAAAGAATTATCAAAAAGGACCACCTGCAGATGAATTTGACAAAAAAGACCCCCTCGGCCGTGGCGGCAGTTCGGCAGCGACACGCGGCACCGCCGCCACGGCGAGGCGGCCGCCCCGCCGCCACGGGCCATGCAAAGATGTCAAGCGTAACGGATTCTAACGCCGTTATGGAACGCAATGGCGGTGGGCTCGGCCGCCTCGTTGCATGGCGGCAGATCTTGTCTTTGGCTGGGCCCAGCCGCCTCGCCGGCCGGCGGCAGTAGCGCTGCTTTCCGTCGTTTCGTACGAGTTGATTACTAGGCGCATGCTGATTCTTAGAGTATTTTGATTCCTATGCATCTGTCTATTTCTTGCTTACGCTATTTCTTGCTCACGAGTCAGTCTGTGTTTCGTGAAAGCACCATGAGCAGACTTGCCGCAAGGGGGCGTGGCGGCCGTCCTTGCCATCCTCCGCCGCCACTTGGCCAGTCCCGCCACGCCACCGTTCCGCCGCCGCCGAATCCCGTTTCACTCGGCCCGCCGTCGCCGGCGGCAGGTTCTGCCGCCTTGCAGCGTGGCGGCAGGTGCCACGTGTCGGCTGCCGCACCTGTCGCCATGGTTAAGGGGGTCTTTTTTGTTAAATTCATCTGTAGATGGTCCTTTTTGGCAATTCGTTCGCGCAGATGGTCCTTTTCGACAAAACGCTGCCTGACGTGATGCTGAAGGAGGAAGTCGGCTTCGCGGGCAGCAGGCTGGGGTTTCCGCGTAGCGCGAACCGTCCGGGTAAGTACGTGTACTCATTAGCTGTACAGATATACAGTATAAGATAATAATAATGTACAGGTCCCTTTCTCTAGCCTCTACATCAAGTAACGTCAATATTCAGCGTTGTCCGGTTGCGAGGTTTTGGACGGTGAGTGCGCGTTTTTGGCCTTTGTTTACAGGGGAGGGAATCGATGACAGACCGTCTGGTTCTGGGATCCAGATCGAGTATAGTACTAGTAGTTTGCATTGGACCAGGGCCATGCAGATACTATGTTCTTTCCTTGGCCTCCAAAGCAAGTCGAAGTACATGTTCTTTTCTTTTGTTATACATATTTTCCACCATCGATCAGATCCAGTGGAAAGTATCTGTGGTCAAAAGTGGAGGAGGCAACTGTTTCAACCGTGGGAAACGACGGTGGATTAATTAAGACGTGACAAACGCTCGTTTCGACGCCACGGAATGCATGGCGCGATCCAATCGTTATCGGCTTTGGGGTTGTGATCGTGAACAGGAACAGCGCGCGAGCGATTCGCTGAACCGTCAAAAAGGCGGTGCAAAATATCTCATGGAAACGAGCGATGAGTAATGAGGAGGATAAGGACTGCACCCGGAGTTTAGCGAGTACAAAACGATTTTTTAGATGAACAGTACAAAACGATATCTGCACATTGTGAAGCAGTCTTTGTGTGAAAGAATCTTGTGGGCATTGTGCACATTTTGCACGAAACTGTCGGATATAACCCATGGAACATTGTGCATATCGTTTATTGAACCCATTTTGTACTAAGATTTATTATGTAGTCGCAATGGAGCGGTAATGAGCGGTAATGAGCGGTGGTGATCATGGCTTGGGGTTGGACCAGAAGTTGCCGTCGTCCATCATCATGATCTCGTGCAGCCCGTCCCAGATCTCCTGCTCCCGCGCCACCGGCCTCCCCTGCTCCGGCACGTGCACCGGCGACGACGCATTGGACCCGCACTCTGGCCTTTGCTGCCGCTGGGGATGGGGCTGCGCAGCCGCCCAGGAGGAAGCAGACGCAGATGCAGACGCGGATGCTGACGACGACGGGGCTCCGGCCGGGAAGTTGAGCTTGGCGCGGTGGCCGCGGAACTCGAGCGCGGCGACGTCGTAGGCGCGCGCGGCCTCCGCGGCGGTGTCGAAGGTGCCGAGCCACTTGCGCACGGCGCGGTGCGGGTCGCGGATCTCCGCCGCCCACTTGCCCCACGGCCGCTGCCGCACGCCCCTGAACTTGCTCCCGCCGCCGCCAGCCCGCCGCTTGCCCACGCCACCGCTCTTCACGAAGTTCGCGCCCGAGCACTCCTCGCCCTCGCTGCTCGACCCGGTCGTCGCCGCGGCCGCAGCGGCAAACTCGCAGCCGGGGCACCCGTCCACGCCGCACCTGCCGCACGCCGCAGCCGCAGGCACCTGAGCGGGAGCAGCAAAGGGCGGCGTCGACAGCTCCGGTTGCAAGGCGGGGGCCGCGGTGTCCCCGGACACGACGGAGATGAGCGCGCGGAGGAAGAGCGAGTTCTCCTGCTCGGAGTTGGGGAGCTGGAACCCGCCGCCGCCGCCGCGCTCCAGCCTCGGCACCATGACGACGTGGAGTCCTAGGTGAGGTCGGTGTCGCAAGAAAGTTTTCGGGCTGCGCGCGTTCGTGTGCTAAGGTAGTCGGCTTGCGTTATCGTGATACCACTGATGTTTCAGGTAGTTCGGGCCCGTGGCTGCCATTTATAGTAGGACGACGTGCGGTATTTTGTTTTGGACGCACGTTCTTGTCGTGGGAAGGGAGGTGGAAACGGGGAGGGCGAGTGCTGGAGCAGATGAGCGCTGCCGACGTGCGACGGCTGGTTATGCCGGTATTTGAGCTGTTCTCACACGTTATACGTTGTCAAATTCGCCTTATACTTGGACAAAACTAAATCTATTTCGTAGTACTCTATACGTGTCCCAGATATTTGTATGTACCGAGGTGTCATTTATTCAGTGGAATCATCTTTTGTGGCACACTCTCATTTATTCAGTAGAATCAAATTTGCCTTGGACAAAATCTGTTTCATAATATGTGGCGATTTTGAGATTTGTTGGAGTATATTTGGATAATCAACCCTTTTAAGAATATGAATCCTACATTATTGCTTCATATTTTATTTGAAGTGTCATTTATTCGGAAGATTCACCCTTTGATATGGTGCTCTAGTAAGCAGCGTTTGTGTTAAGCATATCGAGCCTAAATGTAAGAGTATCTACGACCGGATGCCTTAAACCATCTCTCATACGCTCGCAGACACGCCCGGTCATTGACCGGACAGGAGAGAGGGAAAAATATGACCCAATCGGAACCCACATATCATCCCTATACGCCCGGACTGTCCACGAACCCTCATATCCATCTCAAATATGGGGAGGATATGAGGGCTCGCGGACGCGCCCGGGCGTTCCGCCATGTAGGACGCGGCCCCATCCCGGACCACCTTTTTCTTTTTTTATTCATTCTTTTATTTCTCTCTCTTCATCTTCATCAATTACGTGCAAGTGACCGGACATATGAGAAGAAAAATGAGGAGTGTGGTTAGACGGACAGATAAATAGGGTTGAGAACGGACACACCCGGTCAGCGTCCGCGGGCGTTTAAAGGGTTATATTTGCTATGTCCGGCTGTAGATGCTCTAAGTTCTTCACATGGCTTCTTCTCCACGTTAGGGTTTGCCATATTTCCTAAAAAATGTGTGCCACTATGTACATATTTTTTTCATCTCACAAAAAAATAAAATAAAATGTACATACTTTTTTCACCTCTTTTCATCTATATGAAAAGGTAGTGTCCGTGCTGGTTCCTTGGAAAAAAGAGGCCGGCCGGGCGTCCTACAAGGCGGAGAACTGGCGAGCTGAAAGGCGACCCCAACCTAGAAGATTTACTAAACGACGAAATCAAGTACTCCCTCCATTCGGAATTACTTGTCATAAAAAATGGATGTATCTAGACATATTTTAGTTCTAAATACATCTATTTCTGAGACAAGTAATTCCGAACGGAGGGAGTACAAAGGATTTTGTACCCTAAAATTTTCATACTTGGTGTTCTGTTTTCATAACGGAGTTTACCTTTTCAACAAAATAAAAAATGTTGGAGAATTTCACTTCTCTCGACCTTAGCACCAACAATATGCATGGTCAACACTTACTTTTTCTATTCAGAAACAAGTTATTGAATATCACGTGTAGGTCATTTTTTTTACTCCAAAACTGATTAGGTCGTCAACTACGTCACTGAATATCACGTGTAGGTAAGGCACATGCATATTTCTTGGCGTGCAATCCAATTTTTTCTAAAATTAGTTCAGACTCCTTAGAAAACCCAGTTCAAACTGTTTCGTGTTGCCCATGTTTTCCCTGGTCATGTTTAGTATCATACCACTCCCTTTGATTTAAATTAATTGTCGCAGTTTTAAATTAAATTTAGTTCAACCTTAGTTTAAAACTGCGACCCTTATTATATAAGATCAGAGGGAGTATTAAATTATCGATCTATTAACTTGCTAAGCCTTTCTTTGCAAAACACCTAAAACTTATTCCTACCTCAGAGATGGTGAACACTTACTTTTTCTATTCAGAAAACAGGTTATGACTTGACGGTGCAAATAAGAATAGAGAAGCGGTGGCTAAACCAGCTTGACGAAGCTGTGCCACGGTGCTAACCTCGCACCGTCTATCGGACAGAACACTGACAACGGACTCGATCCAGGACTTTGACCCGTTGCGAAAGAAGAAGCGTGATGAGAATAGTCAGCGCTCCCACCGTCAGGGGGTGTGAAAGCGAGAGCTCACAGTCACAGGATAAGGCCGACCTGGGGAGTTGCTGTTGTTTAACACGGGCGGCTCAGGTCGACGCCGGCCCACCTACCTACCGTGCATGCGAGATGGAAACGTGCTTTTCGCGTCCCCGCCGTCGTGGATGTCGGCGTACCGCGAGACGTTCAAAACCAGTTTTTTTTTCTTTTCTTTTCCTTTTTGATTGATCGGAGCGGGCGTTGCTTTCAGCCTGGCTCGTGTTCGACCGTTTCTTTTTTAACTGGGGAGTGGGGAGGGGGGACGTACGCAAGGTGACGAACTGCCTGCATCACCCCGTTCGGTCATGGAAACCAAGTCTTTGATTTACACCAAGCGATCTCCTATTATACCACCTCCCTAAGAGCATCTACAGGTAGGCTCGGCAAATCCGGTCCCATATACACCGTCGGCATGTTCGTGCACAGCGTCCGCCGGCCCCGCATATATTGCGTCCCACATCCACGAACCTTAAATTGCGATTCTCAAATCCATGCAATCCATGCAATCCATGCACGTCGATTATATGATACAGATTGTCCGAATTGAACAGTTAGAAACAAAGCAGAGCAAATCATAGTTCAGTAAACCGGACAATGCCAAAATAAAATCAATGTTCGAGCGGGACGGATGGCTTCGGATCTGGCCGGGTGCCTGCTCCGAGCAGAATGCATCCTGCTCTTCCTGCTCCACCTGCATCCGGGCTGCCTCCTCCGCCTGCATCCGGGCCGCATGTTCCGCTGACGCTGCCGCAACCGTCCTCGCCACCTCGTACTCCTTACGGTCGTTGATCTCCTTCTTCTTGTCCGTAAGCCACTTCTTAGGGTTTCGTCCGCCAACATGATATTCGCATCCTCCGCGTCCTGTGCGAGTTGCAACCTCTCCTTCTCAAGCTCAATCTCGCCAAATGTCTTGGCCTTCTCGAGTTCCCATTTGATCGCAGTCTCTTGCTTCTCCAACTCAGTCTTCTCCCTCTCAAATTTGAGCCTATTCTCCGCCCTCTTCCGGTCCCACTCCATCTCTCCTTTTGCGCGTCCAACATGAGCTTGTATCTCTCCTTTTTCTTGTTCTCCCTTACCCAAAAAATGCCCGTCCATGTGCATGGCATTTCTGTAGCCGCGGCGTCATGGGAGGCCCGTGCCTTCTCCCACTTGTTTCCCGTGACTTGTCAGTAATCCTCAGCATGGTGGCTCTTTCAGTCGCGACGATAACATCATCCTCTTAATCGTCCAACCCAATTGATTGGTGGGAGCTTGAGCCATCATTTCTTTTCTTGCCGAACTTGAGATTGGCCATAAATTGGTTCCACTTCGGCTTGCCATTCAATATGATCCAACAATGACTAAAAGCAAATGACTTCTTCTCCACCTCATGATACAAAGTGGCCGCCACTGATGTCTAGCAAACAACATATGTATGAGCACGAGAATGCAATCACAAGGAAGCATATGCAAATGACGACAGGATGAAAGGATTGAGCTTACGTGAGTTGCCACTCCCATCCCACTTTGAGGGCGTTTGGTCACTTGTGAGTAGTAGCCGACGTACTTGTTCACTTCTCCTTGAATGACCCCCACCGATGTTGGAGAGATGCCACATTGCGGGTGGTCACAATAGGATGCGGCTCCACATACTCCTTTTGTTCGTGATACTCCTTTCAAATTTTCTCCCAATACTTGTTTCCCTTTTGCTCGGTGCCGCATATTGGATCCATTGTTGTGGCCAACCAAGCTTTGACCAACAAGATGTCTTCAAATCTTCAGAATGTCGGATCTCTTGCCTTCGCCGTCTTGGCCTTCTTCTTCTGCTTGCTCGGATTGGATCGGATGTTGTCCGAACTTCAAATGCCGGTGGTGCCCTCCAATTCATACTCCATTTCGGTCGAATCTTCATTGTCATTGATCATGTTCGACAAGAACGCCTCCTACATGATAATGGTTTGCAAGCATTCATCATGTGCGAAATGAACTAGTGGTCTAAGCAAAAATTTGATCAGATAGGAGCAAAGAAAACGTACCGACTCTTGTTCTGTCATTCCGTCGAACATGTCGAGGGCAGCCCCGGCCGCCGCCGGTGCCCGTGCTCATCCCCGCCCAAACAAGCTGCGGCAAGTCACATACGTCGACTCCAGCATCTGCGTGGGTGGAAAGCTCTCCAAAATGGCCCAGCCAGTCATCGAATCCTCCTCTGTCCCAACGGGGTCGGACTGCGTAATCCGCGTTGGCGCTCGGATGAAAGGGGTGCGGGGTTTCGGGCGGGGAGGAGAATCGATGCACCGTGTCCGAACCTCCCTGCGCCGCCGTCACCGCCTCCCTCACTCGCTGCCGGCGTCGTCGCAACTTCTGGGCGACGTTCTCCACCTTGCAAGACGGAACCGACGAAACGATGCCAATGGACGAGGTGGACCGCGTCTCCATCGCGGCGGTCGGGGACGGGCTGGACGACATCTCCGGAGGTGGATCGGGACCGGTGGTAAGGATGGGGAGCATGAGTGGAGGACGGCGAGGGTGTTGGAAATATGCCTTAGAGGCCATAATATTTGTATTATTATATTTCCATATTCTTAATTAAAGGGTTTATATTCTATGCTATAACTGCTACGATCCTGCAATATGCGATTCAATGGAAAACTCATATGCACTTGTGGAATGATAAACGACAAAATAAAAGGTTCCTAGTCTCGCCTATAAGACTAGCTCAAGTATTGTTGGTGATCACGTTTTCCGGATCTTAGGATATCATTAAGTGTAACATGATGCTAAAACAAACATTGAGATTATGACGTTGGAAGAACGATCATATTGAACCGACCCAATCTTGTTTGTCATGAATTGAGTCTATATCGTCTACATTCAATTGTAATAACAAGAGTGTTAACATGTGAAATCGCTCGTTAGACCATTAGAGTATCGTGGTCACTTCTTACCGTACGGTGGGCTTTGGGGTTGCTCAAAAGTCACATGTAACATGGTGATCATAACGACAACTTACAACACTACTAGAATCAGAGAATTTGCCATCAGCCCGTTCTTTGTCGCCTGCTTACCAAAAACAGACGGCAAAGAAAGGCTGACGACAAAGATACTCTTTGCCATCAGCCACCTCTTTGCTGTCCGTAAGCGGACGGCAAAAAAGCAACCACCTAACAGCCTGACCCCCTCCTCTCTCTTTTCTCTCTCTGTCTCTCTCCGACCCCCTCCTCTCTCTTCTCTCTCTCCTCACGACCGCACCCCGCCGCCACCCCCGACCCCACGCCGCCCCGGCTCGCCGCCCGCCGCTATGGTCCCCCGGCCCCACGCCGCCCCCGATACCTCGCCGCTCCTGCATGTTTCCCTGGCCCGGCGCCCGACGCCCTATGGCCCCGCCGCCCCCCCGCCCCCATGGCCCCTCCTCCAACGTTGCCTCCTCTAGCCAACCGCCGCCGCCGGCGGCCTCCTCCACCTCCACCAACGCCGCCGGCGTCCATCTCCCCCACTCTGGTATTAGTTAAATTAGGGTTTAGTTGTAGTTAGTAAGATTTTAGGAATTAGGATTACTTAGCATAAAATTTGAAAATTTTAAACAAACATAGATTTTTCTCATAGCATTTTCATTCAACATAGTGATATTTTACATAGTCCATCATAATTTAACGAAATTTAAACATATAATGACATTTTATAAACAAAATCTAAAAATAATGAAGAAATTTTGTGGCAAAGAATTGCAAATGTTTTAAGTGCTTGCCAAGTTTCATGAGGGAATGACATTCGTGGAAGTCGTGGAAAAACACAATCTATTTTCGAATGCTGATTGTTTTTTGCCACGATTTCCATGAATGTCATTCCCTGATGAAACTTGGCAAGCACTTAAAACATTTGTCATTCTTTGGCACCATTTTTTTGAATTGTTTAATTTTTTTAGATTTTCATGTTCATAGTGGTATGATAAGAGCTAAAACTCGGATGGGCACTTACCAACACTTTTGTCATAAATGCAAGTGACATTGACATATAGGTGATGTTTTTCCAAACATTTTGGCATCTTATTTGCATTTTTCTGATTTAGTATGAATTAATTATGAAGTTTTCAAAGTGATAGTCAAACGGTCAAAGGGCAAAAGCACAAGACGACAAAGTGGGTTGGACAAGACTACATGTTTTCAAAAACTAGGGGCAATCCTGTTGAGGGGGACACAACTAAGGGTATGAATACAATTATCCCATTATTATATGGTGTGTGTGGAAAAAAGTGTCATGCATGTATAAGAGTTGAACTATGAAAAAGGCACTACGACTTGAACAAAAATGGTGTGAAATTGGAAGAATATTGGTAATTTGACTAGAAGGTGAAAAATCAGCGGCATATTGTAACTATGGTACAAAATGCAGGGTATTGACACACAGAGGTCACGTCCATGGATTCAAATTGTCCTGGAATCGCCTTGGTAATTTTGGTAGAAATTATAATTGTTCTAATTTTTGCTGCATCTGCCCCCGAAATTTCGGTACAAATTGTAACTGGATTGTTATTATTTTAAACCATAAGTTCAAATAGTGGCAACATAAATGACCTCAATACACAAAGGGGTCACCTACATGGATTCAAACCTATCCCCGCAAATCTATTAGAGTTGCTCTATTCAATTCAAAAGTCGTTAAAAATGGGCAGGAGAGGTATGGGATATTTTCAAAAATATGTCCCAAAAAATGGACAGGAGGCATATTGGGGGTAATGGAAAATCCACCCCAAAAATTTCGCAGGTTTGCGGCCAATCCGCTACTGTAACATGAATCACATACAAGGGGTTGAACAGGGCGGATAATGATTGTTTTGCCGAAACAAATCTGTAGTACTCGATCCCTTCCCTCCCGATAAAGCCCCGCTTCGCTCCTCTCACGCGCATCACAAAATAGAACTTGCAAAATAACATGGGATTCAGGACGTGGCCAGAATAAATCCACACCGCCGCGTGATCCACCCCACCGCTCACCCCCCTCTCCCTCCCCTCGCTCATCGAAGCAACATAATAGAAAAGACTAGGGTCTCCACTGTTAGGAAAACCATGAGTAAATGCACTTGATTAGTGGATGGTGCTCACCTTTCGCTTTAGGCGACCCTAGCCGAGAATCTCCGTCGCCGAGAGATTCTCCACGAACTCGCCGCAAATCACCGCATCGATGACCAAGCGCGAAAGAGAAATGGTGAGGAATGTGGAAGAGGGAGTGCTGTGGTTCCCAAAATCGAATCATGTAGTGTAGAGTTGATGAAAGTTGCGCAACAGTTTCTGATATGAGATTTATTGCGTAGGCGGAGGTTTCCAGTGAGCAAAGTTAAGGAGTTGACCGATTTTAGGTGGTCCCGGTCTATCATGAGCAAAGTGGTCGCACACCACCCATCGGGGAAAAGAATAATTGTGTCGCCCTATGCCTCGCCCCCGCTTCTCAACTGCACGCCCAGTCCCGACCGTAGGATGGTGATCAGAGGGTGTTCTAGTCATTTGTTGCTAAGACTAAAATCCTAGCGTTTGCCAAATAGTCTTTGCGAAATATTATATGTGTACAGAGAAATAAAATTCAGATGCCATGTATTGATAGGATATTAGATCATGATATTAGAGTCGGACATCGGATAATTTGTAGCATTAAAGCATACACAGCCAGGCGGCTCAAAAAACACTTATATGCCTAGGCGGATGGCCCGGTGACTGACCGGTAAAAAAACCCACCCAGATGGACATGTCGTACCGGCCCTAAACGCCCGGGCTGCTTGACACCCCTCGTATCCAGTCCAAATCACGGGCGAATATGGGGATGCTTGAGTGCCCGGCGCGTCCGCCATGTTGGATCCATCCCATGCTGGCCCACCACGAACCGACACATAGTCGCTCCTTGGAGCAAACCCTAGCCACTCCATTCTGCTATGCCCCTAAGCTCACATCCAGCGATCTCTGGCATGACGGCAGCGGAACCGAGTCCACCGTCACCTGATCTAGGGATTGGGACCTCATCCCAGTCGGGCCCGAAGTGGAGATGACCGTTCGCATTGCGCTCCGCCGCGCTTGCGAGGAGAACGCCTGACAGCTGTCGGACTCGATCTGGTGGGAATCCATAGCATCCGCCTGAATGGCGCTTTGATCCGACGCGAGGCGTGTCGCCGCTGCCTCGATCGATGGAGGCGGTGCGGTCCGTCTGGCATCCCAATGCCATGGCGAAAGTGCTGCCCCTTCGTTGGCGTACCGATTCAGAGGTCCTCCGAGGCTCGTCCACTAAGGCTAGGGCGTGGTGTGTCCGTCGTGCGAGGCATAAGGCACATGAGGCTGTGGTGGACGTCAGCGAGGAGAAGTCGCACTCTCCAACGTTAGTACGGGTGGCCGTCATCCCCTGGCCCCACAACCGCGTTGTCGTGGACGTGTCAGTCTCCAACCACGACGGATACATCGTCACCTCACATCGACCAGCGACATGCAGGCCACGGGCTCCGATGAGGAAGAGTAGAGCATGGGACACGACGATGCCTTGAGTGTAGTGAGTTGGTGCGTGTCCCATGTCCTACTCTATCTTGATGGCGCTCGCGCCAACACTCCAAGGGACACAACCGACCGCCTGACATGGACAGGGCAGAGCCGGATGAGCTCCGCTCAAGATTATGCTTCACGTTGCATGTAATTGTATGAATTTGGGGATTTGTAACTGAGGTATACGGTTGTGGAAGGCGTGACCGATCACAAACTGCGGACGCGCCTGTCAGCGGGGGTTTGAGGGGCCGGATTTTGTGTATCGGGCCGTAGATGCTCTTAAGTGTCGATGATTCAAGGTATGAGTATATACGACTCAAAGTTGAAATGGATCAATTATAATGCATCAGGGTGTGGCAAGTCTCAGTCAACTAATACTTAATCAAGTCTAAGTCAAATAATAATCTATAAAAAAAGAAATCTGAAAAATAAAAGTTTGCACGGATCTCAATGCAAGATCTCACGTGTATACTAAAATTTAACAACACTGAATGCATTATTCATGGAGTGTCGGAACCGAGAAGTTGGTAGTACCATCCATCATCACAATCTCTGTAACCCATCCCAGATCTCCTGCTCCCTCGCCACCAGCCTTCCCGGCTCCGGCAGCTGCTGCACGTACGCTAACGAGGACGCGTTTGACCTGCAGTTCTCATGAAGGCTCTCAGGCAACGCGGCTGCACAGTGGAGGAGCCAGATGCCGACGCCGATGCACATGATGACGCGTCCGTGGTCGGGAACTTGAGCCTGGCTCGGTGGCCGCGGAACTTGAGAGCCGCGACATCGTAGGCACGCAACCTCAGCGGCGGTATCAAAGGTGCCGAGCCACTTGTGCACAGCGTGGTGCTGGTCGCGGAGATCCGCCGCCCATATACCCCAGGGCCACCGACGCACGCCCCTGAACTTGCTCCCTCTCCTTCTTTGCTTGATCTTCCCCACAGCGCCATCCTTTAGGCCTTGTTTGGCACAAGAGGTTTTCAAGCCCCAAAAGGACTGGGATTTTGGGAGATTAGGTGAATCCCTTCCCTTCACCAATCCCCTACATTCCCTCCCATCACCAGCCCTATTTTTCCCTTGCACATAAAATTGTTGTTTGGTCATAATTCCCTACATTCCCTCCCATCCCAGCCCCCACACCCCCTTGCGTGTACAACAAAGTAAAAATGTGTTTTTTATCGCAACAACACAACAATTTTGTTCGACTACACCATCATTTTGCACAACTTGAATAAAATAAAACGAGAATTATGTTACTCTTATCACAATAATTCATACTGGCAGCGGTTCATCACAATAATTCATCACGGCAACAGATCATAAAAAAATTGATCCACATTTGAGTGGCAGAAACACCCAAAATCATGTTACTCTTATCATTAGGTTGCCTTCATTTTACACTCTTGCGAGCATGCTTCTTTCTCGGCTGAAAAAAATGATGGTGGTGTGAGGGGACATTCAAATCATACATCAAACATTCAAGCAGAACCATGAATATTTTAATATGGACACGTAGAAAAAGATGTACAAAAAACTATAATTACTTTCTTGCTGCCAAACAGTATGGTCCAGTTTCTTCCTGTTATTTGCACTTTATTCAAGTATGCAGACAAACATTCATTCACAAGAAAAACAAGTACTCCCTCTGTAAACTTATATAAGAGCGTTTAGACCACTAGTTTAGTATTCTAAACGCTCTTATATTACTCCCTCTGTTCCGAAATAATTGTCACTGGGGTTTTTTCGACCAAGTGAAAACTAGTGAAACTACAAAACTGCCCCCCGATTTGAAATCGCTCGGGTCGTCGTCTTCCTCCGTCGCTCTTTCCCTCCACCAGGACTCCGTCGTCTTCCTCCGTCGCTCCTCCCCTTCGCCAGGATCCTCCGCCATCCTTCCCCGCCGGCTGCCTGCACCGCTCCAATCGAGAGCCTGATCCCCTCTTTGGTCGCCCTTCAGTGCCATGATCAGAAGATCCCTTTCCGCGGTCCGGAGCTCCCTCACCGGCCGCCATTCCCCACCGGCTGCCTGCTCCATCGCAACTCCGGACCTCCCCCGCTGGCCGTAGATCCCTCGCCGGCCGCCTTCATCCACTCCAATCGAGAGCTCAAGGTCAGCCGCCGCCGCTCCCTGCTCCTTTCTGCTCCTACATACGCACAGTAATTTTGATCAGAATTGCTTGGATTTCTGCTGGATGAACACAGAGACAAAATGATTATACAGAATACATAGTATAATCATTCTGAATGCACACAGAATGATACTGTGGATGAATGATTCTGAATGCACACATAATTGCTTGGAGTATTCTTAATTAACATGTCTCCGTGTGACATGTATTGTGTCACACAGCATGTTGAGCATTCGTCTGAGACATGTTAGGAAAATTACTGATCACACAGAGACAAAATGATCATATGGTATTATAAACGCTCTTATATTACTCCCTCACATGTATTGTATTATGGAAGCGCTGCGTGCGGGGTAGAGGCGCCGGCGACGCGTGCGACGGAGAGGCGCCGACAGTGGTGAGCTAGGGGTTCGGGAGCAAGCGAGCGAGTGGCTGAGCGAGCAAGAGAGTGGGAGGGTAGTTTCGGAAACGACAGAGATGTCGTAACGCGATGGAAATTGCACTAGAAATTCTCAATGACAATTATTTCGGAACAAAGGGAGTATGTTCTAAGCTAATCAGGAATAGAGCGGGTTGAAGAACTTTGTTGATGGCCATATGGTACCTGTAAAAAAGGACCATCTCATATCCAAAGACTGTCAGCTAGGCTCCTTCTCTGGACCAAAGCACCACAAGGCAGAAAAATGCTTGTGTGACTGAAACAGAGGAAGAACACAGTGTATGCAGTCAACTACCACAAAGCAGAAAATAACTTTCGAAAATCCACAGGAGGGGACGAGGTCGCATGCTCCTGGAGTCGCTAGCCGCACGTTCTCGCCGGGATTGGGCCGTGTCAGGTACTGTCGGGTGTATACGCTGTGTACAGGGCTTTGTAGGTAGGACGGGACCCACATGATTAACTAACGGGTGTATCACGGCGTAGGAGCGAGGACGTCCAGGACCCATATGCAAGCCGGCACATGCGACTGGAAATACCAGGCTCCACGACCACGCCTATACTTTTTTTTGCGGATGAAAGGGAGCATGCGAGCGGTGAAACACAACTGCTCTTTCGCGTGAAGCACCGATATGCTTGTTGAGAGTGAAAAACACACTTGTACTTCAGGTTCAAATATAGTTGTGCTCCTCCAAAAGTGAAAAAGGCACAAAATGTGTATCCGTGCGAACGACAATTCCGTTTCCAGTTTTTTCTTGATTTCTTGGTTTACAGGTTATCTTTTATTTCCATCTTTATCCTTTTTAGTTTTCCTTTTCTTTTCATTCTCTTATTTTTAAAAGTTTGTTCAAACCTATTAACATGAGATCCAGTTTCAAAGATCTTGATGTGAGAAACGGAACGGTAAATCGTGATTCGGACGCATGATTTTAGAGATAAACCGTTTTCAGAAACCGAATTTAAAAAACTACTAGGTTGTGACAAGTGTCGCACATGTATTATGCCACACATCACCCCTAGAGGACGTAGGATCTATAATGCTGAACGGCAAACTGGACACCACATCGGTTCGCGAACGGAAAGGAGGACCAGTCCGCGGACACGGATGCGAGAGGCAGCCATCCAAAACAAGCCGCATACAATTCAAGCCGGGTTTGAAGTAACTGATCGTACCTCGGGCCGGGCTTGCAAAAGTCCCAAAAAATCACAAGCCCGAGCCCGAACCGGCCCGGCCTGAAACACATGAATAATGGCATTTTCAAATTAATTAATAAGATTCAGGGTATTAAAATAATATAAATACCTATATTTCAAATAAAATATACATTTGCTTGCCATTTCAGACTTTTTTGGGGCTTTCGGGTCGGCTTCGGGCCATAAAATGGAGCCCGAGCCCGGCCTGAATGCCAAGCTTTCAAGATTGGGCCTTCGGCCGGGCTTTACATGCACATGTTTAGTTTCAACTAACCAAACAAATTACATGCAAACCGAATGATTTTCATACAAACTGGATGAAAAGATTTACATTGAGGACATATTTTAACAAAACTATACCTGACTAGGCTAAAACTAGTCTAAAATCACCGTAAAGTTTTATCGTGTTTGGATTTCGTTTGATATGGTTTTTCTGCGAAACAAGAAAATAGGAAAAAAAATATGAACTAGCACTTGGCACCGAGTTAATAGTTTAGTTCCCAATAGTGATATAAAATTGTACATAAAGCATACAAGATTGATAATATAATAGCATGAAGCAATCAAAAATTATATATATGTTAGAGACGTATCAGAGACCATTCACACACTAAGAGGCCTTCGTGGTTTGGCAAAGATCGGAACGCGAAAGAGAGATGCAAGATGGATCAAGGTAGGAACTCATGTATTTACCTTTATCGCTTGCGAACACCTTAAGTGCAGATGAATTCATGTAGTAACTGTTTTACTATTACTGCACATGACTCTTACTTGAAGCAAAGGCGCGCCTTGCCGCACGGCTTTTCTTTGTTGCTGATTCTTTTTCTTGATAACAATTTTCATAAACAAACATGAAGCAGCTTCTTGGTTGAACTTTTTACAGCCAAACATTTCTACAACTCAATCTAGGTTTCTAGCTCCAGATTGACAGGTGATCAGCTCTCGCAGATCAACTTCTGGAGCCAAATGAAATACGAAAAGCATCTCAGCCACACAAAGAATGATGGTGAGATTTATCTTATTTTGCTCTCCTCCATGAAAAGGAAATGTTCAGATTACATTTTAGACCTCAGATTGTGGCACCATTCACTGCAGAGACATTAGCGGGGCATATGAGAGGCCACAAACAGCAAAGCCAAGGACTTAAACATCTTGATTTGGGCTTGTGTAGTACTCTGCTCCACTTAAACAACTTGTGTGCACCTTAATGCATATACAAATGGTCAGTTCATTTCACCAACGACATATGTGTACATGAGCTGAAAACGTCATCAAAGATTGCAAGTGTATATAAAATGTGTAACTAATAGCTATTGAAAACGGACTTGTTTGGTGACTGTCCAGTTCACTATTATCATCTCACGCTCCGCGGTTCATATGCACCTATGCCGCCAATGCACTGCGGACTCTTACTACAAAAAAATCATAGTTGCTAGTGGATAACATGATTCCTGGAACAAATATTAATTTCTAAAGATCAATCATATAATTCTCTGGCTTGATCAAGGTGGAGGAGTTCAACGTTTTGCAGAGTGTGGTGATAAAGGAGTGCATTCAATTACCTTATCTGTATGAAAAATCAAGGAGGGCCAGAACTAAATTTGTAATATCCAAATATTAAAGAGAACTTACAACAATAATTGCTTCTAAATCATTTTTTAAATTGCTTTAAGAAACTGCACTTGTTTTCCACATAAATTGAGTTGAACAAAATATGTTTTCTAAGAGATGGACATAAGAACATGCTTGAAAGCTAATATTGCCAAGTTACCATATACATGAACTCAACTCTAACAGTCATTCTGAAAAACAACTAAAAAGGGCCCAGAGCAAACAAAAAACACTCCAAACAAAATAGTGCAATAAATCAAATGGAATCAAGTAAGCAGAGGGTGATATTATCTAGACAAACATGGTGTCAAGACTCAGTCACCAACAGGAAATAGGTGGCAACAATCAAGGTGAGGAAATGGAGAAAGAAACATCACCGGTTCAGTCAGCATGAGTAGTCAGCATGAGTTGTAAGTGCACAACACTCGTCTTGGTTGTTAGAGAAAACAAAAGAATGAGATTAATTGTAAATCTATCTGGTAGCAATTAACATCTACGTTCATACCCAAGACAATGACTTGTAGGCTCTCCCACATTGCTAGTTAAAGGAGATGATCCCCTTTCACCTATACAGTATTAAATCCCTAATGCCCCTAAGATCCTCGAGTCAATAATAATCACTTGAAGATTCCCAAATTATGAGAAAATTAATTAACTTGTGTTCTACTAAGGAGAAAAAGGAAGCATACATTAAACTGCAGAATCGGCTCTTGGAGTGTTGTTGAGCTTTCCTTGTGATTTTAATTATGCTTCTATGCGAGATTACAATTCTAAGACTGTAAATAAACAACATTAGGCTATTCTTGGGTCTGTTTACTCATTTGCGCTGAACATGTTGAAAACCAACTCGTATTACAAATAAGAGCATGATTGACTATCTATTAACTTGTAGTATGGAAATTGTTGAGCAGCAAACTTGGAATCACCACTGAAGATTCACACATGAAGACACATGAATTTTTAGCTTTTATGATAGCATTCCGTGGCAAAAGAGCCACTTACTCACTGGTGATGAAGATGAACTCAGAGATGCACACCAACATGATTTCCTCGGAGCTTGAAATTATGAATTGACAACATTACAACATGATATGTAGTCTGTGTAAGCAATATGTTGGGGATGTAACTACTGGAAAAAAAACAATGATGCTCCTAGCAGTTATAGTTTGGAAAGCTTCCATTATCAACACGAACCATGAGGCAAACTTGACAGGTTTTTTGAAGGAAAAATGCAAGAATAGGTATAATTATGCATGCACACTCTTAATCGAGGCGGGATAAATACGCTACTGATGAGCACGACGGCGGCGATGGTGACCAAGGTGCTCGCAGCGAACACGACGATCGTGTCAAGGCTGGTGGTATTCACGGTGGCGTGTGCCACCAAGGCCATTATGGCCTTCGTCATGGAGAAACTCTGGATCAAAGGGACATGTCCTCCTCGCACTCCACGCTCACTGCCTTCATTGTGCCCTTTTGCGGCACATCAGCAACATTCTCTTCCATGTCTGCCAGGTCCACCATGGTATGAAAAAATTAAATCCGAACAACATCTCCTCCCTATCAATTCCCCCTTAACCGTTTCTTCTCAGTTGCACACCACTCTGCAGCCACCCAGGAGACAGGCATTTTCCGGCATAGATCTGCATTGATCCAGCGGGCCAACACTGACATCCCTTTCCCCTGTTAACTGAATCGCACTGCGTCGAAAGCTCGGCAACCAAAGTCTCCTCAACCCTACACTGACCCCCTGCTTTGCTATGTTGTGATTTCTCATTCGTGCTCCTTTTAGCTGCAGATGCATTTGCACGTAACAAGTACTACTTGCTAGATGTGATATGTTAACAAATCAATTCACATGCATATGATCCTTGAAGTACTCCCTCCGTCCCACAATATAAGATCATTTTTCAAGCTAACATAGCTTGAAAAATGTTCTTATATTCTAGGACGGAGGGGGTAGATAGTAAACATGATTGATCCTT
Source organism: Aegilops bicornis (assembly GCA_021605145.1). NCBI lineage: Eukaryota > Viridiplantae > Streptophyta > Magnoliopsida > Poales > Poaceae > Aegilops > Aegilops bicornis. The sequence goes on along the minus strand of CM038674.1, from coordinate 601,272,944 downwards.
CTTCTCTGTCCTTTATTTTTACTAATTCACCAGCATGTTTTCGCAAGCTCAAACAAACAAGCATAGGAATCAACAATAAAATTATAAGGTTCACCTTTCCTGCCTCCTGTGGCCCTGTCTTTCCCCTGCTTGTGCATCTTCTAGCAAGACGAACTACAACATCTAACTCTGTCGGCGCCACGCCGCTCCGCTTGCGGCACCCTACAGGAGAAGGGACATCGGGACGGTGCAGGGATGTGGGCTGCGGCTGGAGCAGCGCTGCACGCCTGTGCTACATGCCCGTGCTGGTGTGCGGCTACCATCAAACATCGTCCGCGTGTCCGATCTGCCGCCATGCTGTGCTAGGTTGACGTCTTGCAATGAGCCATCGATCCCTAATCCCTTTCGAATGCAAACAAGATGAATCAATGACTGACAGCCAGTGCCCATGGCTCTACACCGCTGACAAAAACGGCCCACGAAACAGACCAGCTCACAAAACTGGACGACCAGGTCAAAATTGACATGAGAAGCCAAATTGATAGCGTGGATCGCTCCTAGGAGTTTTTTTGCGGGCAATTCAGAGAGATTTATTCAAACAAAGGCATTTCTCGGACAATCAGCAAGAGGGCTAGTCACGAGAAAGCTTGGAGTTTCGTCAAGCCAGCTTTCCGTTACATGTAGTGTGCAGGCTTGCCTCGCACACAAATGAGCGAGAACATTAGCTGACCGTTTACATGTTGAATTACAAAAATGGAAAAACATGAGCTAGCTCTCCAATTTCAACTAAAATAGGAGCCACAACTGATCTCGAATTGTGGCGAGTGTTCCAGAGGTTGACCATCTCCAGGCAGTCCAGCTCCATTATCACATGCGTGAATCCTCGAAGATTTGCAAAAAGAACACCATCGTGCAGCGCCCTCTCTTCAGCAACTAGTGGGTTAGTGATCCCCATATATGGTTTACACCAAGAACCCAACAGTTTATGTTCAGATCGCACCACACCTCCAGCACCTTCAGTGTATGTATCAAAATCAATAGCACCATCAGTAGTGATAGATGTGTGACCTGATTCTGGTGGCCTCCATCCATGACCTGGTAAGGTTATAAATTGTTTCCGTGGTAGATCAAGAATGGCTGGAGCTTCCCGCGTTAGGCGCATAGAGTTGGCCGGATTCCAGCCTTCCTCATCATGTTTAATTCTATTGCGGGAATGCCAAATGGCCCACATGATCGTAATGATCAGTGGCATGTCTTCGTCCGAAAAACATGGGCTACATAATATGTCCATGTCCCATGAGTCCGGGTGCAGTTGGGGTAGTTGAAGATCAAACCAAGTTCGAGCTTCATGCTAGAAGCGTTTTGCATGCGAGCAATACATCAACGCATGCTGTAAATCCTCTTCCATTGCCAAGCAAATATTGCATATGCCGATCTCGCTTATATGCCGCCTTTTCAGTGTGTGTTCGTCAGGAAGGATCCCAAGAAGAACTCTCCAAGGACAACATTCAGTTTCCAAGGTGCAGACCACATCTGTTGATCATTCTGTGAAGTGTCGGTAGACGTCCCTTCCTCTAGAGCTGCACGCTCCTTTTGAGTCATAAGAGCACGGTACGCTGTTTTAACATAATAGTTGCCTGACTTCTCAAATTCCCAAGCAAGGAAATCATCCCCCCATCACGTCGAAGTGGTATGTTCAATATGGCATCTGCATCCGCTGTGATGAAGTTATCTCTAATCACCCATCGCCGCCAAGTCCAATTCTTGTTGTCAATCAAGTCAGCCACTGTTTCCAATGGTGTGTTCGGCGGTTTCAGCAGTGGTGTCATGGAAATGGTACATGGTATCCATTTGTCAGTCCAAATGGACGTGGATGATCCATTACCAATCCTTTTTATCAAGCCTCTCTTGAGAGCTTCTTGTCCAGCCCCAATCGCTCGCCAAGTTGCCGACGCAGAGCGTGGTACAGTTGCGTTCATAAACTCTGCATCCGGGTAATAACGACCTTTCAAAACTCTTTAACAGAGAGTATTCGGCTGGGTTAATAGCCTCCACCCCTGTTTACCAAGCATGGCTATGTTAAACTGGTGCATGTCTCCAAATCCCATGCCCCCTTGCACTTTGGTGTCACTAGCTTATCTCAAGAGACCCAATGCATTGCCTTCTTATCAAGAGAACTGCTCCAAAAAAAGTTAGCCATTGGCTTAGTGAGTTAGTAGATGTACAATACAAGGGTCGTGGTATGAGTTTCATTTGATTTGTATTGGCATAAAGATAATAAATTTCACCTTTTTGACATATTTTGTTAGCTATGCTTTGTTGAGATTAATTGCTGATGTGGCACTACCGATAACATTGATCATGGTAAAAACCGTTAACCAGCCCAAAACCAAGACTAGGGTTGGGTTTTGAATCTCGAGGTTAGTTCGGGTGTGTTTCGACCGGTTTCGGGCTTCAGGGTTGTAAATTAAACCATGTGGTTAGTTCAGGGTTGAAATGTGGACTTTTCTCATATTAAAATGACAATTCACTTTCATTTCAGAATAACTAAGAATTGTACACGTTACATCACTAATATTAGAACTTCATAGTACAAAGTTTTCGCCAAAAAACTATGTCTTATTTTCTTGGTTATGTTACCGTCTGTTCCTTTGAAAAGAGTACGAAAAACAGTGTTTTCCCACCACCTTTGCCAAATAGAAACCATATATTTGATAATTTAAGTATAAGTATATATCATAAACAATCTTGGAACATTTGAAATGTATGCCTTGCAATTTATTTCATTCACATATAGTTAATAGTAAGGTCTAGAATGGTTGTTATGAGGTATGTACTGTCAACTTATCTTGTGAAGTGTAGCCATACAGTCATCATTAAATGGTCCATTTATGTACCAAAAGCATGAGTTACTACAAACATCAAAAGCATGCATATAAATTAAACTTAGGAATGGTCAATAACTAAAACAAATAACTAAGTAGCAACATTCAGTACAATGACAACAATACATGTTGACTTCGCCTCCTCATAGATAAGTAAAAAGAAAGCTGCCCACTACGGCCACAACCTTGATTTATTTTACCTAACTTAATCCTTGCACCTAGGATAGTGGCCTCCTACACTTGTTTCTGAATAAACAGTAGTGTATAAGGACCTGCCACATGCTTAAGGGCTTTCCCCCAAGAGCGTAGGTTATGTCATTGACGAATGATTGATGATAAATCTTACGCTTCCGAGGCCTCGTCAGACTGAACTCATAAATTCCACATGGCCCACTATATCCAGAGATGCATGCTTGATATACACAGTTTTCTTTGATAGTTGGGAAATTTTCGGCATTAACAGAGATACACCTTGTGTTACTAAGGAAAAGTGCCTGGCTACTGATATTATAGATACGGACAGCGGTCCTCAACTCAACATCAACACAAAAAATCAGTATCTCTGCAATGCCAATGACCACAATAAGAAGATTACCTCCTCCAGATACTACCAAATAGTGTGTCATCACACTAGGTGCAAGTGTTGGAGCCTCGTGGATCAGAATGAATTCTCCATGCATCTCATGACCATCCCCGATTATCTTGAACAACTGACGATTATGGAAAAGTACAAACACCTCACTCTTATATGCCGTCATACTTGCTACACGCTCAACTGGCATATAACCAAATCGAACCTCCAAATTGCCATTATTAACATCATAACACATGACTCGAGGGTTGCTTAAACCTCTAGGGGCATTAAACAGTCTAGGGACACCGCGAGTCTCGTCAGCAAAATGAGAAGGCTGTTGATGGATGATCCCGGCTGCAAATTGCACAAGATAGCCCGTGAATGGCTCCCATAGTTTGACGAAGTAAGGTTCATTTTTTCTACGAGAATCAATAGTCCATCTGAAGATCCAACATAAACATGGTCATTCAAAAGAGGAATGCGACGCTTGACCATCTGTCCAGTTGAAAGATTAACCAATACCCAATGTACAGTGCAATCACTGAATTCATTGATCACCTCAAGAACAATCCATCGATGTGCTCGAACAAAAAGCCTTTGATAAGATGAGATGGCTGACTTCCAAAGAGAACATACATATCTCATAGCGACATAGCTGTCGTGGCCATTACTATCCAAAAGACTCTCCCCCATATCACAAATAATATCAGAAAAGTGCGCATCGCCAAAGAAGACATTGCTACAACTAACTCAATAATAAACTGCATAGGGGACAAGGAAATTGTAAATAATATGCATAATGTTTTGGTACATTCTAAGTACATGCACATAAAAATAAAAGTAATATATGCTAACATCGATGTATCATCCTAGTAAGAGGTGGACCAACCAATAGAAATGTATCCACAACCTATAACATGCACCAAATCATGAAAATTTGAGTATATATAAGGATTTCATTTCCTGAAATTATGGCATATTCGAAACCTATCAAAGTGCATCATGGAGAACTAAACTCACCGATAGCTGGTGTTTGATGATGATATATGCGAGCACAAAATTTGCATACAACATCTTGCTGGAGTAATAAAATTCATGCTATTCTGTGATGTCCACGATGTTGCTACAATGGTATGTTAACGATTAGGTTTGTTGTGTACTTTAAGTATAGTTAATAAATTAACTATATGAAAAAATATGTTTACTATATGTAAGTTACTTGGTAACAAAATTTGGGTCATTCAATTTAAGGAGAGAAGAAGGAGAGATAGATCCAAGGCGGAGAAGGGGAAACTATAGTGAGTGGCAGCAAGGCGCTGTGTTGCTGATAAGACCAAGTTGAAGCCTGGGTGGATACAACATTAGTGGTGGAGGTGATTCTCAGCTTGACTGGTTCGCACACGGTGTGGGATCAGATTCTAATTAGATCTAGAGAAGTCAACGGGTTAGAGGGAGAGCCTAGATGGCAGGGTACCAGAGAACGGTTTGGGGAGGGCGAAAGGGTGAGGTGCACCCTACCAAACGCCCAGGTCAGCGTTGGAGGAAGATAATAGAAAGAAGACAAGTTGAGAGGAAAACACATGCCAACCCTCAATACCAGAAATTTTTATACGTCGCTTCCACCAGGGGTCGAACCAAGGACCTAGAGCGCTACTAAGGTCACGAAAATGCAGTGTGTACCTCATTAATATCTTGCATCTTGCGGTCTATAACTACATAAAAATGTTTGAATAACTATACAAATGGAATGCGTGTAAAACTCCACATTGAATGAAAAATACTCCTACTAATATGAATACTCTATTTACTTCCTGGCTAGATCAATATGGTGAAGAAAATAAATGTTGCTTTCTGTATGGATTTCTGCTATACTTAGGTATATATGCAGTTATAGAAATGAAATTTTCTTTGGAGGCAGGAGGGTACTGGATCCTTTTGTGATTCTTCATAGAGGTTGCGCTTTGATCATCTCTTGGTCAATATTACAGATAAACTAGGAAAGGCAAAATGAGTTGATGTGAGGAATAAGGTTATTCGAGCGAGTAAAAAGTGAGGCCTTTAATGCTTCTAAAGGATGATGTTCTAGAGTTCTTTAGATTATAAGCGGTTGATGGAAGAAATGAAGTTTAACTAGGGGTCTTGCAACTACCGCCATCCTACAAAGCTACCTGAAGATCTGTACTTCTTTGCTGAGCAGTTCTTGATTTTGGTCTACATCTTATATCTCCCTTGTAGATGTTGTTCATATCCTAGTCTTCCCCTCCTTTAATTTTTTTAGAACTTATTGTAACATGGAGTCAGTTTATGTAGTTTCTGATGATGCATATGTTTTTGGTAAGTTGGATGATGAATGGGTGAGAGATGGGATGTGTCCCATTCTCTTGCTGCAGGCTGTTGTGGTGGATGGTGCATTAGTCTAGTCTATCGATAGGTTTATTTTGGTTGCTCTGTTTGTGAAAAACTCTAAATGGTTTCTATTAAAGAAATGGGAGAACCCCTTTTAATAAAAGAAGATAGAAAAAAACTTGTACCATTGCTGACTAGGTTGGCAATATTTGGGAGAGGAATGAGAGTTTAGAGTAGGGAGTAGTATTGAGATTACACATGAGAGGAGTCATTTTATTCCCAATACTCTGTTTGGTGCATGATAGGAACTATTTGTGAGAATTTGAGGATAATATATATTCCCTTGTTTGGTTAGTGGGAGTTGACGAGGGACTAGACAAGGTAAATGAATGCAAGTCATGATGAAGGGTTAAGATTGAATCGCTAAAAAAATCCCTTCCAAGACCCACCCCCTCACTTGTTAATAAAATGGTGGGAGTTGGACTCTCAAGTCCCATACCCATTCCCTTATGAATTCTCAATCCCCTAACCAAACAATAGATTTAAAGTCGCATACCCCTTTGAATTTCCATTCCGAGCTCTAATTACCCCCAACCAAACACGCTGGAACACACATTCATTATTATATGGTGTGTGTGGAAAAAAAGTAGCATGCATGTATGAGAGTTGAACTGTGAAAAAGTTACTATGACTTGAACAAAAATGGTGTGAAACTGTGACAATATTGGTAATTTTGCTAGAAGGTGGAAAATTAGCAGCATATGGTAACTACGGTACAAAATGGGGTAGTTCCACAAAGGGCTCATGTCCAGGGATTCTAACTGTCCTGGAATTCCCTTGGTATTTTTGGGACAAATTATAAGTGTCCTGTAATTTTTGCTACAACTGCCCTCGAAGTTTTGGTAGAAATTGTAACAACATGGTTATTTTTAGCCAGAAGTTCAAATGGTGGCAACATAAATGACCTCAATACACAAATGGGTCACCTCCAGGGATTCGAACCTACCCCCTGCAAATCGATTAGAGTTGCTCTATTCAATTCAAAAATCAATAAAAAAATGGGCAAGAGAGGTATGGGATATTTTCAAAAATCCGTCCCAAAAAATGGACATGAGGGGTATTGGGGGAAATAAAAAATCCACCCCAGAAATCTCATAGTTTGCGGCCAATCCGCTCCTGTAACACGAATCACATACAAGGGTTGAACACGGCGGATAACGATTGTTTGCCCCGAGTAAATCCGTAGTACTAGATCCGTTCCCTCTTGGTAAAGCTCTGCTCCGCTTCTATGACACGCATCATGAAATAGAACTTGCAAAATAACACGGGATTCAAGGACGTGGCCGGAATAAATCCACCCCGCCGCGTGATCCAACCCACCGCTCACTCCCCTCTTCCTCCCCTCGCTCATCGAAGCAACATAACAGAAAAGACTAGGGTCTCCACAATCGGGAAACCATGAGTAAATGCGCTTGAGTAGTGGACGGTGCTCACCTTTTGCTTTTGGCGACCCTAGCTGAGAATCTCCGCCGCCGATAAATTCGTCGGCGGAGTCGCTGCAAACCACTTCATCGATGACCAAGCGCGAAAGAGAGAAACGGTGAGGAATGTGGAAGAGGGGGTGGTGTGGATCCCAAAATCGAATCATGTAGCGTAGAGTTAATGAAATTTGCACAACAGTTTCCGATATGAGATTTATTGTGTAGGCGGAGGTTTCCGGTGAGCAGCGTTAAGGAGTTGACCGATTTTATGTGGTCCCGGTCTATCATGAGCAAAGTGGTTGGAATCCGCATATCGGGAAAAGAATAATTATGTCGCCCTATGCTTCGACCCCGCTTCTCAGGCGCACGCTCAGTCCCAACCGTAGGATTGTGATCGGAGGGCGTGCTAGTCGTTCGGTGCTAAGACTAAAATCCTAATGTTTGCCAAATAATTTTTGCAAAAGCATATATGTGTGTACAGAGAATTAAAATTCTGATGCCAGGTCTTGATAGGTTTTTAGGTCAGGATATTATAGTCGGACATCAGATAATTTGTAGCATTAGAGAATCTACAGCCGGGCACCTCAAACACACTTATACGCCCGGGCGGGCGGCCCGGTAAAAAATGACTCAAATGGACGTCTCATACTGGTCCTAAATGCCCGGGCTGACTGACACCGCTCATACCTATTCCAAATCATAGGAGAATATGGGGATGCCCGAGCGTGCTGAGCGCATCAGCCATGTCGGATCCAGCCCATGCTGGCCCACCACAAACCCACATATATTCGCTCCGCGGACCAAACCCTGGCCACTCCATTCCGCTCTGCCTCTAAACACCCATCCAGTGATCTCTGGCATCACGGGCAGCGGATCTGAGTCCACCGTTACCCGATCTAGGGACTGGGTCCTGATAACCCACAAGTATAGGGGGTCGCAACAGTTTTCGATAAGTAAGAGTGTCGAACCCAATGAGGAGCTAAAGGTAGAACAAATATTCCCTCAAGTTCTATCGACCACCGATACAACTCTACGCACGCTTAACGTTCGCTTTACCTAGAACAAGTATAAAACTAGAAGTACTTTGTAGGTGTTGCTGGATAGGTTTGCAAGAAAATAAAGAGGACGCAAATAAAAGCTAGGGGCTGTTGTAAGTAAAGAAGCAATAAAGTAAATATAGCGAGTGTGGAAAAGTGGTGGTAGGAGTTGCGAAATTGTCCCTAAGCAATTGACTACTTTACTACACCGATAGCAAGTATTATGTGGGAGAGGCCACTGCTGGCATGTCATCCCTGACTTGGAATTCTATGCACTTATGATTGGAACTATTAGCAAGCATCCACAACTAGTAACGTTCATTAAGGTAAAACCCAACCATAGAATTAAGATATATTGGTCCCCTTTCAATCCCGTATGCATCAATTTCTATGCTAGGTTGAAGCTTCTGTCACTCTTGCCCTCCAATACATAGTCCTATCAACATACAACTGACCCTATGGTGTGATCCACGCGCGCGCTCACATGACGAGCACCAAAGGACAGCAACATAATCACAAGCAAATTAAATCAATCATAGCAATTCATCAACCACCGATAGGACAACGAAAATCTACTCAAACATCATAGGATGGCAACACATCATTGGATAATAATATGAAGCATAAAGCACCATGTTCAAGTAGAGGGTACAACGGGTTGTGGGAGAGTGGACCGTTGTAGATAGAGGGGGGTGATAACCCACAAGTATAGGGGATCGCAACAGCTTTCGAGGGTAGAGTATTCAACCCAAACTTATTGATTCGACACAAGGGGAGCCAAAGAATATTCTCAAGTATTAGCAGCCGAGTTGTCAATTCAACCACACCTGGAAACTTAATATCTGCAGCAAAGTATTTAGTAGCAAAGTAATATGATAGTGGTGGTAACGGTAACAAAAGTAAAGACAGAAAAGTAATGTTTTTGGTATTTTGTAGTGATTGTAACAGTAACAACGGGAAAGTAAATAAGCGAGACCAGTATATGGAAAGCTCGTAGGCACCGGATTAGTGATGGATAGTTATGCCGGATGCGGTTCGTCATGTAACAGTCATAACATAGGGTGACACAGAACTAGCTCCAATTCATCAATGTAATGTAGGCATGTATTCCGAATATAGTCATACGTGCTTATGGAAAAGAACTTGCATGACATCTTTTGTCCTATCCTCCCGTGGCAGCGGGGTCCTATTGGAGACTAAGGGATATTAAGGCCTCCTTTTAATAGAGAACCGGAACAAAGCATTAGCACATAGTGAATACATGAACTCCACAAACTATGGTCATCACCAAGTGGTCCCGATTATTGTCACTTGAGGTTGCCGGATCATAACACATAGTAGGTGACTATAGACTTGCAAGATAGGATCAAGAACTCACATATATTCATGAAAACATAATAGGTTCAGATCTGAAATCATGGCACTCGGGCCCTAGTGACAAGCATTAAGCATAGCAAAGTCATAGCAACATCAATCTCAGAACATAGTGGATACTAGGGATCAAACCCTAACAAAGCTAACTCGATTACATGATAAATCTCATCCAACCCATCACCGTCCAGCAAGCCTATGATGGACTTACTCACGCACGGCGGTGAGCATCATGAAATTGGTGATGGAGGATGGTTGATGATGATGACGGCGACGAACTCCGGAGCCCCGAGCAGACTCGAGATCATCCTCCCGAGAGATTAGGGCTTGGCGGCGGCTCCGTATCGTAAAACGCGATGATTTCTTCTCTCTGATTTTTTTCTCCTTGAAAGCCAATAAATAGAGTTGGAGTTGGCGTCAGAAGGTCTCCAGGGGGCCCACGAGGTAGGGGGGCGCGCCCAGGAGGGGGGGCGCGCCCCCACCCTCGTGGACAGGGTGTGGGCCTCCTGGTCTTCATCTTTGGCGAGGATTTTTTATTATTTATTCTGAGATATTCCGTGGAGTTTCAGGTCATTCCGAGAACTTCATTTCTGCACATAAAACAACATCATGGCAATTCTGCTGAAAACAATCGGTCAGGTTAGTTCCATTCAAATCATACAAGTTAGAGTCCAAAACAAGGGCAAAAGTGTTTGGAAAAGTAGATACGACGGAGACGTATCAACTCCCCAAGCTTGAACCCTTGCTTGTCCTCAAGCAATTCAGTTGACAAACTGAAAGAGAAAAAGAAAAACTTTTACAAACTCTGTTTGCTCTTGTTGTTGTACCTATGTCAAGCCAGCATTCAGGTTTTCAGCAAGTATCATAACTAACCACATTTGCAATAACTCCTAGGTCTCAGGTTCACTCATATCAATAACATAATCAGCTAGCAAGCCATAATAATAAATCTCGGATGACAACACTTTCTCAAAATAATCATAATATGATATAACAAGATGGTATCTCGCTAGCCCTTTCTCGAGACCAAGAAACACAAATGCAGAGCACCTTCAAAGATCAAGGACTGACTAGACATTGTAATTCATGGTAAAAGAGATCCAATCATAGTCATACCCGATATAAATTAACAGTAATGAATGCAAATGACAGCTGTGCTCTCCAGCTAGTGCTTTAAATAAGAGGGTGATGACTCAACATAAAAGTAAATAGATAGGCCCTTCGCAGAGGGAAGCAATGATTTGTAGAGGTGCCAGAGCTCGGTTTTGAAATAGAGATAATATATATTTTGAGCGGCATACTTTCATTGTCAACATAACAACTAAGAGATGACGATATCTTCCATGCTAAACAAGTTATAGGCGGTTCCCAAACAGAATGGTAAAGTTTATACTCCCCCTCCTCCACAAGCATCAATCCATGGCTTGCTCGAAACAACGAGTGCCTCCAACATTCAACGGGTCCTGTGGGGAGTTTTGTTTGCAATTATTTTGATTTAGTTTGCATAAAGCATGGGATTGGGCATCCCGGTGACCAGCCATTTTCTCGTGAGTGAGGAGAGGAGTCCACTCCTCTTGAGAATAACCTGCCTAACACGGAAGATAAGGGCAGCCCTAGTTGATATATGAGCTATTCGAGCATGCAAAACAGAATGTTTATTTGAAGGTTTAGAGTTTGGCACATACAAATTTACTTGGAACGACAGGTAGATACTGCATATAGGAAGGTATAGTGGACTCATATGGAATAACTTTGGGGTTTAAGGGATTGGATGCACAAACAGTATTCCCGCTTAGTACAAGTGAAGGCTAGCAAAAGACTGGGAAGCGACCAACTAGAGAGCGACAACAGTCATGAACATGCATTAAAATTAATAAACATTGAATACAAGCATGAGTAGGATATAATCCACCATGAACATAAATATCGTGAAGGATATGTTGATTTGTTTCAACTACATGCGTGAACATGTGCCAAGTCAAGTCACTTAAATCATTCAAAGGAGGATACCACCCCATCATACCACATCACAACTATTTTAATAGCATGTTGGCACGCAAGGTAAACCATTATAACTCATAGCTAATCAAGCATGGCACAAGCAACTATGATCTCTAATTGTCATTGCAAACATGTTTATTCATAATAAGCTGAATCAGGAACGATGGACTCATCATATTTACAAAAACAAAAGAGGTCGAGTTCATACCAGCTTTTCTCATCTCAGTCAGCCCATCATATATCATCATAATTGCCTTTCACTTGCACGACCGAGCGATGTGAATAATAATAAGAGTGCACGTGCATTGGACTAAGCTGGAATCATGAGCATTCAATAAACAGGAGAAGACAAGGCAATATGGGCTCTTGGTTAAATCAACAATGATGCATATAAGAGCCACTTCAACAATTTAATCATGGTCTTCTCCTACTGACCCCCAAAGAAAAGAAATAAAAACTATTTACACGGAAAGCTCCCAACAAGCAAAATAAGAACGGGAAATATTTTTGGGTTTTCTTTTTAATTACTACAGCAAAGAAATAAACTACTACTTTTTTTTTGTTTTTCTTAAGGTTTAACAGACACACAAGAAGAAAGCAGGAAAAAGAAAATGAAATAGCATGGTATTACAAAGGAAAGAGTATGAGCGCCGACATCTAGCAATGAGTGTGTGAACATAAATGTAATGTCGGTGGGAAATACGTACTCCCCAAGCTTAGGCTTTTGGCCTAAGTTGGTCTATTGCCGAGGATAGCTGGCGGATACCCGTAGATGTAGCTGGGGTCATATCACATGCAGCGGCTATCGCCTCTCGAGCTGCAGCGTGGCGTGAGCCGCCTCCGCTCTTCTCTCGTACTCATCTGCCTCCTCTCCGTAATAATATATCTTCCTTTTGTCTAAGAATCAAAGAAGGCAGGAGCAGGAAGAGTAATATGGACAACATGTCGTTTGTTAAAGATTAGTCGATACTGGAGAGGTGGTTCAGTCCTCTCAACAAACTGGTGGGAAACGATAGAGTCAAAATCTAAATAAGTAGGGGGTAACTCCATATCACCCTCACGAATGTCTATCTCAAGAAAATTAGCTAAGCGGGTTGCATAAATTCCTCGAAAGAAATCTCCGTTATGTCTATTATGATGCAACCTACGAGCTACAATGGCTCCCATATGATAAGATTGGTCTCCTAACACAACACTTCTGAGAATGCTGAGATCAGGGTGAAAGTGCAACTATCCCTAGGTGGTTTTGGTAATTCATAACAACATATAGCTCATTGAGCTAATGCTATTCCAAGACTATTATTTCAGGAAAGCTCAATGAATGGCATGGCATGGATGATGAAAGTTGATCCCTCAAAATACTAAGGACAAAGGATTGGCTCAAGCTCAAAAGCTCAAGACTCTTCATTTTACATTTTAGTGATCCAAGATCACATTGAGTCTATAGGAAAAGCCAATACTATCAAGAAGGGATGAGGTGTTGCTTAATGAGCCTCTTGCTTCATGTGCTTAGTGATATGCTCCAAAACCCTCAACTACTTTCCCACATCCACAAATGACGTAAACCTAAAGCCAAAATCGGTCACACCGATTCTTTCTATCCGGAGCCACCGATTCCAAAAGTCATAGCCACTGCCACAAACCCTAAGCAAATCGGTCTTACCGATAGGGATCTCGGTCTCACCGAGATGTGGTTGCAATCTCTCTGTTTCCCTTCATAACGTTTCGGTCTAACCGAAGTGAGCGATCGGTCCCACCGAGATTGCAATGTAAACTCTCTGTTTCCTTTTGTAACATTTCGTCTCACCGAAAAAGAGCAAATCGGTCCCACCGAGTTTACCTGACCAACTCTCTGGAAAGCTTATTACCAAAATCGGTCTCAACGAGTTTGTGTAATCGGTCTCACCAAGATTACGTTATGCCCTAACCCTAACCATATCAGCCTCACCGAGATGCATGTCAGTCCCACAGAAAATCACTAACGATCACTAGGTTTACTAAATCGGTCCGACCGAGTTTAACGATTCGGTCCCACCGAGTTTGGTAAATTGTGTGTAACGGTTAGATTTTGTGTGGAGGCTATATATACCCCTCCACCTCGTCTTCATTCGTGGAGAGAGCCATCGAATCTAACCTACACTTCCAACTTACCATTTCTCGAGAGAGAACCACCTACTCATGTGTTGAGGCCAAGATATTCCATTCCTACCATATGAATCTTGATCTCTAGCCTTCCCCAAGTTGCTTTCCACTCAAACCCTCTTTCCACCAGATCCAAATCCTATGAGAGAGAGTTGAGTGTTGGGGAGACTATCATTTGAAGCACAAGAGCAAGGAGTTCATCATCAACACACCATTTGTTACTTCTTGGAGAGTGGTGTCTCCTAGATTGGCTAGGTGTCACTTGGGAGCCTCCGACAAGATTGTGGAGTTGAACCAAGGAGTTTGTAAGGGCAAGGAGATCGCCTACTTCGTGAAGATCTACCGCTAGTGAGGTAAGTCCTTCGTGGGCGACAACCATGGTGGGATAGATAAGGTTGCTTCTTCGTGGAACCTTCGTGGGTGGAGCCCTCCGTGGACTCGCGCAGCCGTTACCCTTCGTGGGTTGAAGTCTCCATCAACGTGGATGTACGATAGCACCACCTATCGAAACCACGACAAAAACATCCGTGTCTCCAATTGCGTTTGAATCCTCCAAACCCTTCCCCTTACTTTCTTGCAAGTTGCATGCTTTATTTTGCGCTGCCTATATACTCTTTGCATGCTTGCTTGAATTGTGTGATGATTGCTTGACTTGTCCTAAAATAGCTAAAATCTGCCAAACTATAAAATTGGGAAAAGGTTAAGTTTTTATTGGTCAATTACTAATCACCCCCACTCTAGACATACTTCAAGGTCCTACAAGTGGTATCAGAGCTTTGGTGTCCATTTGCTTTGATTTCCATAGCTTTTGGTGGTCATAGCCTTGGTTTCACAACCTAGGAGAGTATGGCGTCTAGCGAAGGAAATTATCACCGTAGAGGTCCTTACTTTGATGGTACTAATTTTGCTAGTTGGAAGCATAAGATGAAAATGCATATTATTGGACATAACCCCCGTTTGGGCAATTATTTGTATTGGCTTGCAAGGTGAATTCTTTGATGGGAGAGAACCGAACCGTGAAGCTAATGCGGAAGAATTGAAGATGCTACAATACAACGCTCAAGCATGTGACATCATCTTCAACGGATTGTGCCTCAAGAATTCAACAAAATCAGTCGTCTTGAGAATGCAAAGGAAATTTGGGATACTTTGATTGATATGCATGAAGGTACCGAGTCCGTCAAGGAATCCAAGTTGGATGTGCTCCAAAGTCAGCTTGACAAGTTCAAAATGAAGGATGGTGAAGGTGTCGCTGAAAGGTACTCTAGGCTTGCTCTTATCACAAATGAGATTGCCGGCTTAGGGAGTGAAGAGATGATCGACAAATTCATCATCAAGAAAATCCTAAGAGCATTGGATGGAAAGTATGATACCGTGTGCATATTGATCCAAATGATGCCAAACTACAAAGATCTCAAGCCAACGGAAGTCATTGGAAGGATTGTTGCTCATGAGATGTCACTCAAGGATAAGGAGGAACTTCACAACAAGTCAAGTGGTGCTTACAAAGCCTCAAGTGAAGCCCCCACATCATCAAGTGAGAAACCAACCTCAATGAAGAATTGAGCTTAATGGTGAAGAACTTCAACAAATTCTACAAAAGTAGAAGCAAAGAAAGAAGCTCCAAGTCAAGGTCTTACAATGACAAGAGATCTTCTAGTCGAGAGCGCAATTGCTACAATTGTGGGAGACCCGGACACTACTCCAATGAGTGTGCGGCACCCTAC
The DNA here is from genome assembly GCA_021605145.1 of Aegilops bicornis. Lineage (NCBI taxonomy): Eukaryota > Viridiplantae > Streptophyta > Magnoliopsida > Poales > Poaceae > Aegilops > Aegilops bicornis. The sequence goes on along the minus strand of CM038674.1, from coordinate 601,257,401 downwards.
AAAAGAAGAGAAGATTCTCCAAGAAGAAGGAGCAAAAGAGAAGAATCACCACCAAGAGAGAGGAGGAGTAGAGATGATCGTTATGAACGAAGACCCTCACGGAGAAGTAAGGATTCAGAAAGAAAGGACAAGTCATCAAGGAGCTATACAAAACGAAGACATCAAGCTCATATTGGTGAATGGGTTTCCGGCTCCGACTCCGACAATCACTCTGAGAGAAGCTATCACTCCGACTCCGAATATACTCAAGATGAAGGTGTTGCCGGTCTAGCACTTGTGTCAACCAACTCCTACGACATATTTGACTCACCAAATGAAGGAATTGGTAGATGCTTCATGGCCAAAGGTCCTAAGGTAACACACCCCGAGTATGTTGATTTTGATATTGATGAAGATGACTTGCTAGGTGATGATGATTTACTTGTTGACAACTCTAGTGATGAATACTATGACGAAACGCTAATTAATCATGCTAATCAAACAAATGACAATGATAAGGAAAAAATTGAGCTTCTAACTAAAGAACTAAACACTCTTAAGTTGGCTCATGAAACTATCTTCGAAGATCATCGAGAACTTTTAAGGGCTCATGAGAAGTTACGCTTTGAAAAGCTCAATCTTGAGCAAGAGCATGAGTTCTTAAAGGCAATCAATGATGATCTCCGCAAGAAAAGTTCTTCTTACATTGCCGAGCGTTTACTATTATCTACTTACATGCCTCAAGTCAAGACTAGTAACAAGTACAAGAAAGATACTTCCTCTAGTAGTAACAATAATAATGTCAAATCCAATGTTGTTGCTTCTAGTAGTTATCTTGATTCCACTAATGATTCTCTTAGCCAAGTTACTCTTGAGCAAGAAAATAGTTTATTGAAGGGAATTATAGAGAAGGGTGTTTACAAGAGCCTTGCCGGGAGTAAGCAATTCGAGGAAATTGTACGCAAGCAAGGAAGGCACCGGAAGAATCAAGGTGTTGGTTTTGAAAGAGAGTTCAACGCCAACGGAGTTGAGTGGGAAGAAGATCAATACCCCAAGACAAAGTTTGTTCCTCAACAAGAGAAGTATGATCCTACTTCCTTCATGGGGACACAAGCTCAAGATGATCTTCCACCACAAGACCACAAGAAAAAAGGCAAGGACAAGCTTCAAGAAGAGATTGATGCATTTGAAGAAGCACCTAAAGCCTCGTTCGAGTGGGTCCCCAAGACTACGCCAAGTTCTACTTCATCAAGTACAACTACAACTCCAAGGATTCCCATCAAGATGATGTGGATTCCAAGAATAAGAACTAGAGAGTTCTTGAGGGTGACTCGCCAACATTCTTCACTCATATCATTTTGGCAAGAACAAGTGCAATCAACTTTCACATCTTGCACTAGTTCAAGGAGTCACAAACCCTCATGTTGGTAAGGCAAGGGACAAGGTAACCTAATGTTTTCATGGACATCATCTTGTGTGTGCATCACTCTATGTCTATGGATATTCTTGTTTGTTCCTTGTGGGACTAACCCATGTAGGCAAGTTGAAAGTGCAACTCACTCCAAAGGATTGCTCCAAATGATCTACATCAACATTGAGCATCTACACCTTCAACACCTACATGAAGTCATCATCGACAAAACCCAAGGTTAGTTCATCCCTCTAAGGGGGATCTCACATCTAGGGGAGCTTAACTCTAAGAATTGAGTCAAAGCAACTCTCTTGGTGTGAACACATTAATGCATTATGTAAAAGTGGTAACCCCACTTGAGCTTAAACGATGAGTATGACCTATGATCAAATGTTCTCATTTGACTCCTAAGTCAATATACTCATATATAGATGACCTAGTCATCGCCAATTGCTTGATAGATGCTAGAATTGGTTGTGCATGCTTTGCCACATATTTCAATTGCCATCTTATTGTGTGAGCATGTTGGTGCATATTTTACTCATTCAAGGACATCCACTTGTTGTTTTGTTTGATCGGATTCTTTTCTTTGTGCCAAGTGGATGGACAAGAATGCCTAAGAACCTTCTTTAGCTATCTATGCTTTTCTCGTCTCAAACTCTATTCATGCTACATCACAAAATTTGATCAAGTCAGATTCGAACCACTCTGTGTGAGGAGCACTCGGAGTCCTCGATTCGTCATAGACTTAACTTCCAAAACCTCTTAATGATTCTCGGTCTGACCAATCCTTCCATTTCGGTCCTACCGAGATCATCAAGTTGATCTGAGTTTTCAATTCGGTGCAACCGATTTGAACTTTTCGGTCTCACCGATTTGCTGTAACTGAACACAGTTATGCATCTCGGTGCCACCGAGTTGTTCCACTCGGTCACACGACAGGGTCGAGCTATTTATAGCCATGGGCAAAATTTTGGAAATTTCTCCGAAACCCTTCGCCCGCGCAACAACTCGCTCTGCCATCATGGTCTCCGGATCGTCTCCTCGTCGCTAGCAGCCTCCTGTCGCTGGTCTCCGCTGCCGTCAACGGATTTCGTCCCCGCCGTTGCCGCCGTAGCAAGTCCACCACCAAGTTAGGGTATGGACTTAAACTTTGTGCTATCCACGTCTGATTCCTGGCACATTGTCTTCATATTGATTCTTGCCACGACTGAAACTCTTCATCCAGCCAAAGTAGTTCATAGATTAGATGTGATTCAAATTTTTAGGTTTAGGTTCCGTCGAAACCATCTCGGACCCACCGAGTTGAAAAACTTGGTCTCACCGATTTGGCTTATGCCATTGCACTAGTGACTCTCGGTCTGACCTTGAATTACTAAGCGGTGCAACCGATTTTAGGACTCTGTGAAACCCTAGCAGTCTCGGTACCACCGAACTGAAACTCGGTCCAACCGAGATCATCAGTTTAGGTTCCAAAACTGCTTCGGTATCATCGAGTTTGAGAATCGGTGGATCCGAAATGCTTTCTGTGGAAAACTAAGACTGAACTTTTGAGTCATTCTTTTGCAAAAACCTCTGCATTTTGTGATGCTCATCTTTTCTATCTCATCTATAACTCTTCACAGGGTCAACAATCAGCTTTTGCGTAATGTCCGATCAAAGTGACAGCCGTAATGCATCGTAAGAGCAGATGGACTTGAGTGAGGGCACTAGTCCCTCAACTTCAGATGAAGGGAGCAGAAGTACTCCTAGCAACCTGCCTAAGGCTGCAACTAGGCAAAGGAGGAAAAGAATTTCAGATTCAGAGGATGAAGATTACAAAGCTGAGGAAGATGAGGCAACTTCCAAGAAAGTGGTGCTCAAGATGGAATATGGCTCAACAAAGAATGCAAAGCCAGGCATGAAGACCAAAAGGCCTGCAGGAAGACAACCAATGTCCAAAGCCAGAGTGTCTACACAAGCTTCTTTGGAAACCCAACCCAAAGAACCAGCTGCTGAAGGGAGGAAAAGAAAGTAAAGGGTCAAGATGACCATGGCCAGAGTTATTGGGAAGCCTTCCATGATGGAAGAATAGGATGAAATTGCTGCACCAGCTCCAAAAGCACCTAAGCTTATGGGTGATGCTATTAGATCAGGGGCTGCCACATCTAAGCCCAAGGAAGCACCCAAAGCTGCCCCCAAGGCCAAGTCTGCACCAAAGAGGAATACCAGGAGTATTCCAGCTACTGAGAAGAACAAGGCCCCAGTGCCTGAGGATGCTGATGAGGAAGATGAAGAAGGACAAGTTCCGAGAAAGCTCAAGCCCAAGATACCAGACCACAATGATGCCCATCCTGTGGCTGAGGACATGAGAATCAGGAAGGATTCAGGGCTGAGGATATGGAGGATGGAAGATCCATATGCTTCAAGAAGAAGAACTGGTGTTGACTACAGGTTCCACACGAAGGAACAGCAGGACTTTTATGAGACCATTCTGTTGGACAAGAAGCCCATAGTCTGTGACATGAGGTGGGTTGACTGGAATTTCATCATGGAGAATGAAGAGCACTATCCTGGAGTGCAAGACAGCTTTGTTGCTTGTGGAGTTGCAGATTTTGTTGGGCAAAAGCTCACAAATTGGAATGATGAACTTATCATGCAGTTGTACTCCACAACACATTTTTTACCCAGATGGAAGAATTGTTTGGATGTCTGACGGTACAAGGTACCAGTCAACTGTTGAAGAATGGGCAAAGCTGATAAATGCCCCAGAGGAAAATGAGGATGATCTGGACATTTATGCAAAGAAGAAAATGGGTCACAATTCAATGGCTCACATGTACAAGGAAATTCCAGACAAGGCATTAGGAACTCACAAGTTTGGATCAGTTCACTTTCTGCATCGTGGTTGCCAACCATAAATTGGATTACGAGGCACACTTTGTTGCCCAAGTCTGGTGACCATAACATGATCAAAAGGCATGCCATCAACATGTTGCATGTGTTTGATGTGCCACATAAGTTCAAAGTCATGAGCCTGATCATTGAAACAATCAAGAGGACTGCAGCAGATCGTAAGAGGAGCTGTGGATATGCACCTCAGATTGAAGAATTGATAAACTCAAAAATGGGCACAGGAAAATATCAGTTGGATAAGGAACACTTTCCACTTTATCCAGACTTTGAGGACAATGAGGTTGTCATGAATGAAGATGATCCACAATCAGTTCAAGCTCAGGAGAAGAAGGAGAAGGCAAAGAGGGAGAAAGCTGCCAAGATGCCAACTCAAGAGGAGGCATCTGAGTATTTCTTGAAGAACAAGCATGAGCAGCTCGGATACTTAATAGCATCACCTCTGAGGATTGAGAAGGGATTGGCCACCCTCACTCAAAATCAGAAGTGCTTGGAGAGAATCATAGAACAAAAGTTCTATAACTTAGATGTGAAAGTACCCGAAATTCAGTCTGCAGTGGAGGAACTACAAGAGGACATGCAGGAGAGGAAGGGAAAAACAACAACTGATGCATTTACCAGAGTGCCTAGAGCCCAGAGGTCATCTGTTGTGCTAGTTCCTGACACAAGAGCAACTTCATCTGCACCAGCTACAGCCTCAGTGCCACCAGCTCCAGCATCTACATCAGCTCCAGCTCCATCTACTTCAACTGAAGCTTTAGGTCCTCGGCGTTATCCGGACTCCACCACCAGCAGATCAAGCCTGAGAGTCGATCTAGCACTATGCATTTTCTATGAACTTTTTGGTAACTTGTTGCCAAAGGGGGAGGAAAATGTATAGATCATAGGCTTCGAGAGAGAGAGAGAGTGTTGCTTTTGTTCTCTCTTGCTTTATTTGATGGTTTTTCAATCTTTGTTTGCTTTTGGTTGAGATACTATGTCTGTGAGACATTGATGATCATGTGTTTGATCATAAGCTACACTTATGCATGCTTAGTATTATCCTATCTATCTTATGTGATCACGCACTATGCTTGGTGATGAGTGCATGTATTCATTGTTTATTATTTTGAGCGCTCCGCCAAGATGTATGTGACATGGAAGAGTAACCCATGAGCCTAATTCATTGTGCATTTGCAGTCCAAAGCAAATCTAAAACTATGCACAAATTTAGGGGAGCTCTTGCTTATCACATACTTCTCAAAGCGACGATGTTATTTAAATTTTATTATCATTTGTCGAAGCTTTTGATCTATATGTTGTCATCAATTACCAAAAGGGGAGATTGAAAGTGCAACTATCCCTAGGTGGTTTGGTAATTCATAACAACATATAGCTCATCGAGCTAATGCTATTCCAAGACTATTATTTCAGGAAAGCTCAATGAATGGCATGGCATGGATGATGAAAGTGGATCCCTCAAAATACTAAGGACAAAGGATTGGCTCAAGCTCAAAAGCTCAAGACTCTTCATTTTACATTTTAGTGATCCAAGATCACATTGAGTCTATAGGAAAAGCCAATACTATCAAGAAGGGATGAGGTGTTGCTTAATGAGCCTCTTGCTTCATGTGCTTAGTGATATGCTCCAAAACCCTCAACTACTTTCCCACATCCACAAATGACGTAAACCTAAAGCCAAAATCGGTCAAACCGATTCTTTCTATCCGGAGCCACCGATTCCAAAAGTCATAGCCACTGCCACAAACCCTAAGCAAATCGGTCTTACCGATAGGGATCTCGGTCTCACCGAGATGGGGTTGCAATCTCTCTGTTTCCCTTCGTAACGTTTCAGTCTAACCAAAGTGAGCGATCAGTCACACCGAGATTGCAATGTAAACTCTCTGTTTCCTTTTTGTAACATTTCGATCTCACCGAAAAGAGAAAATCGGTCCCATCGAGTTTACCTGACCAACTCTCTGGAAAGCTTATTACCAAAATCGGTCTCACCGAGTTTGTGTAATCGGTCTCACCGAGATTACGTTCTGCCCTAACCCTAACCATATCGGCCTCACCGAGATGCATGTCAATCCCACCGAAAATCACTAACGGTCACTAGGTTTACTAAATCGGTCCGACCGAGTTTAACGATTCGGTCCCACCGAGTTTGGTAAATTGTGTAACGGTTAGATTTTGTGTGGAGGCTATATATACCCCTCCACCCCCTCTTCATTCGTGGAGAGAGCCATCGTAATCGAACCTACACTTCCAACTTACCATTTCGAGAGAGAACCACCTACTCATGTGTTGAGGCCAAGATATTCCATTCCTACCATATGAATCTTGATCTCTAGCCTTCCCCAAGTTGCTTTCCACTCAAACCCTCTTTCCACCAGATCCAAATCCTATGAGAGAGAGTTGAGTGTTGGGGAGACTATCACTTGAAGCACAAGAGCAAGGAGTTCATCATCAACACACCATTTGTTACTTCTTGGAGAGTGGTGTCTCCTAGATTGGCTAGGTGTCACTTGGGAGCCTCCGACAAGATTGTGGAGTTGAACCAAGGAGTTTGTAAGGGCAAGGAGATCGCCTACTTCGTGAAGATGTACCGCTAGTGAGGCAAGTCCTTCGTGGGCGACGGCCATGGTGGGATAGACAAGGTTGCTTCTTCGTGGACCCTTCGTGGGTGGAGCCCTCCGTGGACTCATGGCAGCCGTTACCCTTCGTGGGTTGAAGTCTCCATCAACGTGGATGTACGATAGCACCACCTATCGGAACCACGACAAAAACATCCGTGTCACCAATTGCGTTTGAATCCTCCAAACCCTTCCCTTACTTTCTTGCAAGTTGCATGCTTTATTTTCCGCTGCCTATATACTCTTTGCATGCTTGCTTGAATTGTGTGATGATTGCTTGACTTGTCCTAAAATAGCTAAAATCTGCCAAACTATAAAATTGGGAAAAGGTTAAGTTTTTATTGGTCAAGTAGTCTAATCACCCCCCTCTAGACATACTTCAAGGTCCTACACAGGGGCACACATGTGACATGCTTCATCCTTAGCATTTATACATCTACCTATGAAGAGAGCAAAATAATGTATAGCAGGAAAGTGAATGCTCCCTATAGTGGTTTGTGTTATATCTCTAGATTCCCCCACAGTTATTCTAGCAAGAAAGTCTCTATATTCAGATTTAGGGGGATCCCTGACACTACCCCAAGATGGAAGTTTGCAAGCAAAAGTGAAATCCTCTAAGTCCATGGTATAAGATTTGTCATAAAGGTCAAACATGACTGAAGGAGAATTACGCGAAGATGAAAACTCAAACCTCCTCACAAATGAACTTGTGAGATCATGATACTGGGGGCATTTGTCAGCCTCGAAGTCCACAAGACCGGCGTTATGCAAATATGCGTTAAATTATTCTTTGATTCCCGCTTGATCCATAAAATTTTCCGAAGGCCATTCACAGGGCCTCACAAGAGCGTCTCTTGGTGGTTCCTCGTCAGCATCACACACTGCAAGCCTGGGACCTTGCTTCCTTGAAGAACCACCTTGGAACATCTTCCTAAACATATTGTTTCCTCTGAAAAATTTCTGAAATTTTTAGTAACTTCAAACAAAAGTGAACCAACTACAATAAAATTGATAGCAACTACTCCTACAAGTGCCTAGAGCCTATATCAAGCATTAGAACTACTTGGAACCATATAAATTTGACATGCAAGCTCCAGAACATGGTCACCTATGCAACACAAATTTGCAATGAATAAAGCACTAGAACAAAAACTAATTGGACCAATGGAGGAGTCACATACCAAGGAACAATCTCCCAAGCAGTTTTACAGAGGTGCTTTGAGCAAGGAGATCGAAAATCACAAAGAACGGGGCTGGAACTCGTGCTTGAGTTGGTTTTTCGGGTTTGTGTGAGGCAGAGGAAGAAGATTTGTGCAGGGATAAGTGGAGGAGGGCCACCGTGGGCCCACGAGGCAGGGGGCGCGCCCTCCACCCTCGTGACCAGGTGGCAGCTCCCCCCGCGGTGATTTTTGCACAGTAAATCCTCAAATATTCCCGAAAAAATCATATTAAATTGGCATGGCATTCTGAGGACTTTTATTTTCGGGATATTTTTATATTGCACGGATAAATCAGGAAACAGACAGAAAAATACTATTTTACTTTTATTTTACTAAATAACAGAAAATATAAAGAGGGTACAGAAGGTTGTGCTTCTAGTTTCATCCATCTCATGCTCATAAAAAAGAATCCACTAACAAGGTTGATCAAGTCTTGTTAACAAACTCATTCCGAATAACATGGAACCGGAGAAATTTCGAATAACACTAGGTTACCTCAACGGGGATATGGACATCCCCAATAATAAGTATATCATATTTCTTCTTGACAGTAGGGAGAGGAAATTCAAAACCTCCAAATATAATCGATGAAAATTTTCCAATAGAGTTGATACAATAAACTTGAGGTTGTTTCCTCGGAAAGTGTACCGTGTGCTCATTACCATTAACATAAAAAGTGACATTGCCTTTGTTGCAATCAATAACAGCCCCTGCAGTATTAAGGAAAGGTCTTCCAAGAATAATAGACATACTATCATCCTCGGAATATCAAGAATAACAAAGTCCGTTAAAATAATAACGCTTTGCAACCACAATAGGCACATCCTCACAAATACCGAATTATAGCAGTTGATTTATCAGCCATTTGCAAAGATATTTCAGTAGGTGTCAACTTATTCAGGTCAAGTCTACGATATAAAGAGAGAGGCATAACACTAACACCGCTCCAAGATCACATAAAGCGGTTTTAACATAATTTCTCTTAATGGAGCATGGTATAGTAGGTACTCCACAGGTCTCCAAGTTTCTTTGGTATTCCACCCTTAAAAGTATAATTAGCAAGCATGGTGGAAATTTCAGCTTCCGGTATCTTTCTTTTATTTGTAACAATATCTTTCATATATTTAGCATAAGGATTTGTTTTTGAACACATCAGTCAATCGCATACGCAAAAATATGGGTCTAATCATTTCAGCAAAGCGCTCAAAATCCTCATCATCCTTTTTCGTGGATGGTTTGGGAGGAAAATGCATGGGTTTCTGAACCCATGGTTCCCTTTCTTTACCATGTTTCCTAGCAACAAAGTCTCTTTTATCACAATGTTGATTCTTTGATTGTGGGTTATCAAGATCAACAGCAGGTTCAACTTCTACATCATTATCATTACTAGGTTGAGCATCATCATTAACATTTTCACTAGGTTCATGTTCATTGCCAGATTGTGTTTCAGCATCAGACATAGAAATATCATTTGGATTATCAGGTGGTTCAGCAATAGGTTCACTAGAAGTTTGCAAAGTCCTATCATTTTTCTTTTTCTTCCTTTTAGAAGAACTAGGTACATCAATATTATTTCTCTGAGAATCTTGCTCGATTCTCTTAGGGTGGCCTTCATGATACAAAGGTTCCTGAGTCATTCTACCAGTTCTAGTAGCCACTCTAACAGCATAATCATTTTTCTTTTTATTCATTTCATCAAGCACTTCTTTCTGAGCTTTAAGTACTTGTTCTACTTGAGTGGTAACCATAGAAGCATCTTTGCTAACAAGTTTAAGTTCACCTGTAATATTAGCCATATAATCACCCAAGCGTTTAATCATATAAGCATCTTGTTTTAATTGTCTACCAAAATAAGCATTAAAGTCATCTTGCTTAAACATAAAGTTATCAAACTCATCCAAGCAATCGACTAGCAATTTTAGTAGGAGGGACTTCAGCTTTATCATATCTCAGAGAGAGAATTTACCTTTACTACCGTGTCGGGATATCGGGATCGGGAGGTTCTTGATGAATAATGGATTGAGATCATATACTTCTTCAACAAAGTGATAAATTAAGACCATGTATTTCTTCAATAGGAGGTAAATTCTTAACATCTTCAGCTTTAATACCTTTTTCTTTCATAGATTTCTTTGCCTCTTGCATATATTCGGGACTGAGAAATAGGGCACCTCTCTTCTTCGGAGTTGGTTTAGGAATAGGCTCAGTAATTGGCTCAGGAGCTGGTTCGGGAGTTGGCTCAGGAGGTGCCCAATTATTTTCATTTTTCAACATATTATTCAATAGGATTTCAGCTTCATCCGGTGTTCTTTCCCTGAAAAGAGAACCAGCACAACTATCCAGGTAATCTCTGGAAGCATCGGTTAGTCCATTATAAAAGATATCAAGTATTTCAGGTTTCTTAAGAAGATGATCAGGCAAAGCATTAAGTAACTTGAGAAGCCTCCCCCAAGCTTGTGGGAGACTCTCTTCTTTAATTTTGCACGAAGTTGTATATTTCCCTCAAAGCAGCTTGTTTCTCATGAGCAGGGAAATATTTAGCAGAGAAGTAATAAATCATATCCTGGGGACTACGCACACAACTAGGATCAAGAGAATTAAACCATATCTTAGCATCACCCTTTAATGAGAACGGAAATATTTTGAGTATATAAAAGTAGCGCGATCTCTCATCATTAGTAAACAGGCGGCTATATCATTTAACTTAGTAAGATGTGCCACAACAGTTTCAGATTCATAGCCATAAAAAGGATCAGATTCGACCAAAGTAATTATATCTGGATCAACAGAAAATTCATAATCCTTATCGGGAACACAAATAGGTGAAGTAGCAAAAGCAGGATCAGGTTTCATTCTATCTCTAGGAGATTCTTTACTCCATTTAACTAGCAGCCTCTTAAGTTCATATCTATCTTTACAAGCAAAAATAGCTGCAGAAGATTCCATATCAAACAGATAACCCTCAGGAATAGCAGGCATATCTTCATCATCACTTTCATCAATATTATCAGTTTCAACAATTTCTCTCTCTCTAGACCTAGAAATTTGTTCATCAAGAAATTCACCAAGGGGCACAGTAGTATCAAGCATAGAAGTAGTTTCATCATAAGTATCATGCATAGCAGAAGTGGCATCATCAATAACATGCGACATATCGGAACGAATAGCAGAAGCAGGTTTAGGTGTCGCTAGCTTACTCATAACAGAAGGTGAATCAAGTGCAGAGCTAGATGGCAGTTCCTTACCTCCCCTCGTAGTTGAGGGATAAATTGTTGTCTTAGCGTCTTTCAAGTTCTTCATAGTGTCCAGAAGATATAAATCCCAAGTGACTCAAAGAATAGAGCTATGCTCCCCGGCAACGGCGCCAGAAAAAGGTCTTGATAACCCACAAGTATAGGGGATCGCAACAGTTTTTGAGGGTAGAGTACCCAAATTTATTGATTCGACACAAGGGGAGCCAAAGAATATTCTCAAGTATTAGCAGCTGAGTTGTCAATTAGACCACACCTGGAAACTTAATATATGCAGCAAAGTATTTAGTAGCAAAGTAATATGATAGTGGTGGTAACGATAACAAAAGTAAAGACAGCAAAAGTAATGTTTTTGGTATTTTGTAGTGATTGTAACAGTAACAACGAGAAAGTAAATAAGCGAGACCAGTATATGGAAAGCTCGTAGGCACCAGATCAGTGATGGACAATTATGTCGGATGCGGTTCTTCATGTAACAGTCATAACATAGGGTGACACAGAACTAGCTCCAATTCATCAATGTAATGTAGGCATGTATTCCGAATATAGTCATACGTGCTTATGGAAAAGAACTTGCATGACATCTTTTGTCCTACCCTCCCGTGGCAGCGGGGTCCTATTGGAAACTAAGGGATATTAAGGCCTCCTTTTAATAGAGAACCGGAACAAAGCATTAGCACATAGTGAATGCATGAACTCCACAAAATATGGTCATCACCGGGAGTGGTCCCGATTATTGTCACTTCGGGGTTGCCGGATCATAACACATAGTAGGTGACTATAGACTTGCAAGATAGGATCAAGAACTCACATATATTCATGAAAACATAATAGGTTCAGATCTGAAATCATGGCACTCGGGCCCTAGTGACAAGCATTAAGCATAGCAAAGTCATAGCAACATCAATCTCGAACATAGTGGATTCTAGGGATCAAACCCTAACAAAGCTAACTCGATTACATGATAAATCTCATCCAACCCATCACCGTCCAGCAAGCCTACGATGGACTTACTCACGCACGGCGGTGAGCATCATGAAATTGGTGATGGAGGATGGTTGATGATGATGACGGCGACGAACTCCGGAGCCCCGAACAGACTCCAGATCATCCCTCCCGAGAGAGATTAGGGCTTGGCGGCGGCTCCGTATCGTAAAACGCGATGATTTCTTCTCTCTGATTTTTTTCTCCTTGAAAGCCAATAAATAGAGTTGGAGTTGGCGTCAGAAGGTCTCCAGGGGGCCCACGAGGTAGGGGGGCGCGCCCCCACCCTCGTGGACAGGGTGTGGGCCCCTGGTCTTCATCTTTGGTGAGGATTTTGTATTATTTATTCTAAGATATTCCGTGGAGTTTCAGGTCATTCCGAGAACATTTTTTTTCTGCACATAAAACAACATCATGGCAATTCTGCTGAAAACAACGTCAGTCCGGGTTAGTTCCATTCAAATCATACAAGTTAGAGTCCAAAACAAGGGCAAAAGTGTTTGGAAAAGTAGATACGATGGAGACGTATCAGGGGGAAGGTGATGGAGATGTTGGTGAAGATGGCGAAGGTGTTGGTGAAGATCACGGTGATGATGATGGTGGCCACAGCAACGTTCTGGCGCCACCGGAGGAGAGGGGGAGAGGGGCCCCCTTCTTCCTCTTCTTCCTTGACCTCCTCCCTAGATGGGAGAAGGGTTTCCCCTCTGGTCCTTGGCCTCCATGGCATGGGAGGGGCGAGAGCCCCTCCGAGATTGGATCTGTCTCTCTGTCTCTCTCTGTTTCTGCGTTCTGTCATGCTTCCCTTTCACCGTTTCGTGTATATATGGAGATCCGTAACTCCAATTGGATTGAAACCTTCGCCCAGATCTTTTTCCAAAAATTAGCTTTCTTGCGGCCGAAGAAGGGCATCAACCGCCTTACGGGTGGCCCACGAGGGCCAGGGGCGCGCCTGCTTGGAGTGGGCATGGGCCCCACCCTCGTGGGCACCTCGGGCACCGTCTCGCGTTGATTTTACTTCCCAAAAATCACAAATATTCCAAAATAATTCTCCATCCATTTTTATCCCGTTTGGACTCTGTTTGATATGGGGTTTCTGCAAAACACAAAACATGCAACAAACAGGAACTGGCAGTGGGCACTGGATCAATATGTTGGTCCCAAAAATAGTATAAAAGGTTGCCAAAAGAATATGAAAGTTGTAGAATATTGGCATGGAACAATAAAAAATTATAGATACGACGGAGACGTATCAGCATCCCCAAGCTTAATTCCTGCTCGTCCTCGAGTAGGTAAATGATAAAAAAAGATAATTTTTTATGTGGAATGCTACCTAGCATAATCTTGATGATGTATCTAATCATGGCATGAATATTAAGACACGAGTGATTCAAAGCAATAGTCTATCATTTGACATAAAAACAATAATACTTCAAGCCTACTAATAAAGCAATCATGTCTTTTCAAAATAACATGGCCAAAGAAAGTTATCCCTACAAAATCATATAGTCTGGCTATGCTCCATCTTCACCACACAAAATATTCACATCATGCCCAACCCCGATGACAAGCCAAGCAATTGTTTCATACTTTTGACGTTTCTCAAACCTTTTCAACTTTCACGCAATACATGAGCGTGAGCCATGGACATAGCACTATAGGTGGAATAGAATATGATGACGGGGGTTACGTGGAGAAGACAAAAAGGAGAAGATAGTCTCACATCAATTAGGCGTATCAATGGGCTATGGAGATGCCCATAAATAGATATCAATGTGAGGAGTAGGGATTGCCATGCAACAGATGCACTAGAGCTATAAGTATATGAAAGCTCAGACTGAAACTAAGTGGGTGTGCATCCAACTTGCTTGCTCATGAAGACCTAGGGCATTTGAGGAAGCCCATCGTTGGAATATACAAGCCAAGTTCTATAATGAAAATTCCCACTAGTATATGAAAGTGATAACTCAAGAGACTCTCTATATGAAGAACATGGTGCTACTCTGAAGCACAAGTGTGGAAAAAGCATAGTAACATTGCCCCTTCTCTCTTTTCTCTCATTTTTTTTCTATTTTTTTCTTTTTTTGTAAGCTTCTTTGGCCTCTCTCCTTTTTTGGGGGGCTTCTTTGGCCACTTTTATTATAATAACCTCACATGGGACAATGTTCTAATAATGATGATCATCACACTTTTCTTTACTTACAACTCAATATTACAGCTCGATATCTAGAACAAAGATATGACTCCATATGAATGCCTCTGGCGGTGTACCGGGATGTGCAACGATCTAGCGTAGCAATGACATCAAAAAACGGACAAGCCATGAAAACATCATGCTAGCTATCTTACGATCATGCAAAGCAATATGACGATAAATGCTCAAGTCATGTATATGATGATGATGGAAGTTGCGTGGCAATATACTCGGAATGGCTATGGAAATGCCATAATAGGTAGGTATGGTGGCTGTTTTGAGGAAGATATAAGGAGGTTTATGTGTGATAGAGTGCTGCGTCTTGAGCTTGCGTTGGTTTTCCCCGAAGAGGAGAGGATGATGCAGCAGAGTAGCTTAAGTATTTCCCTTAGTTTTTGAGAACCAAGGTATCAATCCAGTAGGAGGCCACGCGCAAGTCCCCCGTACCTACACAAGCAAATAACTCGTTGCAACCAACGCGAATAGGGGTTGTCAATCCCTTCACGGTCACTTACGAGAGTGAGATCTGATAGAGATGATAGATAATATTCTTAGTATTTTTGGTATAGAGATGCAAAGTAAAATCAAAGGCAAAGTAAAAAGCAAAGCAATAATAAAGCGTAGGAAGATTAATATGATGAAAATAGACCCGGGGACCATAGATTTTACTAGTGGCTTCTCTCAAGAGCATAGGTATTTTACGATGGGTGAACGAATTACGTTGAGCAATTGATGTAATTGAACATAGTTATGAGAGTATCTAGGTATGATCATGTATATAGGCATCACGTCCGAGAAAAGTAGACCGACTCCTGCATGCATCTACTACTATTACTCCACTCATCGACCGCTATCCAGCATGCATCTAAAGTATTAAGTTAATGAAAACAGAGTAACGCCTTAAGCATGATGACATGATGTACAGGAATAAATTCATGCAATATGATAAATAACCCATCTTGTTATCCTCGATGGCAACAATACAATACGTGCCTTGCAACCCTTTCTGTCACTGAGTAAGGATACCGCAAGATTGAACCCAAAGCTAAACACTTCTCCCGTTGCAAGAACTACCAATCTAGTTGGCCAAACCAAACGGATAATTCGAAGAGACTTGCAAAGATAACTCAATCATACATAAAAGAATTCAGAGAAGATTCAAATATTGCTCATAGATAATCTTGATCATAAACCCACAATTCACCGGTCTCAACAAACACACAGCAAAAATAAGATTACATCGAATAGATCTCCACGAGAGAGGGGGAGAACATTGTATTGAGATCCAAAAAGAGAGAAGAAGCCATCTAGCTACTAACTATGGACCCGAAGGTCTGAAGTAAACTACTCACACTTCATTGAAGAGGCTATGGTGATGATGTAGAAGCCCTCCATGGTGGGATCTCTTCCCATGGAGCTCCTAACAGGCCCCAAGATGGGATCTCGTGGATACGTAAAGTTGCGGCGGTGGAATTAGGTTTTTGGCTCAGATTCGATATGTTGGGGGTACGAGGTACATATAGGAGGAAGGAGTAGTTCGGTGGAGCTTGGGGCCCACGAGGCGGGCGCGCCTAGGGGCGCCCTCCACCCTCGTGGCCGCCTCCCTCCTTTCTTGACCGAGGGTCCAAGTCTCCTGGATCTTATCTGATGAGAAAATCACGTTCCCGAAGATTTCATTCCCTTTGGACTCCATTTGATATTCCGTTTCTTTGAAACACTGAAATAGGCAAAAAAACAGCAATTCTGGGCCGGGCCTCCGGTTAATAGGTTAGTCCCAAAAAGTAATATAAAAGTGGAAAATAAAGCCCAATATAGTCCACAACAATAGATAATATAGCATGGAGAAATCAAAAATTATAGATACGATGGAGACGTATCAGGCAGCCCCAAGCTTAATTCCTGCTCGTCCTCGAGTAGGTAAATGATAAAAAGAGAATTTTTGATGCGGAGTGCTACTTGGCATAATTTCAATGTAATTCTTCTTAATTTTGGTATGAATATTCAGATCCGAAAGATTCAAGACAAAAGTTCATATTGACATAAAATAATAATACTTCAAGCATTCTAACAAAGCAATCATGTCTTCTCAAAATAACATGGCCAAAGAAAGTTATCCCTACAAAATCATATAGTCTGGCTATGCTCTATCTTCACCACACAAAGTATTTAAATCATGCACAACCCCGATGACAAGCCAAGCAATTGTTTCATACTTTGACATTTCCAAAACTTCTTCAATCTTCACGCAATACATGAGCGTGAGCCATGGATATAGCACTATATGTGGAATAGAATGTTGGTTGTGGAGAAGACAAAAATAGGGAAGATAGTTTCACATCAACTAGGCGTATCAACGGGCTATGGAGATGCCCATCAATAGATATCAATGTTAGTGAGTAGGGATTGCCATGCAACAGATGCACTAGAGCTATAAGCATATGAAAGCTCAACAAAAGAAACTAAGTGGGTGTGCATCCAACTCGCTTGCTCACGAAGACCTAGGGCATTTTGAGGAAGCCTATCATTGGAATATACAAGCCAAGTTCTATAATGAAAAATTCCCACTAGTATATGAAAGTGACAAAATAGGAGACTCTCTATCATGAAGATCAGGGTGCTACTTTGAAGCACAAGTGTGGTAAAAGGATAGTAACATTGTCTCTTCTCTCTTTTTCTCTCATTTTTTTATTGGGACTTTTCTCTCTTTTTTTATGGCCTCTTTTTTTTTCGTCCGGAGTCTCATCCTGACTTATGGGGGAATCATAGTCTCCATCATCCTTTCCTCACTTGGGACAATGCTCTAAAAATGATGATCATCACACTTTTATTTTTCTTACAACTCAACAATTACAACTCGATACTTAGAACGAAATATGACTCTATGTGTATGCCTCCGTGATGTGCGGGATATGCAATGATTCATAAGTGACATGTATGAAAGAATTATGAATGGTGGCTTTGCCACAAATACGATGTCAACTACATGATCATGCTAAGCAATATGACAATGATGGAGCGTGTCATAATAAACGGAATGGTGGAAAGTTGCATGGCAATATATCTCGGGCTGGCTATGGAAATGCCATGATAGGTAGGTATGGTGGCTGTTTTGAGGAAGGTTTTATGGTGGGTGTATGATACCGGCGAA
The DNA here is from genome assembly GCA_021605145.1 of Aegilops bicornis. NCBI lineage: Eukaryota > Viridiplantae > Streptophyta > Magnoliopsida > Poales > Poaceae > Aegilops > Aegilops bicornis. The sequence goes on along the minus strand of CM038674.1, from coordinate 601,239,710 downwards.
AAGTGTGTGGTATTAGAAAGGCTAGCAATGGTGGAAGGGTGAGAAAAGTGCGTATAATCCATGGACTCAACATTAGTCATAAAGAACTCATATACTTATTGCAAAAATCTACAAGTTATCAAAGCAAAGTATTACGCGCATGCTCCTAGGGGGATAGATTGGTAGGAAAAGACCATCACCGTCCCCGACGCCACTCATAAGGAAGACAATTAATAAATAAATCATGCTCCGACTTCATCACATAACGGTTCACCATACGTGCATGCTACGGAATCACAAACTTTAACACAAGTATTCCTCAAATTCACAATTACTCAACTAGCATGACTCTAATATTATCACCTCCATATCTCAAAACAATTATCAAGCATCAAACTTTTCTTAATATTCAACGCACTCAAAAGAAAGTTTTACAAATCTTGAATACCAAGCATATTATTATTTTAAGCAAATTACCATGATATTTAAGGCTCTCAAAATAATCTAAGTGAAGCATGAGAGATCAATAGTTTCTTTAAAGCAAATCCACCACCGTGCTCTAAAAGATATAAGTGAAGCACTAGAGCAAAATTATAAAGCTCAAAAGATATAAGTGAAGCACATAGAGCAAAACTATAAGGCTCGATATAAGTGAAGCACATAGAGTGTTCTATCAAATTCCAATTCATGTATGGCTCTCTCAAAAGGTGTGTACAGCAAGGATGATTGTGGTAAACTACCAAGCAAAGATGCAAATAATACAAGACGCTCCAGGCAAAACACATATCATATGGTGAATAAAAATATAGCTCCAAGTAAAGTTACCGATGGAAGTGGACGAAAGAGGGGATGCCTTCCGGGGCATCCCGAAGCTTTGAATTTTTGGTGTACTTGTATTATCATGGGGATGCCATGGGCATCCCCAAGCTTAGGCTCTTGCCACTCTTTGATCCATAATCCATCAAAAAATTTCACCTAAAACTTGAAAACTTCACAACACAAAACTCAACAGAAATCTCGTGAGCTCCGTTAGCGAAAGAAAACAGAAGACCACTTCAAGGTACTGTAATGAACTCATTCTTTATTTATATTGGTGTTAAACCTACTGTATTCCAACTTCTCCATGGGTTATAAACTATTTTACTAGCCATAGATTCATCCAAATAAGCAAACAACACACGAAAAACAGAATCTGTCAAAAACAGAACAGTATGTAGTAATCTGTAACTAACGCAAACTACTGGAACTCCAAAAATTCATCCAAAATAGGACGACCTAGGCAATTTGTTTGTTGATCAGAAGCAATTGGAATCACTATTTTCTCACGTTCTGGTGATTTTTAACAATTGTTTTCATGAACAGAAAGTTTCTGGAAATTACAGCAAGATCAAATAACTATTATCCAAGAAGATCCTATAGGTTTAACTTGGCACAAACACTAATTAAAACATAAAACCACATATAAACAGAAGTTAGATGGATTATTTATACCTAAACATAAACAAAAACAAAAAACTAAAAATAAAATTGGGTTTCCTCCCAACAAGCGCTATCGTTTAACACCCCTAGCTAGGCATAAAAGCAAGGATAGATCTAGGTATTTCCATCTTTGCTAGGCAATCCTTCAACGAGGCATCTACCTTCCTTACAAATTTATTTATTTCTAGTAATTATAAATTTTTAGGCAAATAACTGAAAAATTCATTCGTAGAAAATGGTTCCTTAACGATAGCAAAAAGATTGGGACGAATACTTATAGATTTAAGATCCGCGGTTTCCTTACTAGAGGATTCACCCTTATTCTTAGGAACATACATGAGCTTAGCAATTTTAGTGGGTGGACTTGGAGTATTTTTTACGGAAGAAAAAGCGGTTCCCAAGTTGGTAATGATACCCTAAAGTTTATCAATTCTAGAGGAATCTTGATTTATTTTCTCATTAACTATGGGTTCCTTCTCCTTAATACTTTTCAAAGTTACTCCTACCTTAGATCCATATTGGGTAATTTGATTGTGGATCTTTTTATTAGATTTTCAATTAACTCAATGTTAGCAACTTTATTTTCAATAATTTCAAATCTTTGCATTACATGCTCCAAAGTTAACATAGTTCCATTAACCAAAAGAGGTGGTGAGCCGAATAAATCTATCATAGCATTATAAGAATCAAAAGTATGGCTACCCAAGAAATTCCCTTCGGTAATGGTATCGAGGATATATCTATACCAAGGATTAGCACCAACATAAAAATTGCGGAGAAGAACTGAAGTAGATTGCTTCCTGGTAGATCTATTTTGAGCATTGCAAATTCTGTACCAAACGTCTTTTAGATTTTCTCCCTCCCTTTGCTTAAAATTTAGAACTTCATTCTCGGGAGACAACGGAGAAGATATAAGACAAGCCATAACGAGCAAGCGAGAAAAAAGGCAAACAGAAAAGAGAGGGCGAATAAAACGACAAAGGTAAAGTGGGGGAGAGGAAAACGAGAGGCAAATGGCAAATAATGTAATGCGAGAGATGAGGGATTGTGATGGGTACTTGGTATGTTGACTTTTGCGTAGACTCCCCGGCAACGGTGCCAGAAATCCTTCTTGCTACGTCTTGAGCTTGCGTTGGTTTTCCCCGAAGAGGAGAGGATGATGCAGCAGAGTAGCGTAAGTATTTCCCTCAGTTTTTGAGAACCAAGGTATCAATCCAAAGAGGAGGTCAGCGCAAGTCCCTCGTACCTACACAAGCAAATAACTCCTTGCAACCAACGCGAATAGGGGTTGTCAATCCCTTCACGGTCACTTACGAGAGTGAGATCTGATAGAGATGATAGATAATATTTTTGGTATTTTTGGTATAAATATACAAAGTAAAATAAAAGGCAAAGTAAAAAAGCAAAGCAATAATAAAGCGTAGGAAGATTAATATGATGAAAATAGACCCGGGGACCATAGATTTCACTAGTGGCTTCTCTCAAGAGCATAGGTATTTTACGATGGGTGAACGAATTACTGTTGAGCAATTGACAGAATTGAGCATAGTTATGAGAATATCTAGGTATGATCATGTATATAGGCATCACGTCCGAGACAAGTAGACCGACTCCTGCATGCATCTACTACTATTACTCCACTCATCGACCGCTATCCATCATGCATCTAGAGTATTAAGTTAATGAAAACAGAGTAAAGCCTTAAGCAAGATGACATGATGTAGAGGAATAAATTCATGCAATATGATAAATACCCCATCTTGTTATCCTCGATGGCAACAATACAATACGTGCCTTGCAACGCTTTCTATCACTGGGTAAGGACACCACAAGATTGAACCCAAAGCTAAACACTTCTCCCGTTGCAAGAACTACCAATCTAGTTGGCCAAACCAAACGGATAATTCGAAGAGACTTGCAAAGATAACTCAATCATACATAAAAGAATTCATAGAAGATTCAAATATTGCTCATAGATAATCTTGATCATAAACCCACAATTCATCGGTCTCAACAAACACACCGCAAAAAATAAGATTACATTGAATAGATCTCCACGAGAGAGGGGGAGAACATTGTATTGAGATCCAAAAAGAGAGAAGAAGCCATCTAGCTACTAACTATGGACCCGAAGGTCTGAAGTAAACTACTCACACTTTATCGGAGAGGCTATGGTGATGATGTAGTAGCCCTTCATGGTGGAATCCCCTTCTGGCGGAGCTCCGGAACAGGCCCCAAGATGGGATCTCGTGGATACAGAAAGTTGCGGCGGTGGAATTAGGTTTTTGGCTCCGTATCTGATCTGTTGGGGGTACGGAGGTATATATAGGAGGAAGGAGTACGTCGGTGGAGCTTCGGGGGGCCCACGAGGCAGGGGGCGCGCCCTAGGGTGGGGCGCCCTCCACCCTCGTGGCCGCCTCCCTCCTTTCTTGACCGAGGGTCCAAGTCTCCTGGATCTCATCTGATGAGAAAATCACGTTCTTGAAGATTTCATTCCGTTTGGACTCCGTTTGATATTCCGTTTCTTTGAAACACTGAAATAGGCAAAAAAAAAACAACAATTCAAAAGTGGAAAATAAAGCCCAATATAGTCCAAAACAATAGATAATATAGCATGGAGCAATAAAAAATTATAGATACGTTGGAGACGTATCGTAGAGCGTATCGTATCATGGGGTTTGGATGCACCGGCGAAGTTGGACCAACTCTCGAGGTGAGAAAGGGCAATGCATGGTACCGAAGAGGCTAGCAATGATGGAAAGGTGAGAGTGCGTATAATCCATGGACTCAACATTAGTCATAAAGAACTCACATACTTATTGCAAAAATCTATTAGTCATCGAAACAAAGTACTACACGCATGCTCCTAGGGGGATAGATTGGTAGGAAAAGACCATCGCTCGTCCCCGACCGCCACTCATAAGGAAAGCAATGAAAGAACACCTCATGCTCCGACTTCATTACATAACGGTTCACCATACGTGCATGCTACGGGACATGCAAACCTCAACACAAGTATTCCTCAATTTCACAATTACTCAACTAGCACGACTCTAATATCACCATCTTTATATCGCAAAACTATTGCAAGGAATCAAACATATCATATTCAGTGATATACAAGTTTTATGCAGGATTTTATGACTAACCATGTGACTGACCAGTTCCTGTCATCTCTCTAAATAGATATAAGTGAAGCAAGAGAGTTTAATTCTATCTACAAAATATATGCCCACGCTCTAACAAATATAAGTGAAGCAAAAGAGCATTCTACAAATGGCGGTTGTCTATGTGAAGAGAAACAGGCAATCCAAACTTCAAATGATATAAGTGAAGCACATGAAGCATTCTATAAAGCCATACTCAAAGGATATAAGTGAAGTGCAAAGAGCATTCTATAAATCAACCAAGGATCATCTCATACCAGCATGGTGCATAAAAGAAAAGTGAAAACTAAATGCAAAAGACGCTCCAAGATTTGCACATATCGCATGAACGAAACGAATCTGAAAACATACTGATACTTGTTGAAGAAAAAGGGGATGCCTTCCGGGGCATCCCCAAGCTTAGACGCTTGAGTCTCCTTGAATATTTACTTGGGGTGCCTTGGGCATCCCCAAGCTTGAGTTCTTGCCTCTCTTCCTTCTTCTCACATCGAGACCTCCTCGATCATCGAACACTTCATCCACACAAAACTTCAACAGAAAACTCGGTAAGATCCGTTAGCAAATCACTACTGAAAGGATCGATATGGTTGACTAGAGGGGGGTGAATAGGCAACTAACAATTTTTAAGCTTTTCTTTACCAATTTAAACTTTGCAATAATATAGGTTGTCTAGATGTGCAACTATGTGAGCAACCCATATGATGCAATGACAACTAACACATAAGCAAGCAAGGATATAACACAAGAAGCTTGCAAAAGTAAAGGCACGAAATAACCAAGAGTGGAGCCGGTGGAGACGAGGATGTGTTACCAAGTTCCTTCCTTCTAAGGGAAGTACGTCTCATAGAGCGGTGTGGAGGCACATGCTCCCAAGAAGCCACTAGGGCCATCAGATTCTCCTCACGCCCTCACACAATGCGAGATGCCGTGATTCCACTATTGGTGCCCTTGAAGGCGGCGATCAACCTTTACAAACAAGGTTGGGGCAATCTCCACAACAATTGAGGCTCCCAACAACACCATGAAGCTTCACCACAATGGAGTATAGCTTCAAGTTACCTCAACCGCCTAGGGTGCTCAAGCACCCAAGAGTAACAAGATCCGCTTAGGGATAAGAGAGGGAATCAAATTTCTCTTGGTGGAAGTGTAGATCGGGGCCTTCTCAACCAATCCCGAGCAAATCAACAAGTTTGATTGGCTAGGGAGAGGGATCGGGCGAAAGTGGAGCTTGGAGCAACAACGGAGCTTTGGGGAAAGAGGTAAGTCAACTTTGGGGAAGAAGACACCTATATATAGTGAGGGAACCAATCCAACCGTTACTCCCCATCGAACAGCCACGACAGAGCGGTACTACTGCTTGGGCAGGGCGGCATTTACCGCTTAAGAGCGGTACTACCGCTCCCACCCAACGGTATCGCTGCGGCTGACGAGGAGGTCAGGGTCCTGGCCCCAGAGCGGTACTACCGCGGGAGTAGGAGCGGTACTACCGCCACTACTGCCGCACTTAGTACTGTAAATCCCGACACGAAAAACACCGGTCTTGAGTCGAGGCGGTAGTAGCCCGGAACCACTATGGTACTACGGCCGAAGCCAGACAAGCGGTACTACCGCTCGAGGAGCGGTACTAATGCTTGGGGAGCGGTACTACCGCTTGAGTGCTTCGGCGGTACTACCGCTGAGGACCGCGGTACTACCACTGGGGCAGGTCAGGGGAAGGAAAGGCTGCTCCATTGAAGCGGAAGGAAAACATCGGGTGTGATACGGATGTGTACGTGTTGATTCGACCCTAGCCTTACCAAAGGGATTCCCTCTTGATAGTACGGTGACTCCTACGAAACTAGTCCACCAACAAAGAAACGAAGGAGCTACACTGTCTTGAATAACACACCGAGGGGAGGTAATCGTCTCGTGCCAATGGATGAATCTCTGAAAGAACTTAACGCACACGATTAGTCCGCAAAAGTATTGTCATCAATCACCAAAACATCTTGGGGATAAATATGCCCTTCCAATGTCCCCCTTTTTGGTGGATTGATGACAATACGGGATTCGCACAAACATGAGAGATATAGGACACGCACAAAAACCCCACCGTCCTAAAACGTAGATGGGCTCCCCCTAGATGTGTGCTATCTAGATAAGTGCTTTGGACTGCACGGGACACATACTAGGATCAACGCTCCCCCTACATTTTAGAGACCGACCAATCACCTAAGCAGGGTATATGAGAGGAGCATAGATAACTTAACAGGATAAGCATGCTACTCATAAGCTAGATAGTGACATAGATAAAGATACTGGAAAGATAAGGTAGAATATGTCTCACACCATATGACGGGAACTTAGGTCTCATTGACACAAACCAAACAAAGCAAACTGCGAGGAAAGCACAAACACAGAAGACGGAAGACACAAACACAAGGCACAAATCCCTAAACTCTCTCCCCCTTTGGCATCGAGACACCAAAAAGGAGAGGGAGTGTTGCTACGGCTCCAGGTGATAGCAATAGAGGGACACACACATCAGATCTCAGCGGGATCATCTGCGCCACCGTCGTTGGTCGGGAAGTGCTCGGCATCGTAATCGGTCCACGGCAAAGGCTGTTGAATCCACTCCTCCTCCTCAAGAAGCTGGTCCTCGGACTCCACTGTTAATCAGAAGCACCCAACCGACGCATGAGCTCCTTGTGGCGACCTCGGGCCTTCTTCTCAGCCACATGAGTCATGTAATCGACCGTGAGACTCCATGCGTAACAGCTTCTTCATCTTGAGCTTGAGCTTCTTTGCCCAAGAGGGCTCTGTCTCGAAGGCATGTAGTCATCATCATCATCCTCAGCCTCGCCTCCTCCTCGGTCTCCATGGCGAGTGCATTTAAGGAACTCCAGTCTTAGGGGCCTGAGTGCCCCGCTTATCCTTCTTCCTCGACGCTTGATGTCGTGAGAAACCAACTCTCCGCCTCCAAAGATCACCTTGGGATAGACACGAGCCTGTGCCTTCTCAATAAGCAGCATGATGAATGCAGACCATAAATCGGGCACTTGCGCCGGAGATAGCAGATAACAGTTCGCACCACATAACATGAGAGATATCCAGGACTCTCCGGTGTTCTGCTCCTTCCGACAACAAGTGTAAGAGAAGCATGTCCACGAGATAGGAGTGAACTATATCCAGATTCCCGATACGAGGGAAAGAGTCTCTCTCAAGACACGGTGAAGGATATCCGAGAAAGGCGTGCAGCTCATAAATTTCCTTCTTCGTCTCGTGGTTGATCCTCAAAGTGCAAGAGGGCCACAAAGCTTGCTTGTGAGTGGAGTTGGTGTTGCGGTGTGGGCGAAAGCCGACAGAGACTCAAGTCCTAGATCTTGCACCCAATCAAATCCATGAAAGCTTTCCACTTGACTGAAAGCAACTTGCCATTGGTCAACCAAGTCGTTGTCCTATCCTCATCATCTTAGATGAACCATGGCATAGAATTGGGCCACAATATCAGCATCAAAATCTTTGTTGAATTGCATGACCCCAAGAATGTTCTGGGCTTGAGTGCACATCTGAAGAGCTTCACCAAAGTATTCATGATCCTTCTCCATATGGTCGGTGTCGATGGAGTGCACGTTGACAAAGAGGTTCTTCTTGGCCCTGAGAAGATCAAAGAAGATTGCGAACTGAAACCTGTTCCAGAACGGACGGTTGACCAAAGAGGGATCTTGGTCTGCCTCATATGGGTTGCGGCGACGCCTTGCCCAGAACTCCTTGGGTTGCATTTCTGATACGGTTTTGCCAGAGTGCTTCGGCTTGACACCAGTCTTCTTTTGGAGTTGAGGTGGAGGTGGAGCACTTGAGGAACCTCCGAAGACTTCAAGCAGCGGTAATGCTTGGACGTGGCACGACCGGGGTTGACACGACGAGCCTGATGCTCAGGAACCTCATCACCTGGAACCACACACAAGAACACGCAAACAACCAGAAAGAACGAGCATAAGCCACAAAACACGAGCAAAAAGATACTCAGAGGTAAGAGCATTGGAAACTGGTAGAGGGCGGTAGTCCCGTGACTTGCGAGCGGTAGTACCGCCCCAAGCGGTAGTACCGCTCCACAGAGAGCGGTAGTACCGCTCCAAGCGGTAGTACCGCTCCAAGCGGTAGTACCGCACGAGACGGGGAAACAGCAGTTTCCTACTACCGTGGTCAGATCCGGCACTACCGTCCTACCAAATTCAAAAATACTCCAACCAAACATCAATCCAAACTGCCTAGAAGCTTTCTCCATCCTACTCAAGTCTAGATTTGGCAAAAAAATCTAGAGATGCAACTGCTATTGCCCCTAAGATGCTAGATTGGAAATCTAGACAAGAAGAAAGAGGGAACGGGGGCAATACCGGCATCCATGGCAAGAGTACAAGGTGGGGATCGTCTCCACCGAAGGAAATGGAGAGGAACGCCCGGAGAGGGAGATCCGCCGAGCCCTCTCATGGCGCCGGCCTACGGAGAGAGGAACAGAGCGAGGGGGCGTGCGAATGGGTATGGGGAAGAAGAAAACTCCCCCTGCCCCCGATATAACCCCCTGCCCGCGCCTCACAATGGTAGTACCGCGCTGGAAGGCGGTAGTACAGCTCGGAGCGGTAGTACCGCTCGCCACCAGCGGTAGTACCGCTCAGCAACCAGATGGCCTCTAAACACACGGCTAAAGCACCAACGAGACGAGAAGGCAAGGCCAAGAAAAAGGAAAGACCAACAAGGCAACACACACACTAACAACGGTCCAGAACCCACTCATTCAAAACAACCACACGAAAGCAAAGCGAGCTCTAGCCTCTCTCAAGAGAGGGCGGTGGCCGGAGCCACCTATGTTTGAGTCAATTGGTATGGCACCGCGAAGAATTATCCTTGGGCCCATGACCAAAACTCGTCTTTGAAGCACAAGTACCATAAAAATGGCTAATGTGAAAGAGTTGATCGTTTTATGCATAATGGGGGGAGGGAGAGTTCATTGAGAGAACAACACTCCCCTATGTCCATGCCTACACCTAAACTAGACACCAAGTTGAGTGAGGTGGGTGTGCAAGGGTTCAAGTCACATTGCTCGAATCAATGTTTTTTAGCTCATGGCTTAACTCGCTAAATCTTTCTTCATCCAAGGGCTTCGTGAAAATATCAGCAAGGTTATCATGAGTGTTGACATACTTGAGCTCGATCTCCCCTCGCCTAATGTGATCCCGGATGAAATGATACCGAATCTCAATATGCTTCGTCTTGAAGTGTTGCACCGGGTTGAGAGAAATCTTGATGGCACTTTCGTTTTCACACCAAAGAGGCACTTTGTCACAAATGACACCGTATTCCTTTAAAGTTCGACTCATCCATAAGAGTTGTGCACAACAACTACCGGCCGCCACATATTCCGCTTCGGTGGACGAGAGAGACACACAACTTTGCTTCTTGGAAGACCAACTCACCAAAGAGCACCCAAGAAACTGGCACCCTCCTAAGTGGACTTCCTATCCACTTTGTCTCCCGCCCAATCAGAATCCGTAATCCTTCAAGCTTGAAGTTTGCCCCTCTTGGGTACCATAAGCCAAAGTTTGGGGTATGAGCCAAATATCGAAAGATTCGCTTGACCGCCACATAGTGACTTTCCTTCGGTGCGGCTAGAAACCGTGCACACATCCCCACACTCAACATGATATCCGGTCTAGATGCACAAAGGTAAAGCAAGGAGCCAATCATGGAGCGATATACCTTTTGATCCACCGCTTTACCATTGGGATCAACGTCTGTTGGCACTTGGTGGGCATTGGTGTAGTAGCCGGCTTGACATCACTTAGCTTGAATCTTTTTAGCATGTCTTGAGTGTATTTGGCTTGGTTGATGAAGGTTCCTTCTCTTCTTTGTTTGATATCAAAACCAAGGAAGAACTTCAACTCTCCCATCGAAGACATCTTGAACTTGGAGGTCATGAGAGCGGCAAATTCCTCATTGAAAGCTTTGTTAGGAGAACCAAAGATAATATCATCAACACATAGTTGGCATACAAACAACTCCCCTTTGACCTTCTTAGTAAAAAGAGTGGGATCGATTAGCCCCACCTCAAATCCACGATCTTGTAACAACTCGGTAAGGTGGTCATACCACGCACGCGGGGCTTGTTTAAGGCCATAGAGTGCCTTATCGAGTTGATACACATGATCCGGGAAGTAGGGATCCTCGAAACCGGGGGGTTGCTTGACATAGACCAACTCATTAATAGGACCATTAAGAAAAGCACTTTTCACATCCATTTGTTGCAACTTAAAGTTGTGATGGGAAGCATAAGCAATCAACAAACGTATGGATTCAATACGAGCAACGGGAGAAAAGGTTTCACCGTAGTCGATACCCTCGACTTGGGAGTAGCCTTGTGCTACCAATCTTGCCTTGTTGCAAACGATGTTCCCATGAGCATCTTGCTTGTTCTTGAAGATCCACTTGGTTCCAATGACGTTGTGGTCCCCCGATGGCCTTGGCACTAATCTCCACACCTTGTTGTACTCGAAGTTGTTGAATTCTTCATGCATGGCATTGAGCCAATCCGAGTCTTCGAGCGCCTCATAGACCTTTCGGGGTTCAACACAAGAGACAAACGCGTGATGTTCACAATAGTTTGCTAATTTTCTACGAGTGCTTACCCCCTTTCTTAGGCTTCCAACCACATTTTCCATGAGATGGCCTTGGGTGGTGAGCTTGGAAGCAATCTTCGTGGCACGACGCTCTAATTCCTCCTCGGGTGTGGAAGGAGGAGGGTTAACTTGATTATCTTGAGCGCCGTCTTGAGCTTGTTCTAGATCTTGAGCTTGCTCATGATCTTGAACTTGCTCGAGGGGGAGAACTTGACCTTGGGCATCATTTAGAGGTTCACCACCATCTTGAGGTTGATCTTGCCCTTGGTCTTGTTCACGAGGTTGAGGGCCTTCACTTTGTTCTTCGAAAGCGAGTGGGTCTTGGGGAGGTGATGGCTCCACTCGAGTGGAGCATTGTCCTTCTCCTTCGGCCACAAGGGGTTCCTCAATGGGTAGAATATGACCAATACCCATTCTTCTTATGGCTTGGGGAGGAATTTCATCACCTACATCACAAGTGCCACTTTGCTCCACTTGGGAGCCAAGATATTTCGCCAAACTCCACGTTACACATCTCCTCAATGAGTCCAAAGTGGACTTGTTGAGGACACTAAACATGAGAGTTTGTAGCATAACCAACAAATATGCCCTCATGAGCTCTAGCCTCAAATTTAAACGAACACCTTTCTTGAGAATGAAACACTTACAACCAACAATCGGAAGTACTTGAGGTTGGGCTTGTTGCCGGTGAGTATCTCATAAGGAGTCTTGTTCAAGCCTTTATGGAGATGGAGCCTATTGGATGCATGACATGCGGTGTTGATGGCTTCGCCCAAAAGTTGTATGGAGACTTGAACTCCGCCATCATGGTCCTTGCCGCATCCATCAACGTCCGGTTCTTCCTCTCCGCAACACCATTTTGTTGAGGGGTATATGGAGCAGCATATTGGTGCCTGATCCCCTCATCACTAAGAAACTCATTCAAGGATAGTTCTTAAACTCGGTGCCGTTGTCACTTATGATTGTCAAGATCTTTGCATTATGTTGACGTTGAGATTCATTTGCAAAGTCGATGACGGTTTGTTGAGTCTCACTCTTCCTCTTGAAGAAGTATACCCAAGTGTATCTTGAATAATCATCCACAAATCACCAAGCAATACTTTCTACCTCCAAGACTATCAAAAGATGGAGGCCCAAAGAGATCCATGTGAAGGAGCTCCAAGGGTCTCTTCGAGTAGATGATGGTCATGGGAGGGTGAGCCTTCTCATGAAGCTTTCCTTCAATACAAGCACTGCAAGCACAATCTTTGGCAAAACTAACATTTGTTAGTCCACGGACATGATCCCCCTTGAGAAGACTTTGCAAAGATCTCATATTGACGTAATAAAATGGCGATGCCAAAGCCATCCCACGTCAACTTTAGCCATTAGGCATGTCGCGGTCTTAGTGGGTCGCTTCAAAAAGTTAATCACATAGAGACCATTCTCGATATGCCCAACAAAGGCTACTTTAAGAGTCTTGCTCCACAAGAGGGCCACGGTATCAATGTCAAAGAAGGTAGCAAAACCCATGAGTGCAAGTTGACGAACGAAAAGCAAATTGTATGCAAGGGACTCAACAAGCATGACTTTCTCGATCGTTAGATCATGAGAAATGACAACCTTGCCAAGACCCAATACCTTAGAATGTGAGGCATCACCCCACTCAACATTGGTGGGCATAGATGGAATCTTTTGCACGTCCACCACCAAGTCCTAGCTTCTGTTCATATGAATTGTTGCTCCACTATCGAGCAACCATGATCCCCACCGAAGCAAACACCTACAAGAGATCAATGCTTGGTTTTAGGTACCCATTTAGTAATGGGTCCTTTGATGTTAGTAACAAGGGTCTTAGGAACCCAAATAGACCATTCAATGTACTCATAAGGAGAACCAACGAATTTAGCATAAACATGTCCATCACTAGCACGGCACAACACATATGATGGGTTAAAGTCGCCGGCTTTGTTGGAGGGAATGCTTTTGCCCTTTTGGACGTCAACTCTCTTCCCTCTTTCTTTCTTCTCCTTAGGAGCACCCTCTCCCTCTTTCACAAAAGTTTGCTTCAGAGGAGGAGGACGTTTGGTCTTGTCGTTCTTCTTCTTCTTGCTCTTGGACTTGGGTGCAAACCCAATTCCTTCCTTGGCCACAACTTCCTTTTGATTGCTCAAAAGGTTGTTGAGGTTCTTCTCACCTTGAATGCATGTCACAAGGCCTTTCTCAAGTTGATCCTTAAATTTGGCATTCTCCTCCACAAGATGCACATGCTCACAACACGGGTTAGTAGCACAAGCATTATCAATTAATATCATGTGTGGGAATGTGGCCTTTTCCTTGGTTAGCTTAACTTGGAGTTGAGCATGAGACTCCTTGAGGTTAGCGTGAGCACCCTTCAAGACCTTGTGGGCCTTGTCAAGTATCTCAAACTCCTCTTTGAGTCTAGCATGATCAACCCCAAGTTTAGCCTTCTCGGAAGTTAACACATGAGACACAACAAGAGCATGATCAAGATCTTTCTTTAACTTAGCATGGTCATCGTTGTGTGACTCCTCAAAAGTCAAACGATGCACACGGCTATGACCTTCCATCTTAGAGATGGTATCTTTGTGAGCCTCGATCATGTCATTGGCCTCACCAAGTTGTTCCAAGAGAGCAACAAAATGCTTCTTGGACTTGCCCTTGAGCTTACTCATAAAAGACTCCAATTCATTCACTTCATCATTAGACCCATCATGTTCATCAATGCAATCCTCCGAGGAGGGATTAGTAATGATGGTAGTAGTGATGTTGGGGTTACCTTGTTTGAAGCTTTAGCCATGAGGCACTTGGCGATGATGTTCTCGTTGGGTGAATCAAAGAGAGACGCCGGGAGTAGTAGCAATGGCAACGGATGCCATGGCCATTGCTTCTCCGCTTTCATCATCATCGTCATCCTCTTGGTATTCTTCTTGAACCACCAACCCACAAGCGGGAGTCTTCTTGGTGAAGTTGTTCTTGTTGGGGAAGGACTTGGCTTTGTCTTTTCGGATGAACTTGCCACCATTGTCTTCCCTGCTTTCTCAGAAGGACAATCCGCAACGAAATGGCTCACATTGCCACAGTTGAAGCAAGTTCTAACTCGTTGCTTGCCCTTGACGCCACTTGAGTTGTTCTTGTTGAAGTTGGGTCTTGTATTCTTCTTGCTCCAAAATTGTCTTGAAGCAAGATCCATGTGCTCATGATAATCATATTTGGTGTCTTCGGGGTTGCTCTCCTCATCTTCCACTTCTTCCTCTTCTTCCATAATAACCTTGGCCTTCAACGCAAGGTTGGGCTTCTTTGCCCTTTGAGAATGGAGCACCGCATTGTCGGCGGTCTTGTCCAAGATGCTCATTGCAACGAACTCATCCAAAACTTCACTTGAGTTCATGGAGTGGAAGTACGGTCTTTGACGGATGACGGCGGACATGGCCTTGTTGTAGGGCATCATGGCCTTGAGGAACTTGCGCTTGATCCAATTGTCATCCGTGTCCTTGCTTCCATGATCTCGGAGTGAGACAGCAAGTTTGGTCACTCTTCGAAAGAGCTCATGAGGTTCTTCATCTTCTTTCATTGCAAACTCATCGGCTTCATCTTGCATCACTTCATAGTTGGAGCGTTGAATGCTAGCACTTCCTCGATAGCGAGACACAACACATTTCCATGCGTCTTTAGCCATGGCATGAGGTCGAAGATGAGGGAGATCTCCGGGAAGAATTGCATCTTGGATGATGAAGAGAGCACTCTCATTGAATTGATTATCCATGGCTTCTCGAGGGGTGAAGTTGCTTGGGTCATGAGGATAGGAACCTTCTTCAATGATTCTCCAAAGGTTAGTATTCACATGTTTTAAATGACGCTTGAAGCGATAAACCCAAGAATCAAAATCTTCATGTTTCTCATACTTAGGAGGAGGACCGGCATGATTTAAATGAGTAGAGGGAATCGGCCCTCCATAAATTGGAGGTTCCACATGGGTAAAGATGCCGGTGCCATTTCTACCACTAGTAGAAGGACTCTTTTCATCGATAGCTTCCCCTTGTCGGAGGTAGCATCCGTCACCTTGTTAGTGGGATCACCCACTTTCATAGGCGAGGTGGACGGTTTGAGTCCTTCGAGAAATTTAGTAAGCATGCTTTCAACCTTGGTCGTCATGGAGTCTCTCAATGTGTCTAGAGCCACACTGAGATCCTCACGAGATACCGAGGTTCCCCCATCGGCCGTAGACGAGATATGATTCACACCGGAGTGCTCCTCCGCACCGTCTGTGGTGTCAACCATACTATTCGGACGGCAAAGTCCTTAATAAAGAGACGAGGCTCTGATACCAATTGAAAGGATCGATATGGTTGACTAGAGGGGGGTGAATAGGCAACTAACAATTTTTAAGCTTTTCTTTACCAATTTAAACTTTGCAATAATATAGGTTGTCTAGATGTGCAACTATGTGAGCAACCCATATGATGCAATGACAACTAACACATAAGCAAGCAAGGATATAACACAAGAAGCTTGCAAAAGTAAAGGCACGAAATAACGAAGAGTGGAGCCGGTGGAGACGAGGATGTGTTACCGAAGTTCCTTCCTTTTAAGGGAAGTACGTCTCGTTAGAGCGGTGTGGAGGCACAATGCTCCCAAGAAGCCACTAGGGTCATCAGATTCTCCTCACGCCCTCACACAATGCGAGATGCCGTGATTCCACTATTGGTGCCCTTGAAGGCGGCGAATCAACCTTTACAAACAAGGTTGGGGCAATCTCCACAACAATTGAGGCTCCCAACAACACCACGAAGCTTCACCACAATGGAGTATGGCTTCGGGTGACCTCAACCGTCTAGGGTGCTCAAGCACCGAAGAGTAACAAGATCCGCTAGGGATAAGAGAGGGAATCAAATTTATCTTGGTGGAAGTGTAGATCGGGGCCTTCTCAACCAATCCCGAGTAAATCAACAAGTTTGATTGGCTAGGGAGAGAGATCGGGCGAAAGTGGAGCTTGGAGCAACAATGGAGCTTTGGGGGGAAAGAGGTAAGTCAACTTTGGAGAAGAAGACACCTATATATAGTGAGGGAACCAATCCAACCGTTACCCCACTGAACAGCCACGCACAGAGCGGTACTACCGCTAAGGTGGCGGCATTACCGCTTAAGAGCGCTACTACCGCTCCCACCCAGCGGTACTGCCGTGCTGACAAGGAGGTCAGGGTCCTGGCCCCAGAGCGGTACTACCGCGGGAGTAGGAGCGGTATTACTGCTCAGAGCGGTACTAACGCCACTACTGCCGCACTTAGTACCGTAAAACCCGACATGAAAAACACCGGTCTCGAGTCGAGGCGGTAGTAGCCGGAACCAACTGCGGTATTTCACGATCGGAAGCCCACAAGCGGTACTACCGCTGGGAGCGTACTACCGCTCGAGCGGATACTACCGCTTGAGTGCTTCAGCGGCATTACTACCGAGGACCATGAGTACTACCGCCGGGCAGATCGAGGAAGGAAAGGCTGCTCCATCGAAGCGGAAGGAAAACATCGGGTGTGATACGGATGTGTACGTGTTGATTCCACTCTAGCCTTACCAAAGCGGATCCCTCTTGATAGTACGGTGACTCCTACTGAAACTAGTCCACCAACAAAGAAACGAAGGAGCTACACCGCCTTGAATAACACACCGAGGGGAGGTAATCGTCTCGTGCCAATGGATGAATCTCTGAAAGAACTTAACGCACACGATTAGTCCGCAAAAGCATTGTCATCAATCACCAAAACATCTTGGGGATAAATATGCCCTTAGAACTACTCTAAGTAATGTTGCAAACCAATTCCAATTTTGTTTTTGCATTGTGTCTACTGTAATATAGCTTTTCCAAGGCTTAATCCACTGATATAAATCGATAGTTTCATCAAAACTAGCAAACTATGCATCAAAAACAGAATCTGTCTAAAACATAACAGTCTATAATAATCTAAACATTAACCATACTTCTGGTACTTGAAAAATTCTGCCAAAATTAGGAAAAATAAACAATTTGTATAGAAAGGCAGTGCAAAACGAATGAGAACCATTTGTTGTTCCAGTAAAAAAGTTAAAAATCACGCACTACAGCCAAAGTTTCTGTCTTGCACCGTAACAAACCAACAAGCATCGTAAACATCCTAAAGGCAAACCTTGGCACATTATTTTTATAATACAATGGAATTGTACAAGGGGATAATTATTTTTGTTGAAAAGTTTCTGTAATCAAGATTCACAAAGTTGTCGTGAGCATGATAAGAGTTCAAGGAGCTCTCCCACTTCAACAATGCTTGTCTTTCTCACTTTCACTTTCCTTTTCGAAAAAGTTTTTAGGTTCCCCTCTTTATTTTTGTTGTTTTTAAACTATATGAAAGCACTCAACAGAAATAAATGACTCTCTAAAACTTCCGGGTTGTCTCCCTGGCAGCGCTTTCTTGAAAGCCATTAAGCTAGGCATATAGTGCTCAAGTAGTGGATCCACCCGGATCCCAAGGTATATCAAAGCCAATTTTAATTAGCAATTATTTGTAATTTAGTAGTGAGCACAAAGTAACATATATCACGTAATGACGAAGTCTAACTCTCTTCCTATGCATCGGCATGTCATAAAAGAAAAATTCAGGCACACACAGTAAAGGCCAATGCATAGTATAAACAGTTTCTTGCAATTTTATCGTGTTGGAAACATAGAGAGGTGGAGATATAGTTCCTCTCTCATAATAATTGCAAGTAGGAGCAGCAAGCACATGCTTATTATATTCATCAAAATCATCATGTGTAATAGTAAAAGGCAACCCATCAATATAATCCTTAATAAGAGCAAACTTCTCCGATATAGTATAATCGGGAGAATTCAAAAAGATAATAGGACTATCATGCGTGGGTGCAATAGCAATAATTTCATGTTTAACATAAGGAACTATAGCAAGTTCATCTCCATAAGCATAATTCATATTGGCATCTTGGCCACAAGCATAGCAAGCATCATCAAAAAGGGATATTTCAAGAGAATCAACGGATCATAATAGTCATCATAGCAATTATCCTTCGGTAAGCACGAAGGGAAATTAAACAATGTATGAGTTGAAGAGTTACTCTCATTAGAAGGTGGGAACGGGTAGCTAATCCGCTCTTCCTCCTTTTGTTCTTCGCTCTCCTCCTCATCTTTTTCATCCAATAAGCTCACAGTTTCATCAACTTCTTCTTCCATAGACTCCTGCAAAATATTAGTCTCTTCTTGGACAGCGGGGTAATCCTCAATATATGGTTCAACATAGGCATTAGAAGCATAATTATCATAGCAATATTTAACTATGACAAAATTTTCAGACTTGTAAAGAGTAGCATCATACGTTTCAATCATAGAAGCAATTTCATAAGCACCCTTAGAAGCAACAAATTCTTTAATTTGTTGAACATCATAGTAATTATAAACACCCTTAGCATACGAAGATAAGATTCCATTATCAATAAGCTCACATTGGTAGGGAATGTGTTTCTTAGGGTTTTCAGAACAACAAGTAACATCATAAATATAACATAAATTCCAAGCATAGCATTGCAAACGATGAATTTGACCCAGTAAAATTTTCCCTTTTTCAGATATTCGGTGTCGCACATAACAAGCATGCTCATCTAAAGATTTGCCCTCAACTAAGCTAGTTGGGGTTTCAAAGACGAGCACATTGGGATCGAAGATGATCCAAGTAATAAGCTTCAGAAGTGTGATAGATTTTGAGTGGTTCTTCAACTATTGGTTCAGTAGGTAAAGCTAATTTTTTTGGTATTTTGTGTTTCCTACCCATAACTAAAGATAGAAAACAACTAAGTAAAACAAATAAAAATTACTTAGTGATAAATCAAATAAGCACACACGAGAATATTCACCCCACGCTATTGCTCCCCGGCAATGGCGCCAGAAAATGTCTTGATAACCCACAAGTATAGGGGATCGCAACAGTTTTTGATAAGTAAGAGTGTCGAACCCAACGAGGAGCTAAAGGTAGAACAAATATTCCCTCAAGTTCTATCGACCACCGATACAACTCTACGCATGCTTAACGTTCGCTTTACCTAGAACAAGTATAAAACTAGAAGTACTTTGTAGGTGTTGTTGGATAGGTTTGCAAGAAAATAAAGAGGACGCAAATAAAAGCTAGGGGTTGTTGTAAGTAAAGAAGCAATAAAGTAAATATAGCGAGTGTGGAAAAGTGGTGGTAGGAGTTGCGAAATTGTCCCTAAGCAATTGACTACTTTACTAGACCGATAGCAAGTATTATGTGGGAGAGGCCATCACCGGCATGTCATCCCTGACTTGGAATTCTATGCACTTATGATTGGAACTATTAGCAAGCATCCGCAACTACTAACGTTCATTAAGGTAAAACCCAACCATAGCATTAAGATATATTGGTCCCACTTCAATCCCGTATGCATCAATTTCTATGCTAGGTTGAAGCTTCTGTCACTCTTGCCCTCCAATACATAGTCCTATCAACATACAACTAACCCTATGGTGTGATCCACGCGCGTGCTCATACGATGGGCACCAAAGTACATCAACATAACCACAAGCAAATTAAATCAATCATAGCAATTCATCAACCACCGATAGGACAACAAAAATCTACTTAGACATCATAGGATGGCAACACATCATTGGATAATAATATGAAGCATAAAGCACCATGTTCAAGTAGAGGGTACAGCTGGGTTGCGGGAGAGTGGACCGCTGTAGATAGAGGGGAAGGTGATGGAGATATTGGTGAAGATGGCGAAGGTGTTGGTGAAGATCGCGGTGATGATGATGGTGGCCACTGCAGCTGCTCAAATACCACCGGAGGAGAGGGGGAGAGGGGCCCACTTCTTCCTCTTCTTCTTTGACCTCCTCCCTAGATGGGAGAAGGGTTTCCCCTCTGGTCCTTGGCCTCCATGGCGTGGGAGGGGCAAGAGCCCCTCCGAGATTGGATCTGTCTCTGTCTCTGTTTCTGCGTTCTGTCCTGCTGCCCTTTCACCGTTTCGTGTATATATGGAGATCCGTAACTCCGATTGGATTGAAACCTTCGCCCAGATCTTTTTTCAAAAATTAGCTTTCTTGCGGCCGAAGAATGGCATCAACCGCCTTACGGGTGGCCCACGAGGGTCAGGGGCGCGCCTTCCTGGAGTGGGCGTGGGCCCCACCCTCGTGGCCACCTCGGGCACCGTCTCGCGTTGATCTTACTTCCCAAAAATCACAAATATTCCAAAATAATTCTCCGTCCGTTTTTATCCCGTTTGGACTCCGTTTGATATGGGGTTTCTGCGAAACACAAAACATGCAACAAACAGAAACTGGCACTGGGCACTGGATCAATATGTTAGTCTTAAAAATAGTATAAGAAGTTGCCAAAAGAATATGAAAGTTGTAAAATATTGGCATGGAACAATAAAAAATTATAGATACGACGGAGACGTATCAGGTCCTCATCCTAGTCACGCCCAAAGAGGAGATGGTCGTCCGCATTGCGCTCCACCACGGCCGCTAGGAGAACGCTCAACAACTGTTGGACTCGATCTGGTGGGAATCCATAGCGTCCCCTCAAATGGCACTTCGATCCGACGCGAGGCGTGTCGCCGCTGCCTCGATGGAGGCGGTGCGGTCCGTTTAGCGTCCCAAAGCCGTAGCGGATGTGCTGCTCCTTCGTTGGCGCATCGACTCGGAGGTCCCCCATCGCCCATCTGCTGAGGCTATGGCGTGGTGTGTCCGTCGTGCAAGGAAGAGGGACGAGGAGACCGCGACAGACGTCGGCGAGGCAGAGTCGCACTCTGCAGTGTCAGTACGGGTGGCCGCCTACCCCTGGCGCCACAACCGCGTTGTGGTGGACGTGTCGGGCTCCAACTACGACGGATACATCGTCAACCTCACATCGACCAGCAACGTGCAGGCTATGGGCACCAATGAGGAAGAGTAGGGCATGGGATACAGCGGCTCCTCGAGTGTCGTGAGCCGGTGCGTGTCCCATGTCCTTCTCTATTTTGCCGGCGACCGCACCAACACTCCAAGGGGTGCAGTCGGCCGCCTGACATGGACAGGGCGGAGCCGGATGAGCTCCGCTTAATATTAGGTTTCATGTTGCATGTAATTGTATGGATTTGGGGATTTGTAATTTATGTATCCGGTTGTGAAAATTATAATTTGAGATGTGACCGGTCACAAACCGCGGAGTGCCTGTCCGCGGGCGTTTGAGAGCTGGATTTGGTGTATCGGGCCGTAGATGCTCTTAAGTATCATGATTCAAGGTATCTATATACGATTTAGTGTTGGAATTGTTCAATTAGAATGCATTAGGGTATTGGCTATGTCTCAGTCGACTAAAACTTAATCAAGTCTCACTCAAGTGATAATATGTAAGAAAGAAAAAAATCCTAAAAATAATAATTTGCAAGATCTCTCCAGTATCCTGACATTTAGCAACACTGAATGCATTATTCACGGAGGTTCGTAACCAAGAAGTAGGTACCATCCATCATCATAATCCCTGTAACCCATCCCAGATCTCCTCCTCCCTCGCCACCGGCCTTCCAGGCTCCGGTAGCTACGGCATGTACGCTGACGATGACGCGTTTGACCTGCAGTTCTCGTGAAGGCTCTCAGGCAAGTGCTGCTGATGCGGCTGCAGAGTGGATGAGCCAGATGTGGACGCCGATGCCCAGGATTCAGGCTGCAAGTGGGAGTATATGTGGGAGTCCCACCACAATCCACCTCGTCCCAATACAGTTTGATGTTAAAAAAATGAGCATCCCACCAAAACTAACATAGATTGAATAAGTGGGATTCCCACTTGACAAAGTAGAGCAGTTAGCTGAGCATCAGTACGCTTAACATCTCGAAACAGCAGCATGTGCCGGCGATGCAATAGCCATTGGTGCCTTGGAGCTTGAAGCCGCCGAAGTCTGTCATAGCGGAACCGCGACGGGTCCTCCCGGATCTGTCCATTTCCAGCGGTTTGGGGAGGTTTCGTGGCGACGGCGAGCTTCTTCGGGCGGCCATGGAGGTCCCGCGGGAGAGAGAGGAGAGGCCGAGAGGGAGATGAGAGGAGGGGAGGGAAAAAGGAAGGAGCAGGGGGCAGAGGGGCGGCGACGGCGGTGGCCTCCGGCGGCTCACCGGCCGGAGGCCCGGCGCGAGGTGTTGGGACTCAGGCAACGGGAGGAGGAGCTGCTCGGGGTGGGGAGGCGGCTCGGGCAGGAGCTGGCGGCGCGCGGCGGTGCGGCCGGGCCCTGATGGGCTTCTCAGGGCTTGATCTGGGTCCTGCGCGTGGAGGGCTGGCTCGATCTCGAGCGGAAGCGGGCGGAGACCCTGAACGACGACGGCATGAGGAGGAAGAAGCAGGGCACGATGGCGACTGGCGGCTGCGGGAGCTAGCTGCGGGGTTGGGGTAAGGTGGGCTCCCAATGGGAAAAGTGGGCTAGCCCGATTATCATTTTCTGTTTCCAACGGGAGCCCACTAAAGCAAATTAAGTGGGGTGGGTTAATTCCACGCAAAGTTACTATATTCTGCTGGCGGGCACTACATGGAATAATTCCTCTCAAATCCATACTAGTAAACAGGCATGTGGGATCTGACGGAGGATGTCCAATTTGCCATGGGGCGGCTGAGGATATTAAGCATATTCTATTCGGATGTCTGCATGCAAAGGAATTATGGCAAAATCTGGGAATATCAAAGATCATTGAAGAGGCAATGCAGGCACAGCAATCAGGGTCGGTGATCCTAGAAACCTTACTGTTGAGGACTGATAGCTGAATGCCTTTGAAGCCGAGTCTAGATGTTAAACAAGTTATTGCTGTTGGAGGATGGTATCTATGGTGGATCCGACGGGAGTTAACACATAATGAGTCTCCGCCGATACCCCAAAGATGGCCTATGTCAGTAATGGCGATTGCTAACAATTTCAATGAAGCTGACCCAAAGGTTCAAGAGAACCAGGTTCAGAGGTCACTACTAGAAAAAGGGCTATAGATGGGATTGATTAATAACAAGATCAGAAGTTGATGCTACCATTAAGATATACTTAATGGCGCACCACCCACCGATGCGTTATTAGTGTTGAAACTACTAATGACGCACCGCAAAAGAGTGCGCCATTAGTATCAATTTTTTTGAAGTAGTGCGCTCATTCAAATGATACTAATGGCGATCCTCGATAAAGTGCGCCATTAAGAATAGAAAGATTTAATGGCGCACCCTCCCACATGTGCGCCACTAATGTTGTTTTTTATTATATTTTTTATTCCTTTTTTCAATACTACTAATGGCGCACTGATCGATCGTGCGACATTACTAGTTTAAACTAGTAATGGCCAAGATCATGGATCGCGCCATTAGTATATTTTTTTTTGCAAAACTACTAATGGCGCACCGCCGTAAGGTGCGCCTTTAATAACCTGGATTACTAATGGCGCAAGATTTGTTGCTAGCGCCATTAGTAAGTTCAGCAATCAGATATTTTGGACGGCCTCTCCTACCCACACTCACTTTCTCCCCACTTCATTCTCTCCACCTCCTCCTTGTTGTCTCGGGTGCCTCCTCTTTTTCACCTCATTTCCACCATAGATTCATTTAAATTAAGTGGTTAAATTACCTTGTTTTAATAGGTAAGTAAGGGGAGAAGCTATATTTATGTTGTTCTCCCTACAACAATGTGCACATGCACTTTTTATGGCCTAGCTAGATCTATGTATGTTCGTGGTGTTGCATATGTTTGTGGTGTTGCATATGTGTTTGTGTTTGGAGGTGTACCGGTATTTGAAATGCGATAGTTGCCAATATTTTGCCGGAATGTTGATTCATTTTTGTTTCAAGTAGAATTTTGGCATTAAGCATTCTTTTGGTCCTATTTTTAGGGAAAGTCATGCCAAATTTTTGTTTGGTTCTAAAATATCGCTTTTGCTCTACCTTGCAGCGACCATATGGTCCGCATACGATGACCGAAGGCATCGTGAATAGGTTTTGAGGTCCGCGAAGGCCGAGATGCTTCAAAAGAACGAGACGGAGATAAGATGTCCGTGTCGAAGATGCAAGTCAAGAGCCTTATTGCGGAGCCGGATTCCGGCTGGTGCGGGACCACCGCTCTTGCGTGGTTTCATGGATGGCTATCGGTGGCAAGGTGATGAAGATGACTACGAAATCGTCCATGGGGGCCGGGCAAGAAATGAGGAAGGGCAAGAAGACAACCACCGCGGCTCTCAAGCGGGCGAGAAGACGAAGAATCCCTGTGAGATGATCACGACGGTGATGTTGTACACGATCATCATGTAGAAGATGCAGGACATGATGATGAGGAAGATGTCGGAGGCATTTATCGGGCATGATCATGAAGATGATGATGCCGGGCGGAGCGCATTTACGCCGACCATCGATGGGCTGGGTGCAGGACCCTCATATTCAAGAGCTGCTTCTCAAGCTGCACGGATAACGCCAGAGCCGCCGCCAAGAGAAAGCCAAGATGGATCAACTTGAGTTAGACGCGGTTACTCCATTGTATGAAGGATGCAGCCCGAGGATACCCGCTGAAAGTAACGCTCATGGCTCGAGATGAAGGTAAAACACAAAATGACCGACGATGCTTCGACGAGAATATGTCATTCGCACGAACGTCTTCCCAAGGGGAACAAGTGCCCACCAGTTTGGAGGAGGCGAAGAAAATCGTGTGTCCTCTCGATTTACCGCACGTGAAATACCATGTGTGCATGAACAATTGCATCATTTATCGTGACGAGCACGCGAGTCTACCATATGTCCGGTGTCTTGGCGTCACTCGATACAAGAAGAGGAAGAAAGCTCCTCGAAAAGTGGTGTGGTACTTTCCGATCACCTCGCTCAGAAGCGGTATTTCGCGAACCCTAAGGTAGCAAAGCTCCTGCTGGCACGCCGGATAGGGAGGAGAAGAAGCGAAGATGACACAAATGATCCGGAGATAGATAAAAAGACAAGATGTTGAGTCACCCTAAGGATGCGAGCGCTGGCAAGCGTTGAACTTCAAGACTCAAATTTGGGAACGATCCAAGGAACATCGTCTTTGGCGCAAGCACCGATGGAGTCAATCCGCTTGGCAGCCAGAGAAGCACACATAGCACCTGGCTCAGTATTTGTGTGGATGTACAACCTTCCCCTGGTTGTGCATGAAGAGGAAGTACATTCACATGAGTATGCTAATTGAAGGGCGAAACAACCAGGAACGACATCAATCAGACCGGGCTGCCGAAGAGGAGCTTGACACGCTGTGGAAAATGCCAGCCAATACGTGGGACGCCGCAGAAAGAATATTTCCTATGAGAGCCGCACCGCTCACGACGGTGCACGACTATCTCGATTACGGATATCTCGCAAGCGTGTAGTCCACGGATTTTCCGGATGCGTAAGGTGCATGGATGACACAACGTATCGCCAGCCTAGATAGAGATCCCGGTCTTCAAAAACCGTGTTCATGGGACATCGAAGGTGGCTTCGCGATGATGACCCGTGGAGGAAACGCAAGGATCTGTTCGATGGTGAAACCGAACCCGAAAACGCCTGCGGTACGAGGAGCGGCGAGGAAATAGACAAGCTGTTGAAAAATTGGAAAGACCGCCCACCGCCAGAAAGAAGCAAAAAGGCGCCAGAGCCGAAAGAAGTGAAAGGCGCCAGAGTCATTGAAGGTATGGAAAACGAGGTCTGCTTTCCGGGACTTGCCGTCTTTGGAAGATCCACCGTGTGCCTCACAGCCTTGATGTCATGCATATCCACGAAGAACGTGTAGAGTCTGCTTGGTACCCTGCTCAACATGCCGTAGAGGACCAAAGATGGGCCGAAAGCAAGGCAGACTTGAAATCAATGGGCATCGTGCAGAGCTTCACGCTAATGATGATGATGATGATGATGATGATAATGAGGCGAAGCAGACACGTAAAGTCGTCGCAAAGGCAAAAGGCCAAGAAGACCGGAAATGACTACCCTCCCGCTGCTTCACTCTAAGTCGAGGAGATCGAGCAGTTTTTCACCTGCCTCCTAGGAGTAAAACTTCCTTCACGGTTACGCTGGGAAGATAAGCAGATACCTAGACCCATGGCGAAGTTCACGGGATGAAGTCTCACGACATCACGTCTCGATGACGCAGACATACTTCCGGTTGCAATCCGTGGGATCATGGACACGCACGTCTGCGGAAACGCTATTTGGCCTATGCAACTTCTTCGACGTCATCTCTCGAAGTCGATTGGCGTGAGGCAACCTCGTAGGCTACAGGAAGAGATCGTGGTGATACTATGCGAGCTTGAGATGTACTTCCCGCCCGCATTCTTCGACGTTATGGTGCATCTGCTGGTCCATATAGTGGAGGATATCATCCAACTCGGGCCGACGTTCTCGCACAAAGATGATGCCGCTCGAAAGGATGAATGCTGTCATCAAAGGATACGCCGCAACATGTCACGCCCGTATGGAAGCATAGCGGGGCTTTTCGACCAAGAGTGCATCTCCCATCGCACGAATTATCTAGGCATTGAGAACCCCGTTGGTCTGCCTGTCAACATGCACCTCGGCAGGCTCGCTGGATGGGGTTACCGTGAGGGTCGCCGCGAAATGCATGTCGACTTAAAGGGTCGACTCGCCGACTTTGAAAGAGCAAACCTAGTCGCGCTACAACACATAGACGTGGTCGATCCTTGGGTGGTACAGCACAGAACCTTTATTAAGAAGTCGTACAATGACCGAGGCCAACAGAGGACGGACGGAGATATAATCAAAGAGCACAACTCATGTTTCACGCGTTGGTTCAAGCAGAAGCTTCTATCGTACCCTTTACATGAGGATTCTTCCGCGGAAGAACAACTCATATTCGCCTTTGTCACAGGCGCCGAGCACAACCTCGATGACCTATGAGGCGCACGATATCAACGGCTACACATTCTACACCGAGGCCAAGGACATGAAGAGCGATGGTTATCGTAACTCCGGTAACGATGGAATCCTACACCGTAACGACAAGGACAGATACTACGGAAGGATCGAGGAGATCCGTAGCTGAGCTACTACCGGAGAGAAGGTCCCGATGTTCCGTGTCGATGGGCCAAGAACGCTATAAAATAAGACCGGTATTTCACCACCATGGTTATACCCGAAGCCAAATCCAAGACCGTGGGCGCAAACGTCACCGCGAAAAATGAGCCATGGGTACTGGCTTCCCAAGTGGACCAATGCTTCTTCATTACCGACCCGCCAAAGCCCAGTCATGTTGTCGTGAGGAGAGGCAAAAGGAAGATCATCGGAATGGATGGAGTAGCCAATGAGCAAGACCTCGACAAGTATGGCGACCCGAGGATCGAACATGACGATGATGATGAAGTAGCAGCATACACCACAAGAAGAAGCAGGACCACCCTACCTAAAGGACGTCTGTTCCATAGAAGAACTCCATTTGCGAAAAAGAAGGGCAAGAAGATTGTGAAGAGATAGCTAGCTAAGATCGATTGTATTTAAATCAGAGACTTCATTTCTCGATTGTATTTCATGGGCACTTTTGAACTATCATGAATATTTTTAATTTCATGGACACTCGATCCCTCCATCTCGATCGCTATCCCACCTCACCAGATCCGGTCCACAAAGCCGCCGCCGACCGCCTCGCACCCTCGATTCCCCTACTCAACCGCCACGACCCCGCACCTCCCTACTCAACCGCCGCCGACCCCCCGCACTCCTCCCTACTCAAACGCCACGCCGACCCCCGCACCTCCCCGCTCCACCGGCATTATCGTTTGATGATATTTTTAAAAAATATTACTGTCTTATAAAAAATATTACTGTTATGATTTAAACAAGTTTGAACATATTTAAACACAAGTAAGTATCAAACAACATTTTTAATGCATAAAAAATTGTGGAGCCTGGGAATCGAACCAGGACCTCTGGTGTGAGAACTGCTGTCACGGTCGAGCTAGTAGAGGAAACTTTATGTGGATCAGGTTAGGTGGGAGATAACCTGTTGGCTCGAGTAGAAATCAAAAAAAAGTACTAATGGCGCACCAGGGTGGGGTGCGCCATTAGTATGGATGTACTTATGGCGCACCGAGGTGTGGTGCGCCATTAGTATTGTGCCGCCTCATCCATAGTTCCTCCTGCCCACACCTATCCCTCCCTCGCCCCTCGCCTCGATCCCTTCCCTCTCCTCTCCCGATGTCGCTGCCCCGCCGCCTCGGCCGCCCCACCGCCTCGGCCGCCCGCGCCTTGCCCTCGCCCATTGCGGCGCCCGTCTCCTGTCGCCTGCCTCCAACCACCGCCGCTGAGGCCCGGCGTCGGCGCCGCTCTCCCCGTCCACACCACTGCCAGCCCTCCGGCGACCGGCCGCACTCCGCCTGTGTACCTCTCCTCCTTCCTCCTTCCTCCCTCTCCACCCTTCCTCCCCATTCCTCCCTCCTCCCCTTCCGCGCCCTCCACATCCCTCCGCCTCCTCCCCGCCTCTCGAAAGCGCCCCGAGGCGCCATCCTCGGGCAGAGGAGAAGAAGGCCTGCTGCCGCTTAGGCCTAGCGGGCTTTGCCCAATGACCTTCACCGGCGGTGGCGAGGAGGGGCGAAGGAGGAGGAGGGCGAGGCGGCAATCTGGGCTTCCCGGCAGCCAGCAGGGGACAAAGACCACGCAACCACAACTTTCCCATTTCAAACCAAGTCCCTCATTGTCTATCTCACATCTGCTGCTGCTAGAATGGGTCATGAGTGGTAGCTCTAGCCCCATTTCGTTACCTCTGAACTTGATAAAAGTAAGAAAGTTCTCTCTAAGTTTAACATTTTGGCTGGAATGGTACTCTGTCATGTGACGTATAGTTTCAAATCTCGTGGTGGAAGTCTGAATGGTTATGCATCACCTCCCATCATCAGACGCTCTGGTCATCCTTTGTCGGCAGGTGCTCTTGGATGTGCTATGTTGTTTGTGATCTTGTCTTCGTTTGCTGCTGTATGAAGTGAAGTGAGTTCTGAAAGTTTCAAGTCGGGGATCCGAATCTTCTTTTCTCTTCAATTCGAGGCGTCTTTGAACAATTTGTTGCTTTGCATGCAGCTTGTATATTAATTGTGGTGTTCTGCACATTGAGTTGGGTCTCTTGTGAGATTTGACGGGTGGCAGTCCGATTCCATTTATTTGTGGCAGCAATAGTTGGAGATCACTAGTGCACTAGTGCTCGGGCTGATGTGACAAACTGTGAAGAAAATAGTTAATATCATCGCATATACAAAAATTGTCAGTGAGCACAGTTTATTAAAATACAACTTGCAAAATGCAAGCCTGGTTAAAATAGGTCCATATGAGTCCTAATTGAGCCAGGGCCATGAATTTTATAGAAAGGGCCTCTGAAACCTAAAACATTTACCATTTGAGGTCTTCATTCCCCTAAAGTATTTCTTATGAAATTGACATATTGGCTATGAACCACTTTATATCTCAAACTCCAAGACCTTTATACTTGTATATGCTGCCGGTGGGTTGGGATGATTCTTTGGTTATTGCGTCAATGAATGAGGGCACGCACGACCCATTACGAGTGAAGAGGAAAATAGGTACCCTTTAATGGTTGAGGTAGATAGGTATTTCATTCCTTGCAGCTTACTTGATTGGTTGGTATTTTGTTTAAGTAGGCATCGTCTGGGCTTTTCATGTTGTGCTTTCTCTATGGTGTGCTTTTCCAAATTGGAGGGCTATCTTTGGAAAATAGAAGCGTGGCCTGGAAAGCATACGAATCGTAAGATCACCTAGGAGATATTAGCTTCCCGGTTCTCAATCTATGTTGTACACATGAGTAATCCTAAACCGTTGCTCATGGTTATACTTGTGGACTACTTTGTTGTTTCCAGAGGTCTTGTTGGGGTTGTTATGCTTATTTTCAAGGCTGCTGTCAACTCCTAGTGAGAAATGCTACATTGTCACTAATCTTCAGATTTCTACTTTTGATAGAAATCACAAGCACGGGAAATTTCTGTTTTCATGTATAATGTAAATTCACATCTTTAATTCCTATTTGTGCTAACAGCCAAGTACTAATGTTTCATGAGTTATGAACTTATCCAAACAAAATAACTCCTTTTTCAGATGCTTTTGTATTCTACTTATTGGTTGTTATGTATTGTAGATTATGATCTTACGATACTGATGGTGTAAAATTATTTCAGGATTTCTGTTGTGTCAATATTATCACGGCTCTTGACTTTGAAGCATGCAGAACCTACGCCTGCTGCCTGTAGGTTATTGCTAACCCCTTCCCAGAGTTTCAGTTCAGTTAACCAGGTTACTGAATCATGGAGTACATTGTGGCTCTGCAGGTCTGGCCCATCGACGACGACAGCTCCTCCTCGTGCTCATCGGCCTTGTGCCCAAGTGCTCTGCAAGTCTGCATAGGGTAAATTCTGAAGTTTTTGATCTTTACTATCACAAAATTCACTAAACTTGTGGGTACAGAAGTTAGTGTTCTAAGTTTGTCTCTGAAATTCACTAAGCCGATTCGATTGTCAAATTTGTCTCTAAAAGCAAGAATTAATCTACTGCTTCAAGTTTGCTTCAAGTTAGTATCTCAAGGGTTAAGGGGCTGTGCTGCTGTATTATGCCTATAAAAACACTTGTTTGGTCAATTAAACAGGGCATTGAAAATTGACAGGGCATTTCTTATTAGCCCTCCATTCATCGCGAAATATCGTGTTGTTCGATGCTTTTGTGGTTGAACAATTTCAAACTGTCAACGTCTTGGGGGGGGGCATTAGAATATGTTCTGGTTGTCAATCTTGAAAGAAAGAAAAGAATATGTCCTGGTTGTCAATCTTGAAAAAAAGAAAAGAATATGTTCTGGTTGTTAATCTTGAAAAGAGAAAAGAATATGTTCTGGTTGGTCATTTGTTCATCATGCATAACTCAGGGAGGCAGGTTTCTCAACTTAGCTGCAGGAAAAAATTAAACTACCACTTACCCCTTGTTAGCCGTCCATTCATCGTGAATCTTTGTGTTGTTTGATACATTTGAGGTTGAACAATTTCAAACCGCTGTTGTCTTGTGAGTCATTATAATATGATCTGGTTGTCAATCTTGAAAAAAGAAAATAATATGTTACTGTTGGTCATTACTTCATCATGCACAAGTCATGCAAATATGCAATGTCACTTTCTTGTACTTCTGTCTCTCACCATGGGTTTGCCATTGTGTTTCCTACAGTCTTTCATCTTGTTCTGTGTATGATGCGGCGCAATTCCATCAGCATGATCTCGGTGGATGTTTCTCCTTTTATTGTCTTTTTATTACCTCATTCGCTATAGCTGATACCGCAAGTTGTTATTATTCGAAACACAAAACAAACGCAGACTCTCCATCGAGCTCATGCTGAGGCACATTGTAGGTGATGATTTCGCTGATTGACACTATGTTTTCTCGGTTCGAGTGCTAACCATATCAGTTAGATCTTAACCACGAACAATCAGGACCAAAACATCAATGGTGGGACCGCAAGCTCATGCCTAATTGGCGCAGGCATTGTGTAGGCGATCTAGTTGTGCACAAATAACAACGGCCCATGTTGTTCGACTGAACTTTTCGCTTCAGCTTTTGTTGTGTACTAGTTTATCTTGATATCATCTTGAATCGAAAGCAGGAAAGTTTCATTTGCCTTGAAATGATACTTATATCCTGCCAGGGTTACTAGAAAAATGGCTTCAAATCATAATAATATTGGTTATTGCTTTGCCTTATTTACCTAAAATGTATGCTAAGCAAACATCTTGTTCATTAAACCGCACTAGTGGCAGCTTGAGACATAATAATATAAAGCTATAGATGATGTTGTACTTGTGATGATGCTACTTGTGATCTTCTGAAATGACCCATTGGCGACTTCATTACGCTGGATAATGATATTGCAGGTACCCCAAGAGGTTCTTGAGTTTGCCGGAATGTCGATTAACTTCCGTTCCGGCAATTCGGGTACTCCATATGTCCTATTTTCAGCAAAGGTCATGCTGAAATTTTCCGTGAATTTTAGCATGACTTTGCTAAAATAGGACATATGGGGTACTTGTGACTAATGCATGGGCCGGGTATCTTAGTAGTTAATTAAGTAGGATCAAGTGCCCGCGCATTTGTGACTAATGCATGGCTTTTAGGGTGCCTCGATTAAGGTCGATAAAAACCGAAATGATGAAAGCTTAGGCTTTTAGGGTGCCTCGGCGTCGAAAAACCCTCAATGATAAAAGCTTAGATTTTAGGATGCCTCGGTGTCGACAAACCCTAAATGATGAGACCATGATCTTGTTCCTTGACAATAACCAACTTTTTGACCAAACTTTGTTTCTATTTAGAGAGAAACATGGCCCACAACGATGAGGCCGGGGTTCAAGCGGCAAGGCATTCTGGGAGCTGTCCCAAGAGATGGAGGAACAACCTCACTTGTTTGAGAACGCCGCCTTCCCCATCGATCCTGAGACCACTGATGGTACCGCCGAGGATGACCCCACTGATGCCACCACTGATGGTGCCGCCGAGGATGCCACCACTGATGATGGCGGTGCACGCACAGATGGCAGCCAACAGAAGAGGCAACGGAAGAACCGGCGCCCGACTGCGTGTTCGCACCCTCAAGGAGGAAGTTATCAAGTGGACTCCGATGGGAATCCAACAGCGCCCGAACGAATAGTCAAGGGGTACTCGCTTCAGCTCGGGTGCATTCTCCGAGCACCGCCTCGATCAACACCGAGAACCCGAGGCATCCCGACCGAGGGAATTTATGCAACCTCCTCTTCACGAAGCTGCACGAACGATACAAGTTCCCCGCTGCTTTTGAAAACACAAGCCTCAAAGGGAATAAAGTGAACAATGCTGCCCTCACGAAGATGAGCAAGGCCCTGTCTACTTGGAAAAGCAATGTGAAGAGAATGATCGAGAAAGGTGAGAGTTATGAGAAGATCAAGGAGAAAAATCCTTCGATCACCGAAGATGACTACAACGACTTCAAGATCAATTGCTCGAGCACTACAAACTCCCAATCAAGTCAGTGGGGGAAAGAAATGCGGGAGCTGAACTTAGGTGAACACACACTCGGTCCCGGCATTTTCAGAGTGGCGGAGCCTATATGGGACAAGGAGGACGCGTAGCGTTCCTAGCAAGGCCTACCGCCTCTTTGATACATACGGTGACAAGCGGACCAGAACTTTGTCAGGCCCAAAGACAAGAAGGACCCGAAAACAAAGGAGCTTACCACGGATCCGAAGACCAGTATGCTTTGAGGTTGTTCTCGTAAGGAATACCACCCCGGGTAATTAGCTCCATATGGTTGCATTCTAATTAATGAAGCCAAATTTCTGAATGGTTCACATTCCTTCCGCAGCGCATCGAAAGCAAGAGCGCTGGGTCGACTAAGAGCAACCCTTGGGACACCACTCTAAATAGGGCGTTGAATGTAACGAAGAACAAGGATAAGCTCAAGAAGTTTACGTCACCGGTCGTGTGGCCGACAAAGGCTTGTCCACAAAATGGGGGTCATACTATACCGCTGGTGTGCGGAAGGAGAAAAAGATCATCTCGGAAAGCCAGGCGCGCGAGGTTCAAGAACTCAAGGCACAGATGGCGCGGATTCGGAGATTGTCCAAGAGCAAGTGCAACAACAACTCGAGCGACGATCACCGCCATTGTGCCTACCTTGATCCAGGGTTGAGTCGTGGATTGCGGGCGGCCAACAGGCCGCCCGATTCCTAGCTTCACGGCCAGCAACTTGCGTACTGCGATGGCGGGGCCATTGGTGTCTCCGGCGGAGGCGGCATTGGTGTCTCCGACGCCGGCACGGGAGCTTAATGCACCCGGGTGTATGCCGGCCGGCACCTCTGCAGCAAGCGGCCCCTCCGTCAACTGCACGCCCGCCGTTGGCGGTGCCTCGACATTAGCCGAGCTCGACGCCATCATCACGGTAACTAATTAAGCCTCTCTCGGCCGAGGACTTCATCTCCTTGCCTTTGATCGGGCATCCCCGACGCCCTACATGTTTTCGCAGGGCGCCGCCGACGTTCCTGCACTCTCCCGCACTTCGTGAACAATGAGTTGGTCGATGTCGCCAAGGGCAAAATCGTTCAACCGGGCAACCCTTGTTCCACGGTACCCGGATGCCACCCAACTTGTTTAGGGTTGAACTGGTTCGGTGCTGCCAGGCTGCGACGAGGTGTTACCTCCGATTCGACCCGTCGGGGCCGACGATGATGACGTGATGACCCTCGGCCGCCTGAGCTGGCCCTCGCTTTGGCCGAAGAGCCAGATTCGCTTGGGGTGGGGACACCACCCCAAAGACAACACCGCCCGGTCGTGCCGTCGCCAAGTCGGGCCCCATGGCAAGACCGCCGAACGGTGCCGGACATCCCTATGCCATCGATCCAAACATGCATATGGCACAAGATCGTAACGACGACGACGACGATACATTTGCCAACGCCGATCAAGATTTTGCCGATCATGGGTGCGGTGGCGACTTCATCATGGGGCCTCCTTCTCAAGAACCCAACCCAACAAAAGACGTGCGCGATCTAGCTGGTACCGCGGAGAAGCCAAGTTGCAACAGCGCCGTCTGCCGTTCAGCTCTCGAGACGCCTCCAGTGCCGACTTCACCGAGCCTCGGATAGGCGAGGTGCGTAAATATTATCAGCCCCAACACACTCAAGAAGGCGGTCGGTGAGCGAACTCGGTCCCATTACGGGAGAAGAAGAAGGCACGCAAAAGAAAGACTAACAAGGGTGCGGGCCAGCCGCACCGAGTATGATCCGTGCTCGGGACGGGCCACCTTCACCGAGGATATCTCCGGGAGGGTGCATGTGGCGGGTAGGGTGATGCTACCGACAAATATGCTCAATGCTGCAACCGGTGCTATGCGGAGTCTGCATGATGTTGTTCTTTCTTTGGAGAAGCAGCGTCTCGTAGAGAAGGATGTGGCATACCCGGTTTTCGTGGCCAAGGTGCCGAGGGCAAGGGCTTTGTGGATAACTCCATCGGGCGCACGATCGCCCCTGCGGTTTGATGACATCCACGCTATGTTGAACCTTCATCCGCTGCACTACACCTTCGCTCGCTATTTTCGCTGAGTATGGAGATGCGGATCATTCGCGACAAGACCCCGGACATCGTGATAGTCGACCCTTTACATGCGTGCCAAGATCCTGGCAGCGCCTGGGACCGCAAGTCGCGAAGTTCTTACCTCGAAGGCGCTATTCGGCAAACCAAGATAAGGATAACTTCCTCGTGCCTTACTTTCCGAGTAAGTCCTCCCTCAACCGCCCGTAACATATGAATTCTTAGATTTCGATCGCTTTTCTTTTAACATTCCGTGTTTTCTGCGGTGACACACATTGCACGCTCATCCTCCTAAGCCCCAAATATTCCATGGCCACGTATTTCGACCCGACCGTCGATCGAAGGTAGACTACACAAATGTCAAGAAGGTTCTTGATGATGTTCTCCCGGCCACGCCTAATCTGGAGGCACCTTCACCGTGCCTATCCGTAAGTACGGCAAGCACATGTTCTCCCACAATCTGACGTTACGCTGCGTCAAGCAACCGCTGGCGTCGAAGGGTGCCTACTATGCCATCCATCACATGCGAGCGATCGTGCGGGACCATCATCAACTTCGCTACCGAGTAAACTCAAAGATTGGGCCGCGAAGCGTGTCGGCAATCCAGGCGTGGACATCGGACAAGAATTCTTTCGCATCCAAATGGAGTTTGCGGAAATCATCCATCAAGATGTCCTTCGCACTCGGGCAGTTCTACCTCGTAAATCAACCGTCCAACAGTGACATCGACACAATGCTACAAATGCAGGCTGACAACGCCCGTTCTTTCATGACTCCCACGATAGACGGGCGGCTTCATCCACACTCCGGTCCCTTGAGTCGAGTCGAAAGCAGTGATGCTGTGTCTAGTTCTCAAACATCGATTGGCTCATGTTGTAATTAAACTTTAATGAACTTGTAGTATGTCTCTTTGGTTTCGAGAGTCGCTCAACTTAGATGTAATCGATGCTATTAATGTCTTGCTTTTCTCTTCCGATCGCTCCGCTGCATACTTATATATTGCTTATGTATTGTCTGTGAATTGGTACTAACGCTTCGCTTGGCTAGTGCATAGCGATGCCGTCGTATGTCGTGTACAAGGGTAAGGTTCCCGGAGTCTACAACGACTGGGAGGAGTGTTGGAGACAGGTTCACCGATTCAGCGGTAACAGTTACAAAGGGTACACCACTAGGGGCGAGGCCGAATCTAGATACGCCCGCTATCTAGCGGGAGAGGGGAGGGAGCGTTGGAGGAACCGGATGAAGACGAGTTTCATCGTGATGATGCTCATCGTGTTGACCGCAGCTCTCTTCTATGTGATGGTAGTTTAGATGATCGATATCGACTTGTAATGTGAAGACAAACTCGCTACTCGCGGTCTCGAGACTTGTAATATAATGTTCTATCTTTGTTCGGTCTTTTCAATTCGGAGACTAATATGATGAATTGTATTCAGAGACTAATATGATGAATTGTATTCAGAGACTAATCTTCTATTGTATTCGATGAATCTGTTGTTGATGTGTGCTGTCTATATTTTGTCCAATTATACATTTTGTAACCTGTGCAAAAAACAGAAAATAAAAAAAATAAAAAACCCTAATATTCATACTAATGGCGCATCATTAAACTGTGCGCCATTAGTGTGCCGAAGTTACTAATGGCGTATCATGCCGTTGTGCGCCATTAGTATGCTGAAGTTACTAATGGCGCATCATGCAGTCGTGCGCCATTAGGTGCTTTGGCATACTAATGACGCACCGTGGGCTATACTAATGATGCACTACATGGTGCGCCATTAGTATACCAGATACTAATGGCGCATCAGTGGTGCGTCATTAGTAAAAAATACTAATGGCGTGCAAGTAATGGCGCACCGGTAGTGCGCCATTAGTAGGCAAAACCGGTGCGCCATTAGTAGGCCTTTTCCTAGTAGTGGATGGTTGAAACCAAGTAGTAAATTTGTGAAAGTTAACGTTGATGCTGCCTTCCATGCAAATGAGTACGCTGGGGCAACAGCAGCTGTGATTTGGGACAACAAAGGTAATTTTCTGGTAGCCCATTGCAGATTTTTACCCCATGTAGCGGATGTGTTAACCGCTGAGGCATTTGCTATGAGGAATGGTCTTGCGTTTGCAAATTCTCTTGGGTTCTCTAGGGTGGAGGCAGAATCAGACTCAGACAACGGTGATTGGAAACTGCTCGGGGCAGACCAGATGGTGGGACGCAGCGGCAGTCATCTTCGCGGAATGTGTGGACGTGTCAACGCTTATTGGGAAGGTTATCTTTAAATATTGTAGCCGTACTTCGAATCAAGCTGCTCATGTGCTAGCTAGCCATAGTTTTTATAATAAGATTAGTACAAGCTGGACGGATGTTTCATCAGCCTGTGTCATTCCAAAACTCCTGGATGGTGTAATTCCAGTTTAGATTTGTAATAAAGCTAGCCATGTTGGCCTTTTCTTAAAAAAAAGCAGGGTGGGATAATTAGTCTCACTTAATTCCACCCCCACCTGCAGCCTGACCCAAGATGGCGCTTCCATGGTCGGGAAGTTGAGCCTGGCACGGTGGCCGCGGAATTCGAGAGCCGCGACGTCGTACGCGCGCAACCTCGGTGGCGGTGTCAAAGGTGCCAAGCCACTTGCGCACAACATGGTGTGGGTCGTGGAGCTCCGCCGCCTATATACCCCACGGCCGCTGACACACGCCCTTGAACTTGCTCCCTCTCCTCCTTCGCGTGATCTTTCACACGCCGCCATCCTTTACGAAGCTCGTGGCGGAGTACCCTTCCCCTCGCTGCTGGAGCCAGCCACGCCGACGCCGCACCGAGCGCACCCAGCAGCTGTAGCACACGTCCCCGCGGCTCGAGGTGCAGCGTGCGGGCGACGGTGATCGTGTCTGCGGACACGACGGAGATGAGGGCTCCTGCTCGGAGTTCGGGAGCTGGAACCCGCCGCCGCCGCGGCGCTCCAGCCTCGGCACCATGACGTGCACTCGTGCAGCTCAGCTGTGACGTACCGTACGTACGTGGTCAGATCGGCGTCTCACAAAGTTTTGCTTTCATGTGCTGTCTGGTTGACCTATTCTCATCGATGTGTTTAAGGTAGTCTTTTTTTTAAATCGTGTTTAAGGTAGTCTTACGCCGTGCCTTTACAGTACTCCTGTAGTATAGAAAGTTTGTCGCCGCGCGCAATTTTAAAGGACGAGCTTCTGGACACGTTCTTGTACTGGGAACGGATGTGTGGAAAAAACTGGAGAGCCAGTGTGGATAGGGCGGGATGGATGATTAAGCAGATGCACATTGTTTTTTTTTGAGCATTAGTACAGACATAAGCGCTCATATACACACGCATACACTCATCCCTATAAACGCATACACGCATACCCTATCCCTATGAGCACCTCCGAGAGACCTATGCACACTGTTGACGGCTGTTTACAACTGTTCACACACATTATGCTGTCAATTTTCCTTATTTAGCGAAAGACCGTTTGATAGTATGTGGTGATTTTGATCAAAGTACAATGATGAACATGGTTTCACAAGTATCTAATATAAATACTCCCTCCGTTTCATAATATAAGAGCGTTTTTGACACTAGTTTAGTATAAAAAGCGAGTAGTAAATAAAAATATATTAAAAATTCCAACAATTCTAAAATTTTAGGTTATCAAATTCTAGTCGAATGTTCTACTCACATGTGAAGTTTCATGAAGAAATGACCACTATAGTATCTTAGCGAAGCTGTTGCTTTTGCTTTGTTTGCTATGTCTGTTTGTGTTGAGTTTCTATTCGTATGTTGAACTTGTTTCAGGCTGTATGTGGCCTGAGGTCCCGTGTCTGAATTATGTGACCATTTACGTTAGATGGGATTTCTACTCCGTGCTAGTTCTAGTTTCTAATTCTAGTCCTAGTGGAAGAGTAGAAGCTATTTATTCACCTTTTTTTATTTATAATGAGTGTGCGTGGAGCCATGTTCTAAAAATCCGTGCCCGCGATTTTGAAATACTCTTACCTCAGAGGTGGTGAACACTAAACACTGTACTGTGTTAGTAAACAGAAACACGTCTTGCATTTTATTTCAGAAAAGAAGCTAATACGTCGGTGATAAAAGAAAAAAAAGGAGGGGCGCTAGCCAAAAGTGGAACGAGCCCTGCGTCCTCGCTCTTCTGTCGAAGACTTTGACCCCCAACTTGTTTAGGATGAATGGAATATTTAGAGCTCCCAGCGGCATGGGGTGTGAAAGCGAAACAGCTTGTTCATTTGTACATGCATCGAAAGGCAAAGCTTTCACACATGCCTATAGTATAATCCGCCAAATGCCTGGTTCTCAGATGTAGATGGACAAACGCTACCACTTGGTCGTAAAATATCAAAGGCCTGAATCTTGATCCATTTCGCGTATGCGGTAGCTGGGCCGACCCAGCGTCGACCTGAGTAGACAAGCTAGAGTTGCGGAAATTCGCACGGGCATGCAGGTGTGGAAGCACACGTCAGCCAAGTCTTGTCTAGCAGTTTAATTGCCTCGTGATTCGTGAAATAGTTGAATCTCATACGAGAGCACAACAAGTTTTAAGTTTCAGTAATTGAAACTTATGATTTTTCATATGAAACTACGATTTTCTTGCTTGGCTCTTACCAATTTTCACAGATAAGATTTTAAGACTTCTTTTGTCGGTTGTAGGCACAAAAATCGTGATTTTATCGGTTGAAACTTAACATTTGTTTTCAAAATTCATCAATA
The DNA here is from genome assembly GCA_021605145.1 of Aegilops bicornis. Taxonomy (NCBI): domain Eukaryota; kingdom Viridiplantae; phylum Streptophyta; class Magnoliopsida; order Poales; family Poaceae; genus Aegilops; species Aegilops bicornis. The sequence goes on along the minus strand of CM038674.1, from coordinate 601,199,609 downwards.
CATATTCTAAATGGACCATATTTGAAAGCACTCATCACAAGAAACACGAATATGAAAACAGAACTTAATTTGGATTTTTTTTATTCAAAAGATATGAAAGTTTGAAAATCGAAAGACCCGCTCCGGCTCAAGTTCTCTCTAAAATCAGAAATGTCGTGTGTGCTATTGTGCTCTTTTTTATGTAAGGTGTCGGTGATATACCCCGCGGAGTAACCCGGCCGGAAGCATAACCCGACCGGACTTGACGACTCACTAATGACCCGTCCTGGCTGGACGACATACTAAGTGACCCGCCCGATCCTGGCGACTTATGGGTGACCTGGTAAGCGGATCAGAGGAGCGACAAGACCGGGGGCCAGGAGGCTCAAGGCCCGTAAGGCGGCTTACGTTATGGTAGGCCGGCTTAAGAGGAAAGGCGTGAGGAATATCTTCCCTACAAGGAATCAAGACCCGGACTTGTATCCGGCTTGTAGTAGAAGATAGTCTAGTCCTAGTACTACTAGGACTCCACATGTAACCCGCCCCTCTAACTTATATAAAGAGGGGCAGGGCTTCCCAAAAAGGGACGAAGCAACTGTTGGGGAACGTTGCAGAAAATTAAAATTTTTCCTACGGTTTCACCAAGATCCATCTATGAGTTCATCTAAGCAACGAGTCATGGGAGAGAGACTGCATCTACATACCACTTGTAGATCGCGTGCGTAAGCGTTCACTAGAACGTGGATGATGGAGTCACATCGCCGTGATCCAAATCACCGGCGACCGAAAGTGCCGAAGGACGGCACCTCCGCGTTCAACACACACGTGACGGAGCAGATGACGCCTCCTCCTTCTTGATCCAGCAAGGGGAAGGAGAGGTTGAAGAAGATGGCTCCAGCAGCAGCACGACGGCGTGGTGGTGGTGGAGCAGCAAGATTCTACAGTGGCTTCGCCAAGCTTCGTGGACGGAGGAGGAAGAGGTGTAGCAGGGGAGGAGGCGCCAAAACTTCAGGTGCGGCTGCCCTCTCCCTCCCTTTATATAGGCCCTGTGGGGGCGCCGCCCCGGAGATCTAATCTCCTGTGGGGCGGCTAAGGGTGGAGTGCCCCACCCTAGGGTTTCAACCCTAGGCGCAGGGGGTGGGCCAAGGGGGGCGCACCAGCCCACTATGGGCTGGTTCCCCTCCCCACTTCAGCCCATGGGGCCCTCCGGGATGGGTGGCCCCACCCGGTGGACCCCCGGGACCCTTCCGGTGGTCCCGGTACAATACTGGGTGACCCCGAAACTTTCCCAATGGCCGAATCAACACTTCCTATATATAATTCTTTACCTCCGGACCATTCCGTAACTCCTCGTGACGTCCGGATCTCATCCGGGACTCCGAACAACATTCGGTTTACTGCATACTCATATTCATACAACCCTAGCGTCACCGAACCTTAAGTGTGTAGACCCTACGGGTTCGGGAGACACGTAGACATGACCGAGACGTCTCTCGAGCAATAACCAACAGCGGGATCTGGATACCCATGTTGTCTCCCACATGCTCCTCGATGATCTCATCGAATGAACCACGATGTCGAGGATTCAAACAACCCCGTATACAATTCCCTTTGTCAATCGGTATGTTACTTGCCCGAGATTCGATCGTCGGTATCCCAATACCTCGTTCAATCTCGTTACCGGCAAGTCACTTTACTCGCATCAGTAATGCATGATCCCGTGACCGGACACTTGGTCACTTTGAGCTCATTATGATGATGCACTACCGAGTGGGCCCAGTGATACCTCTCCGTAACACGGAGTGACAAATCCAGTCTCAATCCGTGTCAACCCAATGGACACTTTCGGAGATACCTGTAGTGTACCTTTATAGTCACCATTACGTTGCCAGGACGCTTGGTACACCCAAAGCACTCCTACGGTATCCGGGAGTTACACGATCTCATGGTCTAAGGAAGAGATACTTGACATTGGAAAAGCTCTAGCAAAACGAACTACACGATCTTGTGCTATGCTTAGGATTGGGTCTTGTCCATCACATCATTCTCCTAATGATGTGATCCCGTTATCATTGACATCCAATGTCCATAGTCGTGAAACCATGACTATCTATTGATCAACGAGCTAGTCAACTAGAGGCTCACTAGGGACATATTGTGGTCTATGTATTCACACGTGTATTACGATTTCCGGATAATACAATTATAGCATGAATAAAAGACAATTATCATGAACAAAGAAATATAATAATAATCCTTTTATTATTGCCTCTAGGGCATATTTCCAACAGTCTCCCACTTGCACTAGAGTCAATAATCTAGTTACATTGTGATGAATCGAACACCCATAGAGTTCTGGTGTTGATCATGTTTTGCTCGCGGAAGAGATTTAGTCAACGGATCTGCGACATTCAGATCCGTATGCACTTTGCAAATTTCTATGTCTCCATCTTGAACATTTTCACGGATGGAGTTGAAGCGACGCTTGATGTGCCTGGTCTTCTTGTGAAACCTGGGCTCCTTTGCGAGTGCAATAGCTCCGGTGTTGTCACAGAAGAGTTTGATCGGCCCCGACGCATTGGGTATGACTCCTAGGTCGGTGATGAACTCCTTCACCCATATTGCTTCATGTGCTGCCTCCGAGGCTGCCATGTACTCCGCTTCACATGTATATCCCGCCACGACGCTCTGCTTGCAGCTGCACCAGCTTACTGCTCCACCATTCAACATATACACGTATCCGGTTTGTGACTTAGAGTCATCCAGATCTGTGTCGAAGCTAGCCTCGACGTAACCCTTTACGACGAGCTCTTCGTCACCTCCATAAACGAGAAACATGTCCTTTGTCCTTTTCAGGTACTTCAGGGTATTCTTGACCGCTGTCCGGTGTTCCTTGCCGGGATTACTTTGGTACCTTCCTACCAAACTTACGGCAAGGTTTACATTAGGTCTGGTACACAGCATGGCATACATAATAGAACCTATGGCCGAGGCATAGGGGATGACGCTCATCTCTTCTTTATCTTTTCTTTGTGGTCGGGCATTGAGCTGAGCTCAATCTCACACCTTGTAGTACGTGCAAGAACCCTTTCTTGGACTGATCCATTTTGAACTTCTTCAAAATCTTATCAAGGTATGTGCTTTGTGAAAGACCTATGAGGCGTCTTGATCTATCTCTATAGATCTTGATGCCTAATATATAAGCAGCTTCTCCAAGGTCCTTCATTGAAAAACTTTTATTCAAGTAGGCCTTAATGCTGTCCAAGAGTTCTATATCATTTCCCATCAAAAGTATGTCATCTACATATAATATGAGAAATGCTACAGAGCTACCACTCACTTTCTTGTAAACGCAGGCTTCTCCATAAGTCTGCATAAACCCAAACGCTTTGATCATCTCATCAAAGCGAATGTTCCAACTCCGAGATGCTCGCACCAGCCCATAAATGGATCGCTGGAGCTTGCATACTTTGTTAGCATTCTTAGGATCGACAAAACCTTCCGTTGCATCATATACAGCTCTTCCTTAAGATAACCGTTAAGGAACGCTGTTTTGACGTCCATCTGCCATATCTCATATCATAGTATGCGGCAATTGCTAACATGATTCGGACGGACTTAAGCTTCGCTACGGGAGAGAAAGTCTCATCATAGTCAATCCCTTGAACTTGCCGATAACCCTTAGCGACAAGTCGAGCTTTATAGATGGTGACATTACCATCCGCGTCCGTCTTCTTCTTAAAGATCCATTTGTTTTCTATCGCTCGCCGATCATCGGGCAAGTCTGTCAAAGTCCATACTTTATTTTCATACATGGATCCTATCTCGGATTGCATGGCTTCAAGCCATTTGTTGGAATCCGGGCCCGCCATCGCTTCTTCATAGTTCGAAGGTTCACCGCTGTCTAACAACATGATTTCCGGGACAGGGTTGCCATACCACCACTGGTGTGGAACGTGTCCTTGTGGACCCTCTGAAGTTCAGTAGCAACTTGATCCGAAGTACCTTGATCATCATCATTAATTTACTTTCCAGTAGGTGTAGGCACCACAGGAACATTTTCCTGAGCTGCACTACTTTCCAGTTCAAGAGGTAGTACTTCATCGAGTTCTACTTTCCTCCCACTCACTCCTTTCGAGAGAAACTCTTTTTCCAGAAAGGATCCGTTCTTGGCAACAAAGATCTTGCCTTCTGATCTAAGGTAGAAGGTATACCCAATGGTTTCCTTAGGATATCCTATGAAAACGCATTTTTCCGACTTGGGTTCGAGCTTTTCAGGTTGAAGTTTCTTGACATAAGCATCGCATCCCCAAACTTTTAGAAACAACAGCTTAGGTTTCTTCCCAAACCACAATTCATATGGTGTCGTCTCAACGGATTTAGACGGTGCCCTATTTAAAGTGAATGTAGCTGTCTCTAGAGCGTATCCCTAAAATGATAGCGGTAAATCGGTAAGAGACATCATAGATCGCACCATGTCCAATAGAGTGCAATTACGACGTTCGGACACACCATTACGCTGAGGTGTTCGAGCAGCGTGAGTTGTGAAACGATTCCACATTTCCTTAAGTGTGTACCAAATTCGTGACTTAAATATTCTCCTCCACGATCTGATCGTAAGAACTTTATTTTTCGATCACGTTGATTCTCTACCTCATTCTGAAATTCCTTGAACTTTTCAAAGGTCTCAGACTTGTGTTTCATCAAGTAGACAGACCCAGATCTACTTAAGTCGTTCGTGAGAGTGAGAACATAACGATATCCTCCATGAGCCTCAACGCTCATTGGACCGCACAAATCGGTATGTATGATTTCCAATAAGTTGGTTGCTCGCTCCATTGTTCCGGAGAACGGAGTCTTGGTCATTTTTCCCATAAGGCATGGTTCGCATGTGTCAAATGATTCATAATCGAGAGACTCTAAAAGTCCATCGAATGGAGCTTCTTCATGCGCTTGACACCAATGTGACCAAGGCGGCGATTACACAAGTGTGTGGGACTATCGTTATCAACTTTACATCTTTTGGTATTCACACTATGAATATGTGTAATATTACGTTCGAGATTCATTAATAATAAACCATTGACCATCGGAGCATGACCATAAAACATATCTCTCATATAAACAGAACAACCATTATTCTCGGATTTAAATGAGTAGCCATCTCGCATTAAACGAGATCCTGATACAATGTTCATGCTCAAACTTGGCACTAAATAACAATTATTGAGGTTTAAAACTAATCCCGTAGGTAAATGTAGAGGTAGCGTGCGGCGGCGATCACATCGACCTTGGAACCATTCCCGACGCGCATCGTCACCTCGTCCTTCGCCAGCCTCCGTTTATTCCGCAGCTCCTGCTGTGAGTTACAAATATGAGCAACGGCACCGGTATCAAATACCCAGGAGTTACTACGAGTACTGGTAAGGTACACATCAATTACATGTATATCAAATATACCTTTAGTGTTGCCGGCCTTCTTGTCCGCTAAGTATTTGGGGCAGTTCCGCTTCTAGTGGCCCTTCCCTTTGCAATAAAAGCACTCTGTCTCGTGTTTGGGTCCATTCTTTGACTTCTTCCCGACAACTTGCTTGCAGGCGCCGGCAACATCCTTGCCGTCCTTCTTGAAGTTCTTCTTACCCTTGCCCTTTTTGAACTTAGTGGTTTTATTGACCATCAACACTTGATGTTCTTTCTTGATTTCAACCTCTGCTGACTTCAGCATTGAGAATACTTCGGGAATGGTCTTCACCATCCCCTGCATATTGTAGTTCATCACAAAGCTCTTGTAGCTTGGTGGGAGTGACTGAAGGATTCTGTCAATGACCGCCTCGTCCGGGAGGTTAATGTCCAGTTGGAACAGGCGGTTGTGCAATCCAGACATTTTGAGTATGTGCTCACTGTCAGAACTGTTTTCCTCCATCTTACAACTATAGAACTTGTCGGAGACTTCATATCTCTCGACCCGGGCATGAGCTTGGAAAACCATTTTCAGCTCCTCGAACATCTCATATGCTCTGTGTTGCTCAAAACGCTTTTGGAGCCCCGGTTCTAAGTTGTAAAGCATGCCGCACTGAACGAGGGAGTAATCATCAACACGAGACTGCCAAGCATTCATAATGTCTTGGTTCTCTCGATGGGTGCATCACGTGGCGGTGCTTCTAGGACATATTGTTTCTTGGCTGCTATGAGGATTATCCTCGTGTTCGGACCCAGTCCGAATAGTTGCTGCCATCATCTTTCAGCTTGGTTTTTCTCTAGGAACGCGTTGAAGTTCATGGTGACATGAGCGTTGGCCATTTGATCTACAAGATATTTTGCAAAGATTTTAGACTAATGTTCATGATAATTAAGTTCATCTAATCAAATTATTTAATGAACTCCCACTCCAGATTTGACATCCCTCTAGTCATCTAAGTGTTACATGATCCGAGTCGACTAGGCCGTGTCCGATCATCATGTGAGACGGACTAGTCATCGTCGGTGAACATATCCATGTTGATCGTATCTTCCATACGACTCATGTTCGACCTTTCGGTCTCTTGTGTTCCGAGGCCATGTCTGTACATGCTAGGCTCGTCAAGTTAACCCTAAGTGTTTATGCATGTGTAAAACTGTCTTACACCCGTTGTATGTGAACGTAAGGATCTATCACACCCGATCATCACGTGGTGCTTCAAAACGAACTTTAGTAACGGTGCACAGTTAGGGGCAACACTTTCTTGAAATTATTATAAGGGATCATCTTATTTACTACCGTCGTTCTAAGTAAACAAGATGCATAAAACATAATAAACATCACATGCAATTATATAAAGTAGTGACATGATATGGCCAATATCATATAGCTCCTTTGATCTTCATCTACGGGGCTCCATGATCATCTTGTCACCGGCATGACACCATGATCTCCATCATCATGATCTCCATCATCGTGTCTCCATGAAGTTGCTCGCCAACTATTACTTCTACTACTATGGCTAACACGTTTAGCGATAAAGTAAAGTAATTTACATGGCGTTGAATCAATGACACGCAGGTCATACAATAATTAAGACAACTCCTATGGCTCCTGCCGGTTGTCATACTCATCGACATGCAAGTCGTGATTCCTATTACAAGAACATGATCTCATACATCACAATATATCATTCATCATTCATCACAACTTCTGGCCATATCACATCACATGAAAATTGCTGCAAAAACAAGTTAGACGTCCTCTAATTGTTGTTGCATCTTTTACGTGGCTGCAATTGGGTTCTAGCAAGAACATTTTCTTACCTACGAATAACCACAACGTGATTTTGTCAACTTCTATTTACCCTTCATAAGGACCCTTTTCATCTAATCCGCTCCAACTAAAGTAGGAGAGACAGACACCCGCTAGCCACCTTATGCAACTAGTGCATGTCAGTCGGTGGAACCTGTCTCACGTAAGCGTACGTGTAAGGTCGGTCCGGCCGCTTCATCCCACAATACCGCTGAAGCAAGATAAGACTAGTAGCGGCAAGCAAGTTGACAAGATCTACGCCCACAACAAAATTTTGTTCTACTCGTGCAATAGAGAACTACGCACAGACCTAGCTCATGATGCCACTGTTGGGGAACGTTGCAGAAAATTAAAATTTTTCCTACGGTTTCACCAAGATCCATCTATGAGTTCATCTAAGCAACGAGTCATGGGAGAGAGATTGCATCTACATACCACTTGTAGATCGCGTGCGTAAGCGTTCACTAGAACGTGGATGATGGAGTCGTACTCGCCGTGATTCAAATCACCGATGACCGAGTGCCGAAAGGACGGCACCTCCGTGTTCAACACACGTACGGAGCGGATGACGTCTCCTCCTTCTTGATCCAGCAAGGGGGAAGGAGAGGTTAAAGAAGATGGCTCCAGCAGCAGCACGACGGCGTGGGGGTGGTGGAGCAGCAAGATTCGGCAGGGCTTCGCCAAGCTCGTGACGGAGGAGGAAGAGGTGTAGCAGGGGGAGGGAGGCGCCAGAACTTCAGGGTGCGGCTGCCCCCTCCCCCCTCCCTTTATATAGGCCCCAGGGGGGGCGCCGGCCCCTGGAGATCTAATCTCCCAGGGGGGCGGCGGCCAAGGGGGGTGGAGTGCCCCCCAAGGCAAGTGGGGCGCCCCCACCCTAGGGTTTCAACCCTAGGCACAGGGGGTGGGCCAAGGGGGCGCACCAGCCCACTATGGGCTGGTTCCCCTCCCCACTTCAGCCCATGGGGCCCTCCGGGATGGGTGGCCCCACCCGGTGGACCCCCGGGACCCTTCCGATGGTCCCGGTACAATACCAGGTGACCCCGAAACTTTCCCGATGGCTGAATCAACACTTCCTATATATAATTCTTTACCTCCGGACCATTCCGGAACTCCTCGTGACGTCCGGGATCTCATCCGGGACTCCGAACAACATTCGGTTTACTGCATACTCATATTCATACAACCCTAGCGTCACCGAACCTTAAGTGTGTAGACCCTACGGGTTCGGGAGACACGTAGACATGACCGAGACGGCTCTAGGGCAATAACCAACAGCGGGATCTGGATACCCATGTTGGCTCCCACATGCTCCTCGATGATCTCATCGGATGATCCACGATGTCGAGGATTCAAACAACCCCGTATACAATTCGGTATGTTACTTGCCCGAGATTCGATCGTCGGTATCCCAATACCTTGTTCAATCTCGTTACTGGCAATTCACTTTACTCGTACCGTAATGCATGATCCCGTGACCAGACACTTGGTCACTTTGAGCTCATTATGATGATGCACTACCGAGTGGGCCCAGTGATACCTCTCCGTAACACGGAGTGACAAATCCTAGTCTCGATCCGTGTCAACCCAATGTACACTTTCGGTGATACCTGTAGTGTACCTTTATAGTCACCACATTACGTTGTGACGTTTGGTACACCCAAAGCACTCCTACTACGGTATCCGGGAGTTACACGATCTCATGGTCTAAGGAAGAGATACTTGACATTGGAAAAGCTCTAGCAAAAGCGAACTACACGATCTTGTGCTATGCTTAGGATTGGGTCTTGTCCATCACATCATTCTCCTAATGATGTGATCCCGTTATCATTGACATCCAATGTCCATAGTCAGGAAACCATGACTATCTATTGATCAACGAGCTAGTCAACTAGAGGCTCACTAGGGACATATTGTGGTCTATGTATTCACACGTGTATTACGATTTTCGGATAATACAATTATAGCATGAATAAAAGACAATTATTATGAACAAGGAAATATATTAATAATCCTTTTATTATTGCCTCTAGGGCATATTTCCAACAGCAACAAGAAACAATATCTAGGGCTAGACACAAGGAGGAGAGCCGGCTTACGGCGACTTCCTCATGAGCATAATGAGACCTAGCCTCAAACAGCATGTAGGGCTATTACCGGATGATGTTTCCCGGGGCCCGAAGCTGTCTAAACCCTTGTATTGCGTGTTGATCCGCCCTGCGTCTCTCGTCCCACTCAATCCCTCTCAAGCTACCACATAGATGTGTTGGCCTCGCGACTAAGTCCTGCAGTAAGGACATCTGCCGTGTCAATTCCACGACAGTTGGCGCCCACCGTGGGGCCTGCGCATGGTGGTGTTGAGTTCTTGAAGGGATCTTTTTTAGGGTTCGAGAAGTTTGCAATTTTCCAGTTCAACAAAGGACGGCGTGGAAAAGTTCACATCAATGATGAGTTCATCAGTCAAGATTAAATGAAGTATTCTCATGCGACGGATATGAGATTGAGATTGTTTTAGGGTTACATGTTGTGCTGCCGCCTCACACGCCGTGGTAATCCGCCGAGTCCGAGTTGAGGTTTTCTGCAGGAGGCGGTTTATCTACCACGTTCTCTGAGGCCGACGGAAGTTCACGCGATCCGTCCTACCGCAGGTTCCGCCGAGTTGTCGTAAGCACGACTCTTGGTCCGTTTTACCCGGTGAAAAATCCCTAAAGGCTGCAGCAGTCCTGGCTGTTCCGACGCGTTGCAATTGCTGCTCCGTACGCAGCGCCCATATAACCTGCCGCTCACAAGAGAGTTAAGTCCCGAAGCAAGCATTGATCTACCGCTGCTGCTTTATGTGTGAAGATCAAAGTCAAATCATCAGCTATTATTCCAGTATGTACTACGTACAAGGTATATCACCACCATCACCTTGAGCCGCCTCTTCTTGCTGTGTCGCAAAGGCCTTTTCAGCTGTAGGCAGGCCTCAAACTGCTTGGCCGGGTGTCAACTACGACCTTGATCCAATGGGCTTCGCCTTCGCCTTCGCCTTCCGCCGGCGTTGGCCTCCGCGGCTGTTTCGAGCCGCCTCGCACCACCTCTTGCAGGAGCTCCATTGCTGAGTCGTCCCGGCCAAGCAATCTTGCCCCAGCTTTGCTCGTTCTATGAACTGCCACACACCGAGTCGCCTTCAGGGACCTAATGGCCGGCGCACCATTTTCCTCGCTAGCATCGCTTCTGAGTCGCCATCGTGAGTCGTCAGCCTCCGAGCCTCAAGTTTCCGACTCTTGTGGTTTCAATTGCCCGGCTGTAAACTGCAGTTCGTGCCTCACCCCGTTAGCCATACTCCACGGTCAAATCTACAAGCTGGCACGACTTGCTTTCAAATCGCCAAAATCAGTGGAATACAATTGGATACTATATTTGGAAGTGGCCAAAGATTACATCGATTTCCTTAGTGATCATGGAGGGACCTGTACTGTGGAAAGTTATTTTTCTGAAAAGCCAAACGAAAGTTCAATTAGTGATCAAAGACTTGGACAAATCTTTTGCCATGATTGTCGTTCACGTGAGCATCAAATCCCATTGGTCAGACCTTGTCAACGCTACGGCTCCTCCCCGAGTCAGTTCTGACCAAACGACTTGCAATCAAATCACCGGATTCTGCCGTCGCTCCATGTATCAAACAAAGCAGTCTCAGATCAATACAACTTCTGTTAAGGCCAGCTACACAGGGGAATCTAATGACAGAAGTATCCAGGTGTAGACTGGTTAAACAAGCCTAATCATGCACTACTAGCTCACGTGGTGAAGCAATTCCAACATCCACTACTAATTGTACTGCTCACGAGAGTACTACATGAGGACCATTAGTACCATGTACATTGGAAAAATCATCAGGACGCGCACCAAGCATCATCCAGCATCAGTGTACGCGTTTGTCTGACAAAAAATGCCAGGACAATTGCCGCACCTTGGGCTACCAGTTCCCATGTCCACGACTGTGCATTGTGCCGCCAACGCCTTTACTGGTTTCTGCTTTTGAACCGCCCGCCTCGATTTAAGCCTTAGCTGCACCTGTCGTGCGATGAGCCGCCGGGGCTGCGTTGATTCGCCTCTGCTGTGTTGACCCGCCATGGGTTGCCGGGTCTATCTGAGCCGTTTTCCGTTGCATTGAATGGATCATCGGCCATCCGAACAAATCAGGTGATATCCGTCTAAAATTATTTTCTTAGCGCATATTGTTTTTGTCAAAAAAACAATCACTTTGGTATGTACACCTTTATGTGCAGGACAATGATTCATCATAAAGATGATGTAATGCCATATTCATGGAGTGTGCGGTAGCATCATCATGCAACGACATCGGCGACCGCTTATTGTCAACAGGTAGGCGCAAGCCGCCGCCCCTGCGGTCCGATCTACATCAACGCGCCAGACGATTCACGCGTCTGTGTCGGCTTACAATGTGACGGGCGACTTACCCGTCCACCCCCGTGGCCGACTCGGCGTCCGAGTGGCTTACTGCTCCTGCGATTGACTCGCCCGACCGCACCGGCTTACGACGCCACGGCCGGTTCACCCGTGATTAATTTCAGCTTCACCGCGGTGATCATCAACTCCGCGGTGGATAACTATTGGCCTGACACATCAGGACAATTATTCATTACGAATGAGGTGTTATATTATGGGTATGGAGCGGCGATGGCAATGTTCTGCACGGGGTTTTGTCCGTGTCATACTGCCCGGTAAATGAATGTGCGCAAAGTCACCATCCTCTGTGGCCCGGTTACATTAACTTCGCCCGTCGCGCCCGGCTTACGATGTCGTGGCCGACTCATATGTTGTCCGGGCGAATCAGGTGATATTCATCCAAGTTTGTGTTATTAACACATATTATTTTTGTTAAAGAACAAGTTTATCTCTGCCTTGGTCTGCAATATTGTTTATGCAGGGCAATTATTTATGGCAAAAAGTGACATTATACCACGAGATGGAGGCACGCCAACATCTTTGTGCACAGGTGGTCGTTGTTACTCAACGGACTCCTGCACCGGTTTACAAAACCGTGGCCGCCTTCTCGCGACCGCGTCGGCTTACAATGCCGTGGCCGTCTCTCGCGACCACGCCGGCTTACAACAAGGAGGGCAACTTACCCGTCCGCACCGACTTACAACGCCACGACCGTTTTTATCTGTCTGTGCTGCCTCAGATGTTGCGGTCGTCTTTACCGACCGTCTCTCGCGGCCCGGTCTATATCAACACACCGGGCCACACCTGTCTGCATGAGTTGTTTATTGAGTATGAGCAAGTCACTACTTGGGAAGCCCGGTTTTCTTCCAACAAATTGGAGGCAAAATTATCATGTATTATCAGCTGCTGTCTGCACTGGATGACTCAATGGGCAGGCGCACAAGTCGCCGCCACTGCGTTTTGGTTAATTTCAAACAGCCAGTTGGAAGGAACCATTGGCCGAGTTGTTGACACGGTTCATACGGGATCAATTATAACCAGCAACAGTCACCTCAACCTTCTGTGGATTCACATTGCGTTATCAACGCCAATGATATACACCTTCTGCTATAGTCAAATATGGAGAATCTCAAGCCAACTCTTCGAGTCATCTTGAGACTCGGGGGCTACAATGGTATGGCTCGGCAAAATTAGCCGGTTTCAATGGATTCAAGAACTCCGGGTTATTGGAGGAAGGTAACCGGTTCCAGAGGCTACCGCTATATTGGTGAAAATTTAAAGGCCGCCAGAAAATTTCCGGCTTAAAAAAGGGGACTCGGTTTAAAGTCCGGTTCAAGAGACATCTTTCTCCCACAAGGCAATCGACACTCTTAATATCTGGTTTAAAAACCGGTTCAAGGAAAATTTATTTACCGCGAGGCTTTGAAGCTCTCAAATCCGGTTCAAATCCGTCTCAATGTAAATTTATCTCTCACAAAGTTTTGAAGCTTTCAAATCCGGTTTAAACTTCCGGTTCAAAAAGAATTAATCTCTCGCAAGTTCGAGTTTTCAGAAAGATTAAAGGGCGCCAAAAAGAACTTGCTGCCATGATGCGTGGTTCAAACATAGGTATCCTGCCTTATGGCTTATCTTATTATAGTCACTTGGGGCTTCTGCTCATCCGCATAGCTATCAAGACCCTCTTGATCGGTGCAATGCCTAAACTTATATGGTCACTTGGGGGCTTCCTGTTCAAACATAGGTCGTATTCGAACCAAAGAGAACATAGCTGTCGATACCCTTTTGATTGGCAAACTGCCGAACCCACTTGGGGGCTTCTTGATCGTATCCGAATCATAGCTCAACCCCTTTGGGAATCGACGTGGATCGTATTCGAATCAGCGTCGCTAAACAACTCTTAAGGTCATTTGGGGGCTTCCTGTTCAAACATAGGTCGTATTCGAACCAAAGAGAACATAGCTGTCGATACCCTCTTGATCGGCATCGCCAACGCCACTGGGGGCTATATGATCGTATTCGAATCTTAGCTTAACCCCTTTGGAACGGTTTCTTGATCGTATTCAATCGAAGCCTGAATTTTTTTATAATTGCAAGTATTTGAGTTGTCACAAATATCATATGTGTCGCTCTTACAGACTTGAGTTATCAACTTCACCGTCCGGGTCACATAAGCGGCGGTATCATTCAAAGGATCATAAGGATCTTGTGATCTACTTGTGTGCAGGATAAGACTATATTTGGGTGGTTACCCATACGGCTTTTGACATTAAGTCGCCAGGCATATGTTGTTTGTACTCTACTGTAGGATTTACAGAGCTATGGCTTACATAAATGATCAAGTTCAAGCCCATCATCAAAGATTGAAATTGATGTCTCAAAAGGGTTATTAATTCTTGATTTTCTCAAAGGCTATACACCACCGGGTTACAATGAAAGCGCATCAGCCAAGAGCCGCCAGGTATTTAAACTCCGGATTTACTTGTCAACCGATGAGGTATTCAAATCTTGGCTGGATTTTCATGATGATATTGAATGATTGAGGTTTTCATACCGGATTATATTGATCAAATCTTAAATAGCCAACATGGCTGGATTTCTATTGTGATTATGAATAACCAGTGTTATGATTGAGGTTTTCAAAGTCGCTTAAGCGCAATGGCTATTATTTTATCAATGGATATGATTTATTCTACAATGAAAGGAATAGTCCCGAGTCGCTGCAGGCTTACGACCCGGCACTTGAGGGCTACATTATTCAAATTGAGATTACATCGAATATACAAGTCCCATGTCACCGCCAAGATGCACCATGGCACTTGGGGGCTAATGCAAAGTCAATTTTTGTTCAACTTATTGAAGACCCGACTCATCACATTTTAAATGAGCCGCCCTTGGGGGCTACCAATTGCTCCCTGTCAACAATTCAAGGTACACAAATTTTCATCTATTATTGAAGAGATCCACGCTTTCGGTTGGTAAAGCACAAAGCTCTCAACCTTGTGGACGTGGGTTCACGCCCCATGATGGGGGTTACATTATATGATGTTCTTTTCAAAGAAGTATATATAAAGTACCAGCTCAATATTATCTTACTGAGCCGGCCCTTGGGGGCTACACGTTGCTGTTCAAATCTACATGATCATATTTATAAAGTCCCTGCTCATTATTGCATAATGACCCGGCCCTTGGAGGCTACACTGGTTGAAGTTTTTATGAGCATAAGGCAATTACAAGTCCCAGGTTGCTGCAAGTATGACAACCCGAAACTTGGGGGCTACCTATGTGGAATATTCAGTTTATGACTAATGATTGAGATGAATAAACCGGATTTCTTCTTTGGTTTCAACACTTATATTGGAGCAAGTCTTAAGCTATCACTATGTTCTCCTCTTAAGACTTGGGGGCTACAGGTATTATGCATATATAAGGAGGAACATCTTCAAATTATCAGTTTTGAGAAAATCAGGAAGATTAATTACATGACCCGGTGTCAACAACAATTATGACTTGACATCATCAGTCTTTTATAACCCGGAGTTTTTGGGTAATGATAAACCGACAAGTTTTATATCTTCAAGCCGGCCGAATATCAGATGAGTATTTGAAGACCAAAATTATTTAACCCGGCGCCTTGGAAGCCGCCTCAAGTGGATTATTCTTCACAATATTTTTCTTTGAGAAACCAACATCATCAAATTGATTGTGAAGCTGGTCTATTGACCCGGATTTTCTAGAAGAAGGAAATGACAAGTACTTAAGGATGTTCAGGTGCCAGTTTACAAGAATTCTTAACCCGGAACACAACCTGTCAAATTTGTTCTTGTGTTTATTTTGCAGCATAGGTTTACCATGGATAAATCCAAGCTAAACTTGGGGGCTAATGTCGGGGATATACCCCGCGGAGTAACCCGGCCGGAAGTATAACCCGGCCGGACTTGGCGACTCACTAATGACCCGCCCTGGCTGGACGACATACTAAGTGACCCGCCCGATCCTGGCGACTTATGGGTGACCTGGCAAGCGGATCAGAGGAGCGACAAGACCCGGGGGCCCAGGAGGCTCAAGGCCCAGAAGGCCGGCTTACGTTATGGTAGGCCGGCTTAAGAGGAAAGGCGTGAGGAATATCTTCCCTACAAGGAATCAAGACCCGGACTTGTATCCGGCTTGTAGTAGAAGATAGGCTAGTCCTAGTCCTACTAGGACTCCACATGTAACCCGCCCCTCTAACTTATATAAAGAGAGGCAGGGCTCCCCAAAGAGGGACGAAGCAACAAGAAACAATATCTAGGGCTAGACACAAGGAGGAGAGCCGGCTTACGGCGACTTCCTCATGAGCATAATGAGGCCTAGCCTCAAACAACATGTAGGGCTATTACCGGATGATGTTTCCCGGGGCCCAAAGCTGTCTAAACCCTTGTCTTTGCGTGTTGATCCGCCTCGTCTCTCGTCCCCACTCAACCCCTCTCAAGCTATCATATAGATGCGTTGGCCTCATGACTAAGTCCCGACACTAAGGACATCTGCCGTGTCAATTCCACGACATAAGGTGTATTATTTTTGATATGGCGGCGAAGGCACATAATTATAGACAAATTAGGACGAAATTATCCTTGTCAAATTCGTCGATTAGCGGCAAATAAAACATTTACCGAACAAGGCTTTCGCCCCGCTTTATAAATAAAGCAAGCCGCCAAGAGCACACATACACGGACTAGTTCAGAACACACACACCCAAGTCACACAATAAGGAGTATAAAGGTTCTGCTGAGGGCACAGCTCAACAAGCCCAAAAAACATAAAAAAAGAAGCGGCCGAAGCCGGAGGACATGCCACGCGTCTAATCTGGCTCCGGGGGTGGCGGAGGGGCGGCGGCGACAGATGACCGGCTATCGAGGGAAAGTCGGCGATGAAAGCGGAGATGGCGTCCCGATCCTGAGGGCGGCTAAGCGGCCGCCAAAGCTGCAAGTAATCGACAATTTGAAGAGAGTGTCAGTAGCCCGTCGAAGAGCAAATAAAACATTTAGGCTAGCAAAGGAAGAGATACAGACGATAAGGAGAGAGATAGTTCCCTTTTCTTCTCTATAAGGAGGGATACATGCAATCAACTGGGAGATATTTTCCTTTTTCTGGAGGGCCAAGAACGGAATTACGAGGAATTAGAACAGATGCATTTTACATTGTGGAATTTTATTCAAAAACAAATCTCTACTCTTAATGGAGCAGTTGGTAGGATTAAGCGCCCACGGTTTTTATTCGCCCCACCATTTTCGTCCGGTTTATTTTAAATGCAGTTTATTTTCGTCCCACATCCCACCGCCATATCCTCATGTTGGTTTTTTACCCTCCCAATAAAACGTCCCTCCTCTGCATAAGTATGTTCAATGGCCTTCTAATAGTACCATATCCATATCGAAGTTGCACACTCATTTGGTCTGAATAAATGTCTCACAATTCTTCCGCACTATTGCCGCCGGTGGATGAGAAGGCGTCGCCGCCGTCGGTGGGATCGACGCCGATCATGCAGGGGAAGAGCCAGGTGGCGGTGCCCATCATATGTTGGTAGATATGTTTTTGCCAATCTCTGTTACAATTGGTAGTGTTTGACGTATGTATGTAGTTAAAGAAGTAAATGATTTCCATGGAGGAGAGAGTGCAGCTCTGTGAAGAGTTCATGAATACTTCTGAAAGAATGAGCAGCGAACAGTCTATAAAACGTCTAGAAATGGTATGCTTGGTCCAGACTACAACAGTTTGTTGGCTTGCTTCGGACAATCTTTTGCCGTGCTATATTTGTGAAGAGGTAATATTTCGTGTTGTCTGCACACATTATCAGCTCGCCTATGCTAAATATCCAGTCATTTTGCGGGTAAAGACATATGATAAGCAAAGAGGATAAAATGATTCCACATACTGGTTAGTGTGCCTTTTCTGGCCCAATTCCATGTTTGAAGCCTTCTATATGGAATGCTCTAATTCATAATGAACTGCTATTCCAGACATAACAATGGTTTCAGGGTATTATTTGAATTGATATGGAGGGACTACTTCAGATTTCTTTTCATTAAAATATGGGAACTTCATTTTCTTGCAAGGTAAATAAGATACAATTGTATCATTCTGATTTTTTCCGCACATGTATATTACGAAAAGGATGCACAGATGTTTTTCTTCTTCTGTGATCTCCTGCGATCATCGATTCTGAAAGAATTCTCCTTTGACCATTCTTAATTGTTATTTGTTTTCAAAACTTTGTGTCGTCGATTTAATTGCCAATAGTTATTCATCGAATTTACTGTTCAATCAAAGACAATTCAGAACATCGAGAGTGTAGAGGGTTAGAGCTAAGAAGTACTAGCAGACTGCGAATGTATTCAGTCAAACTTATGTTATTTATTTATCTTCTTTACATGTCTGCGAGGGCAACCATAGCATCTACATTGCATTATGCCTGAAACTGAGAGCTTTTGGGACAGTGCTATGTTCGATTGGACAAGAAGATACAGAGATATCGATCAGCGATGGTCAATAGCAAGTAAGAGAATGTTGGATACATCCACACTCTTTCTTGACCTATATGGCCAGTCCTCCTCTTGCCTACCTTGCTCTCTTGGTGACTTACTGGATTAGGCGGAAGTGCTAACCTATTGTTGGTATCAGTAGGAGATGTTGATGTTCCACGGAATTGCTAATCCAGTCTCCAATGTTTAATGTTTGATCTGCTTGTTATTGATCTAAGAGAAAATGGAGTCTGAAGCTTTGATGTGATGTATTTCTAACAAATTGTGACTAAATCAATACCTTGCACGGGCAATTACTCTTATATAGTTTGATGCTTTAAAAATTGTAGAGTCCGCACCTCTCTTTAAAGTGTACATGATGCAATAAGAAAAAAAAAGCATCTTGAATACCATGCCCAGGTACAGTTTTAATGCCTATAGCTGTATTTTGTTCACCAATGGACCGACAGTTCAGTGACGTCTTCAGATTGTTGGCGCTCCGCCTTGTCACCAGCAGCAGCACTTCAGCAACGATGTGGACGGCTTTGTTGGGACAAAGGACAATGGTCCTGTGAAGGTAAGCTTCGATTTGATTCACGAGCTCGGACGTCTGATCCAGCGGCACGTCATACGTATACGTTTGATTCACGAGCGGACGAGCCCCTGATTAAATTGTTGAGCAAGCCTCTGATCAATGTTTGTGTCTATATATATGTGCACATAGTGTGTGTATAGGTTTGTAAAACTTAGTGTTGTGTTGCGATGCTAAATTATGATTTTTCAGATTTTTATGTTTAAGTGCATGTTACAAGCCTGAAGTCAAAACTCAAGCAAACGTTGTACCCTAGATAGAGTATAATCCCGAGGATTATTACAAGGGTGTTCTGACCATATCATCATTTTTTTCTAACACGCATGTGTACAAGAAATAAATGATTCTCATTTTAATTATTCATCTTTCAAGAATTATAAAAACATTGATTTTCAATATTAACATTGATTTTCAATATTCAAACTAAAATAAGTTTCGGTTTCAACAAATTCATATCAAATTGTTCCTTAGTACTGCATGTTTCTATTTTGTTAGCATAATCTATATTATGCTACTAAGATGCAATGTTTATTGAACTATATGCAATTTTTCAGTTGGACCATTCTATTTGTTATCGTTATTCTAGGAATGGAAAATGATACATTAAAAAAAATTGTAGTACCACGCATCATACGTCCTACAAACTATATATAATTTCCCTGGTAGCCAGGATGTTGATTTTCTGGTTATGCTAGCTAGCATATGTTCCAACATAAAAATGTTGATTAATTTCAATCTTGCAAACTTACAAATGCTTGAGCAGCTCACTAATTTCTAGAGGAAGGTATGCTTTTTACAGAATAAATTTGATCATAATTTTTACTCATAAAATGTCTCTTAGAATTGTATTCAGATATTAAATTTTCTGTTATGAACAATACACTGAACAATAATTTGCAGGAACAGATGTCATCTGAAGCAAATAGGTGTTTTTGAAATAATTTAAGTTCCCTTTCCCTTAATTAGCTTGTTGAGTTCTTTTCCTTGATAAGATAAATGAACTTAATTTTCTGTAACCTAATTTAACAGTGGGAGTCTCTACTGCTGTCATTTCTAAAAAAAAGAAATGAACTTAATTATGATAGTGTTTGCACACACTTGCTGGAAATTAAATACTGCATAGGGCATCCATGTCAATCTCTTGTTTGAAGTTAAGGCCATTTGTACATACTTTTGGATGCACCTACTGTTTTGAACCCATAAACTTAATGTTGTGTTTGTAGTGTTGGTTCTATTTCGAATCAATTTTAAGAACAATATCCCATCATCCACAAACAATAATTTGTAGATTAATATTCTGCTGGTTAAGAAGATGTACTTTCTGGTTTATGATTTCCGTCGATTGAATGTACATCCTGATTAGTGTTTCAATCTAAGAATTTGTAAGAAAATGTTCAACTTAAGGGAACACGCATTTTTTCTGTTTCTATGTATCTGTTTTGATTAGCACCTGGGATCATGTTGAGGTGTCTTTATACTTGGTTTTGGAATTCATGCTCTAAATGAACTGATATGCTTGTTCATAGTCCAACTTGCTTTTATGAATAGTTAATTTCTTCTTCATGAACAGAAATTGCATGGTGCAGCTGCAACATGCAACGTTTTTAGCTGATTTTTAGATAACATCACATTGCCTTTTCATGTCTATTTACTATACATGTTTGTCTGCGTAACTAGAGGCCGATCTTGCTTCGCAGGACTCAACTCCGCCGGCCTCATCATCCTTTTTGTCACCGTGGTCGTCCATGTCAAAGGCACCGGACGAAGGCATGGACAAAGGAGGCGGTGCGGCGATGGCTCGCGGCGAGGGAAGCAACACAGATCCACACTCGACCCCGCACCTCCACCAACCGCTGCTTTATCTATTAGTAAGCAAGAAATGTAAGCATCCTTCTAAATAAGATATTATCTATCTTGAGACTGAAAATGCATCCTTCTAAGTAAGCTATTAGCAATCAACAAAAAATGACAACAATACTTTTGAAAACTAAAAATTATCTTGCAATATTGTTATATGGAATCAGAAAAAGAGGTGAAATGATCACATGATATATATCATTTCATATACCATGGACGTAAAAACACAATGTGGTGGTCACCCTTTGCTACGACAGTGTGCATTCCTTGGCATCAGGAATCGGCTTTGGACACATAGGAGGAGGCGGGCGACACTATGGGGGTGGAGACTATGGTGAGAGGAAGATACATGCCGAATGTCGTGGTATCGAGGGAAGACAACACTGGCGGCGGCGATGCCATGGCGAGGAGAGCAAGCCAGGGGAATGACAAGTGAGTGAGAGTGTTTTGTAGTGTGATGATAGAGCGAGAGAGTGAATTGCTTTTTTTAAGATAAGAAGAAAAGGATTGGATGTTTGCATTTTTTTATAGGGAGAAGCACTTCTTTGCCATGAGAGAAATGTCACATACTTTTTTGTATTAGTGCAAAATATCACATACCCTAACAAGTCATTTCTAACAAGGATTAAGATGCGACTCACTCAACTAAAAAGCACAATGCCACTCACTCCCGACTAAAACGGTCACGTGCCGCATTTAGCAACCGACCAATTGTATATGGAGCTTTTTTTTAATGTGTTTATTGTTGACTTTAGATCAGAGATGAAACTTCATGCCTTCAGATGATGCTTTGAAAATGTCGATTGACAAAGCTTTATGATGGACTAGACTGAAAACTTGTTGAGTTTTACAAAATGGGAAGACATGCATACAAATAAGGGCCAATTCCATTTTTCCTTAACTTTGTCCCGATCTCATCTTTACCCCTAAAATAAAACAGTGCTCAACTATACCCCTCTTCCGTTTGGTGCCCTTATGAAAATACCCTTCCATGCCGTTTCCGTCTGGTCAAAACTTTGACCGTTAGTGAGCTGTTATATGGACATTTGTACCCCTCACGCCTATGTCACATACAGCTGGGACCCACCCAAAGAAAAGAAAAAAATAAAAAACTATCTCCCTTCTCTACCACTTACACATGGGCCCCACCTTCACCCGCAGGTCTCACGAGGACTGCCCGGCAAGTTCTACGACTGCGCAGCCGTCCAAGAAGAATCAGAAAAGAAGCCGCCGACGACACCGACGCGGCCGCGTCCGGGAAGTTGAGTCTGGCGCGGTGGCCACGGAACTCGAGCGCCGCGAGATCGTAGGCGCGGGCGGCATCCACGGCGGTGTCGAACGTGCCGAGCCACTTGCGCACGGCGCGGTGCGGGTCGCGGATCTCCGCCGCCCACTTCCCCACGACCGCTGCCTCACGCCCCTGAACTTGCTCCGGCTCCTCCTCCGCGTGATCTTCTCCACGCCGCCGCCCTGCACAAAGCTCGCGGCGGAGCATCCTTCGCCCTCGCTGCTCGAGCCGGCCGGCGCCGCCGCAGCGACGAACATGCAGCCGATGCACCCGTCCACGCCGCAGCTGGCGCACGCAGGAACTGCAGCGGCAAAGTGCGGCGTGGACGACTGCTCGAGGTGTAGCGTGGGGACGACGGCGTCTCCGTTTACAACGGAGATGAGGGCGCGGAGGAAGAGGGAGTCCTCCAGCTCGGAGTTCGGGAGCTGGAAGGCGCTGCCGCCGCGCTCCAGCCTCGGTGCCATGACGGGTTTTGCGAGAAAGTTTTGCGTCTCCTCGGAGAACGACGGATGCGGGCGCTGTGTCCGGGTTGAGTTCTCGTGCTCCGATGTTGGACGTTGTTTGGTGCGGTACCTTTTATAGGAGTCCACGCTCATTTGAAACGGCGATCACGTTCTTATCGTGGGAACGGGCTAGTGAGTGAGGAAATGCCTTGCATGGGTTGATTAGGCACTGCATGCAGACGGCTGGTTACGACGATAATTCAACTGTTCACACAATCATGTTATAAAATAGATAGAATTTTTTGCGAGTAAAAAAATAAAAAAATAGATAGATTTCACTTACGAAGTACTCAAATTGTATGTATTATACTACTGGTACTATCAGACTTTCGCCGAATCTTATAAAGCCAAATTGTATACTATTAGTACATATATCCATCTTTTTTGTAAATCTCCTGAAATCCAATTGTATAGTCCTTCCGTTACATAATGTAGTGCGTATAGATTTTTTTAGAGTCGAACTTTCCAACTCTGCCCAAAGTTATAGAGAAAACTATTTATATCTACAATACCAAATATAGAAAATATGAACCTACATCTTATGATGAATCTAAATATATATGTTTGGTATTGTAGATGTAAATATTTTTTTCATAAACATGGTCAAATTTTGTGAGGTCTAACTTCTAAAAAAAAATGTCTATATGCACTACATTATGGAACAGAGAAAGTGCTATTTTACCCGCAGAAAAAGTTGTATACTTTTGGTACATTTTTAATCGCCATTTTATCTGGTGGATTCAACTGTGGAGGTGCATTTTCTAGATTTATGTCCTATGATCCTCGATTTCATTAGATTTTCAAATTACTGGGTGAAAATGCAATGGGCTAAGTTTATTTTTCGGATTGATATGGACAAGTAGTGTGCCCTTAAACAATGGCGGTCACTGTCCGTCGTTTTGTTGGTGGATTTGTAGCACTTCCATTGAATTTTTAAGCAGTATTAGTAGGTTTTCGTCCCATAGAAGGTGTTTCGAGTGAGGGCACCTCCAGCGGGTTTGCTGCTAATGCTCAATTTTTCCTCCCTGCTTTACCCTCGCCTCCTTCGTATCTCTGTGGATGATGTATTTCTATTAGTGTGGTTTGGTCCGGTTAGAAAAAAATGTGCCCTTCAGCTTTCTTTCCTAAATGTCTCTTACTCTTTGTCATGTTACATGCGGACACAAATATTCTGATGGTATCTTCGCTATCAAGTCACTTTGAAGACAACTATGATTGTGGATTTTCACATAAGTTCTTATGTAAAATCAAAATGTTTCTATGGTAATTGTCACAAAAATCACTTTAACCAGAGATAATTTGCTGAGAACGGTTGGAAATGGGGAAATACCATATAGTTCCTGAGAGTATATACACCCTATATGAGAAAAAAGGTATTAAGAATTACAAAAAAGTCAAAAAGTTTAGAAGTTTTTTTGGAATAAACTTGACTTTGTTTTGCACTACTATATAAATTTTCGCGAATAAAAACCCAATGTTGTCTTTAGGAAAAAACACAAAAATTATGTGCTATTATAGGTCACTATTGACAATATTTTGGCTGATTTTTTTAAAACAAGTCAATGCGTGTTTTTCTTTTTGTGGAATTTTTCTTACAAGTACAATGGAAGGTCAACTTTATTTCAAAAATATTTTCATATTTTTTGAATTTTTGTCTAATTACTAAATATATTTTTTGATATAGGGTGTATATACACCCATAGACCAAAAGTTCCCCTCCTTGGAAAGGTAGCAAATGTTGGGTGTTTTATGGACAAGATGAAAGCATCGATCACTTATTTTTCCAATGCTCTCCTGCTAGATTGGTGTGGAGTTATTTTTAATGTGTCTTTGATTTAAGAACTATTACCGACAACTTAAATGTATATTTGGTGTTTTGATATTTGTTTCTACAAAAGATAGAATTTTTTGGTTATAGTTGGTGTCGCCATCTTCTGGATCATTTGGAGATGCAATAATGATATTGTTTTTGATAGAAAATGGTTAATAATCAAGTTATCCTACTCACACGGATATGTCATTGGATTACCAGTTAAGCAATTTTACAGATAACGAAGGAAAACAGAAGGGTGCTGATGCTGGGGGCAAGAATCATAGAATATTTGGCAAGTGAGGTGTATCAAGATCATAAGGGTGGCGTCCAGGAGTGCTCAGGATTAGTGGCTAAAGCTGATCTTCGACCGTGACTTCACCTGGTGGTGCAACTTGTTCTCTCTGACTACTTTCCCTGGATGCATCATTTCACTAGCGTTTCTTGTTCCATGTTTGAGTTTAGTCTAGTTTGGTCGCCTTCCAAAGTTTTGTTCTTAGTTTATCTCTTAAGGTTTGTAAAATGTTGTGTGCAACAGTCTATCTCTATCCGCATGTTGAGTTGTCCGCTCTCAAGTCTCGTTCTTTTGATAATGTTGTTGATGAATGTTGCAAGGATGCTAGTGCTTTTTAGGGGTAGTTTCTAAAGTGAACCAAATGGTTTTTTCGATAGAAGTCGGAGAGGGAGGACGCTCTTTTATTCAAAATGCTCAGTTTGGGAGGAAATAAGGAGGCGAAGTTCAAAATGTGCAATGCACAACGATGTTAAGGCCATAGCAAATGCAAACCAGCTTACAACGGGCCCCAACTTGTAATAGTCACCAAATCTTATAATTGGTCATATGTTAGGAATTTGCATCCTGGGTTTATGAAGTGTGTAATACAATACCTAGGGGGAAATCACAAAACTTTGGCTTAGCAAAATATGTTTGGCGATATGTGGTGATCTCAACCACTCCAAGCATATTTAGTCAATTAATCTTTTAACAGTAAATTCTATGCTCTTACTGGAAATCATGAATCATTTATTCGGTTGTGATTTATATGACAATCTTTGCAACATGATATCCTTGATTTTAGCAGATTCTAAAACATAGTTGGGTAGAATTCAATAGGCGAACCTCATACTTCATGTTGCAACAAGTACTCCCTCAAGCTCTCTTTCAAGTACATCTCTCGTCCTCCTCCTTCTCTCACAAATGGCCAAGTGGATAACATGACAATGTTCGGTATGGGAGAAGCATCCTAAAAGTGGTGAACCAGTCAGTGGAAGGGTGGCCCCAACTTGTAAGATGGGCTATAGACCTCGTATCCTCGTCTACCATAATCTGTCACAAAAATCTATTTAAAGCTTTTTGTATTTGATGAAGAATATGCCCATAGAAGGGTTTGCCCGCATCATTAGGTTCTTGTTGGATTAATAATTTGTGCTCAACCACGAAGAGCTACAAAGACATGCTAGCAAGTTGTTGATATTTTTGCTTTGTTTTTTACTTTATATCTAGTCGGTACATCAACTGTATTAATAAGTAGCAAGTGTGGACAATCACATGCTTATTATATGGTGTGAAGATCTATTTATTTCTTATTTTAAAAGGCTCCAATAAATCAGTCCACATTCCCTATTGCAACGCTTTTATGTCGTGCACTTTAGTAACGAATAACAATGATATAAGCCTTGCTTAGGAAGACACGTGAAATCCTCTTGGCTTAGCGATGGCTATCCGTAAAAATCGATCAATAAGAATCAATTTTCCTTTAATTTCGAAACATGACATGACTGCAAAAATTAAAAGAGATTAAACTCAGTGTAGCTCTCAGATGGTCAATTTCCTTATGGTGAAACCTGCCTACTCAAATTGAAATCCTAGATTAGCTAGAAGAAATCAACAGAGTGTGTGGCAAAGCTGTGTGACCACGCGCTCTCTGTGGGAGCGAGCAGTCACAAAAGCATGCTATGAGACTTTGACCAAACTTTGACCAACTTCACAAATTCAAACCTGCCTCCTCAAATTTAAATCCTAGACTTTCAGGATGCTCATCAACAGTTGTTTCTCAAAGAACAAGAAAAAAAAAGACTTTCACCAAATTAGCTACTCCTCCATTCTCTTTTATAAGATGTTTTGGGCAACTCATATTGAACTATTTTGCGTGTTGTCTGAATTGTCCAAACGTTTTATATTTGCTCCGTTCCTAAATATATGACTTTTTAGAGATTTCATTATGGACTACATATGGATGTATATAGACATACTTTAGAATATAGATTCACTTATTTTGCTTCATATGTAGTCTATAGTAGAATCTTTAAAAAGTCTTATATTTAGAAACGAGGGAATAAAAGTGAACAGGAGAGTACTATTCCCTCCGTCCCATAATGTAAGACGTTTCTGCAAGCTAACATAGCTTGCAAAAACGTCTGACATTATGAGACCGAGGGAGTAGAAGAAATGAACATAGTGTGTGGCATTTCTAAAAAAAACATAGGGTGCGGCAAAGCTGTGTGACCTCGCGCTCTTTGTGGGAGCGAACAGGAACAGTGAGAAAGGCGTGCTATGAGAGTTTGACCAGGCTTTGACCAACTTCACAAATGATGCTTTAGAAAAATTAGAGCTCCCACAGTCACCCGGGTGTGAAAAGACAACCCATAGAGGAATAAGTCGTCCTTCACAAATGTCAACGCCGGCCGGTCAGGTTGGCCCATCCTCGCAGGTCGCGGGTGTGTCGGTGTACCACCTTTCAAAAGTGGGTTTTGGGATTCCAGCGGATGTGGCTTTCAGGCCGGCTTGTGTTAAACGATTTCCATTTTTAGCAGGCTGGTGTTCAACGATTTGGATTGCTTAGTTGAGCCGTCAGAGCTAGGGGCGCACGGGACTCGTCGCGTGGTGTGCCCAGCCACCGTATTACCCACGGGAACATAGTTTTCTTGATTTTTTGGTTTACAGGTTATCTTTTATTTCCATCTTTATCTTTTTTAGTTTTGCATTTTTTTCATTCTCTTATTTTTAAAAGTTTGTTCAAACCTATTAACATGAGATCCAGTTTCACAGATCTCAATGAGAGAAACGGAACGGTGAATCGTGATTCTGACACATGATTTTAGACATAAACCGTTTTAGAAAACCGAATTAAAAAACTTTCAGGTTGTGACAAGTGTCGCACATGTATTATGCCACACGTCACCCCTAGAGGACGTGGGATCTCCAATACTGAACCGCAAACTGGACACCACATCAGTTCACGGACGGAAAGGAGGACCAATCCGCAGGCACGAATGCGAGAGGCAGCCATCAAAAACTAACCGCATATATTTCAAGCTGGGTTTGAAGTAACTGATCGTACCTCGGGCCGGGCTTGCAAAAGCCCCAAAAAATCAGAAACCTAAGCCTGAACCAGCCCGGCCCGAAACACATGAATAATGTCATTTTCAAATTAATTAATTAGATTCATGGTATTAAAATAATATAAATACTTATATTTCAAATAAAATATACATTTGCTTGCTATTTCAGACTTTTTTCGGGCTTTCAGGTCGCTTCAGGCCATAAAATGGAGCCCGAGCCCGGCCCGAATGCCAAGCTTTTAGGATTGGGCCTCCGACCGGGCTTTTCATGCACATGTTTAGTTTTCAACTAACCAAACGAATTACATGCAAACCGAATGATTTTCATACAAACTGGATGTAAAGCTTTACATTTAGGACATATTTTAACAAACTTATACCCGACTAGGCTAAAACTAGTCTAAAATCACGGTAAAGTTTCATCGTGTTTGGACTTCGTTTGATATGGTTTTTCTGCGAAACAAGAAATTTGGAAAAAAAATGAACTGGCACTTGGCACTGAGTTAGTAGCTTAGTTCCCAATAGTGATATAAAATTATATATAAAGCATACAAGATTGATAATATAATAGCATGAAGCAATCAAAAATTATATATATGTTGGAGACGTATCATACACCATTCACACAATAAGAGGCCTTCGCGGTTGGGCAAAGATCGGAACGCGAAAGAGAGATGTAAGATGGATCAAGGTAGGAACATCAAGGTAGGAACTCATGTATTTACCTTTATCGCTTGCGAACACCTTAAGTGCAGATGAATTCATGTAGTAACTGTTTTACTATTACTGCACATGACTCTTACTAGAAGCAAAGGCGCGTCTTGTCGCGCCGCTTTTCTTTCTTGCTGATTCTTTTTCTTGATAACAGTTTTTGTAAACAAACATGAAGCAGCTTCTTGATTGAACTTTTTACAGCCAAACATTTATGCAACTCAATCTAGGTTTCTAGCTCTAGATTGACAGGCGATCAGCTCTCACGGATCAACTTCTCGAGCCAAATGAAATACGAAAAGCATCTCAGCCACACAAAGAATGATGGCGAGATTAATCTTATTTTGCTCTCCTCCATGAAAAAGGAAATGTTCACATTACATTCTAGACATCAGATTGTGGCACCATTCACTGCAGAGAGATCGATATGCATCTTAGCAGGGCATACGAGAGGCCACAAACAACAAAGCCAAGGCTTAAACATCTTGATTTGGGCTTGTGTAGTACTTTGCTCCACTTAAACAACTTGTGTGCACCTTAATGCATATACAAATGGTTAGTTCATTTCATCAGCGACATATATGTACATGAGCCGAAAACGTCATCAAAGATTGCAAGAGTATATAAAACATGTAACTAATAGCTATTGAAAATCGACTTGTTTGGTGACTGACCAGTTCAGTATTATCATCTCATGCTCCATGTTCATATGCACCTATGCTGCCAATGCACTGCAGACTCTTACTACAAAAAATCATAGTTGCTAGTGGATAACATGATTCCTGGAACAAATATTAATTTCTAAAGATCAATCATATAATTCTCTGGCTTGACCAAGGTGGAGGAGTTTAATGTTTTGCAGAGTGTGGTGTTAAAGGACTGCATTCAATTACCTTCTCTGTATGAAAAATCAAGGAGGGCCAGAACTAAATTTGTAATACCCAAATATTAAAAAGAACTTACAACAATAATTGCTTCTAAGTCATTTTTTAAATTGCTTTAAGAAACTGCATTTGTTGTCGACATAAATCGATTTGAACAAAAGATGTTGTCTAAGAGATGGACATCAGAACATGCTTGAAAGCTAATATTGCCAAGTTACCATATACATGAACCCAACTCTAACAGTCATTCTGAAAAACAACTAAAGGGTCCGGAGCAAACAAAAAACACTCCAAACAAAATAATGCAATAAATCAAATGGAATCAAGTAACCAAAGGGTAATTTTATCTAGACAAACATGGTGTCAAGACTCAGTCACCAACAAGAAATAGATGGCAGCAATCAAGGTGAGGAAATGGAGAAAGAAACATCACCAGTTCTGTCAGCATGAGTTGTAAGTGCACAACACTCGTCTTGGTTGCTAGAGAAAACAAAACAATGAGATTAATTGTAAATCTATCTAGTAGCAATTAACATCTACGTTCATACCCAAGACAATGACTTGTAGGCTCTCTCTCCCATTGCTAGTTAAAGGAGATGATTCCCTTTCACTTATATAGTATTAAATCCATAACGCCCCTAAGATCCTTGAGTCAACAATAATCACTTGAAGATTCCCAAATTATGAGAAAATTAATTAACTTATGTTCTACTAAGGAGAAAAAAAGGAAGCAGACATTAAACTGCAGAATTGGCTCTTGGAATCTTTTTGAGCTTTCCTTGTGATTTTAATTATGCTTCTATGCGAGATTACAATTCTAAGACTGTAAATAAACATCATTAGACTATTCTTGGGTCTGTTTACCCATTTGGGTTGAACATGTTGAAGACTAACTCGTATTAAAAATAAGAGCATGATTGACTCTCTATTAACTTGTAGTCTGAAATTGTCGAGCAGCAAACTTGGAATCACCACTGAAGATTCACACATGAAGACACATGCATTTTTAGCTTCTATGATAGCATTCCGTGGCAAAAGAGCCGCTTACTCACCGGTGATGAAGATGAACTCAGAGATGCACACCAACATGATTTCCTTGGAGCTGGAAATTAAGAATTGACAACATGATGTGTAGTTTGTGTAAGCAATATATAAGATATCTCATTACAAACAAAGTGGGAAAAACAATGATGCTCCTAGCAGTTATAGTTTGGAAAGCTTCCATTATCAGCACGAACCATGAGGCCAACATGACATGTTTTTTTGAAGGAAAAAGGCAATAATAGGTATAATTATGCATGCACACTCTTAATCGAGGCGGGGTAAATACGTTACTAATGAGCACGACGGCAGCGACAGTGACCAAGGTGCTCGCAGTGAACACAACGATCGTGTCAAGGCTGGTGGTTTTCATGGTGGCGTGTGCCACCAAGGCTATTATGACCTTCGTCATGGAGCAACTCTGGATCAAAGGCACATGTCCTCCTCGCACTCCGCGCTCACTGCCTTCATTGCGCCTTTTCACGGCGCATCAGCAACGCTCTCTTCCCCGTCTGCCAGGTCCACCATAGTATGAAAAATTGAAAACTGAACAACATCTCCTCCCTATCAATTCCCCCTTAACCGTTTCTTCTCAGTTGCACACCACTCTTCAGCCACCCAGGAGACAGGCATTTTCTGGCATAGATCTGCACTGATCCAGCAGCGGCCAACACTTGACATTCCTTTCCCCTATTAACTGAATCACACTACGTTGAAAGCTCGACATCCAAGTCTCCTCAACCCTACAATCGACCCCCTACTTTCCTATGTTGTGATTTCTCATTCGTGCTCTCTGTTTAGCTGCAGATGCATTTGCATAACAACTACTACTTGCTAGATGTGATGTGTTAACAAATCAGTTCACATGCATATGATCCTTGAAGTATTCCCTCCGTCCCACAATATAAGATCATTTTTTAAGCTAACATATCTTGAAAAACGTTCTTATATTCTGGGACGGAGGGGGTAGATAGTAAACATGATTGAGCCTTCTTTTTTGTCCTTTATTTTTACTAATTCACCAGCATGTTTTGGCAAGCTCAAACAAACAAGCATAGGAATCAACAAGAAAATTATAAGGTTCACTTTTCTTGCCTATGTGGCCCTGTCTTTCCCCTGCTTGTGCATCTTCTAGCAAGACGAACTGCGACATCTAACTCTGTCGGCTCCATGCCGCTCCGCTTGCGACGCCCTGTAGGAGAAGGGACATCGGGATGGTGCAGGGATGTGGGTTGCGGCTGGAGCAGCGTCGCGCACCTGTGCTACACGCCCGTGCTGGTGTGCGGCTACCGTCGAATGCCGTCTGCCTGTCCGATCCGCCGCCATGCTGCGCTACGTTGATGTCTCGCAATGAGCCACTGATCCCTAATCCCCTTCGAACGCCAACAAGATGAATCATTGACTGACAGCTAGGGCCCATGGCTCTACAGCGCTGAGAGAAACGGCCCACGGAACAGACCAACTCACATGGTCGGACGACCAGGTCAAAATTGACGTGAGAAGCCAAATTGATAGCATGGATCGTGGTTTTACCCCAGGGAGCTTAGTGAGTTTGTAGATGTACAATACGAGGGTCGTGGTATGAGTTTCATTTGATTTGTATTGGCATAAAGATAATAAATTTCACATTTTGGCATAGTTTTTAGCTATGCTTTGTTGAGATTAATTGCTAATGTGGCTCTACCCAGTCAACATTGACTGTGATAAAAACGGTTAACCAGCCCAAAACCAATACTAGGGTTGAGTTTTGAATCTCAAGGTTAGTTCGGGATGTGTTTCGACCGGTTTCGGGGTTCGAGGTTGTAAATTAAACCATGTGGTTAGTTCGGGTTGAAATGTGGAATTTTCACATATTAAAATGACAATTCACTTTCATTTCAGAATAAATAAGAATTGTACACGTTACATCACTAATATTAGAACTTCATAGTTCAAAGTTTTCGCCAAAACACTATCTCTTATTTTTCTTGGTTATGTTACTGTCTGTTCCTCTGAAAAGAGTATGAAAAATAGTTTTCCCACTGCATTTGCCAAATAGAAACCATATATTTGGTAATTTAAGTATAAATATATATAATAAACAATCTTGTAACATTTGAAACGTATGCCTTGCAATTTATTTCATTCACATTAGTTAATAGTAAGGTCTAGAATTGTTGTTATGAGGTATGTACTGTCAACTTATCTTGTGAAGTGTAGCCATACAATCATCATTAAATGGTCCATCTATGTTACCAAAAGCATGAGTTACTACAAACATCAAAAGCATGCATATATATTAAACTTAGGAATGGTCAATAACTAAAACAAATAACTAAGTAGCAACATTCAGTATAATGACAACAATACATGTTCACTTCACTCCTCATAGATAAGTAAAAAGAAAGTTGCCCAGTACTGCCACAACCTTGATTTATTACCCAACTTAATCCTTACACCTAGGATAGTGGCCTCCTACACTTGTTTCTGAATAAACAGTAGTGTATAAGGATCTGCCACATGCTTAAGGGCCTTCCCCCAAGAGCGTAGGTTACTTCATTGACGAATGATTGATGATAAATCTTACGCTTCCGAGGCCTCGTCAAACTGAACTCATAAATTCCACATGGCCCACTATATCCAGAGATGCATGCTTGATATACACAGTTTTCATTGACAGTTGGGAAATTTTCGGCATTGACAGCGATACACCTTGTGTTACTAAGGAAAAGTGCCTGGCTACCGATATTATAGATACGGACATCGGTCCTCAAGTCAACATCAACACAAAAAATCAGTATCTCTGCAATGCCAATGACCACAATCAGAAGGTTGCCTCCTGCAGATACTACCAAATAGTGTGTCATTGCACTAGGTGCAAGTGTTGGAGCCTCGTGGATCGTAATGAATTCTCCATGCATCTCATGACCAGCCCGGTTATCTTGAACAATGGCGATTATGGAAAAGTACAAACACATCACTCTTATATGCAGTCATACTTGCTACACGCTCAACTGGCATATCACCAAATCGAACCTCCATATTTCCATTATTAACATCATAACACATGACTTGAAGGTTGCGTAAACCTCCAGGGGCATGAAACAATCTAGGGACACCGTGAGTCTCGACGGCAAAATGAGAAGGCTGCTGATGGATGATGCCAGCTGCAAATTGCACAAGATAGCCCGTGAATGGCTCCCATAGTTTGACGAAGTAAGGTTCATTTTTTTCTACGAGAATCAGTAGTCCATCCGAAGATCCAACATAAACATGGTCATTCAAAAGAGGAATGCGATGCTTGACCATCCGTCCAGTTGAAAGATTAACCAATACCCGATGTATAGTGGAATCACTGAATTCATTGATCTCCTCAAGAACAATCCATCGATGTGCTCGAACAAAAAGCCTTTGATAAGATGAGATAGCTGACCTCCAAAGAGAACATACATATCTCATAGCGACATAGTTGTCGTGGCCATTACTATCCAAAAGACTCTCCCCAATATCACAAATAATATCAGCAGGTGCAGACTGCCAGCGAGACATTGCTAGAACTAACTCAATAATAAACTGCATAGAGGACAAGGAAATTGTAAATAATATGCAAAATGTTTTGGTACATTCTATGTACATGCACATAAAAAATAAAACTAATATATGCTAACATCGATGTATCATCCTAGTAAGAGGTGGACCAACCAACAGAAATGTATCCACAACCTATAACATGCACCAAATCATGAAAAATTGAGTATATATAAGGATTTCATTTCCTGAATATATGGCATATTCGAAACCTAGAAAATTGCATCATGGAGAACTAAACTCACCGATAGCTAGTGTTTGATGATGATATATGCGAGCACAAATTTTGCATACAACATCTTGTTGGAGTAATAAAATTCATGCTATTCTGTGATGTCCACGATGTTGCTACATTGATATGTTAACGATTAGGTTTGTTGTGTACTTTAAGTATAGTTAATAAATCAACTATATGAACTATATGTAAGTTACTTGGTAGCAAAATTTGGGTCATTCAATTTAAGGAGAGATAGATCCAAGGCGGAGAAGGGGAAACTATGGTGAGTGGCAGCAAGGCGTTGTGTTGCTGATAAGACCGAGCTGAAGCCTGGGTGGATACAATGTTAGTGGTGGAGGGGATTCTCAGATTGACTGGTTCGCACATGGTGTGGGATCGGATGCTAATTGGATCTAGAGAAGTCAATGGGTTAGAGAGGGAGAGCCTAGATGGCAGGGGACCAGAGAACGGTTTGGGGAGGGCGAAAGGGTGAGGTGCACCCTACCTAGCGCCCAGGTCGGCGTTGGAGGAAGATAAGAGAAAGAAGATAAGCTGAGAGGAAAATGCATGCCAACCCTTAATACCAGAAATTTTTATACGTCGCTTCCACCAGGGGTCGAACCAAGGACCTAGAGCGCTACTAAGGTCACGGAAATGCAGTGTATACTTCATTAATATCTTGCATCTTGCGGTCTATAACTACATAAAAATGTTTGAATAACTACACAAATGGAGTGCGAGTAAAACTCCAAATAGAATGAAAAATACTCCTACTAATATGAACACTATTTAATTCCAGGCTTGCCCAATATGGTAAAGAAAATAAATGTTGTTTTCTCTATGGATTTCTACTATACTTTGGTATATATGCAATTATAGAAATGAAATTTTATTTGGAGGCAGGAGGGTACTGGATCCTATTTTGATTCTTCATAGAGGTTGCGCTTTAATCATCTCTTCGTCAATATTAGAGATAATCCAGGAAAGGCAAAAGGAGTTGATGTGAGGTATAAGGTTGTTCGAGCGAGTAAAAAATGAGGCCTTTATTGCTACTAAAGGATGATGTTCTAGAGTGCTTTAGATTATAAGTGGTTGATGGAAGAAATGAAGTTTAACTAGGGGTCCTGCAACTACCGCCATCCTACAAAGCTACTTGAAGATCTGCACTTCTTTGCTGAGCAGTTCTTGCTTTTAGTCTACATCTTGTATCTCCCTTGTAGATGTTGTTCATATCCTAGTCTTCCCCTCCTTTAATTTTTTTTAGAACTTGTTGTAACTTGGAGTCAGTTTATGTAGTTTCTAATGATGCATGTGTTCTTGGTAAGTTGGATGATGAATGGGTGAGAGATGGGATGTATCCCATTCTCTTGTTGCAGACTGTTGTGGTGGATGGTGCAGTAGTCTAGTTTATCAATAGGTTTATTTTGGTTGCTCTGTTTGTGAAAAACTCTAAATGGTTTGTATTAAAGAAACGGGAGAACCCCTTTTATTAAAAGAAGATAGAAAAAAACTTGTAGCATTGCCGACTAGGTTGGCAATATTTGGGAAGAGGAATGGGAGTTTAGAGTAGGGAGTAGTATTGAGATTACACATGGGAGGAGTCATTTTATTCGCAATACTCTGTTTGGTGCATGATAGGAACTATTTGTGAGAATTTGAGGATAATATATATTACCTTGTTTGGTTAGTGGGAGTTGACGAGGGACTAGACAAGGTAAATGAATGCAATTCATGATGAAGGGTTAAGATTCAACCGCTAAAGAAAATCCCTTCCAAGACCCAGCCTCTCACCTGTTAATAAAATGGTGGAGTTGAACTCTGAAGTCTCATACCCCTTCAATTCCCATTCCGAGCTCTAATTACCCTCAACCAAACACGCTGGAACACATTCATTATTATATGGTGTGTGTGGAAAAAAGTAGCATGCATGTATGCGAGTTGAACTATGAAAAGGTTACTATGTCTTGAACAAAATGGTGTGAAACTATGACAATATTGGTAATTTTGCTAGAAGGTGGAAAATCAGCGGCATATGGTAACTATGGTACAAAATGGGGTAGTTCCACAAAGGGGTCATGTCCAGGATTCGAACTGTGCTGGGATTCCCTTGGTAATTTTGGGACAAATTATAAGTGTCATGTAATTTTTGCTGCAACTGCCCTCAAAGTTTCGGTAGAAATTATAATAACATGGTTATTTTTAGCCGGAATTTCAAATAGTGGCAACATAAATGACCTCAATACACAAAGGGGTCACCTCCAGGGATTCGAACCTATCCTCCACAAATCAATTAGAGTTGCTCTATTAAATTCAAAAATCATTAATAAAATGGGCAAGAGAGGTATGGGATATTTTCAAAAATCTGTCCCAATAAATGTACATGAGGGGTATTGTGGGGAAATAAAAAATCCACCGCAGAAATCTCATAGTTTGTGGCCAATCCGCTCCTGTAACACGAATCACATACAAGGGTTGAACATAGCGGATAAAAATTGTTTCGCCCGGGTAAATCCGTAGTACTAGATCCCTTCCCTCCTGGTAAAGCCTCGCTCTTCTCCTATCACATGCATCACGAAATAGAACTTGCAAAATAACATGGGATTCAAGGACGTGGCCGGAATAAATCTACACCTCCGCGTGATCCACCCCACCGTTAACTCCCCTCTTCCTCCCCTCGCTCACCGAAGCAACATAACAGAAAAGACTAGGGTCTCCACTATCGGGAAATCATGAGTAAATGTGCTTGAGTAGTGGATGGTGCTCACCTTTCGCTTTTGGCAACCCTAGTTGAGAATCTCCACCGCCGAGAAATTCGTCCACGGACTCGCCAAGAAACCAACGCATCGATGACCAAGAGCAGTAGAGAGAAACAATGAGGAATGTGGAAGAGGGGGTGGTGTGATCCCTAAATCGTTTCATGTAGCGTAGAGTTAATGATGCACGCCAATTTCCGATATGAGATTTATTTTGTAGGCGAAGGTTTCCGGTGAGCAGCGTTAAGGAGTTGACCGATTTTATGTGGTCCCGGTCTATCATGAGCAAAGTGGTTGGACTCGCACGCCGGAAAATAATAATTATTTTGCCCTATGCTTCGACCCCGCTTCTCAACCGCACGTTCAGTCCCCACCATAGGATCCTGATTAGAGGGCGTGCTAGTCGTTCGGTGCTAAGACTAAAATCCTAATGTTTGCCAAATAGTTTTTGCGAAACCATATACGTGTACATGAATTAAAATTCGGATGCGAGGTCTTGATAAGTTGTTAGGTCAGGATATTATAGTCGCACATCGGATAATTTGTAGCATTAGAGAATCTACAGTCGGGCACCTCAAACACACTTATACGCCCGGCGGGCGGTTCGTCACCGACCGGTAAAATGACTCGAATGGACATCTCATACCGGTCCTAAATGGCCGGGATGACTGATGCCGCTCATATCTATTCCAAATCATAGGCGAATATCGGGATGCCCGAGCGTGCTGAGCGCGTTAGCCATGTCAGATCCAGCCCATGCTGACCCACCACAAACCCACATATATTCGCTCCGCGGACCAAACCCTGGCCACTCCATTCCG
Source organism: Aegilops bicornis (assembly GCA_021605145.1). NCBI lineage: Eukaryota > Viridiplantae > Streptophyta > Magnoliopsida > Poales > Poaceae > Aegilops > Aegilops bicornis. The sequence continues at coordinate 601,162,025 of CM038674.1, read as the reverse complement.
CTCTGCCTCTAAACACCCATCCAGTGATCTCTGGCATCACGGGGCAGCGGATCTGAGTCCACCGTCACCCGATCTAGCGACTGGGACCTCATCCTAGTCACACCCAAAGAGAAGATGGTCTTCTGCATTGTGCGCCACCACGGCCGCGAGGAGAATGCTCAATAGCTGCCGGACTCGATCTGGTGGGAATTCATAGCGTCCCCTCAAATGGCACTTCGATCCGACGAGGCTTGTAGCCGCTGCCTCAATGGATGTGGTCCGGTCCGTCTAGCATCCCAAAGCCGTAGCGGATGTGATGCCCTTCGTTGGCCCGTCGACTCGGAGGTCCCCCGTCGCCCATCTGCTGAGGCAATGGCGAGGTGTGTCCGTCGTGCAAGGAAGAGGGAGGAGGAGGCCGCGGCAGATGTCGGTGAGGCAGAGTCACACTCTCCGGTATCAGTACGGGTGGACGCCAACCCCTGGCGCCACAACCGTGTTGTGGTGGACATGTAGGGCTCCAACTACGATGGATACATCGCCAACCTCACATCGACCAGTGACGTGCAGACTATGGGCTCCGATGAGGAAGAGTAAGGCATGGGATACGGCGGCGCCTCGAGTGTCGTGAGCCGGTGCGTGTCCCATGTCCTCCTCTATTTCGCCGGCGACCGCACCTACACTCCAAGGGGCGCAGTCGGCTGCCTAACATGGACAGGGCGGAGCCGGATGAGCTCCGCTCAAGATTAGGATTCATGTTGCATGTAATTGTATGGATTTGGGGATTTGTAATTTGTATCCGGTTGTGGAAATGATAATTTGAGATGTGACCGGTCACAAACCATGTATATGCTCCTAAGTGTCATGATTCAAGGTATCTATATATGATTCAATGTTGGAATTCATCAATTATAATGCATTAGGGTATGCTATGTCTCAGTCGACTAAAACTTAATCAAGTCTCAGTCAAGTGATAATTGTGGAAAATATAGGATGGATGAATATTGTATTGTCCTGACCCTCATAGGGGTATATATAGAGTACAACGTAGAAGAGGCTTGGAGTACAAGGCAAGATATTGTATATTTAAACTAAGTCTATCTTCATCTCCTTATCTCTAGCTAATCACATTTATACTTCTAACATTCCCCTCGATTAAGCGGGAGTGAAGCGGACGATTACGACTGAATTTGAAGTCTTGCTCTTTTGTTGTCTTCTCCGTTGCGCCATCATCAACTGCGTCTCTGATGGGTCGGCAGTTAGGGCGGTGACTGCGTCCCCTTCTGGTGCCCTCCTGCCTTCTCCTCTCTTCCCTCACGCAGTCACAGCGGGAGTGGCGTGAACACTGGTTACGACGCGGATGCTGTTGACTGGAGTTGTTGCCGATATGTTGTTGTAGACGTAGTCATTAATGTCGAGGTAGCCGACCATGGTGATGTAGCCATGGCCGAGGTAGTCGTGGTCGTCGTGGATGATGAAGCCGCACAAAGCCGGAGGCGCAAAAAATGCGCTATGACGGAGCTGCAGACATGGACGGTGCACCTTGCAGATGTCAGAGGGTGTCGTCGGCGATGAATCCACCGGTTTTGCCAAGACCGGAGGAAGGCCATCGAGCACACATCGGCTTTGCCAGAACCGTGTGGCCGTGCTGGGGTCGTCACTGTAGTGACGCCTTGTCGATGCAGTCGTGCCGTCGTGAATGACGCGGTCGATGCTGTCGTCGTGACGCGGTCATTGCCGTCATCGAGGTCGCGTCTTGCAGAAAAATCTGTCAGAGGACGCTAGTTGTCCATCTTGTGGACGAGGCGGCGGCGGTGTGTTGACGAAGTTGTTGATGAAGACCTGAGTGAATTGCAAAAAACATCAGACACTTCAGGCAAGGTTTGCAGAAACCACAAGTCTCCGAAATTGTGCCAAAAACCACTAATTTTTTGTCTAATTTTTTGCAAAAAACACTAGTTGACGGCTTAGACCGTTTTGAGCATGATTATGACATGTGGATCCCGCAAAAGATTACGTGGCGTAATGGTTCAGACTAGACGTCGTTAGACTTTTTGTTTGCAAAAAACTCCTTTCATAAGAAACAAATAGCCAACTCCCATATGTTAAAAAGAAAAACTGATCAACTCCCATGGTCGTGCCCGTGCTCTCAGGCGCCCCGCCGCCGGCAACCTGCCCTCGCTGTCGGCCAGGCCTCGCGCACACCGCCACCATGCACTCCCCGGCTCCGGCCTCCTTCCCCTTCCACGCGCCGGATCCGGCAGAATCCGGCCGAGAAAACGAGCCGCCGCCGCCCATTGGCAGTCCCCGTTGACGGCCGCCACCTCGCGTACCCCCGCCGCCGGCAGGTCTGCACTCGCCGCCGCCCCTCCCTCCCCGGCTCCGACCTCCTCTCCCTTCCACGCACCGGATTCGACGGAATCCGGTCGGAAAAACAAGCCGCCGCCGCTCCGCCACGACAATGGACCTCGCCGTCGCGCCCGTCCCTCTCAGCCACCTCACGGAATTCGATCGCGTCATGGAGGTCAAGCACGACGTCGAGGGTGGGGACTCAGGCCGCGCCGCTGCAGATCCTTTTGCTCCCGGCCTTGCAAGTCGCGCCGCCGCCAACCGCCGTCGCCGAGCACATGCATGGCTGCATGCAGTGCCCCGCGCGATTCGGGCGCAGGTGAGGCAGCTGGCTGGAGTCCCGGGGCGCCGCGCGTCCTTGTCTTCTCTCGGCGCGCGGTGTGCTGTCGATGCCTTGGAAGGCTCAACGCAGGTGGCGGCGTTGATACGTTGCAGATTGGATCTTGCTTGCATAGACTCGCGCACATAGAGCGCACGGATCGTGCCGTGCGCCGCCGTATGCACCGATTTTGCACTGATTTTCACCGGAGATTTGAGGGTCGTGAGGATCTAATCTAGGGATTTTATTTGTGGCTAATTGTATCTAATCTACGAATTGAAATTTTTCGAAATTGGGATCTAATCTAGTCTAAGGAACCGATCCGATCTTTGATCGATACCGGGTGCCGCACCCCCGGGGAGAGGAAATTAATCTCCCCAGGGGCAGCGTGCTGCGGAAGTGGTGAAAGGTTCTAGGATCGGTGTTGTTGGACAAATCGCTCTAATATCATGTGGAAAATATAGGATGGATGAATATTGTATTGTCCTGACCCTCATAGGGGTATATATAGAGTACAACGTAGAAGAGGCTTGGAGTACAAGGCAAGATATTGTGTATTTAAACTAAATCTATCTTCATCTCCTTATCTGTAGCTAATCACATTTATACTTCTAACAATAATATGTAAGAAAAAGAAAAAAAATCTGAAAAATAATAATTTGCAAGATCTCACCAGTATCTTGACATTTAGCAACACTGAATGCATTATTCATGGAGGTTCGTAACCAAGAAGTAGGTACCATCCATTATTATAATCATAATCTCTATAACCCATCCCAGATCTCCTCCTCTGTCGCCATCGGCCTTCCAGGCTCCGGTAGCTACGGCATGTATGCTGATGATGATGTGTTTGACCTGCAGTTTTTGTGAAGGCTCTCAGGCAAGTGCTGCTGATGCGGCTGCAGAGTGGATGAGCCAGATGTCGACGCCGATGCCCACGATGGCGCGTCCGTGGTCGGGAGGTTGAGCCTGGCGCGGTGGCCGCGGAATTCGAGAGCCGCGACGTCGTAGGCGCGCGCAACCTCGGTGGCGGTGTCAAAGGTGCCGAGCCACTTGCGCACAGCATGGTGTGGGTCGCGGAGCTCCGCCGCCTATATACCCCACGGCCGCCGACACACGCCCTTGAACTTGCTCCCTCTCCTCCTTCGCGTGATCTTTCACACGCCGCCATCCTTTACCAAGCTCGCGGCGGAGTACCCTTCCCCCTCGCTGCTGGAGCCAGCCACGCCGACGCCGCACCGAGCGCACCCAGCAGCTGCAGCACGCGTCCCCGCGGCCGGAGTGGCAGCAAAGAGCGTCGTTGAAGGCTCGAGGTGCAGCGTGCGGGCGACGGTGACAGTGTGTGCGGACACGACGGAGATGAGGGCGCTGAGGAAGAGGGAGTTCTCCTGCTCGGAGTTCGGGAGCTGGAACCCGCCGCCGCCGCGGCGCTCCAGCCTCGGCACCATGACGTGCACTCGTGCAGCTCAGCTGTGACGTACCGTACGTACGTGGTCAGATCGGCGTCTCAGAAAGTTTTGCTTTCATGTGCTGTCTGGTTGACCTATTCTCATCGATGTGTTTAAGGTAGTCTTTTTTTAAAATCGTGTTTAAGGTAGTCTTACGCCGTGCCTTTACAGTACTCCTGTAGTATAGAAAGTTTGTCGCCGCGCGCAATTTTAAAGGACGAGCTTCTGGACACGTTCTTGTACTGGGAACGGAGGTGTGGAAAAAACTGGAGAGCCAGTGTGGATAGGGCGGGATGGATGATTAAGCAGATGCACACTGTTTTTTTTAAGCATCAGTACAGACATAAGCGTTCATATACACACGCATACACTCATCCCTATAAACGCATACACGCATACCCTATCCCTATGAGCACCTCCGAGAGACCTATGCACACTGTTGACGGCTGTTTACAACTGTTCACACACATTATGCTGTCAATTTTCCTTATTTAGCGAAAGACCGTTTGATAATATGTGGTGATTTTGACCAAAGTACAATGATGAACATGGTTTCACAAGTATCTAATATAAATACTCCCTCCGTTCCATAATATAAGAGCGTTTTTGACACTAGTTTAGTATAAAAAGCGAGTAGTAAATAAAAATATATTAAAAATTCCAACAATTCTAAAATTTTAGGTTATCAAATTCTAGTCGAATGTTCTACTCACATGTGAAGTTTCACGAAGAAATGACCACTATAGTATCTTAGCGAAGCTGTTGCTTTTGCTTTGTTTGCTATGTCTGTTTGTGTTGAGTTTCTATTCGTATGTTGAACTTGTTTCAGGCTGTATGTGGCCTGAGGTCCCGTGTCTGAATTATGTGACCATTTACGTTAGATGGGATTTCTACTCCGTGCTAGTTCTAGTTTCTAATTCTAGTCCTAGTGGAAGAGTAGAAGCTATTTATTCACCTTTTTTTATTTATAATGAGTGTGCGTGGAGCCATGTTCTAAAAATCCGTGCCCGTGATTTTGAAATACTCTTACCTCAGAGGTGGTGAACACTAAACACTGTACTGTGTTAGTAAACAGAAACACGTCTTGCATTTTATTTCAGAAAAGAAGCTAATACGTCGGTGATAAAAGAAAAAAAAAGGAGGGCGCTAGCCAAAAGTGGAACGAGCCCTGCGTCCTCGCTCTTCTGTCGAAGACTTTGACCCCAACTTGTTTAGGATGAATGGAATATTTAGAGCTCCCAGCGGCATGGGGTGTGAAAGCGAAACAGCTTGTTCATTTGTACATGCATCGAAAGGCAAAGCTTTCACACATGCCTATAGTATAATCCGCCAAATGCCTGGTTCTCAGATGTAGATGGACAAACGCTACCACTTGGTCGTAAAATATCAAAGGCCTGAATCTTGATCCATTTCGCGTATGCGGTAGCTGGGCCGACCCAGCGTCGACCTGAGTAGACAAGCTAGAGTTGCGGAAATTCGCACGGGCATGCAGGTGTGGAAGCACACGTCAGCCAAGTCTTGTCTAGCAGTTCAATTGCCTCGTGATTCGTGAAATAGTTGAATCTCATACGAGAGCACAACAAGTTTTAAGTTTCAGTAATTGAAACTTATGATTTTTCATATGAAACTACGATTTTCTTGCTTGGCTCTTACCAATTTTCATAGATAAGATTTTAAGACTTCTTTTGTCAGTTGTAGGCACAAAAATCGTGATTTTATCGGTTGAAACTTAACATTTGTTTTCAAAATTCATCAATACATATTCTAAATGGACCATATTTGAAAGCACTCATCACAAGAAACACGAATATGAAAACAGAACTTAATTTGGATTTTTTTATTCAAAAGATATGAAAGTTTGAAAATCGAAAGACCCGCTCCGGCTCAAGTTCTCTCTAAAATCAGAAATGTCGTGTGTGCTATTGTGCTCTTTTTTTTATGTAAGGTGTCGGGGATATACCCCGCGGAGTAAACCGGCCGGAAGCATAACCCGGCCGGACTTGACGACTCACTAATGACCCGTCCTGGCTGGACGACATACTAAGTGACCCGCCCGATCCTGGCGACTTATGGGTGACCTGGTAAGCGGATCAGAGGAGCGACAAGACCCGGGGGCCCAGGAGGCTCAAGGCCCAGAAGGCCGGCTTACGTTATGGTAGGCCGGCTTAAGAGGAAAGGCGTGAGGAATATCTTCCCTACAAGGAATCAAGACCCGGACTTGTATCCGCTTGTAGTAGAAGATAGTCTAGTCCTAGTCCTACTAGGACTCCACATGTAACCCGCCCCTCTAACTTATATAAAGAGGGGCAGGGCTTCCCAAAAAGGGACGAAGCAACTGTTGGGGAACGTTGCAGAAAATTAAAATTTTTCCTACGGTTTCACCAAGATCCATCTATGAGTTCATCTAAGCAACGAGTCATGGGAGAGAGACTGCATCTACATACCACTTGTAGATCGCGTGCGTAAGCGTTCACTAGAACATGGATGATGGAGTCGTACTCGCCGTGATCCAAATCACCGACGACCGAGTGCCGAAAGGACGGCACCTCCGCGTTCAACACACGTACGGAGCAGATGACGTCTCCTCCTTCTTGATCCAGCAAGGGGGAAGGAGAGGTTGAAGAAGATGGCTCCAGCAGCAAGACGACGTGGTGGTGGTGGAGCAGCAAGATTCTACAGGGCTTCTCGCCAAGCTCGTGAAGGAGGAGGAAGAGGTGTAGCAGGGGAGGAGGCGCCAAAACTTCAGTGCGGCTGCCCCTCTCCCTCCCTTTATATAGGCCCAGGCGCCGCCCCTGAGATCTAATCTCCTGGGGGCGGCCAAGGGGTGGAGTGCCCCCAAGGCAGTGGGCGCCCCACCCTAGGGTTTCAACCCTAGGCGCAGGTGGGCCAAGGGGGGCGCACCAGCCCACTATGGGCTGGTTCCCCTCCCCACTTCAGCCCATGGGGCCCTCCGGGATGGGTGGCCCCACCCGGTGGACCCCCGGTACCCTTCCGGTGGTCCCGGTACAATACCGGGTGACCTCGAAACTTTTCCGATGGCCGAATCAACACTTCCTATATATAATTTTTTACCTCCGGACCATTCCGGAACTCCTCGTGACGTCCGGGATCTCATTCGGGACTCCGAACAACATTCGGTTTACTGTATACTCATATTCATACAACCCTAGCGTCACCGAACCTTAAGTGTGTAGACCCTACGGGTTCGGGAGACACGTAGACATGACCGAGACGTCTCTCGAGCAATAACCAACAGCGGGATCTGGATACCCATGTTGGCTCCACATGCTCCTCGATGATCTCATCGAATGAACCACGATGTCGAGGATTCAAACAACCCGTATACAATTCCCTTTGTCAATCGGTATGTTACTTGCCCGAGATTCGATCGTCGGTATCCCAATACCTCGTTCAATCTCGTTACGGCAAGTCACTTTACTCAGATCAGTAATGCATGATCCCGTGACCGGACACTTGGTCACTTTGAGCTCATTATGATGATGCACTACCGAGTGGGCCCAGTGATACCTCTCCGTAACACGGAGTGACAAATCCAGCCTCAATCCGTGTCAACCCAATGACACTTTCGGAGATACCTGTAGTGTACCTTTATAGTCACCCTGTTACGTTGTGACGTTTGGTACACCCAAAGCACTCCTACGGTATCCGGAGTTACACGATCTCATGGTCTAAGGAAGAGATACTTGACATTGGAAAAGCTCTAGCAAAACGAACTACACGATCTTGTGCTATGCTTAGGATTGGGTCTTGTCCATCACATCATTCTCCTAATGATGTGATCCCGTTATCATTGACATCCAATGTCCATAGTCGAAACCATGACTATCTATTGATCAACGAGCTAGTCAACTAGAGGCTCACTAGGGACATATTGTGGTCTATGTATTCACACGTGTATTACGATTTCCGGATAATACAATTATAGCATGAATAAAAGACAATTATCATGAACAAGGAAATATAATAATAATCCTTTTATTATTGCCTCTAGGGCATATTTCCAACAGTCTCCCACTTGCACTAGAGTCAATAATCTAGTTACATTGTGATGAATCGAAAACCCATAGAGTTATGGTGTTGATCATGTTTTGCCAAGGAAGTGATTTAGTCAACGGATCTGCGACATTCAGATCCGTATGCACTTTGCAAATTTCTATGTCTCCATCTTGAACATTTTCACGGATGGAGTTGAAGCGACGCTTGATGTGCCTAGTCTTCTTGTGAAACCTGGGCTCCTTGGCAAGTGCAATAGCTCCAGTGTTGTCACGGAAGAGTTTGATCGGCCCCGACGCATTGGGTATGACTCCTAGGTCGGTGATGAACTCCTTCACCCATATTGCTTCATGTGCTGCCTCCGAGGCTGCCATGTACTCCGCTTCACATGTATATCTCGCCACGACGCTCTGCTTGCAGTACCGCACTACCATCGCTTCCACCATTCAACATATACACGTATCCGGTTTGTGACTTAGAGTCATCCAGATCTGTGTCGAAGCTAAGCGTCGACGTAACCCTTCTGACGAGCTCTTCGTCACCTCCATAAACGAAACATGTCCTTTGTCCTTTTCGTGTACTTCAGGATATTATTGACCGCTGTCCGGTGTTCCTTGCGGGATTACTTTGGTACCTTCCTACCAAACTTACGGCAAGGTTTACATCAGGTGCAGTACACAGCATGGCATACATAATAGAACCTATGGCCGAGGCATAGGGGATGACGCTCATCTCTTCTTTATCTTTTGTTGTGGTCGGGCATTGAGCCGAGCTCAATCTCACACCTTGTAGTACAGGCAAGAACCCTTTCTTGGACTGATCCATTTTGAACTTCTTCAAAATCTTATCAAGGTATGTGCTTTGTGAAAGACCTATGAGGCGTCTTGATCTATCTCTATAGATCTTGATGCCTAATATATAAGCAGCTTCTCCAAGGTCCTTCATTGAAAAACTTTTATTCAAGTAGGCCTTAATGCTGTCCAAGAGTTCTATATCATTTCCCATCAAAAGTATGTCATCTACATATAATATGAGAAATGCTACAGAGCTACCACTCACTTTCTTGTAAACGCAGGCTTCTACATAAGTCTCAAGATAAACCCAAACGCTTTGATCATCTCATCAAAGCGAATGTTCCAACTCCGAGATGCTCGCACCAGCCCATAAATGGATCGCTGGAGCTTGCATACTTTGTTAGCATTCTTAGGATCGACAAAACCTTCCGGCTGCATCATATACAGCTCTTCCTTAAGATAACCGTTAAGGAACGCTGTTTTGACGTCCATCTGCCATATCTCATAATCATAGTATGCGGCAATTGCTAACATGATTCGGACGGACTTAAGCTTCGCCACGGAGAGAAAGTCTCATCATAGTCAATCCCTTGAACTTGCCGATAACCCTTAGCGACAAGTCGAGCTTTATAGATGGTGACATTACCATCCGCGTCCGTCTTCTTCTTAAAGATCCATTTGTTTTCTATCGCCGCCGATCATCGGGCAAGTCTGTCAAAGTCCATACTTTGTTTTCATACATGGATCCTATCTCGGATTGCATGGCTTCAAGCCATTTGTTGGAATCCGGGCCCGCCATCGCTTCTTCATAGTTCAAGGTTCACCGCTGTCTAACAACATGATTTCCGGTGACAGGGTTGCCATACCACTCTGGTGTGGAACGTGTCCTTGTGGACCCACGAAGTTCAAGAGCAACTTGATCCGAAGTACCTTGATCATCATCATTAATTTACTCTCCAAGAGGGTGTAGGCACCACAGGAACATTTTCCTGAGCTGCACTACTTTCCGGTTCAAGAGGTAGTACTTCATCGAAGTTCTACTTTCCTCCCACTCACTCCTTTCGAGAGAAACTCTTTTTCCAGAAAGGATCCGTTCTTGGCAACAAAGATCTTGCCTTCGGATCTAAGGTAGAAGGTATACCCAATGGTTTCCTTAGGATATCCTATGAAAACGCATTTTTCCGACTTGGGTTCGAGCTTTTCAGGTTGAAGTTTCTTGACATAAGCATCGCATCCCCAAACTTTTAGAAACAACAGCTTAGGTTTCTTCCCAAACCACAATTCATATGGTGTCGTCTCAACGGATTTAGACGGTGCCCTATTTAAAGTGAATGTAGCTGTCTCTAGAGCGTATCCCCAAAATGATAGCGGTAAATCGGTAAGAGACATCATAGATCGCACCATGTCCAATAGAGTGCAATTACGACGTTCGGACACACCATTACGCTGAGGTGTTCCAGGCAGCGTGAGTTGTGAAACGATTCCACATTTCCTTAAGTGTGTACCAAATTCGTGACTTAAATATTCTCCTCCACGATCTGATCGTAAGAACTTTATTTTTCGATCACGTTGATTCTCTACCTCATTCTGAAATTCCTTGAACTTTTCAAAGGTCTCAGACTTGTGTTTCATCAAGTAGACATACCCATATCTACTTAAGTCGTGTGAGAGTGAGAACATAACGATATCCTCCATGAGCCTCAACGCTCATTGGACCGCACACATCGGTATGTATGATTTCCAATAAGTTGGTTGCTCGCTCCATTGTTCCGGAGAACGGAGTCTTGGTCATTTTGCCCATAAGGCATGGTTCGCATGTGTCAAATGACTCATAATCGAGAGACTCTAAAAGTCCATCAGAATGGAGCTTCTTCATGCGCTTGACACCAATGTGACCAAGGCGGCAGTGCCACAAGTGTGTGGGACTATCGTTATCAACTTTACATCTTTTGGTATTCACACTATGAATATGTGTAATATTACGTTCGAGATTCATTAATAATAAACCATTGACCATCGGAGCATGACCATAAAACATATCTCTCATATAAATGGAACAACCATTATTCTCGGATTTAAATGAGTAGCCATCTCGCATTAAACGATATCCCGATACAATGTTCATGCTCAAACTTGACACTAAATAACAATTATTGAGGTTTAAAACTAATCCCGTAGGTAAATGTAGAGGTAGCGTGCGGCAGCGATCACATCGACCTTGGAACCATTCCCGACGCCAAGATCGTCACCTCGCCCTTCGCCAGCCTCCGTTTATTCCGCAGCTCCTCTGTGAGTTACAAGTATGAGCAACGGCACCGTATCAAATACCCGGAGTTACTACGAGTACTGGTAAGGTACACATCAATTACATGTATATCAAATATACCTTTAGTGTTGCCGGCCTTCTTGTCCGCTAAGTATTTGGGGCAGTTCCGCTTCGGTGGCCCTTCCCTTTGCAATAAAAGCACTCTGTCTCAGGTTTGGGTCCATTCTTTGACTTCTTCCCGGCAACTTGCTTACCGGGCGCGGCAACATCCTTGCCGTCCTTCTTGAAGTTCTTCTTACCCTTGCCCTTTTTGAACTTAGTGGTTTTATTGACCATCAACACTTGATGTTCTTTCTTGATTTCAACCTCTCACGACTTCAGCATTGAGAATACTTCGGGAATGGTCTTCACCATCCCCTGCATATTGTAGTTCATCACAAAGCTCTTGTAGCTTGGTGGAGCGATCAAGGATTCTGTCAATGACCGCCTCGTCAGGAGGTTAATGTCCGCTTGGGACAAAGCGGTTGTGCAACCTGTACATTTTGAGTATGTGCTCATGTCGTAACTGTTTTCCTCCATTTACAACTATAGAACTTGTCGGAGACTTCATATCTCTCGACCGGGCATGAGCTTGGAAAACCATTTTCAGCTCCTCGAACATCTCATATGCTCTGTGTTGCTCAAAACGCTTTTGGAGCCCCGGTTCTAAGCTGTAAAGCATGCCGCATCGAACGAGGGAGTAATCATCAAGACGAGACTGCCAAGCATTCATAATGTCTTGGTTCTCTCGATGGGTGCATCACCTAGCGGTGCTTCTAGGACATATTGTTTCTTGGCTGCTATGAGGATTATCCTCAGGTTCCGGACCCAGTCCGAATAGTTGCTGCCATCATCTTTCAGCTTGGTTTTCTCTAGGAACGCGTTGAAGTTCATGGTGACATGAGCGTTGGCCATTTGATCTACAAGATATTTTGCAAAGATTTTAGACTAATGTTCATGATAATTAAGTTCATCTAATCAAATTATTTAATGAACTCCCACTCAGATTTGACATCCCTCTAGTCATCTAAGTGTTACATGATCCGAGTCGACTAGGCCGTGTCCGATCATCACGTGAGACGGACTAGTCATCGTCGGTGAACATATCCATGTTGATCGTATCTTCCATACGACTCATGTTCGACCTTTCGGTCTCTTGTGTTCCGAGGCCATGTCTGTACATGCTAGGCTCGTCAAGTTAACCCTAAGTGTTTATGCATGTGTAAAACTGTCTTACACCCGTTGTATGTGAACGTAAGGATCTATCACACCCGATCATCACGTGGTGCTTCAAAACGACGAACTTTAGTAACGGTGCGCAGTTAGGGGCAACACTTTCTTGAAATTATTATAAGGGATCATCTTATTTACTACCGTCGTTCTAAGTAAACAAGATGCATAAAACATAATAAACATCACATGCAATTATATAAAGTAGTGACATGATATGGCCAATATCATATAGCTCCTTTGATCTTCATCTTCGGGCTCCATGATCATCTTGTCACCGCATGACACCATGATCTCCATCATCGTGTCTCCATGAAGTTGCTCGCCAACTATTACTTCTACTACTATGGCTAACACGTTTAGCGATAAAGTAAAGTAATTTACATGGCATTGAATCAATGACACGCAGGTCATACAATAATTAAGACAACTCCTATGGCTCCTGCCGGTTGTCATACTCATCGACATGCAAGTCGTGATTCCTATTACAAGAACATGATCTCATACATCACAATATATCATTCATCATTCATCACAACTTCTGGCTATATCACATCACATGAAAATTGCTGCAAAAACAAGTTAGACGTCCTCTAATTGTTGTTGCATCTTTTACGTGGCTGCAATTGGGTTCTAGCAAGAACATTTTCTTACCTACGAATAACCACAACGTGATTTTGTCAACTTCTATTTACCCTTCATAAGGACCCTTTTCATCTAATCCGCTCCAACTAAAGTAGGAGACACAGACACCGCTAGCCACCTTATGCAACTAGTGCATGTCACCGGTGGAACCTGTCTCACGTAAGCGCATATGTAAGGTCGGTCCGGGCCGCTTCATCCCACAATACCGCTGAAGCAAGAAAAGACTAGTAGCGGCAAGCAAGTTGACAAGATCTCGCCCACAACAAAATTGTGTTCTACTCGTGCAATAGAGAACTACGCATAGACCTAGCTCATGATGCCACCGTTGGGGAACGTTGCAGAAAATTAAAATTTTTCCTACGGTTTCACCAAGATCCATCTATGAGTTCATCTAAGCAACGAGTCATGGGAGAGAGATTGCATCTACATACCACTTGTAGATCGCGTGCAGAAGCGTTCACTAGAACGTGGATGATGGAGTCGTACTCGCCGTGATTCAAATCACCGATGAACGAGTGCCGAAAGGACGGCACCTCCGCGTTCAACACACGTACGGAGCGGATGACGTCTCCTCCTTCTTGATCCAGCAAGGGGGAAGGAGAGGTTAAAGAAGATGGCTCCAGCAGCAGCACGACGGCGTGGTGGTGGTGGAGCAGCAGTACTCCGGCAGGGCTTCGCCAAGCTCGTGACGGAGGAGGAAGAGATAGCAGGGGAGGAGGCGCCAGAACTTCAGTGCGGCTGCCTCTCCCCCTCCCTTTATATAGGCCCTGGGGCGCCGCCCTGGAGATCTAATCTCCCGGGGTGGCGGCGGCCAAGGGGTGGAGTGCCCCCAAGGCAAGTGGGCGCCCCACCCTAGGGTTTCAACCCTAGGCACAGGGGTGGGCCATAGGCGCACCAGCCCACTATGGGCTGGTTCCCCTCCCCACTTCAGCCCATGGGGCCCTCCAGGATGGGTGGCCCCACCCGGTGGACCCCCGGGACCCTTCCGATGGTCCCGGTACAATACCGGGTGACCCCGAAACTTTCCCGATGGCTGAATCAACACTTCCTATATATAATTCTTTACCTCCGGACCATTACGGAACTCCTCGTGACGTCCGGGATCTCATCCGGGACTCCGAACAACATTCGGTTTACTGCATACTCATATTCATACAACCCTAGCGTCACCGAACCTTAAGTGTGTAGACCCTACGGGTTCGGGAGACACGTAGACATGACCGAGACGACTCTAGGGCAATAACCAACAGCGGGATCTGGCTACCCATGTTGGCTCCCACATGCTCCTCGATGATCTCATCGGATGATCCACGATGTCGAGGATTCAAACAACCCCGTATACAATTCCCTTTGTCAATCGGTATGTTACTTGCCCGAGATTCGATCGTCGGTATCACAATACCTCGTTCAATCTCGTTACTGGCAATTCACTTTACTCGTACCGTAATGCATGATCCCGTGACCAGACACTTGGTCACTTTGAGCTCATTATGATGATGCACTACCGAGTGGGCCCAGTGATACCTCTCCGTAACACGGAGTGACAAATCCTAGTCTCGATCCGTGTCAACCCAACAGACACTTTCGGTGATACCTGTAGTGTACCTTTATAGTCACCCTGTTACGTTGTGACGTTTGGTACACCCAAAGCACTCCTACGGTATCCGGGAGTTACACGATCTCATGGTCTAAGGAAGAGATACTTGACATTGGAAAAGCTCTAGCAAAACGAACTACACGATCTTGTGCTATGCTTAGGATTGGGTCTTGTCCATCACATCATTCTCCTAATGATGTGATCCCGTTATCATTGACATCCAATGTCCATAGTCAGGAAACCATGACTATCTATTGATCAACGAGCTAGTCAACTAGAGGCTCACTAGGGACATATTGTGGTCTATGTATTCACACGTGTATTATGATTTCCGAATAATATAATTATAGCATGAATAAAAGACAATTATTATGAACAAGGAAATATAATAATAATCCTTTTATTATTGCCTCTAGGGCATATTTCCAACAGCAACAAGAAACAATATCTAGGGCTAGACACAAGGAGGAGATCCGGCTTACGGCGACTTCCTCATGAGCATAATGAGACCTAGCCTCAAACAGCATGTAGGGCTATTACCGGATGATGTTTCCCGGGGCCCGAAGCTGTCTAAACCCTTGTATTGCGTGTTGATCCGTCCTGCGTCTCTCGTCCCACTCAATCCCTCTCAAGCTACCACATAGATGTGTTGGCCTCGCGACTAAGTCCTGCAGTAAGGACATCTGCCGTGTCAATTCCACGACAGTTGGCGCCCACCGTGGGGCCTGCGCATGGTGGTGTTGAGTTCTTGAAGGGATCTTTTTTAGGGTTCGAGAAGTTTGCAATTTTCCAGTTCAACAAAGGCCGGCGTGGAAAAGTTCACATCAATGATGAGTTCATCAGTCAAGATTAAATGAAGTATTCTACGGCGACGGATATGAGATTGAGATTGTTTTAGGGTTACATGTTGTGCGGCCGCCTCACACGCCGTGGTAATCCGCCGAGTCCGAGTTGAGGTTTTCTGCAGGAGGCGGTTTATCTACCACGTTCTCTGAGGCCGACGGAAGTTCACGCGATCCGTCCTACCGCAGGTTCCGCCGAGTTGTCGTAAGCACGACTCTTGGTCCGTTTACCCGTGAAAAATCCCTAAAGGCTGCAGCAGTCCTGGCTGTTCCGACGCGTTGCAATTGCTGCTCCGTACGCAGCGCCCATATAACCTGCCGCTCACAAGAGAGTTAAGTCCCGAAGCAAGCATTGATCTACCGCTGCTGCTTTATGTGTGAAGATCAAAGTCAAATCATCAGCTATTATTCCAGTATGTACTACGTACAAGGTATATCACCACCATCACCTTGAGCCGCCTCTTCTTGCTGTGTCGCAAAGGCCTTTTCAGCTGTAGGCAGGCCTCAAACTGCTTGGCCGGGTGTCAACTACGACCTTGATCCAATGGACTTCGCCGCCGCCTTCTTCCGGCGTTGGCCTCCAGCGGCTGTTTCGAGCCGCCTCGCACCACCTCTTGCAGGAGCTCCATTGCTGAGTCGTCCCGGCCAAGCAATCTTGCCCCAGCTTTGCTCGTTCTATGAACTGCCACACACCGAGTCGCCTTCAGGGACCTAATGGCCGGCGCACCATTTTCCTCGCTAGCATCGCTTCTGAGTCGCCATCGTGAGTCGTCGCCTCCGAGCCTCAAGTTTCCGACTCTTGTGGTTTCAATTGCCCGGCTGTAAACTGCAGTTCGTGCCTCACCCCGTTGGCCATACTCCACGGTCAAATCTACAAGCTGGCACGACTTGCTTTCAAATCGCCAAAATCAGTGGAATACAATTGGATACTATATTTGGAAGTGGCCAAAGATTACATCGATTTCCTTAGTGATCATGGAGGGACCTGTACTGTGGAAAGTTATTTTTCTGAAAAGCCAAACGAAAGTTCAATCAGTGATCAAAGACTTGGACAAATCTTTTGCCATGATTGTCGTTCACGTGAGCATCAAATCCCATTGGTCAGACCTTGTCAACGCTACGGCTCCTCCCCGAGTCAGTTCTGACCAAACGACTTGCAATCAAATCACCGGATTCTGCCGTCGCTCCATGTATCAAACAAAGCAGTCTCAGATCAATACAACTTCTGTTAAGGCCAGCTACACAGGGGAATCTAATGACAGAAGTATCCAGGTGTAGACTGGTTAAACAAGCCTAATCATGCACTACTAGCTCACGTGGTGAAGCAATTCCAACATCCACTACTAATTGTACTGCTCACGAGAGTACTACATGAGGACCATTAGTACCATGTACATTGGAAAAATCATCAGGACGCGCACCAAGCATCATCCAGCATCAGTGTACGCGTTTGTCTGACAAAAAATGCCAGGACAATTGCCGCACCTTGGGCTACCAGTTGCCATCTCCACGACTGTGCATTGAGCCGCCGACGCCTTTACTGGTTTCCGCTTTTGAACCGCCCGCCGCGATTTAAGCCTGAGCTGTACCTGTCGTGCGATGAGCCGCCGGGGCTGCGTTGATTCGCCTCTGCTGTGTTGACCCGCCATGGGTTGCCGGTCTATCTGAGCCGTTTTCCGTTGCATTGAATGGATCATCGGCCATCCGAACAAATCAGGTGATATCCGTCTAAAATTATTTTCTTAGCGCATATTGTTTTTTGTCAAAAAAACAATCACTTTGGTATGTACACCTTTATGTGCAGGACAATGATTCATCATAAAGATGATGTAATGCCATATTCATGGAGTGTGCGGTAGCATCATCATGCAACGACATCGGCGACCGCTTACTGTCAACAGGTAGGCGCAAGCCGCCGCCCCTGCGGTCTGATCTACATTAACGCGCCAGCCGATTCACACGTCTGTGCCGGCTTACAATGTGACGGGCGACTTACCCGTCCACCCCCTGGCCGACTCGGCGTCTGAGTGGCTTACTGCTCCTGCGATTGACTCGCCCGACCGCACCGGCTTACAACGCCACGGCCGGTTCACCCGTGATTAATTTCAGCTTCACCGCGGTGATCATCAACCGCGGTGGGTAACTACTGGCCTGACGCATCAGGACAATTATTCATTACGAATGAGGTGTTATATTATGGGTATGGAGCGAGCGATGGCAATGTTCTGCACCGGGGTTTTGTCCGTGTCATACTGCCCGGTAAATGAATGTGCGCAAAGTCACCATCCTCTGTGGCCCGGTTACATTAACTCGCCCGTCCGCGCCGGCTTACAGTGTCGTGGCCGACTCATATGTTGTCCGGGCGAATCAGGTGATATTCATCCAAGTTTGTGTTATTAACACATATTATTTTTGTTAAAGAACAAGTTTATCTCTGCCTTGGTCTGCAATATTGTTTATGCAGGGCAATTATTTATGGCAAAAAGTGGCATTATACCACGAGATGGAGGCACGCCAACATCTTTGTGCACAGGTGGTTGTTGTTACTCAACGGACTCCCGCACCGGTTTACAGTACCGTGGCCGCCTCTCGCGACCGCGCCGGCTTACAACGCCGTGGCCGTCTCTCGCGACCACGCCGGCTTACAACAAGGAGGGCAACTTACCCGTCCGCACCGACTTACAACGCCACGACCATTTTTATCTGTCTGTGCTGCCTCAGATGTTGCGGTCGTCTTTACCGACCGTCTCTCGCGGCCCGGTCTATATCAACACACCGGGCCACACCTGTCTGCATGAGTTGTTTATTGAGTATGAGCAAGTCACTACTTGGGAAGCCCGGTTTTCTTCCAACAAATTGGAGGCAAAATTATCATGTATTATCAGCTGCTGTCTGCACTGGATGACTCAATGGGCAGGCGCACAAGTCGCCGCCACTGCGTTTTGGTTAATTTCAAACAGCCAGTTGGAAGGAACCATTGGCCGAGTTGTTGACACGGTTCATACGGGATCAATTATAACCCGCAACAGTCACCTCAACCTTCTGTGGATTCACATTGCGTTATCAACGCCAATGATATACATCTTCTGCTATAGTCAAATATGGAGAATCTCAAGCCAACTCTTCGAGTCATCTTGAGACTCGGGGGCTACAATGGTATGGCTCGGCAAAATTAGCGGTTTCAATGGATTCAAGAACTTGGGTTATTGGAGGAAGGTAACCGGTTCCAGAGGCTACCGCTATATTGGTGAAAAATTTAAAGGCCGCCAGAAAATTTCCGGCTTAAAAAAAAGGGGGACTCCGGTTTAAAGTCCGGTTCAAGAGACATCTTTCTCCCACAAGGCACTGACACTCTTAATATCTGGTTTAAAAACCGGTTCAAGGAAAATTTATTTACCGCGAGGCTTTGAAGCTCTCAAATCCGGTTCAAATCCGTCTCAATGTAAATTTATCTCTCACAAAGTTTTGAAGCTTTCAAATCCGGTTTAAACTTCCGGTTCAAAAAGAATTAATCTCTCGCAAGTTCGAGTTTTCAGAAAGATTAAAGGGCGCCAAAAAGAACTTGCTGCCATGATGCGTGGTTCAAACATAGGTATCCTGCCTTATGGCTTATCTTATTATAGTCACTTGGGGGCTTCCTGCTCATCCGGCATAGCTATCAGTACCCTCTTGATCGGCGCAATGCCAAAACTTATATGGTCACTTGGGGGCTTCCTGTTCAAACATAGGTCGTATTCGAACCAAAGAGAACATAGATGTCGATACCCTTTTGATTGGCAAACTGCCGAACCCACTTGGGGGCTTCTTGATCGTATCTGAATCATAGCTCAACCCCTTTGGGAATCGACGTGGATCGTATTCGAATCAGCGTCGCTAAACAACTCTTAAGGTCATTTGGGGGCTTCCTGTTCAAACATAGGTCGTATTCGAACCAAAGAGAACATAGCTGTCGATACCCTCTTGATCGGCATCGCCAACACCACCGGGGGCTATATGATCGTATTCGAATCTTAGCTTAACCCCTTTGGAAAGGTTTACTGATCGTATTCGAATCAGAAGCCTGAATTTTTTTTATAATTGCAAGTATTTGAGTTGTCACAAATATCATATGTGTCGGCTCTTACAGACTTGAGTTATCAACTTCACTGTCCGGGTCACATAAGCCGGCGGTATCATTCAAAGGATCATAAGGATCTTGTGATCTACTTGTGTGCAGGATAAGACTATATTTGGGTGGTTACCCGCCCTGGCTTTTGACATTAAGTCGCCAGGGCATATGTTGTTTGTACTCTGTGTAGGATTTACAGAGCTATGGCTTACATAAATGATCAAGTTCAAGCCCATCATCAAAGATTGAAATTGATGTCTCAAAAGGGTTATTAATTCTTGATTTTCTCAAAGGCTATACACCACCGGGTTACAATGAAAGCGCATCAGCCAAGAGCCGCCAGGTATTTAAACTCCGGATTTACTTGTCAACGATGAGGTATTCAAATCTTGGCTGGATTTTCATGATGATATTGAATGATTGAGGTTTTCATACCGGATTATATTGATCAAATCTTAAATAGCCAACATGGCTGGATTTCTATTGTGATTATCAATAACCAGTGTTATGATTGAGGTTTTCAAAGTCGCTTCAGCGCAATGGCTATTATTTTATCAATGGATATGATTTATTCTACAATGAAAGGAATAGTCCCGAGTCGCTGCAGGCTTACGACCCGGCACTTGAGGGCTACATTATTCAAATTGAGATTACATCGAATATACAAGTCCCATGTCACTGCCAGCATGCACCATGGCACTTGGGGGCTAATGCAAAGTCAATTTTTGTTCAACTTATTGAAGACCCGACTCATCACATTTTAAATGAGCCGGCCCTTGGGGGCTACCAATTGCTCCTGTCAACAATTCAAGGTACACAAATTTTCATCTATTATTGAAGAGATCCACTGCTCAGTTGGTAAAGCACAAAGCTCTCAACCTTGTGGACGTGGGTTCACGCCCCATGATGGGGGTTACATTATATGATGTTCTTTTCAAAGAAGTATATATAAAGTACCAGCTCAATATTATCTTACTGAGCCGGCCCTTGGGGGCTACACGTTGCTGTTCAAATCTACATGATCATATTTATAAAGTCCCTGCTCATTATTGCATAATGACCCGGCCCTTGGAGGCTACACTGGTTGAAGTTTTTATGAGCATAAGGCAATTACAAGTCCCAGGTTGCTGCAAGTATGACAACCCGAAACTTGGGGGCTACCTATGTGGAATATTCAGTTTATGACTAATGATTGAGATGAATAAACCGGATTTCTTCTTTGGTTTCAACACTTATATTGGAGCAAGTCTTAAGCTATCACTATGTTCTCCTCTTAAGACTTGGGGGCTACTGGTATTATGCATATATAAGGAGGAACATCTTCAAATTATCAGTTTTGAGCAAATCAGGAAGATTAAGTGACCCGCCCTGGCTGGACGACATACTAAGTGACCCGCCCGATCCTGGCGACTTATGGGTGACCTGGCAAGCGGATCAGAGGAGCGACAAGACCCGGGGGCCCAGGAGGCTCAAGGCCCAGAAGGCCGGCTTACGTTATGGTAGGCCGGCTTAAGAGGAAAGGCGTGAGGAATATCTTCCCTACAAGGAATCAAGACCCGGACTTGTATCCGGCTTGTAGTAGAAGATAGGCTAGTCCTAGTCCTACTAGGACTCCACATGTAACCCGCCCCTCTAACTTATATAAAGAGGGGCAGGGCTCCCCAAAGAGGGACGAAGCAACAAGAAACAATATCTAGGGCTAGACACAAGGAGGAGAGCCGGCTTACGGCGACTTCCTCATGAGCATAATGAGGCCTAGCCTCAAACAACATGTAGGGCTATTACCGGATGATGTTTCCCGGGGCCCAAAGCTGTCTAAACCCTTGTCTTGCGTGTTGATCCGCCCTGCGTCTCTCGTCCCACTCAACCCCTCTCAAGCTATCATATAGATGCGTTGGCCTCGCGACTAAGTCCTGACACTAAGGACATCTGCCGTGTCAATTCCACGACATAAGGTGTATTATTTTTGATATGGCGACGAAGGCACATAATTATAGACAAATTAGGACGAAATTATCCTTGTCAAATTCGTCGATTAGCGGCAAATAAAACATTTACCGAACAAGGCTTTCGCCCCGCTTTATAAATAAAGCAAGCCGCCAAGAGCACACATACACGGACTAGTTCAGAACACACACACCCAAGTCACACAATAAGGAGTATAAAGGTTCTGCTGAGGGCACAGCTCAACAAAGCCCAAAAAACATAAAAAAAGAAGCGGCCGAAGCCGGAGGACATGCCACGCGTCTAATCTGGCTCCGGGGGTGGCGGAGGGGCGGCCGCGACAGATGACCGGCTATCGAGGGAAAGTCGGCGATGAAAGCGGAGATGGCGTCCCGATCCTGAGGGCGGCTAAGCGGCCGCCAAAGCTGCAAGTAATCAGACAATTTGAAGAGAGTGTCAGTAGCCCGTCGAAGAGCAAATAAAACATTTAGGCTAGCAAAGGAAGAGATACAGACGATAAGGAGAGAGATAGTTCCCTTTTCTTCTCTATAAGGAGGGATACATGCAATCAACTGGGAGATATTTTCCTTTTTCTGGAAGGCCAAGAACGGAATTACGAGGAATTAGAACAGATGCATTTTACATTGTGGAATTTTATTCAAAAACAAATCTCTACTCTTAATGGAGCAGTTGGTAGGATTGCGTCCACGGTTTTTTATTCGTCCCACCATTTTCGTCCGGTTTATTTTCGTCTGGTTTATTTTCATCCCACCTCCCACCGCCATATCCTCATGTTGGTTTTTTACCCTCCCAATAAAACGTCCCTCCTCTGCATAAGTATGTTCAATGGCCTTCTAATAGTACCATATCCATATCGAAGTTGCACACTCATTTGGTCTGAATAAATGTCTCACAATTCTTCCGCACTATTGCCGCCGGTGGATGAGAAGGCGTCGCCGCCGTCAGTGGGATCGACGCCGATCATGCAGGGGAAGAGCCAGGTGGCGGTGCCCATCATATGTTGGTAGATATGTTTTTGCCAATCTCTGTTACAATTGGTAGTGTTTGACGTATGTATGTAGTTAAAGAAGTAAATGATTTCCATGGAGGAGAGAGTGCAGCTCTGTGAAGAGTTCATGAATACTTCTGAAAGAATGAGCAGCGAACAGTCTATAAAACGTCTAGAAATGGTATGCTTGGTCCAGACTACAACAGTTTGTTGGCTTGCTTCGGACAATCTTTTGCCGTGCTATATTTGTGAAGAGGTAATATTTCGTGTTGTCTGCACACATTATCAGCTCGCCTATGCTAAATATCCAGTCATTTTGCGGGTAAAGACATATGATAAGCAAAGAGGATAAAATGATTCCACATACTGGTTAGTGTGCCTTTTCTGGCCCAATTCCATGTTTGAAGCCTTCTATATGGAATGCTCTAATTCATAATGAACTGCTATTCCAGACATAACAATGGTTTCAGGGTATTATTTGAATTGATATGGAGGGACTACTTCAGATTTCTTTTCATTAAAATATGGGAACTTCATTTTCTTGCAAGGTAAATAAGATACAATTGTATCATTCTGATTTTTTTCCGCACATGTATATTACGAAAAGGATGCACAGATGTTTTTCTTCTTCTGTGATCTCCTGCGATCATCGATTCTGAAAGAATTCTCCTTTGACCATTCTTAATTGTTATTTGTTTTCAAAACTTTGTGTCGTCGATTTAATTGCCAATAGTTATTCATCGAATTTACTGTTCAATCAAAGACAATTCAGAACATCGAGAGTGTAGAGGGTTAGAGCTAAGAAGTACTAGCAGACTGCGAATGTATTCAGTCAAACTTATGTTATTTATTTATCTTCTTTACATGTCTGCGAGGGCAACCATAGCATCTACATTGCATTATGCCTGAAACTGAGAGCTTTGGGACAGTGCTATGTTCGATTGGACAAGAAGATACAGAGATATCGATCAGCGATGGTCAATAGCAAGTAAGAGAATGTTAGATACATCCACACTCTTTCTTGACCTATATGGCCAGTCCTCCTCTTGCCTACCTTGCTCTCTTGGTGACTTACTGGATTAGGCGGAAGTGCTAACCTATTGTTGGTAGCAGTAGGAGATGTTGATGTTCCACGGAATTGCTAATCCAGTCTCCAATGTTTAATGTTTGATCTGCTTGTTATTGATCTAAGAGAAAATGGAGTCTGAAGCTTTGATGTGATGTATTTCTAACAAATTGTGACTAAATCAATACCTTGCACGGGCAATTACTCTTATATAGTTTGATGCTTTAAAATTGTAGAGTCCGCACCTCTCTTTAAAGTGTACATGATGCAATAAGAAAAAAAAAGCATCTTGAATACCATGCCCAGGTACAGTTTTAATGCCTATAGCTGTATTTTGTTCACCAATGGACCGACAGTTCAGTGACGTCTTCAGATTGTTGGCGCTCCGCCTTGTCACCAGCAGCAGCACTTCAGCAACGATGTGGACGGCTTTGTTGGGACAAAGGACAATGGTCCTGTGAAGGTAAGCTTCGATTTGATTCACGAGCTCGGACGTCTGATCCAGCGGCACGTCATAATGATACGTTTGATTCACGAGCGGACGAGCCCCTGATTAAATTGTTGAGCAAGCCTCTGATCAATGTTTGTGTCTATATATATGTGCACATAGTGTGTGTATAGGTTTGTAAAACTTAGTGTTGTGTTGCGATGCTAAATTATGATTTTTCAGATTTTTTATGTTTAAGTGCATGTTACAAGCCTGAAGTCAAAACTCAAGCAAACGTTGTACCCTAGATAGAGTATAATCCCGAGGATTATTACAAGGGTGTTCTGACCATATCATCATTTTTTTCTAACACGCATGTGTACAAGAAATAAATGATTCTCATTTTAATTATTCATCTTTCAAGAATTATAAAAACATTGATTTTCAATATTAACATTGATTTTCAATATTCAAACTAAAATAAGTTTCGGTTTCAACAAATTCATATCAAATTGTTCCTTAGTACTGCATGTTTCTATTTTGTTAGCATAATCTATATTATGCTACTAAGATGCAATGTTTATTGAACTATATGCAATTTTTCAGTTGGACCATTCTATTTATTATCGTTATTCTAGGAATGGAAAATGATACATTAAAAAAAATTGTAGTACCACGCATCATACGTCCTACAAACTATATATAATTTCCCTGGTAGCCAGGATGTTGATTTTCTGGTTATGCTAGCTAGCATATGTTCCAACATAAAAATGTTGATTAATTTCAATCTTGCAAACTTACAAATGCTTGAGCAGCTCACTAATTTCTAGAGGAAGGTATGCTTTTTACAGAATAAATTTGATCATAATTTTTACTCATAAAATGTCTCTTAGAATTGTATTCAGATATTAAATTTTCTGTTATGAACAATACACTGAACAATAATTTGCAGGAACAGATGTCATCTGAAGCAAATAGGTGTTTTTGAAATAATTTAAGTTCCCTTTCCCTTAATTAGCTTGTTGAGTTCTTTTCCTTGATAAGATAAATGAACTTAATTTTCTGTAACCTAATTTAACAGTGGGAGTCTCTACTGCTGTCATTTCTAAAAAAAAGAAATGAACTTAATTATGATAGTGTTTGCACACACTTGCTGGAAATTAAATACTGCATAGGGCATCCATGTCAATCTCTTGTTTGAAGTTAAGGCCATTTGTACATACTTTTGGATGCACCTACTGTTTTGAACCCATAAACTTAATGTTGTGTTTGTAGTGTTGGTTCTATTTCGAATCAATTTTAAGAACAATATCCCATCATCCACAAACAATAATTTGTAGGTTAATATTCTGCTGGTTAAGAAGATGTACTTTCTGGTTTATGATTTCCGTCGATTGAATGTACATCCTGATTAGTGTTTCAATCTAAGAATTTGTAAGAAAATGTTCAACTTAAGGGAACACGCATTTTTTCTGTTTCTATGTATCTATTTTGATTAGCACCTGGGATCATGTTGAGGTGTCTTTATACTTGGTTTTGGAATTCATGCTCTAAATGAACTGATATGCTTGTTCATAGTCCAACTTGCTTTTATGAATAGTTAATTTCTTCTTCATGAACAGAAATTGCATGGTGCAGCTGCAACATGCAAAGTTTTTAGCTGATTTTTAGATAACATCACATTGCCTTTTCATGTCTATTTACTATACATGTTTGTCTGCGTAACTAGAGGCCGATCTTGCTTCGCAGGACTCAACTCCGCCGGCCTCATCATCCTTTTTGTCACCGTGGTCGTCCATGTCAAAGGCACCGGACGAAGGCATGGACAAAGGAGGCGGAAGGCGATGGCTCAAGTAGGGAAGCAACACAGATCCACACTCGACCCCGCACCTCCACCAACCGCTGCTTTATCTATTAGTAAGCAAGAAATGTAAGCATCCTTCTAAATAAGATATTATCTATCTTGAGACTGAAAATGCATCCTTCTAAGTAAGCTATTAGCAATCAACAAAAAATGACAATAATACTTTTGAAAACTAAAAATTATCTTGCAATATTGTTATATGGAATCAGGAAAAGAGGTGAAATGATCACATGATATATATCATTTCATATACCATGGACGTAAAAACACAATGTGGTGGTCACCCTTTGCTACGACAGTGTGCATTCCTTGGCATCAGGAATCGGCTTTGGACACATAGGAGGAGGCGGGCGACACTATGGGGGGGGGGGGGGGGGGGGGGGAGACTATGGTGAGAGGAAGATACATGCCGAATGTCGTGGTATCGAGGGAAGACAACACTGGCGGCGGCGATGCCATGGCGAGGAGAGCAAGCCAGGGGAATGACAAGTGAGTGAGAGTGTTTTGTAGTGTGATGATAGAACGAGAGAGTGAATTGCTTTTTTTAAGATAAGAAGAAAAGGATTGGATGTTTGCATTTTTTTATAGGGAGAAGCACTTCTTTGCCATGAGAGAAATGTCACATACTTTTTTGTATTAGTGCAAAATATCACATACCCTAACAAGTCATTTCTAACAAGGATTGAGATGCGACTCACTCAACTAAAAAGCACAATGCCACTCACTCCCGACTAAAACGGTCACGTGCCACATTTAGCAACCGACCAATTGTTTATGGAGCTTTTTTTTAATGTGTTTATTGTTGACTTTAGATCAGAAATGAAACTTCATGCCTTCAGATGATGCTTTGAAAATGTCGATTGACAAAGCTTTATGATGGACTAGACTGAAAACTTGTTGAGTTTTACAAAATGGGAAGACATGCATACAAATAAGGGCCAATTCCATTTTTTCCTTAACTTTGTCCCGATCTCATCTTTACCCCTAAAATAAAACAGTGCTCAACTATACCCCTCTTCCGTTTGGTGCCCTTATGAAAATACCCTTCCATGCCGTTTCCGTCTGGTCAAAACTTTGACCGTCAGTGAGCTGTTATATGGACATTTGTACCCCTCGCCGCCTATGTCACATACAGCTGGGACCCACCCAAAGAAAAGAAAAAAATAAAAAACTATCTCCCTTCTCTACCACTTACACATGGGCCCCACCTTCACCCGCAGGTCTCACGAGGACTGCCCGGCAAGTTCTACGACTGCGCAGCCGTCCAAGAAGAATCAGAAAAAGAAGCCGCCGACGACAACGACGCGGCCGCGTCCGGGAAGTTGAGTCTGGCGCGGTGGCCACGGAACTCGAGCGCCGCGAGATCGTAGGCGCGGGCGGCATCCACGGCGGTGTCGAACGTGCCGAGCCACTTGCGCACGGCGCGGTGCGGGTCGCGGATCTCCGCCGCCCACTTCCCCCACGACCGCTGCCTCACGCCCCTGAACTTGCTCCGGCTCCTCCTCCGCGTGATCTTCTCCACGCCGCCGCCCTGCACAAAGCTCGCGGCGGAGCATCCTTCGCCCTCGCTGCTCGAGCCGGCCGGCGCCGCCGCAGCGACGAACATGCAGCCGATGCACCCGTCCACGCCGCAGCTGGCGCACGCAGGAACTGCAGCGGCAAAGTGCGGCGTGGACGACTGCTCGAGGTGTAGCGTGGGGACGACGGCGTCTCCGTTTACAACGGAGATGAGGGCGCGGAGGAAGAGGGAGTCCTCCAGCTCGGAGTTCGGGAGCTGGAAGGCGCTGCCGCCGCGCTCCAGCCTCGGTGCCATGACGGGTTTTGCGAGAAAGTTTTGCGTCTCCTCGGAGAACGACGGATGCGGGCGCTGTGTCCGGGTTGAGTTCTCGTGCTCCGATGTTGGACGTTGTTTGGTGCGGTACCTTTTATAGGAGTCCACGCTCATTTGAAACGGCGATCACGTTCTTATCGTGGGAACGGGCTAGTGAGTGAGGAAATGCCTTGCATGGGTTGATTAGGCACTGCATGCAGACGGCTGGTTACGACGATATTTGAACTGTTCACACAATCATGTTTTAAAATAGATAGATTTTTTTGCGAGTAAAAAAATAAAAAAATAGATAGATTTCACTTACGAAGTACTCAAATTGTATGTATTATACTACTGGTACTATCAGACTTTCGCCGAATCTTATAAAGCCAAATTGTATACTATTAGTACATATATCCATCTTTTTTGTAAATCTCCTGAAATCCAATTGTATAGTCCTTCCGTTACATAATGTAGTGCGTATAGATTTTTTTAGAGTCGAACTTTCCAAACTCTGCCCAAAGTTATAGAGAAAACTATTTATATCTACAATACCAAATATAGAAAATATGAACCTACATCTTATGATGAATCTAAATATATATGTTTGGTATTGTAGATGTAAATATTTTTTTCATAAACATGGTCAAATTTTGTGAGGTCTAACTTCTCAAAAAAAAAATGTCTATATGTACTACATTATGGAACAGAGAAAGTGCTATTTTACCCGCAGAAAAAGTTGTATACTTTTGGTACATTTTTAATCGCCATTTTATCTGGTGGATTCAACTGTGGAGGTGCATTTTTCTAGATTTATGTCCTATGATCCTCGATTTCATTAGATTTTCAAATTACTGGGTGAAAATGCAATGGGCTAAGTTTATTTTTCGGATTGATATGGACAAGTAGTGTGCCCTTAAACAATGGCGGTCACTGTCCGTCGTTTTGTTGGTGGATTTGTAGCACTTCCATTGAATTTTTAAGCAGTATTAGTAGGTTTTCGTCCCATAGAAGGTGTTTTGGTGAGGGCACCTCCAGCGGGTTTGCTGCTAATGCTCAATTTTTCCTCCCTGCTTTACCCTCGCCTCCTTCGTATCTCTGTGGATGATGTATTTCTATTAGTGTGGTTTGGTCCGGTTAGAAAAAAAAATGTGCCCTTCAGCTTTCTTTCCTAAATGTCTCTTACTCTTTGTCATGTTACATGCGGACACAAATATTCTGATGGTATCTTCGCTATCAAGTCACTTTGAAGACAACTATGATTGTGGATTTTCACATAAGTTCTTATGTAAAATCAAAATGTTTCTATGGTAATTGTCACAAAAATCACTTTAACCAGAGATAATTTGCTGAGAACGGTTGGAAATGGGGAAATACCATATAGTTCCTGAGAGTATATACACCCTATATGAGAAAAAAGGTATTAAGAATTACAAAAAGTCAAAAGTTTAGAAGTTTTTTTGGAATAAACTTGACTTTGTTTTGCACTACTATATAAATTTTCGCGAATAAAAACCCAATGTTGTCTTTAGGAAAAAACACAAAAAATATGTGCTATTATAGGTCACTATTGACAATATTTTGGCTGATTTTTTTAAAACAAGTCAATGCGTGTTTTTCTTTTTGTGGAATTTTTCTTACAAGTACAATGGAAGGTCAACTTTATTTCAAAAATATTTTCATATTTTTTGAATTTTTGTCTAATTACTAAATATATTTTTTGATATAGGGTGTATATACACCCATAGACCAAAAGTTCCCCTCCTTGGAAAGGTAGCAAATGTTGGGTGTTTTATGGACAAGATGAAAGCATCGATCACTTATTTTTCCAATGCTCTCCTGCTAGATTGGTGTGGAGTTATTTTTAATGTGTCTTTGATTTAAGAACTATTACCGACAACTTAAATGTATATTTGGTGTTTTGATATTTGTTTCTACAAAAGATAGAATTTTTTTGGTTATAGTTGGTGTCGCCATCTTCTGGATCATTTGGAGATGCAATAATGATATTGTTTTTGATAGAAAATGGTTAATAATCAAGTTATCCTACTCACACGGATATGTCATTGGATTACCAGTTAAGCAATTTTACAGATAACGAAGGAAAACAGAAGGGTGCTGATGCTGGGGCAAGAATCATAGAATATTTGGCAAGTGAGGTGTATCAAGATCATAAGGGTGGCGTCCAGGAGTGCTCAGGATTAGTGGCTAAAGCTGATCTTCGACTGTGACTTCACCTGGTGGTGCAACTTGTTCTCTCGACTACTTTCCCTGGATGCATCATTTCACTAGCGTTTCTTGTTCCATGTTTGAGTTTAGTCTAGTTTGGTCGCCTTCCAAAGTTTTGTTCTTAGTTTATCTCTTAAGGTTTGTAAAATGTTGTGTGCAACAGTCTATCTCTATCCGCATGTTGAGTTGTCCGCTCTCAAGTCTCGTTCTTTTGATAATGTTGTTGATGAATGTTGCAAGGATGCTAGTGCTTTTTAGGGGTAGTTTCTAAAGTGAACCAAATGGTTTTTTCGATAGAAGTCGGAGAGGGAGGACGCTCTTTTATTCAAAATGCTCAGTTTGGGAGGAAATAAGGAGGCGAAGTTCAAAATGTGCAATGCACAACGATGTTGCGTCATAGCAAATGCAAACCAGCTTACAACGGGCCCCAACTTGTAATAGTCACCAAATCTTATAATTGGTCATATGTTAGGAATTTGCATCCTGGGTTTATGAAGTGTGTATCCGAAAAATCAAAAAATTAAATCGAGCATAATACAATACCTAGGGGGAAATCACAAAACTTTGGCTTAGCAAAATATGTTTGGCGATATGTGGTGATCTCAACCACTCCAAGCATATTTAGTCAATTAATCTTTTAACAGTAAATTCTATGCTCTTACTGGAAATCATGAATCATTTATTCGGTTGTGATTTATATGACAATCTTTGCAACATGATATCCTTGATTTTAGCAGATTCTAAAACATAGTTGGGTAGAATTCAATAGGCGAACCTCATACTTCATGTTGCAACAAGTACTCCCTCAAGCCCTCTTTCAAGTACATCTCTCGTCCTCCTCCTTCTCTCACAAATGGCCAAGTGGATAACATGACAATGTTCGGTATGGGAGAAGCATCCTAAAAGTGGTGAACCAGTCAGTGGAAGGGTGGCCCCAACTTGTAAGATGGGCTATAGACCTCGTATCCTGCGTCTACCATAATCTGTCACAAAAATCTATTTAAAGCTTTTTGTATTTGATGAAGAATATGCCCATAGAAGGGTTTGCCCGCATCATTAGGTTCTTGTTGGATTAATAATTTGTGCTCAACCACGAAGATCTACAAAGACATGCTAGCAAGTTGTTGATATTTTTGCTTTGTTTTGTACTTTATATCTAGTCGGTACATCAACTGTATTAATAAGTAGCAAGTGTGGACAATCACATGCTTATTATATGGTGTGAAGATCTATTTATTTCTTATTTTAAAAGGCTCCAATAAATCAGTCCACATTCCCTATTGCAACGTTTTAT
Source organism: Aegilops bicornis (assembly GCA_021605145.1). Lineage (NCBI taxonomy): Eukaryota > Viridiplantae > Streptophyta > Magnoliopsida > Poales > Poaceae > Aegilops > Aegilops bicornis. The sequence goes on along the minus strand of CM038674.1, from coordinate 601,130,755 downwards.
GTCGTGCACTTTAGTAACGAATAACAATGATATAAGCCTTGCTTAGGAAGACACGTGAAATCCTCTTGGCTTAGCGATGGCTATCCGTAAAAATCGATCAATAAGAATCAATTTTCCTTTAATTTCGAAACATGACATGACTGCAAAAATTAAAAGAGATTAAACTCAGTGTAGCTCTCAGATGGTCAATTTCCTTATGGTGAAACCTGCCTACTCAAATTGAAATCCTAGATTAGCTAGAAGAAATCAACAGAGTGTGTGGCAAAGCTGTGTGACCACGCGCTCTCTGTGGGAGCGAGCAGTCACAAAAGCATGCTATGAGACTTTGACCAAACTTTGACCAACTTCACAAATGCAAACCTGCCTCCTCAAATTTAAATCCTAGACTTTCAGGATGCTCATCAACAGTTGTTTCTCAAAGAACAAGAAAAAAAAAGACTTTCACCAAATTAGCTACTCCCTCCATTCTCTTTTATAAGATGTTTTGGGCAACTCATATTGAACTATTTTGCGTGTTGTCTGAATTGTCCAAACGTTTTATATTTGCTCCGTTCCTAAATATATGACTTTTTAGAGATTTCATTATGGACTACATATGGATGTATATAGACATATTTTAGAATATAGATTCACTTATTTTGCTTCATATGTAGTCTATAGTAGAATCTTTAAAAAGTCTTATATTTAGAAACGAGGAATAAAAGTGAACAGGAGAGTACTATTCCCTCCGTCCCATAATGTAAGACGTTTCTGCAAGCTAACATAGCTTGTAAAAACGTCTGACATTATGAGACCGAGGGAGTAGAAGAAATGAACATAGTGTGTGGCATTTCTAAAAAAAACATAGGGTGCGGCAAAGCTGTGTGACCTCGCGCTCTTTGTGGGAGCGAACAGGAACAGTGAGAAAGGCGTGCTATGAGAGTTTGACCAGGCTTTGACCAACTTCACAAATGATGCTTTAGAAAAATTAGAGCTCCCACAGTCACCCGGGTGTGAAAAGACAACCCATAGAGGAATAAGTCGTCCTTCACAAATGTCAACGCCGGCCGGTCAGGTTGGCCCATCCTCGCAGGTCGCGGGTGTGTCGGTGTACCACCTTTCAAAAGTGGGTTTTGGGATTCCAGCGGATGTGGCTTTCAGGCCGGCTTGTGTTAAACGATTTCCATTTTTAGCAGGCTGGTGTTCAACGATTTGGATTGCTTAGTTGAGCCGTCAGAGCTAGGGGCGCACGGGACTCGTCGCGTGGTGTGCCCAGCCACCGTATTACCCACGGGAACATAGTTTTCTTGATTTTTGGTTTACAGGTTATCTTTTATTTCCATCTTTATCTTTTTTAGTTTTGCATTTTTTTCATTCTCTTATTTTTAAAAGTTTGTTCAAACCTATTAACATGAGATCCAGTTTCACAGATCTCAATAAGAGAAACGGAACGGTGAATCGTGATTCTGACACATGATTTTAGACATAAACCGTTTTAGAAAACCGAATTAAAAAACTTTCAGGTTGTGACAAGTGTCGCACATGTATTATGCCACACGTCACCCCTAGAGGACGTGGGATCTCCAATACTGAACCGCAAACTGGACACCACATCAGTTCACGGACGGAAAGGAGGACCAATCCGCAGGCACGAATGCGAGAGGCAGCCATCAAAAACTAACCGCATATATTTCAAGCTGGGTTTGAAGTAACTGATCGTACCTCGGGCCGGGCTTGCAAAAGCTGTTGGAGAACGTAGCATAAATTCAAAATTTTCCTACGTGTCACCAAGATCTATCTATGGAGAAACTAGCAACGAGGGAAGGAGAGTGCATCTACATACCCTTGTAGATCGCTAAGCGAAAGTGTTCAAGAGAACGGGGTTGAAGGAGTCGTACTCGTCGTGATCCAAATCACCGGAGATCCGAGTGCCGAACGGACGGCACCTCCGCGTTCAACACACGTACAGCCGGTGGCGTCTCCCATGCCTTGATCCAGCAAGGAGAGAGGGAGAGGTTGAGGAAGACTCCATCCAACAGCAGCACAACGGCGTGGTGGTGGTGGAGGCGTGGCAATCCTGCGAGGCTTCGCCAAGCACCCACGGGAGAGGAGGAGGTGTCACGGGAGGGAGGGGCGCCAGGCTCATGTGTGGATGCCCTCCTCCCCTCCACTATATATAGGGGCAAGGGAGAGGGGGGCGCAGCCTTGCCCCTTCCTCCAAGGAAGGGGTGCGGCCAAGAGAGGGGAGGAGTCCATCCTCCCAAGGCACCTCAGGTGCCTTCCCCTTGAGGACTCTTCCTCCCCAAGTTTCCTTGGCGCATGGGCCTCTTGGGGCTGGTGCCCTTGGCCCATATAGGCCAAGGCGCACCCCCAGCCCATGTGGCCCCAGGGCAGGTGGACCCCCGGTGGACCCCGGACCCCTTCGGAACTCCCCGGTACAATACCGATAAAGTGCGAAACTTTTCCGGCGACCAAAATAGGACTTCCCATATATAAATCTTTACCTCCGGACCATTCCGAACTCCTCGTGACGTCCAGGATCTCATCTCGGGACTCAACAACGCTCGTAACCACATAAAAACTTCCTTTATAACCCTAGCGTCATCGAACCTTAAGTGTGTAGACCCTACGGGTTCGGGAGACATGTAGACATGACCGAGACGTTCTCCGGCCAATAACCAACAGCGGGATCTGGATACCCATGTTGACTCCCACACGTTCCACGATGATCTCATCGGATGAACCACGATGTCAAGGACTCAATCGATCCCGTATACAATTCCCTTTGTCTAGCGGTATTGTACTTGCCCGAGATTCGATCGTCGGTATACCAATACCTTGTTCAATCTCGTTACCGGCAAGTCTCTTTACTCGTTCCGTAACACATCATCCCGTGATCAACTCCTTGATCACATTGTGCACATTATGATGATGTCCTACCGAGTGGGCCCAGAGATACCTCTCCGTTTACACGGAGTAACAAATCCCAGTCTCGATTCGTGCCAACCCAACAGATACTTTCGGAGATACCTGTAATGCACCTTTATAGCCACCCAATTACGTTGTGACGTTTGGTACACCCAAAGCATTCCTACGGTATCCGGGAGTTGCACAATCTCATGGTCTAAGGAAATGATACTTGACATTATAAAAGCTTTAGCATACGAACTACGATCTTTGTGCTAGGCTTAGGATTGGGTCTTGTCCATCACATCATTCTACTAATGATGTGATCCCGTTATCAATGACATCCAATGTCCATGGTTAGGAAACCGTAACCATCTATTGATCAACGAGCTAGCCAATAGAGGCTTGCTAGGGACATGGTGTTGTCTATGTATCCACACATGTATTTGAGTTTCCTATCAATACAATTATAGCATGGATAATAAACGATTATCATGAACAAGGAAATATAATAATAATAACTAATTTATTATTGCCTCTAGGGCATATTTCCAACAGTCTCCCACTTGCACTAGAGTTAATAATCTAGTTCACATCGCCATGTGATCAACAGTGATAGGTCACATCGCCATGTGACCAACATCCAAAGAGTTCACTAGTGTCTCAGAACTAGTTCACATCATTATGTGATTTAGACTCAATGAGTTCTGAGGTTTGATCATGTTTTGCTTGTGAGAGAGGTTTTAGTCAACGGGTTTTAGTCAACGGTTCTGAACCTTTCAGATCCGTGTGTGCTTTGCAAATTTCTAGGTCATATTATAAATGCTGCTTCCACGCCCCACTTGGAGCTATTCCAAATGGTTGTTCCACTATACGTATCCTGTTTGCTACTTAGAGTCATTCGGATAGGTGTTAAAGCTTGCATCGACGTAACCCTTTACGCCAAACTCTTTATCACCTCCATAATCGAGAAACATGTCCTTATTTACTCCAAGGACAATTTTGATCATTGTCCAATGATCCATTCCTGGATCATTCTTGTACCCTTGATTGACTCATGGCAAGGCACACTTCCTGCGGTACACAACATAGCATACTATAGAGCCTATGTCTGAAGCATAGGGGGCGACCTTCGTCCTTTCTCTCTTTTCTGCCGTGGTCGAAGCTTTTCACCCTTAACTTCATACCTTACAACTCAGGCAAGAACTCCTTCTTTGGTGATCCATCTTGAACACTTTCAAGATTATGTCAAGGTATGTGCTCATTTGAAAGTATTATTAAACATTTTGATCTATCTTATAGATCTTGATGCTTATTGTTCAAGTAGCCTAATCCAGGTTTTCTATTGAAAATCATCTTTCAAATAACCCTATATGCTTTCCAGAATTCTACATCATTTCGATCATCAATATGTCAACAACATATACTCATCAGAAATTCTATAGTGCTCCCACTCACTTCTTTGGAAATACAAGTTTCTCATAAACTTTGTATAAACCCAAGATCTTTGATCATCTCATCAAAGCGCACATTCCAACTCCGAGATGCTTACTCCGGTCCTTAGAAGGATCACTGGAGCCAAAGATACCTTTTAGCATCCTTAGGATCGACAAAAACTTTCGATTGTATCACATACAACCTTTCCTTACGAAGACCGGTAAGGAAACTCGCTTTTGACATCCATCGCCAGATTTCATAAATGCAGCTAATGCTAACATGATTCCGACGGACTTAAGCATTGCTACGGATGAGAAAATCTCATCGTAGTCAACTCCTTGAACTTGTGAAAAACTCTTCGCCACAAGTCGAGCTTCATAGACGGTGACATTACCGTCCACGTCCGTCTTCTTCTTAAAGATCCATTTATTTCAATGGCTTGCCGATCATCGGGCAAGTCCACCAAAGTCCATGCTTTGTTATGATACATGGATCCTATCTCGGATTTCATGGCTTCTAACCATTTATCAGAATTTGGGCCCACCATTGCTTCTCCATAGCTCGTAGGTTCATTGTTGTCTAGCAACATGACCTTCAAGACAGGATTGCGTACCACTCAAGTAGTACGCATCCTTGTCACCCTACGAGGTGCGTCGGTGACTTGATCCGAAACTTCATGATCACTATCATAAGCTTCTACTTCAATTGGTGTAGGTGCCACGGAACAACTTCCTGTGCCCTGCTACACACTAGTTGAAGTGATGGTTCAATAACCTCATCAAGTCTCCACCATCCTCCCACTCAACTTTTCGAGACGCACTTTTCCTCGAGAAAGGACCCGATTCAAGAAACAATCCCTATTGCTTTCGGATCTGAATTAGGAGGTATACCCAACTGTTTTTGGGTGTCCTATGAAGATGCATTTTATCCGCTTTGGGTTCGAGCTTATCAACCTGAAACTTTTTCACATAAGCGTCATGACCCCAAACCTTTAAGAAATGACAGCTTAGGTTTCTCTAAACCATAGTTCATACGGTGTCATCTCAACGGAATTACGTGGTACCTTATTAAAGTGAGTGCGGTTGTCTCTAATGCCTAACCCATTAACGATAGTGGTAATTCGATAAGAGACATCATCGTACGCACCATATCCAATAGGGTGCAACTATGATGTTCGGACACACCATCACACTATGGTGTTCCAGGCGGTATTAGTTGTGAAACAATTTCCACAATGTCTCAATTGTGTACCAAACTCGCAACTCAGATATTCATCTCTATGATCACATCACAAACATTTTATCCTCTTGTCACGAAGATCTTCAACTTCACTCTGAAATTACTTGAACCTTTCAATAATTCAGACTTGTGTTTCATCAAGTAAATATACTCAACATCTACTCAAATCATCTCGTGAAGTAAGAACATAACGATATTCATCAGATGCCTCAAAGCACTCATTGGACTGCACACATCAAAATGTGTTACTTCCAACAAGTTGCTATCTTGTTCCATCTTACTGAAACCGAGGCTTTTCAGTCATCTTGCCCATGTGGTATGATTTGCATATCTCAAGTGATTCAAAATCATGCGAGTCCAAACGATCCATCTGCATGGAGTTTCATCATGCGTATACACCAATATGACTTACATGGCAGTGCCACAAGTACGTGGTACTATCATTACTATCTTATATCTTTTGGCATGAAAATGTGTATCACTACGATCGAGATTCAATAAACCATTCCTTTTAGGTGCTAGACCATTGAAGGTATTATTCAAATTAACAGAGTAACCATTATTCTCCTTAAATGAATAACCGTATTGCGATAGACACAATCCAATCATGTCTATGCTCAACGCAAACACCAAATGATAATTATTCTGGTTTAATACTAATCTTTGATGGTAGAGGGAGCGTGCGATGTTTGATCATATCAAACTTGGAAACACTTCCAACACATATCGTCAGCTCACCTTTTAGCTAGTCTCCGTTTATTCTGTAGCTCTTTTATTTCGAGTTACTAACACTTAGCAACCGAACTGGTATCTAATACCCTGGTGCTACTAGGAGTACTAGTAAAATACACATTAATATAATGTATATCCAATATACTTCTATCGACCTTGCCAGCCTTCTTATCTACCAAGTATCTAGGGTAATGCTGCTCCGATGGTTGTTCCCCTTATTACGTAAGCACTTAGTCTCGGGTTTGGGTTCAACCTTGGGTTTCTTCACTAGAGCAGCAACTGTTTTGCCGCTTCATGAAGTATCCCTTGTTGCCCTTGCCCTTCTTGAAACTAGTGGTTTCACCAACCATCAACAATTGATGCTCCTTCTTGACTTCTACTTTCGTGATGTCAAACAACGCGAATACCTCAAGGGATCATTATATCTATCCTCGATATGTTATAGTTCATCACGAAGCTCTAGCAGCTTGGTGGTAATGACTTTGGAGAAACATCACTTTCTCATCCGGAAGATCAACTCCCACTCGATTCAAGTGATTGTTGCACTCGGACAATCTGAGCACAAGCTAATCGATTGAGCTTTACTCCCTTAGTTTGCAGGCTAAGAAAACTCGTAGGATGTCTCCTACCTCTTGACGTGGGCACGAGCCTGATATCCCAATTTCAGCCCTCGAAACATCTCATATGTTCCGCGACATTTCAAAACGCCTTTGGTGCCTCAACTCTAAACCGTTTAACCGAACTATCATGTAGTTATCAAAAAGCGTGTATGTCCGATGTTCGCAACATCCACAGACGACGTTTGGGGTTCAAAGACACACTGGCGGTGCATTAAGGACATAAGCTATTTCTTGTCCGCATAATCGCCATGTCAACTTTCAACTATATTTTCTCTAGGAACATATCTAAACAGTGGAACTAAAGCGCGAGCTTACGACATAATTTGCAAAAGGTCTTTTGACTATGTTCAAGATAATTAAGTTCATCTTATGAACTCCCACTCGAATAGACATCCCTCTGGTCATCTAAGTGATTACATGATCCGAGTCAACTAAGCCGTGTCCGATCATCACGTGAGACGGACTAGTCATCATCGGTGAACATCTTCATGTTGATCGTATCTACTATACGACTCATGCTCGACCTTTCGGTCTCTGTGTTCCCGAGGCCATGTCTGTACATGCTAGGCTCGTCAAGTTAACCCCAAGTGTTTTTGCTGTGTAAATCTGTCTTACACCCGTTGTATGTGAACGTAAGAATCCATCACACCCGATCATCACGTGGTGCTTAGAAGCGATGAACTGTAGCAACGGTGCACGTCGAGGAGAACACTTCTTGAAATTTGTGTAAGGGATCATCTTATTTACTACCGTCGTTCTAAGTAAACAAGATGCATAAACATAATAAACATCACATGCAATTATATAGTAGTGACATGATATGGCCAATATCATATTGCTCCTTTGATCTCCATCTTCGGGCTCCATGATCATCATTGTCACCGGCATGACACCATGATCTCCATCATCATGATCTCCATCATCGTATCTCCATGAAGTTGTCTCGCCAACTTATTACTTCTACTACTATGGCTACCGGTTAGCAATAAAGTAAAGTAATTACATGGCGTTGTTCAATGACACGCAGGTCATACAATAAATAAAGACAACTCCTATGGCTCCTGCCGGTTGTCATACTCATCGACATGCAAGTCGTGAGTCCTATTACAAGAACATGATCAATCTCATACATCACATATCATTCATCACATTCTTCTTGGCCATATCACATCACATAGCATACCCTGCAAAAACAAGTTAGACGTCCTCTAATTGTTGTTTGCATGTTTTACGTGGCTGCTTTGGGTTTCTAGCAAGAACGCTTTCTTACCTACATAAAACCACAACGTGATATGCCAATTGCTATTTACCCTTCATAAGGACCCTTTTCATCGAATCCGTTCCGACTAAAGTGGGAGAGACGGCACCCGCTAGCCACCTTATGCACCAAGTGCATGTCGGCCGGTGGAACCTGTCTCACGTAAGAGTACGTAAGGTCGGTCCGGCCGCTTCATCCCACAATACCGTCGAAACAAGATTGGACTAGTAACGGTAAGCATATTGAACAAAATCAACGCCCACAACTACTTTGTGTTCTACTCGTGCAACGAATCTACGCAATAGACCTAGCTCATGATGCCACTGTTGGGGAACGTAGCATAAATTCAAAATTTTCCTACGTGTCACCAAGATCTATCTATGGAGAAACTAGCAACGAGGGAAGGAGAGTGCATCTACATACCCTTGTAGATCGCTAAGCGGAAGCGTTCAAGAGAACGGGGTTGAAGGAGTCGTACTCGTCGTGATCCAAATCACCGGAGATCCGAAAGTGCGAACGGACGGCACCTCCGCGTTCAACACACGTACAGCCGGTGGCGTCTCCCATGCCTTGATCCAGCAAGGAGAGAGGGAGAGGTTGAGGAAGACTCCATCCAACAGCAGCACAACGGCGTGGTGGTGGTGGAGCGTGGCAATCCTGCAGGCTTCGCCAAGCACCTCACGGGAGAGGAGGAGGTGTCACGGGAGGGAGGGAGGCGCCAGGGCTCATGTGTGGATGCCCTCCTCCCTCCACTATATATAGGGGCAAGGGAGAGGGGAGGCAGCCTTGCCCCTTCCTCCAAGGAAGGGGTGCGGCCAAGAGAGGGGAGGAGTCCATCCTCCCAAGGCACCTCGGAGGTGCCTTCCCCTTGAGGACTCTTCCCTCCCCAAGTTTCCTTGGCGCATGGGCCTCTTGGGGCTGGTGCCCTTGGCCCATATAGGCCAAGGCGCACCCTACAGCCCATGTGGCCCCAGGCAGGTGGACCCCCGGTGGACCCCGGACGCCTTTCGGCACTCCCTACAATACCGATAAAGTGCGAAACTTTTCCTACGACCAAAATAGGACTTCCCATATATAAATCTTTACCTCCGGACCATTCCGAACTCCTCGTGACGTCCAGGATCTCATCGGGACTCGAACAACGCTCGTAACCACATAAAACTTCCTTTATAACCCTAGCGCCATCGAACCTTAAGTGTGTAGACCCTACGGGTTCGGAGACATGTAGACATGACCGAGACGTTCTCCGGTCAATAACCAACAGCGGGATCTGGATACCCATGTTGACTCCCACACGTTCCACGATGATCTCATCGGATGAACCACGATGTCAAGGACTCAATCGATCCCGTATACAATTCCCTTTGTCTAGCGGTATTGTACTTGCCCGAGATTCGATCGTCGGTATACCAATACCTTGTTCAATCTCGTTACCGGCAAGTCTCTTTACTCGTTCCGTAACACATCATCCCGTGATCAACTCCTTGATCACATTGTGCACATTATGATGATGTCCTACCGAGTGGGCCCAGAGATACCTCTCCGCTTACACGGAGTGACAAATCCCGCCTCGATTCGTACAACCCAACAGATACTTTCGGAGATACCTGTAATGCACCTTTATAGCCACCCAGTTATGTTGTGACGTTTGGTACACCCAAAGCATTCCTACGGTATCCGGGAGTTGCACAATCTCATGGTCTAAGGAAATGATACTTGACATTATAAAAGCTTTAGCATACGAACTACGATCTTTGTGCTAGGCTTAGGATTGGGTCTTGTCCATCACATCATTCTACTAATGATGTGATCCCGTTATCAATGACATCCAATGTCCATGGTTAGGAAACCGTAACCATCTATTGATCAACGAGCTAGCCAATAGAGGCTTGCTAGGGACATGGTGTTGTCTATGTATCCACACATGTATTTGAGTTTCCTATCAATACAATTATAGCATGGATAATAAACGATTATCATGAACAAGGAAATATAATAATAATAACTAATTTATTATTGCCTCTAGGGCATATATAATCAGAAGCCTAAGCCTGAACCAGCCCGGCCCGAAACACATGAATAATGTCATTTTCAAATTAATTAATTAGATTCATGGTATTAAAATAATATAAATACCTATATTTCAAATAAAATATACATTTGCTTGCCATTTCAAACTTTTTTCGGGCTTTCGGGTCGCTTCAGGCCATAAAATGGAGCCCGAGCCCGGCCCGAATGCCAAGCTTTTAGGATTGGGCCTCCGACCGGGCTTTTCATGCACATGTTTAGTTTCAACTAACCAAACGAATTACATGCAAACCGAATGATTTTCATACAAACTGGATGTAATGCTTTACATTTAGGACATATTTTAACAAACTTATACCCGACTAGGCTAAAACTAGTCTAAAATCACGGTAAAGTTTCATCGTGTTTGGACTTCGTTTGATATGGTTTTTCTGCGAAACAAGAAAATAGGAAAAAAATGAACTGGCACTTAGCACTGAGTTAGTAGCTTAGTTCCCAATAGTGATATAAAATTGTATATAAAGCATACAAGATTGATAATATAATAGCATGAAGCAATCAAAAATTATATATATGTTGGAGACGTATCATAAACCATTCACACAATAAGAGGCCTTCAGCGGTTGGGCAAAGATCGGAACGCGAAAGAGAGATGTAAGATGGATCAAGGTAGGAACATCAAGGTAGGAACTCATGTATTTACCTTTATCGCTTGCGAACACCTTAAGTGCAGATGAATTCATGTAGTAACTGTTTTACTATTACTGCACATGACTCTTACTAGAAGCAAAGGCGTCTTGTCGCTACCGCTTTTTCTTTCTTGCTGATTCTTTTTCTTGATAACAGTTTTCGTAAACAAACATGAAGCAGCTTCTTGATTGAACTTTTTACAGCCAAACATTTATGCAACTCAATCTAGGTTTCTAGCTCTAGATTGACAGGCGATCAGCTCTCACGGATCAACTTCTCGAGCCAAATGAAATACGAAAAGCATCTCAGCCACACAAAGAATGATGGCGAGATTAATCTTATTTTGCTCTCCTCCATGAAAAAGGAAATGTTCACATTACATTCTAGACATCAGATTGTGGCACCATTCATCGCAGAGAGATCGATATGCATCTTAGCAGGGCATACGAGAGGCCACAAACAACAAAGCCAAGGCTTAAACATCTTGATTTGGGCTTGTGTAGTACTTTGCTCCACTTAAACAACTTGTGTGCACCTTAATGCATATACAAATGGTTAGTTCATTTCATCAGCGACATATATGTACATGAGCCGAAAACGTCATCAAAGATTGCAAGAGTATATAAAACATGTAACTAATAGCTATTGAAAATCGACTTGTTTGGTGGTGACCCGATTCAGTATTATCATCTCATGCTCCATGGTTCATATGCACCTATGCTGCCAATGCACTGCAGACTCTTACTACAAAAATCATAGTTGCTAGTGGATAACATGATTCCTGGAACAAATATTAATTTCTAAAGATCAATCATATAATTCTCTGGCTTGACCAAGGTGGAGGAGTTTAATGTTTTGCGTAGTGTGGTGTTAAAGGACTGCATTCAATTACCTTCTCTGTATGAAAAATCAAGGAGGGCCGTAACTAAATTTGTAATACCCAAATATTAAAAGAACTTACAACAATAATTGCTTCTAAGTCATTTTTTAAATTGCTTTAAGAAACTGCATTTGTTGTCGACATAAATCGATTTGAACAAAAGATGTTGTCTAAGAGATGGACATCAGAACATGCTTGAAAGCTAATATTGCCAAGTTACCATATACATGAACCCAACTCTAACAGTCATTACGAAAAACAACTAAAGGGTCCTGAGCAAACAAAAACACTCCAAACAAAATAATGCAATAAATCAAATGGAATCAAGTAACCAAAGGGTAATTTTATCTAGACAAACATGGTGTCAAGACTCAGTCACCAACAAGAAATAGATGGCAGCAATCAAGGTGAGGAAATGGAGAAAGAAACATCACCAGTTACAAGATGAGTTGTAAGTGCACAACACTCGTCTTGGTTGCTAGAGAAAACAAAACAATGAGATTAATTGTAAATCTATCTAGTAGCAATTAACATCTACGTTCATACCCAAGACAATGACTTGTAGGCTCTCTCTCCCATTGCTAGTTAAAGGAGATGATTCCCTTTCACTTATATAGTATTAAATCCATAACGCCCCTAAGATCCTCGAGTCAACAATAATCACTTGAAGATTCCCAAATTATGAGAAAATTAATTAACTTATGTTCTACTAAGGAGAAAAAAAGGAAGCAAACATTAAACTGCAAAATTGGCTCTTGGAATCTTTTTGAGCTTTCCTTGTGATTTTAATTATGCTTCTATGCGAGATTACAATTCTAAGACTGTAAATAAACATCATTAGACTATTCTTGGGTCTGTTTACCCATTTGGGTTGAACATGTTGAAGACTAACTCGTATTAAAAATAAGAGCATGATTGAATCTCTATTAACTTGTAGTCTGAAATTGTCGAGCAGCAAACTTGGAATCACCATCAAGATTCACACATGAAGACACATGCATTTTTAGCTTCTATGATAGCATTCCGTGGCAAAGAGCCGCTTACTCACGGTGATGAAGATGAACTCAGAGATGCACACCAACATGATTTCCTTGGAGCTGGAAATTAAGAATTGACAACATGATGTGTAGTTTGTGTAAGCAATATATAAGATATCTCATTACAAACAAAGTGGGAAAAACAATGATGCTCCTAGCAGTTATAGTTTGGAAAGCTTCCATTATCAGACGAACCATGAGGCCAACATGACATGTTTTTTGAAGGAAAAAGGCAATAATAGGTATAATTATGCATGCACACTCTTAATCGGTAAGGGTAAATACGTTCTTGATGAGCACGACGGCAGCGGCGATGACCAAGGTGCTCGCAGTGAACACAACGATCGTGTCAAGGCTGGTGGTTTTCATGGTGGCGTGTGCCACCAAGGCTGTTATGACCTTCGTCATGGAGCAACTCTGGATCAAAGGCACATGTCCTCCTCGCACTCCGCGCTCACTGCCTTCATTGCGCCTTTTCACGGCGCATCAGCAACGCTCTCTTCCCCGTCTGCCAGGTCCACCATAGTATGAAAAATTGAAAACTGAACAACATCTCCTCCCTATCAATTCCCCCTTAACCGTTTCTTCTCATTTGCACACCACTCTTCAGCCACCCAGGAGACAGGCATTTTCTGGCATAGATCTGCACTGATCCAGCAGCGGCCAACACTTGACATTCCTTTCCCCTATTAACTGAATCACACTACGTTGAAAGCTCGACATCCGAAGTCTCCTCAACCCTACACTGACCCCCCTACTTTCCTATGTTGTGATTTCTCATTCGTGCTCTGTTTAGCTGCAGATGCATTTGCATAACAACTACTACTTGCTAGATGTGATGTGTTAACAAATCAGTTCACATGCATATGATCCTTGAAGTATTCCCTCCGTCCCACAATATAAGATCATTTTTTAAGCTAACATATCTTGAAAAACGTTCTTATATTCTGGGACGGAGGGGGTAGATAGTAAACATGATTGAGCCTTCTTCTTTGTCCTTTATTTTTACTAATTCACCAGCATGTTTTGGCAAGCTCAAACAAACAAGCATAGGAATCAACAAGAAAATTATAAGGTTCACTTTTCTTGCCTATGTGGCCCTGTCTTTCCCCTGCTTGTGCATCTTCTAGCAAGACAAACTGCGACATCTAACTCTGTCGGCTCCATGCCGCTCCGCTTGCGGCACCCTACAGGAGAAGGGACATCGGGACGGTGCAGGGATGTGGGCTGCGGCTGGAGCAGCGTCACAGCACTGTGCTACGCCTGCGTCTTGGTGTGCGGCTACCGTCGAATGCCGTCGCCTGTCCGATCCGCCGCCATGCTGCGCTTACGTTGATGTCTCGCAATGAGCCACTGATCCCTAATCCCCTTGAACGCCAACAAGATGAATCATTGGTGACAGCTAGGGCCCATGGCTCTCAAATACCGAGAGAAAGCAGCCCTGGAACAGACCAACTCACATGGTCGGACGACCAGGTCAAAATTGACGTGAGAAGCCAAATTGATAGCATGGATCGTGGTTTTACCCGGGGAGCTTAGTGAGTTTGTAGATGTACAATACGAGGGTCGTGGTATGAGTTTCATTTGATTTGTATTGGCATAAAGATAATAAATTTCACATTTTGGCATAGTTTTTAGCTATGCTTTGTTGAGATTAATTGCTAATGTGGCTCTACCCAGTCAACATTGACTGTGATAAAAACGGTTAACCAGCCCAAAACCAATACTAGGGTTGAGTTTTGAATCTCAAGGTTAGTTCGGGATGTGTTTCGACCGGTTTCGGGGTTCAGGGTTGTAAATTAAACCATGTGGTTAGTTCGGGGTTGAAATGTGGAATTTTCACATATTAAAATGACAATTCACTTTCATTTCAGAATAAATAAGAATTGTACACGTTACATCACTAATATTAGAACTTCATAGTTCAAAGTTTTCGCCAAAACACTATCTCTTATTTTTCTTGGTTATGTTACTGTCTGTTCCTCTGAAAAGAGTATGAAAAATAGTTTTCCCACTGCATTTGCCAAATAGAAACCATATATTTGGTAATTTAAGTATAAATATATATAATAAACAATCTTGTAACATTTGAAACGTATGCCTTGCAATTTATTTCATTCACATTAGTTAATAGTAAGGTCTAGAATTGTTGTTATGAGGTATGTACTGTCAACTTATCTTGTGAAGTGTAGCCATACAATCATCATTAAATGGTCCATCTATGTTACCAAAAGCATGAGTTACTACAAACATCAAAAGCATGCATATATATTAAACTTAGGAATGGTCAATAACTAAAACAAATAACTAAGTAGCAACATTAAGTATAATGACAACAATACATGTTCACTTCACTCATCATAGATAAGTAAAAAGAAAGTTGCCCAAGATCGCCACAACCTTGATTTATTACCCAACTTAATCCTTACACCTAGGATAGTGGCCTCCTACACTTGTTTCTGAATAAACAGTAGTGTATAAGGATCTGCCACATGCTTAAGGGCCTTCCCCCAAGAGCGTAGGTTACTTCATTGACGAATGATTGATGATAAATCTTACGCTTCCGAGGCCTCGTCAAACTGAACTCATAAATTCCACATGGCCCACTATATCCAGAGATGCATGCTTGATATACACAGTTTTCTCTGACAGTTGGGAAATTTTCGGCATTGACAGCGATACACCTTGTGTTACTAAGGAAAAGTGCCTGGCTACCGATATTATAGATACGGACATCGGTCCTCAAGTCAACATCAACACAAAAAATCAGTATCTCTGCAATGCCAATGACCACAATCAGAAGGTTGCCTCCTCCAGATACTACCAAATAGTGTGTCATTGCACTAGGTGCAAGTGTTGGAGCCTCGTGGATCAGAATGAATTCTCCATGCATCTCATGACCAGCCCCGGTTATCTTGAACAATCGATTATGGAAAAGTACAAACACATCACTCTTATATGCAGTCATACTTGCTACACGCTCAAGCGGCATATCACCAAATCGAACCTCCATATTTCCATTATTAACATCATAACACATGACTTGAAGGTTGCGTAAACCTCCAGGGGCATGAAACAATCTAGGGACACCGTGAGTCTCGACGGCAAAATGAGAAGGCTGCTGATGGATGATGCGGTACCAAATTGCACAAGATAGCCCGTGAATGGCTCCCATAGTTTGTGAAGTAAGGTTCATTTTTCTACGAGAATCAGTAGTCCATCCGAAGATCCAACATAAACATGGTCATTCAAAAGAGGAATGCGATGCTTGACCATCCGTCCAGTTGAAAGATTAACCAATACCCGATGTACAGTGGAATCACTGAATTCATTGATCTCCTCAAGAACAATCCATCGATGTGCTCGAACAAAAAGCCTTTGATAAGATGAGATAGCTGACCTCCAAAGAGAACATACATATCTCATAGCGACATAGTTGTCGTGGCCATTACTATCCAAAAGACTCTCCCCAATATCACAAATAATATCAGCAGTGCATCGCCAATGAGACATTGCTAGAACTAACTCAATAATAAACTGCATAGAGGACAAGGAAATTGTAAATAATATGCAAAATGTTTTGGTACATTCTATGTACATGCACATAAAAATAAAACTAATATATGCTAACATCGATGTATCATCCTAGTAAGAGGTGGACCAACCAATGTAAATGTATCCACAACCTATAACATGCACCAAATCATGAAAAATTGAGTATATATAAGGATTTCATTTCCTGAATATATGGCATATTCGAAACCTAGCAAATTGCATCATGGAGAACTAAACTCACCGATAGCTAGTGTTTGATGATGATATATGCGAGCACAAATTTTGCATACAACATCTTGTTGGAGTAATAAAATTCATGCTATTCTGTGATGTCCACGATGTTGCTACATTGATATGTTAACGATTAGGTTTGTTGTGTACTTTAAGTATAGTTAATAAATCAACTATATGAACTATATGTAAGTTACTTGGTAGCAAAATTTGGGTCATTCAATTTAAGGAGAGATAGATCCAAAGGCGGAGAAGGGAAACTATGGTGAGTGGCAGCAAGGCGTTGTGTTCTTTGATAAGACCGAGCTGAAGCCTGGGTGGATACAATGTTAGTGGTGGAGGGGATTCTCAGATTGACTGGTTCGCACATGGTGTGGGATCGGATGCTAATTGGATCTAGAGAAGTCAATGGGTTAGAGAGGGAGAGCCTAGATGGCAGGGGACCAGAGAACGGTTTGGGGAGGGCGAAAGGGTGAGGTGCACCCTACCTAGCGCCCAGGTCGGCGTTGGAGGAAGATAAGAGAAAGAAGATAAGCTGAGAGGAAAATGCATGCCAACCCTTAATACCAGAAATTTTTATACGCCGCTTCCACGTGGGTCGAACCAAGGACCTAGAGCGCTACTAAGGTCACGGAAATGCAGTGTATACTTCATTAATATCTTGCATCTTATGTCTATAACTACATAAAAATGTTTGAATAACTACACAAATGGAGTGCGAGTAAAACTCCAAATAGAATGAAAATACTCCTACTAATATGAACACTATTTAATTCCAGGCTTGCCCAATATGGTAAAGAAAATAAATGTTGTTTTCTCTATGGATTTCTACTATACTTTGGTATATATGCAATTATAGAAATGAAATTTTATTTGGAGGCAGGAGGGTACTGGATCCTATTTTGATTCTTCATAGAGGTTGCGCTTTAATCATCTCTTCGTCAATATTAGAGATAATCCAGAAAGGCAAAAGGAGTTGATGTGAGGTATAAGGTTGTTCGAGCGAGTAAAAAATGAGGCCTTTATTGCTACTAAAGGATGATGTTCTAGAGTGCTTTAGATTATAAGTGGTTGATGGAAGAAATGAAGTTTAACTAGGGGTCCTGCAACTACCGCCATCCTACAAAGCTACTTGAAGATCTGCACTTCTTTGCTGAGCAGTTCTTGCTTTTAGTCTACATCTTGTATCTCCCTTGTAGATGTTGTTCATATCCTAGTCTTCCCCTCCTTTAATTTTTTTTAGAACTTGTTGTAACTTGGAGTCAGTTTATGTAGTTTCTAATGATGCATGTGTTCTTGGTAAGTTGGATGATGAATGGGTGAGAGATGGGATGTATCCCATTCTCTTGTTGCATCGTTGTGGTGGATGGTGCAGTAGTCTAGTTTATCAATAGGTTTATTTTGGTTGCTCTGTTTGTGAAAAACTCTAAATGGTTTGTATTAAAGAAAGCAGGAGAACCCCTTTTATTAAAAGAAGATAGAAAAAACTTGTAGCATTGCCGACTAGGTTGGCAATATTTGGGAAGAGGAATGGGAGTTTAGAGTAGGGAGTAGTATTGAGATTACACATGGGAGGAGTCATTTTATTCGCAATACTCTGTTTGGTGCATGATAGGAACTATTTGTAAGAATTTGAGGATAATATATATTACCTTGTTTGGTTAGTGGGAGTTGACGAGGGACTAGACAAGGTAAATGAATGCAATTCATGATGAAGGGTTAAGATTCAACCGCTAAAGAAAATCCCTTCCAAGACCCAGCCTCTCACCTGTTAATAAAATGGTGGGAGTTGGACTCTCAAGTCTCATACCCCTTCAATTCCCATTCCGAGCTCTAATTACCCTCAACCAAACACGCTGGAACACATTCATTATTATATGGTGTGTGTGGAAAAAAGTAGCATGCATGTATGCGAGTTGAACTATGAAAAGGTTACTATGACTTGAACAAAAATGGTGTGAAACTATGACAATATTGGTAATTTTGCTAGAAGGTGGAAAATCAGCGGCATATGGTAACTATGGTACAAAATGGGGTAGTTCCACAAAGGGGTCATGTCCAGGGATTCGAACTGTCTTTGGGATTCCCTTGGTAATTTTGGGACAAATTATAAGTGTCATGTAATTTTTGCTGCAACTGCCCTCAAAGTTTCGGTAGAAATTATAATAACATGGTTATTTTTAGCCGGAATTTCAAATAGTGGCAACATAAATGACCTCAATACACAAAGGGGTCACCTCCAGGGATTCGAACCTATCCTCCACAAATCAATTAGAGTTGCTCTATTAAATTCAAAAATCATTAATAAAATGGGCAAGAGAGGTATGGGATATTTTCAAAAATCTGTCCCAATAAATGTACATGAGGGGTATTGTGGGGAAATCAAAAATCCACCGCAGACATCTCATAGTTTGTGGCCAATCCGCCTCTGTAACACGAATCACATACAAGGGTTGAACATAGCGGATAAAATTGTTTCGCCCGGGTAAATCCGTAGTACTAGATCCCTTCCCTCCTGGTAAAGCCTCGCTCTTCTCCTATCACATGCATCACGAAATAGAACTTGCAAAATAACATGGGATTCAAGGACGTGGCCGGAATAAATCTACACCGCCGCGTGATCCACCCCACCGTTAACTCCCCTCTTCCTCCCCTCGCTCACCGAAGCAACATAACAGAAAAGACTAGGGTCTCCACTATCGGGAAATCATGAGTAAATGTGCTTGAGTAGTGGATGGTGCTCACCTTTCGCTTTTGGCAACCCTAGTTGAGAATCTCCACCGCCGAGAAATTCGTCCACGGACTCGCCGCAAACCACTGCATCGATGACCAAGCGCAGAAGAGAGAAACAATGAGGAATGTGGAAGAGGGGGTGGTGTGATCCCAAAATCGTATCATGTAGCGTAGAGTTAATGATGCACGCCAATTTCCGATATGAGATTTATTGTGTAGGCGAAGGTTTCCAGTGAGCAGCGTTAAGGAGTTGACCGATTTTATGTGGTCCCGGTCTATCATGAGCAAAGTGGTTGGACTCCGCACGTCGGGAAAAGAATAATTATTTTGCCCTATGCTTCGACCCCGCTTCTCAACCGCACGTTCAGTCCCCACCATAGGATCCTGATTAGAGGGCGTGCTAGTCGTTCGGTGCTAAGACTAAAATCCTAATGTTTGCCAAATAGTTTTTATGAAACCATATACGTGTACATGAATTAAAATTCGGATGCGAGGTCTTGATAAGTTGTTAGGTCAGGATATTATAGTCGCACATCGGATAATTTGTAGCATTAGAGAATCTACAGTCGGGCACCTCAAACACACTTATACGCCCGGGCGGGCGGCCCGGTCACTGACCGGTAAAAAATGACTTGAATGGACATCTCATACCGGTCCTAAATGGCCGGGATGACTGATGCCGCTCATATCTATTCCAAATCATAGGCGAATATCGGGATGCCCGAGCGTGCTGAGCGCGTTAGCCATGTCAGATCCAGCCCATGCTGACCCACCACAAACCCACATTTATTCGCTCCGCGGACCAAACCCTGGCCACTCCATTCCGCTCGGCCTCTAAACACCCATCCAGTGATCTCTGGCATCACGGGGCAGCGGATCTGAGTCCACCGTCACCCGATCTAGCGACTGGGACCTCATCCTAGTCACACCCAAAGAGAAGATGGTCTTCTGCATTGTGCGCCACCACGGCCGCGAGGAGAATGCTCAATAGCTGCCGGACTCGATCTGGTGGGAATTCATAGCGTCCCCTCAAATGGCACTTCGATCCGACGAGGCTTGTAGTCGCTGCCTCAATGGATGCGGTCCGGTCCGTCTAGCATCCCAAAGCCGTAGCGGATGTGATGCCCTTCGTTGGCCCGTCGACTCGGAGGTCCCCCGTCGCCCATCTGCTGAGGCAATGGCGAGGTGTGTCCGTCGTGCAAGGAAGAGGGAGGAGGAGGCCGCGGCAGATGTCGGTGAGGCAGAGTCGCACTCTCCGGTATCAATACGGGTGGACGCCAACCCCTGGCGTCACAACCGTGTTGTGGTGGACATGTAGGGCTCCAACTACGACGGATACATCGCCAACCTCACATCGACCAGTGACGTGCAGACTATGGGCTCCGATGAGGAAGAGTAAGGCATGGGATACGGCGGCGCTCGAGTGTCGTGAGCCGGTGCGTGTCCCATGTCCTCCTCTATTTCGCCGGCGACCCCACCTACACTCCAAGGCGCGATCGGCTGCCTAACATGGACAGGGCGGAGCCGGATGAGCTCCGCTCAAGATTAGGATTCATGTTGCATGTAATTGTATGGATTTGGGGATTTGTAATTTGTATCCGGTTGTGGAAATGATAATTTGAGATGTGACCGGTCACAAACCGCGGTATATGCTCCTAAGTGTCATGATTCAAGGTATCTATATATGATTCAATGTTGGAATTCATCAATTATAATGCATTAGGGTATGCTATGTCTCAGTCGACTAAAACTTAATCAAGTCTCAGTCAAGTGATAATTGTGGAAAATATAGGATGGATGAATATTGTATTGTCCGACCCTCATAGGGGTATATATAGAGTACAACGTAGAAGAGGCTTGGAGTACAAGGCAAGATATTGTATATTTAAACTAAGTCTATCTTCATCTCCTTATCTCTAGCTAATCACATTTATACTTCTAACATTCCCCTCGATTCGTGGCGGGAGTGAAGCGGACGATTACGACTGAATTTGAAGTCTTGCTCTTTTGTCGTCTTCTCCGCTGGCGCCATCATCAACTGCGTCTCGATGGGTCGGCAGTTAGGCGGTGACTGCGTCCCCTTCGGTGCCCTCCTGCCTTCTCCTCTCTTCCCTCACGCAGTCCTGGCCGGGAGTGGCGTGAACACTCGTTACGACGCTGATGCTGTTGACTGGAGTTGTTGCCGATATGTTGTTGTAGACGTAGTCATTAATGTCGAGGTAGCCGACCATGGTGATGTAGCCATGGCCGAGGTAGTCGTGGTCGTCGTGGATGATGAAGCCGCACAAAGCCGGAGGCGCAAAAAATGCGCTTATGACGGAGCTGCGTACATGGACGGTGCACCTTGCGTATGTCGAGAGGGTGTCGTCGGCGATGAATCCACCGGTTTTGCCAAGACCGAAGGAAGGCCATCGAGCACACATCGGCTTTGCCGTAACCGTGTGGCCGTCTTTGGGGTCAAATCCGTAGTGACGCCTTGTCGATGCGCATCGTGCCGTCGTGAATGACGCGGTCGATGCTGTCGTCGTGACGCGGTCATTGCCGTCATCGAGGTCGCGTCTTGCAGAAAAATCTGTCAGAGGACGCTAGTTGTCCATCTTGTGGACGAGGCGGCGGCGGTGTGTTGACGAAGTTGTTGATGAAGACCTGAGTGAATTGCAAAAAACATCGACACTTCAGGCAAGGTTTGCAGAAACCACAAGTCTCCGAAATTGTGCCAAAAACCACTAATTTTTTGTCTAATTTTTTGCAAAAAACACTAGTTGACGGCTTAGACCGTTTTGAGCATGATTATGACATGTGGATCCCGCAAAAGATTACGTGGCGTAATGGTTCAGACTAGACCTCGTTAGACTTTTTGTTTTCAAAAAACTCCTTTCATAAGAAACAAATAGCCAACTCCCATATGTTAAAAAGAAAAACTGATCAACTCCCATGGTCGTGCCCGTGCTCTCAGGCACCCCGCCGCCGGCAACCTGCCCTCGCTGTCGGGCAGGCCTCGCGCACACCGCCACCATGCACTCCCCGGCTCCGGCCTCCTACCCCTTCCACGCGCCGGATCCCGCAGATTCCGGCCGAGAAAACGAGCCGCCGCCGCCCATTGGCGATCCCGTTGACGGCCGCCACCTCAGACTTCGCCGCCGGCAGGTCTGCACTCGCCGCCGCCCCTCCCTCCCCGGCTCCGACCTCCTCTCCCTTCCACGCACCGGATTCGATGGAATCCGGTCGAAAAAACAAGCCGCCGCCGCTCCGCCACGACAATGGACCTCGCCGTCGCGCCCGTCCTTCTCAGCCACCTCACGGAATTCGATCGCGTCATGGAGGTCAAGCACGACGTCGAGGGTGGGGACTCAGGCCGCGCCGCTGCAGATCCTTTTGCTCCCGGCCTCGCAAGTCGCGCCGCCGCCAACCGCCGTCGCCGTTGACTGATGTCCGAGCCGGCCGACCAGCAACTCACCCGAACCCCCCTGTGCCGGCCGGCTAGCAGCTCCCCCGCACCTCCTCTGCGTCGTCCAAGCGGCATCCCCCCGCGCCGACCGCCGGCACTGGCCACGAGCCGTTGTCACCTCCATGGAGGACAGACGAGGAGGCAGACAACGGGGTGAAGGGGCCGATTGCTTTTTTTCATTTCTGAATGAGGGTGTCTTTGTAAACCTGTATAAATCCTCCTTCTAACACCGTTAAATGTCAACCGTTACGCCACGTCAGCTTTTGTGGATCCCATCTGTCATAATTGTCATTAAATGGGGTAAAACCGTCAACTAGTATTTTTTGCAAAAAATTAAACAAAAAATTAGTGGTTTTGGGCACAATTTCGTAGAAGTGTGGTTTCTACAACCCTAACCTTCAATATCGATGTTTTCTGTAATTCACTCTGAAGACCTTGATGATGATGTGTAGGCGATGAAGCAGCATGCGTGTTGACGACGATCGTCGCTTGAAGGCGTCCTTTGTGGCGACGATGGTGTCGAAGGCTTGCTCGTAGTTTGACGGTGCCGTACAGCTTGATGTAGTTGTTCGCGTCGGTGATGTCTGGCTTGATGCAGTGCAGATCGTTGATGTCGGTGCAGTCGCGCGTGGAGTCGTAATGGCGTCGCTGGTCGTGTTGACGCCGGGTGAGGAGGTCGCCCTCCCGTGGTGGATACCGCTGCCTGTAGCTTGGATTCGCGATCTGATCTGTGACGCATACAACACGTACGCATGTATCTCCATGTAGAATTACCATCTGTATCCTGGGCCAATTTGCTGTTGCATGCATGCACTGGAGAAGTCGCCGAGCACATGCATGGCTGCATGCAGTGCCCCGCGCGATTCGGGCGCAGGTGAGGCAGCTGGCTGGAGTCCCGGGGCGCCGCGCGTCCTTGTCTTCTCTCGGCGCGCGGTGTGCTGTCGATGCCTTGGAAGGCTCAACGCAGGTGGCGGCGTTGATACGTTGCAGATTGGATCTTGCTTGCATAGACTCGCGCACATAGAGCGCACGGATCGTGCCGTGCGCCGCCGTATGCACCGATTTTGCACTGATTTTCACCGGAGATTTGAGGGTCGTGAGGATCTAATCTAGGGATTTTATTTGTGGCTAATTGTATCTAATCTACGAATTGAAATTTTTCGAAATTGGGATCTAATCTAGTCTAAGGAACCGATCCGATCTTTGATCGATACCGGGTGCCGCACCCCCGGGGAGAGGAAATTAATCTCCCCAGGGGCGGCGTGCTGCAGAAGTGGTGGAAGGTTCTAGGATCAGTGTCGTTGGACAAACCGCTCTAATATCATGTGGAAAATATAGGATGGATGAATATTGTATTGTCCTGACCCTCATAGGGGTATATATAAAGTACAACGTAGAAGAGGCTTGGAGTACAAGGCAAGATATTGTGTATTTAAACTAAATCTATCTTCATCTCCTTATCTGTAGCTAATCACATTTATACTTCTAACAATAATATGTAAGAAAGAAAAAAAATCTGAAAAATAATAATTTGCAAGATCTCACCAGTATCCTGACATTTAGCAACACTGAATGCATTATTCATGGAGGTTCGTAACCAAGAAGTAGGTACCATCCATTATTATAATCATAATCTCTATAACCCATCCCAGATCTCCTTCTCTGTCGCCATCGGCCTTCCAGGCTCCGGTAGCTACGGCATGTATGCTGATGATGATGTGTTTGACCTGCAGTTTTTGTGAAGGCTCTCGTGCAAGTGTCTGCGATGCGGCTGCAGAGTGGATGAGCCAGATGTCGACGCCGATGCCCACGATGGCGCGTCCGTGGTCGGGAGGTTGAGCCTGGCGCGGTGGCCGCGGAATTCGAGAGCCGCGACGTCGTAGGCGCGCGCAACCTCGGTGGCGGTGTCAAAGGTGCCGAGCCACTTGCACACAGCATGGTGTGGGTCGCGGAGCTCCGCCGCCTATATACCCCACGGCCGCCGACACACGCCCTTGAACTTGCTCCCTCTCCTCCTTCGCGTGATCTTTCACACGCCGCCATCCTTTACCAAGCTTGCGGCGGAGTACCCTTCCCCCTCGCTGCTGGAGCCAGCCACGCCGACGCCGCACCGAGCGCACCCAGCAGCTGCAGCACGCGTCCCCGCGGCCGGAGTGGCAGCAAAGGGCGTCGTTGAAGGCTCGAGGTGCAGCGTGCGGGCGACGGTGACAGTGTCTGCGGACACGACGGAGATGAGGGCGCTGAGGAAGAGGGAGTTCTCCTGCTCGGAGTTCGGGAGCTGGAACCCGCCGCCGCCGCGGCGCTCCAGCCTCGGCACCATGACGTGCACACGTGCAGCTCAGCTGTGACGTACCGTACGTACGTGGTCAGATCGGCGTCTCAGAAAGTTTTGCTTTCATGTGCTGTCTGGTTGACCTATTCTCATCGATGTGTTTAAGGTAGTCTTTTTTTAAATCGTGTTTAAGGTAGTCTTACGCCGTGCCTTTATAGTACTCCTGTAGTATAGAAAGTTTGTCGCCGCGCGCAATTTTAAAGGACGAGCTTCTGGACACGTTCTTGTACTGGGAACGGAGGTGTGGAAAAAACTGGAGAGCCAGTGTGGATAGGGCGGGATGGATGATTAAGCAGATGCACACTGTTTTTTTTTTTAGCATCAGTCTGATGTACATAAGCGCCATATACACACGCATACACTCATCCCTATAAACGCATACACGCATACTCTATCCCTATGAGCACCTCCGAGAGACCTATGCACACTGTTGACGGCTGTTTACAACTGTTCACACACATTATGCTGTCAATTTTCCTTATTTAGCGAAAGACCGTTTGATAATATGTGGTGATTTTGACCAAAGTACAATGATGAACATGGTTTCACAAGTATCTAATATAAATACTCCCTCCGTTCCATAATATAATAGCGTTTTGACACTAGTTTAGTATAAAAAGCGAGTAGTAAATAAAAATATATTAAAAATTCCAACAATTCTAAAATTTTAGGTTATCAAATTCTAGTCGACTGTTCTACTCACATGTGAAGTTTCACGAAGAAATGACCACTATAGTATCTTAGCGAAGCTGTTGCTTTTGCTTTGTTTGCTATGTCTGTTTGTGTTGAGTTTCTATTCGTATGTTGAACTTGTTTCAGGCTGTGTGTGGCCTGAGGTCCCGTGTCTGAATTATGTGACCATTTACGTTAGATGGGATTTCTACTCCGTGCTAGTTCTAGTTTCTAATTCTAGTCCTAGTGGAAGAGTAGAAGCTATTTATTCACCTTTTTTTATTTATAATGAGTGTGCGTGGAGCCATGTTCTAAAAATCCGTGCCCGCGATTTTGAAATACTCTTACCTCAGAGGTGGTGAACACTAAACACTGTACTGTGTTAGTAAACAGAAACACGTCTTGCATTTTATTTCAGAAAAGAAGCTAATACGTCGGTGATAAAAGAAAAAAAAGGAGGGGCGCTAGCCAAAAGTGGAACGAGCCCTGCGTCCTCGCTCTTCTGTCGAAGACTTTGACCCCCAACTTGTTTAGGATGAATGGAATATTTAGAGCTCCCAGCGGCATGGGGTGTGAAAGCGAAACAGCTTGTTCATTTGTATATGCATCGAAAGGCAAAGCTTTCACACATGCCTATAGTATAATCCGCCAAATGCCTGGTTCTCAGATGTAGATGGACAAACGCTACCACTTGGTCGTAAAATATCAAAGGCCTGAATCTTGATCCATTTCGCGTATGCGGTAGCTGGGCCGACCCAGCGTCGACCTGAGTAGACAAGCTAGAGTTGCGGAAATTCGCACGGGCATGCAGGTGTGGAAGCACACGTCAGTCAAATCTTGTCTAGCAGTTCAATTGCCTCGTGATTCGTGAAATAGTTGAATCTCATACGAGAGCACAACAAGTTTTAAGTTTCAGTAATTGAAACTTATGATTTTTCATATGAAACTACGATTTTCTTGCTTGGCTCTTACCAATTTTCACAGATAAGATTTTAAGACTTCTTTTGTCGGTTGTAGGCACAAAAATCGTGATTTTATCGGTTGAAACTTAACATTTGTTTT
The DNA here is from genome assembly GCA_021605145.1 of Aegilops bicornis. Classification (NCBI taxonomy): domain Eukaryota; kingdom Viridiplantae; phylum Streptophyta; class Magnoliopsida; order Poales; family Poaceae; genus Aegilops; species Aegilops bicornis. Next base: position 601,103,915 of record CM038674.1, on the reverse strand, counting down.
CAAAATTCACCAAAACATATTCAAAATGGACCTTATTTGAAAGCACTCATCACAAAAAACACGAATATGAAAACAGAACTTAATTTGGATTTTTTATTCAAAAGATATGAAAGTTTGAAAATTCAAAGACCCGCTCCGGCTCAAGTTGTCTCTAAAATTAGAAATGTCGTGTGTGCTATTGTGCTCTTTTTTTTATGTAAGGTGTATTTTTTTTGTATGACGACTAAGGCACATAATTATAGACAAATTAGAACAAAATTATCCTTGTCAAATTCGTTGATTAGCGGCAAATAAAACATTACCGAACAAGGCTTTCGCCCCGCTTTATAAATAAAGCAAGCCGCCAAGAGCACACATACACGGACTAGTTCAGAACACGCACACCCAAGTCACACAATAAGAAGTACAAAGGTTCTGCTGAGGGCACAGCTCAACAAGCCCAAAAAACATAAAAAAAAAAGAAGCGGCCGAAGCCGGAGGACATGCCGGGCGTCTAATCTGGCTCCTGGGGTGGCGGAGGGGGCGGCGGCGACAGACGACCGGCCATCGAGGGAAAGTCGGCGATGAAAGCAGAGATGGCGTCCCGATCCTGAGGGCGGCTAAGGGGCCGCCAAAGCTGCAACTAATCAAACAGTTTGAAGAGAGTGTCAGTAGCCCGTCGAAGAGCAAATAAAACATTTAGGCTAGCAAAGGAAGAGATACGCACGATAAGGAGAGAGATAGTTCCCTTTTCTTCTCTATAAGAAGAAGAGATACCTGCGATCAGCTGGGAGATATTTTCCTTTTTTTAGAGGGCCAAGAACGGAATTACGAGGAATTAGAACAGGTGCATTTTACATTGTGGAATTTTTATTCAAAAACAAATCTCTACTCCTAATGAAACAGTTGGTAGGATTGCGTTCACGGTTTTTTTTCGTCCCACCATTTTCGTCCGGTTTATTTTTGTCTGGTTTATTTTTGTCCCACCTCCCACCGCCATATCCTCATGTTGGTTTTTTACCCTCCCAATAAAATTTTCCTAACCTTTTCAAACTTTCCTAACTAAACATGCTACAAATAGGCAGGATCCGATAACACTTACTGTATCAAACAATAATCATAGCAATCAATTCCAAATCCTAACTTCCTTAAATTATCGATCCTTGCCTTTTCTAACAACAAATAACTTCACCGGCGTGGGAAGGCAGTGCCGCGGCGAATTTTATTCCGTCGGCCGGTTTCCTTCAGTTCGACGGGACGACACCCTATCTTCTTCATCCTCGACCTCGGCCTCTTTGGGCGTCAATGTGATGTCGTCGCTGGACAGAGTGACGTGCTACTACTCGCCGGCCAATGACAGCTCTGTTATTAGTGGGAACCCCGCCCACTGCATCCTGGGCGGTCGTCCCGCCCTCGCGCACTGCCATGGTTATCATCTTCAACACGATACCGTACAACTTCCACAGAGACTACATACTCGTCGCCCTCGTCCCTCTCGTTTCACGCTCACCTATCTCGCTGGCCGTTGCCTCTCAGCGGCGGCTACCCTAGCGGCAGTTGCGGAAGAAATGGATCCTCAATCCTCATTCTCCTGAAAATAGGCTCGGTGCCCTCCTCGTGATTTGTGGCGGCGGCCGCGGCACTGCCTTCCCACGCCGCTGAAGAGGCCCCCAGGGCGGTCGAAGATGCCTTTAGAGTCCTTCCAGAGGCACAACTTGTCGGGGCGGAGGCGTGGGCAGCATGGCCGGAGTCTGGTTCAGGTGCGACCTCCGGCTGCTGGACAAGCAGGCGCTGGAGTGCGCGTGGGTGGCCTCTGGCACGGTCTTCACCAACGGCAGGGGCTCGCCGACGCTGCAGTGCTGCAAGGAGGTGGTCGGGGTGGTCTGCACCAGCGACGACTGTGTGTGCCTCATGCCCTCATCCTCACCGGCAACATGGCCTTCGGCCTCCCCATCAACAACCGCACTGTCGCCATCTCCCTTCCCAGGAGATCTGCAAGTCACTCTCCGCCCCGCTCGTTTGTGAGGTCGGTTTATACTTACAACAATTTATTTTCATTGAAAACATTTACTTCTGATTAACGAAAAAAGTTTTTGTCCATTCCATGCTTGTGATGTGCAGATACAGCGGCGCAGATCCCAGCTCCAGATTGCTTAAATTCTCCTTTATCCACCTTGCCTTGACATCGCCACAGGATCGCAACAGCGGAGGGAGGACGAGGAGCACGACGGCGGCGGCAGCGGGGAGGAGCAGTAGCAGGGCAATGGAGGGTGGTGGGTGTGTGGCCTCCCTTATCCTACGCCGTCGCCTGCCTCTTCTCGCCCCCTCTTCATTTCGATTCGTTTAGGTGCTCTCTCTCCTCGCTGTCGTCCTGCTCCTGGTCCGCGAGTCGTCGCTAGGGTTTCTCGCCTACGGTCTCCGATGGCCTCGCGCCGCGGTGACGCCGGTCAAGGTGGTTCTCCTTGTGCTTCTTTCCTCTTTTCTGCGTTCGATTTGTCATGGCTGACCAGTTTTGGATCTTGGGTGGTTCCCGTGGTTGCTTTTGCTTTCTCTCAATTCGATTGGTCGTGGCTTGGCTGATTGATTTCGGATGTCTTCTGCCTGCAGATTCATTGTTCTTGCCGTCGTTGGGCCGGATCCAATCGAGCGCTCGTCGATCTGTGGGTAAGCCTTTCTTTTGACCCGGTTTTCGTCGTATGCTTCAGCTGAGTCGAGATCTTGACATTTTCTGTGCTGCGAACTGGTCCATTAATCTTTGTAGGTGCTCCTTCTGTTGGTCGACCCCCTCATCATTGGATCTATGACATCCTTCGCGTCTTCGTCCAGGAACCTGCAGGTTGACCCCTCTTCTCCTTCTTCTCTATGCTGATGTTCCTTTGCATATCTAGGCTGCTGCTCGTGCGCCGGTGTATATTTTCTATTGAGCTCAGTGTACTGTGCTTGTCGTTCGTGTGGGTGTGCACGCTAGCAAACATCCCCTGGTTGGATTTTAGTGGGTTTATTTCCTGCCTTGTTTGTTTGCTGGTGTGTGCTTTTTCATCCTTGGCCGAATCCTGCTAGGGCTGGTATTTTGTTCTTATCTACACATGGGTGCTTGGTGCTTTTGTTCTTGTTGTCCAATTGGCATGGCCTGCTGATGTGTGTGCTGGTCTTCCGTGTCCTATGTCATGAGGCGTCATCGATTTGTGAGGATTGTTTGATAGAATATGCTCATCATAGTGTGCGATCAGGAAGGTGTGGATGCAACAAGACATGTGCCCTTTCGTTTAGTCTGGTACATTTGAATTAGTCTGCTTGGTCCGTGTCCACTTAGTCTTCTGTTTTTGGTTGGCACCTTCAGAGTTGTTTGTCCACTCACACATGAAAAAAATAGGGTCGGATTTGTTTGTGTTGGATTGAGGGAAGGATAGGCTGTTGTTCATTGGCTTGTATTGTTGGATTTGGTCTCCCTAGGTTATTATGATGGTGTCCTTGCCTAGATGTATGAGTTTTTAACTTATTAACTTCATCAAATATTGTGTATATCCCAGATAATGTGAGACTGGTTGGGTGTCTCATATCATTGTTAAATTGGAAGTTTTGATTCATGCTGAGAAACAATTTCGTCATCCCACTGTAGTATACATATCAGTTTGGATCCCTGTGTGTCTTTTGTTTCATAAATTAGCATTTTTGGATATCAAGAATTGTAGATTTCTAGCTCATCTGCAGCAACAAAAGGCAAAATCTTGTGTGCTAATTAATAATGCTACGTTTCATCGTTCTCGGGAGTATTTAGAATGTAGAAGATGGCAGTGTACCTGAAGTTTATATTACATTCAATTGGCAATCTTCACACTTTGATATTTTTCTTGGGACGACCACTATCGTTGATTATGTGTGTGACATTTCCTGACTGATGTCGTTAAGTTTCATCCTGCAGCAGGAGGGGTCCAAGGGCAATTATCAACTGGTGGGGGTTGCGGAGGAGAATGTTCAGAGGTGGATGGTCCAGAGGTAGAAGCTCATTTATTTTCTGTTGCTAGCATACTTGTAACATCCATGGACTTTTTTGTTCTTTATATTCTGTTCAAATAGTCATCGAACATTCTTTGGTTTTATTGCTGTATGAAAACCTTTTGCACTGAAATTAACAATATATGCTTATTATTAGTTCAGTACTAATATTATAGACCTGTAGTACAGGCCTAGGTGCCCTTCCCATCTAAATTTCTTCATGTTAGGTTTCAGAATAATCCCCCATCATGATTCATGTTTGGAGAAGCTTTGTGTAATCCGTGGTGTTGTCCTTCTCGTACTATGGTTGCTGCTCAATGAGGAATCAGGATGGACATTGAGCAAAGTGGCAGCAGCGGGCGGCAGGTGTTGTGGCCGAGGAGCTCTAGCACACACCCACATGTTCGCTTGTTGACCTCGCAACTCTTCGCCGAGGTATTGAGGCCTCCTCCCTCCTTTTCTTTCATCTCAACTCTTCCTTCAACCATTTTTTGTTACAGAATTGTCCCTGTTTATTGGGTGCTCTTGTGTATAGGTTTGCTGCTTTGGTTTGGCTGGGATGTGTGCCTCCATGGTTGGGTTGTGTGGACTGCTGGCGGGGAGGTGTCACCATTGCATAGATTCTATTATAGCCATGCCAGCTACTTGGCCATGTCATTTTTTTCACAGATGTGTCCACGACAACTCCGACAGTGCCATGCTGGTGAGCTCAGACCCTGATGTTTAATTTGATTGTCGGAACAAGCTGGGGCTGGACTGATGTATGCTAATGTCCTCTTGATTGGTTTTATATAGGACATGATATCATTAAACAAGAACTCTTTTGGCGGACTCTTTTATCACCTGTTTCCTATTGCTAAGTCTCCAACCAATTCAACTTTGCTTCAGTCCTCTCTTGAGGTCAGAGCAGTAGCATGAGAAGAAACATTGCATTAGCTTCTATATCAACAAGTGTAATTATGTTTTGTTTCCTCAATACAAAAATTGATCATGCTAAAACATCAGAATTAGACTGCATTACACAACAGCAAGAATATTACCATACAACTCAGATTCATACCCATAAAGTATGTTCCATGATAAATGTATCCATATATTTTTCATTACTATATTTTGCCTGTGGGATACCGAACTGAGTTAGAGTTGCAGGTGTCAGCTCTATCCTATGATTGAGGAAGCTACCAATAACAATGGAAATATAACTCTTACCTGGACATTCTCAACTAATACAGACTTCTGGCGAGTCATTCACAAGGTTTTAGTATATTTACGTCCAGAATATGACATCCCACGAATTGCTTATTTCAAATGTATCCCTCTAGGGGATGACTAATGTTGAACATCAAATGGAATCTCTAACGAGCCTATGTAACATTTCTCTATGGATTAGGGTATAAACAAGAAACATATTCTTGAATCTTTCTTGTTCAGATTATCACACAAGCAATTGATTGTTACTGGAATAGCTGAGTGCCTGAGTTGCGCTCTACAACATTTTGTGGGGCTCCCAGGTCATCTGTTATCATAGGATTGTTAGTATTGTATAACTAGATGGCACACACTAATATTTCTTGTTCGACATACTTTGTCGGCCAATTTTTTTGTGGCATGATTTTTTTATCCCTGCCTCGAAGACGATAGATACGAATAAATGTCATGCTAATGTAGAAAGGATTTTAAAGTGTTATAGGCGACCTTTAGTGGCAACTTTTTGCTCATTTCCTTCTCTGTGTGGTTGTGTGTTGCAGGATCTCCGTCACTGCCTTGCTGCTTCAGTCGGGATCCACATGCTCCCCTGTCTCCAATGCTATTAGTAGGAAGAAATACAAGAGAATTCTCGTCCAAGAGGGGTGTCATTTAAAGAGTCACCTTCTAAAGTCATATTGATCATGTAAGATCTTATGGCTTTTTTCTGGCTATTTGGGGATGCGGCTAAAAGTGTAAGATATTATGCCTTTTTTATTGGTTTATTGTTGAATCTGTTGATTGGCTGCCCCTTAATTTTTAGAATCTCTAAAAAAAGTCAACTACTACTACTTATCCAACTGGATGTTAGATCATTCAAAATATGTATTTATATTGTCATTGTAATTATTTCTTCGGATGCCTTTTGTTTTATACCAGCATATGTTTAGTCCAGAGAAATTTAATAGTTTGTTCTCATGAGTTAGTTTTTACTTGTCTTTTATGAAGCACTCTTAGGAGAATCACATTTTTTCCGAATGAATGGTTGGATAGGTGTTTTTTCTTATAAATATGGTAGTTATCATATCATATTAAATGTTCAGATATATACTTCAAATTTGGCCTGCATGATGGTGCCTCATATTTGAGATTGTTTTGGGCAATGCAATCGTGTGTCCATTTTCTTTTATTTTGGCCCTTGAAGGCTTGTGTGGTTGTCGGTGTACAAAAAAGAGGGTGCACTTTTTGTACCCCTATAACTGTGCACGGGCAGTCTGAGCCGCAGGCACCACCGCACTGAGCAAGGCAAGGGAGGTGAGCCAAGGTAAGGCCGAAGCTCGAAAGGAGCAGAACGACGCCAAGACCAAGACCACAAAGAGCAAAGGGGACGAAGCGGACTCCCCCGGCAAGATCCTTGCCGGGAGGCGGTTTTAGCAAACCCGGCAAGACCCTTGCCGTGGCAGCTCGCCCCACACCTACGGAGCGAATCACCCTTGAGTCCACTGCCCCCATGGAGCAAGGATTCGGGAGACATCCCCGTGGTGGCATGCAGATCTTTGTGAAGACATTCAAGGTTAGATACACATTATAGAAGATGACGACCCTTGGCGGGATCCCAGCCAAGGAGGACCACAAGGCCCCCGGCAAGAGCCTTGCCGGGGATGACAGCAGGCGCCACGGCAAGACCCTTGCCGGGGCCCCGGCAAGACCCTTGCCGGGGCTACGGCGAGGCCCTTGCCAAGAATACCCGTAGGGCCACCATCAGGCCCACGCCAATCAAACCTCCACCACCGTTCGCATGCAGCTGCCGACCCAACCAGTTGGGCAGGCACCTGCGTGGCGGCAAGCGGATCTTCGTGGAGACCCACCACTGCGCCACCTCAGTTGCCTGCCTGCCTACATGGCACCGCGGGCACCGCTGGCCGAAGCGGCGTGTCGACGAAGGGAGCGGCGACAGACGAGACAGGGCTCTCCCCGTCTCGATAAAGCAAGGACACCTAAGCAAGACGCATTAAAGGCGCCTTGTCATGTAATGCGAGGGATAAACTCGCATCATCAGTACCCTTTCCATCTCCCTGTGCCACTGTGGCAACCCCTTTCCCTATAAAAGGAGGCCCAAGGCGACCAGGAGGAGGATTCGGCTTTTTGGAGCTCCTCATGCCCCATTGCTAGTTCAAGAACACAGATAGACAAACCACCAAAGCAGGAGTAGGGTTTTACGCATCCTCGCGGCCCGAACCTGGATAAGGGAACCGTGTGCTATCTGTTTGATCCGCTCTTCTCACGACCCCGCGCCCCGCGACTGTAGTAGGGATTCTTGTGATCCCATATGTCGTGGTTTTGTCACGGCAGATGTCCTCGTGAAAGGACTTAATCGTGGAGCCATCGCTACGGGTTAACTTGAAGGGGTTAAAGCGGACGCAAAGACACAAGAGTTTATACTAGTTCGGCCCCTTCGATGAAGGTAAGCCTACGTCTAGTTGTGATGGGATTGATGTGGTTTCGATGACTAGGGAGCAAATAAGCTTCGCTTAGGCCTCGAGTTGTTGTTCTCTGTCTTGAACCGCCGGGTCGTCCCTTTATATACACAAAGTTGACGCCTTGCCGGTCTCTGAGTCCCGAGCCGACCTATACAAAGTGTCCGGCTCGATCTCTCTCCTTTCTAACTTATATTACAAGTTTACATAATCATGGTGGTTTACCACTACGGGCCCTAATCCGCCTTTGGGCCGTGGGCTTCCAAGCTTTACTAGTTGAACGCCATCTTCAAGACCTTCATGGGCTTCAGACAGTCTAAGGTGAACCGGGCCCTCTGGCGGTTTATACTTAGTAGCTATATCCTCAACATTAGGCCCCGGATTGATTTGAATTTATTCATGTCAATCTTCAACACTAAAGATATCTTGTAAACATCTTCTTGTATTTTCGTAAACCGCCATATTGACTTCTCCTGTGAATTTTTGTAAACTGCCGTGACGTCATCTTCGGAGCACCGCATCGGTCTGTCATGACATCATCTCTGCATAAAAGGATTAAAAAGATTCCCTTCTCATTAATGATTATCTCAAAAATCGAGGCGACAGGCGCGCCCACTCGGCCGCTTCGGACGCCTTGATTCTCGCGCCTGCCATTTACTCTTTCCCTTATAAATAAAGCCCGAGGGCTCCTTTTTCTCATCCTCTTCTGCATCTTCTTCTTTCTCGCGACGCCCTCAGCTCTGAAGCTCCGCCGCCGTCCGCGACCTTCGAGAACTGCACCAACCAAGGCCGCTGCATCAACCTGAGTTAGATCAGAGGCTCATCGCCCCCCTCCGCCGTAATCTGCAGCGGTAAGCTTCTTCTGTTCCTCGTCCTTAGATCTGCATTAGGTTTTATAAGCTCATCCGCACAACTCTCCATTTTCCTCTTCATCCTACCTTCTGCCGCGGTAGTTTTTGATCCAAAAACGATATAGATCTCCTGCGGTAGTCTTTCCGCATCTGTTTTTAATACTAGCAGCCCTTCCTTTTCTTCTGGTAGAGTATGCATCCTTCTCTGTTTTACTTGAACGCCTTTTAAAGAACGCAGTAAAAACTGCTTTATAGATGTGCGGTAGATCCAAATAGATTTGAACATTTGTGTGAAACCTATTTCTGTCAACACTTAGCAGAAATTTTGAATCTGGGCCTTTCTGCCTATGGGCGGTTTAATCCTTGATGGCCAATCCGTCATATGTCACTAGCCCTCTCTTAAACCGCCAACTGGACCTTGCATTGTATTTTCACCGGTTTAACACTGAATTTTTCACTTACAAACCGTAGACAGTAATCCGGCACCTGTTTGATTTTCTTTCAGCTCCCCCCTTCCGGAATGGCGAAACAATTTGCTACTTGCAATTGGGTTCCGTCCCGGATCACGGAAACACAACTCAACGGCTACGTCACCACCGGGCGTTTTAGCCTCAAAAATGTTCTCCATCACGAAGTTCCGGAATCGGAATGTCCACCTGAACCTCAAGAAGGAGAGGTGATTGTCTTTATGCAACACCTAGACCAGGTATTCAGCCCGCCCGGATCAAAAATTTTCCGGGATGTCCTCGCAAGCTTCCAACTCCATCCACAAGATATTGGTCCGAACTCTGTGTCCAATATATGCAACTTTCAAGTATTCTGCGAAGTCTATCTTCAAGAAGAACCAATCGTGGAGTTATTTCGAGATTTCTTTCATTTGAACCGCCGTACAGAATTCTCGGACGGTCCTAACACAGAACTTGGCGGCATTTCAATCCAGAAAAGGAAGGAAGTGGACTTCCCTCACGCCAAACATCATAGCCATCCTAAAGATTGGAATCAAACCCGGTTCTATTGCCGGAACACTGCTACGGAGAAAATCCCTTGCCGGGTTATCGCCCTCACCGGCTTAGCAACAGCCACCCATTGCCTTCGCGCTTGACCGCCGCAGAACGGAAGAATTTTGCACCTCAAATTACCAAGCTCCGGGCTCTGATGGCCAACGGTTTAACTGGTATTGACCTTGTCCGCTGTTGGGTTTCTTGGGGCATCTTGCCATTAAGCCGCCGCCCCGGATTGATGCACGAATATTCTGGTGACGTCAAAGATCCTCAACGACATCACGAACTATCAATAACTGAGCTTGAAGTTACCGAAACAGTGAAGAAAATGCTCGATGAACCGATTTCCGCATGCAGCCAAACCGGGTTGGCTTGCTTCAAGCATCTCCAACAAACCGCCATGTAACGTTCCTCTCATTACTCTACTGACTTTGATTCCATATTGATTGTATTAATCCCTCTGTATTAATTTTCAGGCTAACAACTCCTTTTGGAAACGAACTAAACCGGCCCGGGTTCCTCGTGCAAAGACCAAGACCACCAAGAAAACTGTCAAGAGGAAACCCGCCGAATCTTCTGAACCGCCAGAAGATGAAGAATCAGATGCTGAGGTAGAGCTTGACTCGCTTGGTTCTTTTTTCATTCATTTTATTGACAGTTACAATTCCCAGGATGACGCTGAGGCCAGCCATGCAGAACCTGTTGAGGTAATCCTTCTTTCTTCTGATTCTGACCTTGTACCGGTTTAAAGAATTACCGCCAGTCCGGAAAGTGAAACAATCTCACTCCTATGCTCATTTGGATCCAAAATTTTCTTTGAAGACACAAAGAACTGAAGAACGCCGTGCATTTAACCCGGCATAGCGGTCAACAAATTACGTCGTCCGGTTTAGCTGACACACCAACCCGGAAACGTCGTCCAGAGGTGACTTGTTCTCCTGAAAAGCGTTATCCTTTGAAAGGTTTCTTCTGATGCCCTCTCAATCCGTCTGATCTGAATTACCAGGCTTCTTCCAACTCGTCTAGCGGTTCATCAACCACTCAGCTGCCTCCTCTCAAAGTTGCTGGGTAAGTATATTACTCCTTAATTTGTTCCTTGTATTTGTCGGTTTATCATATTCTAACCCTTGATGTTGTAGCACCAAGGCCCGACTTAGTAAAAAGGCCAGGACCCTTGACCCTACTGTGGATGTTGATCCGGAGATGACTCCAGAGCATCATGATGAAAATCCCAAAGTTGCTAAAGACAACTCTGCTGGGAAAAATCAAGATGCCAATGCTAATCCGCCAGAGGTTGAACCAGATGTCCAAGTTGAGACTTCACATCCTCCTGCTCCTCTGAGTCCTGCAGCAGAACAACGGGACTCAACTGCTGATCCGCCAAGCCCGGGTATGAAAGCGCCAAGCCCTGTTGAAAATGCTAATCCGGCCAGTCCGACCAAAGATGATGATGTCGTAGTTACGGGCACCGCATATACCGCCCCTGGCAATCCGGTTGCTCTATCAAAGCACACTGCCAAGGAAGAATTTACTGCCATGAGCAAAGGGAAGGAGAAAACTAATCTGTCAGCTTATAACAATTTCTCTGCCCAAGACCTTCACTCTGGCTTCCTGAACCGGCTCTACACAAGCTGTGATTATGAAGCCGGTTTAGTAAATCTTATGAAGGAGCGCTATGAGGCAAACAGTTGTGCCTTTCTCTTGTACCTTCATTGCATAGTAGCCCCCAAGGGCCGGTTTGTCCCTGGAAAGTCAAACCGGGACTTTGCATAATCCATAGTACTTTGTCTTATATATTTCTGATCAAACATGCATTAGCCCCCAAGTGCCATGATTAACACTTGTATTAATCCATGGGACTTCAATAATCAGTATAAAAAATGATCCGCATTAGCCCCCAAGTGCCAAGTGTATGACTGGTTATGCGCTTGGGACTTCTTATGAAGATATTAGCATGCTCCCTTTTTGTTGCAGAGTGAGATACGCCAACAAGTCTCACAAATCAATGATCTTCAAGAAAATCTTAAATCTCAACAAGCAGAAACCTCCAAGGCCAAGGATGAGCTGAAAACCGCCTTGACCACCATGGAGCAGCTCAAGGAGTGGTTTAAGTCTGAGCAGGCCAGGGATCTGAAAAGGTGGGCTTGCTAAAGCGGGCGTAAGATGCTGAAGCAGCTCTTAAACCGGCGACGGAAGAGCTAACTGGATTAAAGCGCCAAATCAATGCCATGACCTCTGCAATATTTGGTAACCAACTTTTCACCAAGGTTGTGATGAATATTCCGTTTTGAAATTTCCTCCGGTTTAACCTGAACTTTCTTAAACCGGTATAGGTAGGCGCATTGCTCATCCGGCTCGACATGCGGAAGAAACTCAAGGTCACGTGATATCGCTAATTGAACAGCTGTATACCGCACCCAAATGAAGTTATTTGGCGCCACTTCTTATGATAATGCAGCTCCGACACTGATCAAGGACACACTGGACCGGCTATCTATGATACCAGCACAGATATAAGAATTGAAACGATCCGCTGCCCGGGCTGGCATCTTATTGGCACTAACTCGCGCCAAAGCATGGATAGCTGACCTTGATCCGGCTGACATAGCCAAAGGCTTCCCCAGTGCTCAAGAAAATGGCGAAGTATTTGATAATGATGCTCTCAAACGGGTAACAAGGGAGATGCGTCCTCTGGCGAGTCAACTGGCAGAAGAGGCCAACCTGACGGTTCACCGCTCCTTCTACGACGCGAACAACCGACGGGTTGAAGCTATTATTCCGGAAGTGCAGAACCTTGTTCCACCAACCCGTAAGCACACTTACGCCCTTGATGTTTATCCGGCTGAGCTTATAAGTGAAGAGGTTGTCTTTCAGGCTTTAACCCGGATTGACTGGACTACCAATGACTTCCGGCCATTGGATGATGAGAAGGAAGAAGTTGAACCAACGCCAGACGACCCATCTACTTCACGTCAACCAGGCAATGAAGCTTAATCCGTCAAGTCGGTTGATACGTCAGAAACTGCCCGTTATGAAGCAACTCCAAATTTTGGGCCTCTGAATGCCTTGTAATAAAACTAGCTGCCACCTTTGGCGTTTATGTGCCTTCGTGCATACGTTTTGCAACTTATGCCTCCTTTTAATTTGCCAATGATAAACTATTACCTGCAGCGAAAATCTTAAACTGCCACGGCGGTTTGTGCCGCCAGCTGGCTTGTGACGTTCATATATATATGCAATGAAATATTGAGGTATATGATCAAAATTTGTGATACAAAATACCTGTCATAGCTGGGCATGAAGTTGGCTTAGCCAATCTTGAAGCGGAGGTTGTATGAACCATTACCGTCAAAGGAGAAAACAGCTCCTTTGTTTATAATGCCGGTTTACCATGTAAACCGTGCCGGGTCATGACAAGCCCCCTGTTACTCCATAATGGGATGTTAACAGAAAAAGTCAAACCGGAAAAATTATCTCCGGATTAAAAATGGACCGAATTCCGTCAATTGACAGTTTGAACCGGTGAAAAATGTTATCGGTTTAAAAAACGCAACAAAAATCAAATAACAGTTATGAAAAAATATGGAAGCAAAGGCAATGATAAAACCGTTTGCAAAAAGAGGCTTTACTGAGCCGATCAGATGGTGTTACCATGGTCAGACACGACCAAGCTCCCAATAAGGTGTAGCTATGGTTCAAGTCAGCCAGGTCCCCAATCGAAACCGTGGCATTATGCCGATCAAGTGGCATGGCAATGGTTCGGGTTCGACCAAGCCCCAAGTGACTCTATTGCCTTAGTACGATCATGAGGAGTGTCTTGTTCAGACTTGACCATGTCCCCAAGTGATCTGGTGGCTTTCACCTATCAAAAGGTGTTGCATTGGTTCAGACACGACCAAGCCCCCAAGTGATATCATAAAGCTTTTGAAAAGCAAACTCAGGGGTAAACCGGAGGCCGCTTTAAGACAGAACAACTCCATGTAACCACGCATGATGTAACAGAACAGATACCCCGCTTTAGCTGAGGCTCCGGTTTATTACTTTATTCATAATATATACACTATCATAATATGTACATGAGTAGAGCCGATGGCTCAGGTATAATAAGGCCGAAGATGAGCTATGTTCCACGGCCTGTTGGTCTCCTCCTCTGACGTGCGTGAGTCTTTATGCTCTCGAATATCAATCAGATAGTACGACCCGTTGTGCAGATTCTTGCTGACCACAAAAGGTCCTTCCCAAGGTGGGGATAACTTGTGCATATCACCGTCTTGGATGAGTCGAAGCACCAAATCTCCTTCTTGAAAAGTTCTGGTTCTGACTCGGCGACTGTGATAACGACGAAGATCCTGTTGGTAAATCGCCGAGCGGGCAGCTGCTATGTCACGCTCCTCATCCAACATGTCCAAAGCGTCTTGCCGTGCCGTCTCGTTGTCCGCTTCAACATAAGCTGCCACACGAGGTGAGTCATGACGGATGTCACTGGGGAGAACCGCCTCCGCTCCATAGACCATAACGAACGGTGTGTATCCTGTGGATCTGTTGGGCGTAGTGTTGATACTCCATAACACAGATGGTAGTTCTTCTACCCAACAACCCGGTGTCCTCTGCAAAGGGACCATAAGCCGGGGCTTGATGCCTCTCAAGATCTCTTGATTAGCCCTTTCCGCTTGACCATTGGACTGCGGGTGGGCTACTGAAGAAACGTCAAGCCGGATGTGCTCACGCTCACAGAACTCCTTCATAGCGCCCTTGGACAAGTTGGTACCATTATCTGTGATGATACTGTGTGGAAAGCCAAACCGGAAAATCACCTTTTTGATGAATTGAACCGCCGTGGCCGCGTCACACTTGCTAACAGGTTCTACCTCTACCCACTTTGTAAACTTGTCAACCGCCACCAGGAGGTGGGTCTTCTTGTCCTTGGACCTTTTAAAAGGTCCAACCATATCCAGCCCCCAGGTTGCAAACGGCCAAGTAATTTGAATCATCCTCAATTCTTGGGCCGGTACATGAGCACGTTTGGAAAACTTTTGGCAACCATCACATCGTCTGACCAGATCTTCCGCATCAGCATGAGCAGTCAACCAATAGAAACCGTGGCGGAACGCTTTAACCACCAAGGATTTTTCACCGGCGTGGTGACCACAATCTCCTTCGTGGATCTCACGCAATATTTCACAGCCTTCCTCAGGGGACACACAACGTTGAAACGCCCCTGACACGCTGCAATGATGCAATTCACCATTAACAATGATCATAGACTTGGATCGCCAGATTATCTGCCGCCAACGCCTCATCTTCTCGTAACTTCGCCCGGTTCATGTAACGCAAGATAAGGAAGCGCCCAATCCGGAGTGACGTGAAGAGCTGCCACCAGTTGAGCCTCTGGACCAGGAATAGCCAAATCCGCTTCACCAGGAGCTTGACCGACGGGTTGTGCAAAGACGCCCGTAAAAACATTGGGCGGGACCGGTTTACGTTGAGAGCCCAACCTGCTTAAAGCGTCCGCCGCTTCATTCTTTCGACGGTCCACGTGGTCCACCTGATAGCCCTTGAAATGACCTGCAACAATATCCACCTCACGACGATATGCAGCCATGAGTGGGTCCTTTGAATCCCAAGTGCCAGACACCTGTTGAGCCACTAGGTCCGAGTCACCGAAGCACTTAACCCGCTTAGATTCATCTCCTTAGCCATCCGGAGACCATGGAGCAAGGCTTCATACTCAGCTGCATTGTTAGTACAAGAGAACATTAAGCGAGAACGTAATCAACTTGTCACCTCGTGGGGAAGTTAATACGACTCCAGCCCCCGAGCCTCCAATTGCTCGGATCCGCTAAAATGGATGGTCCAATATGTGTGATCCGGCTTTTCTTCAGTGCTTGCAACTCCGTCGAATCATTAATGAAATCCAAGTGCTTGAGACTTCACCGCCGTCCGAGGCACGCATTTGACCGTGCGGCCCAAGCTCTATAGCCCACTTGGCAATCCGCCGCCGCTTCCGGTTCTCAGATGATATCGCCTAAAGGAGCGAATCGACCACCGTGATGGGGTGCCCTTGGAAATACTCTTCAGCTTCCGGCTTGCCATGAAAACTCCATATACCAGCTTCTCGCCAATGCGGATACCTTTGCTTAGATTCGATAAGTACCTCACGATATAGTAAACCGGACGTTGAACCGATGCTCCTTCCCGCCTCCTTCCGCTCCACCACAATGGCTACACCGACCGCTTCGGCGTTAGCAGCAACGATAGCGTAAGCGGCTCCTTGTCAATGGGAGCGGCGAGCACAGCGGTTGGCCAATTGCCGCTTTAAGTCCTCCAACGCTTCATCGGGCGGCCGGACTCGCATAAACCGACCGGTCTTTTCAAAGATCTCGTACAAAGGGATGGCCTTCTCTCCGAGGCGGTTGATAAACCGCTCATCGCGTAATCCGCCTGCCAAACGCCGGACATCGTTAATACACTTCGTTCAGCCAGGAGGTAATAGCCGTAATCTTCTCCGGATTAGCTTCAATTCCCCTGTTGGACACGAAAACCCAATAACTTGCTCGCCGGAACACCAAAGACACATTTGGCCGGGTTGAGCATCATCTTGTAAACCTCCGTGTTGTCAAAGGTTTCCTTCAAATCGCCAATCGCTGTCTCCTTCGCCTTTGACTTGACCACAATATCATCAACATAGGCGTGCACATTACGGCCGATCTGTTTATGCAGCAATTCTGTACACAAGATTGATAAGTTGCTTGGGCGCTCTTGAGCCCAAAAGGCATAGATACATAGCGTATAGGCTCCAAAGGGAGTGATAAACGTTGTTTTCTCCTGGTCCTTAACTGCCATCTTGATCCGATGATACCCAGAATACGCATCCAAAAGCTCAAACGCTCACAACCCGCAGCGGCATCAATAATCTGGTCAATGCGGGAGGGCAAAGGATCTCGCCGGACAAGCCTTGTTAAGATCTATGTAATCCACACACATGCGCCAAGTGCCGCTTTTTCTTAAGAACCGCACCAGATTAGCAAGCCACTCGGATGGAAGACTTCTACGATAAAACCAAATGCTAAGAGCCCTCGCCACCTCCTCTCCAATGGTCTTGTGCCTTTCTTCGTTAAACCGGGCGAGAAACCGCTTCACCGGTTTGTACTTGGGATTAACATTAAGAGTGTGCTCAGCGAGTTGCCTCGGTACACTTGGCATGTCAGAAGGCTTCCATGCAAAGATGTCCCGATTCTCACGGATGAACTCGATGAGCGCGCTTTCCTATTTCAGATCCAAGTTGGCACCGATGTCGAATCGCTTGGACGAATCGCCAGCACGAAGTCAACAAGCTTAGTCTCACTGCCGATTTGAATTTCAGGGCGGATCATGCTCAGTAGTTGGCTTCTTCAATGGAGTCATGTCCGCCGGATCAACATTGTCCTTATAGTACTTCAGTTCCTCGGTGGCACAAACCGACTCACAGAAGTCGCATCTCCTTCCTCGCACTCCAAAGCGACCTTACGGCTTCCGTGAACCGTTATGGTCCCCTTTGTGACCCGGTATCTTGAGCTGTAAATACACATAACAGGGCCGTGCCATAAATTTGGCGTAAGTTTCGCCTTAACAGGGCATGATATGGACTTTGGATTTTTACCACTTCAAACGCCAATGTTTCCGATCCGAGTCATAATCATCACCAAAGGCCACTTCCAGAGCTATTTTACCAACAGGATATGCCGACTTGCCGTGTACCACACCATGGAACAATCGTATTGGACGGTTTGAGATGTTTATCCATTAGTCCCATACGACGGAAGGTCTCATAGTACGTGATGTTAATGCTGCTCCCTCCATCCATGAGTACCTTGGTGAACTTATAACCTCCCACCGAGGTGCCACCACCAGGCTAGCTGACCCGGATTGTCGACCCGGGAGGATGATCCTCTCTACTCCATATAATGGGCTGCTCCGACCAGCGTAGGTAATGGGGTACGGCCGGTTCAACAACGTTGACTGCCCGCTTCTGAACCTTCCGGTCTCGCTTATCCAAGCTAGTTGTGAAAACGTGATACTGCCCACTGTTCAACTGTTTCGAATGGCTCTGATAACCCGACTTCTGCTGCTGCTGGTGGTTGTAACCACCTTGGTTATTCTGACTATTCTGATTGTTATGTCCGCCCTGATTTCCACTAAAGCCTGAACCGGAAGCTCCTCCATCGTGACCCGGCCCATGGAAACCGGATCCTGAGCCACCACCGGACCCATGATCATAACGGAAAGCATTAGAGTTTTTGAACTCCTGCATAATGTAACAGTCCTTCCAAAGGTGGTTGGCCGGCATCTCCTTTGTCCCATGCTTTGGACAGGGCTGATTCAATAAATAATTTAAGCGATCCGGGTTAGGATTCGGAGGCCCACCATGATTCGCTGCTTTACCTCTGCGTCGCTGACCCTTGTCCTGCGCATTAGTATTAGCCACAAAGTCCATGCTGCCATCCGCTTTACATTTACCTCCGTTCCCATGGCCTGCCGGTTTGTGTTGATGCCCCCTGGAGTTGCTGTTCTTCTTTCCCTTCCCTGCTTCGTCATCCTCAGATTCGGGGTCCTTGGTACTATCAAAATCAGCATACTTCACTAAAGCACTCATGAGAGTTCCCATGTCGTTACAAAATCGCTTCATACGCCCCAACTTCAACTTTAAAGGCTTAAACCGGCAGTTGCCCTCCAGGGTTAAGATCGCAGAGTCAGCGTTGATCCGGTCTGACGAGTGTAAGATTTTCGAGACACGGCGTACCCAATGGGTTGTTGACTCCCCTTCCTCCTGGACACAAGCCGCCAAGTCCACTACGGACATGGGCTGCTTACAGGTATCTTTGAGATTCTGGATAAACCGGGTTCGCAACTGGGCCCATGAACTGATAGTATTGGGCGGCAAGCTTTTTAACCAAGTACGGGCCGTCCCTTCAAGCATCATGGTAAAATACTTTGCACACGCGGCCTCATCCACATCTAGCATCTCCATGGCCATCTCATAGCTCTCTATCCATGCTTCTGGAGGTAAATCAGCAGTGTAATTTGGCACCTTGCGCGGACCCTTGAAGTCTTTGGACAAGCGCACGTTGCGTAAAGCGGGGATCAAACAGGGCACCCCCAAGCTAGAAGCGACCCCTGGCTCGACTGAGGTGGTGGGGCGAACCGGCGTAAGCTGACGCGCCTCATTCTGTGTTGCTAACTCGGCCTCCCTGCGCGCTCGGGCCCAGTCCACCACCTCCTGGGCGTTATCGACACCACCTGCCGGGTTGTTGCCACGGGGCGCACCACGCCGTGCATTACTTGATACGGCCGGTTCATCCATGTGCTCGCTATAGCTCCGGCTTGGGCGGGGGTAGAGTGGATCCGTCGTCACAGCATTTAATATGCTTCCTGTTGGACCAAAGCTGTCCTAAGGAGCTCCTTGACCCGCGCTGCCTCTATCGCCTGTGGTGAGTCACCTTCAATTGGAATAGCATCCAGCCGTGCCGCAGCTGCAACAAGGTTATCCATCGGGTTGGAGTAGTGACCCGGAGGTGTTTGCACGGCCTGAGGCACACTGGCGTTATGGTGAGGTAGATCTATTAAGCGGGCTGGACCGGCGCCGCCGTCCAGTGCTTCCGCCGTTTAGCACCGCGGATTACCGTTCCCGCCCGGGTGTTGAAGAGGTCTCTCGGCTTCAAAAACTGAAGGCAAACGGGATCTGTGTTTCCTCTTCATGACTTCATGTGACGCGTTACGATCCAACATGAGCCTATAAGCTCGCGCATCTAAAGCGGCCCGCTCGCCGTCATCCTAGCGTCAGGATCGCTAGATCCGCTTTAGCTCGAGTGATTTGTTCCTTCACATTCGCAATCTACGTGTTATGAGCGCCCTGATCCGCCGGGTTAGCCTTCGCCATGATCGCAGCCAGCGCATCGAATGTATCTGATAAAACTTGAGCCGGCGGGCGACAGGCCTCTCGCCGCCGCCGCCGTTGTTGAACCGGAGATCATTGCCGCAGCAAATAAGAGTGAAGCACCGCTTGTGTACCGCCCATGAATATTCCATCCCGGTTGGGCAGATCGGAGGGTCCGAATATCGTCACCATCAGAACAGCCCCCAATCCGGCCATCTTGTAACTGATATAGAGATTCAGTTTCTCCGGTTGACTCGTCGCCAGAGTAGACGACGGTCTCGCTACCAGATTCTGATCCGTCCTCATAACTTCCTCCGTGGATGACTCCCACAAAGGCACGCTTCACGGCCGGTTTGACCTGGGCAGATCTCGTACGCTGAGCCGTGGCTCACCAATCTTGCCGATGAAAACGTGTATGCCACCAAAGGGGACCCGGTATCCGTACTCCATCGAGCCGGCGTCGGGGCCCCATCCTGCATCGTCGATGTAGAGCTTGCCGCGACGACTCTTGGTCATCCGGCCCACAGCATAGCCTTCGAGTCCTTCGAACTTGCCCTCCAAGAACATCAAACCATCGTGCGATAGCCCTACGGTGGGCGCCAACTGTCGTGGTTTTGTCACGGCAGATGTCCTCGTGAAAGGACTTAATCGTGGAGCCACCGCTACGGGTTAACTTGAAGGGGTTAAAGCGGACGCAAAGACACAAGAGTTTATACTAGTTCGGCCCCTTCGATGAAGGTAAAAGCCTACGTCTAGTTGTGACGGGATTGATGTGGTTTCGATGACTAGGGAGCAAATAAGCTTCGCCTAGGCCTCGAGTTTTTGTTCTCTGTCTTGAACCGCCGCCGGTCGCCCCTTTATATACACAAAGTTGACGCCTCGGCGGTCTACAGAGTCCCGAGCCGACCTATAGAAAGTGTCCGGCTTGGTCTCTCTCCTTTCTAACTTATATTACAAGTTTACATAATCACGGCGGTTTACCACTACGGGCCCTAATCCGCCTTTGGGTCGTGGGCTTCCAAGCTTTACTAGTTGAACGCCATCTTCAAGACCTTCATGGGCTTCAGCACAGTCTAAGGTGAACCGGGCCCTCCTGGCCGGTTTATACTTAGTAGCTATATCCTCAACACCATAGGTGTCGTTCCCACCGACATCTTTGGCGCGCCAGGTAGGGGGCGCAGTTGTGAGAATCGGCTCTAGCAGTTAGTTCGACGCTTCTTCATCGTCATGGCGCCCAAGAAGAAGATGACGGTGGCGGTTGGCCCGTCGGAAGCCGGACATCCTGTCCCGACGCAGGCGAGCAGCGGACCGGTAGCAGAAAGGACCCGGCGCCATTCACGAACACCAACACCGCCCCAAAGAGTCAAGTTTGGGAGGCGCGGCGTTCGTGCGCCTGGTAACGGGCCGCACGCTGCCAAATCCAAAGACGGAGCCAGGCCCTCCGCGGGTGGCGCGGGGCCTTCCAAGATCGCTGCCACCCCGCCTGAAGGCGACACGAGGGCTTCCAAGACTCCCACGCCGGCGCCGATGGCGCGCTCCTCTCAAGCGGCATGCGACGAACGGCATAATCACGCCGAGGACCCCGGGCGTCGCCGCGGAAAGAGCCCCGAGCGCCACTCCCGGGATTTAGAAGACCTGCCTGCTCGCCGAGGCGCTGGTGAAGATGGCATGCGACCGCTGGTCGTGATAGAGCTCCTTCTCGACATGGTCGGAAGTCGGCCGCTGCCGCGATCCGTGCAAGGTTTCGCTGCCACCAACGCCAGCGGAAGCCTCGCGGCTGGCAGCTTGCTCCTCGATTTTCCTCCCACTACGGGAAACTCGACGAATGGAGAGCCACTATCCGAAGCCTTGTTGCGGTGGCTAACAAAGACGAACCGAAGTTCGTGGAGCCCCGGTCGACGCCCGACGGAGTCCCACACACCGATGGCAGGAAAGCGGCGGCGCCGCGACCACGGTGCACTTCGCCTCCTCGCCTGCATCATGGACGCCAGCCCGTCAGCGACGTTACGGGCGAAGATCTCAGTAGCATCGCCGGACCAGGGCCCATCATGACCAGCGCCAAGTTCTTCGAACGAGAACATGAAGACGCCGAACCACTATCGAGCGCCGTCGCGGAGCGCGCCACCAATCGGGACAGCGTAGTAGGGCCTGCCAGAGCCACCCGCACCGGAGAGTTTCGGAGGCCTACCTTACGAGGTAGGCTGTCCGACTTTTACCCATGAGCTGCGGCAGTTCCAGTGGCCCACTCACCGCACCTTCAAACCCGACGTGGGCGAAAAGTACAGTGGCAAGACCCACCCGTCCGAGTTCCTCAGCATCTACACCATCACGATGCAAGCTGCCGGAGCCCGCGACGATAAGGTGCTTGCGAATTACTTTCCGTTGGCTCTTAAACCCAACGCCATGTCATGGTTGATGCACTTGCCGGTAGACTCTATTTCCTCCTGGTCGGATTTGTGCCATGAGTTCGTGGGCGCCTTTTATCGGAGGCCACCAAGCCCATGGCCAAGCAAGCGACCGCACGCTATTCCCCAGAAGGGAGGCGAGAGTCTCCGCAAGTATATACAGAGGTTCAGCCGGGTACAGTACAATATCCCTGATGTTCACCCTGCCGCCATCATCAGTGCGTTCCATCAGAACGTGCGTAACCGCAACATGCACGAAGAGCTGGCAATGAATAAGGTGAACGATGTAGCAGAACTCTATGTTCTTGCTGACAGATGTGCCCGAGCTGAAGACGGAAGGAAGTACCCCGGGGAAGATGCCGGCGTGGAAACCGACTCCTAAGATGAGGATATTGCCGCCCCGGCGAAGAAAGGCCGGCGCCGCAACAGGAAGCGCAAAGGTAAAGCCGTGCTTGCCGTCGAGGGATATGATGACGCCGGCTCCACCAAGAAAACCAAGGCAGATGACCCGGCAAGGAAGTTGCCGGATGCGTCACTGGCCTTCTTGGCGGCTGCCGAGAAGCCAGGAAACTCCGACAAGCGATACTGCAAGATCCATCGCACCAAAGGCCATGCTCTCCAAGACTGCCGACAGGTTGAGCTCCTCGCTAAGAAGCAGAGGGCTGACTATGAGAGGCGGGACAAGGAGAAGGGCCCAGACGGTGCTGAGGGGTCCGGCAAGAAGCGTGACGGCCAGGCGGGCCGTCGCGGCAAAGATAAACAACAGGAGAGGCCCGGGCCGTGATGTAAAGCCGTAAGACGACGATCACGTAAGAGGACGCATTTAATCCGGTGACCAAGAGTTTCACAAAGCTACAGAGGCCATGTGCGCCGACGGCGGCGCCGCTGCATACTTCTCACCGCCGGCTTAAACAGGGCGCGAGATATTACAGCGGGCAGAGCCGTCGCTTGATGCCCAAAGGTCATCAAGTGGTCCAAAGACACCTATCATTTTTGACACTGAGGATCACCTTGATCGCACTACTGCAGTCGGGTGCTTGCCATTGTTGGTTTCACCAACAGTACACAACCTCAAGGTGACGAAGATGCTAGTCGATGGCGGGGCTAGTCTGAACTTGATCTCGCCTGCCGTGATCGAGAAACTGCAGATTCCTGATGGAGACCTTGAAGAGACGGGCAACCTGGGAAGAAGCCAACCCAAGGGAAAGGTCACGCTGCCCGTGACTTTTGGAAGCGACCTGAACTGCAGGACGGAGAGGATCGTGTTTGATGTTGCCAAGATCCCCTTGCCCTACAACGGGATCCTTGGCCGCCCAAATAATGACCAAGTTCATGGCGGCGTCACACTACGCCTACAACACCTCAAGATGCCAGACCTGTGACGATCATCACCATCCCTCCGATAAGAAAGATGCGCTGATTTATACCGACCAACTATACCAAAGAAGGCCAGCAGCTGCCGCCACTAGGGCACTTGCTCCCGCCGGCCGACCCCGGGAGGGAAGAAGAAGAAGACCGGTGAGACCTCGGACACCCACTCCGGCAAGCGCACGTCTTCGGAGTGTAGCGCTGCCGTCGAGGACGTGCTAGAGAGCTCCACCAGCAGAAACAAGAAGCCCAGGGCCATACTGCCGGGAACCAAGAAGGTTTTTGTCAATGAGGACGGCACGGGAGGAGCTTTTACCATAAGCTCCACCCTTGACGACAAATAGGAAGACGCGCTCGTCACCTTCCTGCGGGCGAATGTCGATGTGTTTGCATGGCAAGCTTCCGACATCCCCGGTGTTCCTGTGGAGGTGATTGAGCACCACCTTGCCGTCTGCCCTCATGCGCGCGTCACAAGGTAAGGTCGAAGCAAGCTTTGGAACGACAAGAGTTCATCACGGAAGAGATCCGAAACCGGAAGCAGCGGGTTTGGTAAGAGGAGTGCTCCATCCAACGTGGTTGGCCAATCCGTCAGAAAAGCGCAAGGCAAATGGGAAGTGGAGACCGTGGTATTGATTACACAGATATCAATAAGGCTTGCCCTAAAGACCCCTTCCCATTGCCGCGCATCGACCAGATTGTTGACTCCACGGCTGGGTGTGATCTGTTGTCATTCCTCGACGCCTACTCCGGCTACCACCAGATCTTCATGACAAGAGAAGACAAAGAGAAAACAGCAGTCATCACCCCATGTGGTACGTATTGTTTCAAGCGGATGCCTTTCGGGTTGAAGAGTGCTGGTTCGACGTTTGCAAGGGAGGTCCAGATTGGTTTTGAACCCCAGCTCCATAGAAATATGGAAGCTTATATGGATGACATAGTGGTCAAAACCAAGGATGTGGCAACCCTCATACCAGATTTGTAAGAAACATTTGCAAACCTGCGCAAGATCAATCTCAAGCTGAACCCCGAGAAGTGCGTCTTTACGTCCCGTCCGCAAGCTTCTCGGTTCTTGGTGTCACAACTTGGGATAGAGGCCAATCCGGACAAAATCAAAGCTATAGAGCAGATTGAAGCACCCAAGCGAATCAAGGATGTGCGTCGGCTTGCTGGTTGCGTCGCCGCCATGGGTAGGTTCATTTCAAGTTCACGAAGCGCCCTTCCCTTTTTCAAGATCCTGAAAAAGGCGGGCCCGATGGAGTGGACGCCAGAAGCCGAAGCAGCATTGCAAGGTTTGAAGAAGTACCTCTCCTCCACGCCAATACTAGTTGCGCCTAGGCCACAGGAGTCGTTGCTGCTATACCTGGCGGCAACGGACCAGGTGGTCAGCACCGCACTAGTGGCGCAGAGAGAGGTTGACGACGAGGTAATGGCAGCGGCAGAGCCCGACACCACCAATGCAGAGACGACACAGCCAGTTGAAGTGCCGCCGAAGAAGAAAATGATGCAACACCCGGTCTACTTTGTTAGTTCCCTCCTGCAGGGGGCTAGATCAAGGTACTCCGGCGTGCAGAAACTACTCTTCGGCCTTCTTATGGCCTCGAGGAAGCTGCGTCACTACTTCCAGGCACACGAGATCACTGTCGCCACTCGCCTTCCTCTGCAATGGATATTGCACAATCCGGATGCAACGGGAAGAATTGTGGAATGGGCAATGGAGCTGTCCAGCTTTGGCCTCAAGTTTGAAAGTACTTCGAGGATTCAGAGCCGAGTCCTAGCGGAGTTCATTGCAGAATGGATCGCAACGCCTGACGAAGAAGCCCAAGAGACTGCTCTCCCCGGCAAGGAGGCAAGTTGTGATTGGATCATGTACTTTGATGGAGCTTTCTCCTTACAAGGTGTCGGGGCTGGCGTCGCTTGTCGCGCCTAATCGGAGAGCACCTCAAGTACGTGATCCAGATGCACGTCCCCAGGGAGGTATCAACAAACAATACGGCGGAGTACGAAGGGCTGCTTGCCGGTCTTAGGATCGCGGCGGACATCGGATCAAGAAACTCATTGTTAGGGGAGACTCGCACCTTGTCGTCAAGCAAGTCAACAAGGATTACCAGAGCCCGTTGATGAAGGCCTACGTCGATGAAGTGAGAAAGCTGGAAGAGCGTTTCGATGGTATACAGGCTGAACACGTTCCTCGAGCGGGAACGATATCGCCGACACCGTCAAAACGCTGCTGCCCTCAAGCTACCTGTGGAACCAGGTACCTTTGTGCTTTAGCTAACTCAGCCATCCGCTGATCCATCAACAGAGCGTAATAAGAGGAGGAATCAGGGCCCGGCAAGTACTTTCCCGCCGAAGCTCCCGGAGCCGCCGGGCAAGGATGTTGCCGGGGATACCGAGCCCGCCATGGGACGACTCGCTCCGGAGCGTCAAGCTCTTGCCGTCGAGACAGCCGCTCCTATAGCGGCGAAATGCCTTTAGTCCTCGCCGTTGAGCCCTGTGCTCCAGCGTGGGCACAACACACCGTCCGATTCCTCCAACAGGGAACTTCCTGAGGAGCAGGAAGAAGCGGAAAAAGTAGCCCGTCGCTCTACCATGTACCAGTTCGTCGATGACGTCCTGTACAGAAAGAGGCCGAACGGTGTGAAATTGAAGTGTATTCCTCGAGAGGAAGGATTGGAGCTGTTGGCAGACATACACAGCGGCACATGTGGATCCCACATTTGGTCAAGGGCCCTTGCCGGCAAGGCTTCTTCCGGCCCACCGCCCTCCAGGATGCGACGACACTAGTCACCAGGTGTGAAGCGTGTCAGTTCCATTCAAAGAAGCTTCATCAGCCAGCTCAAGCCCTTCAAACCATTCCGCCTCCCCGCCCTTCTCGGTCTGGGGCTCGACATATCGGGCCCTTTCCCCATCGCTGTCGGGGGCTTTGAGTACTTGTACGCTGTAATCGACAAGTTCACAAAGTGGCCGGAGGTGGAGGCAAGGAGGAAAGTCATAGCTCGGGCCACCGTCAAGTTCTTCAGGACTAGTGTGCCGCTTTACGCATCCAACAGGTTATCACCGACAACGGCACACAGTTCACAAGCCGCACCTTCATGCAATATACCCAAGACCTCGGCAGCAAAGTCTGTTTTGCTTCCGTTGCTCATCCGCGAAGCAATGGTCAAGCTGAGAGGGCAAATGCTGAAGTACTGCGAGGTTTAAGGACCAAGACCTTTGACAGGCTGCACAAGAGTGGAAGGCGCTGGATTGATGAGTTGCCTTTGGTTCTTTGGTCTATCAGGACGAGCCAAATCGAGCCACCGGCCAGACACCTTTTGCCCTAGTATACGGGGCAGAAGCAGTTCTCCTCACTGAACTCATATACGGGTCACCTCGAGTGCTCGCTTATGACGAGCTTGAGCAAGAGCAATCATGCAAGATGACGCAATGCTCCTTGAGGAAGATCGCCTTTCGGGCGGCCGTGAGAGCAAAGACGCTACCAAAGAAGCCTTGCGCCGCTACCATAGCCGCAAGGTTCATGCCCGAAGCCTTGAGGAAGGCGACCTTGTCCTTCGCCGCTCAATCGGCCAAGAATTCCAACAAGTTGACGCCAAAGTGGGAAGGCCCTTATCGGGTAATACGAGTCACCAGGCCCGGCACAATCCGCCTGGAGACCGAAGATGCCGTTCCCGTGAGTAACTCCTAGAACATTGAGCATCTTCGCAAGTTTTACCAGGAGGCGCGGGTTGTCGGGCCCCCGAGCCACCTTTTGTACAAGCATTGCCGATGATGCATGTAACCCTTTGTTCAAAGCCAGGCGCAAACCCTGAGCATAAATAAATGAAGCGCTGGCGCCCTAAGTTATAGCATGCATGCTAGGTCGAGTCTCGTCCTTGGTTAGGGTTGATAGTGCTTAGCGGCGACTAACCCCCAGCTTAGAGGTCGAAAAGGCCCCTTTCCCGTTCTTTTGTCTTCTTTGGTTCGCAGGACTCACAGATATCCTTGCCGGATCACTTGAGGACGAAAAAGAGGAGAGGGACAGACCGCATCTAGACCCCTAAGAATTCAAGATTGCCGGGGCACCCCGCAAAGATTCACCCACGGCAAACCAGAGTTGCTGTGGGCTACTGCTTCAGATAAGTTCTTCATTCCTTATCATGCATTCCCTTGTGGATCGAGGTATGTGAAACCTCGCTTTTTCCCAAAGCTACCGTGCTCCCCTAAAACTCTAGGCCCTAGGGCCTGCCTCGGGCCAGGTTTGGTCGTAGTCGCGACAACAAAAGGATGAAACGAGGAGCCTGAACCCACCTCATCCCTGCCTCTGCCAAAAGCGTGAGAAGGGTCGAGCGAAGTGGGAAGACGGCAGGGCCTGTTGCCGGGCAAGGAAATGTTTATCTTAGGGATACCGATTTGGAGCAGGATCGGCGCAAGCGGCAGGAATGACGCGCGTCGCCGGGTGCCCAAGGGCTTGAAGGAGGCCCGGAGCTCATGAACATCAACCGACGAGGGGAAGAAGAAGGCGGACTTCGTCCGGTCCCCCGATAGCACGCTCTCCGGCGGTTCCACGGTCCCAGAGCCCTTAGCCACCCCCTTGCCCTTGGCGGATTTGGGTGCCATGGCGGCCGAGAGGTCTAGAGGGTTAAGGAAGAGGGGTGGCGAAGCAGCGACGGCGGGCAACGGCGAAAGCTTAGGAAGGAAGGAAGAGAGGAAACGGCGGCTCTGAGATTGGAAAAGGTATGAGAGAAGAGGAGAAAGTGAGCAGCACGCCCACGGTTATTCCTTCTTATGGGGGAAAACGCGGGCCGCCTCCTTTCACATTAACTGCGACGTGACGCATGCGCGCAGAGCTCAGCCCCACGCATGCCGCCCATGTCACGCACGCCTCCCCACGCCGAGCCACGCGCGGGAGGCATGGGAAGCGCAGTGCGCGAAGAGACTTACCGCGGTAAAAACCACTCCGCCTGCCCGCGCACCGTTTTTGGGCCTATCCCAACGATGCAATTGCGCTTACGTGTTGCCCAGGCCCGGGGGCTCCTGTCGGTGTACAAAAAGAGGTGTGCACTTTTTGTACCCCTATAACTGTGCACGGGCAGTCTGAGCCGCGGGCACCACCGCACTAAGCAAGGCAAGGGAGGTGAGCCAAGGTAAGGCCGAAGCTCGAAAGGAGCAGAACGACGCCAAGACCAAGACCACAAAGACCAAAGGGGACGAAGCGGACTCCCCCGGCAAGATCCTTGCCAGGAGGCGGTTTTAGCAAACCCGGCAAGACCCTTGCCATGGCAGCTTGCCCCACACCTATGGAGCGAATCACCCTTGAGTCCACTGCCCCCATGGGGCAAGGATTCGGGAGACATCCCCGTGGTGGCATGCAGATCTTTGTGAAGACATTCAAGGTTAGACACACACTATAGAAGATGACGACCCTTAGCGGGATCCCAGCCAAGGAGGACCACAAGGGCCCCGGCAAGAGCCTTGCCGGGGATGACAGCATGCGCCACGGCAAGACCCTTGCCGGGGCTACGGCGAGGCCCTTGCCAAGAACACCTTTAGGGCCACCATCAGGCCCACGCCAATCAAACCTCCATCATCAGCCAGATGTAGCTGCCGACCCAACCAGTTGGCCAAGGTGCACTGCGTGGCGGCAAGCGGATCTTCGTGGAGACCCACCACCGCGCCACCTCAAATTGCCGCCCGCCTACATGGCACCATGGGCACCGCTGGCGCCATGCCGTGTCGACACGAAAGGGAGCGGCGACGGACGAGACAGGGCTCTCCCCCGCCCTCGATAAAGCAAGGACACCTAAGCAAGACGCATTAAAGGCGCCTTGTCATGTAATGCGAGGGATAAACTCGCATCACTGTACCCTTTCCACCTCATGTGTGCCACTGTGGCAACCCCTTTCCCTATAAAAGGAGGCCCAAGGCGACCAGGAGGAGGATTCAGCTTTTTGGAGCTCCACGCCCCATTGCTAGTTTAAGAACACAGATAAACAAACCACCACAGCAGGAGTAGGGTTTTACGCATCCTCGCGTCTTAACTCGGATAAGGGAACCGTGTGCCATCTGTTTGATCCGCTCTTCTCACGACCCCGCGCCCCACGACCGTAGTAGGGATTCTTGTGATCCCATAGGTGTCGTTCCCACCGACAGTGGTATGCATCACATATTTAATAGTTGCAATGATGATAAAATTGTTGCTCGTATCCTTAGTTGCTACGCCACATGGAGGTAATGCCACAACGCTTGCTGCAATTATGCTGTCCACTTATGACGAGGATCAGATTTGGTATCACATATATTTTGCGTGTCATCATTTATCAGTTCTAAAATTTTAAATCAGGTCTAATCAGAGCTGAGTAAAAGCCAGCAATCTCAAGGATAGATGTCATTCTAGGTTTTGTTGCCATTTCCAGGTTTGAAGTAGAATCACCGCATTGCCGGTTGCTTTTGTGTATGCTATGTTCTGTTTCTTGGTTTGCCTTGTTTTATTTCTTGGTTTTTTACTTTCTGCTTGATAGCTTGTATCAGTTCAGACGGGGCCTCGACGCGCTCATCTCGGTCTCCTCGCCCCGGGTCTTCATCTTCCCCATCTTCGATGTGGCGGTGCGAGGCGAGGGCGACGAGGGCAGTGCCGTGTTTGACGCCAGACGGGGCAGCGGGGGATGAGGGCGGCACCGTGTTCGACACCGGGCTTAAGTACCTCGAGGCTGTCAACGGCAACGTGCTCGTGTATCCCAGGTTCATCACGGATCCTTTCACGGTGAGTGCCTCCCTCTATTTTCACCTGATTTGAGACTTCTTTTGCTTGGATTTTGCAATGATTGTTTGTGCTAACAGAAGAATCACATGACAGGTAGATTTTGCTAGACACGCCTTCAAGGGTAGCTGCACACAACCGCAGGAGGAGGTGTTGTTGTGGAAGAATACGGCCCGGCAAAGCTATACTTTTGCATCTCTTTCAACTGGTAAGATGCTCCCTTCTCTCTCAATCCTTTTGTCAATTATTAAGTTCAAATTTCCGTTGTTGTAATTTAAATGCCTATGAATCGATTTAGCAATGCTTGGAAAGTGATTCAATAATCCATAGAATTATTCCCCCAAGCATATGCTTGATTAGCCTACTACAGCTAAAAGAACAGAAAAAAATTGTTCGGGGTTAGTGGTTTGATTGCTTGCTTGTATAAAATACATGCGGATGCATACGAAATATTCCTGAGAGCAATTCCTTCCATTGTATATGAAGCTCTGCTAGGTTCCGAACATAAAGATCTATTATTGATGTGTAAACTGCTGGCAGAGCTACATTGTGGAATACATAGTTGATATGAAGCTCAGTTGATAACCTTAGCCTATTGATAAACTTATGGTTATCAACACAAAGCTAATTTGTACTATGTTCTACACTCATCCCCTTTGACCATGATCCTGCAAAAGAGAGGAAGCCAGACATAGGTACATGTATTTTCCTTCACCAATTCAATGGATTTTTCTTAAGGCCGTTGAATACATCATGTAACCCCACATAAGTGGTTGGGAATCAAATAAATTTAATTTATCTACAATAACCTCTCTCCAAAATATTGTCATTGCATTTATTAGGCAGGATCCATAAGGGTTCTTGCTATGTATATGTTGTGAATCCATCAATGTAGTCAATTTATGTTCTATCATATTTCTTAGTTCAAGCATCTAGGATAATGTTGTTAAATTTATGAACTCAAATAGTTCAAGATTTAGTAAAAATGCATGATTTCCCTTTGCGCCGTTGGGTATTCACATACATATATAATCTACCTTGATATAGACCTATAACATTGTTAGGGTAAAATGGTCATTGCATTTAGACCCTTACAAAAATGAATTGTTGTATGTCTATCTCGGGTTTTTTATATCCATGGAGCTTTTCATTGGGATGCTGGTGTTTTGAAGGCATTAGGTTCCCGGTATTTTAAGCGAGAAAAATTGATCACATATGTCAGCTATTCATATTCATTTGAACTGATTAATTTATTTTGACTATCGCTTTTTTCATGCATAATAAAATCTATTAGGCCCACTCGCTGGATTGGGCTCAACCCGATTACAAAACAATAGCAAATGAGAGGAATACAAAGAAGTCAAGAAGACCCTTCTCTCCATGTCTTAAGTTTCACACTACCTCGCCTCGATCCGAAGTGCGGCTACAAAGTGACCTCGACATAGTCTAGGTACAAACCCTACCTCTCTTGATGGATCTCGGTTGATCAATCTTGGTCGACTCTTCCCCTCATGCCTCTCCTGCTTTCTCCTGCTTGCTCCTCCTCTTTTCCCTGCTTTCTTTTACCCAATGTTCATAAAATAGGAAAGAACCATGGAAATGAACCCAATGACGCCGCAGATGCGGTCACCGTCTGCTCGATATGTTTTTGTGCCTATATCCTCACTCTCCCACTCTTCATTTATCCGTCTGCCTATCTTTCACTTCCTTTTCCTTCCTAAATTTCTAGTTGATATACCATGGACAGTTGACTCTGAGATGTGCAAGTAGTAGATGGAACCAGTCCAAATACAATTTACTATATTTTGTTGAGCTTAATTTGGAAGAGAATCTGTTTGCCAATATTAATTTCTTGCTAATTGATACACATATGAGTACAGAGGATAAACCAATGCATTTAGTAAATGAAGATACGGTGAAAATGTATAGGTTTGGTTCTACTGCATTCTCCACTATAAGTAACCAATGTGGTT
This sequence comes from Aegilops bicornis, assembly GCA_021605145.1. NCBI lineage: Eukaryota > Viridiplantae > Streptophyta > Magnoliopsida > Poales > Poaceae > Aegilops > Aegilops bicornis. The sequence goes on along the minus strand of CM038674.1, from coordinate 601,072,031 downwards.
GCTGATGTTTATACCATGATAAATCTCACTAGATACATACTAACAACAATCCTCTTGGTTTAAATTTGAAATTTACTAGGGATCCTTTTGGTTCTACTGTAGTTGTAATTGACATGCTGATTGGTTTGGTTATTCAGGTAGACACCCAGTGGTTAAGACTTTGTAGTGAACCATGCGTTTGTGAGAGGACCAAGAAAAGAAAGGCATGTTGTACCTACCCAACATTGACAGTGATTATTAGCCCATTCTGGTACTTCAAATCTGATAAAGATATATTTCATGACTGAGACATGAGATTTGGAGTCTCGGTTCTGATATGTACAGAACCTCCTTTTATTTTGGCATGCTGCTGATAATTCTGATATGGGGCTATTTGTCTGTTTATGTCTTATAAATAATGAAATGGCCTATATGTTAAATTATCCTATTTTAATTATATTATGTTGTTGATGATGTATGGTTCTGGAATTTGAAGGTTAACACTCAATCTGTTGGTATCTTGAATCTTTTTTGCTTTCTCTGAACTTGATGCAAACAGTTTGTCCTATCCGGCAAGAGCTCGCTTTTTGAAACAAATTTTGTCATGTGCTTGCAAATTAATTATCCTGTTGACTTAGTATACTTAGTATACCATGTTTTTGATATATCTCTACTGTCTGTAATCGGCACTAAACTCATTAGTCTTGAAAGAGTGCCATAATTTCCTTTGAATGTACAAGATTTATACATGCTCGGTCATGGAACTCAGACGGGTAATGTGCGCCAAGGCGCGCTTCTGATCTAGGGCCACAATAACAACAATTGGTCAAGCTTTGTCAAGGCGGCAGGGATCAGGGAGTATCAGATATGTTCCTTTGCCTTTGAAATTTCAAGTGCATTGTCTATAGAGAAATCATTATATGCCATATATCTCACAGATTGTTTGCATCAGGTTGCCTATGAAGCTCGTCGACAAGGCAGTTGAATGAAGCCACTTATTAGCATGCTTAATATCTATGACTCTGTAATTCGTTCTGTTTTATGATGTTCATACTCTATCCACTGCCTCTCTCGCATTCACGCTTTTAGTATCAGACTTAATGTCAAGTGGCTATCTTTTGTGTTCTCGTGAATGCACTAAACTCGATCAGCCTTACGATAATGTCATGGTGATGTCGAACTCCATATTGTCTTGCTTCTATCACGTGTGAATATTTCTTCTTTCTTTTGTATTTTTATCTTGTTTGAATATGTACTATAAACTTGGATTACTACTGACTTAACATTAACTGCTTGACCAAAATGTTGGACCGGCACCCTCGTGCCGAGGCGCGATCCCGATCTAGTAGTGAATTAACTTGCAGGGCCTATTGCATTCGCTCCGACACTGCCTCCTCTGCATAAGTATGTTCAATGGCCTTCTAATAGTACCATATCCATATCGAAGTTGCACACTCATTTGGTCTGAATAAATGTCTCACAATTCTTCGGCACTATTGCCACCGGTGGATGAGAAGGTGTCGCCGCCGTCAGTGGGATCGACGCCGATCGTGAAGGGGAAGAACCAGGTGGCGGTGCCCATCATACATTGGTAGATATGTTTTTGCAAATCTCTGTTACAATTGGTAGTGTTTGACGTATGTATGTAGTTAAAGAAGTAAATGCTTTCCATGGAGGAGAGTGTGCAGCTCTGTGAAGAGTTCATGAATACTTCTGAAATAATGAGCAGCGAACAGTCTATAAAATGACTAGAAATGGTATGCTTGGTCCAGACTACAACAGTTTGTTGGCTTGCTTCGGACAATCTTTCGCCGTGCTATATTTGTGAAGAGGTAATATTTTGTGTTGTCTGCACACATTATCAGCTCGCCTATGCTAAATATCCAGTCATTTTGCAGGTAAAGACATATGATAAGCAAAGAGGATAAAATGATTCCACATACTGGTTAGTGTGCCTTTTCTGGCCCAATTCCATGTTTGAAGCCTTCTATATGGAATGCTCTAATTCATAATGAACTGCTATTCCAGACATGACAATGGTTTCAAGGTATTATTTGAACTGATATGGAGGGACTACTTCAGATTTCTTTTCATTAAAATATGGGAACTCCATTTTCTTGTAAGGTAAATAAGATACAATTGTATCATTCTGATTTTTTTCGCACATGTATATTACGAAAAGGATGCACAGATGTTTTTCTTCTTCTGTGATCTCCTGCGATTATCGATTCTGAAAGAATTCTCCTATGATCATTCTTAATTGTTAGTAGCAAAAGAGCCCGTGCGTTGCAACGGGACAGAAAAAACACACGCTCTTAACCCAATGACCACGACTCGACACCCTGATAGGTAGACGTTCTTTATTTAAAATGGCATCACATTTGTGTTCCCGACGGTCGTCTCACTGCTCACAAATGAAAACACATTTGAATGTGGTCAGTCCTAAGGCGTCTCTCTCTCACACACACGCGCGCGCGCTCGCACGCACACAATCGCTCAGAATAAGATTAGAAAGTGTTGTTTTTTCCCGCGAGGTTTTCCAGAGTTGTGCATGCGTGGTTATCAATGTTTTTTCCCACTCAATCTGGTTTTCATGTGTGTTTATTTGCAATTTTGATCGCCGCCGGTGCGAAAGAAAAACGGACTGTGCACTATAGAATAATTTTGCACCCAAATTAATAGTTTAGAACTATTTAACAGCTAAAATTAACAACATATTTACATTCTACACATTTTTCTAATCAAATTTCATATATAATATGTTAAAATCGGAGTTGCGGTTTAAAAGATATGGATAATTTTGTTTTAGATAAACTGCGGATTGATTAACCAAAAGGTTAAGGGGTTTTCTGTTAAAATACAAAAATAAACGATTCGTATGACTTAAATATGGACGACGGGTTGATTACCTGAAATCTCAGGGGGTTTTGTAAAAAAGTTAAAAAACGGTTCGTTATGACTTATAGATGGACTGCGGGTTGATTCAACAAACTGTAGGGACTTTTTTGCAAATAGGGGTGACGGACGACCGAAACTCACCGCGCTTTATTATTAGGTAGAGATTTGTCTTCAAAACTTTGTGTCGTCGATTTAATTGCCAATAGTTATTCATCGAATTTACTGTTCAATCAAAGACATTTGTGATTCGTAACATCGAGAGTGTAGAGGGTTAGAGCTCGTAAGTACTAGCAGATCGCGAACGTATTCAGTCAAACTTATGTTATTTATTTATCTTATTTACATGTCTCATGAGGGCAACCATAGCATCTACATTGCATTATGCCTGAAACTGAGAGCTTTGGGACAGTGCTATGCTCGATTGGACAAGTAGATACAGAGATATCGATCAGCGGTGGTCAATAGCAAGTAAGAGAATGTTAGATGCATCCACACTCTGTAGGGACTTTTTTGCAAATAGGGGTGACTTATAGATGGACTGCGGGTTGATTCAACAAACTGTAGGGACTTTTTTTGCAAATAGGGGTGACGGACGACCGAAACTCACCGCGCTTTATTATTAGGTAGAGATTTGTCTTCAAAACTTTGTGTCGTCGATTTAATTGCCAATAGTTATTCATCGAATTTACTGTTCAATCAAAGACATTTGTGATTCAGAACATCGAGAGTGTAGAGGGTTAGAGCTCAGAAGTACTAGCAGACTGCGAACGTATTCAGTCAAACTTATGTTATTTATTTATCTTATTTACATGTCTGCGAGGGCAACCATAGCATCTACATTGCATTATGCCTGAAACTGAGAGCTTTGGGACAGTGCTATGCTCGATTGGACAAGTAGATACAGAGATATCGATCAGCGGTGGTCAATAGCAAGTAAGAGAATGTTAGATGCATCCACACTCTTTCTTGACCTATATGGCCAGTCCTCCTCTTGCCTACCTTGCTCTCTAGGTGACTTAATGGATTAGGCAGAAGTGCTAGCCTATTGTTGGTAGCAGTAGGAGATGTTGATGTTCCACGGAATTGCTAATCCAGTCTCCAATGTTTAATGTTTGATCTGCTTGTTATTGATCTAAGAGAAAATGGAGTCTGAAGCTTTGATGTGATATATTTCTAACAAATTGTGACAAAATCAATACCTTGCACGGGCAATTACTCTTATATAGTTTGATGCTTTAAAAATTGCAGAGTCCGCACCTCTCTTTAAAGTGTACATGATGCAATAAGAAAAAAAAAGCATCTTGAGTACCATGCCTAGGTACAGTTTTAATGCCTATAGTTGTATTTTGTTCACCAATGGACCGACAGTTCAGTGACGTCTTCAGATTGTCGGCGCTCCGCCTTGTCACCAGAAGCAGCACTTCAGCAACGATGTGGACGGCTTTGTTGGGACAAAGGAATATGGTCCTGTGAAGGTAAGCCTCGATTTGATTCACGAGCTCGGACCTCTGATCCAGTGGCACGTCATACGTATACGTTTGATTCACGAGCGGACGAGCCCCTGATTAAATTGTTGAGCAAGCCTCTGATCAATGTTTGTGTCTATATATATGTGCACATAGTGTGTGTGTAGGTTTGTAAAACATAGTGTTGTGTTGCGATGCTAAATTATGATTTTTTCAGATTTTTTATGTTTAAGTGCATGTTACAAGCTTGAAGTCAAAACTCAAGCAAACGTTGTACCCTAGATAGAGTATAATCTCGAGGATTATTACAAGGGTGTTTTGACCATATCATCATTTTTTCTAACACGCATGTGTACAAGAAATAAATGATTCTCATTTTAACTATTCATCTTTCAAGAATTATAAAAACATTGATTTTCAATATTCAAACTAAAATAAGTTTCAGTTTCAAAAAATTCATATCAAATTGTCCCTTAGTACTGCATGTTTCTCTATTGTTAGCATAATCTATATTATGCTACTAAGATGCAATGTTTATTGAACTATATGCAATTTTTCAGTTGGACCATTCTATTTGTTATCGTTATTCTAGGAATGGAAAATGATACATTAAAAAATTGTAGTACCACACATCATACTGAAGGAAACATGCCCTAGAGGAAATAATAAAGTTATTATTTACTTCCTTATATCATGATAAATGTTTATTATTTATGCTAGAATTGTATTAACCGGAAACATAATACATGTGTGAATACATAGACAAACAGAGTGTCACTAGTATGCCTCTACTTGACTAGCTCGTTGATCAAAGATGCTTATGTTTCCTAGCCATAGACATGAGTTGTCATTTGATTAACGGGATATCATCATTAGGAGAATGATGTGATTGACATGACCAATTTCGTTAGCTTAGCACACGATCGTTTAGTATGTTGCTATTGCTTTTTTCATGACTTATACATGTTCCTATGACTATGAGATTATGCAACTCCCGTTTACCGGAGGAACACTTTGTGTTCTACCAAACGTCACAATGTAACTGGGTGATTATAAAGGTGCTCTACAGGTGTCTCCAAAGGTACTTGTTGGGTTGGCGTATTTCGAGATTAGGATTTGTCACTCCGATTGTCGGAGAGGTATCTCTGGGCCCTCTCGGTAATGCACATCACTTAAGCCTTGCAAGCATTGCAACTAATGAGTTAGTTACGGGATCATGTATTACGGAAAGAGTAAAGAGACATTCCGGTAACGAGATTGAACTAGGTATTGAGATACCGACGATCGAATCTCGGGCAAGTAAAATACCGATAACAAAGGGAACAACGTATCTTGTTATGCGGTCTGACCGATAAAGATCTTCGTAGAATATGTGGGACCCAATATGAGCATCCAGGTTCCGCTATTGGTTATTGACCGGAGACGTGTCTCGGTCATGTCTACATAGTTCTCGAACCCGTAGGGTCCGCACGCTTAACGTTTCGATGATAGTTATATTATGAGTTTATATGTTTTGATGTACCGAAGGTTGTTCGGAGTCCTGGATGTGATCACGGACATGACGAGCAATCTTGAAATGGTCGAGACATGAAGATTGATATATTGGAAGCCTATGTTTGGATATTAGTAGTGTTCCGGGTGAAATCAGGATTTTACCGGAGTACCGGAGGGGTTACCGGAACCCCCCGGGGGTTAATGGGCCTTAGTGGGCCTTGGTGGAGAAGAGGAGAGGCGTCCAGGGCAAGGGCCGCGCGCCCCTCACACCTAGTCCGAATAGGACAAGGAGAAGGGGGCGGCACCCCCCTTCCTTCTTCTCCTCCACCTCTTTCCCCCCAAGTCCTAATCCAAATAGGAAAGGGGGGGAGTCCTACTCCCGGTGGGAGTAGGTCTCCTCCTGGCGCGCCCCCCTTGGCCGGCCGCACCTTCCCCCTTGCTCCTTTATATACGGGGGCGGGGGGGGGGCACCCTAGAGACACAACAATTGATTGTTTGATCTTTTAGCCGTGTGCGGTGCCCCCCTCCACCATAGTGCACCTCGATATCTTCATGGCAGTGCTTAGGCGAAGCCCTCACGCCGGTAGAACATCATCATCGCCACCACGCCAGTTGTCTTGTGAAACTCTCCCTTAACACTCGACCGATCGGAGTTCGAGGGACGCCATCGGGCTGAACGTGTGCTGAACTCCGGAGGTGCCGTGCGTTGGTACTTGATCGGTCGGATCGTGAAGACGACGACTACATCAACTGCGCGCTTAACGCGCTTCCGCTTTCGGTCTCACGAGTACGTGGACACACTCTCCCCTCTCGTTGCTATGCATCACCATGATCTTGCGTGTGCGTAGGATTTTTTTTGAAATTACTACGTTCCCCAACAGTGGTATCAGAGCCAGGTTTTATGCGTTGATGTTATATGCACGAGTAGAACACAAGTGAGTTATGGGCGATATAAGTCATACTACTTACCAACATGTCATACTTTGGTTCGGCGGTATTGTTGGATGAAACGGCCCGGACCGACATCACGTGTACGCTTATGCGAGACTGGTTCTACCGACGTGCTTTGCACATAGGTGGCTAGCGGGTGTTAGTTTCTCCAACTTTAGTTGACCCGAGTGTGGCTACGCCCGGTCCTTGCAAAGGTTAAAACAACACCAACTTGACAAAATATCGTTCTGGTTTTGATGTGTAGGTGAGAACGGTTCTTGCTAAAGCCCGTAGCAGCCTCGTAAAACTTGCAACAACAAAGTAGAGGACGTCTAACTTGTTATTGCAGGGCATGTTGTGATGTGATATGGTCAAGACATGATGCTAAATTTTATTGTATGAGATGATCATGTTTTGTAACCAAGTTATCGACAATTGGCAGGAGCCATATGGTTGTCGCTTTATTGTATGCAATGCAATCGCCTGTAATGCTTTACTTTATCACTAAGCGGTAGCGATAGTCGTAGAAGCATAAGATTGGCGAGACGACAACGATGCTACGATGGAGATCAAGGTGTCGCGCCCGGTGACGATGGTGATCATGGAGGTGCTTCGGAGATGGAGATCACAAGAACAAGATGATGATGGCCATATCATATCACTTATATTGATTGCATGTGATGTTTATCTTTTATGCATATTATCTTGCTTTGATTGACGGTAGAATTATAAGATGATCTCTCACTAAATTTCAAGATAAAAGTGTTCTCCCTGAGTATGCACCGTTGCCAAAGTTCGTCGTGCCCAGACACCACGTGATTATCGGGTGTTATAAGCTCTACGTCCATCTACAACGGGTGCAAGCCAGCTTTGCACATGCAGAATACGCGGGTTAAACTTGAGGAGCCTAGCATATGCAGATATGGCATCAGAACACTGAGACCGAAAGGTCGAGCGTGAATTATATAGTAGATATGATCAACATAGTGATGTTAACCATTAAAAACTACTCCATTTCACATGATGATCGGTTATGGTTTAGTTGTTTTGGATCACGTGATCACTTAGAAGATTAGAGGGATGTCTTTCTAAGTGGGAGTTCTTAAGAAATATGATTAATTGAACTTAAATTTATCATGAACTTAGTACCTGATAGTATCTTGCTTGTCTATGTTGATTGTAGATAGATGGCCCGTCTTTGTTGTTCCGTTGAATTTTAATGCGTTCCTTGAGAAAGCAAAGTTGAAAGATGATGGTAGCAATTACACGGACTGGGTCCGTAATTTGAGGATTATCCTCATTGCTACACGGAAGAATTACGCCCCGAAGCACCGCTAGGTGTACCACTGCTACGCAAGAATCGCAGACATTGTGAATGCCTGGCAGTCACGTGTTGATGACTACTCGATAGTTCAGTGTGCCATGCTTTACGGCTTAGAACCGGGACTTCAACGATGTTTTGAACGTCATGGAGCATATGAGATGTTCCAAGAGTTGAAGTTAATATTTCAAAAGAATGCCCGGATTGAGAGATATGAAGTCTCCAATAAGTTTTACAGCTGCAAGATGGAGGAGAATAGTTCTGTCAGTGAGCATATACTTAAGATGTCTGGGTATAATAATCACATGATTCAACTGGGAGTTAATCTTCCGGATGATAGCGTCATTTACAGAGTTCTCCAATCACTGCCACCAAGCTACAAGAGCTTCGTGATGAACTATAACATGCAAGGGATGGATAAGACATTCCCGAGCTCTTCGCAATGCTAAAGGCAGCGGAGGTAGAAATCAAAAAGGAGCATCAAGTGTTGATGGTCAATAAGACCACTAGTTTCAAGAAAAAGGGCAAAGGGAAGAAGAAGGGGAACTTCAAGAAGAACAGTAAGCAAGTTGCTGCTCAGGAGAAGAAACCCAAGTCTGGACCTAAGCCTGAAACTGAGTGCTTCTACTGCAAGCAGACTGGTTACTGCAAGCGGAACTGCCCCAAGTATTTGGCAGATAAGAAGGATGGCAAGGTGAACAAAGGTATATGTGATATACATGTTATTGATGTGTACCTTACTAGAACTCGCAGTAACACCTGGGTATTTGATACTGGTTATGTTGCTAATATTTGCAACTCGAAACAGGGACTACGGATTAAGCGAACACTGGCCAAGGACGAGGTGACGATGCGCGTGGGAAATGGTTCCAAAGACGATGTGATCGTGGTCGGCACACTACCTCTACATCTACCTTCGGGATTAGTTTTGGACCTAAATAATTGTTATTTGGTGCCAGCGTTGAGCATGAACATTATATCTGGATCTTGTTTGATGCGAGACGGTTATTCATTTAAATCAGAGAATAATGGTCGTTCTATTTATATGAGTAATATCTTTTATGGTCATGCACCCTTGAAGAGTGGTCTATTTTTGATGAATCTCGATAGTAGTGATACACATATTCATAATGTTGAAGCCAAAAGATGCAGAGTTGATAATGATAGTGCAACTTATTTGTGGCACTGCCGTTTAGGTCATATCGTTGTAAAGCGCATGAAGAAACTCCATACTGATGGACTTTTGGAACCACTTGATTATGAATCACTTGGTACTTGCGAACCGTGCCTTATGGGCAAGATGACCAAAATGTCGTTCTCCGGTACTATGGAGAGAGCAACAGATTTTTTGGAAATCATACATACAGATGTATGTGGTTCGATGAATGTTGAGGCTCGTGGCAGGTATCGTTATTTTCTCACCTTCAGAGATGATTTAAGCAGATATGGTATCTACTTAATGAAGCATAAGTCTGAACCGTTTGAAAAGTTCAAAGAATTTCAGAGTGAAGTTGAAAATCATCGTAACAAGAAAATAAAGTTTCTACGATCTGATCGTGGAGGAGAATATTTGAGTTACGAGTTTGGTCTACATTTGAAACAATGCGGAATAGTTTCGCAACTCACGCCACCCGGAACACCACAGCGTAATGATGTGTCCGAACGTTGTAATCGTCCTTTACTAGATATGGTGCGATCTATGATGTGTCTTATTGATTTACCGCTATCGTTTTGGGGTTATGCTTTAGAGACGACCACATTCACGTTAAATAGGGCACCATCAAAATCCGTTGAGACGACGCCTTATGAACTATGGTTTAGCAAGAAACCAAAGTTGTCGTTTCTTAAAGTTTGGGGCTGTGATGGTTATGTAAAAAGCTTCAACTTGATAAGCTTGAACCCAAATCGGAAAAATGTGTCTTCATAGGATATTCGTTGCTAAGAATGGATCCGAAGGTAAGACATTCGTTGCTAAGAATGGATCCTTTCTAGAGAAGGAGTTTCTCTCGAAAGAAGTGAGTGGGAGGAAAGTAGAACTTGATGAGGTAACTGTACCTATTCCCTTATTGGAAAATAGCTCATCACAAAAATCTATTCTTGTGACGCCTACACCAATTAGTGAGGAAGTTAATGATTGATGATCATGGAACTTCAGATCAAGTTGTTACTGAACCTCACAGATCAACCAGAGTAAGATCCGCACCAGAGTGGTTCGGTAATCCTATTCTGGAAGTCATGTTACTAGACCATGATGAACCTACGAACTATGAAGAAGCGATGGTGATCCCAGATTCCGCAAAATGGCTTGAGGCCATGAAATCTAAGATGGGATCCATGTATGAGAACAAAGTGTGGACTTTGGTTGACTTGCCCGATGATCGGCAAGCAATTGAGAATAAATGGATCTTCAAGAAGACTGACGCTTACGGTAATGTTACTGTCTACAAAGCTCGACTTGTTGTGAAAGGTTTTCGACAAGTTCAAGGGATTGACTATGATGAGACCTTCTCACCCGTAGCGATGCTTACGTCTGTCCGAATCATGTTAGCAATTTCCGCATTTTATGATTATGAAATATGGCAGATGGAAGTCAAAACTGCATTCCTGAATGGATTTCTGGAAGAAGAGTTGTATATGATGCAACCGGAAGGTTTTGTCGATCCAAAGGGAGCTAAGAAAGTGTGCAAGCTCCATCGATCCATTTATGGACTGGTGCAAGCCTCTCGGAGTTGGAACAAACGTTTTGATAGTGTGATCAAAGCATTTGGTTTTGTCTGCACTTTTGGAGAAGCCTGTATTTACAAGAAAGTGAGTGGGAGCTCTGTAGCATTTCTGATATTATATGTGGATGACATATTGCTGATTGGAAATGATATAGAAATTCTGGATAGCATAAAGGGATACTTGAATAAGAGTTTTTCAATAAAAGACCTCGGTGAAGCTGCTTATATATTGGGCATTAAGATCTATAGAGATAGATCTAGACGCTTAATTGGACTTTCACAAAGCACATACCTTTACAAAGTTATTAAGAAGATCAAAATGGATAAGTCAAAGAAAGGGATCATGACTGTGTTACAAGGTGTGAAGTTGAGTAAGACTCAATGCCCGACCACTTCAGAAGATAGAGAGAAGATGAAAGATGTTCCCTATGCTTCAGCCATAGGCTCTATCATGTATGCAATGATGTGTACCAGACCTGACGTGTGTCTTGCTATAAGTTCAGGGAGGTACCAAACTAATCCAGGAGTGGATCACTGGACAGCGGTCAAGAACATCCTGAAATACCTGAGAAGGACTAAGGATATGTTTCTCGTTTATGGAGGTGACAAAGAGCTCATCGTAAATGGTTACGTTGATGCAAGCTTTGACACTGATCCGGACGATTCTAAATCGCAAACCGGATACGTGTTTACATTGAACAGTGGAGCTGTCAGTTGATGCAGTTCTAAACAAAGCGTCGTGGCAGGATCTATGTGTGAAGCGGAGTACATAGCTGCTTCGGAAGCAGCAAATGAATGAGTCTGGATGAAGGAGTTCATATCCGATCTAGGTGTCATACCTAGTGCATCGGGTCCAATGAAAATCTTTTGTGACAATACTGGTGCAATTGCCTTGGCGAAGGAATCCAGATTTCACAAGAGAACCAACACATCAAGAGACGCTTCAATTCCATCCAGGATCTAGTCCAGGTGGGAGACATAGAAATTTGCAAGATACATACGGATCTGAATGCTGCAGACCCGTTGACTAAGCCTCTTCCACGAGCAAAACATGCTTAGCACCAAGACTCCATGGGTGTTAGGATCATTACTATGTAATCTAGATTATTGACTCTAGTGCAAGTGGGAGACTGAAGGAAATATGCCCTAGAGGCAATAATAAAGTTATTGTTTATTTCCTTATATCATGATACATGTTTATTATTCATGCTAGAATTATATTAACTGGAAACATAATACATGTGTGAATACATAGACAAACAGACTGTCACTAGTATGCCTCTACTTGACTAGCTCGTTGATCAAAGATGGTTATGTTTCCTAGCCATAGACATCAGTTGTCATTTGATTAACGAGATCACATCATTAGGAGAATGATGTGATTGACATGACCCATTTCATTAGCTTAGCACACGATCGTTTAGTATGTTGTTATTGCTTTCTTCATGACTTATACATGTTCCTATGACTATGAGATTATGCAACTCCCGTTTATCGGAGGAACATTTTGTGTGCTACCAAACGTCACAACGTAACCGGGTGATTATAAAGGTGCTCTACAGGTGTCTCCAAAGGTACTTGTTGGGTTGGCGTATTTCGATATTAGGATTTGTCACTCCGATTGGCGAAGAGGTATCTCTGGGCCCTCTCGGTAATGCACATCACTTAAGCCTTGCAAGCATTGCAGCTAATGAGTTAGTTACGGGATGATGTATTACGGAACTGTGACGCCCGGATAATTAGGCTATAGTAATCCCACGTTAATGATGCCACGTCACCATGATTACTGTTGTTAATCTCGTGTTAGTTCAAAGTCGATTCGAAATTCAAACTTAAAATAAAGTCAAATGGTAAAGATTTTCAAATATTAAAATAAAAATGTTCGGGCTATGTCAATTATTGCATAGGTAATTATGGTGAAGTAAACACATTTTTATAAAATGCCTAAATAATTTTAAATGAATTAAAACAAAAAAGAAATAATAAAAGAAAGTGCAAAACAGAAAAAAAGGAAAAGAACCCCCCCTGGGCTACGGCCCAGCAGGCCACCGCGCCCCCCCTTTTTGGGCCTCGACCCACTTGGCCCAGCCGCCCCCCCCCCCCCACTCTCTCCATATCCCCCACCCGGTGAGACCCCGACCCCCACCGACACCCACTCCTCCCCCAAAATATCTTCCCCCTCTCTCCCGATTGGATCGGGAGGGGAAACAAACCGCGCCGACGCCGCCGACGATCCCCGCCGCCCGGAGCTGCGCCGCCGCCCTCCACCTCGCCGGACCTCCCCGCCGGCCTACTACCCCTACGCATGTCGTCGCCGTCGTTCTTCCCAACCACCCACTGCCCCATTCCCTACGCCCCAATGTGAGCCCCGCCGTCGCGCTCGCCTCCGCCCCTCTACTCTCCCCCTCTGCTCCCGTTGTCGTGACCCTGGCCACGCCACCCACCGCACGCGCGCACCTGTGCGTCGCCCGTGCCCCGGATCTCCCTGTCTTCTTCTCGTTCGCGCGCCGTTCTGCCCCACCACGGCGCCCCCTTCCCCTACCGCTCTGCCGCTGCGGCTCACCGCCGCCCCGCGCTCACCATGGCCCCCGCGCCCGCTGGCCGTGTCAAGCACCCCAGCGCTACCGCCTCCCTGTTCCTCGCACTGCCTCGCCATGGCCGCCGGTGCCTCGCAGCTCCAGCGCTGCCCCGCTCTCCTCCGCCATCGAAGCCTCGGGCGCGCTCACCCTCGCCTCTCGTGGCCTCGGATGCGAGCACCCGCACATGTACACCCACTCCCCCCCCCCCACTCGCGCCACCACTCGTCTCCGCCCGTCATGGCCCGGGTCAGCCGCCGGTTTGCCCGCCGTCGGTGCCCGGCCTCGTCCTCTGCGAGTGCCGCTTCGGGTGCGCCAAGACTTAAGCGCCCGATGCCCGCTAGCAACCGCATCGCGGCGGCCCTGTGTGCCACTGACTAGGGGGCCCCACCCCATAGAACGTTTCTGAAAAATAATAATAAATAAAATAATAATAATTAATTAATTAACTAATTAAAGAAATAATTAACTTAATTAATTTTGATTAATTAAATTAAACAACTAATTAAACTAATTACACATTAGTTACCTAATGAACCTGATCTGTTAATTAGTTAATTAAGTAGTATGACAGTGGGGCCCACCCCCTAATTAATACTAATTAGGTTAAATAATATGTCTAATTAAAATGTGTGGGACCCACTGGTCAGGTTGACCAGTCAACCCTGTTGACTGCTGACGTTAGCACGATATCATGCTGATGTCATAAATCCAATTTGGAATTAAATTAAATGATTAATTAAATTCCAGAAATTAATAAAATCTTTAGAAAATCATATCTTTTAATCCGTAACTCGGATTAAATTATTTTCAACATGAAAGTTGCTCAGAACGACGAGACGAATCCGGATACGCAGCCCTTTCGTCTGCCACACACCCCTAACATATCAAACTCGCAACTTTCTCCTCCGGCTCCTCTGCCCGAAAACGCGAAACACCGGGGATACTTTCCCGGATGTTTCCCCCCCTTTACCGGTATCACCTCATACCGCGTTAGGGCACGCCTAGCATCACACATTGCTTTGTCATGCATCGTTATGCATCTGTTTGCATTGTATTTATTGTTTCTTCCCACTCTTCTCTCGCTAGACACCGAGACCGACGCCGCTGCTACCCAGTACGACTACTGTGTTGACGACCCCTCCTTCTTGCCAGAGAAATCAGGCAAGGCCCCCCTTGATCACCAGATATCGCCTATTCTTCTCTATATTGCTTGCATTAGAGTAGCGTAGCATGATACTGCTTTCCGTTATTCCTATCCTGATGCATAGCCTGTCCTTGCTACTACTGTTGTTACCTTTACCTGCAATCCTACATGCTTAGTATAGGATGCTAGTGTTCCATCTGTGGCCCTACATTCTTGTCCGTCTGCTGTGCTATACTATCGGGCCGTGATCACTCGGGAGGTGATCACGGGTATATACTTATATACTATACATGATACATGTGGTGACTAAAGTCGGGTCGGCTCGTGGAGCACCCGCGAGTGATTCACGGATTGGGGGCTGAAAGGACCTTTGTCCCAATGGCCCTCTGTGTGGATCTTTGTGGCGGAGCGTCAGGGCAGGTTGAGACTACCTGGGTGAGAGGTGGGCCTGGCCCTGGTCGGTGTCCGCGGTTACATCACTAACACGCTTAACGAGATCTTGGTATTTGATCCGAGTCTGGCCATTTGGTCTATACACACTAACCAACTACGTGGGAAAGATATGGGCACTCGGCGTCGTGGTACCAGCCGAAGCCTTCGTGACGTCAGCGATTGAGCGGCGCGCGCCCGATTGGACCGCGTAATGTGACTTCCTTTGTAATGGAGGTTGCTAGGTCTGCTTCCGGCCGCCCACGCAACATGCAGGTGTGCTAAGGGCGATGGGCCCAGACCCCTGTGCGCTTAGGTTTAGACCGGCGTCGACCTCTCTGTTGGCCTAGGTGGGGCTGCGGCGTGTTGATCTTCCGCGGCGGGCATGACCCGTAAAAGTGTGTCCGCCAAATGAGATCAAGCGTGTTGGGTTATGTGGTGCACCCGTGCAGGAAGTTAATCTATTCAAATAGCCGTGATCTTGATAATGTGACGAGTTGGAGTTGTACCTTGACCTTATGACAACTAGAACCGGATACTTAATAAAACACACACTTCCAAGTGCCAGATATAACCCGGTGATCGCTCTCTAACAGGGCGACGAGGAGGGGATCACCGGGTAGGATTATGCTATGCGATGCAACTTGGAGAACTTCAATATACTCTCTTCTACATGCTGTAAGATGGAGGTGGCCTGAAGCGTAGTCTTCAACAGGATTAGCTATCCCCCTCTTATTCTGGCATTCTCAGCGATTCACCACCGATATGGCCCTTTACACATATACCCATGCATATGTAGTGTAGCTCCTTGCTTGCGAGTACTTTGGATGAGTACTCACGGTTGCTTTTCTCCCTCTTTCCCCCTTTCCCTTCTACCTGGTTGTCGCAACCAGATGCCGGAGCCCAGGAGCCAGACGCCACCGTCGACGACGACTCCTACTACACTGGAGGTGCCTACTACTACGTGCAGCCCGCTGACGACGACCAGGAGTAGTTTAGGAGGATCCCAGGCAGGAGGCCTGCGCCTCTTTCGATTGTATCCTAGTTTGTGCTAGCCAACTTATGGCAAACTTGTTTAACTTATGTCTGTACTCAGATATTATTGCTTTCGCTGACTCGTCTATGATCAAGTACTTGTATTCGAGCCCTCGAGGCCCCTGGCTTGTATTATGATGCTTATATGACTTATTTATGTTTTAGAGTTGTGTTGTGATATCTTCCCGTGAGTCCCTGATCTTGATCGCATTACGCTTTGCGTGCATGATTAGTGTCACGATTGAATCGGGGCGCCACAGAACGAGTAAAGAGACTTGCTGTAACGAGATTGAACTAGGTATTGAGATACCGACGATCGAATCTCGGGCAAGTAACATACCGATGACAAAGGGAACAACGTATGTTGTTATGTGGTCTGACCGATAAAGATCTTCGTAGAATATGTGGGAGCCAATATGAGCATCCAGGTTCCGCTATTGGTTATCGACCGGAGACGTGTCCCGGTCATGTCTACATAGTTCTCGAACCCGTAGGTTCCGCACGCTTAACGTTTCGATGACAGTTATATTATGAGTTTATATGTTTTGATGTACCAAAAGTTGTTCGGAATCCCGGATGTGATCACGGACATGACGAGGAATCTCGAAATGGTTGAGACATGAAGATTGATATATTGGAAGCCTATGTTTGGATATCGGAAGTGTTCCGGGTGAAATCGGGATTTTACCGGAGTACCGGGAGGTTCCGGAACCCCCCGGGGGGTTAATGGGCCATAGTGGGCCTTAGTGGAGAAGAGGTGAGGCGGCCAGGCAAGGGCCGCGTGCCCCTCCCCCTAGTCCGAATAGGACAAGGAGAGGGGGGCGGCTCCCCCCCCCTTTTCCTTCTTCTCCTCCACCTCTTTCTTCCCTTCTCCTAATCCAACAAGGAATGGGAGGGAGTCCTACTCCCGGTGGGAGTACGACTCCACCTGGCGCGCCCCTCCTAGCCGGCCGCACCTCCCCCTTGCTCCTTTATATACGGGGGCGGGGGGGGGGGCACCCTAGGGACACAACAACTGATCGTTCGGTCTTTTAGCCGTGTGCGGTGCCCCCCTCCAGCATAGTCCACCTCGATAATACTGTAGCAGTGCTTAGGCGAAGCCCTGCGTCGGTAGAACATCATCATCGTCACCACGCTGTCATGCTGACTAAACTCTCCCTCAACACTCGGCTGGATCGGAGTTCGAGGGACGTCATCGGGCTGAACGTGTGCTGAATTCGGAGGTGTCGTGGGTTCGGTACTTGGTCGGTCGGATCGGGAAGACGTACGACTACATCAACCTCGTTGTGCTAACACTTCCGCTTTCGGTCTACGAGGGTACGTGGACACACTCTCCCCTCTCGTTGCTATGCATCACCATGATCTTGCGTGTGCGTAGGATTTTTTTTTGAAATTACTACGTTCCCCAGCACATACGTCCTACAAACTAAATATAATTTCCCTGGTAGCTAGGATGTTGATTTTCTGGTTGTGCTAGCTAGCATATGTTCCAACATAAAAATGTTGATTAATTTCAATCTGGCAAACTTACAAATGCTTGAGCAGCTCACTAATCTCTAGAGGAAGGTATGCTTTTAACAGAATAAATTTGATCATAATTTTTACTCATAAAATGTCTCTTAGAATTTTATTCAGATATTAAATTTTCTGTTATGAACAATACACTGAACAGTAATTTTGCAGGAGCAGATGTCATCTGAAGCAAATAGGTGTTTTTGAAATAAAATTAAGTTCCCTTTCCCTTAATTAGCTTGTTAAGTTCTTTTCCTTGATAAGATAAATGAACTTAATTTTCTATAACCTTATTTAACAGTGGGAGTCTCTACTGCTGTCATTTCTAAAAAAAAGAAATGAACTTAATTATGATAGTGTTTGCGCACACTTGCTGGAAATTAGATACTGCATAGGGCATCCATGTCAATCTCTTGTTTAAAGTTAAGGCCATTTGTACATACTTTTGGATGCACCTACTGTTTTGAACTCATAAACTTAATGTTGTGCTTGTAGTGTTGGTTCTATTTCGAATCAATTTTAATTTGTGGAACAATATCCCATCATCCACAAACAATAATTTGTAGATTAATATTCTGCTGGTCAAGAAAATGTACTTTCTGGTTTATGGTTTCCGTCGATTGAATGTACATCCTGATTAGTGTTTCAATCTAAGAATTTGTAAGAAAACGTTCAACTTAAGGGAACGCGCATTTTTTCTGTTTCTATGTATCTGGTTTGATTAGCACCTGGGATCATGTTGAGGTGTCGTTATACTTGGTTTTGGAATTCATGCTCTAACTGAACTGATATGATTGTTCATAGTCCAACTTGCTTTTATGAATAGTTAATTTCTTCTTCATGAACAGAAATTGCATGGTGCAGCTGCAACATGCAACGTTTTTAGCTGATTTTTAGATAACATCACATTGCCTTTTCATGTCTATTTACTATACATGTTTGTCTGCGTAACTAGAGGCCGATCTTGCTTCGCAGGACTCAACTCCGCCGGCCTCATCATCCTTTTTGTCACCGTGGTCGTCCATGTCAAAGGCACCAGACGAAGGCATGGACAAAGGAGGCGGTGCGGCGATGGCTCGTGGCGAGGGAAGCACCACACCTCCACCAACCGCTGCTTTGTCTATTAGTAAGCAAGAAATGTAAGCATCCTTCTAAATAAGATATTATCTATCTTGAGACTGAAAATGCATCCTTCTAAGTAAGATATTAGCAATCAACAAAAAATGACAACAATACTTTTGAAAACTAAAAATAATCTTGCAATATTTTTATAAGGAATCAGAAAAAGAGGTGAAATGATCACATGATATATATCATTACATATACCATGGACGTAAAAACACAATGTGGCGGTCACCCTCTGCTACGACAGTGTGCATTCCTTGGCATCGGGAATCGGCTTTGGACACATAGGAGGAGGCGGGCGACACTATGGGGGGGGGGGCATGCCAAATGTCATGGTATCGAGGGAAGACAACACTGGCGGCGGCGATGCCATGGCGAGGAGAGCAAAACCAGGGGAATGACAGGTGAGTGAGAGTGTTTTGTAGTGTGATGATAGAGCGAGAGAGTGAATTGCTTTTTTTAATGTAAGAAGAAAAGGATTGGATGTTTGCATTTTTTTATAGGGATAAGCACTTCTTTGCCATGAGAGAAATGTCACATACTTTTTTTTGTATTAGTGCAAAATATCACATACCCTAACAAGTCATTTCTAACAAGGATTGAGATGCGACTCACTCAACTAAAAAGCACAATGCCACTCACTCCCGACTAAAACGGTCACGTGCCACATTTAGCAACCAACCAATTGTATATGGAGCTTTTTTTGAATGTGTTTATTGTTGACTTTAGATCAGAGATGAAACTTCATGCCTTCAGATGATGCTTTGAGAATGTTGATTGACAAAGCTTTATGATGGACTGGACTGAAAACCTGTTGAGTCTTACAAAATGGGAAGACATGCATACAAATAAGGGCCAATTCCATTTTTTTTCTTAACTTTGTCCCGACTTCATCTTTACCCCTAAAATAAAACAGTGCTCAACTATACCCCTCTTCCGTTTGGTGCCCTTATGAAAATACCCTTCCGTGTTGTTTCCATCTGGTCAAAACTTTGACCGTCAGTCAGCTGTTATATGGACATTTGTACCCCTCGCCGCCTATGTCACATACAGCTGGGACCCACCCAAAGAAAAGAAAAAAAATAAAAAATGGAACACTCTCTCTCTCTGGGTGGAGATAGTTTTTTTATTTTTTATTTTCTTTGGGTGGGTCCCACATGTATGTGACATAGGCGGCGAGGGGTACAAATGTCCACATAACAGCTCACTCACGGTTAAAGGCCTTTGATCGGACGGAAACGACACGGAAGGGTATTTCCATAAGGGCACCAAACGGAAAGAGGGGTATAGTTGAGCACTGTTTTATTTTAGAGGTAAAGATGAGGTCAGGACAAAGTTAGGGGAAAAAATTGTAAATATCCTGACAAATAATTGTTGTTCTTTTATATTTCTTGCACGTATTTCTATATATTTTTAGTTTTGCAGATGAGAGAGATGGAGATGGACAGAAGTAATACATTAAAAGGGTATCGAGGCGATGTCGCTGCAAGAGGCCAAAAATTCATAGAGTTTTATACAACCATACATGTATATATACGCAGTAAGAACAAATGGAAATGCCCGTGGCAACGCATGGGCATTTTACTAGTATACCTAATATAAAGGAATGAAGGTATTAAGCAGTGCTTATAAAACAAAAAATGCCGTGTGTACTATTGTCTATTAAACGGTAATAATTTCTTAGTGACCCTACTTCGGTGATATTCCAGTAATGTAATCATCTGACTTCCTGTGCTCTTTTGCCAAAAAAAACAAGGTTTTCTAAAAATGAGTAGTGTTTTTTCTAAAAGGGACGCTTTATTACTTAAAAAGTTTAAGCATTATACCCGGCCTCTGCATAACTAAGATGCACATAGTCAACAAAGTCCTCACGGCAAGCCAAAATAAAAGAAGAAGGTGAAATACAAAGATGAAAATCTGTATTACACCTAAACGGTAGGAGGCCCAATCCTAAGATCATGCTGCCACCCATGTTGGTAAAAGTATTCCTCGCCGCAGCCTCCAGTCGTGTACACACCTTCGTAAAGAGGTCTCGATTCTCCACTCGCTGTAGAGAGGACCATAAACGAAGCGTCCATGTACATCTGTAGATAACCTGCATAAGGAAAGTACTTTTATCATTAAAAACCTTATCATTTCTACATAGCCAAAGCGATCAAATCGTGACAAGCGCTTCCACCCTGAGAAGAATTCTAAACTTGTGATCAATCCCATGTAACCAGTTGCCAAATATATTAGCAACACTACACGGAGGATACAAGCCAGAAGCTATCTGGATGACTGACCATATAGAACGAGCCAATTTACAATGGAAGAACAAATGTTTTATTGTCTTATCATGCGAACAAAATACACATTGTGTACTTCCGTGCCAATTCCTCTTAATAAGGTTATTTTTAGTAAGAATGACTCCGCGACGAAGATACCACGCAAAGATTTTATTTTTAAGAGGTATCTTCATCTTCCAGATCTTCTTATTATTATCAACTGGCACATCTGACTGGATCAGAGCTCTATACATAGACTCCACTAAGAACTGCCCATTCCCATGTAGGTTCCAACGAAAGATATCAGACCCTTGTGACAACTGTACCGTGGTTAACCGTTGGAGCAATATGTTCCACGATTGGAGTCTAGGTCTAATTAAATCCCTTCTGAACGTCACATTTGGCGGAAATGATTCAAAACCTTGGTAATAGTATCGCCCTTGTGACGCACAATATTGTATTGAGCTGGATATTGTTCCCGGAAATGAGGAGTGTAAATGTTCAAACTAGAGATTACTTTGGCTAAGATAAACTAAGTGGGGTGAGATAACGGTGTTTTGTGCAATTTAGTCTACGAGAAATACGTTTTGGAAATAGATTTTTCACCCGCTTATAATAGATAAAGTAACAATACCCAAGGCAATGTTGTTGCCGTAGCCTCGCCTTGCCTCTTACCGGAGCTCTCACTCTCTCTCGCATGAACGTAGAAGTGGAAGAACAAGAAGCACACGGCAAGATTTTTGCCCCGGTGCACGTACGCCGCCAGCCGCACGAACGGCCGCTTGTATTTCATGAGCATGAACTCAGCACAAACTTCAGTTAAACACCCACCCACAGAGGCAGCTTTGTAGTCCTATAGCAAACGCAGCGCCCACGTTTCTCATATGCAGACACGCACGAATGCCTAGCTGGTTTTCTGCTGCTAGCGAGCGATCCGCTTGGCCATGCATGCGTACGACGCGCCCTATGCGAACGACGCGACCAGCTCAACTCTGCCAACGGCCTGACTACAACCACTACATGCACGCATGCAACACCTACGCCACGGAGCCGGCCGCGCCCGACTCGCCCGAGACATGCCCATGCACTCGCCTGGTGCACCTGACGCGGACGCCGCCATCACGGGCATGGCTTGCTGCTAACATTCACGCCCCAAGCCATGCCCCTAGCGCATGCCAGGCTCGTCGTCGACGTTGCGCCATGGCCGTCGCACCGCGCAGCACCCCACGGACCGAGTCCAGCGCCCCGACGCGGTCAGTCCTCCGCTGCCTTCGTGTTCTTCCTCGACGATCGCACGGTGAGCTTCTTCTCCACCGGCCACGTCGAGCTCCTCGGCGACGCACGCCGAGCTCTTACATGACGCCACGCCCTGCACGCCCCGGCTCGCGCACACGATCACGCACTGACGTGATCGACGCGGCCGCCCTGCGCTCCGCTGGACGCGTTCTCCCCCGGTGATCCGCACGCCCGTACGCGCGCCCGCGGTCCCGACGCGTCCAGTGCGCACCCATAACACGCACCGGTCGCACCCGGCTCGCCGCCGCGGCTTATTGCCCTGCACCGCTGCGGCCTCAACCGCAGCGCAGCACCTCCCCGGTCGTCGCGCCAAGCCGCCGCGGCCTCTGCGCCACCATGCAGGTCCTCCGCGACCTCCTCGTCTCCGTGATCGCCGCTGCTCGTAGCGCGCACGGCATCACGCCACATCACCGCGGACTCGCCGCGCGTTGCCGACGCCACGCGCTCGCCGCGCGCCCGACATCACGCCACACCGCCGTGGACTCGCTGCGCGTTGCCGACGCCAAGACCTTCACCGCGCGCCGCACGCGCTGCGGACGCAGCCGCGTGCCACGGCCGCCCCTCGAAACTTGTGGCTCTGTATACCAATTGTTGTTGCCGTAGCCTCGCCTTGCCTCTCACCGGAGCTCTCACTTTCTCTCGAACGAACGTAGAAGACAGGAGGTGGAAGAACAAGAAGCACACGACAAGATTTTTGCCCCGGCACACGTACGCCGCTAGCCGCACGGACGGCTGCTTGTATTTCCTGAGCACGAACTCAGCACAAACTCCAGTTAAACACCCACCCACGGAGGCAGCTTTGTAGTCCTATAGCAAACACAGCGCCCACGTTTCTGAGAAAAAGGGTTTTCCCCCGCTTTATATTATAAAGCAAATCTCCGATACATCCAGCACGCTGGGGCCGCAGCACAGATAAGCCCAAAAGAAAACAAAAGAAAATGAAAGAGAAATGAATGCCGACACCGGCAGATCAACGACGAAAGGAAGACCGGCAACCGCTGCACCCTCCGACGAAGTGCCACCGCTCCCAGCATCTCGAAGCGCCTCGCACCAAGCAACACCTTCAAGAAGGAATGCGATGACGCCGCGCCCGCTGTTGCCGAACAAGTTCTAGGGTTTCCCCAAGACGCGAGGGATGGTGGGGAAGAGATATATCCGACCCCTCGGGGAGGGTCCAATGGCGCCCGCATAAGCGTCATCAGCGTCGGTGCCGGACAAGCCGACAAGGATTTCTCCCAATCCACAACCACCACCATCACACGAGGCACTTCGAGATGCACCACCACAACAGCCTGTGCCACCACGGTTACCGGACACCCCCGTCGCCTCTCTGGAGCTGCCAACACGAGGCCTAGCTCAGGCAAGGAGACCCCGGCCACGGGAGCGAGCACAACTCGGACGGGGGGAGGGGACAACCTCCACCGCCGCAGCGGAGCCGACCGGACGCGGCGACGAGGACTTGCCGGGCCTCGACGGCCCGGCCGGGTCCACTTGGACCCGGACAATCCTGTCGCCACGCTGCAGCTCGCCGACGATCGGCAATCCTCACCACCCGAGACCGCCGCCACCATGCCATCACCAGGAAACGATGCCGCGGAACATCGAGCCACCGGCCCACCCAAACCCAGATGGGGCCCAAAAGGGCCCAGATCTGGCTTAGCGCCGCCACCACCGCCGCCATCGGGCGCCCCACGGCCAACGGCCGCACCGGGCCGTCAAGCACCACCGAGGCACGCGGCATCACCGCCGACGGGCCACACCGACGCCGCCGAGGAGCACCGCCGCTAGCCCCCACCGGCCGGGCATGGGGCAGCGCGACGGAAGGAGAGCCCGCCGCCGCCCGATACCACGTGGCGAGGCTCGGCGGCGCCGCTGGCGCGGCGGGCGGAAGGAGATGCGAGAGAGAGCACGGAGGGGAGCGGCGGAAGGGTTTTCGCCGCCTCGCCCGGGGAGGCGACGCGGGGGGTACGGGTAAGGGGGGAGGGGCGTGGGGAGGGGTGGGGGAGAGGGAGAGGCGCGCGGCGACGGTGGGCTCCAGCCGCGGCCGTGGCTCCGCACGGGGAGCCGCCGGCGGCGACGAAGGAACCCTAGGCGGAGGAGGGAGCTCGGGGTCGGAGGAGGGAGCTCGGTTGGTCTCGCACCGTTTCAGCGCCCACGTTTCTCATGCGCACGCACGCACGAGCGCCTAGCTGGTTTTCTGCTGCTAGCGAGCGATCCGCTTGACCATGCATGCGCACGACGCGCCCTACGCGAATGACGCGGCCAGCTCAACTCTGCCAACGGCCTAACTACAGCCACTACATGCACACATGCAACACCTACGCCACGGAGCCGGCTGCGCCTGACTCGCCCGAGACGTGCCCATGCACTCGCCTGGTGCACCCGACGCGGACGCTGCCATCACGGGCATGGCTTGCTGCTAACAGGTAACAAAACAGAAGCACAATGGACACCGTCCAGCGATGTCGAGAAGTTACGTGGTGGTGGAGATATGACATGCAACCTTCCGAAGACAATCGATCATGGCGTCAAGAACTCCCCAATCTCACCGCTTAGCGAGCAGCCGCCACTATTGCATAAAAACCAATATTCAATTAACAAGTCAGTAGCCTCACACAAAGGAGCTCTCTTGATCAGAAGTTTGTTACGAGAATCCGATGGTGGCGGTGATGGGGGGTGACGACGTGGATGCGGCGCAAGGGGAGGTGGAAACCAGGGTGGATTGGCCGGCGGGGTGGCTCATGGCAGCCAGCAGGGTGGTGGTGGTGGCGTGGAACGGCCGGAATAGGAGGCGGGTCAATTTTTTTCATTCAAACCCTCGGAGAATGGGTGGTTGGGGTTCCTGTGTGGTTTGAAAAAAAAGTATTCTAAATGCTCTAAGTTATGGTTTGCCTGTGCTTCGAAATATTTGACGGCCGTGTCTAAACGTTGGAACGAGATATGCTAAGGAAAAAGATTCTAGAATCGAGTATAGAATTGCGTATCACCAAGGTTCCGATATCATTTGAGCGTGAGTTGAATGACCAAATGAGTCCGCTCATATAAGTTACTCCCTCTCTAAGTAGTGATCTAAATAATCTTACTTTTTTACATAAGGATTACTCATGAAAATTGTCAGAAAAAAAAGTTAACACGGGAAAATTAATAACCTGAAGAAGAGGGAGTTGCGTCACGGGCATGAAAGGAGGGGCAAATTTTGAAGCACGTGCCCTGGCTTTGGCGGCGGCTACACCGACTACAGGTTATTAATTTCTACATCCAGATTCATCGATTCAGAAATGCGAATGAATAAATTATCCAAACATGGATCCCGAAGTTGTCATCATGATGATCTTCTGCTCCCTCGCACCTGTCCTACCTACTCTGCCGGTAGCCGCGACGACACATTTTGACCCGCAGTTCTCGCGAGGACTGCCCGGCAAGTTCTACGACTGCGCAGCCGCCCAAGAAGAACCAGAAACAGAAGCCGACGACGGCGACGTCGCGGCCGCGTCCGGGAAGTTGAGTGTGGCGCGGTGGCCACGGAACTCGAGCGCCGCGAGATCGTAGGCGCGGGCGGCATCCACGGCGGTGTCGAAGGTGCCGAGCCACTTGCGCACGTCGCGGTGCGGGTCGCGGATCTCCGCCGCCCACTTCCCCCACGACCGCTGCCTCACGCCCCTGAACTTGCTCCGGCTCCCCCTCCGCGTGATCTTCCCCACGCCGCCGTCCTTCACAAAGCTCGCGGCGGAGCATCCTTCGCCCTCGATGCTCGAGCCGGCCGGCGCCGCCGCAGCGACGAACATGCAGCCGATGCACCCGTCCAGACCGCAGCTGGCGCACGCAGGAACTGCAGCGGCAAAGTGCGGCGTAGACGACGGCTCGAGGTGCAGCGTGGGGACGACGGCGTCTCCGTTTACAACGGAGATGAGGGCGCGGAGGAAGAGGGAGTCCTCCAGCTCGGAGGTCGGGAGCTGGAAGCCGCTGCCGCCGCGCTCCAGCCTCGGTGCCATGACGGATGTCGCAAGAAAGTTTTGCGTCCTCGGAGAACGACGGAGATGAGGGCGCTGTGTCTGGGTTGAGTTCTCGTGCTCCGGTGTTTGACGTTGTTTGGTGCGGTACCTTTTATAGGAGTAGCTAGGGCGTGCATGTCTTTGCGCATTTGAAACGGCGATCACGTTCTTATCGTGGGAACGGGCGACTGAGTGAGGAAATGCCTTGCATGGGTTGATTAGGCACTGCTGACGGCTGCTTGCGACGATATTTGAGCTGTTCACACAATCATATTTTAAAATAGATAGATTTTACCTACGTAGTACGTATCAAATTGTATATATACTACTTGTACTGTCAGAGTTTTGGCGAATCTTCTAAAGCCAAATTGTACTTCTTCATCCGTCCAAAATAAGGCTGCGTTCGGTTTCTCTCGGCTCCTTTTAACTCCGCTTCCGGAGCGGACCCGACTTTAGCTTAATTTGACAGAGTTGCCAAAACCCAGCTCTCCAACTCCGCGGAGCGGGGAAGTTCCGAACAGGGCCTAAGTGACTCAATTTTACAATAGCTTTAATAATAAGTGACTTAATTTTATACTAGTTTTAATATAAAGTTAGTACAAAGTTGAGTAACTTATTTTGGGACAGAGCGGGTATCAGATTGTATATATACTACTGGTACTATCAGACTTTCGCCGAATCTTATAAAGCCAAATTGTATACTATTAGTACATATATCCATCTTTTTTGTAAATCTCCTCAATTCCAATTGTATACTCTCTCCATTTCATAATGTAGTGCCTATGAATTTTTTTAAAAGTCGAACTTTGCAAACTCTGACCAAAGTTATAGAGAAAACTATTTATATCTATAATACAAAATATAGAGAATATGAACCTACATCTTATGGTGAATCTAGTCATATATATTTGGCATTCTAGATGTAAATATTTTTCTCCATAAACTTGATCAAATTTTCTGAGGTCTCACTTCTCAAAAAAGAAAGGAATCTATGTGCACTACATTATGTAACAAGGAAATTGCTATTTTACCCGCAGAAAAAATTGTATTCTTTTGGTACATTTTTTATTGCCATTTTATCTGGTGGATTTAACTTTGGAGGTGCATTTACTAGATTTACATCCTACGATCCTCGATTTCGTTAGATTTGCAAATTACTGGGTGAAAAATGCAATGGCTAAGTTTATTTTGCGGATTGATATGGACAAGTAGTGTGCCCTTAAATAATGGCGGTCGTTGTCTGCCGATTTGTAGCACCTCCGTTCAATTTTTAAGCAGTATTAGTAGGTTTTCGTCCCATAGAAGGTGTTTCGAGTGAGGGCACCTCCAGCGGGTTTGCTGCTAATGCTCAAATTTTCATCCCTGCTTTACCTCGCCTCCTTCGTATCTCTGTGGATGATGTATTTCTATTAGTGTGGTTTGGTCCGGTTAGAAAAAAATGTGCCCTCCAGCTTACTTTCCTAAATGTCTCTTACTCTTTGTCATGTCACACGTGGACACAAATATTCTGATGGTATCTTCACTATCAAGTCACTATGCAGACAACTATGATTGTGGATTTTCACCAATATTCTTATGTAAAATCGAAATATTTCTATGGTTAATTGTCACAAAAATCACTTTAACCAGAGATAATTTGCTGAGAAGGGGTTGGAAAGGGGGATATACCATTTAGTTCTTGGGTGTATATACACCCTATATGAGAAAAAAGTATTAATAATTACAAAGAAGTCAAAAAAATTAGAAGTTTTTTTTTGGGAATAAACTTGACTTTGTTTTGCACTACTATATAAATTTTCGCCAATAGAAACCCATTGTTGTCTTTAGGAAAAACACGAAAATTATGTGCTATTATAGGTCACTCACACTATTTTGGCCGATTTTTTTAAAAGAAGTCAATGCATGTTTTTATTTTTGTGGAATTTTTCTTACAAGTACAAAGGAAGTTGAACTTTATTTCAAAAATATTTTCAGATTTTTTTCACATTTTGTCTAATTACTAAATATATTTTTCCATATAGGGTGTCTATACACCCATAGACCAAAAGTTCCCCTCTTTGGAAAGGTAGAAAATGTTGGGTATTTTATGGACAAGACGAAAGCATCGATCACTTATTTTTTGAATGCTCTCCTGCTAGATTGATGTGGAGTTATTTTTAATGTGTCTTTGATTTAAGAACTATTACCGACAACTTAAATGTATGATTTGGTCTTTTGATATTTGTTTCTACAAAAGATAGCAAAAAATTGGTTATAGTTGGTGTCTCCGCCATCTTCTGGACCATTTGGAGATGCAGCAATGATATTGTTTTTGATAGAAAATGGTTAGTAATCCAATTATCCTTCTCACACTGATATGTCATTGGA
This sequence comes from Aegilops bicornis, assembly GCA_021605145.1. NCBI lineage: Eukaryota > Viridiplantae > Streptophyta > Magnoliopsida > Poales > Poaceae > Aegilops > Aegilops bicornis. The sequence goes on along the minus strand of CM038674.1, from coordinate 601,043,474 downwards.
TTACCAGTTAAGCAATTTTGTAGATAAGGGAGGAAAATGGAAGGGTGCTGATGCTGGTGGCAAGAATCATAGAACATGTGGCAAGTGAGGTGTATCGAGATCATAAGGGTGGTGTCCAGGAGTGCTCAGGAGTAGTGGCTAAAGCTGATCTTCGACTGTGACTTCACCTGGTGGTGCAACTTGTTCTCTCTGACTACTTTCCCTGGATGCATCATTCGACTAGCTAGCGTTTCTTGTTCCATGTTTGATTTTAGTCTAGTTTAGTCGCCTTCCAAAGTTTGGTTCTTAGTTTATCTCTTAAGGTTTGTAAAATGTTGTCTGTAGGAGTCTATCTCTATTCGCATGTTGAGTTTTCCGCTCTTAGGTCTCGTTTTTTTGGTAATGTTGTTGATGAAAGGATGCTAGTGCTTTCTAGGGGTAGTTTCTAAAGTGAACCAAATGGTTTCTTCGATAGAAATCGGAGAGGGAGGACGCTCTTTTATTCAAAATGCTCATTTTGGGAGGAAATAAGGAGGCGAATTTGAAAATGTGCAATGCACAACGATGTTGGGTCATAGCAAATGCAAACCAGCTTACAACGGCCCCCAACTTGTAATAGTCACCAAATCTTATATTTGATTATATGTATGGAATTTGTATCCTGAGTTTATGAAGTGTGTATCCGAAAAATTACAAAATTAACTCGAGAAAAATACAATATCTAGGGGAAAAATCACAAAACTTTGGCTTAATTAGCAAAGAAAAAAGTCCATTTTACTACCCTAAACAAAGTTGGTGGTTCACATAACCCCCTGATCTTTATTTCGGTTCTCTTTACCCCCTGAACAATCTCATACCGGACAAAATCAGTCCCTGGGTGGTTTGACTTGACTGATTGCTGACGTGGCAATAGTCAATGGGCGGTTTTGACCTGTGGGTGAGTCTCCAGGAGCTCCTCCCGAGCCTCCCCTCGCAGCTGCCTCCCTCCCGAGCACTGCGCCCGACCCCGCCGCCTCTGGATGACGTCGGCGACCGCCGGAGTTCCAAGCTGCTACCACCGACGCCCCTGCTTCTCCTTTCTCCCTTCTCTTCTCGCCCTTCCCTTTTCTGAACTCACCGAGATCCACCACTGCACCCCGGCCATGGCGCGCCGTCACCAGCGCCCGCCCACCCGCGCTCCTCGCTGGACTCATCCATGACCCACCCGACCACGGCCCGGCGCCGCCCGATCCACGGACTTGGCGACCGGCCTCCCTACGCCCGCCCTCCGCGGCCTCACCCGCCGACACCACCACCCGCCTGCTCCACGAGTGCGTCGCCTACCGGCCACGCCCTCGGCCTTTGCCTCGGCCGCGCTCCTCGCCCGCCGCCCGACCTTGACGCGCGGCCGCCTCCTGCTCCACTCCAGCGCCGAGTCCGCCTGGCCAGCGCCGAGGCGCTTCGGCGCCACGCCGCGCCCTGGCGGCCAACAACCTTGCGGCCGCCGCCACCGCGGCCCATGAGTTCCTGGCCATCGACGTGCGGTTCCCCACCGAGGACGACCTCCACCGCGACCTGCTCGACATCAAGCGTCGCCTCGGGGGCTAATTTCCTCACCGAGCGCCCCCCTAGTCACTACCAAACGGGTCCCATTTCCTAATTAACCATGGGCTAATTCCTGTTTCAGTTAAGTTAATTCTCGTGGCCCCACCCGCAGGTCAAAACCACCATTGACCAGCGCCACATCAGCTGCATGTTGAGACAAACAACCCAAGGGGGTCTTTTGTCCGGTTTGGGATTGTTCAGGGGGTAAAGGGAACCGAAATAAAGATCAGGGTGTAATGTGAACCACCAACTTTGTTCAGGGTAGTAAAATGGACTTTTTTCATTAGCAAAATATGTTTGACGATATGTGGTGATCTCAACCACTCCAAGCATATTTAGGCAATTAATCTTTTAATAGTAAATTTTATGCTCTTACTTGAAATCATGAATCATTTATTCGGTTGTGATTTGTATGACAATCTTTGCAACATGAGATCCTTGATTTTATCAGATTTTATATCATAGTTGGGTAGAATTCAATAGGAAAACCTCTCATACTTCAGGTTGCAACAAGTACTCCCTCAAGCTCTCTTTCAAATACATCTCTGTTCCTCCTCCTTCTCTCGCAAATGGCCAAGTGGGTAACATGACAATGTTCGGTATGGGAGAAGCATCCTAAAAGTGGTGAACCAGTCAGTGGAAGGGTGGCCCCAACTTGTAAGATGGGCTATAGACCTCATATCCCACGTCTACCATAATGTGTCACAAAAAATAAATCAATTTTTCTAAAGCACATCTAGAAGTGCCATAAGTATTGCACATCTAAGTCCTATGTCATTGATAATACATTGAGATTCGTGTGGATATTTTCTTTTTCTTTTTTATTTTCTTCTTTATGCTTAATGTTCAATAACTAGATCACATCTAGATGTGCCCTAGACACACCCTAAATAAATGTATTTACAACTTTTAGTATTTGATGAAGAATATGCCATAGAAGGGTTTGCCCGCATCATTAGGTTCTTGTTGGATTAATAATTTGTGCTCATCCACGAAGAGCTACAATGAGATGGTAGCAAGTTGTTGATATTTTTGCTTTGTTTTGTACTTCAAATCTAGTCAGTACATTAACTATATATTAATAAGGATCCGGCTTGCCTGCTCCCTTCCCATGCTCCCATCCGTGCTCCCACCTCATCCTATGGTTGTCTTTTTTCATTTTTCCTTTCTAATCCAATCATCTTCCCCCTGATTTTAAGGGAGTGGGGCCGGGCCTTATTTTGTTTCAATTAAATCAAGCCACGTATGCGGGAGCACGAATGGGCACACGCACGGGGAGCAGGCAAGTCTCGTCCTATTAATAAGTAGCAAGTGTGGACATTCACATGCTTATTATATGGTGCGAAGATCTATTTATTTTCTTATTTTATAAGGCTCCAATAAATCAGTCCATATTCCCTATTGCAATGTTTTATGTCGTGCACTTTAGCAACGAATAACAATGATATAAGCCTTGCTTAGGAAGACACATGAAATCCTCTTGGCTTAGCAATGGCTATCCGTTCAAAATCAATCAATAAGAATTAATTTTCCTTTAATTTCGAAACATGGCATGACTGCAAAAATTAAAGAGTCAATTACACCGCACGTGCTAGAACTTGGCACAAATGATCACTTTAGTACTAGAACTTATGGTATACATGAAAGTGGTTCAAGAACTTGGCTTGATGATGCAAATATGGTGTTTGTTTACGCTTGCTGCATTGACTAGGTCTGCTAGTTTGGCGTCAGCAAGAAGAAGGGGAGGGCAGGGCGTGTGGTCTGTCTTTTTGCAAAAAGCCCCTCGATATTTTTCTCTCACGAAAAAGTTGCTCTAGAGAAATTGTACATAAAAGGAAAACGCTACTCCTAAAATTTGAACTCACGACCTACAGGTTAGCCGTGCGGTTGGCTATCCAACACACTAAGTAAGATTTGACAGCACATTAAGATATATAAGCTTCATATACTTTAGCTGAACAATATAAATTAAGAACTTTAATCCCATAAACAAAATACAACAAGTTAAATACCCGGGCATACCACCCCAACACAAGACGTCTCTTGTTTAAAAACTATAATTACACTATGCGTAATTCAAAAAGTTTATGTTATTTTAAATAGAATTCATGTGTTATTTTAAAACGTATTCATACAATTTAAAATACTTATGAATTATAAAAAATGTTTATATGATTTAAATAGTACACATCAGAATCTGCAATCCGATGGCACACTAGGATCGTATTTATTTTTCATACATATTTTTCATCAGTACCTGGATATATTTTGATGTTATAACACATTATTATAGATTAAATAATTTTTACAAAATTTAAAAATGCAAAAAATTAAAATGTTGAAAATGGTTGCGCTGACTGCAATTCAGTTTAGTCACACAATCACGTTGTGTTATATTCATAAAGTGTAATTTACATCAAAATAAGTTGCCTTGTCAGTTGTGGTGCAATGCCCGGGCACTTATTTACCTGATGAGGTTCCTGGTTTGAATGACCGATCATGCACTGATTTTTGGGATTAAATAATGCACTGATTTTTTGTCCGCAAAAAAGTGCACTGATTTTTGGGATTAAAATTGTTCAGTCGAAATATATAAAGGATATGTATCCTTAAAATTGTTCAGGCAATCCGCAGGTTGCAGTTTCAAACCTCTGCCGGACCATTTTCTTTTCTGTACTTTTGTGTGAGAGAAAAAATATATCAGGGGCTTTTCGCAAAAAAGGCCACACGCCCAGCCCAACCCTTTCAGCCACTGAAAGTTGGCTCGTCGCCATGCTGAAACGCCAAGTCAGAGCTGTAGGTGTATACAACACCGTATTTGCCCTGTCAAGCCAAGTTCTTAAACCACTTATATATACACCACAAGTTTCAGACTAAAGTATTATTTGTCAAGCTTCTAAAGACCAAATGATGTAATTGACTTAAAATTAAAAGAGATTAAACTCAGCGTAGCTCTCAGATGGTCAATTTCCTTATGGTGAGACCTACCTACTCAAATTGATATCCTAGATTTCAGGATGCTCATTGGTAATCTGTACTATGTTTCGCAAAGAAAAGAAAGACTTTCACCAAATTAGGTAGAAGAATCAACATAGTGTGTGGCAAAGCTGTGTGACCTCGCGCTCTCTGTGGGAGCGAGCAGTGACAAAGTGGAGCTGTGAGACTTTGACCAACTTCACAAATGATGCTTTAGAAAAGTCAGAGCTCCCACCGTCACCCGGGTGTGAAAAGAGAAACCATAGAGGAATAAGTCGTCCTTCACATATGTCAACGCCGGCCGGTCAGGTTGGCCCATCCTCGCAGGTCGCGGGTGTGTCGGCGTACCACCTTTCAAAACTGGGTTTTTGGATCCTAGTGGATGTGGCTTTCATGCCGGCTTGTGTTTAACGATTTCTTTTTTTTTTTGCAGGTTGGTGTTCAACGAGTTGGATTGCTTCTCGTCGCGTGGTGTGCCCAGCCACCGTAAAAAATCACGTGTTTGGCGTACACACGGGAACATAGTATTTTTCACGCGTTTTTGTCTTATTTCTGGTTTTCAGATTTTTTTTCCTATGTTTTTTCAAGCCGAAAAGGCAGTTTATTTTAGTTTTCTTCGCGGGAAATAAAAAGTGTGAAAAGTATAGTTGTGCTTTCGAAAGTGAAAAGTATAGTTGTGTTTCACGGTAAAGCACAGCTGCTCTTTCACGTGAAGCACCGCTATGCTTGCTGAGGGCGAAAAACACACTTGTACTTCACGGTCAAATATAGTTGTGCTCCAAGTTTATTGTTGATCTCAAGATTGTTAAGATTGATAGGCAGGCTAACAAGGCGGCACATGAGATAGCAAAATTTAGTTTTGATACCATGTTCGATGGTATTTCGTGTAATTCTGTTCCGCCCTGCGTGGCTAATTATGTAATGAACGATTGTAAGACTATTGTTATGTGATCAATATATGGGTGGAGTTTTTCAAAAAAATAAAATATAGTTGTGCTCCTTCAAAAGTGAAAAAGGCACAAAATGTGTTTCCGTGTGAACGACGATTCTGTTTCCAGTTTTTTCTTGATTTTTGGCTTACAGGATATCTTTTATTTCCATCTTTATCCTTTTTAGTTTTTCTTTTCTTTTCATTCTCTTATTTTTAAAAGTTAGTTCAAACCTATTAACATGAGATCCAGTTTCGAAGATCTCGATGTGAGAAACGGAACAATGAATCGTGACTCGGATGCATGATTTTAGAGATAAACCGTTTCAAAAACCGAATTAAAAAAACTTCCAGGTTGTGTCAAGTGTCGCACATGTATTATGCTACACGTCACCCTAGAGGACGTAGGATCTCCAATGCTGAACCGCAAACTGGACACCACATCAGTTCGTGAATGGAAAGGGGACCAGTCCGTAGACACGGACGTGAGAGGCAGCCATCCAAAACTAGTCGCATACATTTCAAGCCGGGTTTGAAGTAACTGATCGTACCTCGTGCCGGGCTTGCAGACGTCCCAAAAAATCACAAGCCCGAGCCCGAACCGGCCCAGCCCGAAACACATGAATAATGTCATTTTCAAATTAATTAATTAGATTTAGGTATTAAAATAATATAAATACCTATATTTCAAATAAAAAAGTATATATATGCCTGCCATTTCAGACTTTTTTTGGGCTTTCGGGTCGGCTTCGGGCCATAAAATGGAGCACGAGCCCGGCCCGAATGCCAAGCTTTCAGGATTGGGCCTTCGTCCGGGCTTTCCATGCACATGTTTAGTTTCAACTAACCAAACAAACTACATGCAAACCGAATGATTTTCATACAAACTGGATGAAAAGATTTACATTTAGGACATATTTTAACAAAACTATACCCTAGTAGGCTAAAACTAGTCTAAAATCACCGTAAAGTTTCATCGTGTTTAAATTTTGTTTGATATGGTTTTTCTGTGAAACAATAAAATAGGAAAAACATGAACTGACACTTGACACTGAGTTAATAGTTTAGTTCCCAATAGTGATATAAAATTGTATATAAAGCATACAAGATTGATAATATAGTAGCATAAAGCAATCAAAAATTATATATATGTTGTAGACGTATCAGACACCATTCATGCACTAAGAAGCCTTCGCGGTTGGGCAAAGATCGGAACGCGAAAGAGAGATGTAAGATGGATCAAGGTAGGAACTCATGTATTTACCTCTATCGCTTGCGAACACCTTAAGTGCAGATGAATTAATGTAGTAACTGTTTTACTATTACTGCACATGACTCTTACTAGAAGCAAAGGCGCTCCTTGCCGCGCGGCTTTTCTTTCTTGCCGATTCTTTTTCTTGATAACAGTTTTCATAAACAAACATGAAGCAGCTTCTTGATTGAACTTTTTACAGCAAAACATTTCTGCAACTCAATCTAGGTTTCTAGCTCCAGATTGACAGGCGATCAGCTCTCGTAGATCAACTTCTGGAGCCAAACGAAATACGAAAAGCATCTCAGCCACACAAAGAATGATGGTGAGATTAATCTTATTTTGCTCTCCTCCATGAAAAGGAAATATTCAGATTACATTTTAGACATCAGATTGTGGCATTATTCACTGCAGAGACATTAGCCGGGCATATGAGAGGCCACAAACAGCAAAGCCAAGGACTTCAACATCTTGATTTGGGCTTGTGTAGTACTCTGCTCCACTTAAACAACTTGTGTGCACCTTAATGCATATACAAATGGCCAGTTCATTTCATCAGCGACATATGTGTACATGAGCTGAAAACGCATCAAAGATTGCAAGAGTATATAAAACGTGTAACTAATAGCTATTGAAAACTAACTTGTTTGGTGACTGGCCAGTTCACAATTATCGTCTCACGCTCCACGGTTCATATGCACCTATGCCGCCAATACACTGCGGACTCTTACTATAAAAGAATCATAGTTGCTAGTGGATAACATGATTCCTGGAACAAATATTAATTTCTGAAGATCAATCATATAATTCTCTTGCTTGACCAAGGTGGAGGAGCTCAATGTTTTGCAGAGTGTGGTTATAAAGGACTGCATTCAATTACCTTCTCTGTATGAAAAATCAAGAAGGGCCAGAACTAATTTGTAATATCCAAATGTTAAAGAGAACTTACAACAATAATTGCTTCTAAGTCATTTTTTAAATTGCTTTAAGAAACTGCACTGTTGTCCACATAAATTGAGTTGAACAAAAGATGTTGTCTAAGAGATGGACATAAGAACATGCTTGAAAGCTAATATTGCCAAGTAACCATATACATGAACTTAACTCTAACAGTCATTCTGAAAAACAACTAAAAAGGGCCCAGAGCAAACAAAAAACACTCCAAACAAAATAGTGCAATAAATCAAATGGTATCAAGTAACCAAAGGGTGATATTATCTAGACAAACATGGTGTCAAGACTCAGTCACCAATAGGAAATAGGTGGCAGCAATCAAGGTGAGGAAATGGAGAAAGAAACATCACCAGTTCAGTCAGCATGAGTTGTAAGTGCACAACACTCGTCTTGGTTGTTAGAGAAAACAAAAGAATGAGATTAATTGTAAATCTATCTGGTAGCGATTAACATCTACGTTCATACCCAAGACAATGACTTGTAGGCTCTCTCCCATTGCTAGTTAAAGGAGACGATTCTCTTTCACCTATACAGTATTAAATCCCTAACGCCCCTAAGATCCTCGAGTCAATAATAATCACTTGAAGATTCCCAAATTATGAGAAAATTAATTAACTTGTGTTCTACTAAGGAGAAACAAGGAAGCATACATTAAACTGCAGAATCGGCTCTTGGAGTGTTGTTGAGATTTCCTTGTGATTTTAATTATGCTTCTATGTGTTGAACATGTAGACTATTCCTGGGTCTGTTTACTCATTTGCGTTGAACATGTTGAAGACCAACTTGTATTACAAATAAGAGCATGATTGACTATCTATTAACTTGTAGTCTGGAAATTGTCGAGCAGCAAACTTGGAATCACCACTGAAGATTCACACATGAAGACGCATGAATTTTTAGCTTTTATGATAGCATTCCGTGGCAAAAGAGCCGCTTACTCACTGGTGATGAAGATGAACTCAGATATGCACACCAACATGATTTCCTTGGAGCTGGAAATTAAGAATTGACAACATTACAACATGATATGTAGTCTGTGTAGGCAATATATAAGATATCCCATTACAAACAAAGTGGGAAAAAACAACGATGCTCCTAGCCGTTATAGTTTGAAAAGCTTCCATTATCAACACGAACCATGAGGCCAACATGACAGGTTTTTTGAAGGAAAAACGCAAGAATAGGTATAATTATGCATGAACACTCTTAATCGAGGCAGGGTAAATACGTTACTGATGAGCACGACGGCGGCGACGGTGACCAAGGTGCTCGCAGCGAACACGACGGTCGTGTCAAGGCTGGTGGTATTCATGGTGGCGTGTGCCACCAAGGCCGTTATGACCTTCTTCATGGAGCAACTCTGGAACAAAGGGACATGTCCTCGCACTCCGCGCTCACTGCCTTCATTGCGCCCTTCCACGATACATCAGCAACGCTCTCTTCCCCGTTTTCCAGGTCCACCATGGTATGAAAAAAATTAAAATGAACAACATCTCCTCCCTATCAATTCCCCCTTAACTGTTTCTTCTTAGTTTCACACCACTCTGCAGCCACCCAGGAGACAGGCGTTTTCCGGCATAGATCTGACTGATCCAGCGGACCAACATTTGACATTCCTTTCCCCTGTTAACTGAATTGCACTGCGTCGAAAGCTCGGCATCCAAAGTCTCTTCAACCCTACACTGACCCCCCTGCTTTTGCTATGTTGTGATTTCTCATTCGTGCTCCTTTTAGCTGCAGATGCATTTGCACGTAACAACTACTACTTGCTAGATGTGATATGTTAACAAATCAGTTCACATGCATATGATCCTTGAAGTACTCCCTCCGTCCCACAATATAAGATTATTTTTCAAGCTAAGATAGCTTGAAAAATGTTCTTATATTCTGGCACGGAGGGGGTAGATAGTAAACATGATTGATCCTTCTTCTCTGTCCTTTATTTTTACTAATTCACCAGCATGTTTTCGCAAGCTCAAACAAACAAGCATAGGAATCAACAATAAAATTATAAGGTTCACCTTTCCTGCCTCCTATGGCCCTGTCTTTCCCCTTCTTGTGCATCTTCTAGCAGGACGAACTGCGACATCTAACTCTATTGGTGCCACGCCGCTCCGCTTGCGGCACCCTACAGGAGAAGGGACATCGGGGCCAGTGCGGGGGCGTGGGCTGCTTGTTTGGAGCAGCGCCTTGGCGCTTTGCTACGCCCGTCTTTGGTGTGCGGCTACCATCAAACGTCGTCCGCATGTCCGATCCCCGCCATGCTGCGCTAGGTTGACGTCTCGCAATGGGCCGTCGATCCCTAATCCCTTTCGAACGCAAACAAGATGAATCAATGACTGACAGCTGATACGTCTCCAACGTATCTATAATTTTTGATTGCTCCATGCTACTTTATCTACTGTTTTAGGCAATATTGGGCTTTATTAACCACTTTTATATTATTTTTTGGACTAACCTATTAACCGGAGGCCCAGCCCAGATTTGCTGTTTATGCCTATTTCAGTGTTTCGAGAAAAGGAATATCAGACGGAGTCAAAACGGAACGAAATCAACTGGAGAAGTTATTTTTGGAAGGAAACCCACCTGATGGACTTGGACTCCACGTCAGAAGATACGGGAGGTGCTCACGAGGGTGGGGGCGCCCACCCCCCTGGGCGCGCCCCCTGCCTCGTGGGGCCCCCGTAGCTCCACCGACGTACTCCTTTCACCCATATATACCTATTTACCCTAAAACTTCCAGAACAGAAGATAGATCGGGAGTTCCGCCACCCTGCCGGAGGGGGATCCCATCACCGGTGGCCATCTTCATCATCCCGGCGCTATCCATGACGAGGAGGGAGTAGTTCACCCTTGGGGCTGAGGGTATGTACCAGTAGCTATGTGTTTGATCTCTCTCTCTCTCTCTCGTGTTCTCTCTCGTGTTCCTCTATGACACGATCTTGATGTATCCGAGCTTTGCTATTGTAGTTGGATCTTATGATGTTTCTCCCCTCTACTCTCTTGTGATGAATTGAGTTTCCCTTTGAAGTTATCTTATCGATTGAGTCTTTATGAGAACACTTGATGTATGTCTTGCCGTGATTATCTGTGGTGACAATGGGATATCATGTGCCACTTGATGTATGTTTTGGTGACCAACTTGTGGGTTCCGCCCATGAACCTATGCATAGGGGTTGGCACACGTTCTTGATTCTCGGTAGAAACTTTGGGGCACTCTTTGAAGTACTTTTATGTTGGTTGGATAAATCTGAGATTGTGTGATGCATATCGTATAATCATGCCCACGGATACTTGAGGTGACAATGGAGTATCTAGGTGACATTAGGGTTTTGATTGATTTGTGTCTTAAGGTGTTATTCTAGTACGAACTCTTTTATAGATTGATCCGAAAGAATAGCTTTGAGGTGGTTTCGTACCCTACCATAATCTCTATGTTTGTTCTCCGCTATTAGTGGCTTCGGAGTGACTCTTTGTTGCATGTTGAGGGCTTGTCATATTATCTATCTATGTTATTATTGTTGAGAGAACTTACACTAGTGAAAGTATGAACCCTAGGCCTTGTTTCCTATCATTGCAATACCGTTTACGCTCACGTTTATCATTAGTTACCTTGCTGTTTTTATTATTTCAGATACAAAAACCTATATCTACCATCTATTTTGCACTTGTATCACCATCTCTTCGCCGAACTAGTGCACCTATACAATTTACCATTGTATTGGGTGTGTTGGGGACACAAGAGACTCTTTGTTATTTGGTTGCAGGGTTGCTTGAGAGAGACCATCTTCATCCTACGCCTCCCACGGATTGATAAACCTTAGGTCATCCACTTGAGGGAAATTTTCTACTGTCCTACAAACCTATGCACTTGCAGGCCCAACAACGTCTACAAGAAGAAGGTTGCGTAGTAGACATTAACAGCTAGGGCCCATGGCTGTACACCGCTGACCAAAATGGCCCACGAAATAGACCAGCTTACACAGCTGGACGTCCAGATCAAAATTGACGTGAGAAGCCAAATTGATAGCGTGGATCGCTCCCAGGAGTTTTTTTGCGGGCAATTCAGAGAGCTTTATTCAAACGAAGGCATTTCTCGGACAATCAGCAAGAAGGCTAGTCACAAAAAAGCTTGGAGTTTCATCGAGCCAGCTTTCCGTTACATGTAGTGTGCAGGCTCACCTCGCACACAAATGAGCCAGAACATTAGCTGATCGATTTACATGTTGAATTACATAAAGGGAAAAACATGAGCTAGCTCTCCAATTTCAACTAAAATAGGAGCAACAGCTGATCTCGAATTGTGGCGAGTGTTCCAGAGGTTGACCATCTGCACGCAGTCCACCTCCATTATCACATGCGTGAATCCTCGAAGATTTGCAAAAAGGACACAATCGCGTAGCGTCATTGCTTCAACAACTAGTGGGTCAGTGATCCCCATATATGGTTTACACCAAGAACCCAACAATTTATATTCAGATCGCACCACACCTCCATCACATTCAGTGTCTGTATCAAAATGTATAGCACCATCAGTAATCATAGATGTGTGACCTGATTCTGGTGGCCTCCATCCATGACCTGGTAAGGTTATAGATTGTTTCTGTGGTAGATCAAGAATGGTTAGAGCTTCCCGCGTTAGGCGCATAGAGTTGGTTGGATGCCAACCTTCCTCATCATGTGTAATCCTATTGTGGGAGTGCCAAATGGCCCACATGATCATAATGATCAATGGCATGTCTTTGTCCAAAAAATATGGGCTACATAAGATGTCCCTGGTCCGTGAGTCCGGGTGCAGTCGGAGTAGTTGAAGATCGAACCAAGTTCGAGCTTCATGCCAGAAGCGTTTTGCATGCGAGCAATACATCAACGCATGCTGTAAATCCTCTTCCATCGCCAAGCAAATATTGCATCTGCTGATCTCGCTTATATGCCGCCTTTTCAGTGTGTGTTCATCAGGAAGGATCCTAAGAAGAACTCTCCAAGGACAACATTCAATTTCCAAAGTGATTCTGTGAAGTGCCGGTAGCCGTCCCTGCCTCTAGAGCTGCACGCTCCTTTTGAGTCATAAGAGCACGGTACGCCATTTTAACAGTATAGTTGCCTGACTTCTCAAATACCCAAGCAAGAAAATCATTCCCCCATCACGCCGAAGTGGTATGTTCAATATGGCATCTACATCCGGTGTGATGAAGTTATCTCTAATCACCTACCGCCGCCAAGTCCCATTCTCGTTGTCAATCAAGTCAGCCAATGTTTCCAATGGTGTGTTTGGCGGTTTCAGCAGTGGTGTCATGGAAATGGTACCTGATATCCATTCGTCAGTCCAAATGGACGAGGATGCTCCATTACCAATCCTTTTTATCAAGCCTCTCTTGAGAGCTTCCCGCCCAGCCCCAATCGCTCGACAACTTGCCGACGCAGAGCGTGGTACAGGTACGTTCATAAACTTTGCATCTGGGTAATAACGGCCTTTCAGAACTCTTGAACTGAGAGTATTCGCCTAGGTTAATAGCCTCCACCCCAGTTTACCAAGCATGGCTATGTTAAACTGGTGCATGGCTCCAAATCCCATGCCCCCCTTGCACTTTGGTGTCACTAGCTTATCCCAAGAGACCCAATGCATTGGCTTCTTGTCAAGAGAACTACTCCAAAATAATTTAGCCATTGGCTTAGTGAGTTAGTTGATGTACAATACAAGGGTCGTGGTATGAGTTTCATTTGATTTGTATTGGCATAAAGATAATAAATTTCACCTTTTTGGCATATTTTTTTAGCTATGCTTTGTTGAGATTAATTGCTGATGTGGCACTACCGAGTCAACATTGACTGCGGTAAAAACCGTTAACCAGCCCAAAACCAAGACTAGGGTTGAGTTTTGAATCTCGAGGTTAGTTCGGGTGTGTTTCGACCGGTTTCAGGGTTCAGTTTATAAATTAAAGCATGTGGTTAGTGAAGGAAATATGCCCTAGAGGCAATAATAAAGTTATTATTTATTTCCTTATATCATGATAAATGTTTATTATTCATGCTAGAATTGTATTAAACGGAAACATGATACATGTGTGAATACATAGACAAACAGAGTGTCACTAGTATGCCTCTACTTGACTAGCTCGTTAATTAAAGATGGTTATGTTTCCTAACCATAGACATGAGTTGTCATTTGATTAACGGGATCACATCATTAGGAGAATGAAGTAATTGACTTGACCCATTCCGTTAGCTTAGCACTTGATCGTTTAGTATGTTGCTATTGCTTTCTTCATGACTTATACATGTTCCTATGACTATGAGATTATGCAACTCCGTTTACGGAGGAACACTTTGTGTGCTACCAAACATCACAACGTAATCGGGTGATTATAAAGGTGCTCTACAGGTGTCTCCAAAGGTACTTGTTGGGTTGGCGTATTTTGAGATTAGGATTTGTCACTCCGATTGTCGGAGAGGTATCTCTGGGCCCACTCAGTAATGCACATCACTATAAGCCTTGCAAGCATTGTAACTAATGAGTTAGTTGCGGGATGATGTATTACGGAACGAGTAAAGAGACTTGCTGGTAACGAGATTGAACTAGGTATTGAGATACCGACGATCGAATCTCGTGCAAGTAACATACCGATGACAAAGGGAACAACGTATGTTGTTATGCGGTTTGACCGATAAAGATCTTCGTAGATTATGTGGGAGCCAATATGAGCATCCAGGTTCCGCTATTGGTTATTGACCGGAGACGTGTCTCGGTCATGTATACATTGTTCTCGAACCCGTAGAGTCCGCACGCTTAAAGTTCGATGACGGTTATATTATGAGTTTATGTGTTTTGATGTACCGAAGGTAGTTCGGAGTCCCGGATGAGATCGGGGACATGACGAGAGAGTCTCGAAATGGTCGAGACATAAAGATCGATATATTGGACGACTATATTCGGGCATCGGAAAGGTTGTGAGTGATACGGGTATTTTTCGGAGTACCGGAGAGTTACGGGAATTCGCCGGGGAGTATATGGGCCTTATTGGGCTTTAGGGGAAAGAGAGAGGAGAGGCTGCGCGCCCCCCCAAGGCCTAGTCCAAATTGGACTCGGGGGAGGGGCTGTGCCCCCTCCTTCCTTCTCTTCTCTCTCCCCTTTCCTTGACTCCTACTCCTACTACTTGGAAGGGGGGGGGGGGAATCCTACTCCCGGTGGGAGTAGGACTCCTCCTAGGGCGGCACAATAGACAGGGCCCCTCCCTCCTCCACTCCTTTATATCTACGGGAGGGGCACCCTTGGAGGGACAACAATTGATCTGTTGATCTTTTAGCCGTGTCTGGTGCCCCCTCCACCATAGTCCACCTCGATAATCAGAAGCGGTGCTTAGGCGAAGCCTTTGTCGATAGAACATCATCATTGTCACCACACCGTCGTCTTGTGAAACTCTCCCTCAACACTCGGTTGGATCGGAGTCCGAGGGACGTCATCGGGCTGAATGTGTGCTGAACTCGGAGGTGTCGTGCGTTCGGTACTTGATCGGTCGGATCGTGAAGACGTACGACTACATCAACCGCGTTGTGATAACGCTTCCGCTTTCGGTCTACGAGGGTACGTAGACAACACTCTCCCCTCTCGTTGCTATGCATCGCCATGATCCTGCGTGTGGGTAGGAATTTTTTTGAAATAACTACGTTCCCCAACAGTTAGTTCGGGGTTGAAATGTGGACTTTTCTCATATTAGAATGACAATTCACTTTCATTTCAGAATAAATAAGAATTGTACACGTTACATCACTAATATTAGAACTTCATAGTACAAAGTTTTCTCCAAAACACTATCTCTTATTTTCTTGGTTATGTTACCGTCTGTTCCTCTGTAAAGAGTACGAAAAACAGTGTTTTCCACCACCTTTGCCAAATAGAAACTATATATTTGATAATTTAAGTATAAATATATATCATAAACAATCTTGTAACATTTTAAATGTATGCCTTGCAATTTATTTCATTCACATATAGTTAATAGTAAGGTCTAGAATGGTTGTTATGAGGTATGTACTGTCAACTTATCTTGTGAAGTGTAGCCATACAGTCATCATTAAATGGTTCATTTATGTACCAAAAGCATGAGTTACTACAAACATCAAAAGCATCCATATAAATTAAACTCAGGAATGGTCAACAACTAAAACAAATAACTAAGTAGCAACATCAGTATAATGACAACAATACATGTTCACTTCACTCCTCACAAATAAGTAAAAAGAAAGTTGCCCAGTACTGCCACAACCTTGATTTATTTTACCCAACTTTATCCTTACACCTAGGATAGTGGCCTCCTACACTTGTTTCTGAATAAACAGTAGTGTATAAGGACCTGCCACATGCTTAAGGGCCTTCCCCCAAGAGCGTAGGTTACGTCATTGACAAATGATTGATGATAAATCTTACGCTTCCGAGGCCTCGTCAAACTGAACTCATAAATTCCACATGGCCCACTATATCCAGAGATGCATGCTTGATATACACAGTTTTCTCTGACAGTTGGGAAATTTTCGGCATTAACAGAGATACACCTTGTGTTACTAAGGAAAAGTGCCTGGCTACCGATATTATAGATACGGACAGTGGTCCTCATCTCAACATCAACACAAAAAATCAGTATCTCTGCAATGCCAATGACCACAATAAGAAGATTGCCTCCTCCAGATACTACCAAATAGTGTGTCATCGCACTAGGTGCAAGTGTTGGAGCCTCGTGGATCAGAATGAATTCTCCATGCATCTCATGACCAGCCCCAGTTATCTTGAACAACTGACGATTATGGAAAAGTACAAACACATCACTCTTATATGCAGTCATACTTGCTACACGCTCAACTGGCATATCACCAAATCGAACCTCCAAATTGCCATTATTAACATCATAACACATGACTCGGGGGTTGCGTAAACCTCCAGGGGCATGAAACAGTCTAGGGACACCGCGAGTCTCGACGGCAAAATGAGAAGGCTGCTGATGGATGATCCCGGCTGCAAATTGCACAAGATAGCCCGTGAATGGCTCCCATAGTTTGACGAAGTAAGGTTCATTTTTTTCTACGAGAATCAGTAGTCCATCCGAAGATCCAACATAAACATGGTCATTCAAAAGAGGAATGCGACGCTTGACCATCCGGCCCAGCTTGAAAGATTAACCAATACCCGATGTACAGTGCAATCACTGAATTCATTGATCTCCTCAAGAACAATCCATCGATGTGCTCGAACAAAAAGCCTTTGATAAGATGAGATGGCTGACTTCCAAAGAGAACATACATATCTCATAGCTACATAGCTGTCATGGCCATTACTATCCAAAAGACTCTCCCCAATATCACAAATAATATCAGCAGGTGCAGACTGCCAGTGAGACATTGCTACAACTAACTCAATAATAAACTGCATAGGTAACAAGGAAATTGTAAATAATATGCATAATGTTTTTGTACATTCTAAGTACATGCACATAAAAATGAAACAAATATATGCTAACATCGGTGTATCATCCTAGTAAGAGGTGGACCAAGAACCGGAAATGTATCCACAACCTATAACATGCACCAAATCATGAAAAATTGAGTATATATATAAGGATTTCATTTCCTGAAATTATGGCATATTCGAAACCTAGCAAAGTGCATCATGGAGAACTAAATTCACCGATAGCTGGTGTTTGATGATGATATATGCGAGCACAAATTTTGCATACAACATCTTATTGGAGTAATAAAATTCATGCTATTCTGTGATATCCACGATGTTGCTACCATGGTATGTTAATGATTAGGTTTGTTGTGTACTTTAAGTATAGTTAATAAATTAACTATATGAAAAAATATGTTTACATATGTAAGTTACTTGGTAACAAAATTTGGGTCATTCAACTTAAGGAGAGAAGAAGGAGAGATAGATCAAAGGCGGAGAAGGGGAAACTATAGTGAGTGGCAGCAAGGCGCTGTGTTGCTGATAAGACCGAGATGAAGCCTGGGTGGATACAACGTTAGTGGTGGAGGTGATTCTCAGCTTGACTGGTTCGCACACGGTGTGGGATCAGATGCTAATTGGATCTAGAGAAGTCAACGGGTTATAGGGAGAGCCTAGATGGCAGGGTACCAGAGAGCGGTTTGGGAGGGCAAAAGTGTGTGGCGCACCCCACCAAACGCCCAGGTCAGCATTGGAGGAAGATAAGAGAAAGAAGACAAGCTGAGAGGAAAATGCATGCCAACCCTTAATACCAAAAAATTGTATACGTCGCTTCCACCAGGGGTCGAACCAAGGACCTAGAGCGCTACTAAGGTCATGAAAATGCAGTGTGTACTTCATTAATATCTTGCGATCTATAACTACATAAAAATGTTTGAATAACTATACAAATGGAATGCGCGTAAAACTCCACATAGAATGAAAAATACTCCTACTAATATGAATACTCTATTTACTTCCTGGCTTGCTCAATATGGTAAAGAAAATAAATGTTGCTTTCTGTATGGATTTCTGCTATACTTTGGTATATATACAATTATAGAAATGAAATTTGCTTGGACGCAGGAGGGTACTGGATCCTTTTGTGATTCTTCATAGAGGTTGCGCTTTAATAATCTCTTGGTCAATATTACAAATAAATCAGGAAAGGCAAAAGGAGTTGATGTGAGGAATAAGGTTATTCAAGCGAGTAAAAAGTGAGGCCTTTAATGCTGCTAAAGGATGATGTTCTAGAGTTCTTTAGATTATAAGTGGTTGATGGAAGAAATATAATGAAGTTTAACTAGGGGTCCTGCAACTACCGCCATCCTACAGAACTACCTGAAGATCTGCACTTCCTTGCTGAGCGGTTCTTGATTTTGGTCTACATCTTGTATCTCCCTTGTAGACGTTGTTCATATCCTAGTCTTCCCCTCCTTTAATTTTTTTAATAAATTGTTGTAACATGGAGTCAGTTTATCTAGTTTCTGATGATGCATATGTTATTGGTAAGTTGGATGATGAATGGGTGAGAGATGGGATGTGTCCCATTCTCTTGCTGAAGGCTGTTGTGGTGGATGGTGCAGTAGTCTAGTTTATCAATAGGTTTATTTTGGTTGCTCTGTTTGTGAAAAACTCTAAATGGTTTGTATTAAAGAAACGGGAGAACCCCTTTTATTAAAAGAAGATAGAAAAAAACTTGTAGCATTGCCGACTAGGTTGGCAATATTTGGGAAGAGGAATGGGAGTTTAGAGTAGGGAGTAGTATTGAGATTACACATGGGAGGAGTCATTTTATTCCCAATACTCTGTTTGGTTCATGATAGGAACTATTTGTGAGAATTTGAGGATAATATATATTCCCTTGTTTGGTTAGTGGGAGTTGACGAGGGACTAGACAAGGTAAATGAATGCAAGTTATGATGAAGGGTTAACATTGAATTGCTAAAAAAAATCCCTTCCAAGACCCACCCCTCACTTGTTAATAAAATGGTGGGAGTTGGACTCTCAAGTCCCATACCTATTCCCTTATGAATTATCAATCCCCCTAACCAAACAATAGATTTAAAGTCTCATACCCCTTCAATTCCCATTCCGAGCTCTAATTAGCCCCAACCAAACACGTTGGAACACATTCATTATTATATGGTGTGTGTAGAAAAAAGTAGCATGCATGTATGAGAGTTGAACTGTGAAAAATTTACTATGACTTGAACAAAACTGGTGTGAAACTGTGACAATATTGGTAATTTTGCTAGAAGGTGGAAAATCAGCGGCATATGGTAACTACGGTACAAAATGGGGTAGTTCCACAAAGGGGTCATGTCTAGGGATTCGAACTCTCCTGGAATTCCCTTGGTAATTTTGGGACAAATTATAAGTGTCCTGTAATTTTTGCTGCAACTGCCCTCGAAGTTTTGGTAGAAATTGTAATAGGATGGTTATTTTTAGCCAGAAGTTCAAATGGTGGCAACATAAATGACCTCAATACACAAAGGGGTCACCTCCAGGGATTCGAACCTACCCCCCGCAAATCGATTAGAGTTGCTCTATTCAATTCAAAAATCATTAAAAAATGGGCAAGAGAGGTATGGGATATTTTCAAAAATCCGTCCCGAAAAATGGACATGAGGGGTATATGGGGAAATAAAAAATCCACCCCAAAAATCTCATAGTTTGTGGCCAATCCGCTCCTGTAACACGAATCACATACAAGGGTTGAACAGGCGGATAACGACTATTTGGCCCGAGTAAATCCGTAGTACTAGATCCGTTCCCTCCTGGTAAAGCTCTGATCCGCTCCTATGACACGCATCATGAAATAGAACTTGCAAAATAACATAGGATTCAAGGACATGGCCGGAATAAATCCACCCCGCCGCGTGATCCACCCCACCGCTCACTCACCTCTTCCTCCCCTCGCTTATTGAAGCAACATAATAGAAAATACTAGGGTCTCCACTATCGGGAAACCATGAGTAAATGCGCTTGAGTAGTGCACGGTGCTCACCTTTCGTTTTTGGCGACCCTAGTTGAGAATCTCCGCCGCCGAGAAATTCGTCCGAGGACTCGCCGCAAACCGCTGCATCGATGACCAAGCCCGAAAGAGAGAAACGGTGAGGAATGTGGAAGAGGGGGTGGTGTGGATCCCAAAATCAAATCATGTAGCGTAGAGTTAATGAAATTTGCACGGCAGTTTCCGATATGAGATTTATTGCGTAGGCGGAGGTTTCCAGTGAGCAGCGTTAAGGAGTTGACCGATCTTATGTGGTCCCGGTCTATCATGAGCAAAGTGGTTGGACTCCACACGTCGGGAAAAGAATAATTATGTCGCTCTATGCTTCGCCCCCGCTTCTCAACCACACGCTCAGTCCCGACCATAGGATCGTGATCAGAGGGTGTGCTAGTCGTTCGGTGCTAAGACTAAAATCCAAATGTTTGCCAAATAGTTTTTGCAAAAGCATATATGTGTACAGAGAATTAAAATTCGGATGCCAGGTCTTGATAGGTTTTTAGGTCAGGATATTATAGTCGGACATCGGATAATTTGTAGCATTAGAGAATCTAGAACCGGGCACCTCAAACACACTTATACGCCCGGGCGAGCGGACCGGTCATTGACCGGTAAAAAAATGACTCAAATGGATGTATCATACCGGTCCTAAATACCCAGGCTGACTGACACCGCTCATATCTATTCCAAATCATAGGTGAATATCGGGATGCCCGAGCGTGCTGAGTGTGAAAGTCATCTAGGATCCAGCCCATGCTGGCCCACCACAAACCCACATATATACGCTCCGCGGACCAAACCCTGGCCACTCCATTCTGCTCTGCCTCTAAACACCCATACAGTGATCTCTGGCATCACGGGCAGCGGATCTGAGTCCACCGTCACCCGATCTAGGGACTGGGACCTCATCCTAGTCACACCCAAAGAGAAAATGTTCTTCCGCATTGCGCTCCACCACGGCCACTAGGAGAACGCTCAACAGCTATCGGACTCGATCTGGTGGGAATCCATAGCGTCCCCTCAAATGGCACTTCGATCCGACGCGAGGCGTGTCACCGCTGCCTCGATGGAGGCGGTGCGGTCCGTCTAGCGTCCCAAAGCCGTAGCAGATATGTTGCCCCTTCGTTGGCGCGTCGAGTCGGAGGTCCCCCGTCGCCCATCTGCTGAGGCTATGCCGTGGTGTGTCCATCGTGCAAGGAAGAGGGAGGAGGAGGCCGTGGCAGACATCGGCGAGGCAGAGTCGCACTCCCCAGTGTCAGTATGGGTGGCCGCCAACCCCTGGCACCACAACCGCGTTGTGGTGGACGTGTCGGGCTCCAACTACGACGAATACATCGTCAACCTCACATCGACCATAGACGTGCAGGCTATGGGCTCCGATGAAGAAGAGTAGAGCATGGGATACAGCAGCGCCTCGAGTGTCGTGAGCTGGTGCGTGTCCCATGTCCTCCTCTATTTCGCCAGCGACCGCACCAACACTCCAGGGGGTGTAGTCGGCCGACTGACATGGACAGGGTGGAGCCGGATGAGCTCCACTCAATATTAGGTTTCATGTTGCATGTAATTGTATGGATTTGGGGATTTGTAATTTATGTATCCGGTTGTGGAAATGATAATTTGAGATGTGGCCGGTCACAAACCGCGGAGTGCCTGTCCGCGGGCGTTTGAGGGCTGGATTTGGTGTATTGGGCCGTAGATGCTCTTAAGTATCATGATTCAAGGTATCTATATACGATTCCATGTTGGAATTGATCAATTATAATGCATTAGGGTATGACTATGTTTCAGTCGACTAAAACTTAATCAAGTCTCAGTCAAGTGATAATATATACACTAGTGTAGAACCGGGCAATAGCACTGTTCAGTAAAAGGTCTTTAGTGCCGGTTCCACAACCGCACTAAAGTGTGGTCACTAAAGCCCCCCTTTAGTACCGGTTCAGCACGAACCGGTGCTAAAAGGCCAACCACGTGGCACGAGGCAGCTCCGGGGCAGGAGCCCTTTAGTACCGGTTGGTAACACCAACCGGTAATAAATGTTTGTGGGCGTTTGTGTTATTTTTTATTTTTCAACTAAATTTGTGGTATCATTTGAATTCTTTTTCGTTGGCTGGTATTTTACGATACTACACATTATACACGTTATGCATATATATATATATATATATATATATATATATATATATATATACATATATATATATATAGAATTTCTAATAGAACCAATCATGCATATATATATATATGTCATCAATGTCTCACAAACCATCATATTAATTAATTCACACATACACACATGTATAGCTATATACAATTTCTCCTACATATGCATGTTGCCTTTAGAGCCAGTGGCATTAGCCTAATTGGTGCCTTGAGCACGATGGGGCGGTAGCGGGTAATAGTATTCTCCCTTGGATTTATGACCTGGTCGAGCAAAAATCCCGCTATTTCCTCTTGAAGTGCTTCTCTGGCGCTCCGTTTCTAGGAGCTTCTCGCACCTCTGTGAACTGTTAAGAAGGAGATCAATATGCATGTGTATTAGTTGTGTGACTAGATATCGATAATGGTGTAAAAATTGTGAATAGTGTTTTGACAAGCGTACCCATTCCTGTCTTTGAGATCTGCTCCTTTGGACGCCATCATGCGAATGTTCTCGCAAACGCAGAACGCACATAGATCAGTCCCTACCGCTGTTTGAGGGCCTTTACGAGAATGGAATTTGATCAGATAATAATTAATCAAGCATGATAATTAAAGAGATGGCAGCTAGCTAGCTAGCTAGTACTACTTAATTACTTACCTTGGGTCGAAACCATTTAAGCTTTTGTTTCCATTCTCCGAGGTCACGCCGATGAACCTTGCCCAAGCCCTGCCCGCCGGACAAAGAAAATGAATAAAGGGGTTATTAAATAGTTCATATCATGAAAAATGACGAACTAAATAGGCCGAGATATATAGTTAATAATGATTGAAATTACACATTGACTATCCCAAACAAGATGTTATAGTCAGTTTTTTCTTTGAGTAGTGAGTCCAAAGATTTCAACTGTTCCGGCGTCAAATTTAATGATACACAAGACCCAGTGAAATCTGCATGCACACACGTTTGCATGTATTAATTAAGCGGGCATATGTAAAGCAAAAACACGTAGCTAGCTAGTAGGCAAAAACAGAGAATTTGTAGTACAAGACAGTGTGACTCACTGGAAGTTGTAAGGAAGTAGTATATCTTCATTGTATTTGAGGCGCTTCAAGAACTCTAGCATGTTGTCCTCTCGTCCTTTTGATAACGTGGATTTAGTTTCCATGTGTATTCATTAAAGGTGTTTGGGTCAATGAACCCAATGCCAAATCGTCCACTTTTTCTCATTTCATATATCTTCATCATGCATATAATACCACAGAAAAGAATATAGTGATGATAATTACAGGTAATGATTGATCAAAAGGATCAAGACAGCTGGCTTGAGACTTCAATTACGTAAAGAAATCACTTACGTACAATAGCAATCGACGATAGATTTGTCGAAAGTGCGTCTTGATTGTATAACTGAAACAGTTCGTAATACTCAACGGACACAGCTTTCTCATGGAAGTAATGCTCCTCCTTGACATTCACCATGAGGGACAATCGATCGGAAATCTTGGTAATGTTCATGTACCATTGATGCAATTCATAGATTCTCGTTGGGAGGTTCTTGGCCTTGTCTGGATGGACCAAAGGTTGGCCCCAGAAATATTTCCGTTTTATTTCATCCTCTCTAAGCACGGGCATGGGATCGATCTCGAGGAGTTGTCCAACAGTGATTTTGAGAACTTCAGCCTGCATTATATGGTCCTCCGTTATTACCACATTGCCCACCTCAGGAACGTAAACTGTTTGCCCACAATAATATTGGGCGCGCGTACTGTCACGTGTTGTTGGCACAACAAGCGAGGGGATCAATTGTGCCGCCTCTTCTCCCAGCTGGGGAATGGTTTTCCCGCATTTTTTGACAGCTGCTTCTTGTTTGCTCGATCCCGAGCTCGCCTCCTTACATAGACGTGCTTGATTTAACTTCCTGATGTGGCGCTCATAGTCTGTGTCAACAGGCTTGGGAGCTGGTGGTTGAGCCATACGAATGAAGTGGTCAATCGTTTCCTCGGGCACTTTCTCCCTTGGCGGCGGTGGCGGTTTCGGTGCAAAATGGGCTTCCACCTCGGACTTCGATATGGCTGCGATTTCCTCCTCGGACCTGTCATAAGACCTCTGCGGAAGAGGCGTGAGGCTTGGACCATATTTATATCGCTTGCCTCCGCTTTGTACTTCCTGTACTACCTCGACTCGTGCCGCCACGCACCATAGCTGCGGGTGTCTCTTCTGCGATTGCCGAGGCGGCGGAGACGCCGGCCGACGGGCTGAGTTGGACGAGGAGGAGTGGCCGCTGAAGCTGTGCGGACTTGGAGGAGGAGTGGCCTGAGGTTGTGCCGGACTTGGAGGAGGAGTGGACGTCTGACGCTGTGGTGGACTTGGAGGAGGAGGAGTGGCACGACACTTTGCGGACTTGGAGGAGTGGCTGACACTTTGCGGACTTGGTGGACTTGCGGGAGGCGGAGACGGCTGACTCGGTGGCGGACTTGACGAGGAGTCGGATGACGCGGTGTCGGTGGCCTTCGAAAGATGATGCAATCCTTTTTCCATAGGATGATACAATGGTTGGCGTCTCCGAGAAAGCGCTCGTCCTCACCTCCAGGAATGTCAAGCTCTAGCCCCGAATATGGCTGCACCACCTTGTCAACCATGACACGAGCATAGCCCTCTGGAACCGGGATGCAATGGTAGGTTGCTTTGGGGGTAACTGGAAAAGCAACGCCGTCCGCCACCTTCATGGATATGTTCTTCGTTTTGACGTGTAGCTCGCAACTAGTGTTCTCCGTGATGTCATCCATGGGATATCTACCCAGCATTGCGTCGTCCGGGGCGGAACCCACGCTGCTTCTCTGCATGGATGGGGCGGTGCTATCCAATGCTGGATCTTCCGCTAGCTGCTGCATTCTTTGAGACCCCTTCTTTGGCTAAGTGAGTCGATCTGCTCCTGCTGCCGCTGGAATTTATTTGCCAATTCCGCTTGACTTGCTTCTAGGCCTTGAAGGCGTTCATAGTCCCGCTTCCTCTGCTCCTCCTCCATCGTCCTCTTCTTCTCCTCCGCAATCTTCTTTCTCGCACGGGTTCTGTAGTCGGTGTTCCAGTCTGAAAACCCCTCATACCACGGAATAGCGCCCTTGCCTCGTGTTCTTCCCGGGTGTTCAGGATTTCTCGTCGTTCTCTCTGTTGGGCTGGAACACCCCCGATCGTGCCTCTTATATTGCAACAAGTATCGCATCGTCGGCTTCCTTCAGACTTGCCCTCGTCGAAACATTGCCTGTCTTCGGGTCCAACTCCCCCCCATGCGCATAGAACCAAGTCCACCACAGGGGCCAGCTCTTAGTAACCGGAGTGGCACCTGCATCCTCCATCTCTTTCTCGACGTATCCCACTTAGGCATTGCCACCGCATAGCCACCTGGCCCCAGCTTATGGAACTTATCCTTTTTTCGGCATTCTTCTTGTTTATTCTCGACCGTTCCTTAGCTAATTCCGAATCCTTGAATTTCACGAAATCGTCCCAATGAGCACGTTGGTTCTCTAGTGTTCCCTCGAATACTGGAGTCTTCCTTCCTCCCTTGACGTACTTGTTCCATTCACGATTCTTGTTGTTCTTGAATGCAACCGCCATCTTCCTAAGAGCAGTGTCCTTGACTTTCTGCACATCTGCTTCTGTGAAATGATCTGGTAGGGTGAAATGTTCCATGAGAGTATCCCAAAGCAGATCTTTTTGATTCTTGTCGACAAAAGTAACATCTGGACGTGGAGCATCGTCCTATTTGCATTTTTGTCCTTTTTCTTTTGCTGGCTCTCTCCATTCTTGAAGGGAGATAGGGAGTTGGTCCTTCACTAGATCTCTGCTCTGACGAATTAACTTGTCCGCAATCTTCTTAGGCGCTAATGGTTCGCCATTAGGTCCGACCGCCTCGATATTGTACTTTACGCCCTCCTTCAACTTTTTGTTCGGGCCTCATTTCGTCCTTTTGCACGAAGATTTGCTCAATCCGGATGGCTGAAAGAACAAAGATCGATTCGTTAATATATCTTCAAGTCATTTAAAACATGTGATGATCACGAAACCTGCTTATATAAATATATATACCTCGCCGGTCTTTGTTGTTTCAGATCAACATGTTCTTCGTCATCGCCATAATCGTAGTTCATGACTTCATCAATTCGGTCATCGCGATCGAATATCATATCACCCTCTCCGGTGTTGTTTAGAAATTGAGCCGTCATAATCTTCTTCATTCTCGATTATCATCCGGCCCGCGTATCATATCGAACATGGTATGTTCTCCTCTCTGTCGGTATTGTCTGCCATAGCTTTTATTTAACTAATTCAAAAGAAATATAAAACAATTTAGTATTCAAATTACATCGTCTCGAATAATAGATATAATCTCGAATACTTTCAGCCATCCGGATCGAGCAAATCCAAAGAGAAGGAACCCTCACAGGATCATAGCTGAAGTGAGATCCCTGAAGATACTGCCAGGTATTGGAGAACCTGCCGCCCTCTAACGCAACCATGTAGCGATGGACGTGCTCGTCCTCCTCCATGACACGGCGACGTACCTCCTCCGGCGGGGCCGGGTCCCTCCGCACCGAAACTGGCCCACGCGAACGCCACCAAAGCGAGATCGTGGTCGACGACGGGACCCGGGGCGGGTTCCTCATCAAGCGGCGCCCCTCCGAGCAGCACCTCCCGGTGCCAGCCAGTGAGCCAGTCCCGGACATGGGCCGGTGGGCGTTGTCGCGACGGGTCGACGGCGAGGATGCGGGCCGGGCATCGTCGAGAACAAATACTAGCTATATGCCCATAAAAATAATATTTTTTAATGATTGGATTTTGATAACTAAAATTTCTAACATTTCTACTATTTCAAAAATCTTTATACTATTTCATACTAATTAAGCATCTAACACTAAAAACAGAAAAAACAATTTCTATACATCCATTAAAAACAGAAAAACAACATCATATAAAAAATTCCATACTAATTAAACACTAATTATATCCATCTAACATGCATTCATACATATATACTAGTGAAAAAACAATAATCTAAAAAATCTAAACTAATTAAACATACAAAATACGTATATACTAATATATACATGCATTCATACATATATACGTGTATGTGTGTGTGTTCATCATGCTTGTGTGTGTGTGTATGGGCTCGGGGAGGGGCGGCGCCCATGGTGGCCCTTGAGGCGAGGAGAGGGGTTAGAGGGGAGTGCTCACAGCGGGGCGACGACGACGGCGAGGCGACGGCAGGGCAGCGACGGGTCGGGCGAGACGCTGGGCGGCGACGCAGGACGGCGCGACGGGACGGGCCCGGGCGGCGACGGAGACGAGGGCGGCGATGGACGGGGCGGCGACGGCGACGGGAGGCGGCGACGGCGACGGGGCGGCGACGGACGGGCGGCGACGGGTCGGTGGACGGCGTCGATCGATCGGGCGAAGCGGTTCAATGGGAAACAGAGGAAGAAACAGAGGAGAATGAAATTTTTCAAGTGTTGTATATATAGAAGGCACCTTTAGTACGGTTGGAGCCACCAACGGTACTAAAGGTCTGTTTTGGCCAGCCCAAGCAGCGGAAGCGACCCCTTTAGTACCGGGTGGTGGCACAAACCGGTACTAAAGGCCCCCTAGTACCGGTTTGTGCCACCACCCGGTACTAAAGGGGTCTTGCTGGGGCAGGTCTTGATGCGGCAAGTTTAGTCCCACCTCGCTAGCCGAGGGCGACCCGCACTGGTTTATAAACCCCGTCACGGTCGCTCTCTCGAGCTCCTCTCCAAAGCAGGCCCTCTGGGCCTACGTGTTCTTGCTGCCACTGTGGGTCCACTTGGCCTTTGCGGGCCTGCATCACAGCACAACAACAGGTTGGGTTTCTAGTCGTATGCAGGCCGCTCTGACCTAGTAGGCGGGCTTTTTGCTTTATTTATTTTTGTGTTGTTTTTTGTGTATTTGGAGTTTTTTGTGAATATTTTTGCTTTAGGTACAAAAATTACAAACTTTCTGTTAGTGCCAGTAGTTTTCAAATTTGAATAGTTTAAATTTTGAATTATTTGAAATTAGTGTGAATCACTAGTTTGTGTATAATTTAACTTTAAAAATCAGTAAAGGCATGAAAGAATTTTTTTGCACATAAAATTTCTTAGCGTTTCAAATGCCAAAACACATAACTACCCTAACTATTACAGAGATTCCCTCCTGGGTGTGAAACACAGAAGAAAGTGATGATAGTGAAGCCGATCACATCCCAGATCTTTGGGTGTGAAACTTTTTCTTCGTGTGTGTCCCTTTGCGCCGTAACCATGGAAAATCTTCATCATTTAACAGGATGCTCGGGTCAATATTCACTTTGTGAATGGAGAAATTTCATCAAACTTTTCATAATCTTCCGACTTGTCATCTTGTCATCCACTCCCACGATGTTTCTCTTCTCAGAAAGAACTATGTGCCGCTTTGGCTCATCGTACGATGCATTCGCTTCCTTATCTTTTATTTTTCTTGACTTGGTAGACATGTCCTTCACATAGAAAACCTGTGCCACATCATTGGCTAGGACGAATGGTTCGTCTGTATACGCAAGATTGTTGAGATCCACTATTGTCATTCCGTACTACGGGTCTTCCGTTACCCCGCCTCGTGTCATATTGACCCATTTGCACCGAAACAAAGGGTCCTTTAAACCACATCGATAGTCAAGTTCCCATATGTCCTGTATATAACCATAATATGTTTCCTTTCCCGTCTTGGTTTACGCATCAAAAGCGGACACCACTGTTTTGGTTGGTGCTCTTCTTATCTTGGGCGATCGTGTAAAATGTATTACCATTTATCTCGTACCCTTTGAAAGTCATTATATTCGAAGATGGTAACTGGGACAGCAAGTACAGGTCATCTTCAATAGAGGTGTCATGCATGGTACGTGTTCCGCAACCAGTGGCGAAACTCCTGGTTTGTTCACGTGTAATCCGGTCATCGACCGCTCCGGGTGTTTGGAGCGTAGCAAATTCTTGTGTTCATCCATATCTGGAGCCACCAAGGCGGAATTCTATAGAACTGTGTAGTGTGCTTCAGTTGAGAGAATGTCCGTCCATACATATTATTTGTTCCCCTCCTAGCGTGCCTTTTCCATCCGATCTGCCCTTATGCCATGATTCAGAACACCAATCGGCTTAAGGTCAGGAATAAAGTCAATACAAAACTCAATGACCTCCTCATTTTGATGGCCCTTGGAGATGCTTCCTTCCGCCTAGCACGGTTATGAACATATTTCTTTAAGACTCCCATGAACCTCTCAAAGGGGAACATATTGTGTAGAAATACAGGACCCAAAGCGTTAATCTCTTCAAGATAGGTGAACTAGGGCGTGCGTCATGATGTTGAAGAAGGATGGTGGGAACACCAACTCGAAATCGACAAGACATTGCACCAAATCATTACGTAACCTTAGTATGATTTCTGGAGCGATTACCTTCGAGAGATTGCATTGAGAAATGCACATAGCTTCACAATGGCTAATCGAGCGCTTTTCGGTAGAAGCCCCTCAATGCAACCGGAAGGCGATTGCGTCATAATCACGTGGCAGTCATGAGACTTTAGGTTCTGGAACTTTTTCTCTGCCATGTTTATTATTCCCTTTATATTCGACGAGAAGCCAGACGGTACCTTAATACTGAGCAGGCATTCAAAGAAGATTTCCTTCTCTTCTTTGGTAAGACCGTAGCTTGCATGACCTTGATATATGCCGTCTTCTCCGTGCATACGTTGCTGGTCCTCCCGTGCCTCAGGTGTATCTTTTGTCTTCCCATACACGCCCAAGAAGCCAAGAAGGGTCACGCAAAGATTCTTCGTCACGTGCATCACGTCGATTGCGGAGCGGACCTCTAGGTCTTTCCAATATGGCAGGTCCCAAAATATAGATTTCTTCTTCCACATGGGTGCGCGCCGTCGGCGTCCTTTGGAACAGGTTGTCCGCCGGGACCTTTCCAAATATCACCTTCAAATCCTTGACCATATCATGTACATCAGCACCGATGCGGTGGCGAGGCTTCGTCCGGTGATCCGCCTCACCTTTGAAATGCTTGCCTTTCTTTCTTACGGGATGCACCTTTCGGAAGAAATCGACGATGTCCTGTACACATTCTTCATACAACTATTCAAATATATACCGTCGGTATCATCCAACGGTCGTGCATCCGCGGTATCCCTTGTTTATGCATCACGAAGGTTACCGAGAGCAGGCCAATCATTGATGGTCACGAACAAGAACGCCTTTAGGTCAAATTCTTCCCCATGTGCTCATCCCACGCACGTACACCTGTTCCATTCCACGGTTGTAAGAGTTCTTCAACTAATGGCCTTAGGTACACATCAATGTCGTTGCCGGGTTGCTTAGGGCCTTGGATGAGCACCGCATCATAATGAACTTCCGCTTCATGCACAACCAAGGAGGAAGGTTATACAAACATAGAGTCACAGGTCAGGTGCTATGGTTGCTGCTCTGCTCCCCAAAAGGATTAATGCCATCTGCGCTTAGACCAAACCATACGCTCCTTGCGTCATCTGCAAACTCCTTCCCGTACTTTCTTTCGATTTTTCTCCACTGCGACCCGTCACCGGTACTCTCAACTTTCCGTCTTTCTTACGGTCTTCTTCGTGCCATCGCATCGCCTTGGCATGCTCTTTGTTTTGGAACAAACATTTCAACCGTGGTATTATAGGAGAATACCACATCACCTTGGCAGGAATCTTCTTCTGGGCGCTCGCCCTCGACATCACCATGCTCATCGCGGCTGATCTTATAGCGCAATGCACCACATACCGGCAAGCGTTCAAATCCTCGTACTCACCGCGGTAGAGGATGCAATCATTAGGGCATGCATGTATCTTACGCACCTCTAACCCTAGAGGGCGGACAACATTCTTTAGCTTCGTCGTACTCTCGGGCAATTCGTTGTCCTTTGGAAGCATATCCTTTATCATTACCAGCAACTTTTCAAATCCCTTGTCGATACACCATTCTCTGCCTTCCATTGCAGCAATTCCGGTGTGGTGCCCAGCTTTTTCTTGTCACCCTCACGCATTCGGGTACAACAATTTTTGTGATCCTCCAACATGCTTGCAACTTCTTCTTCTCCAAATCACTTGCGCAGTTTCTCTTTGCATCGGCAATGGCCCGACCTAGATCATCAACGGGCTCATCCGATGCCTCTTCTTCAGCTTCTTCCCGCATTGCCGCCCAGCTTCTTCCCGCATTACCGGCTCAGCTTCTTCCCCCATTGTTGTATCATCGTATTCAGGGAAACCATGGCCAGGATAGCTGTCGTCGTCCTCTTCTTCTTCATTGTCTTCCATCATAACCCATCTTTCTCCGTGCTTGGTCCAAACATTATAGTGGGGCATGAAACCGAACTCAAACAGGTGGACGTGAATGGTTCTTGACGTAGAGTAATTGTGACCATTCTTACAGCCAGCACATGGACAAGGCATAAAATCATCCGCCCGCTTGTTTGCCTCAGCCGCAAGCAGAAAAGTATACTGCGCCCTCAACGAACTGGGAGAGCATCGGTCATCGTGACATCCATTGCGGCTCATCTTCATTACACAACACCGAATAGACCAAATTAATACAAGTTCATACATAAAGTTCATACAACACTTAAATGCAACAAACAAATAAATCTCTAGCTAAAGCATTTAAATGCAACAACAAATGCGATCAAGATCGCAACTATGTTAACAATTGATCCAACAACATTATGATACCAAGCCTCACTATCGATGGCATATTTTCTAATCTTTCTAATCTTCAAGCGCATTTTCTCCATCTTGATCTTGTGATCATCGGCGACATCGGCAACATGCAACTCCAATTCCATCTTCTCCCCTCAATTCTTTTCAATTTTTCTTTCAAGTACTCGCTTTCTCTTTCAACTAAATTTAACCTCTCGACAATAGGGTCGGTTGGAATTTCCGGTTCACATACCTCCTAGATAAAAATATCTATGTCAACTTGATGGGCATAATTTGTCATAAACACGAAATGCAACAAATAGTTTTAAAAGAGAATATACCACATCCGAATCATAACAAGGACGAGGGCCGACGGGGACGGATATCAAAATCATGGCACTATGTATAACAAACAACGTACGGGAAAGATAATTATTATACGAGTAACTATATATCCAAATCACACAAACATCAATTTTTTATATAAAATTTCATGAACAAGAGGCTCACCACAAGGTGGTGCCGGCTGACGGACGGTGCAGGCGATCGGCAGTGAATTCTGACAGAGATTTAGAAGGCACTAAGTAAACCACACCTACATATACAAACTAAGTGTTATTTTGACCTCAAATTGCATATAAATCAAATACTAGCACATATATATATTTCCTCCCAAATTACTAAACTCACAAATTAATAACTATATAAACCAATGCAAGAGCTAATCTAGCAATGAGAGATGAAAGGACAAAGTTGCTAACCTTTGTGATCACTTGAATGAATGGGGGCCTTCAAATCTTGACAAATTTTGGGCAAAATGTGTGATGAGCTCGAGGAGAAGAGGAAGAACAGAGAGGAGAGGAGAGGGAAAGGGGAAGAACAGAGCGAGCTGGGCCAGAAGGGTTTATATGCAGGAGGACCTATAGTACCGGTTCGTGGCACGAACCGGTACTAAAATCTTGGAGGGGCCCAGACTGACAACATCCTGCCACCACCCTCATTAGTATCGGTTCGTGGCACGAACCGGTGCTAAAGGTTAGCCACGAACCGGTGCTAAATGCTAGCCATTGGAACCGGCACTAATGTATACATTTGTGCCGGCTCTAATACAAACCAGTACTAATGTGCTTCACGTTTGACCCTTTTTCTACTAGTGATAATAAAGAAACGAAATCTGAAAATAATAATTTGCAAGATCTTCCCAGTATCCTGACATTTAGCAACACTGAATGCATTATTCATGGAGGTTCGTAACCAAAAAGTAGGTACCATCCATCATCATAATCTATGTAACCCATCCCAGATCTCCTCCTCCCTCGCCACCGGCATTCCAGGCTCCGGTAGCTACGGCATGTACCGGGCGATGACGCTGCGTTGACCTGCAGTTCTCGTGAAGGCTCTCGTGCAAGTGCTCTTGATGCGGCTCTTGCGATGGGTGAGCCAGATGTCGATGTCGATGCCCACGATGGCACGTCCGTGGCCGGGAAGTTGAGCCTGGCGTGGTGGCTGTGGAACTCGAGAGCCACGGCGTCGTAGGCGCGCGCAGCCTCGGCGGCGATGTCAAAGGTGCCGAGCCATTTGTGCACGGCGTGGTGTGGGTCGCGGAGCTCCACCGCCCATGTGCCCCACGGCCGCCGACGCACGCCCCTGAACTTGCTCCCTCTCCTCCTTCGCATGATCTTCCCCACGCCGCCATCCTTTACGAAGCTCGCGGCGGAGTACCCTTCCCCCTCGCTGCTGGAGCCAGCCATCGCCTCAGCGGCGACATCGCAGCCGAGGCAACCGTCCACGCCGACGCCGCACCGAGCGCACCCAGCAGCTGCAGCACGCATCCCGCGGCCGGAGTAGCAGCAAAGGGCGGCGTTGAAGGCTCAAGGTGCAGCGTAGGGACGACGGTGTCCGTGTCTGCAGACACGACGGAGATGAGTGCGCGGAGGAAAAGGGAGTTCTGCTGCTCGGAGTTCGGGAGCTGGAACCCGCCGCCGCCACGCTCCAGCCTCTGCACCATGACGTGCACTCGGGCAACTCAGCTGTGACGTACCGTACGTACGTGGTCAGGTCAGTGTCGCGAGAAAGTTTTTGCTTTCGTGTGCTGTCTGGTTGAGCTATTCTCAGTGATGTGTTTAAGGTAGTCTGATGCCATGCCTTTTATAGAAAGTGCATCGCCGCGCGCAATTTTAAAGGACGAGTTGCTGGACACGTTCTTGTCGTGGGAACGGATGTGTGGTAAACAGGAGAGGGAGTGTGCATATGCCTCGATGGATGGTTAAGCATATCCACACTGTTGACCGCTGTTTACAACTGTTCACACACATTATGCTGTCAGAATTTCCTTATTTAGCGAAAGACCGTTTGACAATAGGTGGGGGTTTTGATCAAAATACAATGATCCAATATAATTAGTAAATAAAAACCAAAAAAGATACCCAAAATCCAACAATTCTAAAATTTTATGTTACCAAACTCTAGTCCACTCTTCTACTCACATGTGAAGTTTTACCAAGAAATGACCACTATAGTATCTTAGCAAAGAAAACAATTTCGGACCTCCAAATTACGTGAAACAATGGTCTTTTCTATAGCATCGACTTTATCTTCTTGCCTAAAATACCACAGATGTTATTCGCTCATGAAAATTCACACGTGAGTATAACACTCGATCATTCATGATACATAAACACGTCTTGCATTTTATTTCAGACTAGCGAAAGAGCCCGTGCGTTGCAACGGAAAAAAAAAAGCATAACCTCCAAAGACGATGACAACATTTTGCTGCTTCATCGATAACATTTTGGCTAACATTTTGTACAATTTCCTTAACTTTTTTGATACACGAACTTTTTTAAAAACTCATGAACATTTTTTGATTTCCAAACAATTTTTTCAAAATTGCAATTTTTTGAATATGTGAACATTTTATGAATATTTTTGAATCCACAAAGATTTTATGATTTATAAGATTTTAGTCTTGAAGTCACATGATTTGGAATTTTCAGCTCAATCAGAATATATTTCAGGGGATATTTTCTTTTCTCTTTCTTTTTCTTTCCTTAAAATTGAGAATCTGTTCAGCAATGCTCAGTGGGTCGGTCCCAAGGCCGGTCCCAAGGCCTAACCCGCCAAACCGGCCCAACAACTTTAAAGTAGTATTATCCACGGAGATGTGATGCCCCAAAGGTGTCGAGAAATTCGCTTCGGTGCTTGCAGTGCGGTTTGATTGGCCACAGAAAGAACACTTGCAGCAACCCGCCATAAGTAGCTTTGCAGAATGAGATTCTATATTAGCTTTCGTGTGGTTTCCGGATGCATGTTTAGCTTGCCGTCATTTGTTAATTAGGAAACATGCTATTCTAAACATCGTGGCACATAGATTTCTGTGTGGTGTAATTGTCTCTCCAAAGACCTGGACTCATTGATACTAAAAGACCTGTGAGATGATAACGTTCTGTTCGGGAGAAATTTTGCTTTTAATCAATCCCAAATCCTAAAAAGTGGTCGGATGTTAATTTGTCTTACAGAGCAGCCGGGCTTGCGCGCCGTCCCATCCACATCTCGCGGTCACGCGCGTTTCAAGTGGAAACAGGTGGAAACTGTCGATGCGCGCGCCAGGTGTCCCCTGGTCGTGGCGTCGTGGTCGAGACCCGTTGGGTGCTCAGTGCGGTTGTGTCTCGCCTCCCCTCTCCTGTTCCTCTCCACTCCCCATTCCTCCCATTCGAAACTGCTCCCGAGCGCAGCGGAGCGGATCTCGCCTTCCAATCCCCCCAACCCATCCCCCAAATCCACCGGGCGAGACCCGAGAGCAGCCGGCGGCGTGTCGGAGATTCTGCCGTCGTCTTCCGCTGGAGTGAGGGCGGGACAGCGGGCGCGGCGTGAAGGAAGGCGGTGCAGCGGCGGAGACGCGACCGAGGAGGGACGACGCGCTGCAGGCCTCGGCGGAAGGAGCAGTACCGGAGACGCGGCAGAGGAGGAACGGCGTGCGCGGCCGTTGTTCTGTTGGCGCAGAGGGGCAAAATCGCGGCGAATCTCCTGGTATGCCCATCGATCTCTTCTGGTCCTCCGCGTTTAGGTTGTCCAAATCGACGCGCTCTGCCGCTCCGCCGCGGACGGAGGAGAAACGGCGCGTGTGCGGCCGTCGTGCGGTTGTTGCAGAGATGCCGAATCGCGGCGGGTCAATGCGCTCCTCCACGTTTGACTAAGTTGATGAAATCGAGTAGCAGATGGTAGAATTGATGGAGAACTCGTTAATTTGGAGAGGGACGGCGACACAGGGTATTTCGTGTTCCTAGGCTACTGGTGAACTAGGATTGGTAGGATTCGAAGGCAAGCCTTGGTGTTGTAGATTTTCGGTGTTGTAGATGTTGAGGTTGATCCTGATGGGTGACTCACTTGCCTGAATATGGTTCATGTGTTGCCTACGCAGGTGTTTTGACGGTGTTTTTGATTTAGTGTACGAGAATAATGCTTCTCTCATGTCAACGTTGCCCTTGTTTTGTGAGTGAGTTGCCTGATATGGTTCATGTGTTGCCTGCGCAGGTGTTTTGACAGTGTTTTTGATTTAGTGTAGGACAGTAATGCTTCTCCCATGTCAATGTTGCCCCTGTATTGTGAGTGACTTGCCTGATATGGTTCACGTGTCGCCTACGAAGGTGTTTTGAAAGTGTGTTGTTGGTTTAGTGTAGGACAGTAATGCCTCTCTCATGTCAATGTTGCCCTTGTTTTTTGTGAGTGACTTGCCTGATATGGTTCGTGTGTCGCCTACGAAGGTGGTTCGACAGTGTGTTTTGATTTAGTGCAGGACAATAATGATTTGGCAATGGAAAATGTACATGTGATTTTTTTTTGTGTGCGTGAGGTAGGAAGTAATTCAGTAGAGGGAGGTTGATAGGGCTATTTTGTAGGACAGTTTTAAGCATTTCACGAGAATTCATTCTATGATTTTTTGTTCTAGGTGCCTTGATTTGTTTCAGATTCTATAGGACATGTAGAGGGAGGGTAATAGGGCCAATTATAGGATAGTTGTAATATAGTGAAAATCAGATAGTTTACAACCCTTTTCATTGCCCACTTTTTGTAAATTGTTGTTTGCTTAGTTTAGTAAGAATTTAGTCAAACGAATTTTGTTGGATGATATAGAGTTCTTTCAGAATCATTTTTATGATGAATCTCACTGTTTGTCCTTTAAATATGCAGCAGAAAATAGATAGCTGGAACAAGTCATAAGTCAAAACAGGATGGACCTGCTGGATCAAGTCATGACGACCTTGCATCTCATGGGAATGAAGAGCATCAAACACAGGTGTGCACATGCTCAGGAAGTTTTTATGTTCTTCCTGTACATAACAAAGTTTGTTTTTTATTTTTATTGATTTATGTGGTTTCCATCTTCCAGCCACGGAGCAGTGCACCAATAACTGGGTACAAGCTTATGAGAACTAAAGCAGTTGTTGCACGGGGGAAGCGCCCTGATGATATCATTAGTAACGAGAATAGTAACGAGAGCCAAGCTGCAGATGCTGGGAATAAAAATGTCGAAGGTGCAGACGTCGACCAACCTCCAAAAGCAAAACGCCAGAAGACGGGAGGAAGGTATTTTGCATAGTTGCCTCAGTTTCACTCAGCAGTTGCCCAGCAATGCTGCCTAAGTTGCCTATGTTGTGATGAACCTTTTTCCCTTTTGCTAATTCCCTTTTTCTGTTTTTTCCTTATGCGCAATAGGGTCGTAGGAACAGGGCATCCCCTGCAGGGCTCTTCAAGTTGAACAAGGACTTGGTTCCTGACCAAAAGGGTGTCATCATCGGAAAATAATTTGGTGTCATTCTGGACCTTGCAGCGAGTAGCATGCCCGGAGATTTTAGCCAGTGGATAATGAAGCATTACGACCCAGAGATTTCGCAGATAGTCATTCCAGAAAGGGGGAAGATTCCTGTAGATGCCACAAGTGTCCGTAGGCTATGGGGTTTGCCCAACAGGGGCAGGAAGGTGTGCTTCGAGAATCGGCCTAAAATCACAAAGGCAATGTACAGTATTTACAACATCACATCCAAGAACTCCCCAACCCTCACAGAATGGTGCAAGATGATCGTAGACATGGGAGGATCTTACGATGATGACTTTGTCCGCGCTTGGCTAGCTCTTGTTTTTTCGTGCTTCCTTGCCCCTTCAACTAGTTTGAGTATTTCACCAAAGAGTTTCCCGGCGGTCATGGATGTCAATGGAATAACGGAAACCAATATGTGTCACTTTGTTGTTGATCAATTAAAGTTTGCGTTCACTTCGGGGCGTGCCAACAAGAAGGCTGTTTGTTGTTGTGTTTTCCACCTTGTTGTAAGTGCTTCAAGCTGTTTTGTTTTTTTAAGCATCCATTGTTTACTTATCTTTTCTTTTCTTTTTGCAATCATTAGCTAACTTAAACTTTCTGTTCTTTTTCCTTGTCTCTACGCAGCTGTTGTACCTAGACTCTCTGGATGTTGATGAGCCAATCCCAAACTTGGTACCAAGGGTTTCAGTTTGGAATTCAGATTTAATCTCCAGAGTTATTAAGAAGGACAGGAAGGCTCCAGGAGAATATGGCCAATTGCGGGTAACTCAATTTTTCTATTTTAGGATATATATTATTATCATATTGTTTTTAGGCAACACTACCATTTTTAGAGTAGGCAATTCACTTTGAAAGAGCAAGCAAGGTAATGTATCTTTTTGGGCAAGTGCCATACGTATATTTCAAGTAGGTCTAAGTAGTTATCAGACTTATTCGAACCTTTTTCGTTTGCCATGCACACAGTTGGATAATGTTCACATGAAGGATTTGTTGGGTTGTTGTATTTAATAGTAGCTGTTGTAGTACATTTTTAGCTCTTTTTTTGTCTGTGCAATTTACATGTTGAAAAATAGCAAATTTATACAACAACACAAGCAACTTATGTTCTGAAAACTAGCAACTTGCATACTAGTTTTTCATTTTTTTTATTACAGTATCCACTAATAGTAGGCAACAGGGGGAAGTGGCATAATGGTTGCATGAATTTTCAGACTATTAGTAGTACTATTTTTCTTCATTTTCTCAGTTCTTTTTTGGTATGGGAGTGCCAGAATTGTTGTCACTCATAGTTTTTTTAATCTTCTTTGGCTATAAACCACCAGCTCAAGACGGAGTTTTCCCGGTGTGCGGATGATAGCTTGTTTGGCAGTACACTACTAGGGAAAGGCCTAGCAGCAGCGCGGGGTTTGGGTGTATCAGTAGCGCGGGTGCCCGCGCTACTGATACGGCGCCACAGCTAACTTGTAGCAATAGCGCGTGTGGACACACGCTACTGCTATACATGGTTAGCTGTAGCGTGCGTTGCAAACAGCGCTACTGCTAATTAGTTGTAGCGGGTCTTATACCCCGCCATCGCTATTACTTTCAAAAACAAAAAAAATCTCGATCCCGTGCGTGCTGTCAATGGCAGCAATGGTAAGATCTAGCGATGATTGGCGTCGCCGGAGGAATGACCGGACAGCGCAAGACCAGATCCAGCAGTGGCTGTTGGAGAGGGCCCGTTTCTATGGCAGAGCGGGACGCGGCTGGGCTCCTCTTCCCGACCATGCCAGATAGCTCCGGGTCATCCATGGCGACGACCTGCACGGGCATGGACATGGGAGGGTGAGTCAAACTAGAGGGAGAGAGAGAAAACGAAAACCGAGGAAGAGAGGAAGGTGATGTAGGGAGCAGCGGAGCTAGTCACCGGTTGCGAGGTGCTCCGGTGTGGTGGCGCGGGGCGGCGGCCTCCTAGACGTCGGTGGAAGATCGGCGAGCTCCTAGATGCCGGTGGCGCGAGGCGGCGGCCTCTTTCGGCTCCATGGAGGAGGATGGGTGCATGGGCAAGAGGTCCATGTGAGAGCGTATGGAAAGTGAGAGGAGAGAGTGGTGGAAGAGAGGAGGGATTTGGGGGAGGAGATGGGGATTCGGCCGAGGATATGGCGACTTCACCTACCTCGTACTTAGTAGTAGCGTGGGGTATAAAACCGCGCTACTACTATCAACTTAGTAGTAGCGCAGGTTTATACCCCTCGCTACTACTATGGCATGTGTCGGTGGGCACGGTAAAGACCGCTTAGTAGTAGCGAGGGTTAAAAACCCGCGCTACTACTATCAACTTAGTAGTAGCGAGGGTTAAAAACCCGCGCTACTGCTAATTAGCAGTAGCACTTATTTTTGTGCCGCGTTGCTGCTAAGATTCTGTGTATAAGGTTTTCCCTAGTAGTGTATGGACCACGCCACCAAATTTGTTGCCGCAAGATTGCCCGAGTCATATGAGAAATCAGTAAGTTATCTAGCACTTGTTTTTCCCTCTCACTGTTGTTCCCCTTTTTATCGCCATTTGTACATTCAACCATTTTTTCAGAATCTTCAATAGAAGATATGTAGTTATCATGTTCTCTACCATCCACTTTTATGTTCTACAGAAGCAAAAGAAGCTCACAGGGTTGGTGCACGAAATGTGTTCCGTAATTTCTCATGCAGTGGGAAGCTCGTGACTGGGGTTGGGAAGATAGATGATGATGAATGGGGGACAAAGGAGGCAGATCCTACTACTGCGGAGACAAGCGGCGGCGATCTAACGAAGAAGAACAGCGAGTACCAGCCGGAAGAGACAGCTTACCAAGTGAGGAGGAGTCGTTTAATTCCGGACAATGATGACAAAGAAGGCAGCCGTCGGTGAAAGTGAGGGAGATGGCAGGATAAAGGTAGTGATGAAAGCGGCAATGACGGCGATTCAGACAGCGATGATGGTCATGATGGATCAAGTGGAGTTCAAGGGAAATCAAGTAGCCCGGGAGCACGACACACGGTTGATCACCACGGGGGGGTAAGTGCGGACATGGGGAGGGACGACGGAACTGAGGGGAACGAGGACACGGATGATGATGAAGAAGAGGAGGATGACGAAAAAGAAGATGATGAAGGAAAGGAGGACGATGACGATGAAGAAGGCGATGGGGATGACAAAGACAAGGAAGATGATGGGCAGGGGAAGCAGGATGAAGATGACAGCGGAGGTGGCAACGGTGGTTCAGGCAGTAATGGTGGCTCCGATCGGGACGAGGATCCCGCAGCTGGAAACCCAAGCAGCGATGATGATGAACAATGCACGCTGCAATTTCTAATTGAAAAGAAGAGGGACAGAAAGGCAAAAGGATTGGATGAGGCAGATAGGATCTCTATCAGAGACCTTGTGATGACAGAATTCAAAACTGTTCTTTCCCCGAAACCACGCTTCCCTGTTTTTGAAGTGAAAGAAATGTTGGATATTGATGACATATCCATGGCAACCGAAGCGAGGAGGATGTTCGAAGAGTTGTTGAGGGGGGAAGACTTGGATATGGTCTTCACATTCAACCCCAAGGAAATAGGCCCAAAGGCGATTCGGCAGAAAATAATGAGAGAATTTGGCGCTCTAAATGAAGCTACAGAACAGAAGATTGCTTGTCAAAACCAACTACCACCACTCCCTCCATCAAAGAAGATGAAGAAAACTGTCAGTTTCGTATTGGAGCCATCTGTGATGAACGAAACAGCAATGCATCCGCAAGCATATCGTGCCGAAAATCCTAGTTACTGCCAAGGGGGAAAGTCAAGGCAGTCAGCCATGAAAAAATCTGGTCCTTCTCAGCAGCAACAACAAGCAAATTCTGAAACAAAAGAGGCAATTCATGGGAATGCAAAAACACAGGTGGTAAAGAGTACACCATCAAGCTCAGCAGCACCCCCGTGCAGCAAAGTTGGAGATGAGGCAGTACCTACAGGGGTAGATCCAAAGCAGTCGTGTAATTTTCATTCCCAATGTCAAGCAAGTGGATCACATATTCTGGCAACTCAGTCTAAGGAGGAAGCAAGACCAGTTGTTTTTCAGGCAAGTTCTGCAGAGGAAACACTGGACCCCACAAAAGTAAGGCCAGTTCAACTCAAGAAGGGACCCACAGTGCTAGTAAGCACAGGAAACCACTGGGAACACAACCACTAGGTGACTTAAATGGTCAATTGCCTTTCCCGTCTCGGGGAAATGTGATGCAGTCAGCCAATGGTATCCAGAGGGCCAAGGTGCAAGACTTCAAGGCATCACCTGAGGCTCCAGCATTAAATCATGCAGGACACAAAAAGGAGAAAGAGAACATCCCTCCGGTGTCATATATGGAGATCAATAGGATACAAGACCTGCCCGAAGTTGTAACCATGGGAAAAAGTCCGGAACAAATGTTGCTAAGAGCCCTAGGGAAATTGCCTGTCTGCTCAACTGTACTTGCCCAACCTGAGGCCACAAGTGTTCCAGAAGCAGTAGAAGCAACTTGCCAGGGGAACACTTACCATTTCTCTAATGTGGAGGAGCGGTACCATGAATTCATGCGTGTTAGTGGGAAGAGAACCAATGCACTAGAAATCAATGTTCTAGATGTGAGTGAGCTGTTTGCAAGGTGTGTTGATCCAAACAGCAAGAATGCCCAATCCAACTCCACAAATCACAGCTCCGCGAATAAACATAAACAACATTTTGAGCAAAGGGACACCGAAAGATCAAATGATTTTTTCAGAGAGTACTGCCCAGCACCAAGTTTCGATCTAGGCATAGATGATTTGCCCACAAGATCTGCAGACAACACAGCACATCAACATGTTGGGTCAAGCACATTTGCAGAGCATGAGTTCAAGGAACTCCCAGTACATAACCAGCCAATCATCGATATAACCGATGATGATTATCTGTTGGACGTTGAAGGCATAGATGAACCGTGTGTGCAAGCAGAAGGAAATGCGTACCAAACACCTGAAAAAAGTTCTAACCAAGGAGAAGTGGGGTCAGGCAGCAAGGTTTACAGCAGTAGTAGCTCGGAGAGATGCATCCACATCAATTCGAGAGAAGGATTATCAAGCCACCTCCTTGCAAGAGGTCACCATTCATTGACTATAATGAGAAGAAAGTCTACATGTCCAAACCCGAAGCAAATAGATTGTATGCATCATTTATTTTGCATGGAAGAATTAATGAAGAAGAATCACCAGATGTGGATACCAGGTATGACAGTATATCACTGCATTTCTTTTTGTCAGCTTTTGCACAATGCACTTTCCCCCAGGCAAGGTCTATCATGTTATCCAGGCAATTCAAACTGTGTTTACAAGCAATCCATTTATAGAATCAAGCAACTTAGCTTAGTGTGAAATTCTTATTTTGAAATAGTTTCTCCTTGATATGACCATGCCCCCATGTGTTTTTCCTAAGTTGAAATGGTGGTAGGCAAATTATGGAAGGATTTTGTGAGCTGAATGCCTCTCTTTTTTTTTCATGCAGCGCAAGGGTAATTGAATATGGCAAATACTTTGTCACAGTCAGGGAGCTCGCAAACTCAATGAAGAAGGAAGGTTTTGTCTTGAGCCATGTAATGGAAGTTGGTATAGAGACTATAATGATGAACTTGCCACCAGACTCAAAGAAGCTCGTGATGCCCGTCAGGTTCTCGGTAAGAAAACGCGAAGCAACTAATAGTGTAGTTTTGTGTTTCTTTCTTTTTATTTTTTAATAAAAGGTCATGGTCATGTATGTATTCTTTTTTACATCAGGTTCAGATGCAAAACATGGAATTGAACGGCAAGGAGCTCATTTCCCAGTTCAAGAAGTTGAATCACTTGGACTGTAAAGACATGGTAAGTTAATGGTTTCTTTACTTTTTACCAATGCATTTTTTATATATTACTTTTTATGCTAAAACTTTTGCTCACACAAATGTAAATATTTCTTAGGGGGGGGGGCAAGTTGACCACACTCATGAAATTGCTTTCTGTGGCAAGTTGCTTACATATGTGCACAACTTGCCTGTGCATTTTTGGCTGGTTGCTTACATAAGTACATAACTTGCCTATGCATCTTCTGTTTTTGGCAAATTACTCACACAAGTACAAAACTTGCATGTGCATTTTTTGCTTTTTCAGTCCATGTCTTAATTTGTGAGAGCACACAGAAAAAGTTGCTTAAATCCAGCTTCTAGTATTGTATTTTTTATACTAACCCCATTTGTTTTTTTCTAACAGATTATGTTCCCAGTTTTAGAGAACATTGACAAGACAAAGCCTAAAATAGGCAATCATTACTGGATTTTTAACGTGAACTTAAGGGATCGACGTTTTGAAGCTCTTGATTCTTGGAGGACGCTCAAAAACAAGGCTTTAGATGTTTGCGCAAGGAAAATGGTTGCAAGTTTTCGGTCTCTATGGGAAGAGCATTACGCCAGTTCCCGCGTCTCATTGGATGACTTTGGGCTTATCAACATCGACGTTCCAAAACAAAACAATGAGTAAGCATCCACTTCTTTCACATATTAACTATGGTTTTGTTCAGTTTTTTACA
Source organism: Aegilops bicornis (assembly GCA_021605145.1). Lineage (NCBI taxonomy): Eukaryota > Viridiplantae > Streptophyta > Magnoliopsida > Poales > Poaceae > Aegilops > Aegilops bicornis. The sequence continues at coordinate 600,999,055 of CM038674.1, read as the reverse complement.
AGTGACACACTACTACATAGAGTAAGCTAGCTAACTAGAAAAGTTCTTTTTTTCAGTTTTTGTTTAGGTTCGACTGTGGTGTTTTTGCTCTGACGCTAGCAAACGGTTGGGAGGCAAGGGCTATTCCAAATTTCACAGCTGAGGATATTCCAAGCATCAGGAAACAATTGACTAACGCGTGGGTTGACAACGCCAACAACAAGGCTCCATGGAAAACCATACTCAAGTTAGCATAGGTCAGTTTTTTCTCCCCTCACGCACACTACATCCATGTAAATGCATGTGTTGTTTTCTTTGCTCTTTTGTGAACTTTGGACTGCCGAGGAGGAGTTGTCTGCATAAGAACTTGGACCAGGCAACTCAATTGCATAAACAGGCAATTTAAGCTTTAATGTGAGGCAAGTTATTCAGAATAACCCATAAAAGACAAATAGTATGATCATTACATAACCAGTGAATTGTTGCATTTTTAGCATTGCAGAATCTTATGTATGTAAGTTTTCAACCATTATGGGGAGGGCAAGGGTGTCTGCGGGCAATTCAAAGCACACAACAGGCAACTCAAAACTTATAACCAGGCAACTCAAACTCCAGTGTGAGGCAAGTTAGCCACAAGAAACCGTAAACCAGAAATAATAGTTTAGGATGTTCAAACATACAAACCCACAAATAGTTTAATTTGTCAATTCCATTCGACACATCTTTTCAGCCATCTGGTCACTGTGTGACCATTACACCAATCTGGTCGGGCAGCTTGCACCATTGTGGTTAACAGAACCACAATAGCTGCACTTGTTCTTTCTCTTTGGATGCAGCTCAAGTGCTGATTGAATTCTTTTTGACTTTGCCCTCCCTTTTGTTGTTGATTTTGGAGGGTCTCTAGGAATTGCAGGGACAAGTGTGGTAGCAGGTCTTCCAAAGCGTGGTTCAACCATCGTAGTACCTTGTCTTGGCCATAGCAGTGCATGTAGAGATTCCATCTTGGCGGTCAAAAGCATGTCCACCGGGAGCTTGCACAATAGGAGATGAAATTGCATTGGCATTTTCTTCTTGTGTAGTTGAAGAACATGGGTGCTGTCCATACCTGCCATCCACTGTTGCTGATGATGCAGGCGATGGTGCCAGTCCAGGACTAGCCACATAGGTTGTGTTTGCCGCGTTAGGCCCCCGTGGTGGTTGTATAGCCCCCATAGTTTTGTGGTGCAGGGCAAATTGCTGGTCTAGGACCCATAGGAGGTCGTGCAGGACCTCTTGCTAGTGCCGTATCCATCAAAAGTTGTGGCGCAGATCCTCTTAGCGCTTGCACAGGCCTTGTCATGGTTGAGCCCCTTGAAAGGTGCGGTGTTGCTCCACTGTTTAGTGGCACATATCCTGACAGTTGATGTACAGGCCAGCAGCTTTGTGCGAGTGGGCTCCTGGGTAGTGGTACAGCCCCCCTGTGCATCACTGTAGCCCTCAACGCTGTTTGTTGGTGTCCATCCTCACTCATAGAGTTGCCAGCTAGTTTTGGTGCGTTTTTTCTCCGTGGTGCAGAAGTAGGTCGCTGCTGCCTAGGTCTAGAAGACGTTTGTGCAGGTTCGTCAGGACGCACAACCGGGTCACTAGTTGCCTGAGTGTTACTCGGTGGTGGCACAAAAGTAGGTCGCTGTTGTCTAGGTCCAGAAGGGGCTTGTACAGGCCCTTCAGGATGCACTGCACGGCCACCAGTTGCCTGAGAGGTACTCGGTGGTGGTGCAGAACCATCAGCTAATGGTGGAGGACCACCAGAGGGGCCACTTGTTGGTGCTGCCGGTTTCTTCTTCTTTGACATGTTGAGATTTTTGATTTCATGACGCGCACCACGCATATGTTTCTTTACAATATCCGTCGCAGCATCGGCCTTTTAGCAACCCGCAAGATTACCAAAATCCATCATCAAATTTGCATGCACAGGTTCCTTCTTCGACTGTGGTGGCATCTCATCAGGTTGCTCTTTGATAGCGAAGTGCGTTGGGAATTGCCATAGGTGTCCATCTTCTAAGTATGTACTGCGCTGGGATTTCATCAACACCAAGTTGGTTGAAAACTTTCAAGATATGGCAGGAAAGCATGTCGTCCCTCTCAATCTTGCAGCAGTCACATCTGTAGTTGATGGGGAACGTTGCAGAAAATAAAAATTTCCCTACGGTTTCCCCAAGATCCATCTATGAGTTCGTCTAGCAACGAGTGATAGGAGTGCATCTACATACCTTTGTAGATCGCGAGCGGAAGCGTTCAAGTGAACGGGGTTGAGGGAGTCGTACTCGTCGTGATCCAAATCACCGATGACCAAGTGCCGAACGGACAGCACCTCCGCGTCCAACACACGTATGGAGCGAATGACGTCTCCCACGCCTTGATCCAGCAAGGAGGAGGGAGAGGTTGATGAAGATCCAGCAGCACGACGTCGTGGTGGTGGATGCAGCAGAGTTCCGGCAGGGCTTCGCCAAGCGACTACGGGAGGAGGAGGTGTAGCAAGGGGGAAGGGAGGCGCCAAGTGCAAGGGTGCGACTGCCCTCCCTCCCCCCTCTATATATAGGGTCCCAAGGGGGGCGCCGGCCCTAGGAGATGGGATCTCCTAGGGGGGCGGCCAAGGGGGTGGAGTGCCTCCCAAGGCAAGTGGGGCGCCCCCTCCCCTAGGGTTCCCAACCCTAGGCGCAGAGGGGGGCCCAGGGGGGCGCACCAGCCCATCAGGGGCTGGTTCCCCTCCCACTTCAGCCCATGGGGCCCTCCGGGATAGGTGGCCCCACCCGGTGGACCCCCGGGACCCTTCCGGTGGTCCCGGTACAATACCGGTGGACCCCGAAACTTTCCGATGGTCAAACTCGACTTCCCATATATAATTCTTTACCTCCGGACCATTCCGAAACTCCTCGTGACGTCTGGGATCTTATCCGGGACTCCGAACAACTTTCGGTTTGCTGCATACTCATATTCATACAACCCTAGCGTCACCGGACCTTAAGTGTGTAGACCTTACGGGTTCGGGAGACATGTAGACATGACCGCGCACTACTAGAAAAAGGGCTATAGATGGGATTGACACTAATGGCGCACCAGACAAGGGGTGCGCCATTAGTATATACTAATGGCGCACCACCTGCTGATACGCTATTAGAGTTGAAACTACTAAAGGCGCTTTTGGCCCAAGGTGCGCCATTAGTATCAAATTTTTGAACTAGTGCGCATGTCCAAACATACTAATGGCGCATCCGCATACAAGGCGTCATTACTAGTTGTAAATAGTAATGGCGCACCCCGTCGGAAAAGTGCGCCACTAATGTTGTTTTTATTATATTTTTTATTCCTTTTTTGCAATACTACTAATGGCGCCTTTGTTCAACCGTGCGCCATTACTAGTTTAAACTAGTAATGGCGCATCGTAGATCGATCGCCATTAGTATGTTTTTTTTTTTGCAAAACTACTAATGGCGCACCGCCAGAAGGTGCGCCATTAATAACCTGGATTACTAATGATGCATTTAGTGCTGGTGCGCCATTAGTAAGTGGGCAGCAATAAGATATTTTGGACAGCCTCTCCTACCCACACTCACTTTCTCCCCACTTCATTCTCTCCACCTCCTCCTTGTCTCGGGTGCCTCCTCTTTTCACCTCATTTCCACCATAGATTCATTCAAATTAAGTGGTTAAATTACCTTGTTTTAATAGGTAAGTAAGGGGAAGCTATATTTATGTTGTTCTCCCTACAACAATGTGCACATGCACTTTTTATGGCCTAGCTAGATCTATGTATGTTCGTGGTGTTGCATATGTTTGTGGTGTTGCATATGTGTTTGTGTTTGGAGGTGTACCGGTATTTGAAATGCGATAGTTGCCAATATTTTGCCGGAATGTTGATTCATTTCCGTTTGGCGAGAATTTTGGCATTAAGCATTCTTTTGGTCCTATTTTTAGGAAAGTCATGCCAAATTTTTCTTGGTTCTAAAATATTGTTTTGCTCTACCTCAAGAAGCGACCATGGTCCGCACGATGACCGAAGGCATCGTGAATAGGTTTTGAGGTCCGTGAAGGCCGAGATGCTTCAAAAGAACGAGACGGAGATAAGATGTCCGTGTCGAAGATGCAAGTCAAGAGCCTTATTGCGGACCCGGATTCCGGCAGGTCGGACCACCTGCTCTTGTGTGGTTTCATGGATGGCTATCGGTGGCAAGGTGATGAAGATGACTATGAAGTCGCCCATGGGGGCCGCAAGAAATGAGGAAGGGCAAGAAGACAACCACCGCGGCTCGGTGGCGAGAAGACGAAGAATCCCCAGGAGATGATCACGACGGTGATGCTGTACACAGTCATCATGTAGAAGATGCAGGACATGATGATGAGGAAGATGCCGGAGCAGATGACGGGCATGATCATGAAGATGATGATGCCGGCGGAGCAGACAACGCTGGACCATCGATGGGCTGGGTGCAGGACCCTCATATTCAAGAGCTGCTTCTCAAGCAGACGGATAACGCAAGAGCTGCCGCCCGAGAGAAAGCCAAGATGGATCAACTTGAGTTAGACGCGGTTACTCCATTGTATGAAGGATGCAGGCCTGAGGATACCCGCTGAAAGTAACGCTCATGGCTCACGGAGATGAAGGTAAAACACAAAATGACCGGCGCATGTTTCGACAAGAACATGTCGTTACGCACGAACGTCTTCCCAAGGGGAACAAGTGCCCGACCAGTTTGGAGGAGGCGAAGAAAATCGTGTGTCCTCTGGATTTACCGCACGTGAAATACCATGTGTGCATGAACAATTGCATCATTTATCGGGACGAGCACGCGGAGTCTACCATATGTCCGGTGTGCGGTGTCACTCGATACAAGAAGAGGAAGAAAGCTCCTCGAAAAGTGGTGTGGTACTTTCCGATCACTCCTCGTCTGCAGCGGTATTTCGCGGACCCTAAGGTAGCAAAGCTCCTGCGTTGCACGCCGGATAGAGAGGAGAAGAAGCGAGAAGATGACGCAAATGATCCGGAGATAGATAAAAAAGACAAGATGCTGAATCACCCTAAGGATGCGAGCCAGTGGCAAGCGTTGAACTTCGAAGACTCAGAATTTGGGAACGATCCAAGGAACATCGTCTTTGGCGCGAGCACCGATGGAGTCAATCTGTTTGGCAGCCGGAGAAGCACACATAGCACCTGCCTGTGTTTGTGTGGATGTACAACCTTCCCCTGGTTGTGCATGAAGAGGAAGTACATTCACATGAGTATGCTAATTGAAGGGCGAAACAACCAGGGAACGACATCAATCATGTATGGGGCTGCTGAAAGAGGAGCTTGACACGCTGTGGAAAACGCCACCAATACATGGGACGCCGCAGAGAAAGAATATTTCCCTATGAGAGCCGCCTTTGCTCCACGACGGTGCACGACTATCTCGGTTATGGATATCTCGCGGGGCAGGTAGTCCACGGATTTTTACGGATGCGTAAGGTGCATGGATGACACAACGATCGCCAGCTAGATAGAGATCCCGGGTCTTGAAAACCGTGTTCATGGGACATCGAAGGTGGCTTCGCGACGATGACCCGTGGAGGAAACGCAAGGATCTGTTCGATGGTGAAACCAAACCCCGAAAACGCCCGTGTACGAGGAGCGGCGAGGAAATAGACAAGCTGTTGAAAAATTGGAAAGACTGCCCACTGCCGGGAAAGAAGCAAAAGGCGCCAGAGCCGGGAAAGAAGCGAAAGGCGCTAGAGCCGCTGCTGAAGGTATGGAAAACGAGGTCTGTTTTCTGGGACTTGCCGTACTGGAAGATCCACTGTGTGCCTCACAGCCTTGATGTCATGCATATCACGAAGAACGTGTGCGAGAGTCTGCTTGGTACCCTGCTCAACATGCGGAGAGGACCAAAGATGGGCTGAAAGCAAGGGCAGACTTGAAATCAATGGGCATCGTGCGGGAGCTTCACGCTAATGATGATGATGATGATGATGATGATGATGATGATGATGATGATCTTGATGAGGCGAAGCAGGACACGTAAAGTCGTCAAAGGCAAAAAGGCCAAGAAGACCGGAAATGACTACCCTCCCGCGTGCTTCACTCTAAGTCGAGGAGATCGAGCAGTTTTCACCTGCCTCCTAGGAGTAAAACTTCCTTACGGTTACGCTGGAAGATAAGCAGATACCTAGACCCAAAGCAGCGAAGTTCAGCGGGATGAAGTCTCACAACTGTCACGTGCTGATGACGCAGATACTTCCTGTTGCAATCCGTGGGATCATGGACGCGCACGTCCGTGAAACGCTATTTGGCCTATGCAACTTTTTCGACGTCATCTCTCGGAAGTCGGTTGGCGTGAGGCAACTCAGAAGGCTACAGGAAGAGATCGTGGTGATACTATGCGAGCTTGAGATGTACTTCCCGCCCGCATTCTTTGATGTTATGGTGCATCTGCTGGTCCATATCGTGGAGGATATCATCCAACTCGGGCCGACGTTCCTGCACAGCATGATGCCATTCGAAAGGATGAATGGTGTCATCAAAGGATACGTTCGGCAACATGTCACGCCCGTAGGGAAGTATAGCCGTGGGCTTTTCGACCAAGAGTGCATCTCCTTTGCACGAATTATCTAGGCATCGAGAACCCCGTTGGTCCGGCGTCAGCGAGCACCTCGGCAGGCTCGCTGGATGGGGTCACCGTGAGGGTCGCCGCGAAATGCATGTCGACTTCGAGGGTCGACTCGCCGACTTTGAAAGAGCAAACCTAGTCGCGCTACAACACATAGACGTGGTCGATCCTTGGGTGGTAGAGCACAAAACCTTTATTGAGAAGACGTGACAATGACCGAGGCCAACAGAGGACTGGACGGAGATATACTCAAAGAGCACAACTCATGTTTCACGCGTTGGTTCAAGCGAAGCTTCTGTCGTACCCTTTACATGAAGATTCTTCCGCGGAAGAACAACTCATATTCACCTTGTCACAGGGCGCCGAGCACAACCTGATGACCTATGAGGCGTACGATATCAACGACTACACATTCTACACCGAGGACAAGGACATGGAGAGCGATGGTTATCAGAACTCCGGGGTAACGATGGAATCCTACACCGGTAAGGACAAGGACAGATACTACGGAAGGATCGAGGAGATCTGGGAGCTGAGCTACGCGGAGAGAAGGTGCCGATGTTCCGTGTCGAGATGTGCCAAGAGCGTCCTAAAGAAGACCGATATTTCACCACCATGGTTATACCCGAAGCCAAATCCAAGACCATGAGCATAAGCGTCACAGCGAAAAATGAGCCATGGGTACCGGCTTCCCAAGTGGACCAATGCTTCTTCATTACCGACCCGCCAAAGCCCGGTCGTGTTGTCGTGAGGAGAGGCAAAAGGAAGATCATCGGAATGGATGGAGTAGCCAATGAGCAAGACTTCGACAAGTAATGCGGCGACACGAGGATCGAACATGACGACGATGATGAAGTAGCAGCATACACCACAAGAAGAAGCAGGACCACCCTACCTAAAGGACGTCCGTTCCACGTAAGAACTCCATTTGCGAAAAAGAAGGGCAAGAAGATTGTGAACAGATAGCTAGCTAAGATCGATTGTATTTAAATCGTAGCCTTCATTTCTCGATTGTATTTCATGGGCACTTTTGAACTATCATGAATATTTCTAAATTTCATGGACACTCGATCTCGATCCTCCTCCATCTCGATCGCTATCCCACCTCGCCAGATCCGGTCCCCCTCGCCGCCGAGCACCCCCCGGTCCACCGGCCGCCGCCGCCGACCCCCCGCACCCTCGATTCCCCTACTCAACCGCCGCCGCCGACCCCCCGCACACCCCTCCCCTACTCAACCGCCGCCGCCGACCCCCCGCACACCCCTCCCCTACTCAGCACTTGCACACCCCGCACCCTCCCCCGCTCCAACGGCATTTCTGTTGGTTGTTATTTTTTTAATAATTATTACTGTATTATAAAAAACATATTACTGTTATGATTTAAATAAGTTTGAACATATTTAAACACAAATAAGTATCAAACAGCATTTTAAATGCATAAAAAATTGTGGAGCACAGGAATCGAACCGGACCTCTGGTGTGAGAACTGGCTGTGACCGGTCGAGCTAGTAGAGGGAACTTGATGTGGATCAGGTCAGGTGGAAGATAACCTGTTGGCTCGAGCAGAAATCAAAAAAAATACTAATGGCGCACTGTATGCGAGGTGCGCCATTAGTATGGATGTACTTATGGCGCACCGAGGGGTGGTGCGCCATTAGTATTGTGCCGCCCCCATCCATATCCCGGCCCAAACCTATCCCCTCTCTCTCCCTCGCCCTCGCCCTCGATCCCCTTCCCCTCTCCTCTCCCGACGCCGCTGCCCCGCCGCCCCGACGCCTCCTCGACGCCGCCCCGTCGTCCTCGACTCCGCCTCGACGCCCCGGCCTTGCGACGCCGCCCTCTCCTCTCCCGGCGCGCCGCCCTCTCCTCTCCCAGCGCCGCCGCCCGCCGCCCCGTCATCCTCGTCTCCTCGGCGCCCGCTCTCCCGTCGCCCCACCTCGTTGGGCGCCATCGCCCGCCGCCCTAAATGCCGGTGGCGGGACGCCCGCCATCCCAACACCACCGTCGCCGGAGCACCACCACGACCCGGACCTCGTCGCCTCCCGGACCTCGTCGCACCACCACCACCCGGACCTCGTCGCCCCACCTCGTCGCCCGCCCACACCACCGCCCCGTGAGCTCCCCTCCTCCTCCTCTCCCCTCTCCCCTCCTCCTCGGATTGATGTACGTAGGTGGCGGATACATCGAGCAGCAATGTAGGGAGATGTAGGTGAAGTAAGTATCATGTGCAAGTGCTAGCATCAGCAGCAAATCAACATTTTAGCAACGTAAACATATGCACCGACGGAACAATTGGCTAGATAGAAGAAGCAATTGGTCATAGATAATTCAGTTGTTGATTGTGACATGATCGGATCGATAAGCGACACTCGATCTGAACTTGAGCATGTGGAGTAGTGATGAATGTGATAAGTGGCAGCTCCAAATGGCCATCAAGCAATGAAATTTCGCCAATACGATAAGTGGCATTAGTTCACAGAGCACAGGAGGTGTTTGATTTGACATAGCACACACACTTTTCATCGGACATGTGCATTTTTTCAGATGTGCATGGGCAAAGCAAGTAGGTTCAGACTTGAAGCACCGTAATTGGAAGCAGCAGAGTAGTAAGTAGACTAGTAGTGGTTTGTGTGAGGAAGAAATAGCTTTGACATGATCCATATATAGTGATAGATATTCAGTTTGTTTGGTGTGACATAGGGCCCTAGTGTGACACAATCAAATCGATGACTTACACCGACATCGAACTTGAAACACGATGCTTTGAGCATGTGGAGTAGTGATGAATGTGACAAGTGGAAGCTCTAAATGGCCATCAAAGCAATGTAATTTGACAAATACTGCTATATATGAGGCATAAGTTGACACTAGTCTGAAGATGTTTGATTTAACAGAGCATACGTTTTTCAACAGGATTGTGCATTTTTCAGATGTGAATCGGCAAGTAGGTTCAGACATGTAGCAGCAGAGTAGTACTACTTGACGCCATTGAACCTAAAAAATGTCTGAACCTAAGAAACTAAGAAAAACTGCACTTGCCAAACATCTCTATAGTTTTGCTAAAAGCTGAGAAAAACTGCAGTTTTTAGAAACCAAAGTATTCATTGCCCACACATTGGAATACCGAGGTTTTCAATTACCATGGTTTTGGAAAAACCGTGTTGCCAAACTAGGCCTTAGCAGTTAAGTCTTAACGTGGTTTGCATTCATTTGCAATTACACTTGTTTTTGCCTCCACTTGATGGAGCCGACAGCTTCCGTTTACCTGAAATGGGTCTTCTTGTTTTGCGGTGCTCATTTTTTTCTAAGTGCACTGCATTACTTGTTCCTTTGTGCACCATAAGTAAAACTAGCTAATTTTATGAAAATGTATCATGTCACTGTCCGTGACTCTCTCTTTTTAAGTCCACATTCTGTTGGTGGCTCGGTTAACTCCTAGGGTTTTAGCAGTTATGTATAAAAACATTACGAACCAGTATTGCTTGTAGTGGTTTGTCCAAAATGTTGAATGATACCGCTTGGAGATGCATATATTGTTTCACCTCTTCACATGCCAATGTATTTTCCATGTTGTGATGAAGGCCTTTTTGCCTTGTCCACCCGAGAGGCCCTTGAGTTTGCTGGAATGTCGATTAACTTCCGTTCCAGCAAATTGGTACTCCATATGTCCTATTTTCAGCAATGGTCATGCTGAAATTTTCCGTGAATTTTAGCATGACTTTGCTAAAATTAGGACATATGGGGTACTTGTGACTAATGCATGGGCCGGGGTACTTGTGACTAATGATGAAAGCTTAGGCTTTTAGGGTGCCTCGGCGTCGAAAACCCCTCAATGATAAAAGCTTAGCTTTTAGGATGCCTCGGTGTCGACAAACCCTAAATGATGAGACCATGATCTTGTTCCTTGACAATAACCAACTTTTGACCAAACTTTATTCCTATTTAGAGAGAAACATGGCCAACAACGATGAGGCCGGGGTTGAGCGGCAAGGCATTCTCGAGCTGTCCCGGAGATGGAGGAACGACCTCACTTGTATGAGGACGCCGCCTTCCCCACCGATCCCGAGACCACCGATGGTACCGCCGAGGATGACCCCACCGATGCCACCACCGATGGTGCCACCGAGGATGCCACCATCGATGATGGCGGCGCCGCAGACGGATGGCAGCCAACCCGAAGAGGCAACGGAAGGACTGGCGCCCGACCGTGCTCCGCACCCTCAAGGAGGAAGTTCTTGAAGTGGACTCCGGCGGGAATCCAACGGTGCCCGAGCGAATAGTCAAGGGTACTCGCTTCAGCTCGGGTGCATTCTCCGGAGCACCGTCTCGATCAACACCGAGAACCTGAGGCATCCTGACCGAGGGAATTTGCGCAACCTCCTCTTCACGAAGCTGCACGAACGATACACGTTCCCCGCTGAATTTGAAAACACAAGCCTCAAAGGTAATAAAGTGAACAATGCTGCCCTCACGAAGATGAGCAAGGCCCTGTCTACTTGGAAAAGCAATGTGAAGAGAATGATTAAGAAAGGTGAGAGTTATGAGAAGATCAAGGAGAAAATCCTTCGATCACCGAAGATGACTACAACGACTTCAAGATCAATTGCTCGAGCACCGCAAACTCCGAATCAAGACAAGTGGGGGAAAGAAATCACGGGAGCTGAACTTAGGGAACACACACTCGGTCCCGGCGGTTCTGAGTGGCAGAGCCTATATGGGACAAGGAGGACGGAGCGTGCCGAGCAAGGCCTACCGCCCCTCTTTGATAAATCTGGTGACAACCAGACCGGGGAACTTTGTCGGGGCCCGGTACAAGAAGGACCCAAAAACAAAGGAGCTTACCACGGATCCGAAGACCGAGGCGCTTGAGCTTGTTCTCGTAAGGAATACCACCCAGCGTAATTAGCTCCATATGGTTGCATTCTAATTAATGAAGCCAAATTTCTAAATGGTTCACATTCGTTCCGCAGGCGACTGAAAGCAGTAGCTCGGCGTCGACTAAGAGCAACCCTTGGGACACCACTCTAAATAGGGCGTTGAATGTAATGAAGAACAAGGATAAGCTCAGTAAGTCGACGTCAGCTGGTCGTGTGGCCGGCAAAGGCTTGTCCACAAAATGGGGGTCATACTATACCGCTGGTGTGCGGAAGGAGAAAAAGACCAGCTCGGAAAGCCAGGTGCGCGAGGTTCAAGAACTCAAGGCACAGGTGGCGCGGATTCCGGAGATTGTCCAAGAGCAAGTGCAACAACAACTCGGAGCAACGATCACCGCCATTGTGCCTACCTTGATCCAGGGGTTGAGTGCGTGGATTGCGGGCGGCCAACAGGGGCCGCCCCTGATTCCTAGCTTCACGGCCAGCAACTTCGCGAGAATGCGATGGCGGGGCCATTGGTGTCTCCGGCGGAGGCGGCATTGGTGTCTCCGACGCCGCACGGGAGCTTAATGCACCCGGGTGTACGCCCGCCGGCACCTCAGCGACAAGCGGCCCCTCCGTCAATCGCACGCCATTGCTGGCGGTGCCTCGACATTAGCCGAGCTCGACGCCATCATCACGGTAACTAATTAAGCCTCTCTCGGCCGACGACTTCATCTCCTTGCCTTTGACTGGGCATCCCTGACGCCCTACATGTTTTCGCAGGCGCCGCCGACGTTCCGTGCACTCTCACGCGCCGTGAACAACGAGTTGGTCGATGTCGCCAAGGGCAAAATCGTTCAACCGGGCAACCCCTTGTTCCACGGTACCTAGATGCCACCCAACTTGTTTAGGGCTGAACTGGTTCGGGTGCTGCCAGGCTGCGACGAGTTGTTACCTCCGATTCGACTCGTCGGGGCCGACGATGATGATGTGATGACCCTCAGCGCCTTCCTGAGCTGGCCCCTGCTTTGGCCGAAGAGCCAGATTCGTTTGGGGCGGGGACACCACCCCAAAGACAACACCGCCCGGTCGTGCGGCGCCAAGTCGGCCCCATGGCAAGACCGCCATAGCGGTGCCGGACATCCCTATGCCATCGATCCAAACATGCATATGGCACAGGATCAGAACGACGACGACGATGATACATTTGCCAACGTCGATCAGTACTTTGTCGATCATGGGTACGGTGGCGACTTCATGGGGTCTCCTTCTCAAGAACCCAACCCAACAAAAGACGTGCGCGATCTAGCTGGTACCGCGGAGAAGCCAAGTTACCTTGAGGCGTCGTCTGCCGTTCAGCTCTCGGGAGACGCCTCCATTGCCGACTTCACCGAGCCTCGAGATAGGCGAGGTGCGAAATATTATCAGCCCCAACACACTCAAGAAGGCGGTCTGTGAGCGTAACTCGGTCCCATTACGGGGAGAAGAAGAAGGCACGCAAAAGAAAGACTAACAAGGGTGCGGGCTAGCCGGCACCGAGTACGATCCGTGCTCAGGACGGGCCACCTTCACCTGAGGATATCTCGAGGAGGGTGCATGTGGCGGGTAGGGCGATGCTACCGACAAATATGCTCAATGCTGCAACCGGTGCTATGTGGAGTCTGCATGACAGCGTTCTTTCTTTGGAGAAGCGGCGTCTCAGAGAGAAGGATGTGGCATACCCGGTTTTCGTGGCCAAGGTGCCAGAGGGCTAGGGCTTTGTGGCGCCCGGCTCCGCCTTTAGCTGACCCAGCCCGGACTTCCCCTTCAAGCGTTCAAGAATAAGCATGGGAGTCGAATAGAGATGGCACTTGGAAACTACCGTTGGTATTTCAGATAACTCCATCGGACGTACGATCGTCCTGCGGTTTGATGACATCCACGCTATGTTGAACCTTCATCCGATGCACTACACCTTCGTTCGGCTATTTTCGCTGAGTATGGAGATGCGGATCATTCGCGACAAGACCCCGGACATCGTGATAGTCGACCCCTTCTACATGCGTGCCAAGATCTTGGGCAGCTGGGGACCGGCAAGTCGCGAGTTCTTACCTCAAGGCGTCATTACGCAAACCAAGATAAGGATAACTTCCTCGTGCCTTACTTTCCCGAGTAAGTCCTCCCTCAACCGCCCGTAACATATGAATTCTTAGATTTCGATCGTTTTCTTTTAACATTCCGTGTTTTATGCGGTGACACATTGCACGCTCATCCTCCTAAGCCCCAAATATTCCATGGCCACGTATTTCGACCCGGACCGTCAGTCGAACGTAGACTACACAAATGTCAAGAAGGTTCTTGATGATGTTCTCCCTGGCTATGCCCAATCTGGAGGCACCTTCACCGGGCCTATTAAATGGCACGGCAAGCACGTGTTCTCCCACAATCTGACGTTACGCTTTCGTCAAGCAACCGCTTTGGCGGTCGAAGGTGCCTACTATGCCATCCATCACATGCGAGGCGATAAATGCGGGACCATCATCAACTTCTGCTACCGAGTAAACTCAAAGATTGGGCGCGGCGTGTCGGCAATCCAGGGGCGAACATCGGACAAGAATTCTTTCGTATCCGATCGGAGTTTGCGGAAATCATCCATCAAGATGTCCTTCGTACCTCGGGGTAGTTCTACCTCGAAATCAACCGTCCAACAAAGGACATCGACACAATTCTACAAATGCAGGCTGACAACGCCCGTTCTTTCATGACTCCCACGATAGACGGCGGCTTCATCCACGCTCCGATCCCTTGAGTCGAGTCGAAAGCGGTGATCTTGTGTCTAGTTACGAAACATCGATTGGCTCATGTTGTAATTAAACTTTAATGAACTTGTAGTATGTCTCTTTGGTTTGAGTCGTTCAACTTAGATGTAATCGATGCTATTAATGTCTTGCTTTTCTCTTCCGATCATTCTGCTGCATACTTATATATTGCTTATGTATTGTCTGTGAATTGGTACTAACGTTTCGTTTGGCTAGTGCATAGCGATGCCGTCGTATGTCGTGTACAAGGGTAAGGTTCGGAGTCTCTGACGGCGGGAGGAGTGTCGGAGACAGGTTCACTGATTCATGATAACAGATTACAAAGGGTACACCACTAGGGCCGAGGCCGAATCTAGAATCGCCCGCTATCTAGCGGGAGAGGGGAGGGAGCGTTGGAGGAACTGGATGAAGACGAGTTTCATCGTGATGATGCTCATCGTGATGAGCGCAACTCTCTTCTATGTGATGGTAGTTTAGATGATCGATATCGACTTGTAATGTGAAGACAAACTCGCTACTCGCGGTCTCGAGACTTGTAATATAATGTTCTATCTTTGTTCGGTCTTTTCAATTCGGAGACTAATATGATGAACTGTATTCAGAGACTAATATGATGAATTGTATTCAGAGACTAATCTTCTATTGTATTCGATGAATCTGTTGTTGATGTGTGCTGTCTATGTTTTGTCAAATTATACATTTTGTAACCTGTGCAAAAAACAGAAAATAAAAAAAATAAAAAAAACTAATATTCATACTAATGGCGCATCACATCACAGTGCGCCATTAGTATGCCAAAGGATACTAATGGCGCATCATTAAGCGATGCGCCATTAGTATGCCGGGTTACTAATGGCGCATCTTCTTTGTTGTCGCCATTAGTATGCCAAAGCACTGGTATACATGGCCTCCAGGGAGGCATACTAATGGCGCACTGTTGTATATACTAATGGCGCATAAAGTGGTGCGCCATTAGTATACCAGATACTAATGGCGCACCAGTGTTGCGCCATTAGTAAAATATACTAATGGCGTGGCACTAATGGCGCACCACAAATGCGCCATTAATGGCCAAATTAGGTGCGCCATTAGTAGGCCTTTTCCTAGTAGTGCCGAGACGGCTCTCTGGTCAATAACCAACATCGGGATCTGGATACCCATGTTGGCTCCCACATGCTCCTCGATGATCTCATCGGATGAACCACAATGTCGAGGATTCAAGCAACCCCGTATACAATTCCCTTTGTCAATCGGTATGTTACTTGCCCAAGATTCGATCGTCGGCATCCCAATACCTCGTTCAATCTCGTTACCGGCAAGTCACTTTACTCGTACCGTAATGCATGATCCCGTGACCAAACACTTGGTCACTTTGAGCTCATTATGATGATGCACTACCGAGTGGGCCCAGTGATACCTCTCCGTAACACGGAGTGACAAATCCCAGTCTCGATCCGTGAAAACCCAACAGACACTTTCGGAGATACCTGTAGTGCACCTTTATCGTCACCCGATTACGTTGTGATGTTTGGTACACCCAAAGCACACCCTACAGATCCGGGAGTTACATGATCTCATGGTCTAAGGAAAAGATACTTGACATTGGAAAAGCTCTAGCAAAGCGAACTACACAATCTTGTGCTATGCTTAGGATTGGGTCTTGTCCATCACATCATTCTCCTAATGATGTGATCCCGTTATCAATGACATCCAATGTCCATAGTCGTGAAACCATGACTATTTGTTGATCAACGAGCTAGTCAACTAGAGGCTCAATAGGGACATATAGTAGTCTATGTATTCACACGTGTATTACGATTTCCGGATAATACAATTATAGCATGAATAAAAGACAATTATCACGAACAAGGAAATATAATAATAATCCTTTTATTATTGCCTCTAGGGCATATTTCCAACAGTCTCCCACTTGCACTAGAGTCAATAATCTAGTTACATTGTGATGAATCGAACACCCATAGAGTTCGATGTTGATCATGTTTTGCTTTCATGGAAGAGGTTTAGTCAACGGATCTGCGACATTCAGATCCGTATGCACTTTGCAAATTTCTATGTCTCCATCTTGAACATTTTCACTAATGGAGTTGAAGCGACGCTTGATGTGCCTGGTCTTCTTGTGAAACCTGGGCTCCTTGGCAAGTGCAATAGCTCCAGTGTTGTCACAGAAGAGTTTGATCGGCCCCGACGCATTGGGTATGACTCCTAGGTCGGTGATGAACTCCTTCACCCAAATTGCTTCATGCGCTGCCTCCGAGGCTGCCATGTACTCCGCTTCACATGTTGATCCCGCCATCGACGCCTTCGCTTGCAGCTGCACCAGCTTCTGCTCCACCATTCAACATATACACGTATCCGGTTTGTGACTTAGAGTCATCCAGATCTGTGTCGAAGCTAAGCGTCGACGTAACCCTTCTGATGAGCTCTTCGTCACCTCCATAAACGAAACATGTCCTTAGTCCTTTTCAGGACTTCGTGATATTCTTGACCGGTGTCCAAAGTGTTCCTTGCGGGATTACTTTGGTACCTTCCTACCAAACTTACGGCAAGGTTTACATCAGTGCAGTACACGACATGGCATACATAATAGACCCTATGGCTGATGCATATGGGATGATACTCATCTCTTCTATATCTTCTGCCGTGGTCGGACATTGAGCCGAGATCAATTTCACACCTTGTAATACAGGCAAGAACCCTTTCTTGGACTGATCCATTTTGAACTTCTTCAATATCGCATCAAGGTATGTGCTTTGTGAAAGACCTATGAGGCGTCTCGATCTATCCCTATAGATCTTGATGCCTAATATGTAAGCAGCTTCTCCAAGGTCCTTCATTGAAAAACTCTTATTCAAGTAGGCCTTAATGCTATCAAAAAGTTCTATATCATTTCCCATCAAAAGTATGTCATCTACATATAATATGAGAAATGCTACAGAGCTCCCACTCACTTTCTTGTAAACGCAGGCTTCTCCATAAGTCTGCATAAACCCAAACGCTTTCATCATATCATCAAAGCGAATGTTCCAACTCCGAGATGCTTGCACCAGCCCATAAATGGATCGCTGGAGCTTGCATACCTTGTTAGCATTCTTAGGGTCGACAAAACCTTCCGGCTGCATCATATACAGTTCTTCCTTAAGATAGCCGTTAAGGAATGCCGTTTTGACGTCCATCTGCCATATCTCATAATAATAGTATGCGGCAATTGCTAACATGATTCGGACGGACTTCAGCTTTGCTACGGGAGAGAAAGTTTCATCGTAGTCAACCCCTTGAACTTGCCAATAACCTTTAGCGACAAGACGAGCTTTATAGATGGTAACATTACCATACGCGTCCGTCTTCTTCTTAAAGATCCATTTGTTTTCTATCGCTCGCCGATCATCGGGCAAGTCTGTCAAAGTCCATACTTTGTTTTCATACATGGATCCTATCTCGGATTGCATGGCTTCAAGCCATTTGTTGGAATCTGGGCCCGCCATCGCTTCTTCATAGTTTGAAGGTTCACCGTTGTCCAACAACATGATTTCCAGGACAGGGTTGCCATACCACTCTGGTGTGGAACGTGTCCTTGTGGACCTATGAAGTTCAGTAGCAACTTGATCCGAAGTACCTTGATCATCATCATTAATTTCCTCTCCAGTCGGTGTAGGCACCACAGGAACATTTTCCTGAGCTGCACTACTTTCCTGTTCAAGAGGTAGTACTTCATCGAGTTTTACTTTCCTCCCACTTACTCCTTTCGAGGGAAACTCTTTTTCCAGAAAGGATCCGCTCTTGGCAACAAAGATCTTGCCTTCGGATCTAAGGTCGAAGGTATACCAGTAGTTTCCTTAGGGTATCCTATGAAGACGCATTTTTCTGACTTGGGTTCGAGCTTTTCAGGTTGAAGTTTCTTGACATAAGCATCGCATCCCCAAACTTTTAGAAACGACAGCTTAGGTTTCTTACCAAACCATAATTGATACGGTGTCGTCTCAACGGATTTAGACGGTGCCCTATTTAAAGTGAATGTAGCTGTCTCTAGAGCGTATCCCCAAAATGATAGCGGTAAATCAGTAAGAGACATCATAGATCGCACCATATCCAATAGAGTGCGATTACGACGTTCGGACAAACCGTTACGCTGAGGTGTTCCAGGCGGCGTGAGTTGTGAAACGATTCCACATTTCCTTAAGTGTGTACCAAATTCGTGACTTAAATATTCTCCTCCACGATCTGATCGTAAGAACTTTATTTTTTGGTCACGTTGATTCTCTACCTCATTCTGAAATTCCTTGAACTTTTCAAAGGTCTCGGACTTGTGTTTCATCAAGTAGACATACCCATATCTACTCAAGTCATCGGTGAGTGAGAACATAACGATATCATCCGCGAGCCTTAACGCTCATTGGACCGCACACATCGGTATGTATGATTTCCAATAAGTTGGTTGCTCGCTCCATTGTTCCGTAGAACGGAGTCTTGGTCATTTTTCCCATAAGGCATGGTTCGCATGTGTCAAATGATTCATAATCGAGAGACTCTAAAAGTCCATCAACATGGAGCTTCTTCATGCGCTTGACACCAATGTGACCAAAGGCGGCGATTACCACAAGTATGTGGGACTATCGTTATCAACTTTACATCTTTTGGTATTCACACTATGAATATGTGTAACATTACGTTCGAGATTCATTTAGAATAAACCATTGACCATCGGAGCATGACCATAAAACATATCCCTCATATAAATAGAACAACCATTATTCTCGGATTTAAATGAGTAGCCATCTCGTATTAAACGAGATCTTGATACAATGTTCATGCTCAAACTTGGCACTAAATGACAATTATTGAGGTTTAAAACTAATCCCGTAGGTAAATGTAGAGGTAGCGTGCCGACGGCGATCACATCGACCTTGGAACCATTCCCGACGCGCATCGTCACCTCGTCGCCCTTCGCCGATCTCCTCTTATTCCGCAGCTCCGCTATGAGTTACAAATATGAGCAACGGCACGGTATCAAATACCCGGAGTTACTACGAGTACTGGTAAGGTACACATCAATCACATGTATATCAAATATACCTTTAGTGTTGTCGGCCTTCTTGTCCGCTAAGTATTTGGGGCAGTTCCGCTTCCAGTGACCCTTCCCTTTGCAATAAAAGCACTCAATCTCAGGCTTGGGTCCATTCTTTGACTTCTTCCCGGCAACTAGCTTACCGGGCGTGGCAACATCCTTGCCGTCCTTCTTGAAGTTCTTCTTACCCTTTCCCTTTTTGAACTTAGTGGTTTTATTGACCATCAACACTTGATGTTCTTTCTTGATTTCTACCTCTGCTGACTTCAGCATTGAAAATACTTCAGGAATTGTTTTCACCATCCCCGCATATTGTAGTTCATCACAAAGCTCTTGTAGCTCGGTGGGAAAGATCAAGGATTCTGTCAATGACCGCCTCGTCCGGGAGGTTAATGTCCAATTTGGGACAAAGGTTGTGCAACCCGGACATTTTGAGTATGTGCTCCTTGACAGAACTGTTTTCCTCCATCTTACAACTATAGAACTTGTCGGAGACTTCATATCTCTCGACCCGGGCATGAGCTTGGAAAACCATTTTCAGCTCCTCGAACATCTCATATGCGCCGTGTTGCTCAAAACGCTTTTGGAGCCCCGGTTCTAAGCTGTGAAGCATGCCGCACTGAACGAGGGAGTAATCATCAGCACGTGACTGCCAAGCGTTCATAACGTCTTGGTTCTCTCGGATGGGTGCTTCACCTAGTGGTGCTTCTAGGACATATTGTTTCTTGGCAGCTATGAGGATGATCCTCAGGTTCCGGACCCAGTCCGAATAGTTGCTGCCATCATCTTTCAGCTTGGTTTTCTCTAGGAACGCGTTGAAGTTCATGTTGACATGAGCGTTGGCCATTTGATCTACAAGACATTTTTGCAAAGAATTTTAGACTAATGTTCATGATAATTAAGTTCATCTAATCAAATTATATAATGAACTCCCACTCAGATTTGACATCCCTCTAGTCATCTAAGTGTTACATGATCCGAGTCGACTAGGTCGTGTCCAATCATCACGTGAGACGGACTAGTCATTGCCGGTGAACATCTCCATGTTGATCGTATCTTCCATACGACTCATGTTCGATCTTTCAGTCTCTTGTGTTCCGAGGCCATGTCTGTACATGCTAGGCTCGTCAAGTTAACCTAAGTGTTTTGCATGTGTAAAACTGTCTTGCACCCGTTGTATTTGAACGTAGGAATCTATCACACCCGATCATCATGTGGTGCTTCGAAACGATGAACTTTAGCAACAGCGCACAGTTAGGGAGAACACTTTCTTGAAATTATTATAAGGGATCATCTTATTTACTACCGTCGTTCTAAGTAAACAAGATGCATAAACATAATAAACATCACATGCAATTATATAGTAGTGACATGATATGGCCAATATCATATAGCTCCTTTGATCTCCATCTTCGGGGCTCCATGATCATCTTGTCACCAGCATGACACCATGATCTCCATCATCGTGTCTCCATGAAGTTGCTCACCAACTGTTACTTCTACTAATATAGCTAACGGTTTAGCGATAAAGCAAAGTAATTACATGGCGTTGAATCAATGACACGCAGGTCATACAATAATTAAGACAACTCCTATGGCTCATGCCGGTTGTCATACTCATCGACATGCAAGTCGTGATTCCTATTACAAGAACATGATCTCATACATCACAATATATCATTAATCATTCATCACAACTTTTGGCCATATCACATCACAAGGCAATTGCTGCAAAAACAAGTTAGACGTCCTCTAATTGTTGTTGCATCTTTTACGTGGCTGCAATAGGGTTCTAGCAAGAACGTTTTCTTACCTATGAAAAAGCCACAACGTGATTTGTCAACTTCTATTTACCCTTCATAAGGACCCTTTTCGTCGAATCCGCTCCAACTAAAGTGGGAGAGACAGACACCCGCTAGCCACCTTATGCAACTAGTGCATGTCAGTCGGTGGAACCCGTCTCACGTAAGCGTACGTGTAAGGTCGGTCCGGGCCGCTTCATCCCACAATACCGCTGAAGCAAAATAAGACTAGTAGCGGCAAGAAAGTTGACAACATCTACGCCCACAACAAATTGTGTTCTACTCGTGCAATAGAGAACTACACATAGACCTAGCTCTGATACCACTGATGGGGAACGTTGTAGAAAATAAAAAATTTCCTACGGTTTCACCAAGATCCATCTATGAGTTCATCTAGCAACGAGTGATAGGAGTGCATCTACATACCTTTGTAGATCGCGAGCGAAAGTGTTCAAGTGAACGGGGTTGAGGGAGTCGTACTCGTCGTGATCCAAATCACCGATGACCAAGTGCCAAACGGACAGCACCTCCGCGTTCAACACACGTGAAAGGGCATTTCCCTACCTTATGTTTTGGATGATGATGACAACCCTTTGTTGGTCTAATCCTGTGCTAAATGTTTCAAGTTCTCAATGATTAGGCTTTCTTCGGTTGGTGGTTCTCTCTCGAAGGAATCGTTTGAAGACGGACTCCTCTACGCTTTTTATCTCTTTGGTCGTAGGGATCCCGTACTATCAAGAGGGAATCCACTTTGGGAAGAATAGGGGATTCCATTCACATACACCTCCTTCACCCCTCTTTTGTCGAGAGAGTGCCTCCATTTTAATCTAATATTTGATGTGTTTTACTAGCGGTTGTACCGCTCGTCCGAGCGGTTGTACCGCTGGCTCTTGACGCTTCTCTGCCTTTGTCGAGCGGTGGTACCGCTGCCTCCGGGCGGTGGTACCGCCACTGCCTCTCGCAAAGACCAGCAAGCGGTTGTTCCACCATGCACCGCCCATGTACCGGTCAGATTCTGCTTTATGCGGTGGTTGGCGGTGGCCCGTTGGTCCGTTGTTCCTTTTTAACCGGTACAAACGGAGGTTCGAGCGTTCTTCTGCTCATACCTTAGCCGCCAAGCACTCAAGGCCGCGGTTGTTCGACCATGCACCTCCCATGTACCCGGTCAGATTCTGTTTGATGGTGGTGGGCGGTGGAGGCCCAGTTGGTCCGGTTATTTGCTAATGACCGGTACTACCGCCTCGATGGTCCGGTTGTACCGCCTGGTAGGGTTCTGCAGCTACATGGTGAGTCCCGGTTGTCTGGGACAAGGAGCGGTTGTACCAGCAGATCTTGAAAATGCAAGAACGGTTGGATTTATGTGGGCTACTATATAAGGTGGTTCCTCCACCTACCACGCTCACCTCTTACCTCTCTCACTCCTCCATTGATGCTCTCAAGCTCTCTTGCCCGATCTCTCTCACTAGCCATCAAACTTGTTGATTTGCTAGGGTTTGAAGGAGGAGACCTAGATCTACACTTCCACCAAAGGATATTTAGTTCCCCCATACTTTCTAGTGTGGATTTTGTTACTCTTGGGTGCTTGAGCACCCTAGACAGCTTGAGGTCACCTCGAGGCCATATTCCATTGTGGTGAAGCTTCGTGGTTTCGTTGGGAGCCTCCAATTATTGTGGAGATTGCCCCAACCTTGTTTGTAAAGGTCCGGTTGCCGCCTTCAAGGGCACCAATAGTGGCTTCACGACATCTCGCATTGTGTGAGGGCGTGAGGAGAATACGGTGGCCCTAGTGGCTTCTTGGGGAGCATTGTGCCTCCACACCGCTCTAACGGAGACGTACTTCCCCTTAAAATGAAGGAACTTCGGTAACACATCCTCGTCTCCACCGGCTCCACTCTTGGTTAATTCGTGCCTTTACTTTTGCAAGCCTACTTGTGTTACATCCATTGCTTGCTTATGTGCTAGTTGTTATTGCATCATATAGGTTGCTCACTTAGTTGCACATCTAGACAACCTATTTTGTTGCAAAGTTTAATTTGGTAAAGAAAATCTTAAAAATTGTTAGTTGCCTATTCACCCCCCCCCCCTCTAGTCAACCATATCGATCCTTTCAATTGGTATCAGAGCCTCGTCTCTTTTTAAGGACTTTATCGTCCGAAGAGTATGGTTGACGTCGTAGATGATGTGGGGGAGCACTCCGGTGCGAATCCGAAGAGTACCTCGATCTCTCGTGAGGAATTCAATGTGGCGTTGGACACATTGAAAACCTCCATGACGACCGAGGTCAAGGACATGTTTAAGGAATTCCTAAAAGGGCTTAAACTTTCCACCGCACCCGTGAAAGTGGGTGATCCCGCCAACACGGGAGTGGATGCTAACCCCGATAAGGGGGAAGCTACTAGTGAGAAAGCCCCCTCGTCTAGTGGTAAGAATGGCACCGGCATCTTTGCCCATGTGCAACCTCCTCCCGTTTATGGTGGAACTATTCCTTCCACTCATTTGAATCATGTCGGTCCACCACCTAAGATTGATAAAAAGGAGGATTTTGATTCTTGGGTTTATCGTTTTAAGCATCATTTAAATCATGTGAACACTAACCTTTGGAGAATCATTGAAGAAGGTTTCTATCCGCATGATCCGAGCAACTTTTCTCCAAGAGAAGTCGTGGACCATCAATTCAATGAGAATGCTCTCTTCATCATCCAAGAAGCAATCCTTCCGAAGACCTCCTCATCTCCGCCCTACTCCCTTGCCAAAGATGCTTGGCTCAAGGTGGTTTCCCTTTATCGAGGAAGCGCAAGCATTCAATGTTCCAATTATGAAGTGGTCCAAGATGAAGTCGATGAGTTTGCAATGAAAGAAGAAGAAGAACCTCGTGAGCTCTATCGGAGAGTAACCAAGCTTGCAGTCTCCCTCCGGGATCATGTAAGTAAGGACACGGATGACAACTGGATCAAGCACAAATTCCTCAAGGCAATGATGCCCTGCCACAAAGCCATGTCCTACGTCATCCGTCAACGGCCGGACTTCCACACCCTGTCCTCAAGTGATGTGTTGGATGAGTTTGTGGCTATGAGCATATTGGACAAGACCGCCGGCAATGCGGTGCTTCGCTCCCAAAGAGCAAAGAAGCCCAACCTCGCTTTGAAGGCCAAGATTTGTGTCAAGAAGATGGAGAGGAGGAAGAAGAAGAGAGCAACCTCAAGATACAAAGTATGACTATCATGAACACATGGCCCTTGCTTCAAGGTTGTCGGCGTTACGGGAACGGGGGTCCCCAGACTTGCCTACTGCGGCCTGTGGCGTGGCTCAAAGGGGGCCAGGCGGCCCATCTTCATCAACACAAGCTCAAGACCCTCGCGAGGCCAAGCCTCATGGGCGGACGACCAAGAGCTTCTCAGCGCCGCCTCGTCAGGCTGGCTCATGAGGAGGCGGAGAGCTAAAGGCGGGTACCTCGCGAGGTGCCCGTGGCGCAAGCCATGACGACCAAGGGCGCCCGATCGAGCGCCAACTCAGCATAGCGTCCTCCTTTCCTCTTTGGTGCAAAGGGACAAGCGCAGTAAGAGCATCAAGCAAAGGCATCCGTTTGATTGCAACAAGACCAAGACCAGCCCCAACGGCTGGAATGCAGTCATCGTGGAGCCCAAGCGGGCGTCACCACCAGAGCCTTTGGCAGGCGAGGACCAACTTTAGTCAGGATAAGTGTAGCCGTTGTTCCCCTTCAAAATGGCCAATTGTTGGCGCCCTTCCCGCTCAATATTTGGGAAGAGGCACAGGGCCTTCGTCTATATAAGTAGAGCTAGCCACCATAGAATGGGGGACAGAGGATGGAGCATTCGGAATCCAGAGAGAGAGAAACCCGCTCCTCAGGCTAGAGCGACGGGATACCACTTAGCAGCTCATCACACCCACCAAGAACAGACCCTCGCGAGGCTGTTCTTCCCTGTACCGTTCTTCATCAGCCCCAGAGGCAATCCACACACCACAAACTAGAGTAGGGTATTACACCACAACGGTGGCCCGAACTAGTATAAATCTTGCGTCTCTTGTGTTGTTCTTGTTAGTAGTTTAGGTCCCTGCGATTCGGGCGAGGTACGAGACGGTGGAGGGTTGGATCTCCAGCGCACTCCCGTAGTTCGAACCTTAAGGGTCTGCGGAAACCATAATCCGACATTTGGCGCACCAGGTAGGTGCGCCGGAATCTACTGCTTTTCGCCGCCGTTCTTCCCCGACCACCGCAACCATGTTCGACGCTGCCGGGTTTCGCGCCGAGCGCCGAGCCGCTTGCTTCCCACGCCGCCCAGACGGCTCCCATCGGGCGGACGTCCTCGTCGTTCCCGTCACCTGCTGTCAACGCCGCCATCGCCCGGCGGGGAACGAAAGAAGCGTCGCCCCAAAGACTGGCCCATGAGGCGGACGGCCGCACCGCCACGCCGCTCACCCGCTGGTTCTTCGTCGCGCGCTTGCGGCGCCATGGAGGCCCGAGCTGCACTTCATCGCGCTAACGAGCTCTCGCGCTACCGCTTCGCCGATGACGTTTACGAAGAATGGCTCGACCGCGCCGCCGAAGCTCATCCGCATCGCAGGAGGCGACCCCGCGCCGTCCGTCTCACTGCACCGCACCCCGCCCCGCGTGGGCGATGAAGCTCCCGGGGCGCCTCAGCCGCCCCCTCCTCAAGACGGCGCCACAGCCCCAAAGCGCGCGGCCTGGCGGAACCCGTTCCGTCAGCGCCAGCTGCAAGAGCAGAGCTGCCAAGAAGTTCCTCGCCCGCAAGAAGCTGCCCGAGCGCTCCCCGCTCCAGCACGTCAAGACCCCACGCTGCCCCCAGCCGCGGCGCAGGGAGGCCTGCAAGACCAAGCTCTCTGTCGTCCGAGGCCCCCCGCGGCCATGGCGGGCTGCCGCGCCTTCACCACCGAGCTGCGCGGCGTCGCGTGGCCCGCCAAGTTCAAGCCAGACCTGCCCCCACGCTATGACGGCATGGCTGACCCTACGGAGTTGCTCCAGCTCTACGAGCTGGGCATCGAGGCTGCCAACGGAGATGAAAAGGTCATGGCGAACTGGTTTCCCATGGCGCTCAAGGACGGAGCCGCACTGCTCTGAATCTGGCCCGTGCACGATCTCTTCTCGGGCTGAGATGCGCACCGCTTCATCGCCAATTTCCAAGGTACTCGCGACCGGCCACCACCGTGAGCGACATTCGCCGGATCAAGCAGCAGCCAGGGGAAACCCTGCAATAGTACATCCAGCGCTTCAACAACGCGCGCCTCAAGATCCCCAGGGTAACGGAGGAGGCTATCATCTCTGCCTTCTCCGACGGCGTGCGCGACGTCAAGATGAAGGAGGAGTTGGCGATGCATGAAGATCTGCACCTCCTCGAGCTGTTCAACTTGGCGACCAAGTGCGCCAGGTGAGGAGGCGCCTCTCCTCCTCGAGCTGCCTTCCGGATCCCAAAGAGAAGAAGTCCAAGGCCAAGGACGTAAGCGCAAGGGGCTGCCATGCTCATGGCGAACCAGACACCAAGCGAGGCAGAGATCAGCCTGAGTCTTCCAAGGGCAGCCGGTACTGCGTGTACCACGACCTCCACACCCACAACACCAATGAATGTCAAGAGCTCCCGGCCGTGCGCGAAGGAAGGGTCGGCAGACGCCCCGAGCGCAGCGACCGGGGCTACGGCCGAGGAGGAGGAAGAAATGCAAGACGCTGGGAAGACCGCGGCCCGCGCCAAGGGTGGCGCGACCAACCTCGCGAGGACCGCTGGCAAGACCCACCTCGCGAGGGGGGCTGGAGGGATCAGCCTCGTGAGGATCGTCCGCAAGGGAACGCAGGCCTCCCTCCGCTGTCGCCGCCACTAAGGAGAATCGAAGACCGTCATCAGGACGAGGGGGCTGGGGGCTTCCAGGAAGCGCGTGCGATCGCCTGCATCCTGGGCGGAGCTCAAGCCCCAGCCTCTCAGCGCATCTTCAAGCAGTTCGCCCGTGAGGTGAATGCAGTCCTCCCCAAGCTCGAGTCCACGCGCCCTCTCAGGTGGTCGGCGTGCGCCATCACGTTCAGCTCAGCGGATCAGCTCAAGTGCGCAGCCACAGCCGGAGTTCTCCCAATGCTTTGCTCCCCAATCATCAGCAACGTGCTGGTCACCAAGACCCTCATCGACGGCGGAGCAGGACTCAACGTCCTGTCAGTCGGAGACATTCAACAATCTTCAAGTGCCCTACAGTCAGCTTCAGCCAACCAAGCCCTTCTCCGGAGTCACCGACGGCTCCACGGTCCCGATCGGGCAGGTCCGCCTTCCTGTCACCTTCGGGGCCCGCGACAACTACCACACCGAGCTCATCGACTTCGACGTCGCCCACATTCGCTTTGCCGTAACGCCATCCTCGGGTACCCAGCGTTGGCCAAGTTCATGGCCGTAACCCACCATGGCTACAACATCCTCAAGATGCCAGGGAGGCGGGGTCATCACGGTGCCCTGTGAAGAGAGAGATGCAGTGTGCTCCCTGGAGCGAGCTTTTCAGGCCGCGTCGCTGGAAGACCCAGACCACAGCAGCAGGACGCCTCCCGAGGCAGCACCCAAGAAGAAGAAGACATCGACCGGCCCGGCTCATCAAGAGACAGGCCCCTCAGGGCCCGCACCGGGCCAGGGGAGCCTCCTTCCATCGCATAGGAAGCGGCGCCCGGCGCCCTCCTCGGCAGTGGCTCGGGGCTCTCCCTGGAGGGCCACCGACCTCGCCAAGGTCTCGAGGGAGGCGCTTGGGCACCACGTGGGCGTGTTTGAGCACGCTTCCATAGCGAGAGCAAGACCAGGAGGACAGAACCCCGAGAGTTCATCAGCCAAGGCCATTCAGAGTTACAGGAGTCAAGGGTCATGAGGGCAGCCGCCGCCACCAGCTGGCCCCCATCCAGCGAGGATGGTGGGTTGCGCATCTGCAGCGACATACCAGGCTCAACCGAGCCGCATCTCAAGCGCCTCTGGCCCTCGCGAGTGGGACGTTGCAGGGTCCGCCCCCTGATTACGTCACGCATGCCTTATGGCACGCCAAATGCGGCTGCTGCACACCAGCGTCTCATGAGGACCATCCTGAGGCTCAAGAGGTCGAGCACGCCGCAGCCTGGCGGAGATGGAGATGGCCCGTGAGGGGCCGCCCGGTGCCTCCGGAGCCTCCCGAGGCCCCCAGGCACAGGGGCTCGTGAGGATCGGCTCCGCAGCCCACCGAGTCTGCTACATCAACAACCCTTCATCCCCAACATCACCAGTGACATATTTAAGTTTTATTTCTGGTGGGCGCCTTGAGGGCCGCATTATTCCCAGCCGCATGGGTCCGTCCCTCTGCGGCATGTATCCCTTTATTTCATGTCTTTAGCTTATCCTGTTAGGGGCGCCCTGGCTGCATCATCCCCAAGCCGCTCGGGCGGTCCAGCGGCATGTATCTTGCATGCGTTTACCTTAGGATTATGCTCTCGCTCCACCATGCTTGTTATTTGGTGCCTTCTCCTGGGTGGCGAAATCTTGCACGTTAAAGGGGGGGTGCCTGAGCATCGCGACTCAGGGCTCCTACCGGCTCTCCGGCCCTCACCCTCTGGTCTTGTCCATGGCATCGCGACACAGCTGGCAGCGATGGTAGAGACCAGCCCGAGAGCCGGGACCCGAGGACGTGAGTTTCGTCATCCAATCCAGCTTCTTGGCGTTAAAGGGGGGGTGCTTGAGCATCGCGACTCAGGGCTCCTACCGGCTCTTCGGTCCTCACCCTCTGGTCTTGTCCATGGCATCGCGACCTGGCTAGCCAGCGACGGTAGAGACCAGCCCGAGAGCCGGGACCCGAGGACGTAGAGTTTCGTCATCCAATCCAGCTTGCGTGTTAAAGGGGGGTGCCTGAGCATCGCGACTCAGGGCTCTTACCGGCTCTCCGGCCCTCACTCTCTGGTCTTGTCTATGGCATCGCGACCTGGCTTGCCAGCGACGGTAGAGACCAGCCCGAGAGCCGGGACCCGAGGACGTAGAGTTGCGTCATCTGACCAAGCGTGCGTTAAAGGGGGTGCACGAGCATCGCGACTCGGGGCTCCTACCGCTCTCCGGCCCTCACCCTCTGGTCTTGTCCATGGCATAGCGACACGGCTTGCCGGCCGACGGTAAAGACCAGCCCGAGAGCTGGGACCCAAGACGTGAGCACCGACATCCGCCAATTTTGCAGGAACACACTCGAAGATAAGGCCCAGAGCAGGCGCAACCCGCCTTGAGGTAGGGCCTCGTGAGTCCAGCTGGCTCACGAAAGTGCCCGGAACACCTCGCGAGGCCTCTCGCGCCACTCCAAAGCAACTACTAACGGGACTAACGATCGACCAGCGAGCTCTTGTTCCCTTTGTGGTGAACCTGCAGGGTCCCTCCGAGGAGCACGGAACGACCTCGCCCACGCAATCTCTCGCCCGGCCCGAGGCACGGACTGGCGCCCGCGCCAGAAGCATCGCCTAACCCTCGAGATAAGTCACCCTCCGGACACACTAGTCATCGCAACACCATCCCCACACTCAATGCAACTCCGTGTTAGCAACGCCGCTCTCCTTTCTCACGAATGATGGCTGCTTGAGCGCCAAGGGGACCCCGAGCATCGCGACTCGCAGGCTCTTACGGACCTCGGGCGCTCACCTCCTGGCCTTGACCACGGCGCCAGCGACACAGCATACCAGCGGCGGTGAAGCCGCCTTGGGGACTGGACCTGTCGGCGAGCACCAAGCCCTCACGAGGTCCGAAAGGAAGAAGCTGGGCTAGAAGCGGAACGAGCATCCCGCATTGCCTCATAACAAGGATCACATTGACAAACGGCTACAAATATCTTACAAGCCCCTGGGTACATTCTTGGCTCCTCGCAGGAACAAAAGACGCGAATCCTAAGGAGTCCCTATCTACAGGGGCCGCCCATGACGCCATCATCAACAGTGGGCCACCCGGTCCGGAGCCAACCCCATCCAGATCAGGGGCGGCGACGGCCTGACGAGCCCGCCCTGCTCCGGGAGCGGCGCAGGCTCGGGGGCTCGTAGCTGTCGTCACTCGTCTCCGGCGTCGCGAAGAGCTCGGCGGAGTCGCTGGATCCTCCGGCGCCTTCGTCGCCTGAGGAGCTGCCAAGGGAGCGGGCGGTTGGCCTCTGTCTCACCACAGCAGGACCCCGACCACCTTTCCCGGGGAAGCACTCCAGCCGACGACCCTCCGCGTTGAAGAGCTTGAAGGACATCACCGAAGCACCGTCGTACTCCAGGTGGATCGTGAAGGCGCCCCTCGCCCTGCAGACCCGGGCGACCTCGTCCCAGCCTCGAGTCATGAAGACCTCGCCTGGGCACCACTGCAACCTCTGCCCCAGTCGCGAGGGTGCCGCAGCCGGCGTGCTGCAGCCAGAGTCCCAGGGTCTCACATGCCGGACGACGGAAGCGAAGAAAGAAGGAAGACGAATCCAGGACTTGGGAGGTGCGGCGACGCGAAGCACGAACTCCCGGCAGGACCCCTCGGCGTGAACTCCAGGGGAGAAGATGCACACCTTTGTGAACCGCCGGTGTCGTCGACGGCGCCGCTCGTGGCGCCCGGTGTCACCTCCTTCAGGGCCACCAATCTGCGCGTACAAGGGAAGAGGAAACCCTGGTGGCGGCTGCACGCACCAGCACGGTGCCTCCTCGCCTGGCGCTCCTGCCTCGACACCAGAGCAAGCCGCTTCTTTGGGGGGAGCGGGTCAGGATCCTCTTGAGGAGCCTTTCCCTTTTCTTCCCTGGAGAACCGGCGGATCGGAGCCATGGCAACCAGACGAGACAAGGAAGAGGAGAAGCAGAAGGATAGACTGGAAGGGCGCATGCCGGTCCGTACTTATAGCCGGCGGAGGCCAACCGTCGACCTCCACGATCACCAGTCATCATACCCAGCTCTGCATGCAAGGACCTGTCGAATCCGGGCGGTTACCAAGGCATCGTGGGGATGCAGTGCGCCCACGTCCAATCAACCGCCACACGGCGCCCAAGGCCGTAGGCTGTTAGGGCCCACAACGCTTCGCACTTGCCCTTTCGCCTCTCTGCACGGCCAAGTCCGGGCGCGTCGTGGCCCCGGGGGCTACTGTCGGTGTTATGGGAACGGGGGTCCCCAAACATGCCTGCCTGCGGCCTGCGGCGTGGCTCAAAGGGGGCCCAGGATGGCCCATCTTCATCAACACAAGCTCAAGACCCTCGCGAGGGGCCAAGCCTCGCGGGGCGGACGACCAAGAGCTTCCTCAGGCGCGGCCTCGTCAGGCTGGCTCAAGAGGAGGCGAAGAGCTCAAGGCGGGGTACCTCGCGAGGTGCCCGTGACGCAAGCCATGACGACCAAGGGCGCCAGTCGGGCGCCAGCCCGCGCAGCGTCCTCCTTTCCTCTTTGGTGCAAAGGGGACAAGCGCAGGCAAGAGCATCAAGCAAAGGCATCCGTTTGATTGCAACAAGACCAAGACCAGCCCCAACGGCTGGAATGCGATCATCGTGGAGCCCAAGCGAGCGTCACCACCAGAGCCTTTGGCAGGCGAGGACCAACTTTAGTCAGGATAAGTGTACCCGTTGTTCCCCTTCAAAATGACCAATTGTTGGCGCCCTTCCCGCTCAATATTTGGGAAGAGGCCCAGGGCCCTCGTCTATATAAGTAGAGCTAGCCACCATAGAATGGGGGACAGAGGATGGAGCATTCAGAATCCAGAGAGAGAGAAACCCGCTCCTCGGGCTAGAGCGACGGGATACCACTTAGCATCTCATCACACCCACCAAGAACAGACCCTCGCGAGGTTGTTCTTCCCTGTACTGTTCTTCATCAGCCCCAGAGGCAATCCACACACCACAAACTAGAGTAAGGTATTACACCACAACGGTGGCCCGAACTAGTATAAATCTTGCGTCTCTTGTGTTGTTCTTGTTAGTAGTTTAGGTCCCTGCGATTCGGTGAGGTACGATACGGTGGAGGGTTGGATCTCCGCGCGCACCCCAGAGTTCGAACCTTAAGGGTCTGCCGGAACCCATAATCCGACAAAGGCAATTTTGGAGCAAGAAGAACTCGAGGCCCAACTTCAACAAGAGCAACTCAAGTGGCACTAAGGGCAAGCAACGAGTGAGGACTTGTTTCAATTGTGGCAATGTGAGTCACTTTGTTGCGGAGTGCCCATATGAGAAGAGGGAAGACAATGGTGGCAAGCTCATCCGTAAGGACAAGGCCAAGTCTTTCCCCAACAAGAGCAACTTCACCAAGAAGACTCCTCACAAAGCTTTGGTGTTTCAAGAAGAGTACAATGAGGATGATGATGATGATGAAGATGGTGAATCGGTTGCCATGGCCTCCGTTGCCATTGCAACGACTCCTCGGGTGTCTCTCTTCGATTCACCCAATGAAAGCATCACCGCCAAATGCCTCATGGCTAAAGCCACCAACAAGGTAACCCCCAACATCAAAACTACCATCATCAATCATTATTCTTTGACGGATTGCATTGATGAACATGAGGGGACTAATGTGGAGGAGAATGAGTTTGAGATCTTTATGAGTAAACTCAAGGGCAAAGCCAAGAAGCACTTCGTTGCTCTCTTGGAACAACTTGGTGAAGCCAATGTCATGATCGAGGCTCATGAAGAAACCATCTCTAAGATGGAAGGGCATAGTCGTGACTATGCCGATGAGATTTCGGATCTTTCCAATGCTCTTGAGGAAGAGCGTGGTCTTCGTTTGGCTCTTGAGGAGTCATACAACGATGATCATGCTAAATTAAAGAAAGATCTTGATCATGCTCTTGTTGTGTCTCGTGTGCTTAGCTCCGAGAAGGCAAAGCTTGGAGTTGATCTTGCTAGACTCAACGAGGACTTTGACATTCTCGACAAGGCTCACAAAGTCTTGAAGGGTGCTCATGCTAGTCTCAAAGAGTCTCATGATCAACTCCAAGTGAAGCTAACCAAGGAGAAAGCCACCTTTCCTCATATGATATTGATTGATAATGCAAATGCTTCTAACCCTTGTTGTGAGCATGTGCATCTTGTTGAGGAGAATGCTAAGTTGAAGGAGCAACTTGAAAAGGGCCTTGTCACATGCATACAAGGTGAGAAGAACCTTAACGACCTTTTGAGTAATCAAAAGGAAGTTGTGGCCAAGGAGGGATTGGGTTCACGCCCAAGCCCAAGAGCAAGAAGAAGAATGACAAGACCAAGCAACCTCCCCCTCTCAAGCAAACTTTTGTGAGGGAGGGAGAGGGTGCTTCCAAGAAGAAGAAGAACCGTGCAAAGGGTGGAAATGCCAATAAGGACAACGTCATCCCCATGAACATAGCCGGCGACTTTAACCCCTCATATGTGTTGTGATGTGCTAGTGATGGGCATGTTTATGCTAAATTTGTTGGTTCTTCTTATGAGTACATTGAATGGTCTATTTTGGTTCCTAAGACCCTCGTTACTAACATCAAAGGTCCCATTACCAAATGGGTACCTAAAACCAAGCATTGATCTCTTGTAGGGGTTTGCTTCCGGTGGGGGATCATGGTTGCTCGATAGTGGAGCAACAAATCATATGACCAGGAGCAAGGACATGGTGGTGGACGTGCAAAGGATCCCATCTATGCCCACCAATGTCGAGTGGGGTGATGCCTCACATTCTAAGGTATTGGGTCTTGGCAAGGTTGTCATTTCTCATGATCTAACGATCGAGAAAGTCATCCTTGTTGAGTCCCTTGCATACAATTTGCTTTTCGTTCGTCAACTTGCACTCATGGGCATTGCCACCTTCTTTGACATTGATACCGTGGCCCTCTTGTGGAGCAAGACTCTTAAAGTAGCCTTTGTTGGGCATGTCGAGAACGGTCTCTATGTGATAAACTTTTCGGAGCGACCCACCAAGACCGCGACATGCCTAATGGCTAAAGTTGACATGGGATGGCTTTGGCATCGCCGTTTAGCCCACGTCAATATGAGATCTTTGCAAAGTCTTCTCAAGGGGACCATGTCCGTGGACTAACAAATGTTAGCTTTGCCAAAGATCGTGTTTGCAGTGCTTGTATCGAAGGAAAGCTTCATGAAACGGCTCACCCTCCCACGACTATCATCTACTCGAAGAGACCCTTGGAGCTCCTGCACATGGATCTCTTTGGACCTCCATCCTTTGATAGTCTTGGGGTAGAAAGTATTGCTTGGTGATTGTGGATGATTATTCAAGATACACGTGGGTATACTTCTTCAAGAGGAAAAGTGAGACTCAACAAAGCTGTTATCGACTTTGCAAATGAAGCTCAACGTCAACATAATGCAAAGATCTTGACAATAAGAAGTGACAACGGCACCGAGTTCAAGAACTACACCTTGGATGAGTTTCTTAGTGAAGAGGGGATCAAGCATCAATATTCGGCACCATATACCCCTCAACAAAATGGTGTTGCGGAGAGGAAGAACCAGACGTTGATGGATGCGGCAAGAAACCATGATGGCGGAGTTCAAGTCTCCATACAACTTTTGGGCCGAAGCCATCAACACCGCATGTCATGCCTCCAATCGGCTCTATCTCCGCAAAGGCTTGAACAAGACTCCTTATGAGATACTCACCGGTAACAAACCCAATCTCAAGTATTTCCGGGTGTTCGGGTGTAAGTGTTTCATTCTCAAGAAAGGTGTTCGTTTGTCTAAATTTGAAGCTAGAGCTTATGAGGGCATATTTGTTGGTTATGCTACAAACTCTCATGCTTACCGTGTCCTCAATAAATCCACGGACTTATTGAGGAGACATGTAACGTGGAGTTTGATGAGAATAACGGCTCCCAAGTGGAGCAAAGTGGCACTTGTGATCTAGGTGATGAAATTCCTCCTCAAGCCATAAGAAGAATGGGTGTTGGTTTTATCCTACCCAGGAACCCCTTGTGGCCGAAGGAGAAGGACAATGCTCCACTCAAGTGGAGCCATTACCAACTCAAGGCCCACACGCTTCCGAAGAACAAAGTGAAGGCCCTCAACCTCATGAACAAGACCAAGGGCAAGATCGTGCTCAAGACGATGGTGATACACCAAATGATGCCCAAGGTCAAGTTATCTTCCCCGAGCATGCTCAAGATCATGAACATGTTCAAGACGACGCTCAAGATGATCAAGTGACTCCTCCTCGTCTCACCTCCGAGGAATATTTAGAGCGTCGTGCCGCCAAGATTGCATCCAAACTTACTACCAAAGGCCATCTCATGGAGAATGTGGTTGGAAGCCTAATGAAAGGGGTAAGCACTCGTAGACAATTGGCAAACTATTGTGAACATCACGCGTTTGTCTCTTGTATTGAACCCCAAAAGGTCTATGAGGCGCTCGAAGACTCGGATTGGCTCAATGCCATGCATGAAGAGCTCAACAATTTCGAGTACAACAAGGTGTGGAGATTGGTGCCAAGGCCATCGGGGAACCACAACGTCATTGGAACCAAGTGGATCTTCAAGAACAAGCAAGATGCTCATGGGAACATCATTCGCAACAAGGCAAGATTGGTAGCACAATGCTACTCCCAAGTCGAGGGTATCGACTACCATGAAACCTTTGCTCCCGTTGCTCGTCTTGAATCCATTCATTTGTTGATTGCTTATGCTGCCCACCACAACTTTAAGTTGCAACAAATGGATGTGAAAAGTGCTTTTCTTAATGGTCCTATTAATGAGTTGGTCTATGTCAAGCAACCCCCCGGGTTCGAGGACCCCTACTTCCCGGATCATGTGTATCAACTCGATAAGGCACTCTATGGCCTTAAACAAGCGCCACGTGTGTGGTATGACCACCTTACCGAGTTGCTACAAGATTGTGGTTTTGAAGTAGGGCAAATCGACCCCACTCTTTTTACTAAGAAGGTTAATGGGGAGTTGTTTGTATGCCAACTATATGTTGATGATATTATCTTTGGTTCCCCTAACAAAGCTTTCAATGAGGAATTTGCCGCTCTCATGACCTCCAAGTTCAAGATGTCTTCTATGGGAGAGTTGAAGTTCTTCCTTGGTTTCGATATCAAACAAAGAAGAGAAGGTACCTTCATCAACCAAGCCAAATACACTCAAGACATGCTCAAAAGATTCAAGCTAAGTGATGTCAAGCCGGCTACTACACCAATGCCTACCAAGTGCCAACTTGACATTGATCCCAATGGTAAAGCGGTGGATCAAAGGTATATCGCTCCATGATTGGCTCCTTGCTTTACCTTTGTGCATCTAGACCGGATATCATGTTGAGTGTGGGAATGTGTGCACGGTTTCAAGTCACCAAGGAAAGCCACTATGTGGCGGTCAAGCGAATCTTTCGATATTTGGCTCATACCCCAAACTTTGGCTTATGGTACCCAAAAGGAGCAAATTTCAAGCTTGAAGGTTTCACGGATTCCGATTGGGTAGGGGACAAAGTGGATAGGAAGTCCACTTCCGGAGGGTGCCAATTTCTTGGTTGCTCTTTGGTAAGTTGGTCTTCCAAGAAGCAAAGTTGTGTGTCTCTCTCTCGTCCACCAAGGCGGAGTATGTGGCGGCGGTAGTTGTTGTGCTCAACTCCTATGGATGAGGCAAACTCTAAAGGAGTACGGTGTCATTTGTGACAAAGTGCCTCTTTGGTGCGATAATGAAAGCGCCATCAAGATTTCTCTCAACCCGGTACAACACTTCAAGACGAAGCACATTGAGATTCGGTATCACTTCATCCGGGATCACATTAGGCGAGGGAGATCGAGCTCAAGTATGTCAACACTCATGATAACCTTGCAGATATTTTCACGAAGCCCTTGGATGAAGCAAGATTTCATGAAAGTTAAGGCATGAGCTAAATATCATTGATTTGAGCAATGTGACTTGAACCCATGCACCCCCACCACACTCAACTTGTTGTCTAGTTTAGGTGTAGGCATGGACATAGGGGAGTGTTGTTCTCGCAATGAGCTCTCCCTCCCCCCATCATGCATAAATCGATCACCTCTTTCACATTAGCCATTTTGATGGTACTTGTGCTTCAAAGACGAGTTTTGGTCATGGGCCCAAGGATAATTCTTCGCGGTGCCACACCATTTGACTCAAACATAGGTGGCTTCGGCCATCGCCCTCTCTTAAGAGAGAGGACTGAGCTCGCTCTGCTTGTGTGCGGTTGCTTTTGTTTTCCCTTCGTTCTTTTCCCTGTTCTTAGAGTTTGATTTCTCTTATTTGTTGTCCCGTTTGTCTTGTTCTCTTCCTTTTGGTGCAGGCTTTGGTGGTGGGCGGTACAACCGGTGTCACAGGCGGTTCTACCGATACCTGGTTGTGCTGCCCAGTTGGGTTGTTTTTGATTGCTTGGGCGGTTATACCGCCCATTTTCATCAAGGCTTCTCCGTCCGGTTCTACCGGTTGTCTCCGGGCGGTACTTCCGGTGCCCTTCAGGAAACGGAAGTACCGCCCACTACAACCTGTCAGCACCTGACTTGCGGTACAACCGGTCCTAGGAGTGGTTCTACCGCCGCGCGGCTATCGGCCTATTTATATCCGACGGGGCAAAAGGTTTTTCTTTTTTCCCTTCGTCCCCGTCCGCCTCCTCCTTGCCCTAGGCGCCGGTCACCTCTGCCCCGCCCCGGAGTGCGCCCCGCACTTCAGACCCGAGGGCTCTCCGTGGATTCTCTCCGTGGAAGCCTTCCGGTCTTCTCCCATGGATGGTGGTAATGCCCTTGTTCTTCGGTCTTTGTTCTAGGTTTTCATCTTCTTTTAGGGCATTACTTTACCCTCCTAGTTTAGTGTTCGTTCTTTGGTTGGGAGAGATCGTTGTTTTTCTTGTGTCTGTGCAGTACCTAGAACTCTGAATATTGCTTGGGTGTTTTGCACGTCTTGAACAGATCTAACTTCCCTGGTAGTGCCACTGGCAGCGGTTCTACCGCCCAGATGGGCGGTACAACCGGTGGGGCGGTTCTACCGGTGGGAGATCCCAGATAACCGGAATGTCTGCACTACACAAAGACCTGCTCTGGTTTCTATGGTGTTGCATTTTTCAGATGCTTTCCTCTCATTCTTGTTGGTTTTCGTGTGTCCCCTTCGTGTTTGTGTTCAGGTGGCTCCAGTTCTCGCCCTGCTCCTCGCAAGACCAAGAAGAGGGTTCGAAGGGCTCCACGCCCGGCTGATTCTGAAGAGGAAGTTGTGATCCCCACCAAGCCCACTCGCCGTGAGAAGTCTGCTGCTGCCAAGCAACGTGTGGTAATGCCACTCCACCGTTGGAAAGTCAAGGATTGGGAAGCCTTCCGCTCAAAGAATCCTTATGTGGTTCCCGTAGCTCCTCGTTGGACCACTGTTCAGTTTCGGAATGAGATGCAAGTACTGAATTGTTCATGAACTCTTTGAGCACAACAAGAATAGATATGCCAAGCGGTGGACCATCGATCTTGATCATTGGCGGAACAACACAGAGTATTTTGGTGAGGCTTTGGCTCTCTGTGAGGAGTTTGATCTTGTCAAGCTCATGTCCGTCTCCTGTGACTTTGATGTTCAACTCATCCATCAGTTCTATGCCACCGTTCACTTTGGAGAAGATGACGCCGCACCCTCACTTTCATGTGTCGTGATGAGCTTTTTCACGTTCCTCGGAGGACCTTACGCAATGCTATTGGGTGCGATGATACCGGTCTGGAAGGAAGGGGTGGCATTCGCCCCATGATCATCCTGAGCCCATGCCTAAGGAGAAGCTTGCCCCTTTGTACATTCGGGGCCGTGGTATTATTGGTGAATCTAAGGATTTGGTGAAGGTCTATGACATCATGCATCGTGTTTTTTGCAATGTGCTTCTGCCCAAAGTGGGGAATCAAGATGAAATCCATGGCTATCTTGTTAACTTGATGGTTTCTATGAAGACCAAGGTGGGATCTGGGGAGACGTTTGATGTGTCCAATGGCTGTGTACGAGATGTACAACATGGTCATCTACAGGAAGGTCCCCATTTAAGCTCCGTTTGTCATGTGCTTTCTGAACTCCGTGTGGGAAGTTCGCCGTCCTGGAGATCCCCTCACCTCTCCTGACAATCTTACCACTCATGAAGTCAAGCTCCTTAAGAAGAAGAAGCACGCCGAGCCACGTTTCCCTGCTGATGCTCCTGAGGATGTCTATGCCACTTCTGATGATGAGGATTTTGAGTTGGAACCAGGGGCCAAGCCCTCGTGGGTGGACAAGCTCGCTGCCAAGGTGAAGAAGACTTTACGCCTTGATGCGGCATCCAGTAAGAAGGCTGTATGAGGCACATGTCAATGAGAAGCTTGCGCCGGCCGCCAAATTTCTATGATGAGGCACCTCAAAGATGTCGGTTCAGAGTGGTTCTGAGAAGAGCATCACACCGGAGGAGCGTTGGATATCTTCCCACAGCACCTGGACTGATGATGAAGCCCCTCCTCAGCCCTCCACCACCGTTTCTGCTGCTGATGATATCATGGAGGACTCAGATCGGGACGATATTGAAGATTCTGACAATGATGAAGATCCAGATGCTACCGAGGAGTCAGAGGAGGACGACTGAGCCTGGGGCGATAGCTTTGCTCTCTTCCTTTTGGCGTCCTGATGCCAAAGGGGGAGAGAGTGTGATAGGACTCGGGAGTTGCATGGGTGGTTGCGTAGTGTGTGTCTCGTGTTGAACTTGTCTGTGGTCTCCAGTTGAACTTTGGTCATTCTCGTTTGCTTTGTGTGGATTTTGTGCCACTCCTGCTATCTTATCTTTATGCTTGTAGGGGTAGTAGTGCTCTTGTTCATTGTGTTGGCTACCTTCTTGTTTTATGCTCTATGTGGCCAGTCTATAAAATCTAGGGGGAGTCTCGACCAGGGGCTCACATCTAGGGGGAGCTCCGTCTAGATTCTATAGACTTCTATCTTATATCGTGTTGTTGTCATCATCCACCAAAAAGGGGGAGATTGAAAGGGCATTTCCCTACCTTATGTTTTGGATGATGATGACAACCCTTTGTTGGTCTAATCACATGCTAAATGTTTGTGTTCTCAATGATTAGGCTTTCTTCGGTTGGTGGTTCTCTCTCGAAGGAATCGTTTGAAGACGGACTCCTCTACGATTTTTATCTCTTTGGTCGTAGGGATCTCGTACTATCAAGAGGGAATCCACTTTGGGAAGAATAGGGGATTCCATTCACGTACACCTCCTTCACCCCTCTTTTGTCGAGAGAGTGCCTCCACTTTAATCTAATCTTTGTTGTGTTTTCCCAGCGGTTGTACCGCTCGTCCGAGCGGTTGTACCGCTGGCTCTTAACACTTCTCTGCCTTTGTCGAGCGGTGGTACCGCTGCCTCCGGGCGGTGGTACCGCCACCTGTCTCTGCAAAGACCAGCATCGGTTGTTCCGGCCATGCACCGCCCATGTACCCGGTCGAGATTCTGTTTTGATGCGGTGGCTGGCGGTGGTGGTTGGTCCGGTTGTTCCTTTTAACCGGTACAACCGGAGGTTCGAGTGGTTCTTCCGCTCATACCTTAGCCGCTCAAGCGCTCAAGGCCGAGGCGGTTGTTCGGCCATGCACCGCCCATGTACCGGTCGGGATTCTGCTTGATGCGGTGGCTGGGCGGTGGAGGCCCGGTTGGTCGGTTATTTGCTAATGACCGGTACTACCGCCCGATGGTCGGTTGTACCGCTGGTAGGGTTCTGCAGCTACATCGTGAGTCCCGGTTGTACCGGGACAAGGAGCGTTGTACCGCCACTGATCTTGAAAATGCAGATATGATTTGGAGTTATGTGGGCTGCTATATAAGGTGGTTCCTCCACCTACCACGCTCACCTCTTACCTCTCTCACTCCTCCATTGATGCTCTCAAGCTCTCTTGCCCGATCTCTCTCTCTAGCCACTCAAACTTGTTGATTTGCTAGGGTTTGAAGGAGGAGACCTAGATCTACACTTCCACCAAAGGATATTTAGTTCCCCATACTTTCTAGTGTGGATTTTGTTACTCTTGGGTGCTTGAGCACCCTAGACGGTTGAGGTCACCTCGAGGCCATATTCCATTGTGGTGAAGCTTCATGGTTTCGTTGGGAGCCTCCAATTGTTGTGGAGATTGCCCCAACCTTGTTTGTAAAGGTCCGGTTGTCGCTTCAAGGGCACCAATAGTGGATTCACGGCATCTCGCATTGTGTGAGGGTGTGAGGAGAATACGGTGGCCCTAGTGGCTTCTTGGGGAGCATTGTGCCTCCACACCGCTCTAACGGAGACGTACTTCCCCTTAAAAGGAAGGAACTTCGGTAACACATCCTCGTCTCCACCGGCTCCACTCTTGGTTAATTCGTGCCTTTACTTTTGCAAGCCTACTTGTGTTACATCCATTGCTTGCTTATGTGCTAGTTGTTATTGCATCATATAGGTTGCTCACTTAGTTGCACATCTAGACAACCTATTTTGTTGCAAAGTTTAATTTGGTAAAGAAAATCTTAAAAATTGTTAGTTGCCTATTCACCCCCCCCCCCTCTAGTCAACCATATCGATCCTTTGAACACGTACGGAGCGGATGAAATCACCCACGCCTTGATCCAGCAAGGAGGAGGGAGAGGTTGATGAAGATCCAGCACGACAGGCGTGGTGGTGGATGCAGTGAAGTTCGGCGAGGCTTCGCCAAGCGACTACATGGAGGAGGAGGTGTAGCAAGGGGAAGGGAGGCGCCAAGTGCAAGGGTGCGGCTGCCCTCCTCCCCCCTCTATATATAGGGTCCCAGGCGCCCGGCCCCTAGGACATGGGATGTCCTAGGGGGGCGGCGGCCAAGGGGGGTGGAGTGCCCCCCCAAGGCAAGTGGGGCGCCCCCTCCCCTAGGGTTCCCAACCCTAGGCGCAGAGGGGGGCCCAGGGGGGCGCACCAGCCCATCAGGGGCTGGTTCCCCTCCCACTTCAGCCCATGGGGCCCTCCGGGATAGGTGGCCCCACCCGTTGGACCCCCGGGACCCTTCCGGTCGTCCCGGTACAATACCGGTGGACCCCGAAACTTTCCCGATGGCCGAAACTCGACTTCCCATATATAGTTCTTTACCTCCCGACCATTCCGGAACTCCTCGTGACGTTCGGGATCTCATCCGGGACTCCGAACAACTTTCGGTTTGCTGCATACTCGTATTCATACAACCCTAGCGTCACCGAACCTTAAGTGTGTAGACCCTACGGGTTCGGGAGACATGTAGACATGACTGAGACGGCTCTCCAGTCAATAACCAACAGCGGGATCTGGATACCCATGTTGGCTCCCACATGCTCCTCAATGATCTCATCGGATGAACCACGATGTCGAGGATTCAAGCAACCCCGTATACAATTCCCTTTGTCAATCGGTATGTTACTTGCCCGAGATTCGTTCGTCGGCATCCCAATACCTCGTTCAATCTCGTTACCGGCAAGTCACTTTACTCGTACCGTAATGCATGATCCTGTGACCAAACACTTGGTCACTTTGAGCTCATTATGATGATGCATTACTGAGTGGGCCCAGTGATACCTCTCCGTAATATGGAGTGACAAATCCCAGTCTCAATCCGTGACAACCCAACAGACACTTTCGGAGATACCTGTAGTGCACCTTTATAGTCACCCGATTACGTTGTGACGTTTGGTACACCAAAGCACTCCTACGGTGCGGGAGTTACACGATCTCATGGTCTAAGGAAAAGATACTTGACATTGGAAAAGCTCTAGCAAAAGCGAACTACACGACCTTGTGCTATGCTTAGGATTGGGTCTTGTCCATCACATCATTCTCCTAATGATGTGATCCCGTTATCAATGACATCCAATGTCCATAGTCAGGAAACCATGACTATCTGTTGATCAACGAGCTAGTCAACTAGAGGCTCACTAGGGACATATAGTAGTCTATGTATTCACACGTGTATTACGATTTCTGGATAATACAATTATAGCATGTATAAAAGACAATTATCACAAACAAGGAAATATAATAATAATCCTTTTATTATTGCCTCTAGGGCATATTTCCAACAGTAGTCTCCAGCACTAGCTTCCACCGTGACAAAATAGCCCCTAGAACCATATTTGGCAACCCACTCTTGATTGGGGTAAACCTCATACAAGTTTTCACCATGCGGTCGCAATTGTACCTTGTAGTCAACTGAAACTCATCACGAAACTTATCGTACAAGTCCCTAGTATACGATCCGTACGCCTGCTTCTCTATTGGGTAAGATGACCACATTTCAGTCTATAAATGTGTTGTCCTGTAGTCTTTTGTACCCTCCCGGACTAGTATGTGTGTTTGGATTTTCTGATATTGCTTCACAAAGTTCAAAATGGACTTGTGTGGGTTCACATATCGCTTAAGGACAGCATTGAACCCCTCGATGCATTGAGTTGACTGCAAGAAAGGGAAGAATTGGTGCTTGAAGTAGCAGGGTACCCATGTCTCTCTGTACTTGTATAGATTCTCGAAGTG
This sequence comes from Aegilops bicornis, assembly GCA_021605145.1. Taxonomy (NCBI): domain Eukaryota; kingdom Viridiplantae; phylum Streptophyta; class Magnoliopsida; order Poales; family Poaceae; genus Aegilops; species Aegilops bicornis. The sequence continues at coordinate 600,955,544 of CM038674.1, read as the reverse complement.
AGAGTCGGACATAGCCTCATACTTCATCATCAGCTCACACCACCCTGCCTCAACTTCTTCCGGCGTCAAGCTAAAGTCAACACAGTTGTTGAAATCTTTGGACAAGCTGTGGTTTCGCCCAAAGAATGCTCCAAGATTTTCTTGTGCTTTTTTCATAATATGCCGGTAACAACAGAAGGCACACTTGTAGGAAAGATCTTTTTAATTGATCGTGCCATTGCGATGTCTTGGTCGGTTATGATGTTGGTGGGTGCTACATTATGCATTGCCTCAAGGAAGGTCTGGAATAGCCAATCAAAGGTTGACGCCAACTCTTGCCTAACAAAGTCACAGCCCAACATGAATGACTCCCATGCTTGTTAATCCCAATGAATGGTGCAAAGGGCATGTTGTACATGTTAGTCATATACGTGTGTCAAAGGAGATACAATCATGATAAGATTCCACGTACGCCTTCCTTGCTGCACCATCGACCCAGAAAATATTCTCAACCCTGTCTTCCTCATCATATTTTATCTTGTAAAAAAAATCTGGATCCTCTCTCTGCTGATCTTTAAAGTAAGCAACTATCTCTACCATATCCCCTTCTTTTGTATCATCCTTGTTCAAGAGCGTCTTGAGGTTTGTATTGTGCTTAGTGCCATAAGGTACAATGAGTTCTGTCCCATAGAAATCTGACATGCTGTGCATCATACGACCTGTTGACATGAAGTCACAATGGTGGTCAATCCTTTTTCTACACAAACAGTGCCAAAAATAGTTTCTTTTTTGTTTTCAGCAAGGCAACTCAAATGCAAAGCTTGGGCAATTCATAAAGCTATACAAGCAACTACAACCATACGCCCTAGGCAACACATGAGCAAAATACACAAAACAAACCAGGGGGGTAACTATGCATTAGTGAGCAATACAAATTTCAATCATAGGCAAGTTGACCCCATCCAGAAACAAGTACTATTGAACATTTTAGCTACAAAGAGACTAATCATAGGCAAGTTCAGATTCAACACCAAATTTGTTTTATAAAAAAACTAGGCAAGTAGTAACTTTGCATTGAGCAAGAAATAGGTAAACATTAGGCAAGTCCAGCATCCCTAAATAAATTAGGCATTTTATCTCTTTTTGTACTGTTATAAGCAATTTAGCGTCACTATCAAGCAACTAAGGCATATGTTTGAAGCAAATCAGTGACATGTTTCAAGCAAAATCAGGTACTTGTTGATGGGCTAAGACACACAACCAGTAGGCATGTCCAAGTTCTTAAAGTTAGAAGATAGGGGGGAGGTGGGTGTGGTTCAAAACCTGTAGTTAAATTGCAGTTATGAAGATGAGTAAGGAAGGCCCTTTCTTCTGGCGGTATCCCTTGGTGTGATCGCAAATACTTAGTCAAACATGGCTTGTCAACCAACGGATGGTTGTGCTCGCTAACAAAGTAGATCACCTCCCATCTGCCATCTATTACCTTCACAATCATCTTAGCTTTGCAACCAGTTTGCACAATTTTATCTCTTTTTCGTTTCTTACTCCTCTTTTTGCCCTTACTATCATCAAGAAAGACAATAGCCTCATCTTCATTATCATCTTTTGCTTGCTCAACAATGTCATCTAGCACGGGAATCTTTTCTGCCCCTCCGTCATCAACATCAGGCTTTCGAAACTTGTTGCAAATAAACTGTTGTTTTATCAACTCCCCGGTTTTCATATCCTTCCTTGAACTATTCATTTTGATTGAAAAACCCATTTGCAAGGAATATGCATTGTAATGCACCTTGGCATCTTCCAGAGTGTCGAACCTCATGCCCACATAAGGCTCCTTGGGCCGTGACCAAGCTTCATCATCATTTTCAGCACCCAAACCATTACCAACAGTGCCACCGGTATCACCTGCAGCACATGTGCCATCAAGGGTATGAGCATCACTCGCAACTGCTACAGCTGCAGGTACTTGTGTACTGCCCGGAGCACGCCCCCCATGACTAGACTGCCTATCTGCCTCCATTGCTTCTGTAGCAGCACCATCGACTCTTTGCATGATAGGGGGATTAGGTGATTCCGCCACAAATTCTGCATTTTCAGCAGCATGTTGTGCACAGTACAATGGATCATCATTATTTTCAGCTGGTTCCTCATTCAGGTCAATCATTGTCAACCTGCTTATTTATTTCAATATGGGAAAAAGTAAAGCAAGTCAGCAGAGGGATGTAAGCAAGTAGCACAAGAATACAGGCAAGCCAATAGCACAGCTACCCAAGCACACAAAAATAGCTCAATCATGTTCAACCTGTGCATTTTTTCAACCAGAAAAATTAAAGCAATTTACGTTGTTGAGGCAAGCTAGTACCACACTAAACTCACGCAAGCAAACAACACATCAACGCAAGCACACCAGATTCACAAGATAGCATTCATTTTGTGGTTTTTAAGGATGCAATTGAACATAACCAGGCAATTCAAAGTGCACTATCAGGCAATCCAAACCATATAACCAGGCAAGTCAAACTATATATGTCAGGCAATATATTATTTTCAGGAAATGCATGGTTTTTTGTACTAATGAATCATGTTTGTACATATAACATAGGCTTGTTTTTTGTGTTTCATAATATATTTTCTTATTTTGTTTTTCTTAGATGCAGGCAACATTGATTTTGGGGAAGCAAGCATCCTGCCATAGAAGTGCTACTTTGAAGTGTCTTCAGAATGGAATTCACTCCCAAATCAGAGAGATTAGAGAATGTTTAGTGTTAGGAAAAACTTAAGTTAGCAGTTATGGGCATGATCGCTCTTTTATATTCAGACTATTTTTTCTTTCAGTACCTATGTTTTTGTGTTAGAAAGAACTTAAGTTGACAGTTTTAGGTTTCATCTTTATAGCAGCAAGCTTTGTGTGTTTTGGATATGCTCAGTATGTTTTGAAGTAACGTTTCGCAGCTGAGATAGTTGTTGGTATATGGCTTTTCTTGTTTTTTTCCTTCTTTTGCAGGATGAAATACTAATAAATTTGCAACTGTATCTTGGCAACTTTCCAACTTTTCTTGGATCATGGTGAAGGATATGCTATAACAAAGGTAAATTGTACTACGCAACTGTCTCTTGTTTTTTAGTTGCAATTTTAGTTACATTTATTCTTCTAGTGTTTTTTCACTATTGAAACCAAGGAATAATGGAAACAAATGACCAAGAGGAATCTTTTTCTAGCTTCTTCAAGAGTTGCCTTCACATCATTATGCTTTTTGCTTAATCCTATAATGCAAGTTGCTCCAATCAGCCATTTGTTTTTGGTCCACATGCTCCCAAAAGATCTGCTAGGGGGGAAAAGCCTTGTTTTTTGCCTTTTTTTCCATACTGATCTCAGTATTCATCGTCTTATAATTGTCTTATAAGTTTCAAAAGTGTTCATGATTTGCCATGTCATAAGTTTCCAAAGTTGTGTGCATACATATACTTAGTTGCCTCATTATAGCACTGTTTTTGCTCAAACAGAATGTCTAATTTGCCAATAACATTTTCATAAGCAATTAATAGAACTGGAACACATCGGAAATAGATCATGATCATCATAGCACTGTTTTTATCCTCTTATAAGTATTGTTTTTATCCCCAGCATTACTATTAGTACTTGCCTACAGATTACAAATGTGTTCATATGCAACAGATTTGCAAACAGAATTTGAAAACTGGCAAGAACTATCACTTAGGGTGCACAACACTACTAAATTTGCCCAAATCAAGGGGCTAAAACTTGCCTAAACATCAAACTAAACATGCTTAACATCACATCTTTTCTACACAATGTTTTGCACAACTGCAGCCTTGTACAAATCATGGGGAAAGAGGAGGGGGATCTGGAAGTGAGCTAAATCTGACCTTTTTGCCTTGCTTTTTTTGCCTTTTGCAAGGCAATCAGGAACGAGGCACCTTGATTTGCCTAGAGAAGAAACACTATGGAGCCGCCATTGGAGGGCTGTGAAGGTTTTCTAGATCTGGAAGTGGTGAGGGGAAGGGGCGTACTGTCCTTTTTGGCTTGGGAGAGAAGAAGACGGGGCTGGGGGTTAGGTGAGGAGAAAAGAAGACGCGCAGGGGTGGGGGAGGGATCAGGCGAAGGGGATGACCAGGTGATTTGCCCGCTCGATGGTTGGTTGCGGGAATCGGGAGAAGGGACCAGATGCTTTCCTATCCTGAAAAGGTGGACATAAACTTACTATATTTGGGCTGGCTGCTAGGAAACGCTAGGAAGCACCCGGCTGCTCCCTAAACGCGTCCTTAATCAATTAGAATCCGTGTTAGGGCTAGATATTTTGAACTGGCACATCGAGCAATAATCCTGCCTATTTTCATTTATCTTGCAATGGAGAAATGAACATAACAGGTATGATAATGACAATTGTGCATGCGATGTATGACGGCGTGGTTTACATGGGCTACCACTGTACAAAAATGAGGAACGGTGCCGTGTAAAAAAGCCTATTAAAAAAGAAGAAAAAACACCACCACACCACGCGCACCCCACCTCCATCTCCACCTGCCACGATTCCTCCCAACAGCCCCCACCTCTGTCCTCCTCCGGTGCACCTCCCCACGACCGACCTTCTGCCCTAATGGAGAGCCGCGCCGCCCTACCCCACTTTCTTCTTCCCCTACCACACGCGGCCTTCTTCCCCGCCCGGCTTCTTCACCCGTCGGCACCGCGGCCTCCTCTCCCGCCTGGCTTCTTCCCCACCGGCATGGCGGCCTCCTCTCCTGCCCAGCTTCTTCCCCGTTGGCACGGAGGCCTCCTCCCCCATCCGGCTTCTTCCCTTGCCGGCACAGCGGCCTCCTCCCCGGCGCCGCCGCGCACCCGGTCGTGCGCCACCAGGGGAGCGACCTCCCCTGCTCCCGCGCCCCCGACCTCGCGCGTACTTTCCCTCGCCGCCGCACCGGGTGCAACGCCCGCTCCTCTCCCTCCCTTCCCCAGCCTAGATCCGTATCCCCCGCGGCACGGGCATCAACTTCGCTACCGGCGACCTTCACAAGAGCGATGTCGCCTGTTCCCCTGCCCCCTTCGTTGCCTGCCCCATGGCGTGCGCGTGCGGGCGCCCAATCCCCCACGGTCGCAGCGACCAATCTCCGGAGCGGCGCACCACAGACAGGCCGACGGCGGCGTCCCGCCCCCGCTCCGGCGACCGGCCCTTCCCTCCCTTCCTTCCATGCCACGGGACACACGCGCGCGCACCTGCCATCGCCAGGGCACCAGCTCGCCCCACCCGCTGGCCCTTCCCTTCCTTCCATCTCTCTCCCAATTGCGCCCCTTCTCCTCTGTGCCTCCTCTAGCCACCACCGCATCGGCTGAGCATCCCCGACGCAAGCGTTTCCACCGGCGATCTCCTCCTGCGCGCCTCCCCTTCCTTTTCTCTGCAGGTGTATTTTTGCAAAAAACGAAGCGTTCTCCCAGATTCCAACTTAAAATAGGACTGCCGGTTGATCGTGGGTGTGGTTGGTTTATTTCCAGATTATTGCATACTACCTGCAGCTTTCGGTTTCCTTTTGCTATCGATCAGGACGTCCTATGTGCAGCCTCGGTTCGGGGTTTTTTTTATCGAGCGTGCAACGTCGGTTCGTTTTCCTTTTTTTCTTTTCTATGGAGCTGGACGTATGAACATCAAGAAATCCTCCTTTCCATATTCTAGTCCGATTCATTACATAGATCTATTTTAAATCTCAGCCATCAATCTTTATGTTTAACATAAAATCAATGGATATCGGATGAAGAACTGTGAAAGCTTGCGTCCTTTATTATTAGGTAAAGAAACAAGCTAATACGTGACGGTGCTAAAAGAACAAAAGAGAGCGGCGTAGCTGGAAGTGGAGTGAACCCTGCGACCTCGCGCTGTCTGTCGAACCGAAAGCTGACAGGGGACACGTAGACTTTGACCCCCCAACTTGTTTAGGATGAATTAATAATGGAATATTCAGAGCTCCCAGCGGCATGGGGTGTGAAAGCGGAACTGCTTGTTCATTAGTATATGCATCGAAAGACAAAGCTTCCTTTCACACATGCCTATAGTATGATCTGCCAAATGACTGCTCAGATTTAGACGAACACCACTACTTAGTCGTAAAAGATCAAGGCCTGAAAGAAATGGTCGAACACGAGCCGGCCTGAAAGCAACTGTCGTTCCAATCCAGAAAACCTCTTTTCGAACGCCTCGCGGTACGCCGGTGTCCACAAAAGCAGGGACGCGAAAAGCACGTCTCTTGATCCATCTCGCATATGCGGTAGCTGGTCGTCGACCTGAGAAGACAAGTTCAACTTGCGGAAATTCACAGGGGCATGCAGGTGTGGGAGCACGCACCTGCCAAGTCTTGTCTGGCCATTCGATTGCATCGTGATTTGCGAAGTAGTTGGATCCCACTTGAAAGCATAGTAAGTTTTAAGTTTCAGACATTGAAACTTAAGACTTTTCATCTAAAACTTGCGATTTTCTCGCTCGGCTTTTACCATGTTTCATAGATAAAAATTTAAGAAATATCTTTGTCGGTTGTAGGCACAAAATCATGATTTTATCTGCCGCTCGTACTAAGTTTGAACAGTTGAAACTAAAAATTTATTCAAAATTCGTTAAAACATATTCAAAATGGATCTTATTCAAAATTCGTTAAAACTAAAATTTTGGTCTGTTGCAATTTCTTTAGGAATGAAATAGAGATACATCATTTGCTTGAGCAGTATTTTTCGTCCAAATGCCCCAAGCAATAGGTTTTTTTAGCATGGTCATTATTTTACATCATCTGTCGGAAGAAGTTCGTGTGTGGTTTGAAAACAAATAGTATTCCAAACGCTCTGAGTTGTGGTTTGCCTCTGCTTCGAAATGTTCTGCGGCCGTGTCTGAACGTTGGAACGAGAGATTGCCAAGGAAAAAGATTCTAGAGCCGAGTTTAGAATTGTGTATCACCAATGTTCCGATATCATCTGACCTGTTGAATGACCAAACGAGTCGGCTCATATATGTTATACTCAGGAAAATTGTCGCAGAAAAACATTGCCCGGGAAAATTAATAAGCTAAAGAAGAGGGAGTGGCGTCACGGGGAAATAGGCAAATTCTGAAGCACGTGCTCTGGCTTTGGCAGCGGCTACACCGACTACAGGTCGCCATGCTTACCGACGAATATTGATTCGTATATTAAACAACATCCTTTCAAAATTGCGAACGAAATAGGAGATGAATTAATCATCCAAAGATGGATCACGAAGTTGTCATCATCCAGCAGCATGATCTTCTGCTCGCTCGCCCCTTGTCCTACCTACTCCGGTAGACGTGACGACACATTTTCACCCGCAGGTCTCGCGAGGACTGCCCGGAAGTTCTACGACTGCGCAGCCGTCCAAGAAGAATCAGAAAAAGAAGCCGCCGACGACAACGACGCGGCCGCGTCCGGGAAGTTGAGTCTGGCGCGGTGGCCACGGAACTCGAGCGCCGCGAGATCGTAGGCGCGGGCGGCATCCACGGCGGTGTCGAACGTGCCGAGCCACTTGCGCACGGCGCGGTGCGGGTCGCGGATCGCCGCCGCCCACTTCCCCCACGACCGCTGCCTCACGCCCCTGAACTTGCTCTGGCTCCTCCTCCGCGTGATCTTCCCCACGCCGCCGTCCTTTACGAAGCTCGCGGCGGAGCACTCTTCGCCCTCGCTGCTCGAGCCGGCCGTCGCCGCCGCAGCGACGAACATGCAGCCGATGCACCCGTCCACGCCGCAGCTGGCGCACGAAGGAACTGCAGCAGCAAAGTGGGGCGTGGACGACTGCTCGAGGTGCAGCGTGGGGACGACGGCGTCTCCGTTTACGACGGAGATGAGGGCGCGGAGGAAGAGGGAGTCCTCCAGCTCGGAGTTCGGGAGATGGAAGCCGCTGCCGCCGCGCTCCAGCCTGGGTGCCATGACGGGTGTCGCAAGAAAGTTTTGCGTCTCCTCGGAGAACGATGACGGAGATGAGGGCGCTGTGTCTGGGTTGAGTTCTGGTGCTCCGGTGTTTGACGTTGTTTGGTGCGGTACCTTTTATAGGAGTAGCTAGGACGTGCATGTCCACGCGCATCACGTTCTTATAGTGGGAACAGGCGAGTGAGTGAGAAAAGAATTTTTGTTCAAAAGGACCACATACGCTGTCATATTGGCAGAAAGGACCACTCGCAGACCATATTGACAAAAAAGATCACGTACGCCGTGACGGCAGGTCTGGCAGCCAACACGTGGCACCTGCCGCCACAGGTGGAGGCGGCAGGTCAGCCACAGCCTCAGGCGGCAGCTCGGCTTCAACAGATTTCCGTCCGACGCAGCGACTCGGAACGGGATAGGAAGAGGTGGCGGGCAGCTCCTACAGCGCGACAGCCCGTGCAGCAGCACGATGCGACGGCCCCACGCGAAGCAGTCAAAAGCAACTCGGCCGCTTCCAAGTTTGTGCGCCGCTGCTTGCACCCGATCCAGTACTGCCTTGCTCTTCCATTCTCGCTCCCCAAGTCTGAGGTAAATTCGGAGCATGTTGGTTCCTTCGTTGCAAAGTTTTTCCACACACATACTAGTATTTACTGTATTTGTTTCTGCTGTAGCACGTGGATTGATCAGGACTAGGGTCAAAACTTGGATAGAAAAGTAGGAATTAGCGCCACTGTACTACAGCAGCAAAAAGGAGCTGCCGCCATAGGGATAGGCGGCAGGACCCGCCACCTCTTCCCGTTCCGTCGCCAGTAGCTGCATGGGCCGAAAACCTGTTGCAGCTGAGCTGCCGCCTGAGGTTGTGGCGGCAGGTCTGGCCGCCGCTGGGCAGGTGTCACGTGTCGGCTGCCGGACGTGCCGCCACGATGTACATGGTCTTTTTTGTCAATACAGTTTGGAAGGGGTCTTTTTTGTCAATACAAAAGCGTGTGTGGTGCTTTTTGACAAAATGAGAAAATGCCTTGCATGGGTTGATTAGGCACTGCTGACGGCTGGTTATGACGATATTTGAGCTGTTCACATAACATGTTTTAAAATAGATAGATTTTACCTACGTAGTATCAAATTGTACACTACTGGTAACATTAGACTTTTGGCTAATCTTCTAAAGCCAAATTGTATACATTAGTACATACCAATATTTTTTTGTGCACCTTCTGAAATCCAATTGTATACTGCTATTTACCAGCAAATAAAAAACAAATTTTATACTTGTACTACATTTTTTGACGCCATTTTATCCGGGGAATTTATCTTTCGAGGTGCATTTTACTATATTTACGTCCTAAGAACCTCGATTTCGTCAGATTTTCAAATTACTGGGTGAGAACGCTATGGGCAACTAGTGTGCCCTTAAACAATGCCGATCGTTGTCTGTCGTTTTGTTGGTGGAGCAATTTGCCAATCCTCATCGAGATGACCTGGAGCGGCGAGTTGTTGTACCACGCGCCGGCTTGGGGCGGCAACTGGCTCCGTCGGGCTAGACGAGGGAGGTGGAGCTGTGAGCTGCCTCGCTCGTATCCGGTGAGCTTGGCGGGCAACCCTGCCGGCTTGTATGCCGGAGAACTGGTCTTCGGAGGGCATCAGAAGAGTGGTGAAGGAGGAGATAGGGAAGCGGTGGAGGGGTGCGATTCTTGCCCGACGTTTGGCATCCTTTAAATAGAGGGCAAACAGGAGGTGCTCGGCCGGCATTGCGTGTAATGCCAGCCCGCTCATGAACGGATGTGTGGCCGGAGTAGGTTTCTCGGATTCCACGCGGAGTTTAATGGAGGCGTATGAATGTGGCGAGGAGGCGTGTCCAGTCGGGTGTGCAACGAGCGGTGCCCCCGGCCGGTGCGGCGCTTCAATGGCGCATGTAGTGAGAGGGCACACTAAAAAATGGCTATAGATGATATGAACACTAATGGCGCACTAGACATGTGGTGCGCCACTGCTATATAGCAATGGCGCACCAGATATGGGTGCGCCATTAGTGGCCATATTACTAATGGCGCACCTAGTGTGTGATGCGCCATTAGTAGTTTTGTCCTGGACCCACACCCCTCCCCAGACTTAGCAGTGGCGCACCAGGGGGAAAGTGCGCCATTACTAGTTTTAACTAGTAATGACGCACCAATAAGAGATGCGCCATTGCTATCTATACGTATGGCGCACTCCCTACCCGTGCGCCATTGCTATCACCCCTTATCCCCTCCCTCTAGTCACGTTCTCTCCTCCCTTCCTCCCCGACACGCCCACCCACATCTCCTCGGGCTCGACCCAACACTGCCGCCGATCTCCTCTTCCGCATCACCTCTCCGGCCTCCTCTCCCCATCCACGCCACGGGCGACCTCCCTATCCTCTCCTATGTTCCGCCTGGTCGGGCCAAGACCCTAGTCCGATGCCATGGCGACCATCGCAGCAGGAGGAGCCCGGTCATGGCGGCCTCCTCTCCTGCTGCCGCACCTCACCTTCTCTTGTCTTCTCTCCTCTTCTCTCCCGAGAGGAGAGGAGGGAGGAAGGGAAGGCCTTCTCCGGCGAGCTTCCAGGGAGGTGAGGAGCGCCCAGATCCAGATCCACGGTGCATCGTCCCGTCGTTGACCTGAGCCGCGACCATCCATGCAGGGCCGAAGCCGGGGCGGAGATGCCGAAACCCTAGCCTGGCCTAGCCATGGAGGTCTGACGCCTCAACCTCCGGCGATAGGCAGCGGCTGCGAGCCATCTCCGCGACGGATCTCCGACCCCGACCATGGTGCGTGCGGCTACAGACCATCTCCTTCATCTCCTCCCGTCCCCTCATTGGTTCGTTTTACGTGCAGGCAGTGTGCTGCCCGGACGAGCTGCTGCCTGCCGCAGTGCATGATTTATGGCTGCTCCCTCCTCCTCCGCCTCTGCAGTGGACATGGTGAGCACATCTTATCTAGCTTGTCAATTTGATTGATTGCAATTCTTCTTTCTGGTGGTGTTGATTGACATTGTGTAGTGTTGGGAAACGCAGTAATTTCAAAAATTTCCTACGATCACGCAAGACCATGGTGATGGCATAGCAACGAGAGGGGAGAGTGTCTGTCCACGCACTCGTGACCGAAAGCGGAAGCGTTATAACAACGCGGTTGATGTAGTCGTCGTCTTCACGATCCGACCGATCCAAGCACCGAACGTCGGCACCTCCGAGTTACGCACATCGTTCACTCGATGACGATCCCGGACTCCGATCCAAAGCAAAGTGTCGGGGATGAGTTCCACAAGACGACGGCGTGGTGACGATGATGATGCTCCACCGACGCAGGGCTTCGCCTAAGCTCATGACGATATGACTTCTCGGCGCGAGGGCTTCGCCTAAGCTCTCTGACGATATGACCAAGTGGAATATGGTGGAAGGGGCACCGCACACGGCTAAGGAAAGATCCAGAGATCAACTTGTGTGTCTTGGGGTGCTCCCTGCCCCCCTCAGATATAAAGGAGCCAAGGGGAGGTGGCGGCCCAAGGGGAGGCGCGCAAGGAGTCCTACTCCCTCCGAGTAGGACTCCCTCCAATCCTAGTTGGATTAGGATTCCCGGAGGGGAAAGAGAGAGAGGGGGCCGGCCCACCTTTCCTAGTCCTAATAGGACTAGGGGAAGAAGCCTTGCCACCTAGGGCTGGCCTCTCTCCTTTCCACTAAGGCCCACTATGGCCCATGTAGTTCCCGGGGGTTCCGGTAACCTCCCGGTACTCAAAATTCCGATTTCACTCGGAACCCTTCCAAGTCCAAACATAGGCTTCCAATATATCAATCTTTATGTCTCGACCATTTCGAGACTCCTCGTCATGTCCGTGATCACATCCGGACTCCGAAAAACTTCGTGCATCAATACTTATAAACTCATAATGAACTGTCATCGAAGCGTTAAGCGTGCGGACCCTACGGGTTCGAGAACTATGTAGACATGACCTAGAACCATTCTCGGTCAATAACCAATAGCGGAACCTGGATGCCCATATTGGTTCCTACATATTCTACGAAGATCTTTATCGGTCAAACCGCATAACGACATACGTTGTTCCCTTTGTCATCGGTATGTTACTTACCCGAGATTCGATCGTCGGTATCCAATACCTAGTTCAATCTCGTTACCGGTAAGTCTCTTTACTCGTTCCGTAATACATCATCTCACAACTAACTCATTAGTTGTAATGCTTGCAAGGCTTAAGTGATGTGCATTACCGAGAAGGCCTGGAGATACCTCTCCGACAATCGGAGTGACAAAACCTAATCTCGAAATACGCTAACCCAACAAGTACCTTTGGAGACACCTGTAGTACTCCTTTATAATCACCCAGTTACGTTGTGACGTTTGGTAGCACCCAAAGTGTTCCTCCGTAAACGGAGTTGCATAATCTCATAGTTACAGGAACATGTATGGGTCATGAAGAAAGCATTAACATACTAAACGATCAAGTGTTAAGCTAACGGAATGGGTCATGTCAATCAGATCATTCTACTAATGAAGTGACCTTGTTAATCAAATAACAACTCCTTGTTCATGGTTAGGAAACATAACCATCTTTGATTAACAAGCTAGTCAAGTAGAGGCATACTAGTGACATACTGTTTGTCTATGTATTCACACATGTATTATGTTTCCGGTTAATACAATTCTAGCATGAATAATAAACATTTATCATGATATAAGGAAATAAATAATAACTTTATTATTGCCTCTAGGGCATATTTCCTTGATCTCCCACTTGCACTAGAGTCAATAATCTAGATTACAAAGTAATGATCCTAACACCCATGGAGTCTTGGTGCTGATCATGTTTTGCTCGTGGAAGAGGCTTAGTTAACGGGTCTGCAACATTCAGATCCGTATGTATTTTGCAAATCTCTATGTCTCCCACTTGGACTTGGTCCCGAATGGAATTGAAGCGTCTCTTGATGTGCTTGGTCCTCTTGTGAAATCTGGATTCCTTTGCCAAGGCAATTGCACAAGTATTGTCACAGAAGATCTTCATCGGTCCCGATGCACTAGGTATAACACCTAGATCGGAAATGAACTCTTTCATCCAGACTCCTTCATTTGCTGCTTCCGAAGCAGCTATGTACTCCGCTTCACATGTAGATCCCGCCACGGCGCTTTGTTTAGAACTGCACCAACCGACAGCTCCACCGTTTAATAAAAACACGTATCCGGTTTGCGATTTAGAATCGTCCGGATCGATGTCAAAGCTTCGTCGACGTAACCATTTACGACTAGCTCTTTGTCACCTCCATATACGAGAAACATATCCTTAGTCCTTTTCAGGTATTTCGGGATGTTCTTGATCGCTGTCCGATGATCCATTCCTGGATTACTTTGGTACCTTCCTGCCAAGCTTATAGCTAAGCATACGTCAGTGTCTGGTACACAGCATTGCATACATGATAGAGCCTATGGCTGAAGCATAGGAACATCTTTCATTTTCTCTCTATCTTCTTCTGCTGTGGTCGGGCATTGAGTCTTACTCAATCTTACACCTTGTAACACAGGCAAAAACCTTTCTTTGCACGATCCATTTTGAACTTTTTCAAAATTTTATCAAGGTATGTGCTTTGTGAAAGTCCAATTAAGCGTCTTGATCTATCTCTATAGATCTTGATGCCCAATATGTAAGCAGCTTCACCGAGGTCTTTCATTGAAAAACTTTTATTCAAGTATCCTTTTATGCCATCCAGAAATTCTATATCATTTCCAATTAATAATATGTCGTCCACATATAATATCATAAATGCTACAGAGCTCCCACTCACTTTCTTGTAAATACAGGCTTCTCCAAAAGTCTGTATAAACCCATATGCTTTGATCACACTATCAAAGCGTTTATTCCAACTCCGAGAGGCTTGCACCGGACCATAAATTGATCGTTGGAGCTTGCACACTTTGTTAGCACCTTTTGGATCGACAAAACCTTCTGGTTGCATCATATACAACTCTTCTTCTAGAAATCCATTCAAGAATGCGGTTTTTACATCCATTTGCCAAATTTCATAATCATAAAATGCGGCAATTGCTAACATGATTCGGACAGACTTAAGCATCGCTACGGGTGAGAAAGTCTCATCGTAGTCAACCCCTTGAACTTGTCGAAAACCTTTCGCAACAAGTCGAGCTTTGTAGACGGTTACATTACCATCGGCGTCGGTCTTCTTCTTAAAGATCCATTTATTTTCAATGGCTTGCCGATCATCGAACCAAGTCAACCAAAGTCCATACTTTGTTCTCATACATGGATCCCATCTCAGATTTCATGGCTTCCAGCCATTTTGCGAATCTGGGCTCACCATCGCTTCTTCATAGTTTGTAGGCTCGCCATGGTCAAGTAACATGACTTCCGAATAGGATTACCGTACCACTGCAGTGCGTATTTTACTCTGGTTGACCCTCGAGGTTCAGTAGTAACTTGATCTGAAACTTCATGATCATCATCATTAGTTTCCTCACTAATTGGTGTAGTTGTCCACAGGAACCATTTCTTGTGATGAACTACTTTCCAATAAGGGAGCAGATACAGATTATCTCATCAAGTTCTACTTTCCTCCCACTCACTTCTTTCGAGAGAAATTCTTTCTCTAGAAAGGATCCAAATTTAGCAACGAAAATCTTGCCTTCAGATCTGTGATAGAAGGTGTACCAACAGATCTCCTTTGGGTATCCTATGAAGACACATTTTTCCGATTTGGGTTCGAGCTTATCTGGTTGAATTTTCTTTACATAAGCATCGCAGCCCCAAACTTTAAGAAAGCGACAACTTTGGTTTCTTGCCAAACCACAGTTCATAAGGCGTCGTCTCAACGGATTTTGACGGTGTCCTATTCAACGTGAATGCGGCCGTCTCTAAAGCATAACCCCAAAGCGATAGCGGTAAATCGGAAATCGACATCATAGATCGCACCATATCTAGTAAAGTCACGATTCTGACGTTCGGACACACCATTTCTCTGTGGTGTTCCGGTGGCGTGAGTTGTGAAACTATTCCACATTGTTTCAAATGTAAACCAAACTCGTAACTCAAATATTCTCCTCCACGATCAGATCGTAGAAACTTTATTTTCTTGTTACGATGATTTTCCACTTCACTCTGAAATTCTTTGAACTTTTCAAATGTTTCAGATTTGTGTTTCATTAAGTAGATATACCCATATCTGCTCAAATCATCTGTGAAGGTGAGAAAATAACGATACCGCCGCGTGCTTCAACATTCATTGGACCACAAACATCGGTATGTATGATTTCCAACAAATCAGTTGCACGCTCCATAGTTCCGGAGAACGGCGTTTTGTCATCTTGCCCATGAGGCACGGTTACATAAGTACCAAGTGATTCATAATCAAGTGATTCCGAAGCCCATCAAGATGGAGTTTCTTCATGCGTTTTACACCGATATGACCTAAACGGCGGTGCCACAAATAAGTTGCACTATCATTATCAACTCTGCATCTTTTGGTTTCAACATTATGAATATGTGTATCACTACATCGAGATTCAGCAAGAATAGACCATTCTTCAAGGGTGCATGACCATAAAAGATATTACTCATATAAATAGAACAACCATTATTCTCTGATTTAAATGAATAACCGTCTCGCATTAAACAAGATCCAGATATA
The DNA here is from genome assembly GCA_021605145.1 of Aegilops bicornis. Classification (NCBI taxonomy): domain Eukaryota; kingdom Viridiplantae; phylum Streptophyta; class Magnoliopsida; order Poales; family Poaceae; genus Aegilops; species Aegilops bicornis. Next base: position 600,939,974 of record CM038674.1, on the reverse strand, counting down.
ATGTTCATGCTCAACGCGGCACCAAATAACAATTATTTAGGTCTAAAACTAATCCGAAGGTAGATGTAGAGGTAGCGTGCCGATCGCGATCACATCGACTTTGGAACCATTTCCAACGCGCATCGTCACCTCGTCCTTAGCCAATCTTCGCTTAATCCGTAGTTCCTGTTTCGAGTTGCAAATATTAGCAACAGAACCAGATCAAATACCAGTACTCATGCGAGTATTAGTAAGGTACACATCAATAACATGTATATCATATATACCTTTGTTCACCTTGCCATCCTTTTGTCCGCCAAATACTTGGGGCAATTCCGCTTCCAAAGGTCCGGTCTGCCTTGCGGTAAAAACACTCGATTTCAGGCTTAGGTCCAGACTTGGGTTTCTTCTCTTGATCGAGAACTTTCTTGCTGTTCTTTTGAAGTTTCCTTCTTCTTCCCTTTGCCCTTTTCTTGAAACTAGTGGTCTTGTTGATCATCAACACTTGATGCTCTTTCTTGATTTCTACCTCCGCAGCTTTTAGCATCGCGAAGAGCTCAGGAATTGTCTTAGTCATCCCTTGCATATTATAGTTCATCACGAAGCTCTTGTAGCTTGGTGGCGATGATTGGAGAATTCTGTCAATGACACTATCATCCGGAAGATTAACTCCCAGCTGAATTAAGTGATTGTTATACCCGGACATTACGAGTATGTGCTCACCTTGTGAACTATTCTCCTCCATCTTGCAGCTATAGAATTTGTTGGAGACTTCATATCTCTCAATCCGGGCATTTGCTTGAAATATTAACTTCAACTCCTGGAACATCTCATATGTTCCATGACGTTCAAAACGTCGTTGAAGACCCGGTTCTAAGCCGTAAAGCATGGCACACTGAACTATAGAGTAGTCATCAGCTCTGCTTTGCGACGTTCATAACTTCCGCTCAAGATCTGCGCAGCAGTTCGCTACCCAGCCGGTGCTTCCAGACGTAATTTTTACGTGCAGCAATGAGGATAATCCTCAAGTTACGGACCCAGTCCGTAATTGCTGCCATCATCTTTCAACTTTGCTTTCTCAAGGAACGCATTAAAATTCAACGGAACAACAAGACGAGCCATCTATCTACATCAAACATAGACAAGCAAAATACTATCAGTGTACTAAGTTCATGATAAATTTAAGTTTGATTAATCATATTAAAACCTCCCACTTAGACAGACATCTCTCTAGTCATCTAAGTGATCACGTGATCCAAATCAACTAAACCATGTCCGATCATCACGTGAGATGGAGCAGTTTCAATGGTGAACATCACTATGTTGATCATATCTACTATATGATTCACGCTCGACCTTTCGGTCTCTCCGAGGCCATATCTGTTATATGCTAGGCTCGTCAAGTTTAACCTGAGTATTCTGCGTGTGCAACTGTTTTGCACCCGTTGTATTTGAACGTAGAGCCTATCACACCCGATCATCACGTGGTGTCTCAAAGACGAAGAACTTTCATAGCGGTGCATACTCAGGAGAACACTTCTTGATAATTTTAGTGAGAGATCATCTTATAATGCTACCGTCAATCAAAGCAAGATAAGATGCATAAAGGATAAACATCACATGCAATCAATATAAGTGATATGATATGGTCATCATCATCTTGTGCTTGTGATCTCCATCGCCAAGCTTACCGTCATGATCACCATCGCCACCGGGCGCGACACCTTGATCTCCATCGTAGCATCGTTGTCGTCTCGCCAATTTTATGCTTCCACGACTATCACTACCGCTTAGTAATAAAGTAAAGCATTACATCGCGATTGCATTGCATACAATAAAGCGACAACCATATGGCTCCTGCCATTGCCGATAACTCGGTTACAAAACATGATCATCTCATACAATAAAATATAGCATCACGTCTTGACCATATCACATCACAACATGCCTGCAAAAACAAGTTAGACGTCCTCTACTTTGTTGTTGCAAGTTTTACGTGGCTGCTACGGGCTGAGCAAGAACCGTTCTTACCTCGCATCAAAACCACAACGATAGTTTGTCAAATAGACTCCGTTTAACCTTCTCAAGGACCGGGCGTATGCCACTCAGTTCAACTAAAGTTGGAGAGACAGTCTTCCGCAAGCCATCTATGTGCAAAGCACGCCGAGGAACCGGTCTCGCGTAAGCGTCACGCGTAAGGTTGGTCCGGATCGTCTCGTCCAACAATACCGCTGAACCAAAGTATGACATGCGGTAGGCAAGATGACTTGTATCGTCCACAACTCACTTGTGTTCTACTCGTGCATATGACATCAACGCATAAAACCAGGCTCGGATGCCACTGTTGGGAAACGCAGTAATTTCAAAAATTTCCTACGATCACGCAAGACCATGGTGATGGCATAGCAACGAGAGGGGAGAGTGTCTGTCCACGTACCCTCGTAGACCGAAAGCGGAAGCGTTATAACAACGCGGTTGATGTAGTAAATGCGTCTTCACGATCCGACCGATCCAAGCACCGAGCGTCTGGCACCTCCGAGTTCTGCACACGTTCAGCTCGATGGCGATCCCGGACTCGATCCAAAGCAAAGTGTCGGGGATGAGTTCCGTCAAGACGACGGCGTGGCAGGCGATGATGATGCTCCACCGACGCAGGGCTTCGCCTAAGCTCCGCGACGATATGACTTCTCCGGCGCAGGCTTCGCCTAAGCTCTCTGACGATATGACCGAAGTGGAATATGGTGGAAGGGGCACCGCACACGGCTAAGGAAAGATCCGTAGATCAACTTGTGTGTCTTGGGGTGCTCCTGCCTCAGATATAAAGGAGCCAAGGGGAGGTGGCCGGCCCAAGGGGAGGCGCGCAAGGAGTCCTACTCCTCCGGGAGTAGGACTCCCTCCAATCCTAGTTGGATTAGGATTCCTGAGGGAGGAAAGAGAGAGAGGGGCGGCCCACCTTTCCTAGTCCTAATAGGACTAGGGGAAGAGGGGGGCCGACCACCTAGGGCTGGCCCTCTCTCCTTTCCACTAAGGCCCACTATGGCCCATGTAGTTCCCGGGGTTCCGGTAACCTCCCGTACTCGATAAATTTCGATTTCACTCGGAACCCTTCCAAGTCCAAACATAGGCTTCCAATATATCAATCTTTATGTCTCGACCATTTCGAGACTCCTCGTCATGTCCGTGATCACATCCGGGACTCCGAACAAACTTCGTGCATCAATACTTATAAACTCATAATGAACTGTCATCGAAGCGTTAGCGTGCGGACCCTACGGGTTCGAGAACTATGTAGACATGACCTAGAACCATTCTCGGTCAATAACCAATAGCGGAACCTGGATGCCCATATTGGTTCCTACATATTCTACGAAGATCTTTATCGGTCAAACCGCATAACGACATAACGTTGTTCCCTTTGTCATCGGTATGTTACTTACCCGAGATTCGATCGTCGGTATCCAATACCTAGTTCAATCTCGTTAGGTAAGTCTCTTTACTCGTTCCGTAATACATCATCTCACAACTAACTCATTAGTTGTAATGCTTGCAAGGCTTAAGTGATGTGCATTACCGAGAAGGCACAGAGATACCTCTCCCACAATCGGAGTGACAAAACCTAATCTCGAAATCGCCAACCCAACAACGTACTTTGGAGACACCTGTAGTACTCCTTTATAATCACCCAGTTACGTTGTGACGTTTGGTAGCACCCAAAGTGTTCCTCCGTAAACGGAGTTGCATAATCTCATAGTTACAGGAACATGTATGGGTCATGAAGAAAGCATTAACATACTAAGCGATCAAGTGTTAAGCTAACGGAATGGGTCATGTCAATCAGATCATTCTACTAATGAAGTGACCTTGTTAATCAAATAACAACTCCTTGTTCATGGTTAGGAAACATAACCATCTTTGATTAACAAGCTAGTCAAGTAGAGGCATACTAGTGACATCTTGTTTGTCTATGTATTCACACATGTATTATGTTTCCGGTTAATACAATTCTAGCATGAATAATAAACATTTATCATGATATAAGGAAATAAATAATAACTTTATTATTGCCTCTAGGGCATATTTCCTTCATGTAGTTCAGTTCAATTTCAATCTGAATGCACCTCTCGGTCTCTTCCTCCTCTCTTGTGCTTTTGCATCTCCATGCCCAGATTCGGGCTTAATTAATTCCGTTGCCTGTTGTTTATGGACGGATTGTTAGGTTAGATTGCTCACTATATCCATCTCATCATGTCTCTGAATGAATAAATGAATGAATGAATGAGCACTTTAATTGATGCTTGCTGGTTGGATGGATGGATGTCGTACATGCCATGCTTTTGGGTTAATTTGTCCGTCAAATTGATCCATTGGCCCGCTTGGTTCAATTTATCGATGCCACAAGTGGCGTCATTTTTATTCTATATGGACTGCCATTATAATGTATGCGTACATGCCATCGAACATTCAGTCTTTACTTGTGTGTAAGACCGACTTTCTTCTCGTTGTCAACACAACTCGACGCAAGACCGGTGCCTTGGTCGCTTGCTGCAGTGTGGTGCAGCCGAGATGGGCCAACGACCATGCCGTGTCTGAGGGCAAACTCCCCTCTGATAAGGCGGCTCCTAGCTCGGGTAAGAAGCAGCACCCCATGGTCGTTTTAGTTTTCAGAGAGCCCTTTTTGTGTGTCACCGATGATGCCTTCATTCTCTTGTCCATTGAGGATCCTCAACGAGGCAAGAACAAGTTCCACCGCCGGTCTGAAACTTCGTCCCAACTGGGCAAGGGTTTCTCTCACTACCTTCTAATTAAGTGAGTAGTCAACATCTTCGTGGCCCTTTACTCTGCTTTCTTTCTACTTCAAGCAAGGAGATGATTTATATGCATCTAAACAAGTAGTTGTCGCTGCACTGCTATAACAATCAATGTACATGCATAGCTCTAAGCTCTAGCCTAGTGCGCTTCTGCCTCTGTTTGTCAACATGCTGAATATATGAACCCAGAAAATTTTAGAACTTCTCTGTAAAAATTGGTTGCTAGCTCTGTATCTCAGCCCCTTCTCATTTGTTTGTTTGATTTGGATGGAGTAGGAGTCATCCATGGACGACATCGACGATGAGGTCTTGGTCTTGTATGATGCGTGTGTGGACAGTGTTGGTCTATTCATACGCTAGGGTGTGGCCTGATGAGGTCTTGGTCTAGTATGATGCGTGTGTGGACAGTGTTGGTCACTTACTAGCTATGGTTCTTTTCTTCTTTGGACAGTGTTATTTCAATTTGTACCCCATCTAAGCCGCTCACTGTTTTCGTTACCTAATTCTCTTGGATGCGAGAAAAATGTGTAAGCTTTATATGCCAAAAGGTTATGCATTTACTCATGAAGCATTTCTGCAAATGGAAGATTTTGGTGTCCATGATTAGTGACGATCCTCAAGTAGGATGAATCTTTAGTTTTGATGTGTCTCAGATTTACTTTTGTTAAGTTGTGATGATATAGTGCTTAATCTGAGCATGTTCCACGTAATGCAATGGAATGTTCCAAGGGCTGGGCGCTGATGCAAGGCCCATCTTTATCTTTGCTCTTGCGCATGATGGATGGTTAAGGACTAGTTAAGTAGGTCATCTTGCGACCAAATGAATGGTCTTCCAGTTTGGTATCTCTAAATGATGATTACATATTAGCACGTTCTTCAGTTTGGGATATACATTTATGTGTAATAGTGAATTATGTCTTGGAAGGCATGTTACTTATTTCCTGTTGATTCATTGGACATCGCATGACAATCTCTAAGAAGGTTGTCCATTTACTGATCAATCATTTCTTGCACGATTTTGTTGTCGATGATTAGTGTTGAACCTCATATGTCCTCTGCAATTCATTTCCATTATAATCTTACTCATACAATATTCACACCATGTAATTCTGGAAAAGACAGTATTGACATGTTATAAAAAATGACAGTATTGACATGTTATAAATAGTTTGTTTGTATTTTTGTTTATTTTGTTACATTTTGCAAGGATAAAGTGAAGAAAAAGAAGAAAAGATTACTAGAAGATTAGTTTTAGGATTTTCTTTTATTTCCTTGCAATTTTCCTTTTATTGGATACTTGTAAAGACATTGTAATATTCTTACTATAATAAAAAATATGATTCTATTTCATTTTTTATTTTTAAATTATTTTCCTTATAGGTTGTTTTCTGTAAAATTGGATATTTTTTTTGTTTTCCAAATACATTACTAGTGGCACATTTAAGCCCTTATTAGAGGCGCACCTTCCTTTATTACTAGTGGCGCACCTATAAGGTTATTAGTGGCGCACCTGGAGGGAATATCAGTGGAGCACCGAATGGTATACTAATGACGCACCACATGGTGCGCCTTTAGTATCTGGTATACTAATGGCGCACCTGTGGTGCGCCATTAGTATATAATACTAGTGATGTGGTACTAGTGGCGCACCAGTAGTGCGCCATTAGTAGGCAAAACTGGTGCGCCACTAGTAGGCCTTTTCCTAGTAGTGGCATGTCCGCCCTAAGCCGCCTTCAATGCGGAGCGGCGCGCTCTACAGCGGCATGAATGCGGGCTGCTGGCGCCGGACGGCATGCGCGCGCGAGTGGAAGGAGTGGAGTTGGTGGTGGGCCAGAGCGGTCAGAAATGGGCTTGGGATCGGTCCGAACTCCCGCAAACCTTTTCCACTTTTATCTTCGGTTTGCGGGAGAAATCACGTTCGGACCGCCCCGGGAACCGATACAAGTCGGCGTTGGACGGCTTCCACGGTGCGGGCAGCGTGAGCCGGATCGTTACGAGAGGTTTGAGGGTTGGCACTGAAGATGCCCTTATACGGTGCGTTGATCAATTATTTCTTATTTTAAAATGCTCCAATAAATCTGTTCATTTTCGCAATTGCAACGTTTCGTGTCGTGCACTTTAGCAACAAATAACAATAGCATCTCCAACGCCGTCAATATAGTGTGTGGCAAAGCTGTATGGCGTCGCGCTCTCAGTGGGAGTGAACAGTAACAAAGGCGTGCTACGAGACTTTGACCAGCTTCACAAATGATGCATTAGGAAAAGTCAGCGCTCCTTCCGTCACCCGGGTGTGAAAAGCGAACCAACACAGGAATGGGTGCGTCGGCGTACATCGTCCTTTGCAAAAGTCAACGGCGGCCGATCAGGTTGGCCCATCCTCGCAAGTCGTGAGTGTGTTGGGTTTTAGGCTTTCAGGCCTGCTCGTGTTCAACGTTTTTTTTTTAAAAGCCGTCAGAGAGCTACCTCCAAAACAAAAAAACTAACTAGCGGTACACCTGCAAGGACCTCCCAACGGGCGAAGGGGGGCTCGTCGCGTGCCCATCCACAGTCACAAGTCGCGCGCTGGGCGTACCCGCGAGAACAAAGTTTTTTTTTGCATGTGTTTTTGTCTTTTTTCTGCTTTTCGTATTTCGTTTGTTTTTACCTATGTTTTTTAAGAAGCAGAGGAAGTATAATTTTGTCTTGTTTTCGTTTTAGAAATTGATGTATCACAAACGGCTATCCCAGACGCAGGAGCCGAATGTTAAAGTTCACAAAAAAAATAAAAAGGGGGTGTGCCGAGTCGAATCTTGACCTCAGGCTACAAAGCACCATTGATAGCCACTTGAGCGGGCAACTCTGGCCAGTTAAAATGCAGTGTTAATGTTTAAGTACTGGCTACAGTGGGACATCCCTCCCACCCACCCCCCGGCCCCCAAATGGCATTTCTTGGAAAAATAGTGAACAAATTTTCTTAAAAATGCGAATAATGTTTGAAAGTGTGATTTTTTTCCAAAATTCGAACAAAACCTTTAAAAAAGGATAAATTTTGAAAAAGTAAACAAAAATAGGAAAACATGAACAATTTTTTATATGCACTGAATTTTTTAATATATATATTTAAAAGTTTTGTAATATACTCTGAACAAGTTTTAAAAACACAATGAACATTTTTTGTATACACACTGTACAATTTTTAAATACACATCGAACATTTTTGTGATATACGCCAAACAATTCTCAAATACAAAATGAACATCTTTTTAAGATACCCTGAACATGTTATTAATATACAGTGAACATTTTCTTTAACATATGATGAACATATTTTTAATACATGGTCAACTTTTTATACAATATACAAAAAATAGAAGAAAAAGAAAGAAATAAACTGAAAACCAATTAAACCGGAAGAAAATACCATAAGAAAAACCTAAGAAAAGAAAAATAAAAAAATAAGTGAATAAAAGCAAAAATTGAAGGAAAAAAGAAAAAATAAAATAAAAAGGAAAAACCTTAATTAATCCCCCCCCAAATTATATTTTAAATTTTAAATTTAGGTAAATAAAAAAGCAAGGTGCGTTTCTCCGATTCTTTGATCCGTTTCACCTATGTAATTATTTTTTAATTTTTCTCTACTATTCAAGGTGATACTATTAAAATTTTGAGGCATTTCAAGGTGACAGTATAATAGAACTGCAAAGGGTACACTGGGCCAGATACATAGCACTGTGCAGGCCTAGTAGGGATTCTGGGCCATGGGCCGTGTCGATGTGCGCGTGCTAGAATTAAAGCATATATAGATTAAAAAGTTTTTCCTTCTCGCCCTAGCGAGTTAGGGTTGTTCTTCTCCCGGAGGCGATCTTACCGCCGCCGTCGAGCTTTTCTCCTCCCCTCCCCTATCTCCGCTCCAGGGTCCAACTCGGGCTGATCACGGGGCGATTGAAAGGTCGCTGCCCGGCCTTGGTCTGGTTCCCCGAGGTGTAGACAGGGAGTTAGGGACCGTTCGCAGTGCCCGAAAGATCTATCTCAGGCTAGGGTTTTCAAGATCATGGCGGAGGACGGCGCGTCGGCGGCTGCAACGCCGGGCGCGGGCTCCTCTGGAGACCTGGAGAAGATGATGCAGAGCTCGGTCTTCGTGAGGAAGACCTTGACGATGTCGTCTATGATGAGAATTATGCACCTCCGGAGGGGGCGTGATGGATGGTTGTGATACGAGTTCACATCACTAGTAGAAAAAGGGTCAAACGTGAAGCACATTAGTGCCGGTTTATAAAAAAACCGGCACTAATGTGATCAATAGTGCCGGTTCGAATGGCTATACATTAGTGCCGGTTCGTAATGAACCTTTAGTACCGGTTCGTGCCACGAACCGGTACTAAAAAGATGATGGTGGCGTCGGGCCGGGGCCCTGAGCCTTTAGTGACGGTTTGTGACACAAACCGGTACTAAAGGTCTAACCTATAGTACCGGTTTGCGTCACCAACCGGCACTCTGAAATCTTAACCTATTGTCCCGGTTTAAGACAAAAACCGGAACTTTTGGGCAATTTTCAAACCCTAACCCCCCCCCCCCCCCCGCGTGTATCGCCATTTCAGTTTTGAAAAATTCAAAAGAAAATGATAAAAACTTCAGAAAATAAAATCTTTTGAGAGGTAGTTATATTACTACATCTACTAGATAGGAAAATTTGAAAACTTAAATTTGGACATGTTTTGCAAAAAGTGTAGGGAAAATGTAAAACGGCTATAACTTTTGCATACGATGTCGGAAAAAAACGTATAATATATCAAAAAACTCAGCACAAAAATCCGCATCCGATGGAGACGGCCTATGGCCTGTTTGGAATTTTTAGAATCCTCAAATTCCAAAAGGAAAAAAAGATATGGTCAAATTTCAGTTTTTCTAAAAAAAATTGGTTAAATCTGGTCAAACTACTTATTCAAGAAGTATTAATGTTACTACATAATTATTCAAGAATATTAGTCTTACTAAATAATTATTTGAATTTTTTGAATTTTGGTCAAATATGGTCAAACTATGGTCAAACTTATTCAAGAAATATTAGCGTTACTAAATAATTACTGTTTTTTTAGAATAATAGTTTCAAACTCAAACGGTGAAATGTGTGACTTCATGCTCAAGCTAAACTCACGAGGGTTAATAGGATTAACATCTTACTATTGTCGGAAAACAACAAGTGCAGACTTGGAAACGAAGGAGAATAGAACCCGAAAGTTAAGCGTGCTCGGGCTGGAGTAGTGAGAGTGATGGGTGACCGGTCGGGAAGTTAGATGATTTGGAATGAGTGATCCACACTTGAGCAGTTAAGAGAGGTGATTAGAGACTAAATTATCAAATAATTCAGAAAAAAAATAAAAAAATCAATTTTTTTTTCTAAAATTTTCAAAAAAAAAACAAAAAAAAAACCTTTAGTGCCGGTTGGTAACACCAACCGGTACTAAACGTCCCCCATACCAGGGCGTGAGCTCACGCCACGTGGTGGCACTTTAGCGCCGGTTCGTGCCGAACCGGTACTAAAGGGGGGGCCTTTAGTGCCCACACTTTAGTGCCGGTTCCATAACCGGCACTAAAGGCCCTTACAAACCGGTTTTAAAGCTCCGTTTTTTAATAGTGCACCGAAAAGACCTATAGTCAGTTTTGGTTTTTCAAGAACATGCGTGCGGCTTGGGATCTCGCGCGGGACTGCAAGTTCCGTCCCTTGGAAGACAACCTATACACAGTGCAATTCTTTTGCCTTGGGGATTGGGAACGGGTGATGCAGGAGGGGCCATGGAATTTCCGGGGGAACGCGGTGATTCTTACGCTATATGATGGAATCACTCAACCTTCAACAGTTGCTTTGGACACCTTGGATATTTGGGCGCAAATACACGATGTTCCTGACAAGTATGCTCACCTGATCAATGCCCTTGGAGGAAAGATTAGCGAGGTTCTGTTTGTGGAAGCTCAATCCCAAGACTTTGCAGGCAACTTCTATCGTGTTTGGGTCAAGGTAGATGTCTTCAAGCCGCTCAAGAATGTTGTGTCGATGATACGAGATGGGAAGAGACAAATTTACAGGGTGAGGTATGAAAAACTCCCTGACTGGTGTGCCGTTTGTGGGCATCTCGACCATGTGTACAAAGAACATGGAGATGGCATTCATGCTCCAGATGCTCTGTTCTTTAAGGATCTAAGGGCCTCATGGAGAATGAGGACGGGAAACAGACCTGGGGGAGGCCGGGGGCGTCGTGGAGGGCAGAGAGGTGGTTGCTCCGGCCGTACAAGCAATCCCAGTGGGAGCGGAGGAGAGGTTGCCACAACCCAGGTTTCTATTGAAATAAAAGACCCTGCTGCCAATGCAGCTGTGGATATGGAGATGTCCGAGGGGAGCAGGAAAAGGCTTGGAGCAGGGTTAAGCGATCATCAACAGGATTTGGTCACTAATGCTAATGCGCTGGCCATTGTTCCAGCGACGCTGAATGCATCAAGTCCTCCACCAAAGAGAGACCCCAAGAGAGTAAAGGCGGAGGAAGGCAAGGAAGGAACTACTTGAAGGAAATATGCCCTAGAGGCAATAATAAAGTTATTATTTATTTCCTTATTTCATGATAAATGTTTATTATTCATGCTAGAATTGTATTAACCGGAAACATGATACATGTGTGAATACATAGACAAACCGAGTGTCACCGGTATGCCTCTACTTGACTAGCTCATTAATCAAAGATGGTTATGTTTCCTAGCCATGGACAAAGAGTTGTCATTTGATTAACGGGATCACATCATTAGGAGAATGATGTGATTGACTTGACCCATTCCGTTAGCTTAGCACTTGATCGTATAGTATGTTGCTATTGCTTTCTTCATGACTTATAGATGTTCCTGTGACTATGAGATTATGCAACTCCTGTTTGCCGGAGGAACACTTTGTGTGCTACCAAACGTCACAACGTAACAGGGTGATTATAAAGGTGCTCTACAGGTGTCTCCGAAGGTACATGTTGGGTTGGCGTATTTCGAGATTAGGATTTGTCACTCCGATTGTCGGAGAGGTATCTCAGGGCCCTCTCGGTAATGCACATTACTTAAGCCATGCAAGCATTGCAACTAATGAGTTAGTTGCGGGATGATGTATTACGGAACGAGTAAAGAGACTTGCCGGTAACGAGATTTAACTAGGTATTGAGATACCGACGATCGAATCTCAGGCAAGTAATGTTGGAAATATGCCCTAGAGGCAATAATAAATTAGTTATTATTATATTTCCTTGTTCATGATAATCGTTTAGTATCCATGCTATAATTGTATTGATAGGAAACTCAGATACATGTGTGGGTACATAGACAACACCATGTCCATAGTAAGCCTCTAGTTAACTAGCTCGTTTATCAATAGATGGTCATGGTTTCCTGACCATGGACATTGGATGTCATTGATAACGGGATCACATCATTGTCATAATGATGTGATGGACAAGACCCAATCCTAAGCCTAGCACAAAGATCGTGTAGTTCGTATGCTAAAGCTTTTCTAATGTCAAGTATCTTTTCCTTAGACCATGAGATTGTGCAACTCCGAATACCGTAGGAATGCTTTGGGTGTACCAAACGTCACAACGTAATCGGGTGGCTATAAAGGTGCATTACAGGTATCTCCAAAAGTGTATGTTGGGTTGGCACGAATCGAGACTGGATTTGTCACTCCGTAAACGGAGAGGTATCTCTGGGCCCACTCGGTAGGACATCATCATAATGGGCACAATGTGATTAAGGGGTTGATCACGGGATGTTGTGTTACGGAACGAGTAAAGAGACTTGCGATAACGAGATTGAACAAAGGTATCGGGATACCGACGATCGAATCTCGGCAAGGACAATGCCGCTAGACAAAGGGAATTGTATACGGGATCGATTGAGTCCTTGACATCGTGGTTCATCCGATGAGATCATCGTGGAACATGTGGGAGCCAACATGGGTATCCAGATCCCGCTGTTGGTTATTGACCGGAGAACATCTCGGTCATGTCTGCATGTCTCCCGAACCCGTAGGGTCTACACACTTAAGGTTCGGTGACGCTAGGGTTGTATGAATATGAGTATGCAGCAAACCGAATGTTGTTCGGAGTCCTGGATGAGATCCCGGACGTCACGAGGAGTTCCGGAATGGTCCGGAGGTAAAGATTTATATATAGGAAGTCTTGTTTTGGTCGCCGGAAAAGTTTCGCACTTTATCGGTATTGTACAGGGAGTGCCGAAAGGGGTCCGGGGGTCCATCGGGGGGGTCCACCAGCCCCGGGGGGCCACATGGGCTGGTGGGGGTGCGCCTTGGCCTATATGGGCCAAGGGCACCAGCCCCAAGAGGCCCATGCGCCAAGGAGACTTGGGGAGGGGAGAGTCCTAAGAGGGGAAGGCACCTCCGAGGGTGCCTTGGGAGGATGGACTCCTCCCCTCTTGGCCGCACCCTTCCTTGGAGGAAGGGGCAGGCTGTGCCCTCCCCTCTCTTGCACCTATATAAAGGGAGGGAGGGAGGTGGCCGCACCTGAAGCCCTTGGCGCCTCCCTTCTGCTACACCTCCTCCTCCTCCCGTAGTCGCTTGGCGAAGCCCTGCCGGAGTTCTGCTGCATCCACCACCACGCCGTCTTTGCTGGATCATCATCAACCTCTCCTTCCCCTTGCTGGATCAAGAAGGAGGATACGTCATCCGCTCGTCGTGTGTTGAACGCGGAGGTGCTGTCCGTTCGGCACTAGGATCATCGGTGATTTGAATCACGGCAGTGCGACTCCATCAACCCCGTTCACTTGAACGCTTCCGCACGCGATCTACAAGTGGTATGTAGATGCAATCACTCTCCCATGACTCGTTGCTAGATGAACTCATAGATGGATCTCGGTGAAACCGTAGGAAAATTTTAATTTTCGCAACGTTCCCCAAAAGTGGCATCATGAGCTAGGTCTATGCGTAGTTCTCTATTGCACGCAGTAGAACACAATTTGTTGTGGGCATAGATGTTGTCAACTTTCTTGCCGCTACTAGTATTATCTTGCTTCAGCGGTATTGTGGGATGAAGCGGCCCAGACCGACCTTACACGTACGCTTACGTGAGACTGGTTCCACCGTCCGACATGCACTAGTTGCATGAGGTGGCTAGCGGGTGTCTGTCTCTCCCACTTTAGTTGGAGCGGATTCGATGAAAAGGGTCCTTATGAAGGGTAAATAGAAGTTGACAAATCACGTTGTGGCTTTCACGTAGGTAAGAAAAGCGTTCTTGCTAGAACCCTATTGCAGCCACGTAAAACTTGCAACAACAATTAGAGGACGTCTAACTTGTTTTTGCAGCAAGTGTTTTGTGATATGATATGGCCAAAGTTGTGATGAATGATGAATGATACATGTGATGTATGAGATCATGTTCTTGTAATAGGAATCACGACTTGCATGTCGATGAGTATGACAACCGGCAGGAGCCATAGGAGTTGTCTTTATTTTTTGTATGACCTGCGTGTCATTGAAGAACGCCATGTAAATTACTTTACTTTATTGCTAAACGCGTTAGCCATAGAAGTAGAAGTAGTCGTTGGCGTGACAACTTCATGAAGACACGATGATGGAGATCATGATGATGGAGATCATGGTGTCATGCCGGTGACAAGATGATCATGGAGCCCGAAGATGAAGATCAAAGAAGCTATATGATATTGGCCATATCATGTCACTACTATATAATTGCATGTGATGTTTATTATGTTTATGCATCTTGTTTACTTAGAACGACGGTAGTAAATAAGATGATCCCTCATAACAATTTCAAGAAAGTGTTCTCCCTAACTGTGCACCGTTGCTAAAGTTAAATGCGTTTGAGCACCACGTGATGATCGGGTGTGGTAGATTCTTACGTTCACATACAACGGTGTAAGCCAGATTTACACACGCAGAACACTTAGGTTAACTTGACGAGCCTAGCATGTACAGACATGGCCTCGAAACACAAGAGACCGAAAGGTCGAGCATGAGTCGTATAGTAGATACGATCAACATGAAGATGTTCACCGATGATGACTAGTCCGTCTCACGTGATGATCGGACACGGCCTAGTTGACTCGGATCATGTAATCACTTAGATGACTAGAGGGATGTCTATCTAAGTGGGAGTTCATGAGATGAACTTAATTATCCTGAACATAGTCAAAAGATCTTTGCAAATTATGTAAATGGCTCGCGCTTTAGTTCTCTTGTTTAGATATGTTCCTAGAGAAAATATAGTTGAAAGTTGATGATAGCAATTATGCGGACAGTAGAAAGCTTATGTCCTTAATGCACCGCTCAGTGTTCTGAACCCCAAACATCGTTTGTGGATGTTACGAACATCGGACATACACATTTTGATAACTACGTGATAGTTCAGTTGAACGGTTTAGAGTTGAGGCACCAAAGACATTTTTCGAAACGTCGCGGAACATATGAGATGTTTCGAGGGATGAAATTGGGATTTCAGGCTCGTGCCCACGTCAAGAGGTATAAGACCTCCGACGATTTTCTTAGCCTTCAAACTAAGGGAGAAAAGCTCAATTGTTGAGCTTGTGCTCAGATTGTCTGAGTGCAACAATCACTTGAATCGAGTGGGAGTTGATCTTCCAGATGAGATAGTGATGTTTCTCCAAAGTCATTGCCACCAAGCTGCTAGAGCTTCGTGATGAACTATAACATGTCGTGATAGATATGATGATCCTTGAGGTATTCACGATGTTTGACACCGCGAAAGTAGAAATCAAGAAGGAGCATCAATTGTTGATGGTTGGTGAAACCACTAGTTTCAAGAAGGGCAAGGGCAAGAAGGGACACTTCATGAAATGGCAAATCAGTTGCTGCTCCAATGAAGAAACCCAAGGTTGAACCCGAACCCAAGACTAAGTGCTTCGTAATAAGGGAACAGCCAATCGGAGCAGAATTACCCTAGATACTTGGTAGATAAGAAGGTCGGCAAGGTCGATAGAAGTATATTGGATATACATTATGTTAATGTGTACTTTACTAGTACTCCTAGTAGCACCAGGGTCTTTGATACCGGTTCGGTTGCTAAGTGTTAGTAACTCGAAACAAAAGCTACGGAATAAACGGAGACTAGCTAAAGGTGAGCTGACGATACGTGTTGGAAGTGTTTCCAAGGTTGATATGATCAAGCATCGCATACGCTCCCTCTACCATCGAGATTGGTGTTAAACCTAAATAATTGCTATTTGGTGTTTGCGTTGAGCATAGACATGATTGGATTATGTGTGTCGCATACACGGTTATTCATTTAAGGAGAATAATGGTTACTCTGTTAATTTGAATAATACCTTCAATGGTCTAGCACCTAAAAATGAATGGTTTATTGAAATCTCAATCGTAGTGATACACATCTTCATGCCAAAAGATATAAGATAGTAATGATAGTACCACTTACTTATGGCACTTCCATGTAAGTCATATTGGTGTAAAACGCATGAAGAAGCTCCATGTTGATGGATCTTTGGACTCACTCGTTTTTGAAAAGTTTGAGACATGCGAACCATGTCTATTGGTGTATACGCATGAAGAAACTCCATGCAGATGGATCATTTGGACTCACTTGATTTTGAATCACTTGAGATATGCAAATCATACCACATGGGCATGATGACCGAAAAGCCTCGTTTTTCAGCTTAGATGGAACAAGATAGCAACTTGTTGGAAGTAACACATTTTGATGTGTGCAGTCCAATGAGTCTTTGAGGCATCTGATGAATATCGTTATGTTCTTACTTCACAGATGATTTGAGTAGATGTTGAGTATATTTACTTGATGAAACACAAGTCTAAATTATTGAATGGTTCAAGTAATTTCAGAGTGAAGTTGAAGAACATCGTGACAAAAGGATAAAATGTCTATGATATGATCATAGAGATGAGTATCTGAGTTACGAGCTTTGGCACACAATTAAGACATTGTGGAAATTGTTTCACAATTAATACCTTTGGAAACACCATAGTGTGATGGTGTGTCCGAACATCATAGTTGCACCCTATTGGATATAGTGCGTACCATGATGTCTCTTATTGAATTACCACTATCGTTCATGGGTTAGGCATTAGAGACAACCACACTCACTTTAATAGGGCACCACGTAATTCCGTTGAGACGACACCGTTTGAACTATGGTTTGGAGAAACCTAAGTTGTCATTTCTTAAAAGTTTGGGGCTGCGACGCTTATGTGAAAAAGTTTCATCATGATAAGCTCGAACCCAAAACGGATAAATACATCTTCATAGGATACCCAAAATGGTTGGGTATACCTCCTATCTCAGATCCGGAAGCAAAAGTAATTGTTTCTAGAAACGGGTCCTTTCTCGAGGAAAAGTTTCTCTCGAAAGAATTGAGTGGGAGGATGGTGAAGACTTGATGAGGTTATTGAACCGTCACTTCAACTAGTGTGTAGCGAGGCACAGAAGTTGTTCCGTGGCACCTACACCAATTGAAGTAGAAGCTTATGATAGTGATCATGAAGTTTGGATCAAGTCACTAACGTACCTCGTAGGGTGACAAGGATGCGTACTACTTCAGAGTGGTACGCAATCCTGTCTTAGAGGTCATGTTGCTAGACAACAATGAACCTACGAGCTATGGAGAAGCGATGGTGGGCCCGTATTTCAAGAAATGGTTAGAAGCCATGAAATCCGAGATAGGATCCATGTATCAGAACAAAGCATGGACTTTGGTGGACTTGCCCGTTGATCGGCAAGCCATTGAGATAAATGGATCTTTAAGAAGAAGACGGACGTGGACGGTAATGTCACCGTCTATGAAGCTCGACTTGTGGCAAAGAGTTTTTCACAAGTTCAAGGAGTTGACTACGATGAGATTTTCTCATCTGTAGCGATGCTTAAGTCCGTAGGAATCATGTTAGCATTAGCTGCATTTATGAAATCAGGCAGATGGATGTCAAAAGCAGGTTTCCTTACCGGTTTTGTAAGGAAAGGTTGTATGTGATACAATCGTAAAGTTTTTGTCGATCCTAAGGATGCTAAAAGTTATCTTTGGCTCAATGATCCTTCTTAGGACTGGAGTAAGCATCTCGGAGTTGGAATGTGCGCTTTGATGAGATGATCAAAGATTTTGGGTTTATACAAAGTTTGTGAGAAACTTGTATTTCCAAAGAAGTGAGTGGGAGCACTATAGAATTTCTGATGAGTATATGTTGTTGACATATTGTTGATCGAAATGATGTAGAATTTCTGGAAAGCATATAGGGTTGTTTGAAAAGTGTTTTCAATAGAAAACCTGGATTAGGCTACTTGAACATTGAGCATCAAGATCTATGAGGATAGATCAAAAGCGCTTAATGGTACTTTCAAATGAGCATATACCTTGACATGATCTTGAAGGTGTTCAAGATGGATCACCAAAGAAGGAGTTCTTGCACGAGATGTAAGGTATGAAGTTAAGACTTAAAGCTCGACCATGGCGTAAAAGAGAGAAAGAAAGGGCGAAGGTCGTCCCCTATGCTTTAGACATAGGCTCTATAGTATGCTATCTTTGTGTACCGCACGGAAGTGTGCCTTGCCATGAGTCGATCAAGGGGTACAAGAATGATCCAGAATAGGGATCATTGGACAGCGGTCAAAATTGTCCTTGGAGTAAATAAGGACATGTTTCTCGATTATGGAGGTGATAAAGAGTTCGGCGTAAAGGGTTACGTCGATGCAAGCTTTAACACCTATCCGAGTGACTCTGAGTAGCAAACCGGATACATATAGTGGAGCAACCATTTGGAATAGCTTCAAGTGGAACGTGGAAGCAGCATTTACAATATGACATAGAGAATTGCAAAGTACATACGGATCTGAATCTGCAGACCCGTTGACTTAAACTTCTCTCACAAGGAAAACATGATCAAACCCCGTAACTCATTGAGTCTTAATCGCATGGTGATGTGAACTAGTTTAGCGACACTAGTAAACTCTTTGGATGTTGGTCACATGGCGATGTGACCTATCGATGTTAATCACATGGCGATGTGAACTAGATTATTGACTCTAGTGCAAGTGGGAGACTGTTGGAAATATGCCCTAGAGGCAATAATAAATTAGTTATTATTATATTTCCTTGTTCATGATAATCGTTTAGTATCCATGCTATAATTGTATTGATAGGAAACTCGGATACATGTGTGGGTACATAGACAACACCATGTCCCTAGTAAGCCTCTAGTTAACTAGCTCGTTTATCAATAGATGGTCATGGTTTCCTGACCATGGACATTGGATGTCATTGATAACGGGATCACATCATTGGCAGAATGATGTGATGGACAAGACCCAATCCTAAGCCTAGCACAAAGATCGTGTAGTTCGTATGCTAAAGCTTTTCTAGTGTCAAGTATCTTTTCCTTAGACCATGAGATTGTGCAACTCCCGGATACCGTAGGAATGCTTTGGGTGTACCAAACGTCACAACGTAACTGGGTGGCTATGAAGGTGCATTACAGGTATCTCCGAAAGTGTCATTGGGTTGGCACGAATCGAGGCGGGATGTGTCACTCCGTAAACGGAGAGGTATCTCTGGGCCCACTCGGTAGGACATCATCATAATGTGCACAATGTGATTAAGGGGTTGATCACGGGATGATGTGTTACGGAACAAGTAAAGAGACTTGCTTAACGAGATTGAACAAAGGTATCGGGATACCGACGATCGAATCTCGGGCAAGTACAATGCCGCTAGACAAAGGGAATTGTATACGGGATCGATTGAGTCCTTGACATTGTGGTTCATCCGATGAGATCATCGTGGAACATGTGGGAGCCAACATGGGTATCCAGATCCCGCTGTTGGTTATTGATGGAGAACGTCTCGGTCATGTCTACATGTCTCTGAACCCGTAGGGTCTACACACTTAAGGTTCGGTGGCGCTTAGGGTTGTATGAATATGAGTATGCAGCAAACCGAATGTTGTTGAGTCCGGATGAGATCCCGGACGTCACGAGGAGTTCGGAATGGTCCGGAGGTAAAGATTTATATATAGGAAGTCTTGTTTTGGTCGCTGGAAAAGTTTCGCACTTTATCGGTATTGTACCGGAGTGCCGAAAGTGCAGGGGTCCACCGGGGGTCCACCTGCCTCGGGGCCACATGGGCTGTAGGGGGTGCGCCTTGGCCTATATGGGCCAAGGGCACCAGCCCCAAGAGGCCCATGCGCCAAGGAGACTTGGGGAGGGGAGAGTCCTAACGGGGGAAGGCACCTCCGAGGTGCCTTGGGGAGGATGGACTCCTCCCCCCCTTCTTGGCCGCACCCCTTCCTTGGAGGAAGGGGCAAGGCTGCGCCCTCCCCCCTCTCTTGCACCTATATAAAGGGAGGGAGGGAGGGTGGCCGCACCCTGAAGCCCTTGGCGCCTTCCCTTCCTGCTACACCTCCTCCTCCTCCGTGAGTCGCTAGCTAAGCCTCTGCCGGAGTTCTGCTGCATCCACCACCACGCCGTCGTCTTGCTGGATCATCATCAACCTCTCCTTCCCCTTCCTGGATCAAGAAGGAGGAGACGTCATCCGCTCCGTCACGTGTGTTGAACGCGGAGGTGCTGTCCGTTCGGCACTAGGATCATCGGTGATTTGAATCACGGCAGTATGACTCCATCAACCCCGTTCACTTGAACGCTTCCGCACGCGATCTACAAGTGGTATGTAGATGCAATCACTCTCCCATGACTCGTTGCTAGATGAACTCATAGATGGATCTTGGTGAAACCGTAGGAAAAACTTTAATTTTCTGCAACGTTCCCCACAAGTAACATACCAATGACAAAGGGAAGAACGTATGTTGTTATGCGGTTTGACCGATAAAGATATACGTAAAATATGTAGGAGCCAATATGAGCATCCAGGTTCCTCTATTGGTTATTGACCAGAAACGTGTCTCGGTCATGTCTACATAGTTCTCGAACCCGTAGGGTCCGCACGCTTAAGGTTTCGATGGCGATTATATTATGAGTTTATGAGTTTTGATGTACCGAAGGAGTTCGGAGTCCCGGATGAGATCGGGGACATGACGAGGAGTCTCGAAATGGTCGAGATGTAAAGATCGATATATTGGACGACTATATTCGGACATCGGAAGGGTTCCGAGTGATTCGGGTATTTTCGGGGGTACCAGGGCGTTACGGGAATATGAGGAAGAAACAATGGGCCTCATGGGCCAAGTGGTGGAAGAGAGGAGGCAGGGCGCGCGGCCCCCCTAGCCCAAACCGAATTGGACTAGGGGGCCGCCCCCCTTTCCTCTTTTCCTCCCCTCCTTCCTTCTCCTTCTCCTTCCCTTCCTTCCCTCTCCTAGTTGGACTAGGAAAGGAGGGAGTCCTACTCCCGGTGGGAGTAGGACTCCTCCTGGCGCCCTCCCTTGGCCGGCCACCCCTTCCCCCTTGCTCCTTTATATACGGGGGCAGGGGGCACCCCATGACACACAAGTTGATCTTCGTGATCGTTCCTTAGCCGTGTGCGGTGCCCCCCTCCATCATATTTCCATCTCGGTCATATCGTCGCGGAGTTTAGGCGAAGCCCTGCGTCGGTAGAACATCATCATCGTCACCATGCTGTCGTCTTGTGGAACTCATCCCGACACCTGCTGGATCGGAGTCTGGGGATCGTCATCGAGCTGAACGTGTGCAGAACACAGAGGTGCCGTACGTTCGGTGCTTGGATCGGTCGGATCGTGAAGACGTACGACTACATCAACCGCGTTGTCATAACGATTCCGCTTACGGTCTACGAGGGTACGTGGACACACTCTCCCCTCTCATTGCTATGCATCACCATGATCTTGCGTGTGCATAGGAATTTTTTTGAAATTACTACGTTCCCCAACAGTGGCATCCGAGCCTGGTTTTATGCGTTGATGTTATATGCACGAGTAGAACACAAGTGAGTTGTGGGCGATACAAATCATACTGCTTACCAGCATGTCATACTTTGGTTCAGCGGTATTGTTGGATGAAGCGGCCCGGATTGATATTACGCGTACGCTTACGCGAGACAGGTTCTACCGACGAGCTTTGCACACAGGTGGCTGGCGGGTGTCAGTTTCTCCAATTTTAGTTGAACCGAGTGTGGCTACGCCCGGTCCTTGCGAAGATTAAAACAACACTAACTTGACGAACTATCGTTCTGGTTTTGATGCGTAGGTAAGAACGGTTCTTGCTCAGCCCGTAGCAGCCACGTAAAACTTGCAACAACAAAGTAGAGGACGTCTAACTTGTTTTTGCAGGGCATGTTGTGATGTGATATGGTCAAGACGTGATGCTATATTTTATTGTATGAGATGATCATGTTTTGTAATCAAGTTATCGGCAACTGGCAGGAGCCATATGGTTGTCGCTTTATTGTATGAAATGCAAACGCCCTGTAATTGCTTTACTTTATCACTAAGCAGTAGCGATAGTCGTAAGCAATAGTTGGCGAGACGACAACGATGCTACGATGGAGATCAAGGTGTCGCGCCGATGATGATGGTGATCATGACGGTGCTTCGGAGATGGAGATCACAAGCACAAGATGGTGGTGGCCATATCATATCACTTGTATTGATTGCATGTGATGCTTATCCTTTATGCATCTTATCTTGCTTTGGTTAACGGTAGCATTTTAAGATGATCTCTCACTAAATTATCAAGAAGTGTTCTCCCTGAGTATGCACCGTTGCCAAAGTTAAATCGTGCCCGGACACCACGTGATGATCGGGTGTGATAAGCTCAACGTCCATCTACAACGGGTGCAAGCCAGTTTTTGCACACCACGTAATACTCGGGTTAAACTTGACGAGCCTAGCATATGCGAGATATGGCCTCGGAACACGGAGACCGAAAGGTCGGCGTGAATCATATAGTAGATATGATCAACATAGTGATGTTCACCATTGAAAACTACTCCATCTCACGTCATGATCGGTTATGGTTTAGTTGATTTGGATCACGTGATCACTTAGATGACTAGAGAGATGTCTGTCTGAGTGGGAGTTCTTAAGTAATATGATTAATTGAACTTAAATATATCATGAACTCAGTCCTGGTAGTATTTTTCAAATTATGTTGTAGATCAATAGCTCGCGTTGTTGCTTTCATATGTTTATTTTGATATGTTCCTAAAGAAAAATTATGTTGAAAAATGTTAGTAGCAATGATGCGGATTGGATCCGTGATCTGAGGTTTATCCTCATTGCTGCACAGAAGAATTATGTCCTTGATGCACCGCTAGGTGACAGACCTATTGCAGGAGCAGATGCAGACTTTATGAACGTTTGGCTAGCTCAATATGATGACTACTTGATAGTTTAGTGCACCATGCTTAGCAGCTTAGAATCGGGACTTCAAAGACGTTTTGAACGTCTTGGACCATATGAGATGTTCCAGGAATTGAAGTTAATATTTCAAGCAAATACCTGAGTTGAGAGATATGAAGTCTCCAACAAGTTCTATAGCTAAAAGATGGAGGATAATCGCTCAACTAGTGAGCATGTGCTTAGATTGTCTGGGTACTTCAATCGCTTGAATCAAGTGGGAGTTAATCTTCCAGATAAGATAGTGATTGACATAATTCTCTAGTCACCATCACTAAGTTACTAGAACTTCGTGATGAACTATAATATACAAGGGATAACAGAAACAATTCCCAAGCTCTTCGTGATGCTGAAATCGACGAAGGTAGAAATCAAGAAAAACATCAAGTGTTGATGGTTGACGAGACCACTAGTTTCAAGAAAAGGGCAAAAGGAAGAAGGGGAACTTCAAGAAGAACGGCAAGCAAGTTGCTGCTCCCGCGAAGAAGCCCAAAGCTGGACCAAATCCTGAAACTGAGTGCTTACACTGCAAAGGAAATGGTCACTGGAAGCGGAGATGCCCTGAACATTTGGTGGATAAGTAGGATGGCAAAGTGAACAAGGGTATATTTGATATACAGGTTATGGATGTGTGCCTTACTAGTGTTTATAGTAGCCCCTGAGTATTTGATACTTGTTCGGTTGCTAAGATTAGTAACTCGAAACAGGAGTTACAGAATAAGCAAAGACTAGTTGAAGGGAAGTGACGATGAGTGTTGGAAGTAGTTCCAAGATTGATATGATCATCATCGCACACTCTTTACACTTTCGGGATTAGTGTTAAACCTAAATAAATGTTATTTGGCGTTTGCGTTAAGCATGAATATGATTTGATCATGTTTATTGCGATAAGGTTATTCATTTAAAGTTAGAGAATAATTTTTATTCTGTTTACATGAATAAGACCTTCGATGGTCATACACCCAATGAAAATAGTTTGTTGGATCTCGATCGTAGTGATACACATATTCATAATATTGATGCCAAAAGATGCAAAGTTAATAATGATAGTGCAACTTATTTATGGCACCGCCGTTTGGGTCATATCGATTGTAAAGCGCATGAAGAAACTCCATAAAGATGGATTTTCAGAATCACTTGGTTATGAATCATTTGATGCTTGCGAACCGTGCCTTTGGGCGAGATGACTAAAACTCCGTTCTTCGCAACAATGGAACGAGCAACAAACTTGTTGGAAATAATACATACTGATGTATGCAGACCAATGAGTATTAAGGCTCGCGGCGGGTATCGTTATTTTCTGACCTTCACATGTGATTTGAGCAGATATGAGTATATCTACTTGATGAAACATAACTCTGAAATAGTTGAAAGGTTCAAAGAATTTCATAGTGAAGTGGAAAAATCATCGTAACAAGAAAATAAAATTTCTGCGATCTGATCGCGGAGACGAATATTTGAGTTACGAGTTTGGTCTTCAATTAAAACAATGTGGAATAGTTTCACAGCTCACGCCACCTGGAACACCACAACGTTATGGTGTGTCCGAACATCGTAACCGCACTTTATTGGATATGGTGAGATCTATGATATCTCTTACTGATTTACCATTATCGTTTTGGGGTTATGCATTAGAGATAGCTGCATTCACGTTAAAAGGGCACCATATGAAATCCGTTGAGACGACACCGTATGAATTATCGATAAGCAAGAAACCAAAGTAAATGCGTTTCTTAAAGTTTGGGTTGCGATGCTTATGTGAAAAGTTTCAACATGATAAGCTTGAACCCAAATCGAAAGTGCGTCTTCATAGGATACCCAAAATGTTGGGTACACCTTCTATCACAGATCCGAAAGGCAAGACATTCGTTGCCAAGAACGGATCCTTTCTAGAGAAGGAGTTTCTCTCGAAAGAAGTGAGTGGGAGGAAAGTAGAGCTTGATGAGGTAATTTGTACCTTCTCCCAAATTGGAAAGTAGTTCATCAGAGAAATCAGTTCTAGTGATTCCTACACCAATTAGTGAGGAAGCTAATGATGATGATCATGAAACTTCAGATCAAGTTACTACAGAACCTCGTAGGTCTTCCAGAGTACGGTCCGCACCAGTGAATGCGGTAATCCTATTCTGGAGGTCATGTTACTTGACCATGATGAACCTACGAACTATGAGGAAGCGATGATGGGCCCAGATTCCGCGAAATGGTTTGAGGCCATGAAATCTGAGATGTGATCCATGTATGAGAACAAAGTGTGGACTTTGGTTGACTTGCTCGATGATCAGCAAGTCAAGTTAAATAAATGGATCTTCAGGAGGAAGATGGACACTGATAGTAGTGTTACTATCTACAAAGCTCGACTTGTTGCAAAAGGTTTTCGACAAGTTCAAGGTGTTGAATACAATGAGATTTTCTCACTCGTAACGATGCTTAAGTCTGTCCGAATCATGTTAGCAATTGCCACATTTTATGAAATCTGGCAAATGGATGTCAAAATTGCATTCTTTAATGGATTTATTAAAGAAGAGTTGTATATGATGCAACCAGAAGGTTTTATCAATCCTAAAGGTGCTAAACAAATTGTGCAAGCTCCAGCAATCCATCTATGGACTGGTGCAAGCATCTCGGAGTTGGAATATATGCTTTGAAAGTTGATCAAAGCATATAGTTTTATACAGACTTACGGTGAAGCCTGTATTTACGATAAAGTGAGTGGGAGCACTACCGCCTTTCTGATAAATATATGTGAGTAACATATTGTTGATCAGAAATGATGTAGAATTTTTCCGGAAAGCATAAAGGAGTATTTGAAAGGAGTTCTTTAAAAAGACCTCGGTAAAGCTACTTACATATTGTGCATCAAGATCTATTGAGATAGATCAAGGCGCTTGATAAGTTTTTCAATAAGTACATACCTTGTCAAGATTTTGAAATAGTTCAAAATGGAACAGTCAAAGAAAGAGTTCTTGCCTGTGTTGCAAAGGTGTGAAATTGAGTAAGACTCAAAGCCCGACCACGGCAGAAAATAGAAAGAGAATGAAAAGTCATTCCCTATGCCTCAGTCATAGGTTCTATAAAGTATGCTATGCTGTGAACCAGACCTATTGTATACCTTGCTCTGAGTTTGTCAAAGGAATACAATTTTGATCTAATAATAGATCACTGGACAGTGGTCAAGAATATCCTTAGTGAGGACTAAGGAAATATTTCTTGATTATAAAGGTGATAAAAGAGCCTGTCGTAAAGAGTTACAACAGTGCAAGCTTTTACACCGATCCAGATGACTATAAGTCTCAATCTGGATACATATTGAAAGTGGGAGAAATTAGCTATAGTAGCTCCGTGCAGAGCATTGTAGACATAGAATATTTGCAAAATACATACGGCTCTGAATATGACAGACCCGTTGACTAAGCTTCTCTCACGAGCAAAACATAATCACACCTTAGTACTCTTTGGGTGTTAATCACATAGCGATGTGAACTAGATTATTGACTCTAGTAAACCCTTTGGGTGTTGGTCACATGACGATGTGAACTACGGGTGTTAATCATATACATATATGAATATTGGTGTTAAATCACATGGCGATGTGAACTAGATTATTGACTCTAATGCAAGTGGAAGACTGAAGGAAATATGCCCTAGAGGCAATAATAAAGTTATTATTTATTTCCTTATTTCATGATAAATGTTTATTATTCATGCTAGAATTGTATTAACCGAAAACATGATACATGTGTGAATACATAGACAAACTGAGTGTCACTTGTATGCCTCTACTTGACTAGCTCATAATCAAAGATGGTTATGTTTCCTAGCCATGGACAAAGAGTTGTCATTTGATTAACGGGATCACATCATTAGGAGAATGATGTGATTGACTTGACCCATTCCGTTAGCTTAGCACTTGATTGTATAGTATGTTGCTATTGCTTTCTTCATGACTTATACATGTTCCTATGACTATGAGATTATGCAACTCCCGTTTACCGGAGGAACACTTTGTGTGCTACCAAACGTCACAACATAACTGGGTGATTATAAAGGTGCTCTACAGGTGTCTCCGAAGGTACATGTTGGGTTGGCGTATTTCGAGATTAGGTTTTGTCACTCTGGTTGTCGGAGAGGTATCTCTGGGCCCTCTCGGTAATACACATCACTTAAGCCTTGCAAGCATTGCAACTAATGAGTTAGTTGCGGGATGATGTATTACAGAACGAGTAAAGAGACTTGCCGGTAACGAGATTGAACTAGGTATTGAGATACCGACGATCGAATCTCGGGCAAGTAACATACCAATGAAAAAGGGAACAACGTATGTTGTTATGCGGTTTGACCGATAAAGATCTTCGTAGAATATGTAGGAGCCAATATGAGCATCCAGGTTCCTCTATTGATTATTGACCAGAAACGTGTCTCGGTCATGTCTACATAGTTCTCGAACCCGTAGGGTCCGCACGCTTAAGATTTCGATGACAATTATATTATGAGTTTATGAGTTTTGATGTACCGAAGGAGTTAGTCCCGGATGAGATCGGGGACATGACGAGGAGTCTCGAAATGGTCGAGGCGTAAAGATCGATATATTGGACAACTATATTCGGACATCGGAAAAGTTCCTAGTGATTTGGGTATTTTCGAGGGTACCGGGGAGTTACGAGAATACGAGGAAGAAGCAATGGGCCTCATGGGCCAAGTGGTGGAAGAGAGGAGGCAGGGCGCGCGACCCCCTAGCCCAAACCGAATTGGACTAGGGGGCCGGCCCCCCTTTCCTCCTTTTCCTCCCCTTCCTTCCTTCTCCTTCTCCTTCCCTTCCTTCCCCTCTCCTAGTTGGACTAGGAAAGGAGGGAGTCCTACTCCCGGTGGGAGTAGGAGTCCTCCTGGCGCGCCCTCCCTTGGCGGCCGCCCCTCCCCTTGCTCCTTTATATCTGAGGGCATGGGGGCACCCCATGACACACAAGTTGATCTTCGTGATCGTTCCTTAGCCGTGTGCGGTGCCCCCCTCCACCATATTCCATCTCGGTCATATCATCGCGGAGTTTAGGCGAAGCCCTGCATCGGTAGAACATCATCATCGTCACGCCGTCGTGCTGATGGAACTCATCCCCGACACCCTGCTGGATCGGAGTCCGGGGATCGTCATCGAGCTGAACGTGTGCAGAACACGGAGGTGCCGTACGTTCGGTGCTTGGATCGATCGGATTGTGAAGACGTACGACTACATCAACCGCGTTGTCATAACGCTTCCGCTTACGGTCTACGAGGGTACGTGGACACACTCTCCCCTCTCGTTGCTATGCATCACCATGATCTTGCGTGTGCGTAGGAAATTTTTTAAAATTACTACGTTCCCCAACACTACTAATACAGCAAAACCCAGTTTGGCGGGCTCCGGCGAGGGGCGCCGCCGGGGACAATGAGTATACTATGTTGGAACTGCCGCGGGGCTGGCAAACCCGTGACAGTTCGAGAGCATCGCGACATGGCGAAGCAGTTTGCCCCCTCTATTATTTGCATTGTTGAAACCCAAATATAGGGTAGTAGAGTTGAGAGTTTGGTTGATACTCTAGGTTACAGTAACAGTTTTGCTATTAGTAGTTCTGGTAGAAGTGGTGGAATTGGTATCTTTTGGAATGATTCAATAAAGCTTGAGGTTATTGGTTACTCCGAGTATCATGTTGATATTGAGGATGATTCTTTTGTTCACACAAAATCCCGGTTTACTTTTGTCTATGGAGAGGCTCAGGTCAGCGAATGGTACAAAACGTGGAATATGCTGAGAGGCATCGCAAACACGAGCCAGCTACCATGGGAAGTTGTAGGTGATTTTAATGAAGTTCTTCACTCTTACGAGCATGATGGCGCGGGGAGCAGGAGCCAAGCCCAGATGGATGTATCCCCACGACGTTAATATTGCATGCTACACTGGGGTCTCACCCTAGTCAGATATGGAGGGCAATATTGGAAGGAGTTGAAGTTCTAAAGTTGGGACTCATTAAGAGGATAGGGAATGGTTATACCACCTATCGTGGTTTTAAGTCTGACAGTAGAATGGGGGGTAGGTATGGAGAGGCAAGATCCTAGCTATGGAGTAGTTGTATACGCACGAGTTTTACGAGTTCAGGCCCTTCTCGGAGGAAGTAATAGCCCTACGTCTCGGAGCCCGGAGGCGGTCGACTGGATTATGCGTGTATGAATTACAGGGGTGCGAACCCTTTAGACTGAGGAGGGGGTGGCTTATATAGAGTTCGCCAGACCCCTCCGGCCCTTAGTTATGCAGGGTTTAAGGTACATTAAGGTCGGGCGTTATCAGTAACGCCACACATAAAGTGCTATGATGACCATAAAAGCTACTTAATGACCGACCGTTAGCGTGTGGAGTGGCTTTAGGTCTCCTGGCTGTCGAGTGGTTGGCTTCATGGTCGAGTGTCTTCGAGTCGGTCGAGTGGAACACTCCTGAGTCGATTGAAAGGTGATTCTTCTAGAGATGTCCTTGGGGAGGGTATCTTGGACAGGTCCATGACCCTACCCTAGGTACATAGCTTCATCATTAGCCCCAAAATGGATCGAGGTTTGAATGGGGAAGGAGTTGAACACACTTCCGACCCATTTTTCTTGCTATGAGTATACCTTGCTCTGGATCAATGAACCTGGGTGACGATATCAACTTCTTTTTCAGTCGCCTTGATCCATTCTTTGTTTTCGTCGAGTGAGTTTCTTTACTTGAAGAGCTCCGAGCGACAGAGTGGAGGAGATCTTCCGTCTGATAAGTTGTTCTGTAGCCCGTGGATTTCGCGGGATTCAAATTTCGGGAAGCGCGTGGGGCGGAGGAGGCCGCAGTAATCGGATGGGATAAGGCAGGAACGCCTCGATCTCCGTGCCACCTTTTTCGCCACGTATCGCGCGCGCGACTATTGCGGGATTTGACAGGATCGCCCGGGCCTACAAGTCAGTCACTCGGTAACAACCTCATATAAGGCGCCGGGCCGGGGTTTTTGAACAGTGCATTCCATTTCCTCCTCTCTTCCTCAGACTTCTCCGCCGCGCTCGCTTTCGTCCTAGTGCCGCTACTCCGTGCATGTCTCGCCGGCGACGATGGGGAAAGAGAAGACGGTGGCTCTGGAGCGGGCGAAGAAAGCGACGGCGAAGGCGAGGGAGAAGATGACCAGTCGGGCGGAACTTCATCGAGGGCCGGCCTGCCGCCGGGCTGGATCCAGGGCGACTGGATCTGCTCAACGATTCGTCAAGAAGACCTCGACGACCTGGCCAATGGAGGACTGATCCCCCACGGATCAGCGCGGCTTCCGGGGAGGAGTCCGAGCCGCAGCCTCAGGAGGGTGAGTGCGTTCTCTTGGCCACCCATGTCGATCGTGGGTTTTCCTTGCCCCCTCACCCTTTCTTTCGGGGATTTCTGAATTTCTTCGGGGCACAACTCCACCACTTCATACCCAACACAATGGTGTATCTCGCTGCTTCCGTGTCTTTGTGCGAGAATTTCTTGGGTTGTCGGCCTCATTGGGGCCTTTTCAAGCACATTTTCACCTGTCGCTCCCAGACGGTGAAAAAGGCCAATCCGAGTGACGAGAGAACACAAGTGATTCAGATGTGTGGGGGTCTTGGGGTTCAGATGAGAGGGAAAAGTTCTTTTCCGGCCATGATCCTACCCGACTCAGTCCGTGGATGGCAGTCGACCTGGTTTTACTTCAAAGACCAGCCGACGCCAGGGCAGTCGACCGGACTCCCTCCTTTTTCCATGGACCGAGTGAGGAAGCCCTCCTCTTTGAAGGTGATCCCGGAAGAGAAGGCACAGGTTAAGGTACTGGTCGAACATGTTGTCCAGCTTATCCGTGACGGGGTGACCGGTATGGATATCTTGGAGGTCTTCCTTCGGCAACGCATCCAGCCACTTCAAGCTCAAGACCATCCGATGTGGATGTATTCGGGCACTGAGGACACCACCCGGATCCACCCAGAGGAGATCGAGGACGCCACGCTGGAGGGGTGGCTGAAGAGCATCACTGGGAACAAAGATAACCCTAGGAGAGCCAGGAGAATTCCTCCACTCGACCAGTCCCACGTACCGGACAAGGTTCAACTCTTGAGTTTTCGACTGTAATTTTGACCATGCAGCTATTTATGCTCCGTCGATTGACTTTTGTTCTGCTTGTTTTTACGCTGACTCTTATCAAAATGTACTCAATGCCCAACGGGGAGCAAGAGCAAGACCCAGAAGGGGGGCGAGCGGCGGCGACAATGGCGACTGGCATTCTGACGGAGAGGAGAGCGAGGAAAGTGACGACTCAAGTGACGAAGAAGAAGCTGAGTCACCTCCTCGCAGGGAGAGGCGATCCAAGCTCGACCAAGACCGGCCAAGCGTCCGTGAAAAAGCGATTGCTCAGACTGGCCCGTCTTCAAAGCACCCTCGGATGTCCTCGCCGGCTCTGACTGAAAAAGCGTCGAAGCAGCCCAAAGTTGTAGTGCAAAGGTCTCGGAAGGTGTTGCCGAAGATCAAGATTGACATCCCCGTCGCTTCTGCGTGAGTGTCTCCCTCTGTATTCACTCGACGCTCTGTGCTGTTTGTTTTTTCCTTGATTTGACCAGATAAACTTTGGAACTAGCAGTGCTGCTACTTCCAGGACTTCAGCTTACAGGGATGAGGATGAGGCAATGGAGGATGCAGTCACCTCCAATCTGGGTACGATTTCTGTCGTTCTGTCTTTATTTGGTCGACTCAACTGTAATATATACCATTGGGTGATGCAATTTTGGCGACTGATCTTTGAACAGCTCACAACGTTATTGACCTCCCCGACAATGACGATGAAGAGCCCGAGAGGCCTTTGACGAGGAAAAATAGGAAAACTCCTTCAAACAAGGTGCCACAGTCGACGCCGATAGCTGAACCAATCATTCAGGACGCTGGTGATGTCAATCGGGCTTCTGTTACCTTCGTCGTACCACCGTCGACTGCTCTGCCTTCCTCATCGACCGCTCAAGCTCCTGTCGATCCACCTTCAGTTTTTGCTACCCATCACGTCCCAGAGGACGAAGTGAATGCTGCCGAGGAAGCCATACGCCAAGCAGGTATTATGATGGAGAAGATGAAGATGGTGCGGGATGTCAGTCAGGCCGCCTATGATGCCAGCTCGGCTCTCCAAAGCAATGTTCAGGTTAGCAGCATGTCGACTGGTTTTCTTGGCTTGCTCTGTTAGGATATGGTACCTGAAAACTCTCTTTCCAAGGATCTTTGCATCTATGCACCCAGTGGGTGTTTCGACTTGTCACTGAGCAAACCCATACTTTGAGCTGAATTTTTGTTATTGAAGTTTTGGACAATATTGACTCATCCTTGGACTGTGCATGCAGAGTTTTGCCGAGACTTCGAGGAGGAAACTGGGCGAATCGAACCAAATTTGGACCCTATCAATTCTCCTGTGAAGGACGAAACTGCTATGAACCTGCTCCGACTGGAATCCCGCATTGACGGCGTTGTTGACTATTTGGCTCGACTGAAAGCCACGTCGCGGATCGACACAGCACTTTGGCCAAGGGCAACACTCCAGAACGACCTCGAGTCTCTGATGACTCGTCTTAACGAGATTCCTGGTCGACTACAGGAATGGAAGAAGTCGTCTGCTCGGTGCAGTGCTGATGTGGCTCTGTCTTTGATTCATGTCCACTGTAAAGAGGCGCGAGAAGATAAGCTGGCAGCAATCAAGGTCGCCAACACCAAGAAGTATGATTTTTGATCCTTTATGGAGACTTTCATTGTTGTTGCCACTCGGATCGCCGATGGTGTCGACCTGGACGAGTTCGTCGAGCCTGCCAGTCCTCCTCCCGCGAAGTGAACAAACTTTTATGCCTCACCTTAAATTTGCCTCGGAATGCCGAGTGGATTTTGTAACCGTTAAACTCCTTCGGGCTGAGAGCCCGAGTATTTTGGTCTGCGGTTTGGAACCTTTAAGATTTATCTGAACTGGTTTTACTTCTGAATACGCTTGCATTTGCCTTTGAGTGGACTTTGCTCTTCACTCGGAATAGTCTTTGTGTTTGAGATGCAGCTCTGAGGTGGAAGATCCAGTCGACCTACGCACCATCGCCCTTGCAGGAAGGGATGGAGCATGTATTGCAGTCGACCTGCGCCTCGTTGTCCTTGCGGATCAGGATGGAGCGCACGTTGTACTTGTGGCGTAGCTCCGAAGGAGAAGGTAGCAGTCGACCTGCACCTCGTCGTCCTTGCGGATCGGGATGGAGCACACGTTGTATTTTTGGCGTAGCTCCGAAGGAG
The DNA here is from genome assembly GCA_021605145.1 of Aegilops bicornis. Lineage (NCBI taxonomy): Eukaryota > Viridiplantae > Streptophyta > Magnoliopsida > Poales > Poaceae > Aegilops > Aegilops bicornis. Next base: position 600,906,580 of record CM038674.1, on the reverse strand, counting down.
AAGGTAGCAGTCGACCTGCACCTCGTCGTCCTTGCGGATCGGGATGGAGCACACGTTGTATTTGTGGTGTAGCTCCAAAGGAGAAGGTTGCAGTCGACCTGCACCTCGTCGTCCTTGCGGATCGGGATGGAGCACACGTTGTACTTGTGGCGTAGCTCCGAAGGAGAAGGTAGCAGTCGACCTGCACCTCGTCGTCCTTGCGGAACGGGATGGTTTCGAACTTAGGCGAGTACTGGACTGCATCTAAGCCTCCAAGCGAGAGGATTGCTCTTCACTCGATAGGGTTTCTAAAACTTAGGCGAGTACTTGGACTGCAGCTAAGCCTCCGAGTGAGAGGATTGCTCTTCACTCGGTAGGATTTCTCAAACTTAGGCGATTACTTGGACTGCAGCTAAGCCTCCGAGTGAGAGGATTGCTCGTCACTTGGTAGGATTTTTTTAAACTTAGGCGAGTACTTGGACTGCAGCTAAGCCCCCGAGTGGGAGGATTGCTCTTCACTCAGTAGGATTTTTTAAACTTAGGAGAGTACTTGGACTGCAGCTAAGCCTCCGAGTGAGAGGATTGCTCGTCACTCGGTAGGATTTTTTAAACTTAGGCGAGTGCTGGACTGCAGCTAAGCCCCCGAGTGGGAGGATTGCTCTTCACTCGGTAGGATTTCTCAAACTTAGGCGAGTACTAGACTACAGCTAAGCCCCCGAGTGGGAGGCTGGCTCACCACTCGGTAGGATTTTTCAAACTTAGGCGAGTGCTGGACTGCAGCTAAGCCCCCGAGTGGGAGGCTGGCTCACCACTCGGTAGGATTTCTCAAGCTTAGGCGAGTACTTGGACTGCAGCTAAGCCTTCGAGTGGGAGGCTGGCTCACCACTCGGTAGGATTTTTCAAGCTTAGGCGAGTACTTGGACTACAGCTAAGCCTCCGAGTGGGAGGCTGGCTCACCACTCGGTAGGATTTTTAAAACTTAGGCGAGTACTTGGACTGCAGCTAAGCCCCCGAGTGGGAGGCTGGCTCACCACTCGGTAGGATTTTTTAAACTTAGGCGAGTACTTGGACTGCAGCTAAGCCCCCGAGTGGGAGGCTGGCTCACCACTCGATAGGATTTTTTAAACTTAGGCGAGTACTTGGACTGCAGCTAAGCCTCCGAGTGGGAGGCTGGCTCACCACTCGGTAGGATTTTCAAGTACTTAGGCGAAACGGATTCGCAGCTAAGCCTCCGAGTGAGAGACTTGCTCGTCACTTTCGGTAGGAATTTTTTACAAACTTAGGTGAAAGCGGATTCGCAGCTAAGCTACCTTTGGGGGTTTCTCACGTAAACAAAAGCAACAACAATCATGGGAAAATTATAACACTCTTGTCTTTGATAAATAAACTACAGAGGTATTTCTTATTACATCTCATCCGTGTGAGTACTTAAGTATAAAAGGGGCGGAGCAGCTCCGCATTCCAAGCTCGTGGCTCATCAATCTGGCGATCGATATTGTAAATATGATACGCTCCATTGTGGAGAACTCTGGTGACGATGAAGGGTCCTTCCCAAGTGGGAGCGAGCTTGTGTGGTTTCTGTTGATCTACCCGGAGGACCAAGTCTCCTTCTTGGAAGGCTCGACTCTTCACACTTCTGGCATGGAATCGACGCAAGTCCTGCTGATAGATAGTCGATCGGATCAGGGCCATCTCTCTTTCCTCTTCTAGAAGGTCGACTGCGTCCTGCCGGGCTTGTTCTGCTTCATCTTCAGAGTAGAGCTCGACTCGAGGTGCATTGTGAAGCAAGTCACTCGGCAGAACTGCTTCAGCTCCATAGACCAGAAAGAATGGAGTTAAATCCGATTGACCCGATTAGGTGGTCCTCAATCCCCAAAGAACTGATGGAAGTTCGTCGACCCATGCGCTTTGCCGCGTGCTTGAGATCGCGCATCGATCGATCGGGGTTTCAGTCCTTTGAGAATTAGACCGTTTGCTCTTTCCGCTTGTCCATTCGATTTGGGGGTGAGCGTGTGAAGCATTGTCGACTCGTGTGCCTTGAGAGGCGCAAAAGGCTCTGAACTTGTCGGAATCGAAGTTTGACCCATTATCAGTGATGATGCTATGCGGAACTCCATATCTGAATATCAACTCTCTGATGAAACTAATAGCAGTGCAAGCATCGAGATTCTTGATAGGCTTAGCTTCAATCCATTTAGTAAACTTGTCGACTGCCACTAGCACGCGAGTGAAGCCGCTCCTGCCAGTTCTCAGTGGTCCAATCATATCCAATCCCCAAACAATGAAGGGCAGACGAGTGGAATGGTCTTCAAAGGCTGCGGGTTTGTGTGACATATTGGAGTAGAACTGAAATCCTTCACATTTGTCGACTATCTCTTTCGCCATTTCATTTGCTCTTGGCCAGTAAAATCCCGCTCGGTATGCTTTAGCCACAATGGTCCGAGAGGACGCATGATGACCACAGGTCCCCGAGTGTATATCATCAAGAATTATTTGACCTTCCTCTGGCGTTATACACTTCTGACCGACTCCAGTCGCGCTTTCCCTGTATAATTGTCCCTTTATCACAGTAAAGGCCTTGGATCGATGGACGATCTGTCGAGCCTCCTCTTCATTCTCTGGGAGTTCTTTCCTTAGGATGTACGCGATGTACGGCACCGTCCAGTCGGGAGTAATGACCAAGACTTCCATGATCAGGTCGACCACCGCTGGAACCTCAACTTCAGTCGGATCTGTGGCACTTTTTGGTTGCGGGGCTTCTTCGGTGAAAGGATCCTCTTCAACTGCTGGTGTGTGGATGTGTTCCAAAAACACATTACTGGGAATGGCTTCTCTCTTGGAACCTATTTTTGCCAGATCATCAGTTGCTTGATTTTTCAGTCGGGGTATATGATGAAGCTCGAACCCCTCGAATTTCTTCTCTAGCTTTCTCACTACATTGCAGTAACCAGTCATGGCCGGACTTCTGACGTCCCACTCCTTCATCACTTGATTAACCACCAAATCTGAGTCGCCATAGACCATGAGGTGACGGACGCCGAGTGAAATGGCCATACGCAACCCATACAAAAGTGCTTCATATTCTGCTTCGTTGTTGGAGGAATCAAAGTGAATTTGGAGAACATATGTGAGCTTATCTCCTCGGGGGGAAACTAACACTATTCCAGCACCGAAACCATTCAGCATCTTGGAACCATCAAAGAACATGGTCCCGTGCTTCGAGTGAACTTGAGTCGGCAGCTGTTGTTCAATCCACTCGGCAACGAAATCTGCTATTGCTTGGGACTTGATGGCTTTCTTTGCCTCAAACTTGATATCTAAGGGAAGGAGTTCAATCGCCCATTTTGCCACTCGACCAGTTGCATCTCTGTTGTGCAGAATCTCTGACAATGGAGCATCGCTGACGACTGTAATGGAATGGTCAGAGAAGTAATGTGCAACCTTCTTCGTGGTCATATAAATCCCATATACAAGCTTCTGATAATGAGGATATCTTTGCTTTGACGGAGTTAAAACTTCGTAAACATAATATCTTTGGGTATTTGAACTTTAAAGGCTTTTCCTTCTTCTTCCCGCTCGTAGTAAATCTTTATCTTGACAACTTGTCCCGTGGCTGCAATGTAAAGCAGCAAAGGCTCTTTGCTGATTGGGGCAGCAAGCACCGGCTGGGTGGAGAGCGGGGTTTTAGCTCTGCAAACGCTGCATCAGCTTCAGGAGTCCACTCGAACTTGTCTGACTTCTTCATCAGTTGGTAAAGAGGCAATGCCTTTTCACCGAGACAAGAAATGAATCGACTTAAAGCGGCCAAGCAACCAGTAAGCTTCTGGACATCATGCACACGCACATGACGTTTCATTCGGAGTATAGTACCAACTTTTTCTGGGTTGGCGTCGATCCCTCGTTCGGAAACGAGAAAACCGAGTTACTTTCCGCCAGGAACTCCGAATGTACACTTTGATGGATTAAGCTTGATATCATACCTCCCGAGGTTGGCAAAAGTTTCAGCAAGGTTAGTCAGCAGGTCAGAACCCTTCCGTGACTTCACCACAATATCATCCATGTACGCTTCCACGTTCCGACTGATTTGAGTGAGCAAACACTTCTGAATCATCCTCGTGAACGTGGCTCTGGCATTCTTTAGGCCGAATGGCATGGTAACATAACAAAAGCACCCGAATGGAGTGATGAAAGCTGTTTTGATCTCGTCGGGTCCATACAGACGGATCTGATGGTAACCGGAATAGGCGTCTAAAAAAGATAGGCGTTCACATCCCGCAGTTGAGTCGACTATCTGGTCGATGCGGGGGAGAGGAAAATGATCTTTCGGGCAGGCCCGATTGATATGTTTGAAGTCAATGCATATGCGAAGAGAATTGTCCTTCTTGGGGACCATGACAACATTGGCGAGCCACTCGGAGTGGTAAATCTCTCGGATAAACTCCGCTGCAAGGAGTCGAGCCACTTCTTCACCGATTGCCTTTCTCTTCTGTACGGCGGACCGTAGAAGGTGTTCTTTGACCGGTTTTACCTTCGCGTCAACTGCATAAGCGATGCTCAGCCAGTCCCCTGGGAACACCTGGCATGTCAGAAGGCTTCCATGCGAAGATGTCCCAGTTCTCACGGAGGAACTGGGTGAGCGCTTCTTCCTATTTGGAGTCGAGTTTTGTTGTTCTTCCTATTTGGAGTCGAGTGTTGTTGAGATATGAGTCGGAGCAGCATTGGGATCGGTCGGGTGAATGTGAATCGGCTTTGTCTCACCGGACGACTGAAACGCCGATTTCGTAGCAGGCTTCTTGGCTCGCAACAAATCACTCGGGTCTGCAGTTTTCTGGTATTCCTGCAGCTCTACCACTGCCATCTGAGCATCGGCGATCTTTGAGCCTTTCTGAAAACACTCTTCCGCTTTCTTCCGATTGCCGGTGACAGTGATCACACCTTTGGGGCCTGGCATCTTCAGTTTAAGGTATACATAAGATGGTCGAGCCATGAAACATGCGTACGCTGGCCTTCCCAGAATGGCGTGATAAGCACTCTGGAAATCCACGACTTCAAACGTCAACTTTTCTTTGCGGAAGTGCTTGGAGTCCCCGAAAACCACATCAAGAGCAATCTGACCGAGGGACTCGGCCTTCTTTCCAGGAATGACTCCATGGAAACTCATGTTCTTTGATCTTGAGCACGGACAACGGAATGCCCATCCCTTTCAACGTCTCTCGCATACGGTATATTCAGACCACATGCCACCATCCATCAAAACTTTAGTCGATCGAGTGCCTTTGACAACCGGGTGCGACCACCAAAGCTTGCCTCCCGGGGGTGGCTATGTCGTCGGGTGATCGACTGGTCGAATGTGATGGCGATGCGAGACCATTTCAAATAACGAGGTGTCGCCGGGCGACCATATTCACCTCTCGGTTGATAACTTTCAATCGACTTTTGCTTTCAACGTCGGCCAAAAATCATCGAGGTGGAATTGACACGGGGTATCCATCATCACTATCTCCCTTGTCTTCAATTTTTCCGACTCCTTTTCCTTATCTTTGGGTTGTTTCCCACAGGCTACTTTGGATCAAGAGCCGACACTGTCGAGTGGTATGCTTTGGGTAAATGAGTTTACCCTCGTCATCTTTCTTTGTGTGAATGTGGCATGGCAGGTCCAATACATCATTTCCGTCTTGATCTTTCACTTTCTTGGGGTTCCAAGGCCCTTTGGGCTTCCCTTTAAACTTTCCTTGAGTCACGGCCAAGGCTTCTCCAGGGGCAGCTGGCTCGGCCTTCCGCTTCTGCTTCCGACTGGAATTTCCTCCTCCGATTTCATGAGCGACTGACTTGTGCTTGCCACTCCGGAGTCGATCCTCTTCTTCACCATTAGCATACTTGGTGGCAATCTCCATCATTCGACTTAGAGACATGTCTCCGGTTTGACCGAATTTCAGATTCAGTTCTCTGTACTTAACGCCTTCCTTGAAGGCACAAACTGCCTGATGATCCGACACGTTCTCTACCATGTGATGCAACGTGATCCATCTCTGGATGTAATCCCTCAAAGTTTCATTTGTCTTCTGCACGCAAGATTGCAATTCTGTCAACCTTGCTGGTCGCTTGCAGGTCCCTTCAAATGTTCTGACAAACACTCGGGAAAGATCTTCTCAAGTGTAAATGCTGTTGGGTGCTAACTGGTTCAGCCACGCTCTGGTCAAGCCCTCCAACATAAGAGGCAGGTGTTTCATGGCCACCTCATCATTGCCGCCGCCAATCTGAACAGACACTCGGTAGTCCTCATGCCAAGTATCAGGTTTGGACTCACCAGTGAACTTATCGACTCAGTCGCCAACCTGAAGTTGGGAGGAATCACTCTGACCTGATGGCTCTGCCGAAGCACTCTGGTCTGAGGCGTGCACTCTGCTTCTTTGGTGGGTACATCTCTGTCATGACCTCCTCGGTGAGCTCTGTTTACATCGACCAAACCTTGAAGCGAGAATGGATCTCGCATCAAAGCACGGCTCTCTGGGGTCGATGAAATCCTTCGCCCAACCTTTGTGAGGCGTCTGTCATCCTATTTGTCGAGGCACGTATGACCCACTCCTTGGGGAGGGTGGGCACTCGGCGTCGATCATCGCGATCGAAGTCGGTGATCATCTTGCTCCACGGTTCCTATCTTGATCTCGCGGTGTCCACGCCCTCACGCCTCGGGGCGATCTTGGGCTATGAGCCGATCGAATCATATTTGCAACAACGGATTTCTTTGTGGATCCTATTCCGTGTGATCTGTGAATTCTGGTCTCCTGCTGCCGGAGTAATGCTCGATCTGCAACAAGCCTCTGCCAGCCTCGGTGGGAAAGGTGAATCGACTTCTGCTATCGGGCCTTGTTGCTAAATTTTGAATCGAAGTTCGATATACGAGTCGGCTGAAAGAGTGGCGTCGATCGGATCTTGAGACTTCGTGGTCGTGCTCGTTAAATCGAGTACTCACCGGAGATTCTCGGTCGAGTCGCTCGACCAAGTTAATGGCGTCGTCTTCTAAGGCACGGGCCTCGGGGGTTTCTCCAACGATAGGAGTGTGAAGTGCATCCATGTTCTGGCGGCGAAGTTCTTCCCTCTGCAGCGAAGTGAGGGGCTCGGGGAGGTACTCTTCATGGGTATGCGACGGAGCGCCTCCGCCGTCGCCACCGTCGGTGCGGGGAAAGCTGGGAGGACTGCGTGGTCCATCGACCATCAGGACCTCCGCTTGTTGGATCACTTCTTTGTCACACTCGGATCACGATCTCTGCGGAGCCAGTCGACAGGTCGAACATGCCGTAGAGAGATTCGTCGGGCTCGATTGCCGCGACTTGAGGGGTGGCTGACTGGCGAGCCACCGCGTGCCTCACCCACCGCTGAAGCATCGACCGACCGAAACGCTTGCGCTGGCGGGCAACAGGGAGGGAGGACACCACAGGAGCCGACCGATACTAGATCGACGGCTGCCGCAAGAGGACGCCACGGATGCACGCGCGAAAGTGCGTTGCCCCGTGAACGGGGAGCGCGTCGACGTCGAGTGGTGCCTCTTGAAGCCAAGCGGAGTCGTCGGCGATGAACACAAGCTCGCCGAGACGGATCTCGCGGCCCTCAGCCAAACCTTCGCCTGAAACCATGATGAAGGGGATCGGAAAAACTGCAACTTCTCCAACAAGTCGCTAAGACACACCTTTACGGTGGGCGCCAACTGTCGTGGTTCTAAGTCTGACAGTAGAATGGGGGGTAGGTATGGAGAGGCAAGATCCTAGCTATGGAGTAGTTGTATACGCATGAGTTTTACGAGTTCAGGCCCTTCTCGGAGGAAGTAATAGCCCTACATCTCGGAGCCCGGAGGCGGTCGACTGGATTATGCGTGTATGAATTACGAAGTGCGAACCCTTTACACCTGAGGAGGGTGGCTTATATAGAGTTCACGGACCCTCGCCCTCGATTATGCAGGGTTTAAGGTACATTAAGGTCGGGCGTTATCAGTAACGCCACACATAAAATGCTATGATGATCATAAAAGCTACTTAATGACCGACCGTTAGCGTGTGGAGTGGCTTTAGGTCTCCTGGTTGTCTGAGTGGTTGGCTTCATGGTCGAGTGTCTTCGAGTCGGTCGAGTGGAACACTCCTGAGTCGATTGAAAGGTGATTCTTCCAGAGATGTTCTTGGGAAGGGTATCTTGGACAGGTCCATGACCCTACCCTAGGTACATAGCTTCATCACCACCGACGTGTGGTTGGAGAACTGGATACCCAGGAAGGAGATGATGCGCCCGTTCGGAAGCAAGGTACTGAACCCTATGAGGTGGGTAGCATATTTCATTGACCCTACTTCGGCAAAGTGGGACAGGCAGCGAGTTGAGCAAACTTTCCTACCTATCGATGTCCCAGCTATCATGGCGATCCTAGTTTGTACGAGGAACATAGAGGACTATTGGGCATGGAATTTTGAAAGAAGTAGCTCCTTCTCAGTTCATTCAACATATAACATGCTAGTGGCAACTAGAAGGCGATGAGAAGCCTGGCTAGAAGAAACGGCCGGCCCGTCTACCTCACACAGAGAGGAAACTTCTTGGAAGAGACTATGGAAAACCCAGGTTCCGACGATGGTTAATATGTTCTTATGGCGACTGTCTAGGCAGTTGCTTCCTACGGAGGACGTAAGAGCTCACTGTCATATGTCGACCTCGAGTTCATACGGACTCTGTGGTTCGCCGGACCCTTGGAGGCACTCGCTACTTGAGTGCTCGATGGCTAGATGCATATGGGCTCTGGACTCGGGTGATCTGGTCAGTAAGATGATAGCTATCACGGAACCAGAGGGCCAAAAACTGGCTGCTCTCGCTCATGGAGACTCTAATGCATACAGATTTTGGCTATTTTTTTAAATAATACACTGTTTTTAGTAAATTTAAGAAATATTACGCCATTTAAATTTATTTCAAAAATAATATAGCATCGGCCTTGGGGAAGCCGATTGGCTTCTGTCGGCCATCGGTAAGCCGATTAGTGGCTGGTCGGCCAGGGGCGCATGCAGTCGGCAGGTGGGCATGCAGTCGGCCAGTGGTAAGCCGATTAGTGGCAGGTGCGCATGCAGTCGGCTGAGTGGCTACATGCCTTGATCGATGGACGGATGGGTGCAAGTGGGATGCTACTGCTTTGTATTTTAATCCTTACATAACGCATGATTACAGCATCGTGAAGATGCTTTGCTAGCTCGAGCCTTACATGCAAGGCATGATTACAGTATCGGGAAGATGATTTGCTAGCTCATGCACGATGGCCAGCCGCGCGCTGTCGATGGTGTGTAGTTGTTGAGACGATCAGCAGGGGGAGCCGGCGCCGGAGCCGGCGGAGAGGCTCCTCTCGAGGTAGAAAGCCCGCAGCCTGGCGGTGCGGCTGGTGCCGCCGCTGGCGGAGTGGGACAGCGCGGGGAGCCTCTACTGTGAGAAGAACACGATGGCGGGGCACTCGGCCGCGCACGCGATCCGCCGCACCAGTTCCGCCAGCAGCGCGGCCGCCCGCCGCACCGGCGCCAGGAGCACCAGCCGCATCAGCAGCAGCATCACCCCGCCCTCGCTGCCCCATCCGGAACAGCTCCGACACCGCCTTCTTCCCCGACAACCTCCTCCGCAGCCGCAGCCGCAGCCTCGCCCTTGTCCACCTGCCGGCCGACGCCGCCACCTCTGGCCGTCGTCGCTGCAGACCTCGACGCGGAGCCGCTGGTACCGGCATCTCGGCATCTGGTCCCTCGCCATGAGCACCTCGAGACCCATGTGAGCTAGCTAAGGTGGCAGCTAAATTAACCAACCGGCCGATCACAGAAAATACCAGTTCCAAGCTAGAGAAATAAACAAGGAAGAAGAAGAGATTAAAATACGAAGCAGTAGCATCCCACCTGAACCCATCCATCCATTCATATCGGCCGACTGCATGCGTAGCTGCCACTAATCGGCTTACAGCTGGCCGACTGCATGCTCACCTGCCCGACTGCATCGACCAGCCACTAATCGGCTTGCCGGTGGCCGACTGGGCCCACTCGGCTTATCAGTGGCCGACTGGGCTCTATTCGGCTTCCCTATTATTTTTGAAATAAATTTAAACAATGTAATATTTTTCAAATTTATTGAAAGAAGTGTATTATTTAAAAAAAATAGCCAGATTTTGTGAGATTGGCGGTCACACTTTGGTCCGTTTGGTCCGCTCGACAGAAATTCATACATGAGGGCATCACCCAGAGTCCGCATGCTACGCACGTGTTTATCAATCAGTTTATCTCTGAACTTGATCTTCTTCAGGAGAAAAAGACGGCAGTTTTGCATCCAGCACCACGGGAGACGAGGCAGTCACATACAAGGCCAGCAGCACCACCATGTGGATCTGCAAAAATACACACTGACGGGGCAGTACAGCGATATCAGGGAGGCTCTGCGGCAGCTGTTTGCCGGGACGATGCGGGTAACTACATGGGGAGCTCTTCCCTTGTCATTGATGGGCAGACTGACCTGGCCATACTCGAGGCAATAGCCGTTCGAGAAGCGGTTGGCACTAGCGGAAGACCTCTTTGTCCAAGACTTCGTTATTTCCTTGGACTGCAAGCAAGTCATCGACGATATAAAAAAGGGCAATCAAGGTCACTACGGATCCATCACAGCAGAAATAAATCTTCAAGCTTCTGTTTTTAGATGTAATTTTATTTTTGAAGGCCGAGCCGTCAATGGCGAGGCTCATAGTCTAGCTAAGCATTCTCTTACACTCGGTCTGGGGCGCCATGCTTGGTTGGTCAACCCCATGATCCAAATTGTATCCCACCTCGTGTGGCTTATCGTCAATAAAGCTTAGCTTATCCCTAAAGAAAATATAGATTAAAAAATAGGGACGCGAGCGCTGGGATTTGATCATCACTGGCGTCGTGGGTGGACGGACACGCAGCTCGGCCAGACTCGCGGGTGTGATTAAGCTGGCGCCTGATTACTGTTGATATTTCGGTTCCGGGTGGAATTCCTCCGACGGTACTATCCTGAAACCCACTCATCAGACGTCCGGTGTTCCCGGGTGCGAGCCAGCCATTAAAATCGCGGGCGAAATCTAAGCTATCGCGGATCTGAAACCGCCCCTCGATTTGCATGGCTCAGTAAGCAGCGGGAGATCAGGCGATTGCGCCATTATTTCATTATAATCGTCGCGGCAAAAATCTCGGCCGCGATTCCCTCTCGCCCGCGGTTTTAATCTACGATCTGTACTACTCGCTAGTCGCTATTCGATTCGCCGTGCCGGTGGAGGCTCATGCCTCATGGCCAGGATCAGGACGGATCGACCCCTGCGCCGGCGGCGTCGGTCATCCCGCGGCGACGACCTGATGCGCGCCCTCCCCGACGACCTCCTGCTCCTCGTCCTGCGCCGTCTCGACACCCGCACGGCGCTCGGCACCGCGCTGCTGTCGACGCGCTGGGCCCGCCTCCACCGCGAGTTCCCCGTCCTCGACTTCCGGGTCGGCAGCATGCTCCCACCGCGCTACCACAGATTGGTCCTTCTCCTTGACGACATGGACATAAAGGGACAGTATCTTCGGTTCAAAAAAAGTTGTGAGCTCATGCCAAAAATCAGGAGGTACGAGCGCGGTGCCATGCGCGCACTAAGCCGCTCCGTCGAGAGCTTCTTGGACGACGAGATCGTCCGAGGAGCTCGCCGTAGCGTGAGCAGGCTGAGGCTCGAGTTCTTCATCAACCACAACCCCGGCTGCATGAACAGGCTAATCGCCAAGTCCATCGACGATTGGGGGGTCAGCGACCTCGAGGCTGTTGCCAAGCCGATCTACGGATCCGAGCAATCCGTGCACAACTTCCCCGGCCACGGCCTCTGCCACGATCCTGGCGCGTCGTGCCTGCGGAGCCTCAAGCTTGTAGGCTGCGCGCTCCCGTCGCTGCACGAGTTCAGCGCGCTCACCATGCTCGTCCTGCAAGACATTAAGGGATCGACGCCCAAGGCAGCCTACGAGGGCGTCTTCACCTTGTGCCCGCAGCTGCAGGTGCTGCACTTCAAGTCCTGTCAGTGCCCATGGGAGGACACGGACCTGGTGGTGGACGCCCCCAGCTCACAGATCAGAGAGCTCGTCTTTGACAAGTGCAGGTTCGGACAGGTGCGGATGAGGTCTCTTCCTAACCTCGAGAGCCTAGCCTCACGGGACACCGATGCCATGCTACAATTCGATCAGTCCACCTCGTTTCCCAGCCTCAGGCAATGCAACCACACCACTAGGGTCGGTCTCTTTCGCACACGAATGGGACGGCCTCGCGAATACATTGGCCACCAGCGTGAGCTTGGCTCGTTCCTCGGGGGCACGCCCTACATAACGAACCTCGTCCTCCGGTTCACCGGACCAAGACGATGGATTGTGCCGCCACCGTCTGGCTCCTCGTCGCCCTTGTTGCCCAAGCTGAGGAAACTGCTCGTCGCCGACGTGCCTTCCTCCTGGGATGTCTCGTGGCCCCGTCTCCTCCTCGAGATGGCGCCATCACTCGAGACCCTTCACGTCCACATCGCCCCTTGCAACCAGAGGGCCGGACGTGCGATACCCTGGGAGCGGCCCACCAAGCTTCGGCGGCGTCACTTGAAAGAGTTCGTGGTGGCTGGTTTTCAGGGAACGAAGAGGCAGATTTGCTTTGTGAAGTTTGTCGTGGGAGTGTCGACGTCGTTGCGCCGTGTGTGCTTGTTCAGGAATGGGCGTGCCGAGGACAAGGGGCACTGGGACTGGGAGATGGTGACGGAGCAGCACCCATGGACCGTCAGGAAGAAGAACGCTACGCAGAAGAAGATTATGGATGGGGTTTCTTTCTCCCGCCCTCCTGCGCAATTTGTGTTTGGCTGATCCCTTCCTATAGTTTTTTGGATCAGTTTTCTATTTCATTCAACGTATTTTGTAATCTTGGCCAATCCGCTGGGGTGCTCTGCACTTGTAGCGATGATATTGTTAAAAAAGTATCTCTTTCGTCTAACCTTCCTTATATATGTCCCACTCTTTTCTTCTTCTTTTTGATTTTTTTTTCTGTCATCTTTGAGTTTCTCTCATCCATTTTCCCGAAAATAGAATCAACTGTCTCATGTTTTATTAACTTATAAAAAACACATTTTATTTGGTAAGTAATTAAATTCTTATCAAAAAAGTGCTTAACAATAAAATGGCCGGTAAATCATAGCGATTATATATAAAAACTTGATAAGATTTTATAGCGTATCAATATAATAATAGACATGCAGTCACGAGCTAATCTACTAGAATATTTATATTTCCGTTGCAATGCACGGGCAATTTTCTAGTTAGACTAAAAAAGATAAATTGTTATCATATTCATCCAAAATACATTGGTCAGATGATAATATATCGCATACGTGTAGAAAAGAAGAACGTGTAGAGTTCCTCCGGTTACATTTTCTACCATCATTCTTATGCTCTCTCTCTCTGTTTTTATTTTTTCTCTTCCACCTCTGATTCTTCAATCGGTTTTCTCTGAAAATCGTATCAATTGCCTCAGCTCTTATTGACTTATCAAATATATTTTTCTTTGGTAACCACGAATAAATGCTTACCAAGTAAGGGTTAGCAAATAAAATCTTATTTTTACACAATCACACTAATATGGCTCGGTATATCACGGCTAGCCGACCAGAATATTTATCCACTAGTTGCAACACATGAGCAATCTTTACTTCTTTTTTTCTCCCTTCAATCTTGAAGGCAGGGTGAGCCCTGGCCCGTCTTTTTAATCTGGATTTTCTCTGAAGATTTGGTGTGGATTTGGCCCAATAACAAAAGATGGCCAGTGAGCAAAGCTATTGCCATGGCATTCGCCCATTCTTAGTTTTGTCTCTGTTGGCTAACTTCATGTGGAGTTGTGTTTGTTTGTGACTGTATCTTTTTCTGAAAACCATGTGCAAAGCAGCACACATGTTTGCGTTGTTAAAATCATGTGCAAGGATAGGCCACATCATACAAACACATCGTTTGTAAAAATTATGTGCAAAGCATTGCATGTATTTGCGTTCTTAAAACATGTGCGATGACAGGCTACATCACACATACACATCTTTTGTAAAACTATGTGTGCACATCACACATGATCGTGTTTTAAAAACTGTGTGTGATATTCCGACATCACAAACGCTTTTTTTTCCTGAACTATATGCAATGTTACATCACACACCGTTTTTGTTCTAGCATGTGTGATAGGTGGGACTTAATAACATCATTCTGCACTAGTGGCATATGAAATCTAGTCATGCATTTCATTCGCTAGTTATATGTATTTTGGTTTCAAATTCTCATATTGTTAGTCTAAATACTAATATTTCATAAAACCCAATCTCATTAAATAATCACAAATAATTTCCGCAGCAACACAAAGGTTTCATCTCTAATTAATGTAATCAAGTAACATTTTTAACATCTTAAATTTTTTGTTAATAAGAAAAATAATAATTAATACATTAATATTTTATTAACACATAAATATTTGTTTGACACGAGAGAAATATTTTCCCCCGAGCGATGAACATTTCAGTTTATTAGAAATTTTTTTGTAATAATTTTTTATTTACTAAATACATTTTTATAGATGAATATTCTTATTTATCCACATTATACATAGTTTTAGCATATTATGATGATCTTTTCACCGAGAATATAATTAAAAAATCCAAAAAAGTGTGATAGTATTGAGCTGACCCATACATGGACTATTCATCGGTAAGAATGGTGAATATGAATTCGCTATAGGATGACATTGGATCTTACATTATCTGCAAGATGATGGGGGGATTCAATATCCCAAGAAGAAAATCTAAACCAAGAAGCTGGCCAAGTACCAAATCCTTTTAGACAAGATGGACCTTTTTTAAAGCCGAGATGGACATTTTTAAGACAAGCTAGACCTCTCTTTTTTTTTTGTAAGACAAGCTAGACCTTTGATATGGAACTGGAACGAAAGTGCAAGCACACCTTGGGCCTTAGCCCGTCCATGCCATCATTCCTCCATCGCAGGCCGGACATATAATGGTGATCCCAACACGCCTCCTCCTAGGGTTTCACCAGAGAGGAAAGGGCTTCCTAAAAAAAAAAAAAACAGAGAGGAAAGGGGATCGGAGGTCAGATATGCGCCGGTTCCCCCGCCGGGTGCCGTGTGCCGAGCTCCCCCCTCGCGCCGCCGCCGTCGCGGTCGACGCTCACATATGAGGATCGAGCGGTGCTTGAGAAGAGACGACCAAATAAGCAGCCCCCCCCTTTGGGAGCTGCAATCCAGAATCGACGCAGCAGCTCATTTTCGAGCTGCGATCCGCAATCGAGCGGCTCCTCTCCGACCAATCGAAGCAATCAAGCGGCTCCTCTCGGAATCGCAGCCCACGACCAGAGAGGCTGCACTTTTTAGTCGCAGTCCGCAGTCAAAGCAGTTCTTCAGAGGGTACAATCAGAAACCGGCCCTCTTTCGATTCCGTTCTCCGAATTGCCATAGGAGGCGGGATCCAAGCCGATTTATATCTGCCCGGGCGGACATCGTGGGAGTCCATCTGTTTTTAGACGAGATTGGCAACTCCCAGCGTACATCTGGCGAACACTCATCCCCGGCGACCGGTGGCCAAACCATCCGTCTTCGCCCTCGGCAAGTCCTCCATCGACATGGTGGCGAGTTCCTCCTGATCCTCTTCCTCGTACGACATCACCTGCATTTTTTTTAACTAGTACTCCTAGGTAGGAACCATAATCAAACTCCCTCTGACTAAAATCTGTATGACTAAAATTGTGTTTTTTTCTTTTGGAAAAGTATAGAAATTGTATAATCAAAATAGCATCCTTTTATGGGTAAGTATAAAATTGTAGTCACTCCGTCCCAAAATAAGTGTTGCTGACTTAAGTGCAATTAAATTTGCGTCTTTTTTGTGTGTAAGTATAAAAATTGCGTCTTTCTGTGTGTAAGTGTTACAAATTTTGTGTCTTTCTATTGGAAAGTGTTAAATTTGTATAATCAAAATTGCATCTTTATGCGCGGAAGCATAAAAAATATACACTCAAAATCGCGTCTTTCCATGGGAAAGTGTAAACACTGCATCATTGTTTGTGGGAAATATCAGAATTGCATCTGTGACGAGGCTAATAAGAAATCAACTCTGATTTCTTTATATATGAAATATGTAGGAGGACAATGAAGATGATAGGCTCAGCATTTTGCCTGATGATGTTTTGCTCAACATTGTTGAGCGACTTGATATTGCTGACGCCGCAAGAACCACCATCCTCTCCAGACGTTGGAAGCAGATCCCTGCAATGCTGTCAAAAGTTGTTATAATGGCTGGTTCTTTTGAGCCCAAGCACACTGCAAGCAAGTTGACTTTAGATGATATAATTCGGTTCAACACCACCGTGCTGGAAGCAACCAGGAGCATACTGGAAAGGAGGGCTGGAACTTTATACACCATTCACCTGTTGCGCATGCAATTCTACTTGGGAGATGAGTCCATTTTCATTGGCCAGGCTGTTGCCAACACCATAGCAACACAAAAGGTTGCTTCAATTGAGTTTACAATCTTGACGAAGGTGCGTAAAAATTGTACCAATGATGACCTGCTCACATATGGGAGGCAGTTCATGTCATTCTTTGATTCATGTCCAAACACATTTGGTTGTCTTGCACGCCTCACGCTAGAGAATTTGAGGTTAGGAGAATCAGACTTCCCCAAAATTTTCAGTATATGCAAGCAACTGGAGTTCCTCATCCTCTACGACTGTGACATGGGTATTCAGTCTTCGCTGGAAGTGGAACACGCACAACTCAGTGAACTAGCGATTGTCTGTGGCTGTTTTAAAAGGGTTCATCTGAAGTGGGCACCAAAACTCACAATACTGAAATTCAATATTTTTAGATCTCAAGATGACCCCTTCTGTCTTGGCTATGTCCCACTGCTCCAGACTGTGAGCATCATCAATACTGCTTTCTCCTGGCACAAGATGCTCAAGTTAAGCGAGTTGCTTGGTAAAACTGCCATAAGCAACCTACATTTGAACTTCAAAAGCGAAAAGGTTAGTGAAGGTCCTCAATGTCGTCGGTGATTTGTGTATGTTTGGCTGGTATGTCGTGGGGAGGTTGTAATAATTATCTTTGTTTAACATAATTCTGGATTATCCCTCTTTTGCAGATTTGGGTCAAACCGGAAGGTCGAAGACAATTGTTACCGGTGTTCCACAAACTTAGAATTGTGAATTTGCTTAACATATATCTGCAGAATGTGATCTGACTTGGACAATGTTCTTACTCCAAGGTGCACCCAACCTTAAGGAATTACGCATCTTGGTAAATTCCTGTACCGATTCTCATTTTTCAAGTTCAAACTTTCTGTGAGTCATTAGGATATTTTTTTTACCTGACTGAATGCAGGTGCGGGATCATTTATGTGAAATGGTAACAGGGGAGTTGAGGAAGATGTGTCCATTTAGCGAGGAGAAGGACAAGGGACTACAGTGGGAACCATTTCCATCCGATTTAAAGCACCACAACCTTGCTAAGCTCAGTATCTATGGGAATTTTCAAGCAGAAGACAAATTCGTGAGATATGCCAGAAGTGTCATGGAAGCAGCAGTGAATTTGGAGGAGATAAAACTATATAAGAGTCCAGTGTGTCGGAAGTGCAAGCACATGCTTCAGGAGTGGAAACTGGAGGAGAAGTCATCGCTTAGCTACAAAATCAACAACGGGATGCCCTCGCTAGTCCGGATTCACTTCCCGAGTTTAGGGCAAGTCTTATAAACAATAATGCTCGTGGGCTGCAAGCTGCAGTTGACAGAAACTGTTGTATGCATGGATTGATTGTTGCTGTTGAACCTTTTCAGTTATGTGTATTGTTAAGATGGTACGAGTCGAGGAGGATAAGGTGTATTGTCAAGTATTTTGTCCAATGGAAATTGTGGTTATTTCTTATTCGTGATAAATTCATGCACCTTGTTTTCATTGTGAAATGAATTGTCCCTAATCGCAATGGATTTAATATCGACAAGATAACCGCAATGGATTTTAATATCGACAAGAACAAATGAGGAAATAAGCAGTTATTAGGGCACTAACAATGCATCGACTATTAGAGCATCTTCAGTAGATGATGTATATTTTGATGCTCCAAACCGGTGATGTTTATACATCATCAAAAAATGCTTTTTACATCTCCGACAAAGGCTCAACTCTAACAGATAGTCCAAAACCGGAGGTGTAAAAGAGCAACTCCAACATATGGTCCACAACGAAGATGTAAAATTCTGAAAACGACCAACTACTACTTCATCTCAACATAGTTCAAACATCAAATTCAAACATAGTTCAAACAGAGATGACATAAATTTAAACTAGCAGAACTACTCGTCATCTGAGGGCATCTAGTACAACTCTTCGGAGTCATCCGAGAGCCCCCAGAACTCCTCGTCCTCCTCCGACGATGACTCGATGGGGATCAGAGTCGAGGGGTCGGCCTCGTCCTCCTCCTTCACCTCCTCCTCCTTCTCCTCGGCATCACGCTTCCAGTAGAACTCCTGCTCGACCTGGACGTACTCGGGATGCTCCCGCGCAAAACGAGCCATCGTCGCTCTCGCTGGGAGTGATGACAACCACCGGGTTCTTCGCCGGCATCTCCAGCCGGATGCCCTGCGGCACGAGCCACTCCGCCACCGTCCGGGTCTCAATCTCCGGGAAGTTGAGATCCGTTTTCGGCCGTCCGACACGCCACACTGCCACGTCGCAGGCACGCGCGGCCTCATCGGCGGTGGGATACGTGCCGAGCCACCAACGTTGCCCGACGTCGGAGAACTCCACTCCGAAGTTCCCGAAGGACTTTGCCCTCACGCCGAAGAAACCCGACTTGCCCTTTGGCGTCTTCTTCGGCGCCATCGGGTCGCGGTGGCGACCGAAGCGAGTCGGGGCGGCGGCGGGTGGAGAGAGGTCGGGGCGACGGCCGAGCGGGGAGCGGGCGGCGGCGCGGCGCGGCGGAGGTGGGACGGAGCGGGCGGTAGCGTCAGGCGAAAGCGGGGCAGCGGAGGTCGGAGTGGAGGCGGGCGGGCTGAGGCGGACGGGACCGGGCGAGGAGGCGGACGGGCCGGGCGAAGCGGTGCGGGCGACGGGTAGGAGCGGGCTGGATCTGCGGCGAGGCGGCATCGGGGAGCTGCGGCGGGGCGGCGGCGAGCGGGAGGAAGAAGGGGAGGAAATGAAGTGAGGGGCGGCTGGGCGTTGGCGCGCGGCTGCGTTTTTTACATCTCCTGCCTCCGGAGATGTAAATTTGCACCACAAGGTGTTGTATTTTACATCTCCGGGGGGCGGAGATGTATTTTTTTTGCATATGGACCATCTGTTGGAGAGCTGTTTTTTGCCTCAGAAGATCCAAAAGTTGGTTATTTTTACATATGGACCGTCTATTGGAGATGCTCAGGCGCACAAAAATTTCGTGCCCTAAAATAGTTTTAGCATGCCACTGTAGCACTTTTAGCGTGTCGTACACAACATTGCTTTACCAGATGCCCAAAAATGCGCGTCCCAAAAACACGCATTGTAAATTGTGAAGCGTGCGCAATCCGGCACCTCAAATTTGCATCATGAGATAGCATTTTCAGCACGCGCCCAACCCTTTTTTGTGCACGCACTATTTTACAGCTTCTGCTGGAGCTGCCCGGGCCCAAAAAACCCGAATTTTAGCACGCGGAGCAGTTTTTGGGTGCTGGTTGGAGATGCTCTTAGCTTCTTATCATAGAAGATGGTAAAACTTTAAAGACAACTATCACAATGCATTGTTTACATTGTTTCTTAGGAGTTGTACGTAAAGAAGTTTTCATTTAATGCATTAGGGGTCATGTTTGCATTTGAACATTGTGGCTAGTTATGGAATGAACTAAC
This sequence comes from Aegilops bicornis, assembly GCA_021605145.1. NCBI lineage: Eukaryota > Viridiplantae > Streptophyta > Magnoliopsida > Poales > Poaceae > Aegilops > Aegilops bicornis. The sequence continues at coordinate 600,886,681 of CM038674.1, read as the reverse complement.
CGAATCCATGTTTTTTCACACACAAATATGAATATGAATTTGAAATTTAACAATGTTCATACAAAAAGTACCGAGACGTTACCAAAAGAGTATATCAAACTATTTTGTCCCAAACTCTTCCAAATGACGGTGATAACAAACATACGAGAACACCCTAACCGGGGACATTTGTAGCAAAATGTCTGAATGATCGCCAGTGATATTCTTCGTCATTGGATTAAGTGGCTAGTGGAGCTTGACCTTGGTTCCAAATGAAACATTTGAATATGCAGTCGAGGGTCACAAAAGACTTGGTATTTGCCTTCACGTACCAAGCAAAACTTCCTACCACTTACATACTTCTGCATATAGAAATGTAGAGCTCACATCATTGGTAAGCTGCATACAACTTGATTGTCTCTTGACAAAAAAACGCCTCAACAGGCTAGCCTGTAGTGTGCGCAAACATAAAAAGATTGCATTAGCCCACAAAGAAAGAAACATGCGCATCTAAAAAGACAATCTGAAATTGTTTCCATGCAAAAGGTCTATTGGCGTGGTGACATTTGAGGCATTTATAGAATAGTCAGTCTTATATAGAGTAAGTGCACATTAGTAGAGAAGATTTAGCTAGAGCAAGTGTACGAATTAGTGAAAAGAATTACCGAAAAAGGTGCAGCTAGCTAGCAAGAACCAGAATTGCACAAGAATTACCGGATGAAACTGCAAAAGCATTGTCCTAGGCAAGAATTTTTTTTGAATCAAAGCCAATTTGCAATCAGTCCATCAGTCTACCAAGTGAATTTTCTCTTCACAACATACAAGAAACAAGTCAAAATGGTCCGCTCAAATATGCTTAACATCTATTCACATTCACATAACTACTTGTCAACATAATTTGCTGATACCAAAATTACTACTCCCTATGTCCCAAAATATAAGAACATTTTTAACACTACACTAGTGTAAAAAACGTTCTTATTATCTTATATTATGGAACGGAGGGAGTAGTACCCAGAACAACTACACATATGACATCCATAACAGAGGTGTGCAGAGATTCAATAGAGCAGTAGTTTCGGGGGTTGCTCACCTTTCTATATATATATCGAATTATCGTAAGGCCTACTAAAATTAATCAAAAGAGGCATGTGATCACCACTGATTCGAGGTCGAGGGCTTCTAGGTGTTGTACGAGTTGTCTTTAAACAAGATAAGTTGTGACATAATTGCTGACAGACTTGATTAATAAGGCAGGTAATTATCGAGGAGTGTTTGGGTTAGATGTGTATGTAGCCATCGTAGATTGTGTTCCGAGGATTGTATTTATGTATTGCAAATAATTCATCATGCCCCCTTGTTCTTATCTGTTGGCATTGTGCAAGAGTTTCAGAGCTCGCTCTTTTAAAACGAGTAAGAAATAGAGCATGTTCACCGAATGAAGCTAATTGTTGTGTACTGCTGCTTGTTATGATTTAGTCATTGGAAATTTAGTATTAGTATTGTTCTCACTTATTTTCTTAGGGTCTTGATGAAAATCGATGAGAATTGAGGGTTCTCGATAATTAATGTTGTACCGACTACGGAACTATATTCAATACTTATGGATGCTATTTTTTTAGAAAAGGAGGAATGTCCCCGGCCTCTGCATCAGAATGATGCATGCGGCCATTTATTAAAAATAATCGTACAACAAAGGCTCGATAACAAAAATGGCTCACAGAGAGCTAGAAACATGAGAAGGATAACCACAACCGGCGGAAAAAAGAGAAATAGGCAACTAAACACCTATCCTATTGCATGACTGCCATCCAAACCGGCTGAAAATAGCCCGAGCTACCATCTCCCATCGGGTAGACCCAGTAACCAAACGCTCCCTTGCCTCCGTCGGAGTGAGTAGCGACCACATACGGATTAAAGCAGTGGCCCTAAAGATAACCTGCAAAAAGTGGATATTTGTCTTCCTATTAAAAACCAAATCATTCCCGCAATTCCATATAGCCCATAATAAAGCATATACTCATATACGAATATGTTTCGCTATCTCTGCCTCTACTCCATTTAGCCACGTCCCAAATAACTTGTGAATGCTATTTGGAGGAGCAATATTAAATGCTATATGTATTGATCGCCATAAAATTTTGGCCATCGAACAATCCAGAAAGTGGTGTTTGATAGATTCGTCATGGTTGCAGAAACTACATCTCCTTGAACCTTCACAATTACATTTTGCCAAATTGTCCTTAGTCAGAATCACTTCCTTGTGAACAAACCACATGAAGACCTTGATTCTTAAAGGCACCTTGACTTTCCAGATATGCAATGATCTTGGAACAGAACCCAAATTAATAATATCCAAATACATGGATTTCACTGTGAAAAATTCATTCGTGATATGTGAGATAATTGACTCATAATTATTGTGTGAAAATAGTGTGGGTCATCTAGAGTTCCGTTGACCATCGCTTGAGATATTTGTGCATCACAATGCTCTATTTTTTTAAATCTTATTCTCAACGCAACGCCGCACGTCTTTCATGCGCATTCAAGGGAAAATATATTGAGATCAATTCCCTAATCTATGTCTACAATATCATTTTTTCTTTATCAAATGAAACAATTTCTATTTCGATGACCTTGACTTGTTACGTATCATGAGAGTGAAAAAAGTAGCAATATTATCACTATTTACATTATTATTGTTTCTGATTTAGTCATCACTTTGTTCCGCGCATCACCCTGCCTTTTAATCATCTATTTTCTTTTTGCAACCTTTGTTTTATTTGTATGTTATTGTGTATGCCAATTGGACACAGTCAAAGTTTCTGCCTACTTGGCCATGGTGATGCCACTATTTCGTGAAGTACACGATGGAAGCCAAGGTGGGTCCTTTTGGTCCCAGTGATTTTAAGATATTACTTTTTTCCACTTATTTAGTTTCTAGCTGTTTAAACAGGATGCATTCTACTTGAATGGTATTGACTTGATACTGGTATTTATATCATGTGAAATGTGTTTCAAAATAGTGGCACGTTGTCCTGTCAAGTGCATTTCAAAATAGTGGTACTAGGAGTAGTACTCCCTCCGTCTCAGTTTACAAGTCCTATGCGTATATCTAGGTTGCCAATTTTATCACCCTAATACAAACTATATAACACAAAAATTACGCATTTTGAAAATAGAACATCTGAAGTTTATATTGATATATTTTTTGTAATATATGACTTGTATTAGGTTGGTCAAATTGACGACCTAGGGGTACGCGCACGCCCTGTAAACTGAGAGAGAGGAAGTACTACTACTTAATTAGTACCTTCAGTACATTACACTGGCACCTTTTGTGCTACTTTGACCTTTATTGCTTTATATATTGACAAATTGTCTTCACCAAGTAGCAATTTTGAATGTGCACAACATAACATCTTGTTAATTTAGCATTATCTCAAATCCTCATATAATTATTACGACAAGAGCAGCTTCAAGACATATATGAAACTTCTCGACTACTTTTGATTCAACATAAGGCACTGATCTTCGGAGTGGATTTAGTTCTATGTGATATGTTATTCCCCTCAATGGCCTCAAGTTTAACTCTTGGATTTTGGCTAGTCTTCTGAATTTAACATGTGTCATTAGCATGGTTGATTTTATTTTCATTTTCCACAAAAGAAATCGTCACATTGATGTTAATTACTTTCAGGTTAATATGCAATCGAAGCTTTTCAAGTTTGATAAAATGCTACTTCAGGAGCCTGGACCCTCTGTCCTTCTCAACAACGTCCTTGGGGATTGGGTCCTTTGTTGTAATGGCCTTCACCAAGACGACACACTCTGCCCATATCTTTTCAATATCGTTGCCGGTGTTCTTCAGCGCCTTATTCGCTCTGCTTGCACGGATGGTCGGCTGGCACAACCCATTGATCCCTCCCTCTAGTGCCTGGTTCTGCAGTACACCGACGACACTCTTATCATCTGTCGTGCGAACATCCCCTAGGTTACCCACCTCAAACCCATTTTAGACGCCTTCGCCCTTGCTACCGGACTTGCCATAACTTCCACAACTTCAGGTTTATCCCTATGCAATGTAGTGCCGATCTACATATGCCATGGCCACCATTTTAGGATACCCATTTCTTCCTTCCCTCAACCCTACATGGGGATCCCCTTGTCTCCAATAAAACTCCCTATTTCTACTTTTCACCCTCTCATTCAATCGTTCGACCGTTACCTTTCGAGATGGCGTGCTTTGCTTCTTTCTTCTGGTGGCAGGACAGTCCTTTGTAATGTTGTTCTTAATAATCTCTCCAGCCACTACGGCCCTTCTCGGAATCCCACCTGCTCCGAGAAATAGCAGGAGCTGTGGAGCCACGAAACAGCCGCTCCGCGTTTTTTCACTCTGACTCCATCCACTCTAGGAGTGGGTGCTGTGGAGCGGAGGTAAGCCGAACAGGGCCTACATGTGCTCTTACCTGTTACCCCCTGGTGTGATTGAAATGATTGATCGTAGGTGTCGTGCCTTTTTTTGGACCGGCAAGGATACTTGCTCTCGTGCTTGTTGTTTAATTGCTTGGGATAAAGTGTGTGCAGATATACAGGAAGGTGGCTTCGGGATATGCGATCTCCGTTGGCAGAACATGTGCCTGCTCCTCAACTTCGTCCACAAGCTTCACCAACCCGACTGCCCCTGGAAGAGCTGGTTTCTCGGCAACATCAAGAGGGACGTCAGCGATCACTCCTTAGCTCCCTCATTCCTCAAGATCATCGTTCACCAAGGCCTCTCGATGTATAGGGTTATCACTCGCGTGGACCTCCAGGACAGGCACGCCACCTCCTTCTAGCATGTCCACTGGCACCCCGGTGTTGCCCTGTGCTTCGAGTACACAACGCTCTTCTCCCACACTATGAGCCCCAATGCCTCTGTTGTGGGTGTCGCCCACACCGGTCTGCATATTCAGAGACGCCTCTCCGTCATAGCAGCTACTCAGTTTGTGGAGGTGACGACTCTCATTCATGGTCTTGAGCACGTGGACGCTCTGGACCGCCACCTCAAGGCCAAGGGTGAGGATCTTGAGTTTAGCTCGTGCGGCGTGTTCCATGTGTTGTCCCGCACGGTGTGCTCTGCCAGTCCTCCATTGACATCTAGAGCTCCCATCTCCCTCAGAAGATCAAGTTTTTTTGCATGCCTGTTGGTTCATGATAACCCACAAGTGTAGGGGATAATTGTAGCCTCTTTCGGTAAGTAAGAGTGTCGAACCCAACGAGGAGCTAAAGGTAGAACAAATATTCTCTCAAGCCTATCTTCCACTGATACGACTCTACGCACGCTTAGTGTTCGCTTTACCTAGAACAAGTATGAAACTAGAAGTACTTTGTAGGTATTGTTGGATAGGTTTGCGAAATAATATAGAACACATAAATAAAAGCTAGGGGCTGTTTAGATAAAGAAGCAATAAAGTAAATATAGCGAGTGTGGAAAAGTGGTGTTAGGAGTTGCGGAACTGTCCCTAAGCAATTGACTACGTTACTAGACCGATAGCAAGTTTTATGTGGGAGAGGCATAAGCTAACATACTTTCTCTTCTTGGATCATATGCACTTATGATTGGAACTCTAGCAAGCATCTGCAACTACTAAAGATCATTAAGGTAAAACCCAACCATAGCATTAAAGCATCAAGTCCCCTTTATCCCATACGCCACAACCCCCTTACTCGGGTTTATGCTTCTGTCACTCAAGCAACCCACTATAAGCGAATCATGAACATATTGCAACACCCTACAGCGGGAATCCCTCACGCTTGCGCGACACGGAGGGCACAATAGGACAGCAACATAACCACAAGCAAATTAAACCAATCATAGCAATTCATCAATCACCGGTAGGACAACAAAAATCTACTCAGACATCATAGTATGGCAACACATCATTGGATAATAATATGAAGCATAAAGCACCATATTCAAGTAGAGCGTACAGCGGGTTGCGGGAGAGTGGACCGCTGAATATAGATGGAGGAAGGTGATGGAGACATTGGTGAAGATGATGGAGGTGTTGGTGTAGATCGCGGTGATGATGATGGCCCTCAGCGGCGTTTCGGCGCCACCGGAAGCAAGGGGGAGAGAGCCCCCCTTCTTCTTCTTCCTTGACCTTATCCCTAGATGGTAGAAGGGTTTCCCCTCTGGTTCTTGGCTCCCATGGCGTGGGAGGGGCGAGAGCCCCTCCGAGATTGGATCTGTCTCTCTCTGTTTCTGCGCTCTCAGATTCTGCCCTGGCACCGTTTCTTTTATATCCGGAGATCCGTAACTCCGGTTGTATTGAAACCTTCGCCGAGATATTTTTCCAAAAATTAGCTTTCTTGCGGCCAAAGAAGGGCGTCAACCACCTTATGAGGGGCCCACGAGGGTCAGGGGTGCGCCCAGTAGGGGCAGGCGCGCCCCCTGCCTCGTGGCCACCTCAGGCACCGTCTCGCGTTGATTCTTCCTCCCATATTTCCCAAATATTCCAAAAATATTTTCCATCCGTTTTTACCCCGTTTGGACTCCGTTTGATATGGGGTTTCTGTGAAACATAAAACATGCAACAAACAGAAACTGGCACTGGGCATTGGATCAATATGTTAGTCCCAAAAATAGTATAAAAAGTTGCCAGAAGTATATGAAAGTTGAATAATATTGGCATGGAACAATAAAAAATTATAGATACGACGGAGACGTATCAACATTCCCAAGCTTAATTCCTGCTCGTCCTCGAGTAGGTAAATGATGAAAAAGATAATTTTTGATGTGGAATGCTACCTAGCATATTCTTGATCATATATCTAATCATGGCATGAATATTAAGACACGAGTGATTCAAGGCAATAGTCTATCATTTGACATAAGAACAATAATACTTTGAGCGTACTAATAAAGCAATCATGTCTTTTCAAAACAACAAGGCCAAAGAAATCTATCCCTACAAAATCATATAGTCTGGCTATGCTCCATCTTCATCGCACAAAACATTCAAATCATGCACAACCCCGGTTTTAGCCAAGCAATTGTTTCATACTTTAGTATTCTCAAACTTTTTCAACCTTCATGCAATACATGAGCGTGAGCCATGGATATAGCACTATGGGTGGAATAGAATATGATGGTGGAGGTTATGTGGAGAAGACAAAAAGGAAGAAAGTCTCACATCGACACGGCTAATCAACGGGCTATGGAGATGCCCATCGATTGATGTCAATGCGAGGAGTAGGGATTGTCATGCAACAGATGCACTAAGAGATATAAGTGTATGAAAGCTCAAACTAAAACTAAGTGGGTGTGCATCCAACTTGCTTGCTCATGAAGACCTAGGGCATTTGAGGAAGCCCATCGTTGGAATATACAAGACAAGTTCTATAATGAAAATTCCCACTAGTATATGAAAGTGACAATATAGGAGACTCTATATGAAGAACATGGTTTTACTTTGAAGCACAAGTGTGGAAAAGGATAGTAACATTGCCCCTTTTTTTGGATGGGCTTCTTGGCCCCCCCTTTTTTTTTATTTAGGCTTCTTTGGCCTCTCTTTTTTTTCATGGGGCAATGCTTTAATAATGATGATCATCACACTTTTATTTACTTACAGCTCGATATTACAACAACATTAGAACAAAGATATGACTCTATATGAATGCCTCCGGAGGTGTACCGGGATGTGTAATGATCTAGCGTAGCAATGACATAAAAATGGACAAGCCATGAAAACATCATGCTATCTATCTTACGATCATGCAAGGCAATATGACAATGAATGCTCAAGTCATGTATATGATGATGATGAAAGTTGCATGGCAATATATCTCGGAATGACTATGGAAATGCCATGATAGGTAGGTATGGTGGCTGTTTTGAGGAAGATATAAGGAGGATTATGTGTGATAGAGCGTATCGTATCACGGGGTTTGGATGCACCGGCGAAGTTTGCACCATCTCTCGAGGTGAGAAAGGGCAATACCCGGTACCAAAGAGGCTAGCAATGATGTAAGGGTGAGAGTGCGTATAATCCATGGACTCAACATTAGTCATAAAGAACTCACATACTTATTGCAAAAATTTATTAGCCCTTGAAACAAAGTACTACATACATACTCCTAGGGGGGAGGTTGGTAGGAGTTAACCATCGCCCGCCCCGGCCTCCACACAAGGGATGACAATCAAAAAATATCTCATGCTCCAACTTCGTTACAAAACGGTTCACCATACGTGCATGCTACGGGAATCACAAACCTCAACACAAGTATTTATACTAATCCACAACTACCCACTAGCATGACTCTAATATCACCATCTTCATATCGTAAAACTATTGCAAGGAATCAAACATATCATATTCAGCGATCTTACAAGTTTTATGTAGGATTTTATAACTAACCATGTGAATGACCAATTCCTATCATCTCTCTAAATAGATATAAGTGAAGCAAGAGAGTTTAATTCTTTCTACAAAAGATATGCCCACACTCTAACAAATATAAGTGAAGCAAAAGAGCATTCTACAAATGGCGGTTTTCTATGTGAAGAGCAACAGGCAATCCAAACTTCAAATGATATAAGTGAAGCACATGAAGCATTCTATAAAGCCATACTCAAAAGATTTAAGTGAAGTGCAATGAGAATTCTATAAATCAACCAAGGAATATCTCATACTGGCATGGTGCATGAAAGAAAAGTGAAAATTAAATGCAAAAGACACTCCAAGACTTGCACATATCACATGAACGAAACGAATACGAAAACATACCGATACTTATTGAAGAAAGAGGGGATGCCTTCTGGAGCATCCCCAAGCTTAGACGCTTGAGTCTCCTTGAATATTTTACTTGGGGTGACTTGGGAATCCCCAAGCTTGAGCTCTTGCCTCTCTTCCTTTTCCTCATATTGAGACCTCCTCGATCAAACACTTCATCCGCACAGAACTTCAACAGAAAACTCGGTAAGATCCGTTAGTATAATAAAGCAAATCACTACTCTAAGTACTGTTGAAAACCAATTCATATTTTGTTTTATAATTGTTTCTACTGTAATATAACTTTTCCATGGCTTAATCCACTGATAGAAATTGATAGTTTCATCAAAACAAGCAAACTATGCATCAAAAACAGAATCTGTCAAAAACAGAACAGTCTGTAGCAATCTGAACATTCACCATACTTATGGTACCCAAACAATTCTACCAAAATTAGGAAAAATAAAATATTTTTATAGAAAGACATTGCAAAAGGAATCAGAACCATTTGACGTTCCAGTGAAAAATTTAAAATCGCGCACTAGAGCCAAAGTTTCTGTCCTGCACCGTACAAACCAACAAGCATTGTAAACATCCTAAAGGCAAACCTTGGCACATTATTTTTATAATACAATGGAGTTGTACAAGGGGATAATTATTTTGATTAAAATATTCTGTAATTAAGATTCACAAAGTTTCCGTGAGCATGAACAAAGTTCAAGGCTAGCTCCCACTTCAACAATGCTTGCCTTTCTCACTTTCACTTTCCTTTTTGAAAAGTTTTGGGTTCCCCTCTTTATTTTTTTTGTTTTCAAACTTTATGAAAACACTCAACATAAATAAATGACTCTCTAAAACTTCCGGGTTGTCTCCCTGGTAGCACTTTCTTTAAAGCCATTAAGCTAGGCGTATAGTGCTCAAGCAATGGATCCACCCGGATCCCAAGGTATATCAAAGCCAATTTTAATTAACAATGATTTGTGATTTAGTAGTGAGCACAAAGTAACATATATCATGCAACAACAAAGTCTAACTCTCTTCCTATGCATCTGCATGTCATAAAAGAACAATTCATGCACACCAAGTAAAGGCCAATGCATAGTATAAGCAGTTTCTTGCAATTTTATCATATTGGAAACATAGAGAGGTGGAGATATAGTTCCTCTCTCATAATAATTGCAAGTAGGAGCAGCAAGCACATGCATATTATATCTATCAAAATCATCATGTGTAGTAGTAAACCGCAACCCATCAATATAATCCTTAATAAGCACAAACTTCTCCGATATAGTGTAGTTTGGAGAATTCAAAAAGATAAGATGACTATTATGCGTGGGTGCAATAGCAACAATTTCATGTTTAACATAAGGAACTATAGAAAGTTCATCTCCATAAGAATAATTCATATTGGCATCTTGGCCACAAGCATAGCAAGCATTATCAAAAAGGGATATTTCAAGAGAATCAACGGGATCATAACAATCATCATAGCAATCATCCTTCGGTAAGCACGAAGGGGAATTAAACAATGTATGAGTTGAAGAGTTACTCTCATTAGAAGGTGGGCATGGGTAGCTAATACGCTCTTCCTCCTTTTGTTCTTCGCTCTCCTCATCATCTTTTTCATCCAATGAGCTCACAGTTTCATCAATTTCTTCTTCCATAGCTTCCTGCAAAATATTAGTCTCTGCTTGGACAGCAGAGACTTTCTCAATAAATGCATAAATATAGGAATTGTATTAATAATTTTCATAGCAATATCTAAGTATAGCAAAATTTTCAGGTCTGTAAACTGAAACATCAAAATCTTCGAACTCTTTAAACATAGATTCAATCTCATAAGCACCCATAAAAGCAATGAATTCTTCTATTTGTTCCACATCATAGTAATCATAGATACCATTAGCATAAGAAGCCAAGGTTTTATCATCATTGAATTTGCATGAAAAGGGAAGGTGTGGAGCCTTCATCCTAGAGCAACAAGTATAATCATGTCTCAAGCATAGATCCCGAGCATACCAACGCAACATATAAATTTGATCCCATAATAGTTTCCTTTTTTGTGTCAAGCGATAATCCCTAAAGTATTCATGTTGATCCAACGTGTCTCCCATAACATAATTGAATGGGGTTTTCTCAGGATTATCAAAGTAGTACATAATTTCTTTCACATAATGAGCATCGAGGGAATTAGGAGGTTTCCCATCTCCATGGGTAGCAAGTACACCTAATTTTTTTTGGTATTTCGTGTTCCATATCCATAACTAAAGATAGAGAACAACTAAGAACAGCAAATAAAAATTACTTAGTGATAAAGCAAACAAGCACACACGAGAATATTCACCCCACGCTATGACTCCCCGGCAACGGCGCCAGAAAAAGGTCTTGATAACCCACAAGTGTAGGGGATAATTGTAGCCTCTTCCGATAAGTAAGAGTGTTGAACCCAACGAGGAGCTAAAGGTAGAACAAATATTCTCTCAAGCCCTATATGCCACTGATACGACTCTACGCACGCTTAGTGTTCGCTTTACCTAGAACAAGTATGAAACTAGAAGTACTTTGTAGGTATTGTTGGATAGGTTTGAAAAATAATAAAGAACACATAAATAAAAGCTAGGGGCTGTTTAGATAAAGAAGCAATAAAGTAAATATAGCGAGTGTGGAAAAGTGGTGGTAGGAGTTGCGGAATTCTCCCTAAGCAATTGACTACGTTACTAGACCGATAGCAAGTTTTATGTGGGAGAGGCATAAGCTAACATACTTTTTCTTCTTGGATCATATGCACTTATGATTGGGACTCTAGCAAGCATCCGCAACTACTAAAGATCATTAAGGTAAAACCCAACCATAGCATTAAAGCATCAAGTCCCCTTTATCCCTCACGCTTGTGCGACACGGAGGGCACAATAGGATAACAACATAGCCACAAGCAAATTAAACCAATCATAGCAATTCATCAATTACTGGTAGGACAATGAAAATCTACTCAGTCATCATAGGATGGCAACACATCATTGGATAATAATATGAAGCATAAAGCACCATGTTCAAGTAGAGCGTACAGCGGGTTGCGACAGAGTGGACCCCTTAATATAGATGGGGGAAGGTTATGGAGATGTTGGTGAAGATGATGGAGGTGTTGGTGTAGATCACGGTGATGATGATGGCCCCCGGCGGTGTTCCGGCGCCATCGGAAGCAAGGGGGAGAGAGCCCCCCTTCTTCTTCTTCTTCCTTGACCTTCTCCCTAGATGGGAGAAGGGTTTCCCCTCTGGTTCTTGGCTCCCATGGCGTGGGAGGGGCGAGAGCCCCTCCGAGATTGGATCTGTCTCTCTGTCTCTCTCTATTTCTGCGCTCTCAGATTCTGCCCTGGCACCGTTTCTTTTATATCCGAAGATCCGTAACTCCGGTTGTATTGGAACCTTCGCCGAGATATTTTTCCAAAAATTAGCTTTCTTGCGGCCAAAGAAGGGCGTCAACCGCCTTATGAGGGGCCCACAAGGGTCAGGGGCGCACCCAGTAGGGGCAGGCGCGCCCCCCTGCTCGTGGCCACCTCGGGCACCGTCTCGCATTGATTCTTCCTCCCATATTTCCCAAATATTCCAAAAATATTCTCCATTCGTTTTTATCCCGTTTGGACTCCGTTTGATATGGGGTTTCTGCGAAACATAAAACATGCAACAAACAAGAACTAGCACTGGATCAATATGTTAGTCCCAAAAATAGTATAAAAAGTTGCCAAAAGTATATGAAAGTTGAATAATATTGGCATGGAACAATCAAAAATTATAGATACGACAGAGACGTATCAGTTCGTGGTCGCCTTAGCACTAGGGTGAACTTGCATACAAAGAACTGCATCTCGTCCAACACCTATGCCTCCTGTACTGCTAATGAGTTTACTGACCACATCTTCGTTGGCTACTGTCGCGCCGCTTCCACTTGGGCTAGTCTAGGGTGTTGGGAAATGTAGTAGAAAACAAAAAATTCGCCCTACGATCAACCAGGAAAATTATGAAGATGCAATAACAGTTTGCATCATATCATTACCAGCTCTGAGTTGTAGCAGAAGAAGACAAGATGGTGTAGATCGTACTTGAAGTCCGTCTAACCATCGAAGCATGATCCCTCGAATGGGAGACCGAAAGCATGACCTCTCCAGAGATAGCAAGCATATGGTCTTCGTGACCCGGCAGTTGAAAGTGCGTTATATCGACTAGAGGGGGGGGTGAATAGGCGATTTTTACGAATTCTTCACTGAGGAATTTGCCGGTGAGGAAATTCCTTAGCGAAGAACTACTTGCAGCGGAATAAGTACTCAGAAGTAAGCATAACAGATTACAAGCATAGTCATCATGATGAAATGAAGACAATCACAGAGTCTGAAAGCGTAATCACATGATAACACAGGATGAAGACAAACAGATCAAGAAATTGAGCTGAGGAAATTGAGAAAGTCTTGATCAAAGTCTTCAAACACGAGATATGAACAAATACTCAACACGATAATGAGGAAATGAAAGGGTTGAGGAAATAGAACCGATTAGGTTGGTGAAGACAATGATTTGGTAGACCAGTTCCAACTGCTGTCTCGGTTGTACGTCTGGTTGGAGCGGCCGAGTATTTAAACTCGAGGACACACAGTCCGGACACCCGATCACTAAGCACGCAGCTCGGGACACCAAGTCCTCACCGTATTCTCCTTGAACTAAGGTCACAGACCTCGTCCAATCACTCGTGGTAAGTCTTGAGCGACTTCCAAACCTTCACAGACTTGGTCACTCGGCGATCCACAATTCCTCTTGGATGCTCTAGACCATGACGCCTAACCGTCTGGAAGAAGCACAGTCTTCAAAGGTAACAAGCGTCGGATCCACGCAGGATCAATTTCTTGATGATGCTCAATCACTTTGGGTTTGTAGGGTTTGGTTTTGGGTTTTCCTCACTTTTGGGTTTTTCCTCACTTTTGGGTTTTCCTCACTTGATGATTTTCTCTCAAAGTCCTCGGAGGATGGGTTGCTCTCAAATGACAAGTGTCAAGTTCTCTCGAAGCAGCCAACCAGCTAGTGGTTGTAGGCGGCTATTTATAGCCTAGGGAGCAGCCCGGCATGATAAGACATAAATGCCCTTCAATGATATGACCGTTAGGTGGATAAGATATTTTGGGACAGGTGGCGTGCAAAGACAGAACGGTCGGAAATTTGACTCTCAAATTCCTCGGGGCTATCATGTTCCTCCTTTGTGTAGGCAATTCACCTTTGGCGAATTCCTAACTCCTCAGTCAGAACAAATTCCTCAGTGACCAGAAGAGCTTCGTCTCTGTCACTGAAGAAATTGACTGAACTGTATGAGATTTCCAAAAGCTTCACTCGAAGGGATTGGTAGGTGTAGGATTTTGAGTTGAGCATCAAATGGAAAATTTTCCTTAGTATTTCCTCGACCCCCTTTAACAGTACGGTGTTTCCTATGACTCAAGAAAGAGAAAATGAAACTACGAAAACAAAAGTCTTCACGCTTCATGTTCCTCAAATGAATACCAAGTCTTCAAGGTCACACCAATTTCTTCACTTTCAAAGTCTTGAGAAAGTCTTCGAATATCAAAGTCTTCGGATGAAGAACTTCATTTTAGGGGTCGACTTTCTCTATAAATATCAAATTCCTCATAGACTTATAGACACATGTACACTCACAAACGCATTAGTTACTTAACCTATAAGTCTTCAATACACCAAAATCACTAAGGGGCACTAGATGCACTTACAATCTCCCCCTTTTTGGTGATTGATGACAATATGGGTTAAGTTTTCAACGGGGATAAACATATGAATTGTAAATACTGATAATGAGGAATTTGATTGCAAGATATAGAAGAACTCCCCCTGAAGATGTGCATAGTGAGGAATTTGCTTTTGAGGCAATGCACATTTGAAGAATTGAATCATGGAGATCTCCCCTATATCTTGTAATTCATACATGCATTTAACATATAATATGAAGAATTTGAAATGCATGATGAAATATGGTGATTGATGTTATGCAAAGTAACGCATCAAGAATATCAGAGCTCAAATCGATTTGCTATTAAGATTTTCAAGGAGATCACGAGAATCTGAACATTGAGCAAGAGAATAATGCATCAAAAGTATCAAAGCAACATCGGGTTTAAGATTACTACTCGATCCAATAAAAGGTTTCGGAAGAGCGAGAGTTGTAACTTAATAAAATACGGTATATAGACACAAACTAGACCCGCTTGAAGACTAACTCAAATTTCTCCCCCTTTGTCATCGAATGACCAAAAGGATCGAAACTGAGGACTAACGCTCTTGAAGAATTTCAAGTTGAAGACGGAGCGCTAGCATTGTCGGGGTTGTTTGTTGAAGTAGGACCAGCCGCGGTGTCTTCCAAGTCTTCATTTTCATCAGTGTCGCGAGATGAAGAATAGGAGCTGGCCACCAAGGAAGGAACTTTGACCTTCTTGAATTTCTTCGGAGGAGGTGCAGACCAGTCAAATTCTTCCTTGAGACCCATTGAAGTCAGTTCTTCTTCCTTTGTAGACATGTGAAAGAACAGCCAGGTGCGCTTGAAGGTTTCATGAAGGTAGTAGTGGTTTTTCTTCACTGCATTGTGTGTTGAGGTCATGTTGTAAAGAAGAGTACCAAATTGACGCTTGACCCACTTATGATTACGATCAACCTTCTGATGAAGACTGAGGAGTAACTCACGATCGATCATCACCACAGGTGCGATGGCTTGAGGATTTTGCTTGGTGAGGTATTTGCGGCTGAGTCATGTGTGGCGAGTCATCATTGGTGGAGTAGGATGCTGCTTTGAAACCGTCCATCCAATGGACGAATGCCTTCATCGATCCACAGCGATGGCCTTGCCCTTGTCATCGGTGAGGTAATTGCCCGTTTGAGGACTTCAATCGGGGCAAGTAGCTGCGATGGTTCAAAATATCGACTTTGTAATTGAGTGAAGACCTTGTCCTGATGAATCTCATAATCCAAGGCGCATAAGGCTTCAGCTCAAATGGTGACATAGCAATGTTTGCGAGTCCTCATGAAGAAATCATGGAAGTTGGCCAGGAACGCCATGGATGATGTTGAAAAGCATATTCTTCATGATGCCAACGACTTCTTCATCATTCGAGTCGTGACCTTTGATTGGACTCATTGTCTTCGTCGAATACGATAAACTGTCGAGGCACATATAATAATTCCTTGACGAGGAATTTGGTTCTTGGGCCTGCCTTGGCTTCAAAGGCTTCATCGGCACTTGCATATAGTGATTTGTAAGTTACGGTTCGTCATAGATCTGACGTGCACCATCAAGTGGAGGACTGAGTGGTAGGGCAAGAAGCAATTCGATTCTTTGGTGCCTTGTAGTGAGTATTTTCGGTCATCCAATCTAAGACCCATGAGTTCACGTCTTGACGTCTCCGGTGATGTGCGGTGTTGCATAAAAGCGAAGAATTAGCTCTTCATTCTAGTCCACGAGATATCGGTCTGCAGAAATTTAGAAGTCCTGCGTCGTGAAGAACACCGAGGACCTGGCTCAAAGCTTCGGCGGTGACTCCATATCCACATGAGGAATATGAGCGTGATCGAAGATTTTATCCTTGTTGAAGAGCACCGAGGAATAGAAGTTGGCTTGGCTGGTAGTCCGAGCGCCTCTTCCTAATGCGAGCGTAATCATAAGGATTATATTCGATTGAAGAATACGTGCTCGACAAAGAAATCTTCAGCCTTGAACTTTTGCTTGGTTGAGAACGGATTCTTTTGCTTGGGCGAGAGGGTGTCGAGAGTTGCATCACCACCTCGGGAATCGTAAGTTCAGGTTCTTGGTGAGGAATTTCTTGTTCCTCAACAGTGCAATCGAGGATTAGCGGCTGACAGTTTCATCGACACTAGTGGCTGGAATTTCTTCATGCACAAAACCCGGTGGGTTGATTTTCTTGAGTCGATTCGGACTGTTTGTGCAGGGTGAGGAATCTGTTGGAGCGGGGTGAAGAGAGGAGTATTGGGATCCTGACTTTCCCAAAAGTCATCATTGATCACTGGTGTGGTGCATCCAATATCCACATCTTCATCTTCAATTTCCTCAGCACCAGCCTGAGGAATTTCATAGTCGATGAGGGAATAAGCGGGGTTGAAGGGATGGCATCCACTTCAATTTCTTCATCAAGCTGCTCTGACGAAGCAGCAGACTGATGTTCTTCATCGGATCCGATTGGGATCTCATAGTCTTCTCCAAAAGGAACAACTTCCTTTGATGGTATGGAGGAAATTGGAACAACATCAATTGGATTTTTGAATGAGCTGGTCATTGGCTTCATTTTCTTCACAGTAGAAGAATCGTACGCAGGTGATGCTTTCCTTTTCTTCACAAAGCTCGTTTCTGCAGCCTTGGTTTTCTTCACATCGAGCGGATGGAAGAATTGGAGTTGGAGTTAGCACGAGGAGGAGCTGAGGAATTTGGTTCAGTTTCTTGAGAGCAACTGATGCAGTTCCCTTGTCTTGAGCAATTTCTTCAGCGCACCACTAGTGGGTGCCGTGGCAATTTCTTCAGGTAATTTGGAATGGGATCATCAGCCACAGAATCAACGTTTTCATCGGCAGGCTGAATGTCATCAGCCAGTCTTTGGCATTTTCTTCGATGAAAGCTGGTGAGGCTCCGGCTGAGGAATTTCATGTTGCATTGGGACAACAACATTTGTGAGTTTCTTCGTCGAGGTTGTGAATCTGACCTTGGTTCCTTGCCAATCGGCATAGTATGAATCAAGTTTTTCTTTGAGGTTTTGAATTTCGATCTGGACTGGAGAAGCTCCTCGGTGTCATCTTGACAACGTTTTTCTTGAGAACTTCTCCTTCCTGTATTGAGCCTTTTGATTTCCCTCGCCTTTTCATACTTCCATTTTCTTCAGCTATGAAGTGAGTCAACATATGACTTTGTCCGGTGTCAAATGAAGGTCGAGGCGGAGGGTATTGGGATCATTGTGCCGAGATCAATAAAGTCGAGGACTTTCTTGGTCCAATAGCGATTGTACAGATGTACCTTTGGATCTAGCGGCCCTTACTTGACGGTCTCTGATGATTCCCTTGAGTTCTTCATCGGATGCCTCATCATCGATGGCACATGGAATGCAACCATTTTCTTCTTTGGGCTAGGCCGAGGACCTCGTCCCAATTTGTTGCTTTGGTCTTCGGTGAGTCGGACCAGTTGAAGAAATGGGAGCTGGCGAGAACTTGCAGAGACGCTGAGGCAATTGAAAAGCCAGCAGTCCTTTGACATGTAGCTAGGTGCACGAGGCTGAAGGTTTTGACGGAGCTGTTGAGGACTTTGGTGGAGCAGCGGCAGTTTGAGGAATTTGCTTGGAAGGTGCTTTGAGGAACTTGGCCGTGAGGGCGCAGATGATGAAGCACTTGGCTTATGAGCAGGCTTCTTTTGCATTGATTTCCTCCGTTTGACCGAGACCTCTGTGGCGATGGCAATGGCGAGAATCCTCATTGAATTTCTTCACTGCCTCCTTTGCTTGCTTTGCCAATTTTGCTTGGCGTTTAGCCCATTCATCAGGAAAGTCCTCACCTCGTTTGATGCTTGTGGGATCAGCTATTTGGCCAGGTGCCAAAAGAGCTCTTGGGCATGGAGGATTAAGAGCGAATTTCTTCATGTACTTAGGAGTTACATATCTATATTCCCTCCATTCCCGTGCCCATCTCCGTTCAATCTTACGAATCGCACCTTGCGTTGATTTTTGCTTTCTTCATCCGGTGTGCGATGAGTCGGCATATATTTCCTCGTGGATTTCAAATGCAGTCATAACCTCGGGTTTCTTTCCTCCCATACGTGGCTTCTTACCATCTGCCATTTTCTTGATTGAGGAAATTGAACAATTGAGTTCTCTGAAGAAGTGTGCAGTTTTTCTTCGAGGAGCAGCTGCAAATGAGTTAAGTTGATGAGAACCTAGGGATTCAAAGCGGACATTTGTACTGTGAATGCAGTATAGGTGCGGGGAATTTGGAGAGGTCATATGCGTTCTCGGAAGGTTTTTCAAAAGAACAAGTTTTGAGGATTTGACCAGATGAGCCTTGAAGAATTTTACTAAGCGTTCTTTGTCTTAGGTTCGAGTTGTATAGATCGAGGATCCACACAATTGAGGAATCTTGAAGAAAATCATAGCTTAGAGAAAGCGAGTCAAGAGATTTGAGGTGTTCATATGTGTGAAGATTTGAGGAATAAACACCTTTGAAGAATTTGAAGAAAATTTGAGAATCAAAGCGAGTAATAAAAGTAACTTTTAATTACCGAAGTGAAGAACACGACCAACCGAGAAGAACAGTTGGGAAGTTAAATCTGATTCGAGATCTTCCACGCCCTAACTTGGTGGAGGAAGACAGCTACGGCGACGGCGGAGTGAAGATTTCCTTGATCGGCGAAATGCGTCGGCGACGAGGTCAAGGCGATGAAGCTTTTCCTCACCGGCTGACGATGGAGTAGCGGCGGCGCTAGGGTTTGAGGAGCTCGGCGGGAGAGAGAGGTCGGCAGAGTAAAAGAGTGAGGAAGGGAGAGGGATATTTATAGGACGCGGTGAAAAATGGGTCGCCTCAAGATTTAGGGACGAACATGCCTGACCATTTCCCTTCTCACGACATGTGTCACCCATGTCTTGTGTAGTGGAGATCGTGTACGATCGTGGGTGAATAAAGTAATGCATCGTGGGATGCGGAGCGGTTTGAGCGGCAAAAGCGAAGGTTTGGATAAGATTCGTTTTAAAGTTCCGTTCGCAATTTCTTCAGGTATCAAGGACACGGTGAAGATTTTGAGCGAGTTTCAAAGTAGAACGCACATGAAGAATTTGTGAATGGATTGGGTTGAGTATAGCATAGAGGGGAAGGGTCCGATCACATTCACTTAGCATAAAAAGCGACTTGAGGAAATAGCCATAAGTGAATGCTTTGTAGAGGACATAAACCCATATATATATATAGCCAATGAAGAAAGGCAGCGGAAATAGTGAAGATTTTGCAAAGTTGAAGAATTTGAAAAACTGAAGAATTTCAAAACCGAGGAAAAACTCAAATTGAAGATTTCAACTTTGGTGGTGGCGTGACCCACCGTATAAGAATGATGATTTCAGACACCGCGTACAATTGTCGTAGGGTTACGAGAATCAATTTCTTCATTAATTTCTTCACACTTAGAGTGTTATTCTTCATTGATTGAAGAAAACGTTTCTTCATGTGTTGCACATCTAAGTCATCAATTTTGCATAAGTGTTAGGATGTGTGTCCTTTTCAAAGAACATTCAAGATTCTAAGATATTTAGCTCACACCGCAACTTGCTAAATTTCTTCTCATCCAAGGGCTTAGTGAAGATATCAGCTAGCTGTTCTTGATCTTCACGTGCTTTCGATGGAGATGTCGCCCTTCAACACATGATCACGAAGAAAATGATGGCCGAATTTGAATGTGCTTAGTCTTGAGTGCTGAATCTGGGTTGTGAGCAATCTTGATGGCACTCTCATTGTCACAATAGAGAGGCACATTCTTCACGTTGATGCCGTAGTCCTTGAGGGTTTGCTTTATCCATAGCAATTGAGCACAACACGAGCCAGCAACAATGTATTCAGCTTCCGAAGTGGACAGTGATACGCAGTTCTGTTTCTTCGAGGACCAACAGACCAAAGATCGTCCGAGGAAATGACAAGTACCAGATGTTGACTTGCGGTCCACACGATCACCAGCATAGTCAGAGTCAGAATATCCAGTGAGATCAAAAGTAGAGCCCTTGGGGTACCATAATCCTAGTGTTGGTGTGTGAGCTAGATATCGAAGAATATGCTTCACAGCCTTATGGTGTGATTCCTTCGGTGTAGCTTGAAATCGGGCACACATGCAAGCACTAAGCATTATATCTGGCCTAGATGCACATAAGTACAATAAGGAACCAATCATGGAGCGGTATACCTTGTGATCGAAGTCAATACCATTTTCATCAGTGCATAGATGGCCATTTGTGGGCATATGAATTTTGACACCTTTGCGCCTTGCATGCCGAATTTCTTGAGGACATCTTTGAGGTATTTCTCCTGAGATATGAATATGCCATTGTGTTGTTGACGAATTTGAAGACCTAAGAAGAATTTCAACTCTCCCATCATAGACATTTGATATTCTTCACTCATCATGTAGGCAAATTCATCACTATAGCGTTGGTCGATCTGACCAAAGATAATATCATCAACATATATTTGGCACACAAAAGTTCACCATCATAAGATTTAGTAAAGAGAGTAGGATCGAGTGAACCAGGTGTGAAGCCATTCTTCACGAAGAATTCCTTCAATGTATCATACCACGCTTGAGGGGCTTGCTTGAGGCCATAGAGGGCCTTATTGAGTCTGAAGACTTTGTCGAGATTCTTTGGATCTTCAAAACACAGGGGTTGAGCAACATATACTTCTTCCTCAAGCTTACCATTGAGGAATGCACTTTTCACATCCATTTGATATAAAGTGATATTGTGATGGTTAGCATAGGCGAGTAATATGCGAATAGACTCAAGTCTAGCGGCAGTGCAAAAGTTTCATCGAAGTCAATTCCTTCAACTGCGTGTAGCCTTGAGCTACTAGTCGTGCCTTATTCCTCACCACAAGACCATTTTCATCTTGCTTGTTGCGATAGATCCACTTTGTGCCAATGATATTATGCTTGCGAGGATCTCGGACGTTTGACCGGTTCGGACATTGTTGAGCTCGAATCGATGTAATTCTTCTTGCATGGCCTGAATCCACTCCGGCTCCAGAAATGCTTCATCTACCTTAGAGGGCTCTGTGATAGAGACAAAAGCGTAGTGCCCACAAAAGTTAGATAAATGTGAAGCTTTTGAGCGTGTGAGAGGACCTGGCGCTTCAATGTCATCGATGATCTTGTCAACTTGCACTTCTTTTGCAACGCGAGGATGAGCTGGTTGTCGTCAAGGAATTTGATCATTTTCCTCAGCACCATTTTCTTCAGCATTATCTTCAGGTGCATCAGCTCGACGTTCTTCGCGTACTGGAATGAATTCTTCAGCAGTTTCTTCAGTAGGAATGACATCCTCAGTTGCCTTTAACCTGATAGAATCCTCAGGTGCCGGTTCGTCTAACACAGAAGGTAGGTGCTCTCTTTGCGAGCCATTAGTTTCATCGAACCGCACATCTACAGTGTCAACAATCTTGTGAAGAGCGATGTTGAAGACTCTGTAGGTGTGCGAGTCCTTTCCGTAACCAAGCATAAAACCTTCATGTGCTTTCGGTGCAAATTTAGAGTTGTGGTGAGGATCTCTAATCTAGCATTTAGCAATCGAAGACTTTGAAATAACTTACATTAGGTTTCTTGTTAGTGAGGAGTTCATAGGCAGTCTTCTTGAAGAATTTGTGAAGATATACTCTGTTGATGATGTGGCACGCAATGTCAATTGCTTCAATCCGTAAGCTTGACTAGGCGTTTTGTATTCATCAAGCATAGTGCGAGCCATCTCAACAAGAGTTATGTTCTTGCGCTCCATGATGCCATTTTCTTTGAGGAGTATAAGGAGCGGATAACTCATGAGTGATACCAAGTTCATCAAGATAGTCATCAAGACCGAATTCTTGAACTCGGTTCCATTGTCACTCTGATGTGCTTGATCTTCACACCAAAGTTAGTTGAAGCCCTCGAGGAAAATCGTTTGAAGACTTCACGCACTTGATTTTTGTAAGTAACAATGTGTACCCATGTGTAACGAGAGTAATCATCAACAATAACAAAGCCATATAGTGATGCTTCATTAACGGCAGCTGAATAATGATTGGGACCAAAGAGGTCCATGTGAAGCAATTCGAAGGGACGAGTAGTGGTCATGATAGTCTTCGCTGGATGCTTGGCCTTGGTCATTTTCCAGCTTCACAGTTCGCATAAGTGATCCTTGAGGAATTTGACATTCTCAATGCCAATGACATGCTTCTTCTTCGCTAGCGTGTGCAAATTCCTCATGCCTGCGTGACCAAGTCGTCGATGCCATAGCCAGCCTTCTGAAGCTTTTGCAAGTAGGCACACGGCTGGTTGTGGTCCTGTAGAGAATTCAACAATATACAAGTCTCCTCTCCTAAAGCCTTCGAAGACTTTGGAATTGTCAGCTTCCATAATCACGACACAACGATACTTGCCAAAGATAACAACCATACCAAGATCACAAAGCATTGAGACTGACATGAGGTTATATCCTAAAGACTCAACAAGCATGACTTTGTCCATGTGCATGTCCTTAGAGATAGCAACCTTACCAAGTCCCAATACACGACTTTTGCCTTTGTCGAAGATGATATGCTTCAGATGTGACGGTGATAAGGTAGCATCCATCAATAGATTCTTGTCACCAGTCATGTGATTTGTACATCCACTATCGAGAACCCACTCAGTGGCTTTGGGTTGATCATCCTGCAGATGAATTAGTACAACTTACGATCTCATATACTTCATCAGTGAAGAATATGATATCAAGTTCATCAGATGAATTTCATCAGTCAGTATTCAGATAAGAAATAGGAGGACGTGTGAAATGAAAGTTCATTTCATCATGATTAGCCTGCGTCCTTTCAGGCATTTTGTCAGGCCCCCAGCAAATTCTTCATACGTTTAGGCACGTCTGGAGACCTGACCCTGCTGAAGAGATTAGTTCTTTTTCTTCACCACCCACATCTGAAGGGGTGGCAAAGAGTTCATCATTCTGCGAGCACCATACGAGAATGGTGGCATAGAGGCCAAACCATTTCATTTCACATAAGAGGGGTTAGGGTAAGCATATGAATAAGCAGAGAAATTCTTCGAGGACTTATGAACATATTGGTTTGAAGAATAATGCACATATTCATAGCCCTTAGCTCTACCTGCGAAAGCGAGTTGTTAGCACGATGATAATCATATGAGGACTTTGATCCTTTTGTGGAATTTGATCCACGTGAGGAATTTGGTCCGTATGAGGACTTGGATCCATATGAAGAATTTGGTCCATATGAAGAATTTGATCTGGGGTTCCTATTCTTCACTTTGGTGGTGTCATGAGAACATTCACCAAGACTTTCAAGGCACTTCTTGGGAACCCAGATTTTCTTCATAGGGGAACCGTTCATGCGATTAGTGCCAACATATCTAGCAAATACTTCACCATTCTGATTTTTGAACAGTTTATAGTTGGAGTCAAATGACTCATCGGTGAATGAGGAAATTCGCATACGTAAAACCAGATAAGGTAGATGGATCAAGCTGGAGGTCCCTTTGCAGCAACCCATGAGGTTTTGGGATACCGCTCGGGCTTCCAATACGTTCCATCGACATTGAGTTTCCTCTCAAAGGCAATGCCCTCTTTCCTAGGGTTCCTATTGAGGATCTGCTTTTAAGCACATCACAAAGAGTCGATGCCCTTTGAGGCTTTTGTACATGCTGTCATGTACAATTCCTTCGATCATGCATCGTCGGTGATACTAGCAATGTCCTTAGATGAGGAATTAGTGATAGCGAGGCAGGTGAAGAATTTGTAACAGTTGAAGCATTTGAACATTCAGGTGAAGAATTAGCGGTTTCACGTTCAATGCACTTTAAGCATGGAGGAACAAATTCTTCTTGAGAAGCGTTGATTTGTTGAGCAAGTAATGAATCGCGCTCCTTCAAGATCTTCATAACTCACTCTTAGCTTCTCAAGATCTTGCTTTCTTTGAAGAAATTCATAAGAAAGTTTCTCATGATCGAGATAAGAGAGTGTTATGATGACCTTGAAGGTTGTCAAGCCTAGGCTGAAGTCTCTGAAGATTTTCGATCGGGGCTTGAGTGCGATCCATTTCTTCACCTAACATATCATCACTCTTATCTAGCATGTTTTGAACCTTCTCAAAAGCCCTTTGTTGTTTTATAGCAATCTTAGCAAGTTTAGAGTAGCTGGGCTTGAGATCCTCATCGATTCATTTTCACTAGATTCAGAGGAGGTGAAATTTAGTACCTTAGCACCTTTTGCCATGAAGCAATAGGTGGGGCGTAGTCATCATCATCCTCATCGGGCTTGTCGGTAGTCGGTTTCTTGATGTTGAAGATGGACTTGCTAACAAAAGCGATAGCAAGAGCCAGACTAGCCACACCAGATTCGGATTCTTCAGACTCCTCCTCTTCCTCATTTTCCTCAGATTCCGCTTTAGAGTCCATTTCCTTGCCAATGAATGCCCGAGCCTTTTTGGAGCTGCTCTTCTTGTGAGAAGAAGGTTTTGAGGATTTTGATGATGAAGATTTTGATGATTTCTTTTTCTTCTTCACGTTATCAGAACTGTAATCATTGTGTTTCTTCTTTCTTAATTCCTTTTCCCACTGAGGATAATCTTGGATATAGTGACCAGGTTTCTTGCATTTGTGACAAAGTCTTCTCTTATAGTCACTAGATGAGGAATCACTGCTTCTTGAGGATTTTCCAAAGCGACCACGTCTTGAGAATTTCTGGAATTTCTTCACGGCGGTGCTAGCTCTGGCCAAATTCTTGAGGTCTCCTAGGATACTACCGAGTCTTCACTCTCGGATTCGGACCTGACCTTGGCCTTGAGGCACGTGTTTTTCCATAGCCGTAACCATAGAGATCTCTTTTTGACATAAGTCGGAACTCGTGAGTATTTAGCCTTTCGAGGATATCAGCAGGATCAAGAGACTTGTAGTCAGCTCGTTCTTGTATCATCAGTGCCAGAGTATATAATGAGGAATCAAGCGATCTTAGCAATTTCTTCACCACCTCATGGTCGGTGATGTCAGTGGCACCCAGTGCTTGAAGCTCATTTGAGATGTCAGTGAGGCGATCGAAGGTTTGTTGAACATTTTCGTTGTCGAGTCTTTTGAAGCGGTTGAAGAGATTCCGAAGAACATCAACTCGAGAGTCACGCTGAGTTGAAACACCTTCATTTACTTTGGACAGCTTTGTCCCGAGATGAGTTTGGCGATTCCAAAGCACTCACTCTTCCATATTGACCTTTGCTCGAGATGGCCACATATGATATTCTTCGCTTGAGAATCGAGTTGCTTGAATCTCTTCACATCAGCATCATTCGGAGAAGGTGTGGTGAGGAAACACC
The DNA here is from genome assembly GCA_021605145.1 of Aegilops bicornis. Lineage (NCBI taxonomy): Eukaryota > Viridiplantae > Streptophyta > Magnoliopsida > Poales > Poaceae > Aegilops > Aegilops bicornis. The sequence goes on along the minus strand of CM038674.1, from coordinate 600,860,819 downwards.
TTTTGTCACAACATACCGTAGATCGTTGTCAATTGCTTCAAGATGCATTCGCATTTTGTTCTTCCAAAGAGGGGTAGTCCGTCCCATCGAAGGTAGGACACCCTGCCGAGACCTTGATCATACCTGCGGTCGACATAACTAAAACTCCGGTGGTTAAACCAAAATCACACGTAACAAGGGAGTACCTTGCTCGATACCAATTGAAAGTGCGTTATATCGACTAGAGGGGGTGAATAGGCGATTTTTATGAATTCTTCAGAGGAATTTGCGGTGAGGAAATTCCTTAGCGAAGAACTACTTGCAGGAATAAGTACTCAGAAGTAAGCATAACAGATTACAAGCATAGTCATCATGATGAAATGAAGACAATCACAGAGTACGTAGCGTAATCACGAGGATAACACAGGATGAAGACAAAGCGGTGAAGAAATTGAGCCGAGGAAATTGAGAAAGTCTTGATCAAAGTCTTCAAACACAGATATGAACAAATACTCAACACAAGAATGAGGAAATGAAAGGGTTGAGGAAATAGAACCGATTAGGTTGGTGAAGACAATGATTTGGTAGACCAGTTCAAGCTGCCGGTCTCGGTTATGCGTCTGGTTGGAAGCGGCCGAGTATTTAAACTCGAGGACACAGTCCGGACACCCGATCCGAAAGCACGCAGCTCGGGACACCAAGTCCTCACCGTATTCTCCTTGAACTAAGGTCACACAGACCTCGTCCAATCACTCGTGGTAAGTCTTGAGCGACTTCCAAACCTTCACAGACTTGGTCACTCGGCGATCCACAATTCCTCTTGGATGCTCTAGACCATGACGCCTAACCGTCTGGAAGAAGCACAGTCTTCAAAGGTAACAAGCGTCGGATCCACGCAGGATCGATTTCTTCAGTGATGCTCAATCACTTTGGGTTTGTAGGGGTTTGGTTTTTGGGTTTTTCCTCACTTTTGGGTTTTTCCTCACTTTTGGATTTTTCCTCACTTGATGATTTTCTCTCAAAGTCCTCAGAGGATGGGTTGCTCTCAAATGACAAGTGTCAAGTTCTCTCGGAGCAGCCAACCAGCTAGTGGTTGTAGGGGCGGCTATTTATAGCCTAGGGAGAAGCCCGACATGATAAGACATAAATGCCCTTCAATGATATGACCGTTAGGTGGATAAGATATTTTGGGACAGCTGGCGTGCGACCTGACAGCGATCGGAAATTTGACTCTCAAATTCCTTAGGGCTATCATGTTCCTCACTTTGTGTAGGCAATTACATGGCGAATTCCTAACTCCTCGATCGAACAAATTCCTCGTGCGACGGAAGAGCTTCGTCTCATCCTTTGAAGAAATTGGTGAATCAGTATGAGATTTCCAAAAGCTTCACTCGAAGGGATTGGTAGGTGTAGGATTTTGAGTTGAGCATCAAATGGAAATTTTTCCTTAGTATTTCCTCGACCCCTTTAACGATGCGGTGTTTCCTATGACTCAAGAAAGAGAAAATGAAACTACGAAAACAAAAGTCTTCACGCTTCATGTTCCTCAAATGAATACCAAGTCTTCAAGGTCACACCAATTTCTTCACTTTCAAAGTCTTCAGAATATCAAAGTCTTCAGATGAAGAACTTCATTTTTAGGGTCGACTTTCTCTGTAAATATCAAACTCCTCATAGACTTATAGACCTGTGTACACTCACAAACGCATTAGTTACTTAACCTATAAGTCTTCAATACACCAAAATCACTAAGGGGCACTAGATGCATTTACAGCAGTGCTTCGCCATCCATGGCTAATCATCGGCAGAGAGTTAGAGGGAGGATATTATAACCACACTGGGATTCTAATTATGAGGCTTAGATGATCTAGATCTAGCTCTAATTGGATCAACTAGAACTAGAACTAGAGAACTAGAGGAGGCTCCAAAACATGTGTGTCCAAAAGTGCCAAAACCTCTATTATATATAGATTGGAGGAGGGGGAGGGGCGCCACACAAGGGGGTGAGTTTCCCCCCTTGGCCGGCTAAGGGGAGGGGGATCCCCCTCCAATTCGGCCTTCCCTTTCCTTCCCCAAGTGGGAAGGGGGCACCACCTCCTATTGGTACCAAGTGGCCCAAGTAGCTTCCCACCACTGGGCCTTTTTAGACCCGTTGGTATTTAAATAAATATTAAAGCTTACTAATCATATTTAGAGCCTTTTAATATTGATTTAACATCCCGAAAACTATTTCCAGCTATATATAATTTATCGGTATTACCCGGTAAATCCCGTAACCCTTCCGGTGACCCCAAAACGGTTCCGGTTCCTCTCGAAACTATTTGGAATATCAATGAAACTATTTCATAAATATTTTCCCATTACTCATGTCCTACTAACACTCAGCAAATCATGATTACCTTAAGCTTGTGACCTTGTAGGTTCGGTAAAACATAGACATGAACAAAACCCCTTTCGTTCAATGACCGATAGCGGAACCATGGACGTCCATATCGATCCCTATGACTACACAAATGATATTCGAGTGAAACCTTGGTTATCATGTGCTATTTCCTTTGCTTTGTGATACTTTAAAAAACCTGAGGTGAGATATATCGGTATCCTCTTGAGTCATACACATGCTCACTATACCGTCTCTTCGTTACCGATTTTGTCCTTCTTTCTCATTGACATATTATGACATCCCTGTGACCTAGTCACACGTGTCTGGCCATATGATGACGGATGCATTCACACCGAGAGGGATCTAAGGATATCTCTCCATTCCCGGAGGAGCAAATCCCACTCTCGAGCTACACTAGTGGAAAACAGGGAACTAGTCCCGGTTCTAGAGGGCCTTTAGTCCCGGTTCTGGAATCGGGACAAAACGGTCGGGACTAAAGCCCAAAACCTTTAGTCCAGGTTTGCTTACGAACCGGGACAAAAGGGGCTCCACGTGGCCGCTGCGGGGTGCCCAGGCAGGAGGACCTTTAGTCCCGGTTGGTAGCACCAATCGGGACAAAAAGGCAGCCACGCGTCGATGGTGGCGAGGCTGGGGTTTTGTTTTTTAGGGGGTTAGGGGGTTTTGGAGGGTCAATTTAGGGGTTTCATATTGTGTTAGCTAGCTAATAGAGAGAAGTGACCTCTCTTTCTCCGTGCTTGGTCGACGCTGGCTACTATACATATAGAGAGAACTCAGCATGCTAGCTAGTAAGCAAATGAAGGAACCATTAATTACACAAGATCGTCATGAACATATACAGAGAGAAGTGACCTCTCTTTCTCCGAGAGATTGGCCGAACAACAAGTTTTCGTATATCTATCTGATGCTACTACATATATACAATATAACATCTCTTACAATCCCTAACATCTAAAATCCATTTCAATTTCCAGATGGTATTCTCCCTTCTCATTTATGACATGGTCAATAAAGAATCCCGCCAATTCCTCTTGAATTGCTCATACGCGATGATTTGGTAGGAGTTCATCCCGCATCTGCCAGATCTAATTTAAAGAAGGGGTCAATACACACACACACACACACACACACACAACATATATATATATATATATATATATATATATATATATATATATATATATATATATGAAACTCAACACAAATGATGGTAATAAAATAAAATTGTGAATATTATTGTTTACGTACTTCATATTGTTTTTTAGAGTAGCCCCGCTGAGAGGTCGCGTTGTAGATGAACTCGCAAACGTAGTATCCACATAAATTATTCCCGCATTCCTGCCACAAGCACTTTACGAGAAATATAGTTCAATCAAACCGATATCAAGCATGATAAATGGTATTGATGAAACTAGAATCAATGGGAGATGCGCGGAACTAGCTAGTACTACTTACTTTCAGGTGTGTAAATCACAGCTCCCTCGGCAGTCCCTGAACCATTCTGGTGAACTCTTTCCAAAACCTGCTAGACAAAGAAAATAATTACTTGATATCAGGAAATGAACAAAGTTGCCGATATGGTACGATAATGATCGATTGAACTTACTTCTGGAGCATTTCAGTCATGTTCGCGTAGTCCTGGGGATCTTTTCGTCTCGAGTCTAAGCCATTTACTACTCCCCAGTCAAGCTTAATCTCTAGCAGAATAAAGTGGAAGCTGCACATGCATGCATAACTCATCAACTACATTACTATAGCCTCGAGTAAGCGAAACCGAATATGCATAAGACAGTAACACTCACTTGAAGTTGTAAGGAAAGGGTATTTTCTCTTTGTTTTGATTTCGAAGGAATGATTTTAGCAATTTTTCCTCATTATCTTTGACTCTCTTTTTAACCTACCATTCATTTACGGTATTTGGGTTAATGAACCCAGTGTCGTAGATTTGTGATTTTTTGCATTCGACGATCTTCAATCTGCATAATATAGTGAGGATGATTATATATACATGCAATGAAAGAGCTGAGCTATAGAGACTTAATTACAGAAGCAATACTTATATACAGTAGCAAGTCATGAGTTGTTTTTCGAGGGCCTCTTGATTGTATAACTAGAATAATGGTAACGGTAGCAAAAGTAAAGATAAATGTTTTTGGGTTTTGTAGTAGTTGTAACAGTAGCAACGGAAAAGTAAATAAGCGAAGAACAATATATGAAAAGCTCGTAGGCAATGGATCAGTGATGGATAATTATGCCGGATGCGATTCCTCATGCAACAGTTATAACATAGGGTGACACAGAACTAGCTCCAATTCATCAATGTAATGTACGCATGTATTCCGTAAATAGTCATACGTGCTTATGAAAAGAACTTGTATGACATCTTTTGTCCTACCCTCCCGTGGCAGCGGGGTCCTAGCGGAAACTAAGGGATATTAAGGCCTCCTTTTAATAGAGAACCAGAACAAAGCATTAGCACATACTGAATACATGAACTCCTCAAACTACGATCATCACTGAGAAGTATCCCAATTATTGTCACTTCGGGGTTGTCGGATCATAACACATAATAGGTGACTATAGACTTGCAAGATAGGATCAAGAACACACATATATTCATGAAAACATAATAGTTTCATATATGAAATCATGGCACTCGGGCCCTAGTGACAAGCATTAAGCATAGCAAAGTCATAGCAACATCAATCTCAGAACATAGTGGATACTAGGGATCAAACCTAACAAAACTAACTTGATTACATGATAAATCTCATCCAACCCATCACCGTCCAGCAAGCCTACGATGGAATTACTCACGCATGGCGGTGAGCATCATGAAATTGGTGACGGAGGATGGTTGATGATGACGACGGCGACGAATCCCCCTCTCCGGAGCCCCGAACGGACTCCAGATCAGCCCTCCCGAGAGAGATTAGGGCTTGGAGCGGCTCCGTGTCGTATAACGTGATAAAACTTCCTCTCTGATTTTTCCCCCCGAACGTGAATATATGGAGTTGGAGTTGAGGTCAGTGGAGGTCCAGGGGGCCCACGAGATAGGGGGCGCCCTACTGAGGCGCCCCCTGTCTCGTGGACAGGCCCCTGAGCCCCTGGTGTATTTCTTTCGCCCAGAAATTCTTATTAATTCCAAAAAGTGCCTCCGTGGATTTTCAGGACATTCCGAGAACTTTTCTTTTCTACACATAAAACAACTTCATGGCAGTTCTGCTGAAAACAACGTCAGTCCGGGTTAGTTTCATTCAAATCATGCAAGTTAGAGCCCAAAACAAGGGCAAAAGTGTTTGGAAAAGTAGATACGTTGGAGACGTATCAACTCCCCCAAGCTTAAACCTTTGCTCATCCTCAAGCAATTCAGTTGAAAAACTGAAAGTGATAAAGAAAAACTTTTACAAACTCTGTTTGCTCTTGTTGTTGTAAACATGAAAAGCCAGCATTCAAGTTTCAGCAAATATTATGAACTAACCATACTCACAATAACACTTAGGTCTCACAATTACTCATATCAATAGCATAATCAGCTAACGAGCCATAATAATAAAACTCGGATGACAACACTTTCTCAAAATAATCATAACATGATATAACAAAATGGTATCTCGCTAGCCCTTTCTGAGACCGCAAAACATAAATGCAGAGCACCTTTAAAGATCAAGGACAGACTAAATATTGTAATTCATGGTAAAAGAGATCCAATCAAGTCATACCCAATATAAACCAATAATAATGAATGCAAATGACAGTGTGCTCTCCAGCGGGTGCTTTTTAATAAGAAGGGTGATGACTCAACATAAAAGTAAATAGATAGGCCCTTCGCAGAGGGAAGCATGGATTTGTAGAGGTGCCAGAGCTCGATTTTAAAATAGAGATTGAATAACATTTTGAGCGGCATACTTTCACTATCAACGCAACAACTATGAGATGGCTGTATCTTCCATACTAAATGCATTATAGGCACTTCCCAAACAGAATGGTAAAGGTTTATACTCCCCCAACCACCAACAAGCGTCAATCCATGGCTTTCTCGAAACAACGAGTGCCTCCAACATACAACAGCCCTGGGGAGTTTTGTTTAATTATTTTGATTTGCTTTGATCATTTTGGATCATGGGACTGGGCATCCCGGTTACCGGCCCTTTCTCGTGAATGAGGAGCGGAGTCCACTCCTCGTGAGAATAACCCACCTAGCATGGAAGATATAGGCAGCCCTAGTTGTAACATGAGCTGCTCGAGCATACAAAACGGAATTTCGTTTGAAGGTTTGGAGTTTGGCACATACAAATTTACTTGGAACGGCAGGTAAATACCGCTTATAGGTAGGTATAGTGGACTCATATGGAATAACTTTGGGGTTTAAGGAGTTTGGATGCACAAGAAGTATTCCCGCTTAGTACAGGTAAAGGCTAGCAAAAGACTGGGAAGCGACCAACTGAGAGAGTGACAACAGTCGTAAACATGCATTAAAATTAATTCACACCGAATACAAGCATGAGTAGGATATGATCCACCATGAACATAAATATCGTGAAGGCTATGTTGATTTGATTAAACTACATGCGTGAACATGTGCCAAGTCGAGTCACTCAATACATTCAAAGGAGGATACCATCCTATCATATCACATCATAATCATTCTAATAGCATGTTGGCACGCAAGGTAAACCATTATAGCTCATAGCTAATCAAGCATGGCACAAGCAACTATAATCTCTAAATGTCATTGCAAATATGTTTACTTCATAATAGCTGACTCAGAAACGATGAACTCATCATATTTACAAAAACAAGAGAGGTCGAGTTCATACCAGCCTTTCTCATCTCAATAAGTTCATCATATATCGTCATTATTGCCTTTCACTTGCACGACCGAACGATGTGTATAATAATAAGAGTGCACGTGCATTGGACTAAGCTGGAATCTGCAAACATTCAACTCAAAAGAGAAGACATGATAATATGGGCTCTAAGTAAAATAAACAATCATGCATATAAGAGCCACTAAGCATTTTCAATATGGTCTTCTCGACCCCCAAAGGAAAGAAAAGAAAATAAAACTATTTACACGGGAAAGCTCCCAACAAGTAAGAAGAAGAACTAGAAATCTTTTTGGGTTTTCATTTTAATTCTACTACAAGCATGGAAATTAAACTAACTAATTTTTTGGTTTTTCTTAAAGTTTATCAAACACACAAGAAGAAAACTAGAAAAAGAAAATTTAAACTAGCATGGTAATACAATGAAAGAGTATGAGCGCCGACGACTAGTGTGTGAACATGAATGTAAAGTCGGTGAGAAATACGTACTCCTCCAAGCTTAGGCTTTTGGCCTAAGTTGGTCTAGTACCAAGGATCGCTTGGCTGATATCCATAAGTGAAACTGGGTTTGTACTAAGATGCAGAGGCAACCGCCTCCTGAGCAACAGCGTGTTGGCGAGCTACCTCCATTCCCCTCTCGTATTCAGCTGCTTCTTCCCTGGTGACAACATATCTTCCTTTTGCCTGATAATCAAAAAGGTAAGGAGCAGGAAGAGTAACAGGGACGACGCTGCGTCTGTCATAGATTAGTCGATAATGGAGGAATTGTTCATTCCTCCCAAGAAAATGATGATTAAACATAGCTTCTTTATCTAAATAAACAGGAGGTAAAATCATATCCCCCTCTCGTGGGGCTATATTAAGAAAATTAGCCACACGGGTTGCATAAATTCCTCCAAATAAATCCCCCCTTCTACTATTATTCTGCAACCTACGTGCAACTATTGCCCCCAAGTTATAACCTTTATAACCTGACACAGCACTCTTGAGGACACAAAGATCAGGGACACACATGTGACAAGCTTCGTCCTTCTTTGTTAATGCATCTACCAATAAAGAGAGCAAAATAATGTATGGCAGGAAAATGAATGCTCCCTATGGTAGCTTGTGCTATGTCCCTAGATTCTCCCATAGTGATACTAGCAAGAAAATCCCTAAATTCTGATTTGCCAAGATCATTAATATTACCCCACTGCGGGAGTTTGCAAGCAGTTGTGAAATCCTCTAAATCCATGGTATAAGATGTATCATAAATATCAAACATGACACTAGGAGTATTACGCGCACAGATATATTGGAACCTCCGCACAAAGGAATCAGTCAATTGATAGTATTGAGGACACTTATCTTGTAAGAAGTCCTCCACCTCTGCATTACGCACATACGCGTCAAATTCCTCCTTGAAGCCTGCTTCGACCATAAAATCATCGGATGGCCACTCACAAGCCCGTACATTTGCGTCCCTCGGCAATTCAACATCTTGCTCACGTATGGCAATCCTTGGCCCTTTCTTTGCCAAGGAACCACCTTGGTACATTCTTCTAAGCATAATTATTTTTCTGAAAATTTCTGAAATTTTAGTAACTTCAAAATAAAAGTGAATAAAACTAGACAAGATTGGTAGCAACTACTCCTACAAGTGTCTAGAGCCTATATCATGCATTGGAATTGCTTGAGATCTCAAAAAATTTAACATGCAAGCTCAAGAACATGGTCACCTATGCAGCAAAAATTTGCAATGAATAAAGCACTAGAACAAAAACTAATTGGACCAATGGAGGAGTCACATACCAAGCAACAATCTCCCAAAGCAGTTTTGTGAATGGAGCTTTGAGCTAAGAGATCGAAAATCGCAGCAAAACGAGCTAGAAATCGTGCTTGAGCTGGATGGGGATTTTTGGGTAGAAGATGAAGTGTGTGGGTGCTGGCATAAGTGGAGGGGGGCCACCAGAGGCCCACGAGACAGGGGGGCGCACCCTATAGGGGGGGCGCCCTCCACTCTCGTGGCCTGGTGCTTGCCCCTCCTGCAGTGATTTCAGTGCCTAAAATCCTCAAATATTCCAGAAAAAATCATACTAAATTTGCAGGGCATTTGGAGCACTTTTATTCTCGGACTATTTTTTTATTGCAAGGATAATTCAGAAAATAGACAGATAATACTATTTTTTGCTTTATTTATTCTAAATAACCGAAAGTAAAAAGAGGGTACAGAAGGTTGTGCCTTCTAGTTTCATCCATCTCGTGATCATCAAAATGAATCCACTAACAAGGTTGATCAAGTCTTGTTAACAAACTCATTCCGAATAACACGGAACCGGAGAAATTTCAAATAGCACTAATTTACCTCAACGGGGATATGAATATCCCCAACAATAAGAATATCATACTTTTTCTTGACAGTAGGGATAGGAAATTCAAAACCTCCAATAATAATAGTTGGAATTTGTCCAATAGAATTGATGCTATGAACTTGAGATTGTTTCCTCGGAAAGTGTACTGTATGCTCATTACCATTGACATGAAAAGTGACATTGCCTTTGTTGCAATCAATAACAGCCCCTGCAGTATTAAGAAAAGGTCTACCAAGGATAATAGACATACTATCGTCCTCGGGAATATCAAGAATAACAAAGTCCGTTAAGATAGTGACATTTGCAACCACAACAGGCACATCCTCACAAATACCGACAGGTATAGCAGTTGATTTATTAGCCATTTGCAAAGATATTTCAGTAGGTGTCAACTTATTTAATTCAAGTCTATGATATAAAGAGAGAGGCCTAATACTAACACCGGCTCCAAGATCACATAAAGCAGTTCTAACATAATTTCTTTTATTGGAGCATGGTATATTTGGTACACCCGGATCTCCAAGTTTCTTTGGTATTCCACCCTTAAAAGTGTAATTAGCAAGCATGGTGGAAATTTCAGCTTCCGGTATCTTTCTTTTATTTGTGATGATATCCTTCATATACTTAGCATAAGGATTTACTTTGAGCATATCAGTTAAGCGCATACGTAAGAAAATAGGTCTAATCATTTCAGCAAAGCGCTCAAAATCCTCATCATCCTTTGACTTGGATGGTTTAGGAGGAAAGGGCATGGGTTTACGAACCCATGGTTCCCTTTCTTTACCATGCTTCCTAGCAACAAAATCTCTCTTATCATAACATTGATTCTTTGATTGTGGGTTATCAAGATCAACAGCAGGTTCAATCTCTACATCATTGTCTTTGCTAGGTTGAGCATCAACATGAACATTATCATTAACATTATCACTAGGTTCATGTTCATCACCTGATTGAGTTTTAGCATCAGAAATAGAAATATCATTGGGATTCTCAGGTGTGTCTACAGTAGGTTCACTAGAAGCATGCAAAGTCCTATCGTCTTTCTTTTTCTTCTTTTTAGAAGAACTAGATTGCTCTAAATTATTTCTCTGAGAATCTTGCTTGATTCTCTTAGGGTGGCCTTCAGGATACAAAGGTTCCTGAGTCATTCTACCAGTTCTAGTAGCCACTCTAACAGCAAAGTCATTTTTATTATTTAATTCATCAAGCAAATCATTTTGAGCTTTAAGTACTTGCTCAGCTTGAGTAGCAACCATAGAAGCATATTTGCTAACGAGGTGAAGTTCATCCTTAACTCTAGCCAGATTGTCACTTACACGTCCTATCTCGAAAGCATTATTCTTTAACTCCCTACCAACATAAGCATTAAAAATTTCTTGTCTAGCCATAAAGTCATCAAATTCATCTAAGCAAGGGCTATGAAATTTAGTGAGGGGATTTCAACTTTATCATATCTATAGAGAGAATTTACCTTTACTACCTGTGTCGGGTTATCAAGACAATGTGGTTCTTCAGGCGGTATATTAAGACCATGTATTTCTTCAATAGGAGGTAAATTCTTAACATCTTCAGCTTTAATACCTTTTTCTTTTATTGATTTCTTTGCCTCTTGCATATCTTCAGATCGAGAAATAAAACACCTCTCTTCTTGAATTGGGTTTAGGAATAGGCTCAGAGTTGGCTCAATTGGTTCAGGAATTACTTGAGGCTGGCTCGGGAAGAGTCCAATTATTTTCATTAGTCAACATATTATCCAATAATATTTCAGATTAAATCATTGTTCTTTCCTAAAACACAACCAGCACAACTATCCAAGTAGTCCTTGGAAGCATCGGTTAGTCCATTATAAAAGATATCAAGTATTTCATTTTTCTTAAGAGGATGATCAGGTAAAGCATTAAGTAACCGGAGTAGCCTCCCCAAGCTTGTGGGAGACTCTGTTCTTTGATTTGCACAAAATTATATATTTCCCGCAAGGTAGCTTGTTTCTTATGAGCAGGGAAATATTTAGCAGAGAAGTAATAAATCATATCCTGGGGACTACGCACACAACCAGGAGCAAGAGAATTATACCAAGTCTTAGCATCACCCTTTAATGAGAACTGAAATATCTTAAGGATGTAAAAATAGCGAGACTTCTCATCATTAGTAAACAGGGTAGCTATATCATTCAACTTGGTAAGATGTGCCACAACAGTTTCAGATTCAAGGCCGTAAAAAGGATCAGATTCAACTAAAGTAATAATCTCAGGATCAATAGAGAAGTCATAATCCTTATCAGTAACACAGATAGGTGAAGTAGCAAAAGAAGGATCGGGTTTCATTCTAGCACTAAGAGACTGCTGCTTCCATTTAGCTAATAATTTCTTAAGATCATATCTATCATTGCAAGCAAAGATTTCCCTAGCAGCTTCTTCATTCATAACATAACCCTTAGGAACAACAGCAATACATAATCATTGGGAGAACCTTCATCATCACTATCATCGATAATAGGATCTTGATAATTTCATTCCCCTAACTCTAGCAAGTTGTTCATCAAGAAATTCACCTAATGGCAAAGTAGTATCACGCACATAAGTAGTTTCATCATGCATAGCGAAGTGGCATCATCAATAACATGCGACATATTAGAATTCATAGCGATGGCGAGGTTTAGGTGTCGCAAGCCTACTAATAACGGAAGGAGAATCTAGTGCGAGCTAGATGGCGGTTCCTTACCTCCCTCGTAGTTGAGGGCAAAATCTTGGTTTTAGCGTCTTTCAAGTTCTTCATAGTGATCAACAGATATAAATCCCAAGTGACTTAGAGAATAGAGCTATGCTCCCCAGCAACGGCGCCAGAAATTAGTCTTGATAACCCACAAATGTAGGGGATTGCAACAGCTTTCGAGGGTAAAGTATTCAACCCAAATTTATTGATTCGACACAAGGGGAGCCAAAGAATATTCTTGAGTATTAGCAGTTGAGTTGTCAATTCAACCACACCTGGATAACTTAGTATCTGCAGCAAAGTATTTAGTAGCAAAAGTGGTATGATAATAATGGTAATGGCAGCAAAAGTAAAGATAAATGTTTTTGGGTTTTTGTAGTAGTTGTAATAAGAGTAACGGAAAAGTAAATAAGCGAAGAACAATATATGAAAAGCTAAATGCATAATGGATCGTTGATGGATAATTATGCGGATCGATTCCTCATGCAATAGTTATAACATAGGGTGACACGTAACTAGCTCCAATTCATCAATGTAATGTAGGCATGTATTCCGTAAATAGTCATACATGCTTATGAAAAGAACTTGTATGACATCTTTTGTCCTACCCTCCCGTGGCATCGGGTCCTAAGCGGAAACTAAGGGATATTAAGGCCTCCTTTTAATAGAGAACCGGAACAAAGCATTAGCACATAGTGAATACATGAACTCCTCAAACTACGATCATCACCGAGAAGTATCCCGATTATTGTCACTTGAGGTTGTCGGATCATAACACATAATAGGTGACTATAGACTTGCAAGATAGGATCAAGAACACACATATATTCATGAAAACATAATAGGTTCAGATCTGAAATCATGGCACTCGGGCCCTAGTGACAAGCATTAAGCATAGCAAAGTCATAGCAACATCAATCTCAAAACATATTGGATACTAGGGATCAAACCCTAACAAAACTAAGTTGATTACATGATAAAATCTCATCCAACCCATCACCGTCCAGCAAGCCTACGATGGAATTACTCACGCACGACGGTGAGCATCATGAAATTGGTGATGGAGGATGGTTGATGATGACGACGGCGACGAATCCCCCTCTCCGGAGCCCGAGCGGACTCCAGATCAGCCCTCCCGAGAGATTAGGGCTTGGAGCGGCTCCGTCGTAAAGCGATGAAACTTCCTCTCTGGTTTTTCTCCCGAGCGTGAATATATGGAGTTGGAGTTGACGTCGGTGGAGGTCTAGGGGGCCCACGAGATAGGGGGGCGCGCCCCCTGTCTCGTGGACAGGCCCTGGGCCCCCTGGTGTATTTCTTTCGCCCAGAAATTCTTATTAATTCCAAAAAATGCCTTCGTGGATTTTCAGGACATTCCGAGAACTTTTCTTTTCTACACATAAAATAACATCATGGCAGTTCTGCTGAAAACAGCATCTGTCCGGGTTAGTTTCATTCAAATCATGCAAGTTAGAGTCCAAAACAAGGGCAAAAGTGTTTGGAAAAGTAGATACGTTGGAGATGTATCAAATAACTCCACAAATTCAACGGGCATCACCTCAGTTCCAACGAGGTCGTGCTCCTCTTTAATTCCCAGCATCAAACTATACTTCCCAGACTTCCTGCAGGTATCCATGTACCATTCATGCAATCTTCGCATCATCATGGTTAGAGGAGGATGATCAAGTTTGACGAGAGGCTTCCTGTACTCGTATCTGAAGATCTCTACCACCTCTAACATTTCAAACTCTACATCTTCGCCTAGGTAATCAGTTGGATTGGTACCGGGCACTAGCCCCGGATGATTAGTGATGATATCGCTAGACACCTTGAGCGGGGGGGGGGGGGCACGATTGCTTCACCTGTTCGCCGAGCTGGGGAATTGTTTTCCCACTTCTTCATTGTGCTAATCTTGCATCACTGGAAGTACTTCCCGACCACTACGCATCTTCATATGTCATTTTAAGACAGCAGGCATAATTGGAATTCAGTGGAGGCGGTGGTGGTCGCTTCAGGGCATCTAGAGTGCGCTTTGCTTTCACCGGGTCTACCGTTTCCTTCGGAGGTGGAGGTTTCCGTGGAAAATGGTCCCTCACTTCGGCAACACAGATGTCCGTGTTTTCCTCGTCGGTCCTCTCATATGGTAACTTTTCTGGAGCCTTGAGATGTGGACCATATTTGAATTGCTTCCTGCCTCTGCTTGTACTGCTAGCCGCAAGAGCAGCGGCGTCTCTCTTCCGCTATTGCTGATGCACCAGAGTCCGCTGACACGCCGGAGGAGGCGGAGTGCTCCGATGCGCTGGAGGAGGCGGAGTGCCCTCACGCGCTGGAGGAGGCGGAGGAGGAGGCAGAGTGCCTTGATCACTTGCCGGAGGAGGAGGAGGAGGAGGAGGAGGAGGCAGAGTGCCCTGACTCACCAGAGGAGGAGGAGGAGGCGTCCAGTTTGGAAGCTTGATGTGTTGGGGAACGTTGCAGAAAATTAAAAATTTTCCTACGGTTTCACCAAGATCCATCTATGAGTTCATCTAAGCAACGAGTCAAGGGAGTGAGTTTGCATCTACATACCACTTGTAGATCGAGTGCGGAAGCGTTCAAGGGGATGGTGATGATGGAGTCGTACTCGCCGTGATTCAGATCACCGATGACCAAGTGCCGAGCAGACAGCACCTCCGCGTTCAACACACGTCTGCAGTACGGACGACGTCTCCTCCGTCTTGATCCAGCAAGGAGGAAGGAGAGGTTGAGGAAGACAGCTCCAACGGCAGCACGACGGCGTGATGTTGTTGGTGCAGCAGTACTCCGACAGGGCTTCGCCAAGCACGTATGGAGGAGGAGAGGTGTTGGGGAGGGGAGGGGCTGCGCCTTGGCTTAGGTGTTCAGCCCTCCCCTCACCCCTCTATTTATAGGGGAAGGGGCAAGGGGGGCCGGCCCCTCTAGATGGGATCTAGAGGGGGGCGGCGGCCAGGGAGGGGGAACTTGCCCCCCAAGCAAGGGGGGCGCCCCCTCTAGGGTTCCCCCCCCCAACCCTAGGCGCATGGGCCCAAGGGGGGGGGCCAGCCCACCAGGCTGGCACCAGCCCCACGCAGCCCATGTGGCCCCCGGGAGGGGTGGCCCCTCCCGGTGGACCCCCGGAACCCTTCCGGTGGCCCCGGTACAATACCGATAAGCCCCCGAAACCTTCCGGTGTCCGTTTGACAACTTCCCATATATAAATCTTTACCTCCGGACCATTCCGGAACTCCTCGTGACGTCCGGGATCTCATCCGGGACTCCGAACAACATTCGGTAATCACATACAAGTCTTCATAATAACCCTAGCGTCACCGAACCTTAAGTGTGTAGACCCTACGGGTTCGGGAGATACTGTGAACATGACCGAGACGGCTCTCGTGTCAATAACCAACAGCGGATCTGGATACCCATGTTGGCTCCTACATGCTCCTCGATGATGTCATCGGATGAACCACGATGTCGAGGATTCAAGCAACCCCGTATACTATTCCCTTTGTCAATCGGTACATTACATGCCCGAGACTCGATCGTCGGTATCCCAATACCTCGTTCAGTCTCGTTACCGACAAATCACTTTACTCGTACCGTAATGCATGATCCCGTGACCAAACACTTGGTCACTTTGAGCTCATTATGATGATGCATTACCGAGTGGGCCCGGAGATACCTCTCCGTCATACGGAGTGACAAATCCGATCTCGATCCGTGTCAACCCAATGTACACTTTCGGAGATACCTTAGTGCACCTTTATAGTCACCCAGTTACGTTGTGACGTTTGGTACACCCAAAGCACTCCTACGGTATCCGGGAGTTACACGATCTCATGGTCTAAGGAAGAGATACTTGACATTGAAAAAGCTCTAGCAAAACAAACTACACGATCTTGTGCTATGCTTAGGATTGGGTCTTGTCCATCACGTCATTCTCCTAATGGCGTGATCCCGTTGTCAATGACATCGATGTCCATAGTCAGGAAACCATGACTATATGTTGACCAATGAGCTAGTCAACTAGAGGCTTACTAGGGACGTATTGTGGTCTATGTATTCACACGTGTATTACGATTTCCGGATAATACAATTATAGCATGAATAAAAGACAATTATCATGAACAAGGAAATATAATAATAATGCTTTTATTATTGCCTCTAGGGCATATTTCCAACAGTCTCCCACTTGCACTAGAGTCAATAATCTAGTTACATTGTGATGAATCGAACACCCATAGAGTTCTGGTGTTGATCATGCTTTGCCCGCGGAAGAGGTTTAGTTAACGGATCTGCGACATTCAGATCCGTATGCACTTTACAAATTTCTATGTCTCCATCTTGAACATTTTCACGGATGGAGTTGAAGCGGCAACTTGATGTGCTGGTCTTCTTGTGAAACCAGGCTCCTTGGCAAGTGCAATAGCTCCAGTGTTGTCACAGAAGAGTTTGATCGGCCCCGACGCATTGGGTATGACTCCTAGGTCGGTGATGAACTCCTTCACCCAAATTGCTTCATGCGCTGCCTCCGAGTCTGCCATGTACTCCGCTTCACATGTAGATCCCGCCACGACGCTCTGCTTGCGGTACCGCACTCTTGCTCCACCATTCAACATATACACGTATCCGGTTTGTGACTTAGAGTCATCCAGATCTGTGTCGAAGCTAGCATCGACGTAACCCTTTATGACGAGCTCTTCGTCACCTCCAGAAATGAGAAACATGTCCTTTGTCCTTTTCAGGTACTTTAGGATATTCTTGACCGCTGTCCAGTGTTCCTTGCCGGGATTACTTTGGTACCTTCCTACCAAACTTACGGCAAGGTTTACATCAGGTCCGTACACGATGGCATACATAATAGATCCTATGGCTGAGGCATAGGGATGACGCTCATCTCTTCTTTATCTTTTGCCGTGGTCGGGCATTGAGCTGAGCTCAATCTCACACCTTGCAAAGACAGCAAGAACCCTTTCTTGGACTGATCCATTTTGAACTTCTTCAAAATCTTATCAAGGTAGGTGCTTTGTGAAAGACCTATGAGGCGTCTCGATCTATCTCTATAGATCTTGATGCCTAATATATAAGCAGCTTCTCCAAGGTCCTTCATTGAAAAACACTTATTCAAGTAGGCCTTAATGCTGTCCAAGAATTCTATATCATTTCCTATCAAAAGTATGTCATCTACATATAATATGAGAAATGCTACAGAGCTCCCACTCACTTTCTTGTAAACGCAGGCTTCTCCATAAGTCTGCATAAACCCAAACGCTTTGATCATTTGATCAAAGCGAATGTTCCAACTCCGAGATGCTTGCACCAACCCATAAATGGATCGCTGGAGCTTGCACACTTTGTTAGCATTCTTAGGATCGACAAAACCCTCCGGCTGCATCATATACAGTTCTTCCTTAAGATGCCCGTTAAGGAATGCCGTTTTGACGTCCATCTGCCATATCTCATAATCATAGTATGCGGCAATTGCTAACATGATTCGAACGGACTTAAGCTTCGCTACGGGAGAGAAAGTCTCATCGTAGTCAATCCCTTGAACTTGCCGATAACCCTTAGCGACAAGTCGAGCTTTATAGATGGTGACATTACCATCCGCGTCCGTCTTCTTCTTAAAGATCCATTTGTTTTCTATCGCTCGCCGATCATCGGGAAAGTCAGTCAAAGTCCATACTTTGTTTTCATACATGGATTCTATCTTGGATTTCATGGCTTCTAGCCATTTGTTGGAATCTGGTCCCGCCATCGCTTCTTCATAGTTCGAAGGTTCACCGTTGTCTAACAACATGATTTCCAGGACAGGGTTGTCGTACCACTCTGGTGCGGAATGTGTCCTTGTGGACCTACGAAGTTCAGTAGCTACTTGATCCGAAGTACCTTGATCATCATCATTATTTTCCTCTTCAGTTGGTGTAGGCATCACAGGAACATTTTCCTGAGCTGCACTACTTTCCCGTTCAAGAGGTAGTACTTCATCGAGTTCTACTTTCCTCCCACTTACTTCTTTCGAGAGAAACTCTTTTCGTAAAGGATCCGTTCTTGGCAACAAAGATCTTGCCCTCGGATCTTAAGTAGAAGGTATAACCAATGGTTTCTTTAGGGTATCCTATGAAGACGCATTTTTCCGACTTGGGTTCGAGCTTTTCAGGTTGAAGTTTCTTGACATAAGCATCGCATCCCCAAACTTTTAGAAACGACAGCTTAGGTTTCTTCCCAAACCATAATTCATACGGTGTCGTCTCAACGGATTTAGACGGTGCCCTATTTAAAGTGAATGTAGCTGTCTCTAGAGCGTATCCCCAAAATGATAGCGGTAAATCGGTAAGAGACATCATGGATCGCACCATACCCAATAGAGTGCGATTCTGACGTTCGGACACACCGTTCTGTTGAGGTGTTCCAGGCGGCGTGAGTTGTGAAACGATTCCACATTTTATTAAGTGTGTACCAAATTCGTGACTTAAATATTCTCCTCCACGATCCGATCGTAAGAATTTTATCTTTCGGTCACGTTGATTCTCTACTTGATTCTGAAATTCCTTGAACTTTTCAAAGGTCTCAGACTTGTGTTTCATTAAGTAGACATACCCATATCTACTCAAGTCATCTGTGAGTGAGAACATAACGATATCCTCCATGAGCCTCAACACTCATTGGACCGCACACATCGGTATGTATGATTTCCAACAAGTTGGTTGCTCGCTCCATTGTTCCGAGAACGGAGTCTTGGTCATTTTGCCCATGAGGCATGGTTCGCATGTGTCAAATGATTCATAATCGAGAGACTCTAAAAGTCCATCAAGATGGAGCTTCTTCATGCGCTTGACACCAATGTGACCAAAGGCGGCAATACCACAAGTATGTGGGACTATCGTTATCAACTTTACATCTTTTGGTATTCACGCTATGAATATGTGTAACATTACTCGAGATTCATTAAGAATAAACCATTGACCATAGGGCATGACCATAAAACATATCTCTCATATAAATAGAACACCATTATTCTCGGATTTAAATGAGTAGCCATCTCGTATCAAACGAGATCCGGATACAATGTTCATGCTCAAACTTGGCACCAAATAACAATTATTAAGGTTTATAACTAATCCCGTAGGTAAATGTAGAGGTAGCATGCCGTGGCGATCACATCGACTCTGGAACCATTCCCGACGCGCATCGTCACCTCGTCGCTTCGCCGATCTCCGCTTATTCCGCAGCTCTGTTGTGAGTTACAAATATGAGCAACGGCACGGTATCAAATACCGGGGAGTTACTACGAGTAATCGGTAAGGTACACATCAATTACATGTATATCAAATATACCTTTGGTGTTGCCGGCCTTCTTATCCGCTAAGTATTTGGGGCAGTTCCGCTTCGGTGACCCTTCCCTTGCAATAAAAGCACTCAGTCTCGTGCTTGGGTCCATTCTTTGACTTCGTCCGGCAACTTGCTTGCGGCGCGGCAACCTCCTTGCCGTCCTTCTTGAAGTTCTTCTTGCCCTTGCCCTTCTTGAACTTAGTGGTTTTATTGACCATCAACACTTGATGTTCTTTCTTGATTTCAACCTCTGCTGACTTCAGCATTGAGAATACTTCGGGAATGGTTTTCACCATCCCCTGCATATTGTAGTTCATCACAAAGCTCTTGTAGCTTGGTGGGAGCGATCAAGGATTCTGTCAATGACCGCCTCGTCCGGGAGGTTTATGTCCAGTGGGACGGCGGTTGTGCAACCTGGACATTTTGAGTATGTGCTCACTGACAGAACTGTTTTCCTCCATCTTACAACTATAGAACTTGTCGGAGACTTCATATCTCTCGTACCGGGCATGAGCTTGGAAAACTAGTTTCAGCTCCTCGAACATCTCATATGCTCCGTGTTGCTCAAAACGCTTTTGGAGCCCGGTTCTAAGTCTGTAAAGCATGGCGCATCGAGCGAGGGAGTAATCATCGACGCGAGACTGCCAAGCATTCATAATGTCTTGGTTCTCGGGACGGTGCATCACCTAGTGGTCCTTCTAGGACATATTGTTTCCTGGCAGCTATGAGGATGATCCTCGTGTTAGGACCCAGTCCGTATAGTTGCTGCCATCATCTTTCAGCTTGGTTTTCTCTAGGAACGCGTTGAAGTTCAGAGTTGACATGAGCGTTGGCCATTTGATCTACAAGACATATTTGCAAAGGTTTTAGACTAAGTTCATGATAATTAAGTTCATCTAATCAAATTATTTTAATGAACTCCCACTCAGATTAGACATCCCTCTAGTCATCTAAGTGTTACACGATCCGAGTCGACTAGGCCGTGTCCGATCATCACGTGAGACGGACTAGTCATCGTCGGTGAACATTCTCATGTTGATCGTATCTTCCATACGACTCGTGTTCGACCTTTCGGTCTCCGTGTTCCAAGGCCATGTCTGTACATGCTAGGCTCGTCAAGTTAACCCTAAGTGTTTTGCATGTGTAAAACTGTCTTACACCCGTTGTATGTGAACGTAAGGATCTATCACACCCGATCATCACGTGGTGCTTGAAGCAACGAACTTTAGCAACGGTGCCGCAGTTAGGGGAGAACACTTCTTGAAATTGTTGTAAGGGATCATCTTATTTACTACCGTCGTTCTAAGTAAACAAGATGCATAAACATAATAAACATCACATGCAATTATATAGTAGTGACATGATATGGCCAATATCATATAGCTCCATTGATCTCCATCTTGAGGCTCCATGATCATCTTGTCACCGGCATGACACCATGATCTCCATCATCATGATCTCCATCATCGTGTCTTCATGAAGTTGTCACGCCAACAACTACTTCTACTTCTATGGCTAACGCGTTTAGCAATAAAGTAAAGTAATTTACATGGCGTTCTTCAATGACACGCAGTCATACAAAATAAAGAAAACTCCTATGGCTCCTGCCGTTGTCATACTCATCGACATGCAAGTCGTGATTCCTATTACAAGAACATGATCTCATACATCACAATATGTCATTCATCATTCATCACAACTTCTGGCCATATCACGTCACATGACAATTGCTGCAAAAACAAGTTAGAGGTCCTCTAATTGTTGTTGCATCTTTTACGTGGCTACAATTGGGTTCTACCAAGAACGTTTTCTTACCTACGAATAACCACAACGTGATTTTTTCAACTTCTATTTACCCTTCATAAGGACCCTTTTCATCGAATCCGCTCCAACTAAAGTGGGAGAGACAGACACCCGCCAGCCACCTTATGCAACTAGTGCATGTCGATTCGGTGGAACCGGTCTCACGTAAGCGTACGTGTAAGGTTGGTCCGGGCCGCTTCATCCCACAATACCGCTGAAGCAAGATAAGACTAGTAGCGGCAAACAAGTTGACAAGATCTACGCCCACAACCAAATTGTGTTCTACTCGTGCAATAGAGAACTCCGCATAGACCTAGCTCATGATGCCACTGTTGGGGAACGTTGCAGAAAATTAAAATTTTTCCTACGGTTTCACCAAGATCCATCTATGAGTTCATCTAAGCAACGAGTCAAGGGAGTGAGTTTGCATCTACATACCACTTGTAGATCGAGTGCGGAAGCGTTCAAGGGATGGTGATGATGGAGTCATTACTCGCCGTGATTCAAATCACCGATGACCAAGTCTTTGAGCGGACAGCACCTCCGCGTTCAACACACGTGCAGTGCAGACGGACGTCTCCTCCGTCTTGATCCATCAAGGAGGAAGGAGAGGTTGAGGAAGACAGCTCAACGGCAGCTGACGGCGTGGTGTTGTTGGTGCAGAAGATCTCGGCTGTGGCTTCGCCAAGCACGCATTTGGAGGAGGAGAGGTGTTGGGGAGGGAGGGCTGCGCCTTGGCTTAGGTATTCAGCCCTACCCTCACCCCTCTATTTATAGGGAAGGGGCAGGGGCCCCTCTAGATGGGATCTAGAGGGCGGCGGCTGTGGAGGGGGGACTTGCCCCCAAGCAGGCGCCCACTCTAGGGTTCCCCAACCCTAGGCGCATGGGCCCAAGGGGCGCCCAGCCTCCAGGGCTGGCTCCTGCCCCACGCAGCCCATGTGGCCCCCGGAGGGGTGGCCCCTCGGTGGACCCGGAACCCTTCCGTGGCCCCTGTCTAATACCGATAAGCCCCCGAAACCGTCCGGTGTCCGTTTGACAACTTCCCATATATAAATCTTTACCTCCGGACCATTCCGGAACTCCTCGTGACGTCCGGATCTCATCCGGGACTCCGAACAACATTCGGTAATCACATACAAGTCTTCCTAATAACCAACAGCGTAACCGAACCATAAGTGTGTAGACCCTACGGGTTCGGGAGATACGCAGACATGACCGAGACGGCTCTCAGGTCAATAACCAACAGCGGGATCTGGATACCCATGTTGGCTCCTACATGCTCCTCGATGATGTCATCAGATGAACCACGATGTCGAGGATTCAAGCAACCCCGTATACTATTCCCTTTGTCAATCGATGCGTTACATGCCCGAGACTCGATCGTCGGTATCCCAATACCTCGTTCAGTCTCGTTACCGCAAGTCACTTTACTGCGTACCATAATGCATGATCCCGTGACCAAACACTTGGTCACTTTGAGCTCATTATGATGATGCATTACCGAGTGGGCCCAGAGATACCTCTCCGTCATACGGAGTGACAAATCCAGTCTCGATCCGTGTCAACCCAACAGACACTTTTGGAGATACCGTAGTGCACCTTTATAGTCACCCGATTCGTTGCGACGTTTGGTACACCCAAAGCACTCCTACGGTATCCGGGAGTTACACGATCTCATGGTCTAAGGAAGAGATACTTGACATTGAAAAAGCTCTAGCAAAACAAACTACACGATCTTGTGCTATGCTTAGGATTGGGTCTTGTCCATCACGTCATTCTCCTAATGACGTGATCCCGCTTGTCAATGACATCGATGTCCATAGTCGAAAACCATGACTATCTGTTGACCAACGAGCTAGTCAACTAGAGGCTTACTAGGGACGTATTGTGGTCTATGTATTCACACGTGTATTACGATTTCCGGATAATACAATTATAGCATGAATAAAAGACAATTATCATGAACAAGGAAATATAATAATAATGCTTTTATTATTGCCTCTAGGGCATAGTTCCAACATGATGTACTCCTTCCTCCATAGACAGGTACTCCTCAAAGCATAAACCAGATGATTCTCCCCTTCACCTGTAGGGTAGTCAAGCTCCAGCACCTCAAATCCCTCCATTATTTCATCCAGTGTCACAACAACATAGCCATGTGGAATCGGACGACAATGAAAAGTTCCGTCAGCTTGAGGAGGTACAACAGAGCCGACAGCCGCCTTCACAGTCAGGTTCTAGCATTTCGTCATTAGCTTGCAATGTTGAGCCTCCGTGATAATATCCACGGGGTAGCGAGGAGCCGTGAAATCAGGCTGAACGAGCTCCGTGGAAGCCACACTTCTTCTCCACTGAGATGGTGGGGTAGCTTCTGGGGCAGTGTTGAAGCAAGGATCTTTGTGCCGCTGACATGGTTGGCCGGTAGCTGCAAGTTCCTCTAGCTTTGCTATTCTTGCATTGAGCTTCTGCATTGAGCTTCTGCATTTTGCTCACTTCCGCTTTCCTCTTTCTCTCTCGGCTTCCGTAACCACCGTCGTCGGGAAACCCAACCACCCACGGAACGGAGCCTGGTGTGCCTCGTGTTCGTCCAGGGTGGTCAGGATTCCCAAGGGTCTCTGCCAACTCGTCCTGCTCTCTGTCGGGAATGAACGTCCCTTCCTGCGCTACCCTGATATATTTCTGAAGCTTATTTATGGGTATTGCAAGTTGCTCATCCGTCCAACAACACTCCCCTGTTTTTGGGTCCAAAGTTCCCCCAACCCCGAAGAACCAAGTCCTTGAACGATCTAGCGAGTTCAATGTCGCTGGTTGGACCCCTTTAGCAAGCAGGTCTTGCTCAGGTTTGTCCCACAACGGCCGGGCTTTGTAGTAGCCACCTGACCCCGTGTGATGGTGATACTTCTTCTTTGTAGCATTTTTCTTGTTTGTCACTGACCTTTTCATACACTTCTCCGATTTCTTGTAGGCCACAAATGCGGGCCAGTGATCTCTTATCTTCTCATATCGGCCGGTGAATTCTGGAGTCTTCCCTTTGTCGACAAACTTTGTGTCCAACTCTTTCTTCCAGTTTCTGAATAGATCTGCCATCTTCTTAAGAGCAAACGCCTTGACCTTTGGCTCTATAACTGGCTTATTCGGATCCTCCTCTGGCAGTAGGCTGAAATTTGTCATCAGCGAGGTCCAAAGATCATCTCTATGTCTATCCTGGACATAGGATACTTCAGGGTCGTCCTTACTCTTATTCCATTGCTGGACACTGATCCGGGATGTTGTCCCTAACAACAACTCCGCACTGATGTACAAATGCGTCCTTGGTTCGCTTAGGTTCAATCGGTTGGCCATCATTCGTGACTTCTGTGATCATGAACCTTTCTTCTTGACGCAACCTTTTCTTCGGGTTGCGTCTCCTTACGGAAGTTTGACTCGATCCAGAAGGCTAAAAGAAGAAAGAAGAATTAATATATGTACATACCAAAACAATTAATGCATCAAGTCAGCACAGGCTTAATTAATATATATGTATATAGGGTAGGTTTATTATGATAACACCCCTTAAGACCTTATTCTGCTAACACCTGCGTTATTCTGCTAACACCTCCGACCTACATCGTAGCTACAAATTAACCACGCGCAATGACCGATCGAACTGCCTGGACAAAAAACCACCACATCTTATCCTGTCACCCACCCTACTCTCTCCCTACCGGTGCTCCTCCATCCCAGCCCACCACACCGCCTCCCTCCCCGCGCCGCCACCACACCGCCACCTTCCATGCGCCTCCGCACCGCCACCTCCCCCTGCCCGCGGCCACCTCCCAGCACGAGCCGCCGCCGGATCTAGGCCGTGTTAGCCCCACGCGTCGCTGTGGATCAAGGTTGTGCCAGAGCCCCACGCCGCCTCGCCCCCTCACCCCCTCTCCCCCGCCGGATCCAGACCGTGGCAAGCCCACACGTCGCGCCGCCACTGGATCATGGCCATGTCGGACCCCCACGCCGCCCCGGCACCGGTTCTAGGCCGTGGCGGCCCCACGCGCCGCAGTGCCGCCAAATCACAACCTCCCTCGTCATTAGCCATGACGCCGCCTCCATCGGCCTCAAGTTTCTACTTCTCCCCCTCGATCTCCCACTTACTGGCGTTTCCCAGGCCATTCCAGGCCGCACGATGACAAACAACTACTTGTCCCACTCCTCTCCTTCTCACTCACAATGGGGAGGGCGACGACAGAAGCTCCTCCTCTGACGGATCCCGACGTCTTCTGGCTGATCTCGGCAACCACCATCTCGTTGTTCTTGCCCTTGCGACGCGGAGGCCGCAATCCATCCAAATACAGGCACCGCAGTCCGCCTCCCAAATTTCTTATCTACAAGTTTGTGGTGAAAAAATTGTGGTTCACGTTGTTGTGTTGGAGAGATCTGCAAGTTGCTCGTTCAATTTTACTTTTTCAGGTTTTGCTTGGGCACAAAATTGCATTTCTCCCATTCAAATTTTTATTTTGGACGTTCTGATATGCAGTGCAGTGCGTGTGAGGTACAAAAAATGTGGTCCATATTATTCAACTTGTGTGTGATGCGAGCTGACTGTGCATGTTTTTTATAGAAATAAAACTCCACCGTGGTCGCGGCGTGCAGTTCCAGTGGATGTTGGTGAAGTCTTTGTGTGTGTTTCAGTCCCGTGTGTATAATTTCTTTTTCTCTTTTTTATGTGGATGTTTGCTTGTGCAACTTATATTAAATGTGTGTTTTCAATATTATTCTATCATTCATGCAGTGCACTTATGTCCCCCATGTAGTGCGCTAGACCATGGCCATGCAGTTCGTCGGCCCCACGCCTGAGTGGCATTTTAATTTTTTATTAAATTTGTTGAGAAAAACAAGCGCACTTCATTTAAAAAAAGGTTGGATAGAAGGCCCTTGCAGTTCACTATTCTTGTGTCCCCGTGCAAGTTTGTTATAAAAAAATTGGTGGTTCGCTAAAAAAATGCAGTGCACTTGCCTCGTCTTTGCAAGGAGATAAAAATGAGAAGGAGACAAAAATGTTAGGGAGATGACAAAGAAATAATGCTTTTCACTTTCAGTCGTTTAGCGGTTCACTAACGCCCAACGTGAAGTGCAAAAAATGCTAGGAAGAAAAAAAACTCATGCGGTTCACTTGCGGTAGTGTCGTGGTGCACTTACTCCCAATATGAAATATAGAAAAATGTTATGAAAACGACCAAAAAAATGCGGGTTCAAAAAAAAATCATGCAGTGCACTTGTCCGTCTGATGAAGTGCGGGTTTTAGTCTAAAGAAGTGCGGTTTGCTACCTCGTTTGGGAAAATTTAAGTCCCAAAAAAAGAATCATGCAGTGCACTTGTTCATCTGATGAAGTGCGGGTTTTAGTCTAAAGAAGTGTAGTTTCCTACCTCGTTTGGGAAAATTTACGTCCCACAAAAAAGAAATCATGCAATGCACTTGTCCGTCTGATGAAGTGCGGGTTTTAGTCTAAAGAAGTGCGGTTTGCTACCTTGTTTGGGAAAATTTACATTCCACAAAAAAGAAATCATGCAGTGCACTTGTCCGCCTAATGAAGTGTGAGTTTTAGTCTAAAGAAATGCGGTTTGCTACTTCGGTTGGGAAAATTTATGTCCCATAAAAAAATCATGCGGTGCACTTGTCGGTCTGATGAAGTGCGATTTTTGGTTTGAAAGCAGTGCAGTTTTCTGTCTGATGCAGTACATACGACGATTTTGGGTCACGAAAAAACAATGTTCGCATTTTGTTAAAATCAAAATTGCTCTTAAACCGTAAGGAATCAGAGAGAGTGTCTACATGAGGAAGTTGCACCTCGTCAATATCTTTCCAATGGGTATAATTCGAAACATTTCGACCAGCAGTTTGCAAAAATTTCACGAAAAACGGCCGCTGCCTCCCGTCGTCAGCCTCACGATTTTCAAAATTAACTAAAAACTGTAAGGAATCTCAAAAATATTCCAATATATGAAAGTTGCGCCTTGTCCATAGCTTTCCAACGACGTATCATATATACCTTGTTTCGACAAACGGTTCAAAAACTAAAGCTAAAACAATACCGAAATTTGCAAAAAAAAAAATGAAAAAACGCAATTCGGTGATTTATTAAATTTAAAACTGCTATTAAACCGTAGTGAATTAGAAAAATAATAGATATGAAAAAGATGCGCCTCGACGATATCTTTTTAACGGTGTATCCTCTGATTCATTCCGATGAGCGGTTTAGAAAAAAAACGTGAAAAAACGCTCGCTGCCACTCGATGTGTGCCGCACCGTTTTCAAAACTGTTCTTAGACCTCGTGGAATCTCGAAAAGTGTTCAACATGGCGAAGTTGCGCCTAATCCATAACTTCTCAATGGTATAGTACACGTCTCGTTCTGATAAACAGTTAAAAAATTAGAGCCAAAAAATACTAAAAAACACAATGTGCAGTTTTTTTCGACACGAAGTTCATTTGCCTGAGTACTGCAGCACACTTGATTCAAACAATGATGTGCAATTGCGTTGAGCGTAAAGTGCGTAAGTGTTATCAGAATAGTTATTATGCTAATATTAGCAGAATAGACCAGAAGTAGGACTAGGCTATTCTGTTACCCGTAACAGAACCAGTCTATAAGGGCGCCATGGTGATTTTCTGAACTGAGAAAAAGAGAAAAACAAGCCGGCCACGCACCCACGACCCCCACCTCTCTTCCTCGATTAGACCTGGCCATGGGAAGCCCGGCCCGAAAAAGCCCGACTCGGCCCGGCCCGACGCTGCCCCTGGGCCGGGCTCGGGCCTAGATTTTGAGCCCGAAGGCCGGGCCGGGCCGAGCCCGTCGTTTTCACGTTTTTCTGAAGATCGGGCCGGGCCGGCCCGAAGCCCGACGGGCTTTTACGTGTTCTGGCCAGGCTCAGGCCCAGAAAACAGGCCCGATGGCCGGGCCGGGCCGGACCCAGGCCTGGGTTTTTGGCGTCGGGCTTGGCTAGGCCCGGCCCGAAGCCCGGCCCGGCCCGAGGTGTGGCCAGGTATATCCTCGATACACACACACGCCGCCGGCCCCGACTCGCCTTCCACCTCCGGCGACACGCCGCCCTCCCCCACCCCCCGCCTCCCACCTCCCGCGACCCGTCGCGCCCCCTGGTCTCCCATCTCCGGCGACCCATCGCGCCCCCTGGCCTCCCATCTCCGGCGACCCACCACGCCCCCGCCTCCCACCTTCGGCGACGCGCCACCGCCCAGCCTCCCACATCCGGCAACGCGCCACGGCCCCGCCTCCTACCTTCGGCGATGCCCCATGGCCCTGCCTCCCATCTCCGGCGACGCACCGCCCCTGAACCCCGCCTCCTCTCTCGCGTCACCCCCATTGACCCCCGAGCGCAGCCGTCCCTCCCACGGAGCCAAGCCTCGCGTCGTCCGTGACCCCTCCACTACACTCCTCTGCTGCAGGAACATGTCAGTTCGTGTGGATCATAACAGTCCGTCAGTTCGATAGTTCATCAGTTCGTCGGTGGGATTCGCAGGTCAATCCCACAAATTACTCTTAAATCGTGTGCAATTTTGTAATCAGTTCGTGTGTATGTGTCAGTTCATGTCTGTTCTTGTCAGGTCATGTTCATAAATTGTTTTGTTGGTTAATTTGTTGTTATGTACAGTACAGATGCATATTGTTGTGTAGTACTACATGTTTGCATTGATGCGTCCGAATCTCATTTTGATTCCTCCTGTGGTTCAACATGTAGAGCAGCAGCAGCGCTCGCTCCCCAATGGTTGCCCGCGCAAGGAGGATACATGGATGCGACAGTGGTGGAGGAGTCAGCAGCGTTCCATGGCCTTCGTCGTCCTCGTCGCATCTTTTCTTATAAACAACTAGAAGAAAACGAGGCACAGGCTTCATGCTCTCCATCTCCTGGTGAAGGGGAGTTAAGCTCTACGGCCACTTGGATGTGGATGCTCACGCTCCTCCACTGGGCGAGCTCCCAGGGCACCACGAGGCTTGAGATTGTCATCTCCACCCTCGGCTGTGAGGGCCAAGAGGTTGCCTGCACCCTGCTAAAATGAAATGCCACTTCCGACCAGCAGCTCGCCTGATGCCCGTATGTAGACTGTCATGCTTTTTATGATTTCCTGTATGCCTGCACATGAAAAAGTCTCAACAATTTCGTTTCTTGTCTACATGATTTTGTGCTTGCTTATCACAAGTTCAAGTTACATGCTCAATGTAGTAGCTAGCTGAAGAAAAGGTATTGTTCTGTAGCTTTGGTCTTACCATTGTGGTGCTTGTGTTATTGCATGGGAAAATGAAAGGAAGGATTTTTTTTAGCAAATCAATGAATGAGAAAAGAGTTTGTTGTTTTCCCGCCCAATTTAGAGCTCCAGAAAAGTTCAGAGTTCAGAGTAGTTGTTTGGAGATGAACAATGAGTAAGTAATAAAACAAAAGAAGAATTTGTAAAATAGTACGACAAAGTTCACTATGTATTCCACCATCAGTACATAAAGAAACATCATACAAATTCCCTGCTCACGAGACTATATTTATAGCCTAATGGTTAGTGTCAAAATGCGTTGTTCTTGTTTCTTTATGGTTACTTCTTTATTATATGAATATGAATGTGCTAGCTAGCTTAGCAGTACCTTTTGCAGTCAGTAGGTGTAGCTCACACAATTCTTGGGCCAATTTCGTCATAACAATAAGGCAGGACATGCTTGCAAGATGATGAAACCATGTATATATAACTTGATGACTGTCCAAATAACAAATTGAGAAAATACTGAAATATTATATGTGCTCTCTTTGTATCAGTTCTTATGCTTGTGACAATTCTGCACTCATACTGTGTTCAGGTTATTGGTTTCCTCTTGAGCAGATGAACTACATTGTCACATTAAACCATGTTCCCTCAGTCCTCTTTCGACAAATCCAACAGTACAGGTTCTCCGGTGCGCCAAGTATTGCTAGTGGTGATGCCTGCATCATGGCACATTGAGGAGATCATGCCCGTCAGCTGTAGGTTTTTCTGTATGCACATTTATCAGTTTAGCTTTAAATTTTGTTGTTTTCCACATTTGATACTTGTGTTAATGCTTCTGTTTCGTGCACTTCTGATTCCATTGTGAGGAAAAAAGACAAGTGAGCTAAGTACTTGTTTGGAAAGTTTCTAAGTTCAAACAAAAAACCTAAAGAAGTTCATTGAAAAAGTTTGGTTTTGTTAAAAAATGTGGTTTTTTGGTTGGAAAATCACTTAGGAAAATAGTTCACTTTTGCTAATTCCTGTAGTTCTCTGGATAGAAAAAATGATGGTTCAATTTGCTGAGTCCCGTGGTCTAGAAAATTACTTTTCTTTGTTTGAAACAGTTCAGTGCTTAAGCCACAGAAAAAAGTGAAATGTTTTGTTCAAGGGAGTTCGAAAATAAACACACAGGAAGTTCAAGATTGGAACTAACATAGAAAAAATGTACACACATCTCGATTGGGGACCCCGCTTAGTCATACTTCTCTGGTCGTGCCACGTGCCATGGATACAGGATGCGATTTTCGGATTTAACACGAAAGGGGGTACCAAGCTTAACAACACTCAAGTATTTTAAATTTCCATGAGAAACTAATATTCATGCACCAGACAACCACCCCCTCAAACGACCGGACGCGCTAGCTTGGACTGCCGGACGTCGTTCCTTGAACAGCCGGGCCTACTGTTGCCGAGCTGGCAGTCCCCTGGCCTCCGTCCGTCAGCGCGGCTCATGATCTCCTCTCCTCCAGAAACATGGGTAGGCTGCTGCTCTCCTCTGCTCTCTCTCTGTCTCATGTGATGTTACTGCTCCGTAGTTTGTGAAATTTCCTGCATATTGCCAAAAATGAGTGAAATTTGATACTGATCTCTGTGTGAATGGAGATGCCTAGTCTGACAAAAGTTCAATTATAGCAAGTGTGACAGTGGCAAAAATCCAAAAACTTTAACAATTCAAGTACATAAGAAACACAAGTCCATTCTGCAAAAACAACAGTAGACGTGAAAGTTCAATTTTGCTAAATTATGCAAGTAGTAATGCAGATGTGTTCTTTTTAGGTGAAGATTTCGGCAGTAAACTATGCAAAAATTTAACAAGAACTCAGGTCAACTTGCAAACATGTAGCAGTTCTATAGTACGTGTGTTATAAGTACTGTACTGGCTCCCGGAGGTCAGACCTCACATTCAGTACTATATACTGGCTCTATACTCTTGCAGCAATACCAGAATTCAGTAGCATTGTGCATTGCCTTGACGTTCTTGTGCCTCAACAAAATGTATCATTTATGTTTAGTTCCTTGATCTTGCGTGTAGTTGCGTGTAGTCGCCTCTGCCTGGATCCATCTCCTTGCCGTCGACCTTTTCGACGCAACGTCAGTTGGCCTTTTTTTCACTTTCAGGTGTATGTCTTTGTGGGGACTGATGAGGTAGATGTTCATGTTTTTTTTTGTTCTGGCTAGCGATGCAGACAAGTGTACAATGAGGGCATCGAGACCAGGCATTCAGTTTCACTGTGCCTGCTCTTCTGGCCCATCAGGAACGCCACTCACGCACTCACTAAGGGACTGGTGGGTTCCACAGGTCGATCACACTGACGACCTATTGCATGTAGGCAGGCTCCTATTGTTTAGTTGGCTCATATGGTGTGATTCAGATATATGAATAAAATTGATTTGGTGCGCCATTTGTTCCATACAGATTTCAGATTGATTATTTCCACCCATTCTTTTGGAATTGGCCCAAGAAACTGAATCTACTTGCCATCATGGGTTCATAGAAGGTTAGAACAGCTGGTTTGTACTATCTAAGTCCTGTTACCAAGAAATGTACAGCTAATTTATATCAGTTCTAACACAAACAGTGACACAAATGTAAATGAAACCAAAAGAAGATGAGAGAAAACTAAAAACGTTGCTTTGCACTGCAATTGTGGATTAGCTATTATTGTTCAAGCAAATAGACTAATAGCGGGTTTATAGTACAACTTTACAACAATTGAATTTTTGAATGTTGTGCCAAGGTTGTGTGATTCTTATTACAGAACACGCAAGCCTATTGAAGTGTTAACTTATCAAACTGGCGTGGCATCGGAAGCTACAATACTTTCCAGCGAGTATATATATACTTTTTTTTGAACAATCACCAGGGGGGAGAGGATCCCCACCTGAATATATTACTCAAAGGTGCCCGAGGGCAAGTTGCAGAACACATTATAGATTACAGCGAGAGGAGAGGTACAGGCGCCAAGACACGGCAGCCTCCCTACTAACGTGGTCCTTAAATCTGAAGGACCAAAGCGTGAAATCAGAGATAATGTTTCGAATAGTATCTAGGGGGGAGTGTATCTTGTTACGGAACACACGAGCGTTTCTGGAATCCCAGAGCTTCCAGAGGATGGCAAGGGTGACAGTAGGCCAAATGTTGATGTCGAGGCCTACCGGAGTAGGAGTATCCCAGATGAGGTCGATGCGGTTAGGGGCCTTGAGTCCCAGTATGGACCAGACCTGGCCCGCGCATGGGCAGAGTAGAGCAAGGTGCGTCGCATCCTCAGAAGACAAGTCACATCAAGGGCAAGACGATCCCGAGGTAATGGTCTTGCCATGTAAGTTCGCCATCGTGCTTAGCCTGTCACGGCAGAGGAGCCAGCCGAAGATCCTCACCTTGATTGGTGCCTTGGATCCCCAAATGTGCCCAGCATTGAGGTCAAGCTCATGGTCGGAGGAGAGCAAAGAGTAGGCGCACCTCTAGGTGAACGAGGAGCCGTGGGTGAGGAACCTGTCGTCGGGCGAATTGCTTGTGGTAACATCCTGCAACAAAGACAAAACAGACGCAAGCTCGGCAGAAGCCACATTGGTTAGGCGGTTCCGCAAAGTAGCAAGTAAACCATTATGCATGACATGAGATGCCAGGACAGAGGGAGCAGTGGAGTGAGAGAAAAGGTGAGGGTATTTTTCTGCAAGTGGAGTCGGCAAGAGCCAAGTGTCGAGCCAGAAGAAAGTGGAAGTGCCATTGTTAGTAAGGACGAAAGAAAGATGTGAAGTCGAGAGAGTAGTGTTGAAAGAACCAGTTGACCCAAGGTAGGTCAGGTTTTTGAAGAAGTTTGAAGGCGAAATTCATGAGAAGGCAGTTGTTTTGGAGAGCCAAATTTTTTATACCAAGCCCGCCAGCCATCTTGGGGGTGCAAACATTTTTCCAAGCGATAAGGCATTTAGCCCCGGAGCAATTTTCATCCATGACCCCAAGAAGGATCTACGGATGGAGTTTAGTCTTTTGATAGTCTTCTTGGGCAGCCTGAAGACAGACATAAAGTGAGTGGCAAGGGCGTCTAGGGTGGAGGAGATGAGGGTTAGTCTGGCTCCGCGGGAGAGACGTTTGGCTGCCCACCCGGAGAGGTATTTTAGAAAGCGCTGAATGATGGGTTCAAAGGCCGATGACGGGAGTCTAATGTGAGAGAGTGGGAGACCTAGATAGATCTGGGGAAGGAGGATAGGTCACAGCCAAAAGTTTGGGCGATGTTAAGGCTGGTTGTGTGGTCCGTGTTGAGGGGCACGAAAGTAGTCTTGTGAAAGTTAATAGAGAGGCCGGTAGCGAGGGCGAAATTGTCAAGGATGTCTTTAAGCGTGGTCGCAGCATGGCTAG
This sequence comes from Aegilops bicornis, assembly GCA_021605145.1. Taxonomy (NCBI): domain Eukaryota; kingdom Viridiplantae; phylum Streptophyta; class Magnoliopsida; order Poales; family Poaceae; genus Aegilops; species Aegilops bicornis. Next base: position 600,826,778 of record CM038674.1, on the reverse strand, counting down.
AGGCGCGGGCAATGATTAGGGTGTCGTGAGCATACTGGAGCACAGTCGGTGGTCTGTCATTGTAGATCAGGTGGCATAGATGGTCGGGCAAGAAGGCCTGAATGATTAAACGCTGAAGCAGGTCGGCTACAATGATGAAGAGGTATGCTGATAGCGGGTCACCCTGACGCAGACCATTCTTACAGTTGATCCAATGGCCCGGTGTCCCATTGAGCAGCACTGCCGTCTTACTAGAGACAAGCAGAGTTCGGATCCAGGTAACGGTGGTAGTCGGGAAACCTCTAGAGAGGAGAATGAGAAGGAGTGATTCCCAAGAAATAGAGTCGAAGGCTTTACGGAAATCAAGTTTGAAAACCATAGTGGGCGCCTTCCGGATGTGGCAGGCGCTGAGGATGTCTGCAGCGTAGATGAAGTTCTCAGCAATACATCTACCGGAGATGAAGCCGGTTTGGTCACCATGGACCAGAAGATGGATAAGGGGTTTTATCCGGTTGGTAATAACCTTAGCGATTGCCTTTGGGGGGCAATTTTGCAGGGAAATAGGGCGGAAGTCATTAGGGGATCTGGCGGAGTCTTTTTTGGGAGGAGAATCATGTGAGCCCTATTGAAGCGTTCGACATCCACACGGAGGTTTGCGAAGTCGTCGAAGAAGGGAAGGATCGTATGTTTAATGTTGTGCCAAAACTTCCGGTAGAAACTTGGCCGGAGTCCATCAGGACCAGGACTAGCATTAACATTCATTTGGAGGAAGGCATCTTGGATTTCTTGAGATGAGAAAGGGGAGTCCAAGTGGCGAAGTTGGGGGACATGCGTCGGGTATAGGTCTTGGAGGGTGAAAAGCCAAGTCGAGGTTTTTGGAGTGCCGAGCAGTTGGTGGAAGAAATTATGGAGAATGGCGGCTTTGGTGTCATGGGCAGAGAATTCGACCCCATTTTCCTCCAGAACGGCGATGTTGTTTTTGCGGAACCTTTGGGAGGCAGAGACATGAAAGTATTTCGAGTTTTCGTCCCCATCGATGATGGCCTTTACTTTCCCCCTTTGCTTCCAGAAGAGGACCTTTTGACGGATGGCACGTTGAAGGGATGTTATGACTACCAGCCCGAGAGAGGAATCGGGTCGGGAAAGGGAGCGTTTTTCTTCAAGCCTGTCAATCCTATCAATGATAAGCTTGCAGTCAATTTCTCGCTGGTGAACATGCCTTAGAGCTTTAGACCAATTTTTGAGGTCCGCTCTGGTATGTTTAATGGCAGTGGCAAGGGCTAGGTCCGAAGGAGTATGACGTTGGTTAGCGGGCCAAGCGTGAGAAATGATACGCTTGCATGCCGGGTAAAGGGCCCAGAAAGATTCAAAACGGAATACACGGGATCGAGGGATAAGCGAAGAGATGTTGACAACCAGAGGAACATGGTCAGAAGAGAAACGTGTGAGGGAGGACAAAGTTGAGTTTGGGAAGTTGTCTTCCCAAGCAAGGTTAAAGAAGGCTCTGTCAAGGCGTTCTACAGTTGGGGTTAGGCGATTGTTGGACCACGTAAAGGTTCTATCTAGAAGCGGTAGCTCGATAAGCTGTAGGTCCGAGATGGCTGTGTTAAACATATCAGCCTCAGATGTGTGGAAGTTGTTGTTATTTTTCTCGCAGGCGAAACGGATTAGGTTAAAATCACCGATAAGAAGCCAAGGGGTGGAGTCTGCGGGGGCGATGTCTCTGAGCTCTTGCAGGAAGTCCGCTTTTAACGGTCGTTAGGACGGGGCATAAATGTTAGAGACAGTGAGGCTGACACCTGAAACCGGGTAAGAGAGGTTGAGAGTCGTAGAAAACCTGCCATGAGAGTGGCTTTGGAGTGTCAAAATGTGAGAGTTGGTCGCGGAAAAGATACCTCGGCAGAACCGATAGCAGGAAGGGAGACAACCTGGTCTAGCGTGCGTGGTAGGAAGGAGTTTAACTTAGGGACGGGGATGGAGTCTAGTTTTGTTTCTTGCAGAAGTGCAATGGATGGTTTAATTGCTAAGATTTCAGAGAGGATGTCCTTGCACTTATCAGTGTCACCGAGGCCGCGGACATTCCGCGAGAGAATCGAAAAAGAAGATTGATTCATAACGCAAACTTTAAATCACCATCAGTCAGAGAGCATAGCAGCAAGGGAATACAAGGGGAAGATGTGGCGCATCTAACTAAAAACCTATGGATGTCCAGGAACAGTCTAAACCTATGATGACTACGACGGAGAAGAGAAAAGGGCGCGGCTGCAGGCGCAACGATACAAAAGCACCCCACGCCTGGGTGAGCTCTCCTGACTGAAACTACATAACTGATCATGGCGAAGGGAGGGCACCGACAGCGCGAACAGCGTCTGCCTCGTCGTCGGCGGCGCCACAAACCAGGGCGATCTGGGCGAGCTTCTCGGCCGTGTCATCTGCGTCCGAAGCGTCGGCGTCGGAGTTGCAAATGGAGGAACCCTGGACCGCCGCAGCCAGGTCGTCTGAGGCCGCGAGGAGGTCGAAGCGAGCAGCCTTCAGGCGGGAAGCTTTCTGAGCCATCGTGGAGTATAAAGGAGTCTCGCAATGCGCGCGCTGCGACGCAGCTTGGCCGCGGAGACCACCCGCTGAGAGCGAACAGCACGCTTGCGTATGACATTGTCGTGGACGGCGAGGTCGGATATAGCAGGAGATGATGTAGGACAAGCTACAAAGGAACTTTATGATTTTCCCCTGAGGGCTTTGCATGAGCAGAGGCTCCCGTCTGAGCGGCAGAGCAGCAAGAGTCGCTGGTCGCCCCTGGAACGGTAGAAGGCGCAAGTAGAGGAGCCACCAGGGCGTATAGTGGCATATCATCTGCTTTCTTCTTGTCAAATACCCAGTTGAGTATCAGCGCCAGTCTCACGCCCGCCTGTGCTAGTCTCTTCTCCACAACCGGGTACCAGGTGAAGTAATAATCATCCGCATTTCAGAAGAGTTGCCAACCGTTAGCACTGTACTTTAGCTAGGCAAAATGCATACTGTGCTATAGTTTATTTTTACAGTACTGCTGTGAATGTAGACACATAATTACCTCACAGAGTAATTATGCCGTGCATGAAGCTTAAGTTTTTTCCTCATCAAGAGGCAGCTGTTGAATGGATGTCGAGGCAAGGGAAAAACTATGAGCCCTTAATGCATGCTCTGTGCAAGAATTTCTCCAATGAGGATGGATTTCTGTACTTCATAAATGTTAGAACTCCATTTCATTCAGGGGCCGCACGCCCAAGCCGTTCACCTCCGCCACCGCCAGCAGTTCAACGATGCAACCATAGGTCATTCACCTCCGACCCCCCCCAATGTCACACCAGATCGATGCACCCTTCAGTTCACCTTGTAGGCCTCTTTCAGTTAACCTCGTAGGCTTTTTTCAGTTCACCTTGTAGGCCAAGGCTTGCGCTCAGCGGCTGCGGGGAGCACCGGGGTCGAGGATCTTGTGCGTGTGTTATCTTTGGTAGCTAATTTTTGCCGTGTGCAACTACTGAACTTGGTGTCCTGCTGCTATTGAAATGTTCTGATGCAAATGTCGCTGATGAACATACTTTGTGTAGAAAAAGCTACAAAAAATCACTTTTTCTGGTTGTGAAAATTTATGAACTTGCTTTGGTCTAGCAGTTCAACAAATATTGATGTTTGGTTAATATTTTTTATGATCCATTTGGCAGAAAAGATTCATTTGATTTCTGAAGCTTATATACAACACTTCTGTCATAAAATCGTTTTTTCATGTCAATGGTTGAGGTGCAAAAGAGAAGTACATGTACATATACTGAATCTAAATGGGGTAAACATGAACAAGTACATGTACATATACATTGTGATGAGTTGTGAAATCATGCTAGTACCTTTTTCCCGGTCAGTTTAATAAAAACAAAATAACATTGTAGGATAGTACTCACTGTTGTTTGAATGGTGCGCTGATTAGCTATCGCAAATTGTGGGTAGCATTGGTATGTTCAGGGGAACTGAAACTATTTATTGTTTGTCATGCTCTTTAGTGTTTGTTTCTATTCCTGTTAGCACCAAATAATTTTTTGAAAATGTTTATTTTGTGCTCCCACATATTTGTTTTGGGCAGTACATACACATCGTCATAGTAAGGATGCGGCACCTCCAATGCGCAAGCCCAGGATGACGACGCCGATCACTAGCATGAAGGACATCAGCAGGTTGAGGATGAAGTACACGACATAGGCAATGAGGATGACCAGAACCTGGAATCCGCACACATAGCAGCAGCTGCAAGTTCAAACTTTCTGTCTATGATGATTTGATTGCTACTTCTTAAAAGAAAGTGTACATGACAGTTAGATGTTTGTGCAAGAAAGGAAAAATGGTTTGAACTAAAAACATTGATTTGTATGAGTTAAAAACAGTGATCAGTTCGATAGTGCTCTCTCCTGCCTATTTTGGTTGATGTCCACGTATGGAGAAAAAAATGTATGGGAATGTTTAATTATTAATACTATATAAGTTCAAAAATAAAATGATGCCAGTTCGTCTATGAAATTTGAGAAAGTTCATCTATTGACCCGAGGAATATATGGTCAAAGAGAAAAACACAACGCATTTATTTGGTAAAAGTTTGTTTTAGTTCAGCTACACAAACCATGTAGGTTCGATGATGATGGTACTATAAGTTCGGACAAGTAAACAAATATGAATTAAAACCAAAAACTTTCACTTCTATAAGTTCAAGTGCTATTACTATGGCTGCTCCATGTAATTAGCCCCTTTGTTGGGTGAATCTCCTACTACTTGCTAGCTCTGGAATTGTAAAAACACAATAAGTTCACAATTTAAAAAGTTGTAAGTTCAACACGACATACCAGATAAGTTCCAGGAAAAAGCTCAAACACAAAGAAACCCCAAGTAAATTCAAAGGGTAAAAGTTCAGGTCATGGAATGGGAGAAGTCCGGAACAAAGTTGAAAAAATGGTAGAGTTGGAAAAAAGAAACACACAATATTTTTCTTTAAATAAAATGTCATTCAGTTCAACAATATAAAACCATGCAAGTTCGGCAACAATAATATCGTAAACCGTTGAAAAGTAACAAGGAAAACGATACCGCAATAACAGAGTAAAGTCTAGTATGTGAAAAACACGCTCAGTACAAAACCATAAGGGCATCCGTTCAAGTACTCTTTTTTTTGGAACCATTGAAAACTACTGTCAAAAATACCTCAGTACAAACACATACATACATCAGTACAAGTACTCTGTTTTTTAGACAGGAAAAAACAACACGATGGGTTTCACCTTATTCAAAATTACTCTTAAACGGTTGCGAAATAGAGAAAACGTTCAACATGACGAAGTTTCGCATTTTCGATAGCTATCCAACGGTATATTATTTGCCCCATTTCGACAAACTTTTTAAAAAAATCACGTTCAATCAAATTTGACCGTATTCGAATTCGTTTTTAAACCGCAAGGAATTTGAAAAGCATTTCTATATGAAAAATTTGCGCATTTTCCATAGATTTCCAACGCCGTATCATTTGCATCAATCCGATAAACCGTTTGCAAAAAACGCGAAAATATGGTTCGCCCAGAATTTCACCGTTTTTCAAATTACTTCTAAATTGCGTATAATTTGAAAAAAAACAGTAGATATATGGAAGATGCGGTTTTTTACCAGCTTTCTAACATCATCTTATTTGCTCAATTCTGACAAGCCGTCTGAAAATTGAGTCCAAAATATGATCCACGTTTTCTGTTTTGAAAACAACTTTTTTTAAAACTGCTCTTAAACCGTGATGATTTTGCAAAATAATTCCTATATATTTGTAATGTGGATGTCAAAAGCTTTCCAACGATATATTACACGCCTCATTCCGATGAAAATACGATCAGTTCGACGAGATGAAAAATCATTAGTATAACCGCATGAAACCATCAGTTCAAGTAGGGTAACAGAATAATATTCTGTTACGCGAAACAGAATAGCCCAGATGTATATATATACACACACACCTCGCCGGACTTTGCAACACCTCCCTCCTCCGTTCGGTCATCGGAGCCGTCATCATGATCTCCTTCCTCTACCGTTCGGTCACCGGAGCCGTCATGATCTCCTTCCTCCTGCATTGTTGGATCACCGGAGCTGTCATCCTCTCCTTCATGACCATCGATGTCGTTGAGAAACGACAAGGGATCACCTCCGACGAGGATTATATCACCCAACAATTGTTCTTGTTCTAAGTCTTTTTCCATAGTTTCTGCAAATATTACAACATGGCAATATACAAACATGAGAGATGGATTAATTAGTGGCAAACATAGACCTAGCTAATCACAAGAAGGAATCATATGCATATATGAGCAATGGATTAGTTGTGGACCACCTTTCTCATGCATGTTTGACGTCCCCCCTCATGTCGTAGTTATCGGGCCGGGGTTATACTTTCAGGAGAGGACACTTTGCAAAAAATAATCGCTATGCAGGGAAGGGGTAGATCGACAATGCTCTTTCTTCTAGGGTTTGGGTGGCCTCGAGACTTGGTAAATTTGGGTGGCCTCGACAACTCTTCTAGGGTTTGGGGTGATGTCTACTACACAACCTTCTTCTTGTAGATGTTGTTGGGCCTGCAAGTGCACAGGTTTGTAGGACAGTAGCAAATTTCCCTCAAGTGGATGATCTAAGGTTTATCAATCCGTAGGAGGCGTAGGATGAAGATGGTCTCTCTCAAACAACCCTGCATCCAAATAACAAAGAGTCTCTTGTGTCCCCAACACACCCAATACAATGGTAAATTGTATAGGTGCACTAATTACGTTAAGAGATGGTGATACGACTGCAATATGGATGGTAGAAATAGGTTTTTGTAATCTGAAATAATAAAAACAGCAAGGTAACTAATGATAAAAGTGAGCGTAAACGGTATTGCAATGATAGAAAACAAGGCCTAGGGTTCATACTTTCACTAGTGCAAGTTCTCTCAACAATAATAACATAGATAGATCGTATAACAATCCCTCAACATGCAACAAAGCGTCACTCCAAAGACACTAATAGCGGAGAACAAACGTAGAGATTATGGTAGGGTACGAAACCACCTCAAAGCTATTCTTTCGGATCAATCTATAAAAGAGTTCGTACTAGAATAACACCTTAAGACACAAATCAACCAAAACCCTAATGTCACCTAGATACTCCATTGTCACCTCAAGTATCCGTGGGCATGATTATACGATATGCATCACACAATCTCAGATTCATCCAACCAACACAAAGTACTTCAAAGAGTGCCCCAAAGTTTCTACTGAGAGTCAAGAACATGTGCCAACCCCTATGCATAGGTTTATGGCGGAACCCATAAGTTGGTCACCAAAACATACATCAAGTGGCACATGATATCCCATTGTCACCACAGATAAACACGGCAAGACATACATCAAGTGTTCTCATAAAAGACTGAATCCGATAAGATAACTTCAAAGGGGAAACTCAATTCATCACAAGAGAGTAGAGGGGGATAAACATCATAAGATCCAACTACAATAGCAAAGCTCGGGATACATCAAGATCGTGCCATAGAGGGAACACGAGAGAGAGAGAGAGAGAGAGAGAGAGAGAGAGAGAGAGAGAGAGAGATCAAACACATAGCTACTCGTACATACCCTCAGCCCCAAGGGTGAACTACTCCCTCCTCATCATGGATAGCGCCGGGATGATGAAGATGGCCACCGGTGATGGGTTACCCTTCCGGCAGGGTGCCGGAATGGGCTCCCGAGAGGTTTTTGGTGGCTACAGAGGCTTGCGGCGGCGGAACTCCCGATCTATCTTCTGTTCTGGAATTTTTACGATACGTAGGTATATATGGGTGAAAGGGGTACGCCGGTGGACCGAAGGGGGGGCCACGAGGCAGGGGGCGCGCCCTAGGGGCGGTGGGCGCGCCCCCCACCCTCGTGAGCACCTCCCTTCTTTCCTCACGTGCACTCCAAGTCCATCGGGTGGCTTTCCTTCCAAAAATAACTTCTCCAGTTGTTTTCGTTCCGTTTTGACTTTGTCTGATATTCCTTTTCCTCGAAACATCGAAATATGCATAAAACAACATATCTGGGCTGGGCCTCCGGTTAATAGGTTAGTCCCAAAAATAATATATAAGTGGATAATAAAGCCCAATATTGCCTAAAACAGTAGATAAAGTAGCATGGAGCAATCAAAAATTATAGATACGTTAGAGACGTATCAGGCATCCCCAAGCTTAATTCCTGCTCATCCTCGAGTAGGTAAATGATAAAAAAGAGAATTTTTGATGCGGAGTGATACTTTGGCATAATTTCAATGTAAATCTTCTTAATTGTGGTACGAATATTCAAATCTGAATGAATACAAAATAAAAGTTCATATTGACATAAAAATAATAATACCTCAAGCATACTAATCAAAGTAATCATGTCTTCTCAAAATAGCATGGCAAAAGAAAGTTCATCCCTACAAAATCATATAGTTAGGCTATGCTTCATTTTCGTCACACAAAGATGTTCCCAACTTCTATACCCCCGATGACAAGCCAAGCAATGGTTTCATACTTAAATAATCTCAAACTTTTTCAACCTTCACGCAATACATGAGCGTGAGCCATGGATATAGCACTATGGGTGGAATAGAATATGATGATGGGGATTGTTTGGAGAAGACAAAAAGGAGAAGGTCTCACATTGATGAGGATAATCAACGGGCTATGGAGATGCCCATCAATTGATGTCAACATGAGGAGTAGGGATTGCCATGCAATGGATGCACTAGAGCTATGAATGCTCAACAAAAGAAAACTAGTGGGTGTGCATCCAACTTGCTTTCTCATGAAGACCTAGGGCATTTGAGGAAGCCCATCGTAGGAATATACAAGCCAAGTTCTATAATGAAAAATTCCCACTAGTATAAAAAGACAACTTATGAGACTCACTATATGAAAACATGGTGCTACTTTGAAGCACAATATATGAGAATCACTACATGAAGAACAAGGTGCTACTTTGAAGCACAAGTGTGGAAAAAGAGATAGTAACATTGCCCTTTTTATTTATTTTCTTTTTTTTGGCCTTTCTTTTTTTTCTCTTGGCCTTTGTTCTTTTTTTCTTTTTTTTTTCTTTTTGGGCAATGCTCTAATAATGATGATCATCACACTTCTATTGATTACAACATAAGGATTACAACTCGAAACTAGAACAAGATATGACTCTATATGAATGCCTCCGGTGATGTGCGGGATGGTGCAATGAATCAAGAGTGACATGTATGAAAAATAATGCATGATGGCTTTGCCACAAATACGATGTCAACTACATGATCATGCAATGGCAATATGACAAAAGTAAAGTATGTCATGATGATGATGAACGGAACGGTGGAAAGTTGCATGGCAATATATCTCGGAATGGCTATGGAAATGCCATAATAGGAAGGTATGGTGGCTGTTTTGAGGAAGCTATAAGGAGGTTTATGTGTGATAGAGCGTATCATATCACGGGGTTTGGATGCACCGCGAAGTTTGCACCAACTCTCAAGGTGAGAAAGGGCGATGCAGTGCAGAAGAGGCTAGCATGGTGGAAAAGTAAAAGTGCGTATAATCCATGGACTCAACATTAGTCAAAAGAACTCATATACTTATTGCAAAAATTTAGAAGTCATCAAAAATCAAGTACTAAGCGCATGCTCCTAGGGGGATAGATTGGTAGGAAAAGACCATCGCTCGTCCCCGATCGCCACTCATAAGGATGCACAAGCCAGGTACACTTCATGTTTCAAATTTGTTACACAACTTTAACCATACGTGCATGCTACGGGACTTGCTAACTTCAACACAAGCATTCTTTAAATTCATAATCACCCAACTAGCATGACTTTAATATCACTACCTCCATATCTCAAAACAATTATCAAGTATCAAACTTTTCTTAGTATTCAACACACTCATAAGAATTCTTACAAATCTTCTATGCTTAGCATATTAGGATTATTTAAGCAAATTACCATGATATTTAAGACTCTCAAAATAATCTAAGTGAAGCATGAGAGATCATCTATTTATTCGAAATAAAACTACCACCATGCTCTAAAAGATATAAGTGAAGTACTAGAGCAATGACAAAAACTACTCCGAAAGATATAAGTGAAGATCAATGAGTAGTCGAATAATTATGCAACTACGTGAAGACTCTCCCATTTAATAATTTCAGATCTTGATACTCTATTCAAAAAGCAAGCAAAGCTAAAGAAAGCTACATTGCAAGGATAGCACAACTCATGTGAAGAAGCAAAAACATAGGCTCAACCGATACTAATCGATAGTTGTTGAAGAAGAAAGGTGGGATGCCTACCGGGGCATCCCCAAGCTTAGATGCTTGAGACTTCTTGAAATATTATCTTGGGGTGCCTTGGGCATCCCGAAGCTTGAAATTTTGTGTCTCCTTAATTCCTCTCATATCATGGTTTCTCTTTTTAACAAAAGCTTCATCCACAACCAACTCAACAAGAACTCGTGAGATAGGTTAGGATAAACCAATGCAAAACCTTATCATTTTCTACTGTAACCAATCAGTAAGATTATTATTCAACATTGAATACTAAATTTCTCTGCATATTTAACACTCCTATCCTCAAATAGAATTATTAAACAAGCAAACATATGCAAACAATGCAAACATAACAGCAATCTGTCAAAACAGTACAGTTTGTAAAGAATGCAAGATTCATAATACTTCCCTAACTCCAAAAATTATGAAATAAAATTCCCACTGTTATAAATTTATCAGAGCTCGATATGCAAAAATGTTTCAACATTATATCATGCTCTGACTTTTCTAGGGAATTTTTGCAACAGTGGTAAACTTTCTGTTTTCAAACAACAACATGTATACTAGCAAAATAAGCATGGCAAAGGCTATCCTTGACTTCTTTATTGAAACTAAAGATGCAAAACATTATTATAAATAACATAAAGAAAATACTAACAAAAGAAAATGACGCTCCAAGCAAAACACATATCATGTGGTGAATAAAAATATAGCTCCAAGTAAAGTTACCGATGGTACGAAGACGAAAGAGGGGATGCCTTCCGGGGCATCCCCAAGCTTAGGCTCTTGGTTATCCTTGAACATCTTGGGGTGCCATGGGCATACCCAATATTAGGCTCTTTGCCACTCCTTATTCCATAGTCCATCGAATCTTTACCCAAAACTTGAAAACTTCACAACACAAAACTCAACAGAAAACTCGTAAGCTCCGTTAGTATAAGAAAATAAAACCACCACTTAGGTACTGTAATGAACTCATTCTAAATTCATATTGGTATAATATCTACTGTATTCCAACTTATTTATGGTTCATACACTCCGATACTACTCATAGATTCATCAAAATAAGCAAACAACACAATGAAAACAGAATCTGTCAAAAACAGAACAGTCTGTAGTAATCTGTATCAAACGTATACTTCTGGAACTCCAAAACTTCTACCAAATTAGGAAGTCCTAAGAAATTTGTGTACCAATCCAGAGCAAAAATAATCAGATCAAGAGAACGTTTCTGTGAATTAACAAAACTAAATTACTAGGTGCAAAAGTTTCTGATTTTCAGCAGGATCAACACAACTATCACCGTAAGCTATCCTAAAGGTCTTACTTGGCACTTTATTGAAACAAAAGCTATAAAACATGATTAATACAGTAGCATAATCATGTGGACACACAAAAATAGTAAGGATAAATATTGGGTTGTCTCCCAACAAGAGCTTTTCTTTAATGCCTTTCTAGCTAGGCATGATGATGGCAATGATGCTCACATAAAAGATAAGAATTGAAACATAACGGGAGCATCATGAAGCATATGACTAGCACATTTAAGTCTAACCCACTTCCTATGCATAGGGATTTTGTGAGCAAACAACTTATGGGAACGATAATCAACTAGCATAGGAAGGTAAAACAAGCATAGCTTCAAGATTTTAAGCACATAGAGAGGAAACTTGATATTATTGCAATTCCTACAAGCATATATTCCTCCCTCATAATAATTTTCAGTAGCATCATGAATGAATTCAACAATATAACCAGCACCTAAAGCATTATTTTCATGATCTACTAGCATAGAAAATTTACTACTCTCCTCATAAGCAAAATTCTTCTCATGAATAGTAGTGGGAGCAAACTCAACAAAATAACTATCATATGATTGAAAATTAAGATCAAGATGACAAGTTTCATGGTTATCATTATTCTTTAAAGCATACGTGTCATCACAATAATCATCATAGATAGGAGGCATGCTTTCATCATAGTAAATTTGCTCATCAAAGCTTGGGGACAAAAAATATCATCTTCATCAAACATAGCTTCCCCAAGCATGTGGCTTTGCATATCATTAGCATCATGGATATTCAAGGAATTCATACTAACAACATTGCAATCATGCTCATCATATAAATATTTAGTGCCAAACATTTTATAGCATTCTTCTTCTAACACTTTGGCACAATTTTCCTTTCCATCATACTCAAGAAAAATATTAAAAAGATGAAGCGTGTGAGACAAACTCAATTCCATTTTTTTGTAGTTTTCTTTTATAAACTAAACTAGTGCTAAAACAAGAAACAAAAAGATTTGATTGCAAGATCTAAAGATAAACCTTCAAGCACTCACCTCCCCGGCAACGGTGCCAGAAACTGCTTGATGTCTACTACACAACCTTCTTCTTGTAGACGTTGTTGGGCCTGCAAGTGCACAAGTTTGTAGGACAGTAGCAAATTTCCCTCAAGTGGATGACCTAAGGTTTATCAATCCGTAGGAGGCGTAGGATGAAGATGGTCTCTCTCAAACAACCCTACAACCAAATAACAAAGAGTCTCTTGTGTCCCCAACACACCCAATACAATGGTAAATTGTATAGGTGCACTAGTTCGACGAAGAGATGGTGATACAAGTGCAATATGGATGGTAGATATAGGTTTTTGTAATCTGAAATAATAAAAACAGCAAGGTAACTAATGATAAAAGTGAGCGTAAACGGTATTGCAATGATAGGAAACAAGGCCTAGGGTTCATACTTTCACTAGTGTAAGTTCTCTCGACAATAATAACATAGATAGATCGTATAACAATCCCTCAACATGCAACAAAGAGTCACTCCAAAGACACTAATAGCGGAGAACAAACGTAGAGATTATGGTAGGGTACGAAACCACCTCAAAGCTATTCTTTCGGATCAATCTATAAAAGAGTTTGTACTAGAATAACACCTTAAGACACAAATCAACCAAAACCCTAATGTCACCTAGATACTCCATTGTCACCTCAAGTATCCGTGGGCATGATTATACGATATGCATCACACAATTTCAGATTCATCCAACCAACACAAAGTACTTCAAAGAGTGCCCCAAAGTTTCTACCGGAGAGTCAAGAACGTGTGCCAACCCCTATGCATAGGTGGGCGGAACCCGCAAGTTGGTCACCAAAACATACATCAAGTGGCACATGATATCCCATTGTCACCACAGATAAACACGACAAGACATACATCAAGTGTTCTCATAAAAGACTCAATCCGATAAGATAACTTCAAAGGGAAACTCAATTCATCACAAGAGAGTAGAGGGGGAGAAACGTCATAAGATCCAACTACAATAGCAAAGCTCGGGATACATCAAGATCGTGCCATAGAGGGAACACGACAGAGAACATGAGAGAGAGAGATCAAACACATAGCTAGTGGTACATACCCTCAGCCCGAGGGTGAACTACTCCCTCCTCTCGTCATGGATAGCGCCGGATGATGAAGATGGCCACCGGTGATGGGTTCCCCTTCCGCGAGTGCGGAGCAGGCTCTCGAGAGGTTTTGGTGGCTCTGAGAGGCTTGCGGCGGCGGAACTCCCGATCTATCTTCTGTTCTGGAAGTTTTTCGATACGTAGGTATATATGGGTGAAAGGGGTACGTCGGTGGACCGAAGAGGGGGCCACGAGGCAGGGGGGCGCGCCCTAGGGGGGGTGGGCGCGCCCCCCACCCTCGTGAGCACCTCCCTTCTTTCCTGACGTGCACTCCAAGTCCATCGGGTGGCTTTCCTTCCAAAAATAACTTCTCCAGTTGATTTCATTCCGTTTTGACTTCGTCTGATATTCCTTTTCCTCGAAACACTGAAATAGGCATAAAACAGCAAATCTGGGCTGGGCCTCCGGTTAACAGGTTAGTCCCAAAAATAATATAAAAGTGGATAAGAAAGCCCAATATCGCCTAAAACAGTAGATAAAGTAGCATTGAGCAATCAAAAATTATAGATACGTTGGAGACGTATCAGGCCTCGACAACGTTTTTTCAGTCCCGGTTTGGGTGGACTCGAGAGTTGGTCGGGCGAGAGGGGGTTGATCGACGTCTCCCCTCATGTGTAAGTCTATGAACAACATTAAAATTTCTAAGTGAATGAACAACTCCGAATTTTTTGACATGTACTCCTACAACATGAAAATTTCGAAGTGATTGCTAAACTGTTTGCTAAACTTTTATGCTTCATTTATATAAAGATCAATTGTCCAATATAACTATGTTCGTGATATGAGGCATTGGACATTATCTATATCATATGCCTCAAAATCAAAGGAAAAACTCCTCTCACAACTCTCCGTGGTGCCCAACAATATGAAATCATTCACTAATATTGATGTTGGACTCGACTAAATATGCACTCCATAGCCCAATCAAGTATATAAGACCGCAGTGATCAAACACATACATGTTACAAAAATTTCTATGCTCACAAAAATATATAAGCCTGAGGGGAATTGAAGTTATCGGGGTTATGTTTATACAACAAATGGACACCTTTTATCGAACAACGGAGGGACGATCAGGGACCAACAACTCAAACATCAACGATTACTCCACGGAGGTGCAACACCACAAATCCTGTAATTCCACCGAGTGAAAAAATATTAGGTCACCACTGTTTTGTTCTTCAGTTTGTTTTATCAAGATAATCATGATGAAGTAACCACTCATCATATGCAAATGTTAACATTTGTTTCTCTATAAGGACGGAGGGTGTATAAATGAGCATTTTTTGCCTACTTCGCATGCATGAAACTACTTCCTCTGTCTAGGTGTGTTAGGCTCTCTGATATTGGCATGTCATACATAGTCATCACTTATAGTGAATTATACAACAAGGTTAGCTATAAGGTAGCTATAAGAGTATTTTTTTACTTCTCTCCATCTCTTTCCTCGTAGTATTTATTGCATTTGCCAAGGAGTAAGGAGTACAGTACTTGGCGCCTGTATGCCATGGAGGTGGTTAGGAATCGGGAGACTCATGCCGGCCGTAGATCCGCAGTAATAATGATAATGGCAAGTCAAATCATAGGGCCCCACCTGTCCAGCAGTAACGAGCCGTCAAATCACATAGCCCTATGTTTGCAGCAGCCTACTCCCTCATCTTCTCGCCTCTCTATCGAACCGACTAGGCGGAAATGCCATGCCTATCGCGAGGGAAAAGCCCCACCCTCAATTTTAAACATAATTTTGTATCCATGGATTGCGCCATGGAGCAAAGCCTCAAGAAAACGGCGGTACACATGTATACAACACGTCCGCCGTGTTCGCGTCACACCCCAGACGGTCGGTCGGTCTGGCACGCCACTCTCCGAATGGAACATGCGTCATATTGCGTTTGCACACACATGTGGGACCGCAATTGAGAACCGACCATAGGCGCACTCCCCCGCCCCCGTAAGTCGGCTGAGTTAATAGAAGAGAGAGACGAGTGATAGTACTGGAGCAGTGTTGTAAACACGTCGGTGCCTAGACGATCCCTGCACGACACGGGAGATCAGTTCGTCCATGCATGTGACCAGACTCTAGCAGACGGCTGGATTGGCTATCGTCAACATATCGTGCTGGCTATGTTGTACAGGGCTGTAGTTCTGATGAGAAATCTAAAAAAAAGGTTTCTTGTCATCTTGCAATATTAGGTGTCATGTGCTTCGGATCACTGTGAGGGTTAAACAGCGACAACTGCGTTCCTCCAAGGCTCTGGTCATTGGGGGGCATATGCACGAAGACTACTTGGCTGCCATCTAGGTCAAGACAACTATGTTAATTAGGACATCTATCGATTGACCCCTTTTCTACGAGTTTGTCTTTAATTTGAGCTTTGATCCTCGTCTAGTTTGTCCGTCAGGATTCATGTTGTCTCCTTGGGGCAATGAGGTTATGGTTTCTTGTCATGTGGCATTTTTTTGTGTTATATGTTAACCCGGTGCTTCAGATCAAAATAAAGACAACTGCGCCTCCGGGGCACATGCATGAAGACTTCTCGACAGTCATTGACGAGGTCAAGCCATCTCCAGTAGATAAAAGAAAACTACTCCACTATATAGGCAGGAGCCTCCGCTCTTGCTTGCTAGTGTTGCTCTCTTCACACTCTCTCCTCCTCTCCAGATATAAACACGATAGCGGTGGCCACACACTCTCTCTGCTCATCGCTGGTCACAGATCCGGCCAGATCCCCTCCGCTGGGGAAGGTGAGAAGGTGCAATGTTCGTGTGGTCGTCCTCGGCGACGGCCACTGCCTGCGCTTCCTGATCTGCGTGCCTTGACGTTCTCTCCCACGCAGCACCGTCTAGGGAGGGCCTCCGACCCTGATAACCCACAAGTATAGGGGATCGCAACAGTTTTCGAGGGTAGAGTATTCAACCCAAATTTATTGATTTGACACAAGGGGAGCCAAAGAATATTCTCAAGTATTAGCAGTTGAGTTGTCAATTCAACCACACCTGAAAGACTTAATATCTACAGCAAAGTATTTAGTAGCAAAATAGTATGGCGGTAACGGTAACGGTGGGAAAAGTAACAGTAGCAGTTTTTGTAGTAATCGTAACAGTGGCAACGGAATAGTAACTAAGCAAAGATCAATATGTGAAAAGCTCGTAGGCAATGGATCAATGATGGATAATTATGTCGGATGTGATTCCTCATGCAAAAGTTATAACATAGGGTGACACAGAACTAGCTCCAGTTCATCAATGTAATGTAGACATGTATTCCGAATATAGTCATACGTGCTTATGGAAAAGAACTTGCATGACATCTTTTGTCCTACCCTCCCGTGGCAGCGGGGTCCTATTGGAAACTAAGGTATATTAAGGCCTCCTTTTAATAGAGTACCGGACCAAAGCATTAACACTTAGTGAATACATGAACTCCTCAAACTACGGTCATCACCAGGAGTGGTCCCGATTATTGTCACTTTGGGGTTGCCAGATCATAAATGATAGTAGGTGACTATTGACTTGCAAGATAGGATCAAGAACTCACATATATTCATGAAAACATACTAGGTCCAGATCTGAATTCATGGCACTCGGGCCCTAGTGACAAGCATTAAGCATAGCAAAGTCATAGCAACATCAATCTTAGAACATAGTGGATACTAGGGATCAAACCCCAACAAAACTAACTCGATTACATGATAAATCTCATCCAACCCATCACCGTCCAGCAAGCCTACGATGGAATTACTCACGCACGGCGGTGCGCATCATGAAATTGGTGACGGAGGATGGTTGATGATGACGACGGCGACGGATTCCCCTCTCCAGAGCCCCCGAACAGACTCCAGATCAGCCCTCCCAAGAGAGATTAGGGCTTGGCGGCGGCTCCGTATTGTAAAACGAGATGAATCCTTCTCTCTAGTTTTTTTCTCCCCGAACGTGAATATATGGAGTTGGAGCTGAGGTCGGTGGAGTCTCAGGGGGCCCACGAGGCAGGGGCGTGCCCCAGGGGGGTGGGCGCGCCCTCCACCCTCGTGGACAGGGTGTGGGCCCCCTGATGCTGATTCTTTCGCCAATATTTTGTATAAATTCCAAAAATATTCTCCGTGAAGTTTCAGGTCATTCCGAGAACTTTTATTTCTGCACAAAAATAACACCATGACAATTCTGCTGAAAACAGCGTCAGTCCGGGTTAGTTCCATTCAAATCATGCAAATTAGAGTCCAAAACAAGGGCAAAAGTGTTTGGAAAAGTAGATACGTTGGAGACGTATCAACTCCCCCAAGCTTAAACCTTTGCTTGTCCTCAAGCAATTCAGTTGACAAACTGAAAGTGATAAACAAAAACTTTTACAAACTCTGTTTGATCTTGTTGTTGCAAATATGTAAAGCCATCATTCAAGTTTTCAAAAAAGATTATGAACTAACCATATTCACAATAACATTTAGGTCTCATGTTTACTCATATCAATGGCATAATCAACTAGCGAGCAATAATAACAAATCTCGGATGACAACACTTTCTCAAAACAATCATAATATGATATAATAAGATGGTATCTCGCTAGCCCTTTCAGAGACCGCAAAACATAAATGCAGAGCACATCTAAAGATCAAGGACTGACTAGACATTGTAATTCATGATAAAAGAGATCCAGTCACAGTCATACTCAATGTACATTAATAGTAATGCATGCAAATGACAGCGGTGCTCTCCAACTGGTGCTTTTTAATAAGAGGATGATGACTCAACATAAAAGTAAATAGATAGGCCCTTCGTAGAGGGAAGCAAGGATTTGCAGAGGTGCTAGAGCTCAATTTTTGAAACAGAGATAAATAATATTTTGAGTGGCATACTTTCATTATCAACATAACAACCAAGAGATCTCGATATCTTCCATGCTACACACATTATAGGCGGTTCCCAAACAGAATGATAAAGTTTATACTCCCCCACCACCAACAAGCATCAATCCATGGCTTGCCCGAAACAACGGGTGCCTCAAACTAACAACAATCCTAGGGGAGTTTTGTTTGCAATTATTTTGATTTGAGCATGGGACTGGGCATCCCGGTTACCGGACATTTTCTCGTGAGTGATGAGCGGAGTCCACTCATCGTGAGAATAACCCATCTAGCATGGAAGATATAGACAACCCTAGTTGATACATGAGCTATTCGAGCATACAAAACAGAATTTCATTTGAAGGTTTAGAGTTTGGCACATACAAATTTACTTGGAATGGCAGGTAGATACCGCATATAGGAAGGTATGGTGGACTCACATGGAATAACTTTGGGGTTTATGGAAGTGGATGCACAAGCAGTATTCCCGCTTAGTACAAGTGAAGGCTAGAAAGAGACTGGGAAGCGACCAACTAGAGAGCGACAACAGTCATGAACACGCATTAAGATTAATCAACAATGAGTGCAAGCATGAGTAGGACATAAATCACCATGAACATAAATATCGTGCAAGCTATGTTGATTTTGTTTCAACTACATGCGTCAACATGTGCCAAGTCAAGCCACTCGAATCGTTCGAAGGAGGATACCACCCTATCATACCACATCACAACTATTTTAATAGTATGTTGGCATGCAAGATAAACCATTATAAACTCCTAGCAAATTAAGCATGGCATGAGCAACTATAATCTCTAATTGTCATTGCAAACATGTTTCATTCATAATAGGCTGAATCAGGAAAGATGAACTAATCATATTTACAAAAACAAGATAGGTTGAGTTCATACCAGCTTCTTTGATCTCAATCAGTCCATCATATATCGTCATTATTGCCTTTCACTTGCACGACCGAACGGTGTGGATAATAATAATAGTGCACGTGCATTGGACTAAGCTGGAATCTGCAAGCATTTAATACAAGGGAGAAGACAAGGTAATATGGGCTCTTGGTTAAATCAACAATAATGCATATGAGAGCCACATCAACATTTTCATCATGGTCTTCTCCTCTCGACCCCCAAAGAAAAGAAATAAAATAAAACTATTTACACAGGAAAGCTCCCAACAAGAAGAAGAAGAACGAGAAATCTTTTTGGTTTTCTTTTAATTACTACTACTACATGCATGGAAAGTAAAGTAGCTAAAAGCTGCAACTATTTTTTTTGGTTTTTCTTAAGGTTTTTCAAACGCACAAGAAAAAGACTTAGAAAAGAAAATAAACTAGCATGGATAATACAATCAAAAAGTATAAGCAACCGACAACTAGAATGAGTGTGTGAACATGAATGTAGTGTCGGTGAGAAATACGTACTCCCCCAAGCTTAGGCTTTTGGCCTAAGTTGGTCTATGCCCCTGGATCAAAGTGGTCCTCTCCAGTGTATTGAGGAGGATCCTTGGGGTGCCTGTCGGTCTCAAAACCGGCGGATCTCGGGTAGGGGGTCCCGAACTGTGCGTCTAAGGCTAATGGTAACAGGAGGCGGGGGACACAATGTTTACCCAGGTTCGGGCCCTCTCTATGGAGGTAATACCCTACTTCCTGCTTGATTGATCTTGATGATATGAGTATTACAGGAGTAGATCTACCACGAGATCGTAGATGCTAAACCCTATAAGCTAGCCTATGATAATGATTGTTCTTGTCCTATGGACTAAACCCTCCAATTTATATAGACATCGGAGGGGGCTAGGGTTACAACAGAGTCGGTTACAGAGAAGGAAATCTACACATCCGGATTGCCAAGCTTGCCTTCCACGCAAAGGAGAGTCCCACCCGGACACGGGACGAAGTCTTCAGTCTTGTATCTTCATAGTCCAACAGTCCGGCATAAGCATATAGTCCGGCTGTCCGAGGACCCCCTAATCCAAGACTCCCTCAGTAGCCCTTGAACCAGGCTTCAATGACGATGAGTCCCGACGCGTAGATTGTCTTCGGCATTGCAAGGCGGGTTCCTTCTCCGAATACTCCAAAGAAGATTTTGAACACAAGGATCGTGTCCAGCTCTGCAAAACAAATTCCATGTACCACCGTAGAGAGCACAATATTCCACAAGTCTAATCTGCTGGCAACTTTTCATAGCGTGACATCACGCCGCGGCCCGATCATTATTTGAACCATTTTTCTAAACCTGCTACTGCACATCTTGCGAGGCGGTTTCATAGGCACGTCTTATCGAAATAGAGATCGTGTCCCCTTATCACGGGATACTCATCAATACGGGTGTGGGTAACCCAACCGCGCCATCAACACGGCGCTTGGGGAATAAGCGAGTTTCTAGGGCAAGTGGGGAGGTGCATGGTTTCTACCGCCTTTATAAAGATATAAGGATTCCCTCTTTTCACCCACGCCTTCTTCTTCCTATGGTCATCCATTCCCTCTCGCTCGAGCTCCAGCGCCCAAGCTTTCACCTTCCCCGCAAAGTCTCCGAACATGTCCGGAGCAGGTGGCAAGTGGATGGTCTCCTCCGTTATGGAGGAGGACATCACAAAGCTTCAGGAGGCCGGATACCTGGCCGCAAACATCGCGCACCGGCTTCCGGCCGAAGGGAGGATCATTCCTACCCCGAAACCCCAGGAAAGGGTAGTGTTTCTCTCTCACTTTGTCCGCGGACTGGGATTCCCCCTCCACCCGTTCGTCCATGGGCTTATGTTCTACTATGGGCTGGACTTCCATGATCTGGCCCCAACTTCATCCTCAACATCTCGGCGTTTATCGTCGTGTGCGAGGCCTTCCTCCGCATTACGCCCCACTTCGGCCTATGGCTGAAGACCTTCAACGTGAAGCCAAAGGTGGTGGGCGGCCAGCAAGCGGAGTGCAGGGGCGCCATGGCGGGCAAGATGCCCAATGTCACCTGGCCCGAAGGCTCCTATGTGGAGACCGTGAAGGGGTGGCAATCGGGGTGGTTCTACATCACCGAGCCGTGTGACACCAACTGGGCAGCGACCCCCGAATTTCGATCCGGCGTCCCCATGCGGCTCACCTCCTGGAAAGAGAAGGGCTTAGCCTGGGGCTCAGCGGTGGAGCTGACCGGACTCCAGACCTGTGTCCAGAATATGATAGGCAAGAAAATCAAGCTTGTCAACGTGGTCCAGGTCATGCTCATCCGCCGAATCCTTCCGTGTAAAAGACGGGCTATAATTTGTGGGAGTTCGACCCGGTCGAACACCAGATGCTGCAAGAGCTCTTCGACACGACGCACAAAGACGTCTGGAAGGTGCTCTTCAAGGCCACCGAGGTCCCCCCACCCATAACCGAAGATCGCGGACTCAGCGCGAAACGCCAAACCCATCCGGTGAGTTTTTATATTTTTGCAAGATGTGCCTTTTACCAGCACATCCGCGGGAGGAAACTAAGCGTCGATGCTGATTTAATCAACACTGGGTATCGATAGCAGAGCGGATTGACTGTCCGGCTCCGCTACCTGAAGATCAAGCATCACCTCTCCTAACGAAGATGTTGTTTCCGGCGCCCTATGAGGTGCCGGAGAAGAAGTCCAAGAAGAAGGCCGCGGGGACCAGGAAAGGTCTACGACGCAAGGTGGCATCGGACGTGACGTCCGAAGACACCGAGGCACACTCCTCCCACGAAGACGAGGAGGAGGAAGAGGAAATCCCTCTGAAAGAACATGTGGTGCCCCCATGTTTGGTTTTGGCAATTGATGACAATCTCTATGGACTAACGGTTGCCTTGAGTTATATTTGAAGGGTTTGTCCATAGGCTTTTCTTGGAGTCCATTTGTTGGTCTCAAGGAGAGTTTGTGATGACCATGGTGCTATTAAGGAATTATCCAAAGATCGGTCATGTGAGTGTTGAGCTTATTGCAAGCATGTCTTGAAGAAGAAGATTGTGTGATCATTCATGTCTACCTTCAAGACATCATCCAAATGAAGAGAGTTGGAAAGATTCAAGGTTGATCAATACTAAGTCAAGAGTGAATCAAGTTGATCAACTCACAAAGCGTAGAAGATGTACCGAGAGGGATCAAGTGATCCCATGGTATGGTAAGAATTGTCCATTGCACTTTGTGTACTAACCCATGGTCGTCGTGAGAGTTCTTTGTGGGGTTAGGTTGCGGTGTGCACATTCAAGTGATTCATCACGAAGAGATCAAGTGCTTGAAGCTTGTCGTCGATTGTGCTGACAATGGACTTGTGAAGATGAGCGGAAGAGTGGCTCACCCATAGTGGAGTATGGGGGAGCAATCAACTAGTCTTCATCGAGCCAATGCAATCAAGAAAGGTGGTCCATCTTGAGGAGGAGTATATCGTCATCATCTATCTCAAGTGGACTTTGTGCAAGGCAAAGGCTTGCCCTTGATAGGTTTTCTATTTTACCGGTCTCATGGTGGTTGTGGGAGACCGGGTTATAGGATCGATTGCCGTACTATCAAGGGGGGCTCTCGATGAGTTGCTTGATCGTATCGTTCGTAGAGAACTCAAACCATTGTGTCCTTGCATCATCTTTATTGGTTCTTGTTTGGTTCTCTTTGTGAGTTTTGGAGCTTACGGTCATCTTGAAGACAAGCTCGAGTTCATCGAAAACGGAGTTCACATGCATGTTCTATGATGTTTTCGATGTTGGAGGTTCTGCCGGTTCTTCTCTATTGGAGGTTTCTCTCCTCTTTTTGTTAGGCATACCTCCCCTCCCATACCTCCCATGTCGTTGTTTTGATGCTACTCGTCGTCTTGTTTCAAACAAGCTTGAGTTTACTCAATTCGGAGCTCATATGAAGAAGTTATGGCAGTTTTGTTTTTCTCCCTGCGGTAGTACCACGGTGGAAGCGGTAGTACCGCTTGTAGCATCAAGCGGTAGTACCGCTCCAGTACCGCTCTACTACTGCCTCGATTTTGGGTCTGCTCTTTTCGTGTCGGGTTTAGCAGTAGTTGCACGGCAGTTCCGCCTATATGCGGTAGTACCGCCCCGTTTGGGCGGTAGTACCGCTCCGGTCGGGCGGTAGTACCGCTACTGCATTACTGCCGCCGTACTCTGCTCTGCCCTGCCTCATTTGGTCCCGTGTTCTGCTCCTCCAGCGGTAGTACCGCTGGGGTGAGCGGTAGTACCGCTTATAAGCGGTACTACCGCCCCAAGGTTCATGTTTTGTTGCTCCTTTTCCCTGCTTCTTCCGCCCGAGCGGTAGTACCGCTCGTGGAGCGGTAGTACCGCTCATGGAGAGGTAGTACCGCTCGTGTGCGGGCTGAGCACATAACGGTTGGTTTTTTCCCCTCCTATAAAAGGGGGTCTTCTTCCCCAATGAACCTTATCCTTTGAGCTCGTGTTCTTCCTCCATTGTTGACCTTCTTCGAGCTTGCTAACTCTCAATCCCTCCTATGATTCTTGCTAGTTCTTGAGGGAAAAGAGAGAGGAGATCTAGATCCATGTTTCCACCAATCACTTTCTCCTCTAAGTGAGGGTAACCCCTTGGATCTAGATCTTGGAGTTCTTCGTGTTCTTCTTCCGTTCTTCCTCTCATTTTCTTCCCTAGCATTAGTTGCTTTGGTGGGATTTGGGAGAGAAGGATTTGGGCACTTCGTGTGCCCTTGCCATTGCATTTGGTGCATCGGTTTGAGTTCTCCACGTGATACGTGGAAGTTACAAGTTGAGAAGCTTATTACTCTTGGGTGCTTGGTGCCCTCGAGCTTGTTCCTCTTGGGTGCTTGGGCGCCCTAGGCAGTTAGTGGTGTTCGAGCTCAATCATTGTGGTGTAAAGCTCCGGCAAGCGTCGGGTCTCCAATTAGGTTGTGGAGATCGCCCGAGCAATTTGACGGGTACCGTGACCGCCCCAAGGGTTGCCAAAGTGTACGGGTTCGGTGACCGCCCCAAAGGGTCGCCATTTATGCAGGTTCGGTGACCGCCCTCAAGGGTCTCTTAGTGGAATCACGGCATCTTGCATGGTGCGTGGGCGTGATGAGAGTTCTGTGGCCCTAGTGGCTTCTTGGGGAGCATTGTGCCTCCACACCGCTCCAAACGGAGATTAGCATCCGCAAGGGTGTGAACTTTGGGATACATCGTCGTCTCGGCGTGCCTCGGTTATCTCTTACCCGAGCCCGTTACTTATGCACTTTACTTTGTGATAGCCATATTGTTCTTTGTCATATATCTTGCTATCACATAGTTGCTTATCTTGCTTAGCATAAGTTGTTGGTGCACATAGGTGAGCCTAGTTGTTGTAGGTTTTGTGCTTGACAAATTAACCGCTAGGTTTATTCCGCATTTGTTCAAGCCTAAACAGTAATTATTTTAAAGAGCCTATTCACCCCCCTCTAGGCGACATCCTCGATCTTTCACCCTCCCCCCCTCCCCCCCAACCGGTGGGGAGAAGAAGAGGAAGGCCGCCCCGTCTGGGGAGGCCGAGGTGTCCAAGAAGGGAAAGACCTTCCTTCCGGACCACTCCACCACAGCCACCTACAGCGGGAGTGGTTGCCCAGGGACAAGCCCCTGGCTAAGTCGTAAGTATCCGGACACTATAATACTTCCGGTATGTTTTGCTTTATTGCTTCTTATCATGCCGAACATGCATATGCAGTCCGGCCAAATCCCACATCAATGTATCTTCTTCGGATGGGTCTCTGGGCCCGTCGGTGCTGAACAGCGATTCACTCCCGATAGCCTCCTCCCCCCTGGCCCGCGAACGACACCGAGGTGTTGTCTTAGAGGATACCGGACCAAGGGGAGACAGTTTTGGAGACGCCCCCAGGCGAAATCCCAGTTGCCGGGCACATGGGGGGGAAGACCCCCATGGACTCCGATAACGGGGGCCGCAGCAAGTCTGGCCCCCAGCTGGATACTGCGCCGGAACCCCTAGTGGTTTCGGATTCAGGCAAGCAGCCTCTCTCTAAGGGGGGCGAGCCGCCTGTGCCGATGACCTCTGCCCATCTAGAGGCATCGGACAACTTGCTGGAAGCGCTTCGCGGGGCTTCCATTGATGAATAACACCGTGCCATTATGAGTACGGTGATTGAGAAGGTCCGGTCCGCCAAAAGTGGATTGACCAAAGCCTGCGCTAGCCTCCTAACAGGCTTTGAGGTAAGTAATAAAATTGTAAGAAAATATCACAGTATAGACAGTAGCCCCTGATGCTCTGTTTGGTCTTCGGAAAGAAAGGCCGAACAGAGGATCAAATAACATCCGCAGGAGTCTAACAAAAGATGTCTATGTGAATAAGCAGGCGTCGCTACTGGCCGCTGCCGCTCGTACTGCGGAGGTCTCCGGGCTGAAGCGGGACCTGGAGCGGACCGAGGGAGAGCTCGGCCTCGTGAAGAGGTAGCTCGAGGAAAACAAAGTTACACAATACCCCGTCTGTATATTTATAAAGGAAAAAATGTTGCTGCTAATAGAAGCGTCATGAACTTTAATAGGGGCCACGACCGAAGTGGCGGCCCTTAAGAAGGCGTTGACCGAGGCCGAAGACAAAGCGGCCAAGGAACACGCCGAGCGCGAGAAGCAAGAGGCCCGGGTCAACGAGTTCCAGCAAGAGCTCCAGGATTTCGTCCAGAAATACGAGTCCTTGGAGCGTGACTCTAAGACTCAAGAGTCCGAGCTTGTTAAGGCCCTCCAGAGCGTGCAAGACGCCCAAGCCGAAGCCCAAAAGGCCCTCCAGGAGATTCAGGCGGTCAAGAAGATTGCGGCGGGTAAGGCATTCGTTATGCAAAGCAAGCATGTGAAGGAGACTTTCCTTTTACTTACCCGAATTTGGACCTCTCCAGGAGCGTTCGCAGATCTACCGCGCAGCATATCTGATGCCGCAGAGTTCTACCGAGCCGAAGAAGGGAGCTCGTCGGAGAAGTTGTTCTGGTCTCAGTATCTTGGGACAGAACATCCGATGCCCTTGATCAACCAGTTGAAGAAACTAGTCGAACTGCACAAGGCGGCCGAACTGGCCATGAAGGACCTCATAATCTGGCTGTGGCCTGCCGAGCCTTTGCCCAGCAGCTACTTCGGCCTCGTGAAGCAGCTTGTAAATGCGTGCCCGTGGCTTGAAGTCATAAAGCGGTCAGTTTGCATTGAAGGTGCGCGCATGGCCTTCGCCCACGCGAAAGTGCACTGGGCGAAGATGGATGCCGAGAAGCTGATGACGGAGGGGCCACCGAAGGGCAAGGAGCACCACCATCCCAAAAAGTATTATGACAGTGTCCTGAAGGGCTCCCACCTTGTGGCGGAACAATGTGCTAAGGATGTAATCTTTGAGTGAATGTACTCATTTTATCCTGTAATATGAAAACAAGTTCATTTGCGCAATATAAAGCTTGTTGATTTAGAATTTTACATTCTGTGCGGCCGCTTACAAAATCTGAGAGTAGGCCAGTCGTCGGCTCCTGCCCCCATGTAACTAGTACCGGGGTGTCCGGGATATATGTAAACACTCTTTATCCAAATTTTTGGTCCTTTAAGGAGGTGTTTAGCGCAACGAACAAGGCAATCAGACTATACAGCTTTATCACCCTCACTTAGCCATAGAAGTTCTATAATTTTAAATTTCGGCGCAACCCCTGGTATTCGGAAGGCCGAACTTGGGGCGCTATACATGCCTAAATTGGACAAAGACCGATTCCTCGCCCAAAGGGAAAAAATCTTTAAGGATTTGAAACCTCTCGAACTGCGACCAGCTCTCGCCGTATCATGACAGTCAGTTTTCGGCTTTCTCTACTGAGGTGCTCGTCCGGAAGAACCGGGACACAATCGCAGTAGTTCTCCCTGTGCCATCTTAGCCGATATAGCGGAACATAAGGCAGCAAAACATGG
This sequence comes from Aegilops bicornis, assembly GCA_021605145.1. Taxonomy (NCBI): domain Eukaryota; kingdom Viridiplantae; phylum Streptophyta; class Magnoliopsida; order Poales; family Poaceae; genus Aegilops; species Aegilops bicornis. The sequence continues at coordinate 600,799,293 of CM038674.1, read as the reverse complement.
GAGCCGGGCAACCCAACTATTAACCCAAGACATGATTCGGAGCTGATGCATATAATGCTATAAGTTCAAGGTGTCGCACTGTTGAAAGTGTTCAGACTTTTCTTGCCGTATTTTTTTTATGGGGTACACTGAAGCCCCTGGCTATCTGAACGTACCAAAATGTACGGGTGCGATTTGTAACAAATAAACAGTCAAGGAAAAGAGAAAAAGAAATGTAGTAATAAGCTGACGCTGCACATTTTTTTCCATTGTCATTTGAATGATACGTCAAGGCGTATGTATACAAGTAGTGCAATAAGCAAAATAGGACTATTTGGCATGTCCTAACCAAGAGCGAGCTGCGTGTGGGTATGTAAAAACAGGTATTACGATCGTTATCAAAGACCACATGGGGATTCCCTCGTACGTCAAAGCTTCTTGCCTCCTTGGTGTTTCCGTCCCGTGATGGGTCTGATAATCGGGTTATAATAAGATAGGGACCTGAAAGAAAGAAAAGAGTGAAGCTATACGGGTCCTGGGGCGGTTGAGCCGCATTGTGGACCGCTTTCTAGTTGTGCCTCCGCCTATGCCCATGATATTTTAAGTGTGTAATTATGTATGCGCGGCACAAATTTCACCGCTTGGCTGGGACTAGGACGGAGGCCGAATTGCTAGGCCAGCTTTGGACGGGCCGGATGATCCTGTTGCAGGGTACTTCGGACTCGCTTGACGGTGTCCGGGGGCTTTATTGCCGAATTGGAGGTCTGCCTAAGGAGGCTACTTTGTATTTCTGCTGCAAGGGCCGCGGTGTGCTCCTCCGTTCAGAGTGAGCGCTCTATATTTCCATTGGCTGTTATAACACCGCGAAGTCCGGGCATCTTGAGCTCGAGATAGGCGTAGTGTGGCACCGCATTGAATCGAGAAAATGCGGTTCGTCCTAGCAGTGCATGATAACCACTGCGGAAAGGGACGATATCGAAGATTAAGTCCTCGCTTTGGAAGTTGTCCGGAGATCCGAAGACTACTTCCAGTGTGATTGAGCCCGTGCAACAGGCCTCTACACCTGGTATGACACCTTTGAAGGTGGTTTTGGTGGGTTTGATCCTTGAGGGATCGATGCCCATTTTGCGCATTGTATCCTGATAAAGCAGGTTCAGGCTGCTGTCATCATCCATGAGGACTCGTGTGAGGTGGAATCCGTCAATGATAGGGTCAAGGATCAGTGCGGCTGAACCGCCATGACGGATACTGGTTGGATGGTCCCTGCGGTCAAAGGTGATCGGGCAAGAAGACCATGGGTTGAACTTTGGGGTGACTGGATCCATCGCATAGACGTCCCTTAGTGCATGCTTCCGCTCCCGCTTGGGAATATGGGTGGCGTATATCATATTTACCGTTTTCACTTGGGGAGGAAATTTCTTCTTTCCTCCTGTGTTCGGCGGCCGGGGCTCCTCGTTGTCATCACTATGCGGCTCCTTTTCATTATTTCCAGCATTCAGCTTGCCGGCCTGTTTAAATACCCAACATTCTCTGTTGGTGTGGTTGGCTGCTTTATCTGGGGTGCCGTGGATTTGACATGAGCGATCGAGTATGCGGTCCAAACTGGACGGGCTCGGATTGTTTCTTTTAAAGGGCTTTTTCTGTTGACCGGTCTTGGAGCCACTGAATTTGGCATTGACGGCCGTGTCTTCGGCGTTATCCCCATTATTGCGACGCTTGTGTCTGTTGCGCCGGGGCTTTCCGTTGCTATCTCTGGCGTTTGAAGTGCCAGGATTTCTTGATGTGCTGTTGCTGCGAGCCAACCAGCTGTCCTCGCCCGCACAGAAGATGGTCATGAGCGTCGTAAGGGCTGCCATGGATTTCGGCTTCTCTTGGCCAAGGTGTCGGGCAAGCCATTCGTCACGGATGTTATTCTTAAAGGCCGCTAGGGCTTCGGCATTCGGACGGTCGATGATTTGGTTCTTTTTAGTTAAGAACCGAGTTCAGAATTTCCTGGCTGACTCTCCGGGCTGTTGGGTTATGTGACTTAAGTCATCAGCATCCGGTGGCGGCACATAAGTACCCTGGAAGTTGTCGAGGAATGCATCTTCCAGGTTCTCCCAACTGCTGATGGAGTTTGCCGGTAGACTATTCAGCCAATGCCGAGCTGGTCCCTTGAGCTTTAGTGGGAGGTACATGATGGCATGCAGATCATCGCCGCGGGCCATGTGAATGTGGAGAAGGAAATCTTCAATTCATACCGTGGGGTTTGTTGTCCCATCATATGATTCAATGTTCATGGGTTTAAACACTTCTAGGAACTCATGCTACATTACTTCGTCAGTGAAGCATAGGGGGTGTGCGGCGCCTCTATGCCGGGCTACATCACGATGCAGTTCAAATGAGTCTGGTCGGTTGTATTCGGCCCGGTCGGATTTGTATTTAGTGTATCCAGCGTGGCGGTCATCGTCACGCGTTGGGGCGCGCCCCCGTGATCCGTAGATCGATCTGGATTGTCCTGCTTTATTTTCCAACTCGTCTCGCAGGTTCTGAGTGTAGCCTCGGGCCTTCGTGTTTTTGTTTGTTTGGCGACGGGGTGCGGGCTGGTGTTCGGGCTGATACGCCGCTTTGTCTCGGCCAAGAGGTGGCCGGTCAGCCGCATCCTGCACTGGTAGTGTAGGCTCCAGCGCCTCCTCCTTGAATTGAGGTAACAACCTGCGCTTCGGGTAACTTTTGGTTGGGCGCTCGAGTTCGTATTCCTCGGCTGCCAGGACCTCAGTCCATCTATCAGTTAGCAGATCTTGATCAGCTTGAAGCTGCTGCTATTTTTTCTTCAGGCTTTTTGCAGTGGCTATAAGCCGGCGCTTGAAGCGCTCCTGCTCGATGGGATCCTCAGGCACGATAAATTCTTCGTCGCCGAGGCTCACCTCGTCTTCATAGAGGGGCATGTAATTGTCATCCTCCGGTTCTCCATCCATTGCCTGTTTATCAGGGCTAGCTTGCCCATCCTCCCGTCCGGCTTGCTCGAAGCTTGGCTGGGCGGGGTTGTTTTCGTCTTCGGTATCATCCGGAGTGCTATTGTCTCTTGTGCCGGTATCGCTATTTTTGCTATGGCGAGGCTTAAAGCGACGCCTTCTCATCTGCCGGTCTTTATCTTACATGGATCTGGACCCCGAGTGTCATTTTGGTCAATGCAATTACAAGTGTCATTTTGGTCAATGCAATTACCAGTGTCCAGACGCTCGACCTCGACAGGATATTTATCTAAACATTCACCAATCTTGCATGCATGAGTATGAGATGTTCCATGATGCACCTTTTCACACAATAATGCCACCCACCGGCTTTATGCTTTGGAGAGTTACACCTGGTGGACCTCCCGATCGCTTACCCGGCTCACCAAGATAACCGTTGGTGATAATGTTGCGTTTTGGAGAGGTTAGTCTGGTATGTAGCAGATAACAAATACAACCAAAAAGTGAGGCAAACTATCTGAAGGAGTTTCATACACAAATACAACCAATGACCATGTTCAAGTTCTGTTATTTTACACTCACCTTTTGTCGGGGTATTCAGTGAGAGGAGACGTTCCCATCGACGGCGAGGCGCCTATGGTGACTTCGTAAATCTCAAGATGATATGCCGACTCAGTCTTTCGGAGGTGCTCATTGGGGTAGGGTGTGCGTGTATGCGTTCATAGGGGTGAGTGTATGCGCGTATATATGAGCGCTTGTGTCTGTACTAATGCTCAAAAAAAACTGCAAGGTAACGCCAAAATGGACGAACCGACCGACAAGACAGGCCAACTCCAGCGCACGACCCCATCCCGTCCGTCCTAGTTCGTTTGGGGTAGAACGAACGAATAGCGTGGCCCTAAACAGACAAATGTTTGGTTTTTGTCCGTTTCTTGGCCCATTTTCGGTCTAAACATGCGACATGTTTGGGATGAAACGGACATCGCGGGGACGGGCGGGTCGCACGCCCTTGTCCTCCCCATGGTCCGCCTGTCGGGGACACTAGCGCTTCATTCACCTCTAACACCTCCACCCGCCCTCCCCGCCCCACCCTGCCGCCGGTGCCGCCACTATTTTCTGGCCGCCTCCTCACTGCTCACCCTTCGGCCATCCATACCAAACCACGTCTCGCCATGGCCGCCACCACGCCCGCGCTTTCGTAGGAGTTTTGGCCGTTGTTTGGAGGAGTTTTGGCCGTCGTTTGGAGGAGTTTTGGCCGTTGCCATCGTATCCTGTGCCAGAGGGGATACGACCGCCGGTGACGCCTATGGACCACGGGAGCTTCCGTCGGGTGCTCCAGAGCGACCTGTAGCCAGCCGCCAAATGCCCCTGCTGCGTCGAGGTGATCTTCAAGGCCTCTTTGCCACCATGACCGGAAGGTGTTTGACACTTTGCCCACAAGGTATGGATAGTGGAGATGAACTTTTCTTCAACCACTTCATTTATTCATCGGATGATTCGTCCTCGGATGACGAAGATCTTGTGGTGGCTGCACTGGTCATTCACGACCACATTGAACGGCAACGGCCTCGGTGCAGGGGGTCAGGCCCTGGCCGCGCTCCCAACCTGAACCGCACAGAGAGAGATGCCACATCCTGCTCTATGCCGATTACTTTGAGAATACCGTGCTCTTCAAACCGGAGAAATTCCGTCGCCGTTTCATATGGCAAGGCATGTGTTCAATTGTATCCGAGAGGGAGTGGTTACTCATGACCCATTCTTCGAGTGCAAAATGGATCTCCTTGGCAAGCTTGGATTCTCCTCTTATCAGAAATACACCGCGGCCATCCGCATGCTTGCATATGGAATTCCAGATCTGGTGGATGAGTACGTGCGCATGAGTGAGTCCACATGTCTGCTGTCAGTGTACAACTTCTGCAAGGTTGTGGTGGTCGTGTTTGGCCCTGAGTACTTGAGGCAGCCAAATGCCGCTGATACAGAAAGGCTGTTGGCGATCCACGCCAATAGAGGCTTTCCAGGCATGCTTGGCATCATAGATTGTATGCACTGGGAGTGGAAGAACTGTCCATTTGCTTGGCAAGGCCAGTACAAGGGGCATGTTCAAGCATGCACTGTCATATTAGAAGCGGTGGCTTCGCAAGATCTTTGGATATGTCATTCTTTCTTCCGCATGGCAGGTTCTCACAATGATATCAACGTGCTCCGGCGTTCTTCAGTCTTCGCAAGGCTTGCAAAAGGCCACTCCCCCACCTGTCAACTTTGAGATCAATGGCCACCACTACAACAAGGGATACTACCTAGCTGATGTATATATCCTCAGTGGTCAACTTTTGTGAAGACAATCTCGAACCCCAAGGTGCGAAGAGACATAGATTTGCCCAAATGCAAGAGAATGCTAGAAAGGATGTGGAACGTGCTTTTGGTGTGCTTCAATCCCGATGAGGTATCGTTCGTAACCCTGCATTGACATGGGATAAAGGGAAGCTTTGGGAGGTGATGACTGCTTGTGTGATCATGCACAATATAATCATCGAGGATGAGCGCGATAACGATATCATCGACCAAGGATTTGATTTTCAAGGTGAAAATGTTGAGCCCCTGCACCAAGAGCCGGCCATGTTTGAATAGTTTACCCAATTCCATCGTGAATTCCGTGATTGGCACACTCATTTGGATCTTCAAAATGACTTGGTTGAGCACATGTGAAATCACATTGGCAACCAATAGATGTATTGGTTCATTATGTTTATTCAAAACAATTTTGATTTGGTTGTAAAACTATTTTATTCGAGACAATTTTGATTGGGTTGTAAAATTATTTTTATTTGAGACAATTAATATTTGGACGTGCAAATTTGTTTTAAACATTGAAATATGAATATATGGGCATATTGGCTGTGGCGGATAGGATGGGGCCAAAGAATGCGTCCGCGCGTTGGGCGCACGGCCGGCGCATGTCCAGACACGACTCCATCGCTCTACACAAACAGATAGAATCTGGACAAAACGGACGTTCATTTGGGGTTCGTGCGCTGGATTTTGCCTTAGACCTGAATAAACCGAATACTAGCCTCCCAATGATCTCCTAGCCGCCCCCCACAACACATAAATAGTGACCTGACCATGAAACTGGGAAACAATGGCCCCCACCAACCCGGCAACAGAGCAGGAGATGTGCCTGACAAAACCCTACCCGACGCACGCCAACAACCGAATAAGCCATGGAGGCCCACGTCCCTCGCCCTGCGGTGGTGATTTTTTTTCAAGCACACGCGAGAGGATTGCGCGCTTTTTCATATAAGAAAGAAGAAGAACATTTACAAGATGTTTACATCAGCGCAAGAGCAGCGCAGTCCACAGAACCCTGCCTATTACATACTACGTAATTGATGGGTACCGGTGTTTGATCCACCGGGTAGAGACATCAGATCTGCATGCGAGGGGTGCACCCTAGTCGGGATGTGGGTTGTTCGGCACACGTTCGTCAGGTAAGCCCACGCGGCTGGGCAACCCATACACGGTTATGTTGCCTGCCCGGACCTTCAGGACACCCGCCTGCTTGGTTGCTCTGTCCTCCACTTGTTTCTACCTGTCTGGTTGTTATGCATTGTCGAGCAGCAGCTCGGATGCCTTGTCGCTTCGGGGCTTCGTGTGTCGCATCGTCTGCTGGAGAGGCGCTTGCATGGGCTTTCTGACCAATTGGTTGTTGTTCGGTTACCCTGACCGCCACTCACCTTTTCTTAATCGGTGTTAATTACTCAAATTCATTTCTCAACGTAAAAAGCATTTTTAGTATCATTTCCTCTCCTCCCATGCAGGAGCCAGTCAAGGGATTCACACGTTTAATTTCATTAGCATGGATGCATGGAGGAAGAAAAAACAATGCCGCCAACGTACTTCTCCCTAGTAATTACCAACTCAAATAATTGAATTAATGCGAACCAACTTATGGTTGGATGGTTAGAGGAACAATGGTATCCCAGTCCATCAGGGTTCAAGTCCTGATGCTCGCAATATTCCTGAATTTATTTCAGGATTTTCCAGCAATGCGCTTTCAACGGGAGGAGACGTTCCCGTCGACGACGAGACGCTTACGGTGACTTCGTAAATCTCAAAATGATATGTGATACATCTCCAATGTATCTATAATTTTAAATTGTTCCATGTTGTTATATTATTATACTTGATGTTTTATAATCATTTTATAATAACTTTATATCATTTTTTGGAATTAACCTATTGACATAGTGTCCAGTGCCAGTTGTTGTTTTTTGCTTGTCTTTTACTTTGCGGAAAATCAATATCAAACGGAGCCCAAACGCAGCGAAACTTTTTGGTGGCTTTTTCCGGACTAGAAGACACCAGATGGGCCAAAGAAGTACCAAAGGGTGCCCCGAGGGGGGCACAATCCACCTGGGCGCGCCTGGGGGCACAACCCACCTGGGCGCGCCTGGGGGCCCAGGCGCACCCTGGTGGGTTATGCCCACCTCGATGGCCTCCCGTATCGCCTCTTTGCTCTATAAATACCCCAATATTCCAGAAACCCTAGGGAAGTCGACGAAAATCAATTCCAGCCGCCGCAAGTTTCAGAAACCACAGGTCCAATCTAGACACCAACACGGAGGGGTTCATCATCCTCATTGGTGCCTCTCCGATGATGCGTGAGTAGTTCATTGTAGATCTACGGGTCCGTAGTTAGTAGCTAGATGACTTCATCTCTCTCTTTTGATTCTATATACAATGGTCTCTTGGAGATATATGTGATGTAACTCTTTTTGCGGTGTGTTTGTTGGGATCCGATGAATTTTGAGTTTATGATCAGATCTATGTTTTTATCCATGAAAGTTATTTGAGTCTTTTGATCTGTTATATGCATAGTTACTTATAGCCTCGTATTTCTTTTGCAAATCTTTGGTTTAGTTAGGCAGACTAGATCAGTTTTTCTTGCCATGGGAAGAGGTGCTTTGAGATGGGTTCGGTCTAACGGTGCTTGATCCCAGTGACTAAAGAGAAATCGACATGTATGTATCGTTGTCATTAAGGATAACAAGATGGAGTCTAATTCCTACATGAATAGATCTTGTCTACTTCATGTCATCTTTCTTATTGCATTACTCCGTTTTTCCACAAACTTAAAACACTAGATGCATGCTGGATAGCGGTTGATGTGTGAAATAATAGTAGTAGATGCAGGCAGGAGTCGGTCTAATAATCTTGGACGTGATGCCTATATAATGATCATTGTCTAGGTATCGTCATGATTATTTGAAGTTCTATCAATTGCTCAATAGTAATTTGTTTACCCATTGTATGCTATTTTCTTGAGAGAAGCCACTAGTAAAATCTACGGCCCCCGGGTCTATTTTCCCATTATATACTTTCAGATCTATATTGCTATTTGCCTTTTTATTTATTTGCATCTTTTATTTTTAGATCTATTAATCCAAAACCCCAAAAATACCTTGCTGCAATTTATTTTATTCGCGGTCTATTTATTCAATCTATTACAACTATCTCCCGTCCACGTTACAATTTCTGGCACCGTTACCCGAAAGGGATTGACAACCCTTTTAACACATCGGGTTGCAAGTATTTGTTCTTTGTGTGCTGGAGTTGTTTACGTGGTGTTGCGTGGTTCTCCTACTGGTTCGATAACCTTGGTCTCATCACTGAGGGAAATACCTTGTAGTTGTGCTGCATCATCCCTTCCTCTTCAGGGAAATACCGACGTAGTTCAAGCGACATCAATATGCCGGCTCAGTCTCTCGAAGGTGCTCATAGGGGTAGGATGAGTGTGTGTGCGTTCATAGGGGTGAATATATGCGTGTATGTATGAGCGCTTGCGTCTGTAATGTGTTCAAAAATAATAATGAAATTAATCCATTGATTGGGTATTTACCCAAACTGGCCTTCTTGCTCTACCAATCTCCACGCGATGCAGCGACCAACGAGCAGCTCCATCCACGGGATATGGCCTAAGGGCATCTCTAATGCCGACCCTCAAACCGCCCTCATATGTTTGGACCGCAAGGTCCGGGCGTGTTGTGCCATCCAATGCGGGTCTGTACCGATCCGTAAGGTGGTTCAGACGTATTTTCTCCCGTAAAATGGAGACAAACGTGGGGAGGGGGGGGGGCTTCGCGGGCATCCGGACAGCACCCACGACCACTTCGGATCGCCCTGGCCCACCCAAACCCCATTCTCCCTCACCCGCGCGCGTTCTCGGCCGGCGCTAGCTGCCTGCATTCATGTCGCTGTAGGGTGTCCGCTCCACATTGAAGCCAGCTCAGAGCGGACACGACCTCTCATTTTAAAAACTTCATTATTTTAATATTTTTTCTTTCTTCCTTTGAAAACTTCATTATTTTGAGTTTTTTTCTTTCTTCCTTTGAAAAAATCATTATTTTTTGTTTTCTTAAATGGTAATATCAATGCCGCTAATTCATTCATTCTTTGAAAACTTTGTTATTTTGATTTTTTTTCTCTTTCTTCTTTAAGACTAATATCAAGTCCACCAATTCATTCCTTCTTAGAAAGAGTCTATTTTGCAAAAATATATTTACTTATTTCTGTATATTATGAAAAACGCAATTTCTATGTGTACCATGTGCAAATTTTGTCATTACTTTTCTTCTTCTTTTTAAAGAGTAATATCAATGCCACCAATTCATTCTTCTTAGAAAACAGGGGGATAAGAAGGTCAGAGAAAGTATAATTTTTTTATATTGTATTATGTTACACATAGTTACATATTATTATTTTACTTTTTAAATTTGTATTTTTTTTAGGGCCTCGCTCGATTCATTTTTCTTTACAAAGAAATTTGTTCTTTGTTTTCCCTTTGTTCGAATTGTCTATCAAGTAACGCCATTCCTAGAGTTCTTTTTTGCTCGTTTATTCTTTAAGTGACAAATCAAAAGTATAAGGCCATGTACAATAGCATTCTCTCTCTTAGGGGCAAATAAATAGATTACAACATAGACACGAAGAAGAGAGATGTGCACGTGACATACTGACAACCCGATCCTATTTCCTAGTCATACTGGCATGTTACGTGCGTGGATAGATAGCCATGCAGGTAAACCCTTCAACCAAGCGGTCTGCCTTCTCCTTAGGAAAAGTTTAGGGTTTCCTTGCCTCCCGTCGGCTTCGTTGGCGGTCCCTCTCATCTCCGATGGCCTTAGGGCCATGACGTTGCGGTGGATCTCGACCTTTACTGGCGGGAGGGCTTTGTTTTCAGTTTTTTCTTCGCGTTTTTTTAGGGTTTACGTCTTTCTCAGGAAGACAAGACGGTTGCGGCTTCCTGAAAATGAAATAAGGTTCTCCCGCCCCAACCCTGTCCTGACTGTGTGTCTAGCATCATCAGTGGGCCTGTGTAGGTGTGTCTCCGGCGGATCTGTCATTGGTGGATTTGCTCGGGTATGGGCGTAATTTGTCTATGTTCATGTGTTTTCAGGTTGGATCATTTCGATCTACGCTACTCTTCCTCGGCGACTTGCTGCACTGGTCCTATGGGTTCCTAACACGATGACTTTTCGACTGTCTACTACAACAAGTTTTGTCCGGCTCTAACGGGAGAGAGGCAATAACGGCGGCACGCCTTTGACTCGCTTCAGTGCTTGTAGTCGTCGCTAGGTGGTCTACAAATCTGGATGTAATTTTTATTATTTTTTGTGTTCGTTGTACTGTCATGATTGAAGATGAATAGATCAAAAGTTTTTTTAAAAAAAAGATAGCTGTGCAGGTCATGCGTAGGGCTGGAGCAGCATACAGGCTAACATTGACAACAAGTGTTGTTTTCTATGTTGTTGTTTTTTTAGGTTTTTTTATGTTGTTATGGGTTAGCGTCTTGTAGGCTGCATCAGCCCAACCGGTGTTTTTGAGCCTCACGTCATTTTTGTGTGCAAATCAGAAAGAAAAAAATGCACGAGTTAAGCTGTGTGAGTTACGGCCGATGAAAAAATGACTGACCAAAAATAAATTTTCAGTCACCAAACTATTTTTTTGCGATGAAAAAGGAGTTCTATTCCAAATTGATAGAATTACAGTCGAGAGGCAAAAGATTCTCGATATATGATGGTCCTACATGCATCCACACAGCTACGAGATGTCCATAGACGCCCTATCCCTCATCAACGCTTTAATTTCAGCTACGAGATGTCCATAGACGGAACAAATCAATCCATCTCCTGTCAAACTCGATAACGCCACACTAGAATCAGATTGAACAATCACCGGACAATTGGATTGTTGTATAGCAAGTGCCATCCCTTGCATAAGCGCATGTATCTCCACTTCTAGTGCATCATTGCAATTGAAAATATACTGGTATGCTGCAAAAATAACTGATCCATCATGTCGCCGAAGAATCATCCCTATGGTTGCGGCGCCAGAATCAACTGAAAAAGATCCATCAACTAATAAAGCAACAGAGTCTGTAGTAGGAGGTGGCCAAGGCTTAGGAGCAGGATTAATTCTCACTTCAGGCAAAGCCCAATCAGCAACCGGCATTTTCCCTTTGAGTATTTCCTCAGTGCTCAACTTCTTGGCATCACAAATAAAAGTCATATAGCTCGCTAAAAAGTCAACAGTAATATCCACTGGAGGAACCTCTTTATCATGAGTAAGATCATTACATAATTGCCATATACACCAAATAAGCATTAGTACTGTCTCCTTTAAACCCAGCCCCCGTAACACAATTCCGTAACAAAACGCTCGTGAGTCTACCACTACTCCGGTATGCTTCCGTACGAGGTCGTGGCTGCTCAGTTTTCATTCAACCAACACTAAGTAAGCCAAGAGTGCGAAAATCCTTATTGATTATTATTTTATCAAAAATACAATGGATGTCCCTCATCCTCACTTTTATATGGAGGAAGTACTAAATCGTACCATGTGGACAACATGAGCTCGGACTAATATGTATGTCATTCATATTGTAAAAACTGGTACAGTTGCTCTGGTAATTTTGCTCATATTTTCTCCCATACCGCATAGTCATTGCCATGCGCGGCCACCTTGAAGCCTCCCGGAATGAGGTGTCCCACATCATATCTTGGCCCGAGCTTGACGATGATCTTGCCGTCGATCTCAGCGAGATAAAGGTCGGCGTCGGCCTCTATGATTTGCAGCTTGCTCTCACTGTGTATCCCATGCCGGGTCCTGATTGACACCAGGCGATCGATCTCGTCCTTGAGGCCCCAGTCGAAGAAATGATCGTAGAACTAAAGAATCACTATTATTATTCATCGGTTCGGTCATGGTTTTTATTATGAACAAAATAAGAAAAGGAATTCAGACATATGATGAATTGGTAGGATGACTCACGATGCATGGGGTCCCTGGGTGCGTGAGGATGTAGGCATATCCCTGCATGACCCTGTCAGACGGGAAGGGCCACATGTGCTGCGTGGAGCCGGTGTCGTGGTTGTCCACGAAGGTCACCGCCTTGGCCGGCCACCACCCGATCATGCCTGGCGCCTTGCCGTCGGTGCCGCGCAGCCGCCACAGCTCGCCCTCCACGGCGACGTTCAGGATGCCCTTGGTGGTGAAGTCGAACGTGGTTGCGGGGCCTTTGCCGCCAACCTTGTCCACCCAGTTCACCAGCTCCTGCCGATGCTGGTCCTGGTTGAGGTTCGGCTTGCCATCCCCGCCGTAGGCCAACGACGTCCATATCTCGGCCACGGCGAAGCCGGGCTCCGAGCGGTCGACGTAAATCTTGGCGACGTCCGCGGAGTAGCCCTTGGCGAAGTCGAAGCGCCAGCCGTCGAAGCCGACGTCGGTCTTGAGCCAGTTGAGCCACTCGACGAGCTCCTTCTGGACGCGCGGGTTGAGGTGGTCGATGTCCGGGCGGCCCCGAAGTCGGCGCCGGTGTCCGGGTTGCCGGTGCCGTCGGCGTAGGGGCGGTCGTCGCGGCAGATCATGTGGGGCCCCAGTCGAGGCGGGCGTCGGGGGTGCCGCCCTCGAAGATGCAGTAGATGCCCCGGCCGTCCTTGTGCTCCGCGGTGCGGTGGTTGATGACGATGTCGGCGATGGCCTTGACGCCCTTGCCGTGGAGCGCCCCGATGAGGGACTTGAGCTGCGCCTTGTTGCCGTACTTGGAGGCGTCCAGGTCGTAGAGGCGGCCCGGCATGTACCCCTGCTCGGCGACGGACTGCGACGCCGGAGGGAGCCAGACGTGCGTGATGCCGGCGGCGGCGATGTCGTCCACCTTGCCCATCAGGAAGTTGTACCACCCGCCATTGTGCTTCCACGACTCCCAGTTGAAGCCCTGCCGCACGCAGCAGAACTCAAAACTCAGTCGAAAACAAAACATGATCGCCGTGTGAAGACAGTTCTTGCCAACGAACAGGATCTTACCTGAAAGAGGACTTGCCCGGAGGCCAAGCTGGCCGACAGGCCAAGGAAGACCAGGAAGAGCGAGAGGGACAAGTGTTTGTTCACCATCTTCTTCAGCTCTGTCTGTGCTCTGGAAGAGGACGGTGGAGAACCGATGGATTCAGCTGGTGTGTCTGGCCAGGTATTTATACCGTGCTGCAGCATGCCGGAATTGCAACTTGCAAATCATTCTGCGGCGTGCTGGGCTTGAATGCTCCTTTGGGCCAGTGGATATGTCGGCCGGAGTTTGTTATCGGCCGGTGCGGTGAGCTCAAAAGGCAATTCAATGGCCCAAGTGATGGAGCCAGCCTTCGCCTTCGGTAAGAAGGCACCGGCCAAAACGACTGTCAGTTATCTTGAACCTCTGCTTTTCGAGGACAGAACATTTGAGCATTTTTCATGGAATAATGTGCCGTGGTTACAAATCTTCATCTTCTGCAACTCTATCCAAGCTAAGAAAATTTGCAAGAACATGGATGGAAACTAGTACACTTTTGCACCTCATGAACCGCAAAAGGGTTCAGCTTTCCGCTCTAAAATGAGGTTCAGTTCGTTCGCAAGATAAGCAGCAACTGATGGCAAATTCTTAAGATGGCTCCGAGGTTGCTTTCGCATTTCTGGTTAACGAACAGAAATCCAGTCATCAATTTCCTAGCAGCAATTTTCCTGAATAACCCGGATGTGGTGCGTCCCTCGATGCAGATAAAACTGGACACCAGATTCAGAAACTTTCTACCTAGTTTCAAACCTTTTCAGTCTGAAGAGATCAACATATATCCGAGTATTCATTCGTTCGATGAGCATTCATTTCGTGAGGGTAGGAGTATGTGGCAAGAAAATGTAGATTGTTCATCCCAAGGAATTCCGGTTGGGGGTTCCAACTCCTCGACGTCATTTCCGTACCAGAAGCTGCACCTTTTGCTCAAACAGGCCGCTGGGCAGAGACGTTATCGCGAGGCCAAAGCAAATCCAACAGACTCAACGGAACAAACGGAACCGCGGCAGCCAGGTGAGGCGCACGCTATCTATAAGCACAACTGCTGGCAACAAGAGTAGGATTCTATAACCAAGGTCCAAGATCAGTAACCAATCATGCACAAAGAGAAACAAGTCTGCTTTGAATAAGCTGAACACAAAAGGTAAAATAGATGAGGTGCCAATACATCTTATTTGGGGCCAGAATAGCTTGGACATATTCTTCGAACAGAGCTCAGCAGTGCTATTCCTTTCTTTCAGAAGTAACAAAACATCATGCATGAACCCACCAGTAAAAAAATAGCAGGTGGATTCACACTAAAAGAAAAGTACTAAAGGAGGAACTAGTGAGTACATCACTGGCACATACACAACACTACGGCCAATATGAGTCGCCTGGTCAGATGGCCTCGGAGCAAAAAGGAAGGCCGCTTTGACCACACGATCATTTGGATGCCACGGGGAGGTGAATAAGAAACGGAGAACGGTAACGATAGGAGTATCTACAACACTAACTTCATGTTTTCCTGCTGAACCCTGACTGACTTTTTAGCGCTACCTTTCTGTCACATTTTATTGCGATTGTCTTTGTTCGACTAGGACGAAGTTAAATTCACAGATAGTTCTCTGTCATGATGAGCTGTTTCCGGTCACTTGAAGTATGACGACAAGTATAGTCTTACTCCGATGTCCACCGGAGAATCCTCGCCACCGATTGCATGAAGAACCACGGGGATGTCGCTCAGGTAGCTTATCACCATGGGCAGAACGGCTGGGGCAACTTCAACTTTCACTGCATCATCGCTCAGCAAAACTGAATCCACAGTCTCAGTTGCTCCTGATTCATCTCTGTCTTCGGGTAACATTAGCTCGGATGGGTTCACCACCACCGCGACTTCCTCAATTGCTCTACTGCATCTGAACTGGCCTCCCCTCTTTTGGGGCTTATTTCTGCATGCATCAAGCACCAAGGTTCCAGTGGCTTCCAACCATTCAGTAGATAATCCCTCGACTTCATCATAGTATATCCTCCGTTCCATCTACATCAGAAAATCATGATCAGGTGACCAAAACACACAGAATGGAGTGCTTCGATTACAGGAGATTAGGGGCAAAGTTATACCGAGAGTTTGGGCACATAAACTGACATGAACCTTGGTCCAAGCCCCAGAACTCTAGCATTACAGACATGGGTCTGCAAAAGTAAAACCACAAATCAGTTAAAATAAAGATTGCCAGCAAACTTAGTTGCGGGAAGTAAAAAATGATGATGCACCATTATTACCTCATTCCTCTTTAGTAGAGCCCACATGTAGAGCTTCTGTCCAGCTTCTTCTGCACGGCGACTGGCCCACTTCCTTTCATTACAGTGTTCAGCAGCCTCCCCAAGATCTTCAGAGTCAGGGACCTTAAACTTCTTAGCTGCAGCAGACAGTGCTTCTCTCCCTTCTTTGGATTCAGCAGCATCCTTGCTAAATTGGAGGCCTGTAAAGCATCTACTCACAACTTCACAAGATGTAGCTTTGACTCCATTCCGCCCAGTGGATATTTTCCTTTGCTTCAGATACATCTGTTCAGCCTCAATTACTGCATTCAGTGTCCTGTGAACGATTATATCAGGATACCTTCGAAGTGGTGAAGTGAAGTGTGTGTATAAAGGGATAGATAGCGCATAGTGAGCCCAATCATCCTTCTTGCTTATCAGATCCCCTGTGCAAAAGTATTCCGCAGACTGCATTTGCTTTGAAGCATAAAACATGAGAATATCAAACATGACAGGATCATCTTGCAACTCTTCCTTTATTCTGCAAATTGAAAGATGAAGTTGACCGGATGATGAAGAATCCAATTCAAACCCATTTTTAGCACAAAATGCCTCAAACTCTTTTAGCTTCCGTGGATTAGGTTCAGGATGCCTACGAAGTAAAGCACAATCAGGGAATGCATTGGATATAACTTCTGCAGCTGACATATTTGCCAACAGCATTAACTCCTCAACAATGAAACATGCATCATTCCTTTTATAGCGATAGCTATCGCATGGAGCCCCATCTTCATCAAATAGGATCGTGGGCTTTGAAGTGTCAAGAGAAAGAGCTCCACCCTTGAATCTAATATCCTTCAGATTTTTCGAGATCTCATAGAGGCATCGAAGAGACTTTATAACATCCTCATGTTTAAACATGCCATGCACTTGAAGAGATGCAGCTGCAGATCTAAACTGACTTGAATCACTAGAAATCAGATCTTGCACGAGATCATATGACAGCTTGCAGCATGAAAAGATAATGGTACGACCAATCCAGCGATTAACTATGCTGCCATGAGGATCAATGTCCCAAATAACTGAAAAGGCAAGCCTGTCTACCCCAGGATTAAGCGAAACTAGTTCTTCTGAAAGTCTTGAAGGCAACATTGATACTTTACGTCGCAAGGTGTAAACACTAGTAGACCGAATCTGAGCCTCAGCATCTAATGCAGTCTCTGGATGAACAAAGTAAGAAACATCCGCAATATGGACCCCAATACGGACAATTCCTCCAGAAAGTGTCTCAATAGATATTGCATCATCAAGATCCGAAGCAGTAGGAGGGTCTATTGTTAAGGTCAAAACATTTCTCAGATCCTTTCTTGCTGCAAGTTCTTCTTGCGGAATCTTCCAGCAAGTGTCAGGGAGACATGCCATGGACTCAGGGGAAAATTCAACATCAGATATTGCATTCTCAAACAGTATAGCATCCATATGTGTTTCAACCTGTCCACCCTTTCCCAAGAAGTGTACGACACAAGCCCAGGGATAGGGACTTTCCTCATTCCATTCATCAATCTGTGCAGCAACTAATTCCTTCCAAATAGTTGTATCACCTTCTTTCAGCCTCTGTTTGATACCATCTGACAAAGTGCTAATACTAACAATCATCTGTGGGAACTTGGGATCAGTAGGCAAGATTTGAACCAAGCCTGTGAAAATCGAGGATGATATATGGTTCATCCTCTTGGAACCCTGCACATTCATCTGATTTCTCTGCTCTCCATCGGGGAAATCTGAGAAAGGAGCAAGGAAACCTACAACAGTACTACGGCGAGGAGACTTCTTTATGACAGATACTACTTTCCCGGTTGGGCGTCTGCTTGGGTGATTGTATATCACAGAACAGACCCTCTGTAATGCTCTTGCAAACTCGGTTTTAGCTTCATCCAGGTCCTCATAATTCGCTGGGACAGTAGCATGCCCATTTTCACAAATAACAGCTTGACTAAAACCACTGTTCTTGTGATGGTTATGCATCCTGTCCGGAACAGGTTGGCCATTACTGCACTTTTCAAACCTGCAGCTGGCATCTGCCTGTCCTTTCTTCAAACTATGGTTCCCATTTGTTTCACTAACTTCACGAGCAACAGAAACTCCTCCAGTGGCAGGGTTGCATACAATGTTCTGCCCTTTCATTCTAGTCCAGTAAACAACAGGATCCAATGTGATGGCAACAACATCACCTTCAATCTGCAAAGTGGGTCAAGAAAGAGCATGTCATTGCAAGTAAGAGAACCATGTACTCTGGGCATATATAGTAAGAAACGCAAGATCAGAACTGAACATTCATAATTACATATCTAGTCATATAACACATCAAGGAAAGAAAATGCTTTCTTAGAAACATATGAGCTAAATTAATTTGCTGCATGCATTGTTTGTGCTACTAAGTAAGACGTCCTGAGAGATTGTTTTCTCAGGATTATAGAGACAGAAACAGACAAGGTGATTGCATAAAGAATGCAGGTTAATATTGCCCACGGGAAAGACGAACAAGGGCACAACATCTTCAGCAGAACATTCAGAAAAATGACCACAGCATAAACATAATGCATCATGCAGCTTTGCTTAAATCATTTTCAAATGCAAGAGCTTCAAGCATGCTATTTGGCCTAAGGGCACACCACTTCATCCATTTGTTTAGAGTCGACTAAAAATCACACCAACAGCAGGTAATTCTCCCAATGTGCTTGACCAATTTGTGGGAAAGCAAGCTAGACATAGGTTCTACATATATAATTTGCAAAGTCACAAGCAATCGAAAGTTGAACAAAAATTGAAATGTCCAATCCTGTGGCATCACAAAACAACTTAACAGCAGAAGATGCAAAATGACAAACATTGTACACGATTTTTGCTCTTAGACTCGCCTCCTGCCATATATGACAAGCATTGTGTTACCTGAGTTCCTAGCACATCATAATTCCCAAAATGGCTAATCAGTTAATGTACAATTCAAGGAGAATGACAGGCTGGAAGTATCATTAAGCCTTTGCACTATCCACTAATAGCACAGTATGGGATTGCTATAAATTACAGTACACAGTTAGCACCTCACTTGTTAATAGGTACACTCATGTTGCTGTGTGTGCAAGCAGGCGTGAACTTACCGCTCGGTTTTGCGCCGGCCCAGTAATGAGAACATCCACAGGTATGCCCTCGATCGTGCAGTACGCCTGCAACATGACAGATGCCAAACATTACCCACCAGTAGCACAGAGACAGTAGAGTAAGAGGCAAATTAGGAAGGACTCCATCCATGCTTACCTCGTTTCGGTTGTGAGCATTCACACGGAACTTCCCCGCGAAGACATTCCCTCTCTGCACAGAGGAGGCAACAACAAATCAACACATCAGTTCTCTCAAAAGCAAATCAATGCATTAGTTCACGCAAAGTTAGAGCTACGGCAAGGCTGCAAGCGTAGCGATCCGCTACCTTGAGGGCGTCCTCCACGACCTGCTCGGGCCAGTAGGGCGGGAAGAAGAGCCTCCTGGGAGCCCCCGCGCCCGTCCCCACCACCGGACCGCGCGCCTCCACGCGGGGCGGCGTGGGCAGCAGGGGGCAGGACCGGCTCGTCCCGGCCGCCTCGGCCAGCGCCACGGCGTCGAGCCGGGAGTCGGCGCGCATGGGCGGCATCGATCTGCACGGGCTGGGCCCCGCCGCGTCGACCTGCGGCGGCAGGGGGGTGGCCTGCTTGGGGCGGCGCGCGGGCCGGCGTCGGCGCCTTCGCTCGGCGTCGTCCTCCGTGTGGGGCGGCGGCGACGGCGACGCGCGGACGGGGATGGCGGCGGCGGCGTGCTCTCCGGTGGCCCTCATGCGCAGCGGCCCCTCGCGTTCCTCGAAGAATCGCAGCGCGGGAGAGAGATAGAGAGGGGGGGTGGGGGGGGGCGAAGGTTCTAGAAGGCGGGGGAAGGCCGGGGGAACCCTAGATCTGGTGCGGAGGAGGCGTCGCGGCCCTCTGCGGCGGTACCAGCGGGAGGGGAAAAACCGAGGTGCCGGAGGGCGGTGGGGAGCTGAGGAGAGGGCGGAAGGGGAGGGATAGAGAGAGAGGGGGGAGGCGGGCCGAGGCGGTGGCTTCGAGAAGGGGACAGGATATAGTAATAGAGGGGTGGGGTGGGGGCGAGGGAGGGAGGGAAGGAAGGAAGGGAGGGGGAGGGACGGACGGCGCGGCGGCTTTGGGATATTGTGTTGGCTTGCGCGGAGTACGTGGTTGCGTCGCGGGGCGAGGACGGCAGGCTGGCAGGGTTTGGTCGGTCGGCGATGGGGTGCGCCGACTCCCGCTTTTCCCGACGCCTCGTCGCTTTCTCCCTTTCTTTCCTCCCTCCGGGTGGTGCTGCCTACGCAATATACCGCCTGCTGCTACCTGCTAGTCCGATGCTACCGCTCCATCACTTTGGGCCTCTTTGGCGCATGGGTATGGGTGCGCTAGGGAAAAGGGTGCTGCACCTGCGCGATCCGCCCCATGCTTCTACCGTTCTACTACTACCCGTGCAACGCTGCTGCGGTGCCGGTGTGGGTATAGTGTTGTGAGAGGCTACCTCGGGGTCGGGGATCCTATACTGTGTGCAGGTCGGGGGATAGCAACCAAACACGCACATCCGCCCATAGTAATGGGTCGTCCATTAGTCTGTTTCTTTGTTTATTTTTCTTTCCGTCTTCTTTTTTCCTTTTTAAATTCGTGATATTTACTTAAAATCACAAAGAATTTTCAGATTCATGATATTTTTAAAAGTGCGGATTATTTTAATTTTTGCAAAATTTTATGAAAATCGAGATTTCCAAATTAAATTAATACTTATCAAACTCCCAGAAATTTTGTTAGTTCGTGAACATTTTCTGAATTTGTAAACATTTTTTTAATTGTGAACATTTTTCAAACCCATGAAAAAAATCATGAACACTTTCTAAATCTTTATATTGTCAAAAAGATTATGAACAATTTTTAGAATTATGAACATTTTTTAAATCACGAACATGTTTCGAAATCCGAGAGCATTCTTCAAATTCATTAGTTTTTCCCAAATTTGGAAACAATTTGAATTTCATCAACATTTTTTAATCGGGGACATTTTTAAAATTTTGGGAACAACAATTGAAATTCGCAACATTTTTGAATTTGCGAACAAAAATTGAATCAGTGAACCTTTTATTTTGAATATAATTCTACTTACTTTTTTTCAAAAAATGTAATCTTTTCAAAAAATCTATTATTGTTTATTTTCAGTTTCGAATATTCTCCTCGATAGATTCTATCTTAAAATACATTGCTACCACAATAAAATTTCTCAGTTCTTTCTATTGAGATGAAAAAGAAGAAAAGGTGGATTTATATTCATAGGCTGTAAAATTCAAATAAATGAGAACGTTTAACTAGAATTTTGGAAATTTGGAACTTTTTTAAATACATAAACTATTTTTGAATTTATGGACATTTTTTCAAATCCATAAAAAATCAAATTGGGAACGTTTACAAAAAAATGAACATTTCTCCAATTTGTGAACATTTTTCAGAAATCCCAAACATTTTTTTAAAAAGCAAAAGAAATAAACTGCGCGCCCCATCCAGAAATGGTCCGGGCCAAAGCGTGTGGGCTTGTCGTGCACGCTTCACCATACGCATGAAATACGGGGTCATTGAATATGTCTTGCTTCTTCTCTTGCGGATGTACAACTCCATCCTAGACGTGTAGCCAAATCTGGCCACATGGGTCGGGGCGACTGTGAAAGGGCACGAAATGGCATTACCTGTGTTGGCCCTTTTATAAAAGGGTCATCCCATGTGGCCCGATGGCCCGACCATAGGGATCGCCTTGGCATGCCAGTTATAAAAGGTCGGCATGACACCGCGGCGACTGCATCTCGCCTTCTGCGGTCTCGCTTAAGCGGCTACAATAGTCGGGCCAGCCCATTTCGCGCACAGTTAAGGAAAAGAGAAGAAAGAGGGAAGCCTGGAGCTCCAGAAAGAGAGCGATCGCTGCTAGCCATCGTGGCCGCCAACGGTTTGTGTTAAGTAGTGTGGGCGCGACCTACTTGAAGCAAGTCCAGTCGATTTTCTCTAGATTTTTTCCTCTTGTTCATATTCTTTTGTTTCTTTTCTATTTTACTTTTTTCTCTGTTTTTTATTCTTTTTTTGGTTGTTTTTTTAGTTTTATTTTCTTTGTTTATTTGGTTTTCACTTTTTCTGGTTTTCTTTTTCTTTTGTTTTTCATTTCTACAGTTTTTGTATATGTCAACAGCAATTTTCTAATATGCATTTAACATTTTTCCAATACAAATTTAAGTTTTTTAATACATGGTCGACTTTTTTATACACATTTTAAACATTTTCCAAATGCTTGATTAACACTTTTCTAAATGCAATCCTAACATTTTTTAACACGTGGTCAACATTTTTTCTATACACATCTAACATTCTCCAAATGCTTGTTAACATTTCCCAAATATTTGTTCAACATTTTTTTTCAAATACTTGACTAATATTTTCTAAATAAATTATCAAAAAATCATCACTTTTTAATACATTATCAATAAACTTCTATACATATTTAACACTTGTCAAATGCTTGATCAACATTTTACAAATACTTTTTAACAGTTGTTTTCAAATGGTTGATTAGCATTTTTATATACATGACAAGATTTTTTTAATACATGGTCAACATTTTTTCTATACACATTTAACATTTTTCAAGTGCTTAATCGTCAATTTTCAAATACTTATTCATCATTTTGTCACATTGTTGATTAATATTTTATATACATGATAAAAAAACATCATTTTTAAATACATGGACAAAATTTTTCTATACAAATTTAACATTTTTCACATGATTGATCAACATTTTTCAAATAATTTTTCAAAAATTTCAAATGCTTGATTAACATTTTCTAAGTACATGATCAAATGTTTTATATACATATTTTATACATTTTTCATATATGTGATAAAAATTTCCTATATACATTTAACATTTTTCAAATGCTTGTTCAACTTTCTCCAAAAAAATTATAGTGTTTTTTGTGAGATATATATATATATATATATAATATTTTAAATTATAAATAAAATAAAAAAGCAAAAAAAACAAAAAACCTAAAAGAACAGAAAAAGGAGGCTGTGACCTCCCGCGCTCCTGGACAGGCCCATCTCGGTCTCCCCTTCAGCGAGGGTTGCTACCCTCTCGCTGAAGGCGAGATATAGGGGCGTTCGCACGACACAACATGGCTTGTTTTATTTTCGGCTTGGTAGGCCGTTTCGGCCTTATGAGTCATTCGGCCTTGTGGGCCTTTTGGTTTTCTTAATTAGGAAAAATATATAAAAAGAGTAATAAAAACATACAAGAAAAATACAGAGAAATGTAGAAAAATAACTAGTTACAAGTTTGACTCAAAAAGAGGCAAGATGTTATATGGATAAATATTGGAATTTATTAGTGGCTACCTCGTTAAAACCTTCCAGGTAAATATCCCCTTGGAGAAAAACCTTGGTAAGGAAAAAGAGTACTGCAAAGTTTGCTCAAAATTATAGATTACAACTATTTTCTGGTTGTTCATCGTCTAAATAAGGATTTTCAAACATGAATGATAGATCCATGTTATCCGTGACTAGTTCCCAATCTTCCATGATCATTAGTATCTTCGCCCTATCACTTGTGAAACTGTTTCTTTTCTAGTTGAGTATTCTTCCAACTAGATTAAAAGTAAACTCCGATGATACCTTGAGTCGGGTACTGTTAACACATCTTGTGTTAATTATGGAAATCATCAGATATGTAAGTTTGTGGTCAAGCCACCATTGCCATATGCTGAAGTCATCGCCATTCTGGTCCGCTAGTCGATTTTATCACTTTAGAGGTACATTGCTAACACCCGGCCTCTTCAACGGTCATTACGTCCGTTGCTTTTGTTGGTGTTGAAAAGCCCAAGGAAGAGGAGGAGGAACCAAATATCTTTCCACATGCTCCTTTCTTCTTTCTAGCTGTTGGTGTTAGTGGAGGCCTTTGCAGCTAAACTATGACATACTTCTAATCGTACATTACTAAACCCTGCAAGTTTAGCAATATGATCAAGATAAATACAAATGCATACGACATTGAAATTTCTTTCCAATATTTCCAACATTTTCTTTTCATGGCAACAACAACATCACATAACAGCAAATCACTTTCTATGCTTTTAGGTGTGTAGCAATTTCTAAAATATGATGCACCATTAAAGAGGACGTGGGATTATAAACCCCATGCAAAAGCAAAAGTTGAATCATAAAGAAGCTCTAAAAAAGCTTAGCAGTACTTCAGTAATCACTACTGGAATCAGGATCTTTGTCGTCAGCCTTCTGTATGCATATGGCAAAGACCTTCTTTGCCATCAGCTAGCGGACGCCCTTCTGTATGCATATGGCAAAGACCTTCTTTGCCATCAGCTAGCGGATGGCAAAGAACAGGCGGACGGCAAAGAGCACGTTTGCCGTCAGCTAGCGGACGACATACAAGCTTTGCCGTCAGCCAGTGGACGGCAAAGAGGCAGGGTGATCCACTAGTGAGAACCACATAACGACCCCTTTCTTTGCCGTCAGCTAGCAGACGGCAAAGAAAGTGCTTAAACTGACGTCCGTTAGGTAGGCTCTTTGTTGTCTGCTAGCAGACGGCAAAGAACCGTGCCCTAACTAAAAATCAAACACGCCCGCTGAGGGAGTCCTGGACTAAGGGGTCCTCGGGCGTCCGACCTATTAGCCATGGGCCGGACTGATGGGCTATGAAGATACGAAGACCGAAGACTCCACCCGTGTCTGGATGGGACTCTCCTTGGCGTGGAAGGCAAGCTTGGCGACCAAATATGAAGATTCCTCTCTCTGTAACCGACCTTATGTAACCCTAGATCCCTTCGGTGTCTATATAAACCGAAGGGCTTAGTCCGGATCGGGACATTCATTACCATAGTCATACAGGCTAGACTTTTAGGGTTTGGCCATTACGATCTCGTGGTAGATCAACTCTTGTAATACTCATATTCATCAAGATCAATCAAGCAGGAAGTAGGGTATTACCTCCATAGAGAGGGCCCGAACCTGGGTAAACATCGTGTCCCCTGTCTCCTGTTACCATCGACACCTGGGTAAACACCGACATTGGTGCTTTCATCGAGAGTTCCACTGTGCCGTCGTCAAAAGGTTTGATGGCTCCTTCAATCATATACAACGATGCTGTCCAAGGGGAAGTTTTCCTCTCCGGACAGATCTTCGTATTCGGCGGCTTCGCACTGTGGGCCAAGTCGCTTGGCCATCTGGAGCAGATTGATAGCTATGCCCCTGGCCATCAGGTCAGATTTGGGAGCTTGAACTACGTCGCGGACATCCGTGGAGATTTGATCTTCGCCGGATTCGAGACCGCGGCAACCGCTCCTGGTCACTTCGATGAACATGACCTAAATCTGTCATCGGGCCGCATCCAGGCGATGGCTCCCGTAACTGCTCTGGCCTTAGATCCGGAGCATATTGCGCCATCCAAGGACGGGAGGCTCAACCCCACCACGGAGGCCACAGATTCCACGGCGTTGGAGCCGCACATAACCTTAACCTCACACGACGTCTTTGTCACCGGAACTCCGGACTCGTCTCTGGTTATAAGTTCCGAGCCATGTGCTTCCGCGGACGCCGAGCTTGATCAGTTATCGATCTTCGAATTTAGCGCCGCAGACATCTTCCAGCATTCGCCCTTCGATGATGTGCTAAACTCATTAAAGAACCTGTCCTTGGCGGGGGACTCACAGCCGAACTATGTCCGGATCGAACTAGGGGCTGATGATAGAGAATTTTGCTTCCCACCCGCCACCCACTCCATATCCACTGTCGAGGACTTAACCGACGTGCTTGAGTATGGCTCCGAAGACATCAACAGTATGGATGACGATGCCGATGAGGAGTGTTGGGGAACGTAGTAATTTCAAAAAATTTCCTACGCACACGCAAGGATCATGGTGATGCATAGCAACGAGAGGGGAGAGTGATGTCTACGTACCCTCGTAGACCGAAGCGGAAGCGATCACAACGTAGAGGAAGTAGTCGTACGTTCTCCTCACGATCCAACCGATCCCAAATAGCCGTTACTCCGGCGCCTCCGAGTTCTTGGCACACGTACAGCTCGATGACGCTCCTCGGGCTCCGATCCAGCAAAGCTCCGGGGAGAGAGAGTTCCGTCAACACGATGGCGTGGTGACGATATTGATGTTCTACCGACGCAGGGCTTCGCCTAAGCACCGCTACGATATGATCGAGGTGGAATATGGTGGAGGGGGGCACCGCACACGGCTAAGGAACGATCTCAAGGATCAACTTGTGTGTTCTAGGGTGCCCCCCTGCCCCCGTATATAAAGGAGCAAGGGGGAGGGCCGGCCGGCCCTAGGAGGCGCGCCAAGGGAGGGAGTCCTCCTCCTAGTGGGAGTAGGACTCCCCTTTCCTAGTCCAACTAGGAAGGAGGAAGGGGAAGGAAAGAGAGGAGAGGAAGAGGGAAGGGGGCGCGCCCCCTCCTGTCCAATCTCGGACTCCCCATGGGGCGCCACCTCCTGGTGCGGCCCTCTCTCTCCCCTCTTGGCCCAATAAGGCCCATTACTTCCCCGGTTCCGGTAACCCTCCCAAGACTCCGATTTTCTCCGGAAACTTCCGGAACCTTTCCGGTGTCCGAATATAGCCGTCAATATATCAATCTTTATGTCTCGATCATTTCGAGACTCCTCGTCATGTCCGTGATCACATCCGGGACTCCGAACTCCTTCGGTACATCAAAATATACAAACTCATAATATAACCGTCATCGAAACCTTAAGCGTGCGGACCCTACGGTTCGAGAATAATGTATACATGACCGAGACACGTCTCCGGTCAATAACCAATAGCGGGACCTGGATGCCCATATTGGCTCCTACATATTCTACGAAGATCTTTATCGGTCGACAAGCATAACAACATACGTTGTTCCCTTTGTCATCGGTATGTTACTTGCCGAGATTCGATCGTCGGTATCCAATACCTAGTTCAATCTCGTTCTTGGCAAGTCTCTTTACTCGTTCCGTAATACATCATCTCACAGCTAACTCATTAGTTGTAATGCTTGCAAGGCTTGGTGATGTGCATTACCGAGAGGGCCAGAGATACCTCTCCGACAATCGGAGTGACAAATCCTAATCTCGAAATCGCCAACCCAACATCTGCCTTTGGAGACACCTGTAGTACTCCTTTATAATCACCCGATTACGTTGTGACGTTTGGTAGTACCCAAAGTGTTCCTCCGTAAGCAGAGTTGCATATTCTCATAGTTACAGGAACATGCATAAGTCATGGATAAAAGCAATAGCAACATACTAAACGATCGGGTGTTAAGCTAATGGAATGGGTCATGTCAATCAGATCATTCAACCAATGATGTGACGTTGTTAATCAAATGACAACTCCTTTGTCTATGGTTAGGAAACTTAACCATCTTTGATTAACAAGCTAGTCTAGTAGAGGCATACTAGTGACACTCTGTTTGTCTATGTATTCACACATGTATTATGTTTCCAGTTAATACAATTCTAGCATGAATAATAAACATTTATCATGAAATAAGGAAATAAATAATAACTTTATTATTGCCTCTAGGGCATATTTCCTTCATCTCCCACTTGCACTAGAGTCAATAATCTAGATTACATAGTAATGATTCTAACACCCATGGAGTCTTGGTGCTGATCATGTTTTGCTCGTGGAAGAGGCTTAGTCAACGGTCTGCTATATTCAGATCCGTATGTATCTTGCAAATCTCTATGTCTCCCACGGACTAAGTCCCGGATGGAATTGAAGCGTCTCTTGATGTGTTTGGTTCTCTTGTGAAATCTGGATTCCTTTGCTAAAGCAATTGCTCCGATTGTCACAAAAGATTTTCATTGGACCCGATGCACTAGGTATGACACCTAGATCGGATATGAACTCCTTCATCCAGACTCCTTCATTAGCTGCTTCCGAAGCTGCTATGTATTCTGCTTCACATGTAGATCCCGCTTCTGACGCTTTGTTTAGAACTGCACCAACCGACAGCTCCTCCGTTTAGTGTAAATACGTATCCGGTTTGCGATTTAGAATCGTCCGGATCGTTGTCAAAGCTTGCATCAACGTAACTGCCGTTTATGAGCTCTTTGTCACCTCCATATACGAGAAACATATCCTTAGTCCTTTTCGTGTATTTCAGGATGTTCTTGACCGTTGTCCGATGATCCACTCTGGATTACTTTGGTACCTCCTGCTAAGCTTATAGCAAGGCACACATCGTGTCCGGTACACAGCATTGCATACATGATAGAGCCTATGGCCGAGGCATAGGGAACATCTTTCATTTTCTCTCTATCTTCTGCGGTGGTCGGGCATTGAGTCTTACTCAACTTCACACCTTGTAACACAGGCAAGAACCCTTTCTTTGCTTGATCCATTTTGAACTTCTTCAAAATTTTGTCAAGGTATGTGCTTTGTGAAAGTCCAATTAAGCGTCTTGATCTATCTCTATAGATTTTGATGCCCAATATGTAAGCAGCTTCACCGAGGTCCTTCATCGAAAAACTCTTATTCAAGTATCCCTTTATGCTATCCAGAAATTCTATATCATTTCCGATTAGTAATATGTCATCTACATATAATATCGTAAATGCTACAGAGCTCCCACTCACTTTCTTGTAAATCTGAGGCTTCTCCAAAAGTCTCATATAAACCCAAATGCTTTGATCACACTATCAAAGCGTTTATTCCAACTCCGAGATGCTTGCACCAGTCCATAAATGGATCGGCCGGAGCTTGCACACTTTGTTAGCTCCCTTTGGATCGATAAAACCTTCTGGTTGCATCATATACAACTCTTCTTCCGTAAAACCATTCAGGAATGCAGATCTTTACATCCATTTGCCAAATTTCATAATCATAAAATGCAGCAATTGCTAACATGATTCGGACAGACTTAAGCATCGCTACGGGTGAGAAGGTCTCATCGTAGTCAATTCCTTGAACTTGTCGAAAACCCTTTGCGACAAGTCGAGCCTTGTAAACGATAATATTACCGTCGGCGTCGGTCTTCTTCTTGAAGATCCACTTGTTTTCTATTGCTTGCCGACCCTCGGGCAAGTCAACCAAAGTCCACACTTTGTTTTCATACATGGATCCCATCTCAGATTTCATGGCCTCAAGCCATTTTATGAATCTGGGCTCACCATCGCTTCTTCATAGTTCGTAGGTTCATCATGATCTAGTAGCATGACTTCCGAGCAGGATTACCGTACCACTCTGGTGCGGATTTTACTCTGGTTGATCTACGAGGTTACGTAGTAACTTGATCTGAAGTTTCATGATCAACATCATCAACTTCCTCACTATTTGGTGTAGATGTCGCAGAAACGGTTTACGTGATAAACTACTTTCAAATAAGGGAGAAGGTACGATTACCTCATCAAGTTCTACTTTTCTCCCACTCACTTCTTTCGAGAGAAACTCCTTCTCTAGAAAGGATCCATTCTTAGCAACAAATGTCTTGCCTTCGGATCTGTGATAGAAGGTGTACCCAACTGTCTCCTTTGGGTATCCTATGAAGACACATTTCTCCGATTTAGGTTCGAGCTTATCAGGTTGAAGCTTTTTCACATAAGCATCGCATCCCCAAATTTTAAGAAAGCGACAACTTTGGTTTCTTGCTAAACCATAGTTCATAAGGTGTCGTCTCAACGGATTTTGATGGTGTTCTATTCAGCGTGAATGCGGCCGTCTCAAGAGCATAACCCCAAAAGCGATAGCGGTAAATCTGTAAGAGACATCATAGATCGCACCATATCTAGTAAAGTGCGATTACGACGTTCGGACACACCATTCTTGCGCTGTGGTGTTCCGAGTGGCGTGAGTTGCGAAACTATTCCGCATTGTTTCAAATGTAGACCAAACTTGTAACTCAAATATTCGCCTCCACGATCGGATCGTAGAAACTTTATTTTCTTATTACGATGATTTTCAACTTCACTCTGAAATTCTTTGAACTTTTCAAATGTTTCAGACTTATGTTTCATTAAGTAGATATACCCATATCTGCTTAAATCATCTGTGAAGGTGAGAAAATAACGATATCCGCCATTTAGCCTCAACATTCATTGGACCACATACATCCGTATGTATGATTTCCAACAAATCTGTTGCTCTCTCCATAGTACCGGAGAAGCGGGGTTTTAGTCATCTTGCCCATGAGGCACGGTTCGCAAGTGCCAAGTGATTCATAATCAAGTGACTCCAAAAGTCCATCAAGATGGAGTTTCTTCATGCGCTTTATACCGATATGACCTAAACGGCGATTGCCACAAATAAGTCGCACTATCATTATCAACTCTGCATCTTTTGGTTTCAACATTATGAATATGTGTATCACTACTATCGAGATTCATTAAAAATAGACCACTCTTCAAGGGTGCATGACCATAAAAGATATTATTCATATAAATAGAACAACCATTATTCTCTGATTTAAATGAATAACCGTCTCGCATCAAACAAGATCCAGATATAATGTTCATGCTCAACGCGGCACCAAATAACAATTATTTAGGTCTAAAACTAATCCCGAAGGTAGATGTAGAGGTAAGCGTGCCGACCGCGATCACATCGACTTTGGAACCATTTCCCACGCCGCATCGTCACCTCGTCCTTTGCCGGTGTTAAGCTTAATCCGTAGTCCCCTGCTTCGAGTTGCAAATATTATCAACAGAACCAGTATCAAATACCCAGTTTCTACTTCGAGCTCTAGTAAGGTACACATCAATAACATGTATATCTCATATACCTTTGTTCACCTTGCCATCCTTCTTATCCGCCAAATACTTGGGGCAGTTCCGCTTCCGATGACCGATGCCTTGCGGTAGAAGCACTCGATTTCAGGTTTAGGTCCGGACTTGGGTTTCTTCTCTGAGCAGCAACTTGTTTGCTGTTCTTCTTGAAGTTCCCTTCTTCTTCCCTTTGCCTTTCTTCTTGAAACTAGTGGTCTTATTGACCATCAACACTTGATGCTCCTTCTTGATTTCTACCTCCGCAGCCTTTAGCATTGCGAAGAGCTCGAGCATAGTCTTTACTAACCCTTGCATATTATAGTTCATCACGAAGCCTTTGTAGCTTGGTGGCAGTGATTGAAGAATTTTGTCAATGACACAATCATCCTGAAGATCAACTCCCAGTTGAGACAAGTGATAGTAAAACCCAGACAATCTGAGTATGTGCTCACTGACAGACACAAACTCTTCCATCTTGCGACTATAGAACTTATTGGAGACTTCATATCTCTCAATCCGGGCATTACATTTGAAATATCAACTTCAACTCCTGGAACATCTCATATGCTCCATGATGTTCAAAAGCGTCGTTGAAGACCCGGTTCTAAGCCGTAAAGCATGGCACACTTGAACTATAGAGTAGTCATCGACTTTGCTCGCCAGACGTTCTTAACGTCGTCGGTTGCATCGGCCAGCGGGCACGGCACCTAGCGGTGCATCCAGGGCGTAACTCTTACGTGCAGCAATGAGGATAATCCTCGAGTTACGGACCCGATCCGTGTAATTGCTACCATCATCTTTCAACTTTGCTTTCTCAAGGAACGCATTAAAATTCAACGGAACAACAAAGACGAGCCATCTATCTAGAAAGCAGGACATAGACAAGCAAGATACTATCAGGTACTAAGTTCATGATAAATTTAAGTTCAATTAATCATATTACTTAAGAACTCCCACTTAGACAGACATCTCTCTAGTCATCTAAGTGATCACGTGATCCAAATCAACTAAACCGATCATCACGTGAGATGGAGTAGTTTTCAATGGTGAACATCTTATGTTGATCATATCTACTATATGATTCACGCTCGACCTTTCGGTCTCCGTGTTCCGAGGCCATATCTGCATATGCTAGGCTCGTCAAGAATAACCTGAGTATTCTGCGTGTGCAAAACTGGCTTGCACCCGTTGTAGATGGACGTAGAGCTTATCACACCCGATCATCACGGGGTGTCTCGACGCATTTAACTTTGGCAACGGTGCATACTCAGGGAGAACACTACTTGATAATTTTAGTGAGAGATCATCTTAAAATGCTACCGTCAATCAAAGCGGAATAAGATGCATAAAGGATAAACATCACATGCAATCAATATAAGTGATATGATATGGCCATCATCATCTTGTGCTTGTGATCTCCATCTCCGAAGCACCGTCGTGATCACCATCGTCACCGGCGTGACACCTTGATCTCCATCGCAGCATCGTTGTCGTTCGCCATCTATTGCTTCTATGACTATCGCTACCGCTTAGTGATAAAGTAAAGCAATTACAGGCGCTTGCATTTCATACAATAAGCGACAACCATATGGCTCCAACCGATTGCCGATAACCGGTTACAAAACATGATCATCTCATACAATAAAATATAGCATCACGTCTTGACCATATCACATCACAACATGCCCTGCAAAAACAAGTTAGACGTCCTCTACTTTGTTGTTGCAAATTTTACGTGGCTGCTACGGGCTTAAGCAAGAACCAATCTCACCTACGCATCAAGACCACAACGATACTTCGTCAAATAGACTCCATTTTAACCTTCTCAAGGACCGGTGTAGCCACACTCGGTTCAACTAAAGTGAGAGAGACAGACACCCGCCAGCCACCTTTAAGCACGAGTGCTCGTAGCAGTGAAACCAGTCTCGGCGTAAGCGTCTGGCGTAATGTCGGTCCGGGCCGCTTCATCTCACAATACCGCTGAACCAAAGTATGACATGTCGGTAGGCAAGATGACTTGTATCGCCCACAACTCACTTGTGTTCTACTCGTGCAAAACATCAAACCATAAAAACCTAGGCTCGGATGCCACTGTTGGGGAACGTAGTAATTTCAAAATTTTTCCTACGCACACGCAAGGATCATGGTGATGCATAGCAACGAGAGGGGAGAGTGATGTCTACGTACCCTCGTAGACCGAAG
Organism: Aegilops bicornis; assembly: GCA_021605145.1. Classification (NCBI taxonomy): domain Eukaryota; kingdom Viridiplantae; phylum Streptophyta; class Magnoliopsida; order Poales; family Poaceae; genus Aegilops; species Aegilops bicornis. The sequence goes on along the minus strand of CM038674.1, from coordinate 600,766,673 downwards.
CGGAAGCGATCACAACGTAGAGGAAGTAGTCGTACGTTCTCCTCGCGATCCAACCGATCCCAGCGCCGTTACTCCGGCGCCTCCAGGTTCTTGGCACACGTACAGCTCGATGGCGCTCCTCGGGCTCCGATCCAAAGAAAGCTCCGGGGAGAGAGAGTTCCGTCAACACGGCAGGCGTGGTGACGATCTTGATGTTCTACCGGCGCAGGGCTTCGCTAAGCACCGCTACGATATGATCGAGGTGGAATATGGTGGAGGGGGCACCGACACGGCTGAGGAACGATCTCAAGGATCAACTTGTGTGTTCTAGGGTGCCCCCCTGCCCCGTATATAAAGGAGCAAGGGGAGGGCCGGCCGGCCCTAGGAGGCGCCAAGGGAGGGGGAGTCCTCCTCCTAGTGGGAGTAGGACTCCCTTTCCTAGTCCAACTAGGAAGGAGGAAGGGGAAGGAAAGAGAGGAGAGGAAGAGGGAAGGGGGCGCGCCCCTCCTTGTCCAATTCGGACTCCCCATGGGGGCGCCACCTCCTGGTGCGGCCCTCTCTCCCCTCTTGGCCCAATAAGGCCCATTACTTCCCGGGGGTTCCGGTAACCTCCGGCACTCCGGTTTTCTCCGGAAACTTCCTAACCTTTCCGGTGTCCGAATATAGCCGTCAATATATCAATCTTTATGTCTCGATCATTTCGAGACTCCTCGTCATGTCCGTGATCACATCCGGACTCCGAACTCCTTCGGTACATCAAAATATACAAACTCATAATATAACCGCCATCGAAACCTTAAGCGTCACGGACCCTACGGTTCGAGAATAATGTAGACATGACCGAGACACGTCTCGGTCAATAACCAATAGCGGGACCTGGATGCCCATATTGGCTCCTACATATTCTACGAAGATCTTTATCGGTCAGACCGCATAACAACATACGTTGTTCCCTTTGTCATCGGTATGTTACTTGCCCGAGATTCGATCGTCGGTATCCAATACCTAGTTTAATCTTGTTACTGGCAAGTCTCTTTACTCGTTCCGTAATACATCATCTCACAGCTAACTCATTAGTTGTAATGCTTGCAAGGCTTGGCGATGTGCATTACCGAGAGGGCCCAGAGATACCTCTCCGACAATCGGAGTGACAAATCCTAATCTCGAAATCGCCAACCCAACATCCGCCTTTGGAGACACCTGTAGTACTCCTTTATAATCACCCGATTCGTTGTGACGTTTGGTAGTACCCAAAGTGTTCCTCCGGTAAACGAGAGTTGCATATTCTCATAGTTACAGGAACATGCATAAGTCATGGATAAAAGCAATAGCAACATACTAAACGATCGGGTGTTAAGCTAATGGAATGGGTCATGTCAATCAGATCATTCAACCAATGATGTGACCTTGTTAATCAAATGACAACTCCTTTGTCTATGGTTAGGAAACTTAACCATCTTTGATTAACAAGCTAGTCTAGTAGAGGCAAACTAGTGACACTGCTTGTCTATGTATTCACACATGTACTATGTTTCCGGTTAATACAATTCTAGCATGAATAATAAACATTTATCATGAAATAAGGAAATAAATAATAACTTTATTATTGCCTCTAGGGCATATTTCCTTCAAGGAGCAGGGCCAAAACCCGCCGTTTATCGGACGTTGAGCGGCCACTTCTTCGTATGACGTATACATGGTGGATACACCTAAAGAAACTGACAACGATGACAAAGAGGATCCGGTTGAGGATAAACCTCCGGAGACACAGCCTAGACGCCAGCGTCAACGGCGCCGCTCTAAGTCACGTCGTAACACCGGTTTCCAGAGAAAACAATACTCCGGACGACGCCGAAGACAATGAAGACCCTGTTGGGGCAATCTCCGAACAGGATGAACGGGAAGCCGGGCACGTTAGGCCTGACGAACATGCCATACACGAAGACTCGAAGGACAGTAATTATCTTCCGCTCTCCGAGGAAGAAGAGAGCCTCGGCAACGAGGATTTCATCGTGCCGGAGGAACCTCTCGAGCAGGAGTGCTTTAAACGCCGGCTAATAGCCACTACAAGGAGCCTGAAAAAGAAGCAGCAACAGCTTCAAGCTGACCAAGATCTGCTCAATGATAGATGGACCGAAGTCCTGGCCGCCAAGGAATACGGCCTTAGTGGCCCAGCCAAAAATTACCCGAAGCGCAAATTGCTACCTCGGTTTGATGACGAGGCTACCGGAGCCTGCATACCATCATCGCTAACGCTGGCCGCCGATCGCCGCTGCGGTCGGGATAAAGCGGCAACTCAAGCCGAACAACAGACCACCCACCTTGCTGTAAAGGCAGGGATAAAACAGCCCGGGGTTATACATATGACCTTCGGCAGGACCTAGACAGTAGAGCAGGACATACAAGATCGATCTACGGATCGCAAGGACGTGCCTCGACACGCGACGACGACTACTATTCGGACGCGACAAACCTAGCCACGCTCGGGCCCAAAACCGCAAACGGACTCCATCGGAGGTACATCGTAGTGTGGCCCAATATAGAGGCGCTGCACACCCTCTTTGCTTCATAGATGAAGTAATGGAGCACGAATTCCCAGACAGGTTTAAGCCCATGAATGTCGAATCATACGATGGAACAACTGATCCCGCGGTATGGATCGAGGACTTCCTCCTTCATATCCACATGGCCCGAGGCGACGACCTCCATGCCATCAAATACCTGCCACTAAAACTCAAAGGACCAGCTCCATACTGGTTAAACAGTCTGCCGGAAAACTCCATTGGCAGTTGGGAGGACTTGGAAGACGCCTTCCGCGACAACTTCCAAGGAACATATGTCCGGCCACCAGATGCCGATGACTTAAGTCACATTGTCCAGCAGCCCGGAGAGTCAGCCAGGAAGCTCTGGACTAGGTTCTTAGTTAAAAAGAACCAAATCGTCGACTGTCCGGACGCGGAAGCCCTAGCGGCCTTCAAACACAGCGTCCGGGATGAGTGGCTTGCCCGCCACCTCGGTCAAGAAAAACCAAAATCCATGTCATCCCTTACCGCTCCGATGACCCGCTTTTTCACGGGAGAAGACAGTTGGCTCACTCGTAGAAGCAACAACGCCAGCGATCCGGGCACTTCCGAAGTCCGAGATGGCAATGTTAAGCCACGACGCAGCGAACAGAAATGTCGCAATGATAATGAAAGAACGCGCGACACAGAGGTCAACGCCAGATTCAGCGGTCCCAAACCCGGTCAATGGAAAAAAGCCATTCAAGGCGAACAGAGACGGACCATCCAATTTAGACAGGATATTGGATCGACCCTGCCAGATTCACGGCCACCCCGACAAACCAGCTAATCATACCAACAGAAGTTGTTGGGTCTTCAAGCAGGCCGGCAAGCTCAACGTCGAACACAAGGGGAGGAGGCCGCCTGGTGATAGCGACGACGAAGAGACTCACCAACCAGATACCGGGGGTCAGAAGCAATTTCCCCCCGAAGTAAAAACAGTGAACATGGTATACGCGACACACAACTCTATAAGGGAGCAGGAGAAGCAATCCCACTGGACTGAAGATTATACTGTGGCAACTTCAGTACAAAACAGTCTCATTAAACCGCATACCTTGTTGTCCATTAAGCCACCGGTCTCCATTCAACAGAATCGACCAATTCCGGAGCGGAAATAACAGTTCGGCTTCCGCCGCCTACCTCATATACCTGCGAATTTTGCATCGCGCATACATAACTACGCACTTAAGATACCATGGGCATCGACCGAAGCACAATACAGACAAACCTGTAAGCATTTATGTAACATTTTTTCTCTAAATTACTCTTTCTTTCTTTATTATCTCTTAAAAACAGGCGATGCGAAGGACAAACAGCTAACTGACTATCGGAGTTCGGATCCGTACACTCACCTAGGGGGCTACTTCCATCCAAGAATCCCCTCGCCGAGGACAGGCGGCGCAGACGTGCGACAGGAGGTCCAAAATAACTTTTTGTAGACCGCACTCTTTATTTTGAGCCTGTAATATGCCTTTTTCCTCCGCCTTCGACCCCGGGCATGTCAAATAGCCGGGGTTGTGGTATTTTTATCTACAAAGTAACCATTGGCATATCACTCAGGTCCCAATAAACATAATTCACATTCATCATTCATTTCTTTTTCAAAAATGAATTTGGCTCCTATGGTTGTTTCACACACATACCTCAGCATAACCTGCCAGGGGCTCGGTATGGGAACAAATGAGTTGCCGACAAAGTCCGAACAACCTTATAGCGTACTTCGGTGTCGCGAGTTTGGCCTTATATGCATCAGCTCCGAATCATGTCTTGGGTTAATGGTTGGGTTGCCCGGCTCCTATGCTTGCTACCTTATGTTCCACTCTATCGGCTAGGGTAGTAAAGGGAGAACTACTGCGATTGTGCTTCCGGTTCATCTGGTCAAGCACCTCAGTAGAGAAAGCCGAAAACCGACTGTCATGATGCTGCGAGAGCTGGTCAACCACTCGATGACTTATCGGAATCTTTCGCGATTCCCTCCGTATTATATGAAGGACCTTTTTCTTCAGGTCATCTATGTAACACACCATATTGGAATAAGCCGTACACATACCAGGGACTACATCGTAGTCCCCCCTATAAAACTCCTATGGCTAAGTGAAAGTGTTAATGCCCTATAGTCCGATTGTCTCGTTCACCGCATCGACACGTCCTTCACGGACCAAGACGTTGGGTCAAGAGTGCTCAAATGCTTCTCCGAACACCCCCGTATTTCCTACGAGGGGGCTGAAGCCGACGACTGAAAAACTTTCAGATCATATATAAACGGCCGCACAGGAGGAACAAAAGCCTTTTAGGCAGAACTAAAATATAGACTGATTGTAAAAATTGTCTTTTACAGTTCGGATAGACTTCACTCGAATATTATGTCTTTCCAACATTGACCCTCTATCAAGTAGGCAGCCTCTAAGACGTCCTCAAAATAATGCTCTGGTGCGTGACGGTCCTTGCCCTTGGGTGGACCCTTCGCCGCAACATCGATGGCCTTCATCTTCCCCCAATATGTCTTGACACGGACAAAGGCCATCCGTGCACCTTCAATGCACACCGACCGCTTAACGGCGTCGATACGTGGCACCGCATCAGCAAGCCACTGCACCAAACCGAAGTAGCTATTCGGAATAGGCTCAGTCGGCCACAGCTGGAGTATGACGTTCTTCATGGCAGCACCGGATATCCTGTGAAGCTCGGCCCATTGGGACATCTGTTCATTCAGAAGCAGAGGGCGTTTTGATGCACCAAACTGTGACCAGAAAAGCTTCTCCGTTGCATATCCCTCTCGCGATTGGTAAAACTGCACCACATCGGAAGAACTCTTGGGCAGGTCCAAAAACACGTCTAGAGAGCTCCACACTTGGTTAAGCTGAGCATAATTCGGATCGCCGAACCTAGTCTGTAATAAAAAGGGCTTACCAGCCGCAGTCTCCCCAGCTTGCCGGATCTCTTCACGGGCCGCTCTCGATTTGTACCGCGCTTCTTTCGCCTCTCGCAAGGCCTTGTCAAGATCAGCCGTTTTGGCTTTATTCTCCTTCTCAAGGAATTCACTGCGGCTAGTAGCATTTTTTAGTTCGAGCGCCATCGTGGATATTTTCTCCTCGTCCTGGCTCCGAGCAGCCTGTTCGGCCTTTAACTCGACCGATGCCTTTTCGGCAACCGCATTACTAAATCGGGCCTGCTCCTTGGCCCGGGCTAGCTCCGCCCGAAGAATCTCAACGTCGGCGGCACCATCTGCAGCCATACCAGTATGCAATTTTTAGCGTCACGCTTATATTATAAACACGTATGTGTAAGGACTGCTTCGAATACATACCTTGCGACTCGTCAAGACGCCTATTGATTAACGCAATATCATCCCCTGCCACATCAAGCTTCTGCTGCAGCTCGGCAACTTCTGTAGTCCGGGCAGTCGTCAGGGGCGACCTAGCCTGTGTTCCAGTTAACCAGATTATTCCCTGAGCATATCTTTTTGATCCCCTAATCGCTTCCCTCGGGAAGCCAATCAGAGTCTCAGGGGCTACTACCTATACACAGATGCAGTTTGTGAATAAAATACAATCAATTTTTTTACAGTACAAACCTCGAAGCCTCTTAGCAGGATCGTGCAGGCTTCAGTCAATCCGCCTTTTGCGGATATAACTTTTGCAACCACCGTACCCATCAAGGTACGATGTTCCTCCGAGATGGATGACCGTGTAACATGTTCATCAATATATCCGCGCTTGTGACCTCCGAAGCTGCTGTTGGAGTACGGCCTCCCTTTGAAGGGATCCGTTTATTCGTCCTTAAAGTTGTCTATGGTTGTAGGCAGGACAGTTCGGGGCCTTCGTTGTTGGCCCCCGGACCCTGGGCTACCAAAGCATCGCCTTCAGGATGTGTCTTCATCGCCCCTCGCACTACTTGTTGATCAGGAGAGGCCCTCCGGGACGACACCTCGAGGTCGTCCGCCCTATTGGGCGAGGAGACCGGCGGAGGTGTCTCGCTTTCCATCATCTCCGGGAGAAGATCCCCCGAGGAAGAGGATTGGTGAAGAAGGCTGTGTGCCGAGCTGCAAAAACATTATATTCTAGTTACTTTGGTTGCAGGAAAGGAGTTGGATATGTTCACAAACATTCTTGTTCACTTACGATTCGGCTAGAGGCTTGTCCCCATCATGGGACTGCGTGAGGACGCCATCCTCCAAGCCCGAGCCGCCCGACTGAGGCACCTTGCCTCGCTTGGAAGCCATTTCCCCCCAATCTTCGGAGGCAACCCTTTTCTTACCTTGAGGGGATGATACCTTGATTTCTCCTTCACTTTTGTCTTCGGACGATGGGAATTTTGATTCCCCCGGGCGTAATGTCTGATATACCTTCGGGATGGAGGCCGCTCTTGGTCCTCCCACTCCCCGCCTTGTTCTCCTCCACAGGCATCTGGTACGGTGCTGGGGCCAGCATCCTTGTTAGTAAGGGATCTGCTGAGTCTTCGGGAAGGGGGGCCGAACACCTGATTCGCTCCGCTTTCTTTATCTAGCCCTGGAAGAAGATAGTTTGCTCAGTGACATATACGACATGCTCAACTAGAAAGAGTTCGGGCGTCGAGCGCTTACCGAGGTATCCAGATGATTGCAGTCGAGGCCGATGTCCTCGGTGGTGTCCGGCCACTGTTTTCATTTCCCGAAGAACAACTTCCACATTCCCTTATGCATAGTGCCGAAGAAGTGTTGGAGAGTCCGTGGCCCTTCCGGATTGAACTCCCACATACGGAGAGGCCGACGCTGGCATGGCAGGGCTTAGCGGAGTAGCATTACTTGAATCACGTTGAAGAGATCGATGTCCTTCTCAAGAAGGCTTCAGACGCGGCTCTGTAGAGTCTGCACTTCATCAACGGATCCCCAGTCCAGCCCCTTACTAATCCATGATGCGAGCTGCACCGGAGGGCCAGAACGGAACACAGGTATAGTTGCCCACTTGGAACCGCGGGGTTCTGTGATGTAAAACCACTCCTGCTGCCATTGGTTGGAGGTTTCGATGAAAGAACCTTTTGGCTAGGGAGTACCGGTAAGCTTGCTCACTACAGTGCCGCCACACTCCGCCTGTTCCCCCTCAATCACCTTCGGCTTCACATTAAAAGTCTTGATCCATAAGCCGAAGTGTGGGGGAATCCGAAGGAAGGCCTCACACGTGATGATGAACGCCGAGATATGGAGGAAAGAATCTAGGGCTAGATCATGAAAATCTAGTCCGTAATAAAACATGAGTCCCAGGACGAAGGGGTGAAGAGCAAAACCTAGTCCTCGGAGGAGGTGAGAGATGAAAACAACCCTCTCGCCGGATCTGGGGGTCGGAATAACCTGTCCTGGAGCAGGAAGTCTATGGGGAATCTCAGTGATCAGTGTCCGTCATAGAAGCTTCACAATGTCCTCCTCTGTAACCGAGGAAGCCACCCATCGGCCCTGTAGGCCAGATCCGGACATGATCGGGGAGCTTGAAGCAATGAAGATGTCGGTGGGAACGACACCTATGGGATCACTGGAATCCCTTCTACGGTCGGCGGGCGCGGGGTTGTGAGAAGAGCAGGTCCAGGAGCCAGCACAAAGATCGTTTGCCCAGGTTCGGGCCGCGAGGATGCGTAATACCCTAGTCCTGCTTTGGTGGATGTATTCGGTGTTCTTGAGCTTTCAAAATAGCTATGGTGGCTGCGTAGTTCCAAAGAGCCAAATCCTTCTTCAGTATGCCTCGGGCCTCCTTTTATAGTCGAAAAGGGGTTGCCATAGTGGCACACAGGAGGTGGAAAGGCGTACAGCGCGCGAGCTTATCGCCTGGCATTACGGGAGAAAGCGCATTAAATGCGCTGCTTAGGTGTCCATTAGCTTTATTGGGGACGGGAACGAGGCCCATCCCATCCGTCGCCGCTCCGTCTCGCTTCGACACGCGCCCAAGCCAGCGATGCGTGCGGTGCCATGTAGGCAGGCAGGCTGCTGAGGTGGCGCGATGGCAGGGTCTTCATGAAGATCTGCATGCCACCACGCAGGTGCTTGCTGAGTCAGTCTAGAAACCGCGTCTTTGCCACACACGGTACACCTTGACTAGTTGGGCTGGCAGGTACTGCATCTTGAATGGCGGTGAGCCACAGGCTGGTCTTGGTCAGCGGTGGCCTACTTTGGCGCCCTCGGCAAGGGCCTTGCCGGGGACCTGGCAAGGATCTTGTTGGGGGTCTTGTGGATTTCCTCGGCAAGGATCTTGCGGAGGATCGTCATCTTCTGGTCCTCATCTGATCTTGTGTGCTTATGATCTTGACAAAGATCTGCATCCCACCACAGAGTTGCCTGCCGAGCCTTGGTCCCAACGTAGTCGTTGGTGGCGTCTGGAACTCTTGGGCTCGAGGGTGGCTCGCTCTGCTGGTACTGGGCAAGTTGCCCTGGCAAGGCTCTTGCCGGGGCCACAAAGGCTGCCCCCGCAAGGGCCTTGCCGGGGGAGTCCACCTCGCCCTCTTGCTCTTTGGTGTTTCTGGTCTTGGCGTTTCCTTGACCGTCTTGTGCTCCGGCTTCTTCCCGGTTTCCCTCCTCTGCTCTGCTTAGCATGGCCGTGGGCGTGGCTCTGACTGTCCGTGCACAAGTAAAGGGGTACAAAGGAGTGCCCCTACTTTAGTACACCGACAGGAGCCCCTGGGCCTGGGCCACACATAAGCGTGACACGTTGTTGGGCCAGGCCCAGAACGGTGCACGGGCAGTCGGGACGGGATTTTACCGCAGTAATTTTTCGCCTGCTGCGCTTCCCCACGACCCGCGTTGAACGCGCGACGTGGAGGGTTGAGCGTGACGTGGGGGTCATGCGTGGGGCGGTTCCCGCATGCATGCATCACATCGTGGTAAAGAGGCGGCTCGCACCTTCCCCATAAAAAGAGGGAGGCGCAGAGGCGCGGCTCATTTACTGAGTGGACTCGGGTCATGGTCTTTGTCGGTGTCAAAACCGGCGGATCTCGGGTAGGGGGTCCCGAACTGTGCGTCTAGGCGGATGGTAACAGGAGACAAGGGACACGATGTTTTTACCCAGGTTCGGGCCCTCTCGATGGAGGTAAAACCCTACTCTGATTGATTAATATTGATGATATGGGTAGTACAAGAGTAGATCTACCACGAGATCGTAGAGGCTAAACCCTAGAAGCTAGCCTATGGTATGATTGTTGTTTGTCCTCTGGGACTAAAACCCTCCGGTTTATATAGACACCGGAGAGGGTTAGGGTTACATAGAGTCGGTTACAAATGGGAGGAGATCTACATATCCGTATCGCCAAGCTTGCCTTCCATGCCAAGGAAAGTCCCATCCGTACACGGGACTAAGTCTTCAATCTTGTATCTTCATAGTCCAGGAGTCCGGCCAAAGGTCATAGTCCGGCCATCCGGACACCCCCTAATCCAGGACTCCCTCAAGAGCCCCTGAACCAGGCTTCAATGACGCATTTAGCACGGCATGCAGATTGTCTTCGGCATTGCAAGGCGGGTTCCTCCTCCGAATACTTCATAGAAGATTTTGAACACAAGGATAGTGTCCGGCTCTGCAAAATAATTTCCACATACCACCGTACAGAGAATAATATTTACACAAATCCAATCTGCTGACGTATTCCGCAGCGTGACACCATGGCCAAGCCTTTATTCAAATCGTTTTTACTGTCCCACCTCAGCGCACTTAGCGAGGCGGTTTCCTTGGCACGTCTTGTTGAAGCAGAGATCGTGTCCCCTTATTCCGGGATTCTCATCAATACGGGCGTGAGTAACCCAACAGTGCCATTAATTTACGGCGCTTGGGAGATAAGCGAGTTTTACCAGGTTGGTGGGGACACATAGTTTCGTCCGCCCATATAAGGGGATAAGGATCCACCTTTTCGATCTACGCCTTCTTCCTCCTTTGCTTATCCATTTTCGCGCACTCGAGCTCCAGCGCCCAAGTCCGTACATCCCACCTCTACCTTCTCCAGCCATGTCCGGAGCGGGAGGCAAGTGGATGGTCTCGTCTGTCACGGAGGGACACATTAAGAAGCTGAGGGAGGCCGGATACTTGTCTCACGACATCGCGCACCGGCTCCCAGACAAGGGGCAGCTCATCCCCACCCCCAGGCCCCATGAGAGAGTGGTGTTCCTCACCCATTTCCTCCGCGGACTAGGTTTCCCACTTCACTCGTTTGTCCGGGGGCTCATGTTCTACTACGGCCTGGATTTCCACGATCTGACCCCGAACTTCGTCCTCAACATCTCGGCGTTTATCGTCGTGTGCGAGGCTTTCCTCCGCATCAAGCCCCACTTCGGCTTATGGCTGAAGACCTTCAATGTCAAGCCAAAGGTAGCGGGCGGCCAGCAAGCGGAGTGCGGAGGCGCCATGGTGGGCAAGATGCACAACGTTACATGGCTCGAGGGCTCCTTTGTGGAGACCATAAAGGGGTGGCAATCGGGGTGGTTCTACATCACCGAGCCGCGTGACCCTGAATGGGCAGCGGCCCCCGAATTCCGATCTGGCATCCCCACACGGCTCACCTCCTGCAAAGAGAAGGGCCTGTCATGGGGTAATTCGGAAGAGCGGACCGGACTCCAAACCCGCGTCCAAGACCTGGTGGACAAAGAGGTTAAACTCGTCAACGTAGTCCAGGTTATGCTCATCCGCTGGATCATCTCGTGTCAACGACGGGCTTTTAACTTATGGGAGTTCAACCCGGCCCAGCACCAAACTCTGACCAGGCTCTTTGACCCAACGCACGAGGATGCTTGGAAGGTGCTTTTCAAGGGCGCTGAGGTTCCCCTTCCCATCACCGAGGATCGCGGATTCATGCGCTGCGTAAAGCCAGCGTAGTAAGCTTATTTTACCCTTTACGGGATACTTGTTTTTCATAGATTAACTCTATGCGGGATCTAAGCTCCCGTTCCTTTGACAGGAATGGCAGAAGAAGACCAGACAGATCGACTGTCCGGCTCCTTTGCCCGAAGATCCAGCAAACACCCACTTGACGGGGCTGCTGGTCCCGGCACCTTACGTGGTGCCGGAGAAGAAGGCCAACAAGAAGGCCACGGGAACTCGAAAGAGTTTACGGCGCCCGATGGTGCCGGATTCATCGCCCGATGACTCCGAGGCGCACTCCTCCTCCGAAGACGAGGAGGAGGAGGAAGAAACCTCTCCCCCTCCAGCGTGGGGAGGAATGAAAAGGAAGGCCGCCCCAACTGGGGGGGGGGGGGCGGAGGGTCCAAGAAGGGAAGGACCCTTCCTCCGGACTACTCCACCAACGCCGACGACGGCGAAGAAGAGTGGCCACCCAGGGCCAAGCCCCAGGCGAAATCATAAGTACCCGGATACCAGAATGACTCATGGCGCTCCTTCATTGCACAGTACCTTCTGACGCCGAATATAATCATGCAGTCCGCCCAAGGCCGGGCTCGATGCTTTGTCGAGCGGTTCCTTGGGTTCGTCGGATGTGAACAGCACTTCACTTCCGACCGCCTCCTCTCCTCGCGCTGCGGATGATGCCGAGGTGGCATCCCAAAAGGGGCCAAGCCAGGAGGGGGTGGTCCTGGAGGCGCCGCAAGGCGACCTCCCGGACTCCAGGCGCAAAGGGGGTAAAACCCCGAAGGGCTCTAAGTCCGGCCCTGGGCCGGACACCGCACCGGAACCTTCAGCGGTTCCGGCATCCGGCAATGACCCCCTACTAAGAAGGGCAAGCCCTCGACACCGGTGACCTCCGTCCAACCGGAGGCACCGGATAATTTGCTGGAGGTGCTTAACGGTGCCTCCATCGACGAGGAGCACCGCACTATTATGAGTGTGGTGATCCAGAAGGTTCAGTCCGCCAAGAGCGGGCTGACCGAAGCCTGTGCCAGCCTTCTAACAGGCTTTGAGGTATGTATTTAAGATATGTAAAATATTACCGCATAGACAGTAGCCCCTGATGCTCAGTTTGGTGTTCGGAAAGAAAAGCCGAACTGAGGATCAAAAAGATATACGCAGGAGTCTAACATAAGTATGTCAATATGGGAATGCAGGCTGTCTTTGCCGACCTCTGCCGACCGATCATGGAGGTCAATGCAATGAAGCAGAGCCTCGAGCGGTCCGAAAACGAGCTCGGCCTTGCCAAGAAGCAGCTCGAGGACAAGGAAGGTAAGTAATACCTTATGTAAGTATATAAAAAAGATGTGGTTGCAAAAAATGATAGGACCAACATGGGTATTGCAGGGGCCACGAACGAGGTGGCGACTGAGGGAGTTCCGGACTAGGGGGTGTCCGGATAGCCGAACTATCATCATCGGCCGGGCTCCAAGACTATGAATATACAAGATTGAAGACTTCGTCCCGTGTCCGGATGGGACTTTCCTTGGCGTGGAAGGCAAGCTTGGCGATACGGATATGTAGATCTCCTACCATTGTATCCGACTCTGTGTAACCCTAACCCTATCCGGTGTCTATATAAACCGGAGGGTTTTAGTCCAGAGGACGAACAACAATCGCACCATAGGCTAGCTTCTAGGGTTTAGCCTCTTGGATCTCGTGGTAGATCCACTCTTGTAACACACATCATCAATATTAATCCAGCGGGACGTGAGGGTTTTACCTCCATCAAGAGGGCCCGAACACTGGGTAAAACATCGTGTCCCTTGTCTCCTGTTACCATCCGCCTAGACGCGCCTTCGGGACCCCCTACCGAGATCCGCCGGTTTGACACCGACATTGGTGCTTTCGTTGAGAGTTCCTCCGTATGCGTCACCGATAGGCTCGATGGCTCCTTTGATCATCAACAACGACGCGTCCAGTGGTGAGACTTTTCTCCCGGACAGATCTTCGTGTTCGGGCGGCTTTACGCTGCGGGCCAATTAAGCAGCCATCTGGAGCAGATCGAAAGCTACGCCCCGGCCGTCAGTCAGATTTGGAAGATTTAAACTATACGGCCGATATCCGCGGAGACTTGATCTTCGACGGATTCGGGCCGCAGCCAAGCGCGTGCCGCCTTGTCTCGATGGGCATGATCTAGCTCTGCGGCCGACAAAGGCCACAGAGGCCGCACGAGAATCCGCTCCGACCCTTAATCCGGGCGGATTCCCGATCAAGGACAAGTGGTTGGACACCGTCTCGGGGGCTTTAATCTCTACGGCGATCGAGCCGAACTCTATCCCTGTCCTTTGCGAAGACCTCGACTCCAGGGTGCCGGACTCCTCTCCGGACTCCGAACCCTCCGCGCCCTTGCCAATCGAATCCGATTGGACGCCCGTTATGGAGTTCACGGCCGCGGACATCTTTCAGCACTCACCTTTTGGCAACATCTTGAGTTCGCTAAAGTACCTCTCGTTATCAGGAGAGCCCTGGCCGGACTGCGGTCAGGACGGTTGGGATGCGGACGACAAAGAAATTCAAAGCCCACCCACCACCCACTTGGTAGCCGCTGTCGATGATCTAACCGACATGCTAGACTACAACTCCGAAGATATCGACGGTATGGACGACGATGCCGGAGACGAACAAGACCCAGCGCCTACAGGGCACTTTGGAAGGCCACCTCGTCATACGACATATATATGGTGGACATCCAAAAGATGGGAATGGCGATGGAACAACGGAGGATGACCCTCCAAGAAGCAGCCCAAGCGCCGGCGTCGGCCGGCGCCCGCTCTAAATCCCGCCACAAGAAGAATGAAGATTCCGCACCGGAGATAACAATACACCGGACAAAGGTCAAGACTATCCACTCCAGCAAGATCTAAGCGCAGAAGATGGAGAGACGCCAAACCCTCACGAGAGAGCGGCAGAAGAAGAGGTAGAGGATTATATGCCTCCCTCCGGAGACGAAGCAAGCCTCGACGACGATGAATTCGTCATGCCTGAGGATCCCATCGAACAAGAGCGTTTTAGACGCGGGCTTATAGCCATGGCGAACAGCCTCAAGAAAAAGCAGCAACAGCTTAGAGCCGATCAGGATCTGCTAGCCGATAGATGGACTGAAGTCCTCGCAGCCGAAGAGCATGAGCTCGAACGCCCCTCCAAAAGCTACCCTAAACGCAAGCTGCTCCCCCGATTAGAGGAGGACGCTTACGAACCCGCATCACCAGGAGACAATACGGCTGACCGACCACCCCGCGGTCGCGACAGAGAGGCCTCTAGGCCCTTCACTAGAACCGTACCCCGGCATCGCTCAAAAAGCACACGGCCAAAGGGGAATGCTCCGGACCTGCGAGATATATTGGAGGACAAGGCAAGACAATCAAGATCGATCTATGGATCGCATGGGCGCCCCACGGTACGTGACGACAACCATCATGCCGGACACAGTAAGTCCGGCCGGGCCGAACAAAACAGACCAAGCTCTTTTGAGCTCCGTCGTGATATCGCCCGATCTGAGGCGCCGCACACCCACTATGCTTCCTGCACGGCAGTAATGGATCATCAAATCCCGAAGGGTTTAAACCCGTCAATATTGAATCCTATGATGGCACAACAGACCCAGCGGTTTGGATCGAAGACTATCTCCTTCACATCCACATGGCCCGCGTGACGATCTTCACGCCATCAAATACCTCCCCTCAAGCTTAAAGGACCAGCCCGGCATTGGCTCAACAGCTTGCCGGCCAGAGTCAATTGGGAGCTGGGAGGACCTGGAAGCCGCATTCCTCATAACTTCCGTGGCACTTATGTGCAACCACCGACGCGATGACCTAAGCCACATAATTCAGCAGCCAGACGAATCGGCCGGAACAATTACAGACACGGTTCTTAACCAAGAAAAACCAAATCGTCGACCGTCCGGATGCGGAGGCCCTCGCGCCTTCAAGCATAACATCCTTGACGAGTGGCTTGCCCGGCACCTAGGACAGGAAAAGCCGAAATCCATGGCAGCCCTCACATCACTCATGACCCGCTTCACGGGTGAGGACAGTAGCTAGCACGCAGCAACAACCTCAGCAAAAATTCGCAGTCCGGACTTCAAGGACCGAAATGGCAGGCCGCGTCGTAACAAAAACAAACGCCGCATTAACAGCGACAATTTTGAGGATCTGACGGTCAATGCCAGATTCGTGAGGCTCTAAACCCGGTCAATGGAAAAAGCCGTTCAAAAGAACTACTCCGGTCCGTCCAATTTGGACCGAATACTCGACCGCTTGTGCGGATACACGGCACCCCGAAAAGCCATTAACCACACCAACAGGGACTGTTGGGTATTCAACAAGCAGTGCAAGTTAATTGTCGAAAACAATGACAAGGGGCTGCATAGCGATGACGAGGACGAGACCCAACCGCCGAACAATAGAGGACAAAAGGGTTTCCCCCCACAGGTGCGGACGGTGAACATGATATACGCAACGCACATACCCAAAAGGGAGCGGAAGCGTGCACTCGAGGATGTTCACGCGATGGAGCCGGTTGCCCGAAGTTCAATCCATGGTCCTCCCGCCCGATCACTTTTGACCGAAGGACCACCCCACCAAAGCATCCGCCACGGTGGATTCGCCGCACCGGTCTTAGACCCAATCGTCGATGGATTTCACCTAACGTAGTCCCGATGGACGGCGGCTGAACTGAACCTGCTTACCGGGATACAAAGGCGCAAAATGGGCATAGACCCTCAAGGATTAAACCTACCAAAATGACCTTTAAAGGCGTCATACCAGGTGTAGAAGCCAATTATGCGAGCTCAATTACTGCTGGAAGTGGTCTTCGGATCCCGGATAACTTCCGGCGAGGAGTTAATCTTCGACATAGTCCCGTTTCGGCGGCTATCATGCCTTGCTCGGACGTGCAGCGTTTGCAAGTTCAACAGCGGTGCCGCACTCACGCATACCTCAAGCTCAAGATGCCAGGCCCTCGAGGAGTCATCACGGTCAACGGAAACATCGAGCGTTCTCTTCCGCACGGAGGAACATACAATGACTCTCGCGACGAAGTGCAATGCAGCCTCTTAACGCAATTCTCTAGTCCGGCGTTAAGCGGCGGACACAGCTAAGCGCGCCGGAGTAACTTACAACAAGACCACACAGCACGTTCGAGCACGCGTAGCGATGCGGCCCCAACCCCAGCTCCTGCGAAAAGACAAAGCAGGTCCTTAGCGTACACCATTACGCTCTGAAGATACCATGTGCCTGGGGAGAGGGCACGACCACGATAAACCCTGCTGCGGCTCAACCACACGGGGGCTCTCAAGTGTGTCGTTCCTTTTTCTTTTCTTTTTACCTTTTACTTTTTACCCACAGGACTCCGTTTGTCGAAGCCCTGTCCGTGGCAGACCTGCCGAACTCACGATGCAACAGCCAGGGAAGGATAAAGGCTACAATGAATATACAGGTGGTCTCCATTACGAGCATTTTTATACACCAATCTGTAGCCTACCCCTGGAGGGGGATATGTTTAACAGTTCCATACCTTGCTTATCGCACTATTTGTATCGTTCTGCATTCATAGCAGTACTTATTGAATAAAACAATGCATCACCTTTTTTTTCTTATAATTGCATTTCTTTTTCATACATATGTTCATTACGGCATATTGCATCCGTACACTTTGGCACGGCTAATATACACCAGGGGCTTATGTTTCCCGCATTATGGTATAATAAGTCCGAACACTTTCACAAGTGCGGCACCCCGAACTTATAGCACTATATGCATCAGCTCCGAATCATGTCTTGGGTCAATAGTTGGGTTTGCCCGGCTCCCGTGTTTTGGTACCTTACGTTCTGTTATATCGGCTAAGGTAGCACCGGGAGAACCACTGCGATTCCGCCCCAGTTCGGCTGGGTTAACACCTCAGTGGAGAAAGCTAAAACTGACCTCATGATGAGGCGAGAGCCGATCGCTGTTCGAGAGGTTTTTTGCGAGTCCTTAAAGACTTATGCCGCTTAGAGCGAGGAGCCGGATACTGTCCGGCCAAGGCATGGATAGCGCCCCAAATTCGGCCTTCCGAAGACTAGGGGCTTCACCGAAATTTAAAATTATAGAATTCTATGGCTAAGTGAGAGTGTTCAAGCATTATAAGTTCGGTTCCCTTGTTCGCTGTGTTGAGCGCCTCCCTAGATGGACCCAAAAACGGGAACAAGAGCGCTCAAGTTTATCCCGAACACCCCAAAGACTTTCGTGGCATGGGGGCTGAAGCCGACGACTTGCCATCTCTTAGATTTGATAAACAACCGCATATAAGGTAATATTTTAAATTAACAAGCGTTGCTTAAGCGCATATGAACTAAGTTTTCAGCGCCAGATAACAAAATGAGTCTACTCAAATATTACATCTTTGGAGCACTCACCCGCAATAGTGCGGGCGCCCTTCAACACACTCTTATAATACATCTCGGCGCAAGCGATGCTCCTTGCCCTCTGGTGGCGGGTCCACACGAGCTTACAGGCATCCATCTTGCCCCAAGTGCACCTTTGCGCTGGCAAGGGCCCGACGGCACCCTCAATACAAGCGGAATGCTTGATGACTTCTACCCACGGGCACGCATCCATCGCCGCAAGACCAGGCGAAGTAGCTCCCAAGCATGGCCTCCTTAGGCCACAACCGAACTATGAGGCCCTTCATGGCCTGTTCGGCCGCCTTTAGGAGCTTGACCAGCTGCTTCACCGGGTCGCTAAAGACTGGATGTCCGCCTCAAGATACCGAGACCGTAAGACCTTCTCCGTCGAGCTCCCTCCTCGCCCGGTAGAATGCGGCAGTATCGGACACGCTGCGAGGAAGATCTGAGAACGCTCCTGGAGAGCTCCGAATTCGGGTAAGCAACATGTAATTAACACTCACATGCTTACTTTGCATGGAAAATGCCTTACCCGCTGCTATTTTCTTCACCGCCTCAATCTCCTGGAGGGCCTTGTAGGCTTCGGCCTTAGCGGCTTTGGCACTCTCAAGAGCCGTTGCAAGCTCAGACTCTCGAGTCTTCGAGTCACGCTCCAAGCTCTCATGTTTTTTCACGAGAACCTGAGCTCTTGCTGTACCTCCGCCACCCGTGCCTCCTGCTTCTCTCGCTTCGGTGCGCTCACGCGTCAAGATTATGCTCGTCTGCAGCCACCGCCTCCTTCGTGGTCGCCACCTCGTTAGTGGCCGCTACAATTCCCTCGTGATCCTTGTCATTTTTGTTGCAAGCAAAGCCTTTTCTCATGAAGGTACAATTTTCATAAGGTATTACTCACCTTCTTTTCCTCGAGCTGCTTCTTGGCATGGCCGAGCCTCGTTCTCGGACCGCCGAGGTTTTCCTTCAAAATATTGACCTCCAGCGATCGGCGGAGGTCGCAGCCAGTAACCTGCAATCCCATATTGACATATTTTTATATGACTCCTGCTTATCTTTTAAAGATCCTCAACCGGCTTTTCTTTTGAACACCGAACCGAGCATCAGGCTACCGCCTATGCGGTACCATTTTTACATATATTGAAATTCTTACCTCAAAGCACATTAGAAGGCTGTCAAGAAGCTTCGGTCAGCCCGCTCTTGGCGAGCTGAACCTTTTCGAATCACCGCACTCATAACGGTGCGGTGTTCCTCTTCGATGGATTCGCCGTTGAGCGCCTCCAGAATTATCCGCACCTCCGGTTGGGACGGAGGAAGCCGGGCGCCATGATCTTGCCCTTCTTACGAAGGGGTCGCCCGCCGGACTCCGGAGCCACTGTGGCCTCCGGGGCTGAGTCCGGTGCACAGTCCGGGAGGGTGTCCTGCGACACCTCCGGGGCCTCCCCCTCCTGGTGGGTCCTTTTCTGGGATCCCACCTCGGCATCGTCCGCGGCACGGGGGGTGGAGGCAGTCGGAAGGGAATCCATATCCGACGCACCCAAGGACCCGCTCGACGAAACGGGAAGATCATCCTTGGGCGGACTGCAGGGTTGTATGCGGCATTAGAAAGACATTATGTGGCGAAAATAAAAACCTTGAAGTTATTCAGGAGTCCGGATACTTACGATCTCGCCAGGGGCTTGGCCCTTGGAGGCCAGTCATCGTCACTGGTGTTGGCGGAGCAGTCCGGGGGAAGAGTTTTTCCCTTCTTGGACCCTTCGGCCTCCCTTGTTGGGGAGGCCTTCCTTTTCTTCCCTCCCCCTGCTGGGGGAGAGGCTTTTTCCTTCTCCTCCTCGCCTTGGTGGGAGGAGTCGGCTTCGGATTCATCATCCGATAGCACCTGAAAACGGGAACTCTTCCGAGTCCCCGTGGCCGTCTTCTTGGCCTTCTTCTCGGCACCACGTGGGGTGCCGAGCCAGCTCCCGTTAGGCAGGCGTCCGCTGGGTCCTCAGCAATGGGGCGGACAAATAATCCGTTCGCCTTCGCCAGCCATTCCTGTCAAAAGGTAAAGGGAGTTTAGATCCCGTGATAGAGCCAAACTATGGAAAACAAGTGGTGAAATCACCTACCTCGTCACCTGGACGCCATGAGCGGAATCCGCGATCTTCGGTGGCGGATGCGGGAGCTTTGCACCCTTGAACAGCACCTTCCGGACATCTTAAATGCGTAGTGCGAAGAGCTCGCTTCAGTGGTCCGGTGCTGCGCCGGATCAAACTCCCACATGTTGAAGCCCTTCACGCGCACGGGAGAATCCGGCGGATGAGCATGACCTAGACTACATTGACGAGCTTGAGCTTCTTGTCCACCAGCCTCTGGATACAGGCTTGGAGTCCGGTCAGCTCCTCCGAACCCCCCCAAATCCGGCCACTCTCTTTCCAGGAGGTGAGCCGTGTGGGGATGCCAGATCTGAATTCGGGGGCCGCTGCCCAATCAGGGTCACGCGGCTCGGTGATGTAGAACCACCCCGATTTCCACCCCTTGATGGTTTCCACGAAAGTGCCCTCCAGCCACGTAATGTGGGACATCCTGCCCACCATGGCGCCTCCGCACTCCGCTTGGCTGCCCTTCACAACCTTCGGCTTGACACTGAAGGTCCTGAGCCACAAGCCGAAGTGGGGCTGGATGCAGAGGAAGGCCTCGCACACGACGATAAACGCCGAGATGTTGAGGATGAAATTCGGGGCCAGATCATGGAAATCCAGGCCGTAGTAGAACATGAGCCCCCGGACAAAGGGATGAAGCGGGAAGCCCAGTCCGCGGAGGAAATGGGGAAGAAATACTACCCTCTCATGGGGCCTGGGGTTGGGAACAAGCTCTCCCTCGTCGGGGAGCCGATGCGCAATGTTGCTGGACAAATATCCGGCGTCACGCAGCTTCTGGATCTTCCCCTTCGTGATGGAGGAGGCCATCCACTTGCCTCCCGCTCCGGACATAGTTGGAAAAGGTTGAGGAAAGAAGTGCGGACTTGGGCACTAGAGCTCGAGTTCGCGGACATGGATAAGCCAAGGAGGAAGAAGGCGCAGGTAAAAGGGTTGGATCTTTATCCCCTTATATGGGCGGACAAAAACATGTGTCCCCACCGGCCTGGTAAAACTCGCTTATCTCCCAAGCGTCACAATCAGTGGCGCGGTTGTGTTACCCACGTCCGTATTAATGGGAATTACGGAATAAGGGGAACACGATCTACGCTCGACGGGGCGTGCCAAGGAAACCGCTTCGCTAAACGCTACCGAGGTGGAACAATAAAACAATTTGAGTAAAGGCTTGGTAGTGGTGCGACGTCACGCCACGCAGTACGCCACAGATCGATCTTGTGTACTATTATTATCTCTATGGTGGTATGTGGAATTTATTTTTGCGAGCGGACACTATCCTGGTGTTCACAATCTTCTATAAATTATTCGAGGAAGAACCCGCCTTGCAATGCCGAAGACAACATGCGCCGCCGGACTCATCGTCATTGAAGCCTGGTTCAGGGGCTACTGAGGGAGTTCCGGACTAGGGGTGTCCGGATAGCCGAACTATCATCATCGGCCGGACTCCAAGACTATGAAGATACAAGATTGAAGACTTCGTCCCCTGCGGTCCGGATGGGACTTCCCTTGGCGTGGAAGGCAAGCTTGGCGATACGGATATGTAGATCTCCTACCATTGTAACCAACTCTGTGTAACCCTAGCCCTATCCGGTGTCTATATAAACCGGAGGGTTTTAGTCCGTAGGACGAACAACAATCAGACCATAGGCTAGCTTCTAGGGTTTAGCCTCTTTGATCTCGTGGTAGATCCACTCTTGTAACACACATCATCAATATTAATCAAGCGGGGCGTAGGGTTTTACCTCCATCAAGAGGGCCCGAACCTGGGTAAAACATCGTGTCCCTTGTCTCCTGTTACCATCCGCCTAGACGCACAATTCGGGACCCCTACCCGAGATCCGCCGGTTTTGACACCGACGGCGACCCTGAAGGAAGCGCTGTCCAAGGCCGAAAACAATGCGGCCATGGAGCGCACCGAGCGAGAGAAGCAGGAGGCGCGAGTGGCGGAGGTGCGGCAAGAGCTCCAGGCTCTCGTGAAAAAACACGAGAGGTTGGAGCTTGACTCAAAGACTCGAGAGTCCGAGCTTGCGTCGGCCCTTGAGAGCCCCAAATCTGCTAAGGCCGAAGCCCAAAAAGCCCTCCAGGAAATTGAGGCGATGAAGAAGATAGCGGCGGGTAAGGCATTCTTTATGCAAAGCAAGCACGTGAAAGCGAATTACTTGTTACTTACCCGAGTCCGGAGCTCTCCAGGAGCATTCGCAGATCTTCCCCGCAGTGTATCCGATGCTGCCGCATTCTACCGAGCCGAGGAGGGGAGCTCGACGGAGAAGGTGTTTTGGTATCAAGAATATCTTTGAGGCCGGACACCCGGTGCTTGAGCGACCATTTGAAGCAGCTGGTCGAGCTCCATAAAGTGGCGAACAGGCCATGAAGGGTCTCAGAGTCCGGTGTGGCACAGGGAAGCCATGCCTGGGAGCTACTTCGGGCTGGTGAGGCGGCTGGTGGATGCCTGTACATGGATTGAAGTCATTAAGCGCTCCGTATGCATGAAAGGTGCCCGTAGGGCCCTTGCCCGTGCTAAAGTGCACTGGGGCAAGATGGACGCTGAGAAGCTTGTGACGGACGGACCACCATCGGGCAAGGAGCATCACAAGCCCGAGATGCATTATGAGGGCGTCCTGAAGGGTGCCCGCCGTATAGCGGATGAGTGCTCCAAAGATGTAATTTTTGAGTAAACTCGCATTTGTGATCCTGTACGCTGAAAACTTGTTCATATGGGCTAAGCAATGCTTTTGAATTTAAAATATTACCTTTTGTGCGGCCGTTTATTAAATTTGAGAGATGGCGAGTCGTCGGCTTCTGCCCCATGCCACGAGTGCTGGGGTGTTCGGGTTAAACTTGAGCGCTCTTTTCCCATTATTGGGTCCTTCGGGGGAGGCACACAACACAACGAACAAGGCAATCAGACTATAATGCTTGAACACTCTCACTTAGCCATAGAATTCTATAATTTTAAATTTCGGCGAAGCCCCTAGTATTCGAAGACCGAGTTCGGGGCGCTATCCACGCCTAGGCCGGACAAAGCCGACTCCTCGCTCTAAGCGGCATAAGTCTTTAGGGACTCGAAAACCTCTTGAATAGCGACCAGCTCTCGCCCTATCATGACGATCAGTTTTAGCTTTCTCCACTGAGGTGCTTAGCCCAGCTCAACCGGGGCACAATCGCAGTGGTTCTCCTAGTGCTACCTTAGCCGATATAACGGAACGTAAGGTACCAAAACATGGGAGCCGGGCAAACCCAACTATTGACCCAAGACATGATTCTGAGCCGATGCATATAATGCTATAAGTTCGGGGTGCCGCACTTGTGACCGTGTTCAGACTTATCACACCGTATTTTGGGGTACTTAGCCCCTGGTGTATTTGGCCGTACCAAAGTGTACGTGTGCAACATGTCATTAATGAACATATACAGATAAAAAAAGGAATGCAATAATAGATAAAAGCTACGCATTGTTTATTTGAAAAGGCTGCGGTAAAAGCAGAACGATACAAATAGTGCGATAAGCAAGAGATGGGACTATTTGACATGTCCCCCTCCAGGGGCGAGTTGCGGGATGATATGTGAAACAAGTATATTGCTCGTTATACAGACCACCTGGACACTCGACGTAGCTTTCTGCTTCCCTGGCTGTTGCATCGTGTGTTCGGCGATTATACTGCCGGACAGGCCTTCCGGAAAGTGGAGTCCTGAAAGTAAGAAAAAAAAGAATGACAAAACTGGGAGCCCCTGGTGCTGTTGAGCCGCATTTTGGGCATGCCGTGGTAGTGCCCCTCCCCCTATGCCCATGGTATTTCCAGAGCGTAGCTATGTACGCGTAGTACTGGTTTCGCAATTTCGCGAGGGCTGGGGTTGGGGCCGCATTGCTCTGGCGATGCTCGGGCGATGCCAGGCGGTCTTGTTGTAGGTTACTCGGGCGCTTGAAAGTGTCCGGACGTTTAATGGCCGGATCGAGAATTGCCTTGAGAGGCTGCTTTGTACTTCCGCTATGTAGGGTCGGGCCAGATGCTCCTCCATTCGGAGAGAGTGTTTGGTGTTTCCATTGACCGTAATGACTCCTCGAGGGCCTGGTATCTTGAGCTTGAGGTATGCGTAGTGCGGCACCGCATTGAACTTTGCACATGCGGTTCGTCCGAGCAGCGTGATAGCCATTGCAGAACGGGACTATGTCGAAGATTAACTCCTCGCTTCGGAAATTATCCGGGGATCCGAAGACCACTTCAAGTGTAACTGAGCCTGTACAGTTGGCTTCTACACCTGGTATGACGCCTTTAAAGGTCGTCTTTGTGGGTTTGATCCTTGAGGGATCTATGCCCATTTTTGCCTTGTATCTGATAAAGCGGAGTTCAGGCTGTTGCCGCCGTCCATCGTGACTCTAGTGAGGTGAAATCCGTCAATGATTGGGTCTAGAACCAATGCGGCGAATCCGCCATGGCGGATGCTAGTGGTGCTCCCTTCGATCAAAAGTGATCGGGCGGGAGGACCACGGGTTGAACTTTAGGCGATGGCTCCAATGCATATACGTCCACGAGTGCATGCTTCCGCTCCCTTTTGGGTATGTGGGTTGCGTATATCATGTTCACCGTCCGCACTTGTGGGGAAGCCCTTCATCCCCTATTGTTCGGCGGCCGGGGCTCCTCCTCGTCATCGCTATGCAGCCCCTTGTCATTGTTTTCGGCGTTTAACTTGCCTGCCTGCTTGAACACCCAACAATCCCTGTTGGTGTGGTTAGCTAGTTTTTCGGGGGTGCCGTGTATTTGACACGAGCGATCGAGTATTCGGTCCAAATTGGATGGGTCCAGAGTATTTCTTTTGAACGCCTTTTTCCGCTGACCGGGTTTAGAGCCTCTGAATCCGGCATTAACTGTCGTATCCTCAGCATTGTCGCCGTTAATGCGGCGATTTTGCTTGTTGCGACGCGACCTGCCAATGCTGTCCTTGGTATCCGAATTACAAGGGCTCTTGGTCATGTTATTACTACGAGCTAGCCAGCTGTCTTCTCCCGCGCAAAAGCGGGTCATGAGTGTCGTGAGGGCTGCCATGGATTTCGGCTTTTCTTGTCCTAGGTGCCGGGCAAGCCATGCGTCACGGATGTTATGCTTGAAGGCTGCAAGGGCCTCTGCGTCCGAGACAATCGACTATTTGATTTTTCTTCGTTAGGAACCGTGTTCAGAATTGTCCGGCCGATTCCTCTGGCTGCTGAATTATGTGGCTTAGGTCATCGGGCGTGCGGTGGTCGCATATAGGTGCCACGGAAGTTGTCGAGGAATGCGGCTTCCAGGTCCTCCCAACAACCGATTGATTCTGCTGGCAAGCTGTTAAGCCAATGCTGAGCTGGTCCTTTAAGCTTGAGTGGGAGGTATTTGATGGCGTGTAGATCATCACCATGGGCCATGTGGATATTTAGGAGATAATCCTCGATCCATACCGCCGGATCTGTTGTGCCATCGTATGATTCGATGTTCTACGGGTTTGAAACCCTCGGGATTTGATGATCCATTACTTCATCTGTGAAGCATAGTGGGTGTCTTGGCGCCTCAGATATTGGGCTATGTCACGGCGTAGCTCAAATGAGCTTTGTCTCATCGTGTTCGCCCGATCGGATTTACCGTATCCGGCATAGACGGTTATTGTCACGCGTGTCGTAGGGTGCCCACCGCGATCCATAGATCGATCTTGTTTGCCTTGCCCTGTCCTCCAAAGTATATCTTGCGGTGCAGGCGCATTTCCCGTGCCTTGGTATTCTTTTAGCGACGCCGAGTGCGGTTTGAGTGGAGGGCCGAGAGGCCTCTGTCGCATGACCACGAGGTGGCCGTCGGCCGCATCATCGCGCTTGTTGATGTAGGTCTAGGTGCTTCCTCCTCTAATCGGGGTAGCATCCTGCGTTTTGGGTAGCTCTTGGAGGGCGTTCGAGTTCGTACTCTTGACCGCAAGGACATCATCCATTTGTCGGCTAGCAAGTCTTGGTCAGCTCTAAGCTGTTGCTGTTTTTTCTTGAGGCTGCTCGCCGTGGCCATAAGCCTGCATTTGAAACGCTCTTGTTCGACGGGATCCTCAGGCACGACAAATTCGTTGTCGTTGAAGCTTGCCTCGTCTTCGGAGGGAGGCATGTAATTATCGTCCTCTACCTCTCATGCGCCGCTCTCTCATGAGGGCTGGCTTCTCCATCCTCCCCGTGAATCCTGCCGGAGGGGTTGTCTTCGCCTTTGTCCGGGTGTTAATGTCTCCCGTGCTGGAATCGTCGTTTTTTGCTTTGGCGGGATTTAGAGCGGCGCCGCTGACGCCAGCGCTTAGGCTTCTTCTTGGAGGGGTCATCCTCCTTTGTTCCATCGCCGTTCCCTTCTTTTGGGGTGTCCACCATGTATATGTCGTACGACGAGGTGGCCTTCTAGTGCCCTGTAGGCGCTGGTTCTTGGTCGTCTCCTGCATCGGCATCCATACCGTCGATGTCTTCGGAGTCGAAGTCGAGCATGTCGGTTAAATCATCGACAGTGGCTACGAAGTGGGTGGTGGGTGGGCTTTGAATTCCTTCGTCGTCCGCATCCCAACCTTGTTGACCATAATCCGGCCAGGGCTCTCCTGATAAAGAGAGAGACTTTAGTGAATTCAGAATGTCGGTGAAAGGTGAGTGCTGAAAGATGTCCGCGGCGGTGAACTCCATGATCGGCGCCCAATCGGATTCGATTGGCAGGGGCGCGGAAGGTTTGGAGTCCGGAGAGGAGTCCGGCACCTTGGAGTCACAAGCTTCGCAAAGGACAGGTGTAGTGTTCGGCTCGATCGCCGTAGAGATTGCAGCCCCCGAGGCGGCGTCCAGCCACCCGTCCTCGATTGGCGCAGTCGGCTCCGAGCTAAGGGTCGGAGCGGACACTGGTGCGGCCTCCAGGACACTGTTCGGCGGCAGAGCTAGATCATGCCCGTCGTGACAGTGCGGCGTGCTTGGCTGTGGCTCGAACCCGTCGAAGATCAAGTCTCCGTGGACGTCGGCCGTGTAGTTCAAACTTCCAAATCTGACCTGATGGCCAGGGGCATAGCTTTCGATCTGCTCCAGATGGCCAAGCGAATTGGCCCGCAGTGCAAAGCCGCCGAATACGAAGATCTATCCGGGGAGAAAAGTCTCGCCCTGGACCGCATCGTTGTTGACGATCGGAGGAGCCATTGGGCCTAAAGATGACGACATAGAGGAACTCTCAACGAAAGCACCAATGTCGGTGTCAAAACCGGCGGATCTCGGGTAGGGGGTCCCGAACTGTGCGTCTAGGCGGATGGTAACAGGAGACAAGGGACACAATGTTTTTACACGGGTTCGGGCCCTCTCGATGGAGGTAAAGCCCTACTCCTGCTTGATTAATATTGATGATATGGGTAGTACAAGAGTAGATCTACCACAAGAACAAAGAGGCTAAACCCTAGAAGCTAGCCTATGGTATGATTGTTGTTCGTCCTACGGACTAAAACCCTCCGGTTTATATAGACACCGGAGAGGGTTAGGGTTACATAGAGTCGGTTACAAATGGGAGGAGATCTACATATCCGTATCGCCAAGCTTGCCTTCCACGCCAAGGAAAGTCCCATCCGGACACGGGACGAAGTCTTCAATCTTGTATCTTCATAGTACAGGAGTCCGGCCAAAGGTCAAAGTCCGCCATCCGAGACCCCTAATCCAGGACTCCCTCAAGAGCCCACAGACCAGCTTCAATGACGACGAGTCCATCGCGCAGATTGTCTTTGGCATTGCAAGGCAGGTTCCTCTTCCGAATAATTCATAGAAGATTTTGAACACAAGGATAGTGTCCGGCTCTACAAAATAATTTCCACATACCACCATAGAGAGAATAATATTTACACAAATCCAATCTGCTGACGTATTCCGCAGCGTGACACCACGGCCAAGCCTTTGTTCGAATCGTTTTTACTGTCCCACCTCAGTGCACTTAGCGAGGCGGTTTCCTTGGCACGTCTTGTTGAAGCAGATATCGTGTCCCCTTCCGGGATTCTCATCAATACGGGCGTGGGTAACCCAACCATGCCATTAATTTATGGCGCTTGGGAGATAAGCGAGTTTTACCAGGCTGGTGGGGGCACATAGTTTCGTCCGCCAATATAAGGGGATAAGGATCCACCTTTTCCATCTACGCCTTCTTCCTCCTTTGCTTATCCATTTTCGCGCACTCGAGCTCCAGCGCCCAAGTCCGCACATCCCACCTCTACCTTCTCCAGCCATGTCCGGAGTGGGAGGCAAGTGGATGGTCTCCTCCGTCACGGAGGGACACATCAAGAAGCTGACGGAGGCCGGATACTTGTCTAACGACATCGCGCACCGGCTCCCAGATAAGGGACAACTCATCCCCACCCTAGGCCCCATGAGAGGGTGGTGTTCCTCACCCATTTCCTCTGCGGACTAGGTTTCCCACTTCACTCGTTTGTCCGGGGTCTCATGTTCTACTACGTCCTGGATTTCCACGATCTGGCCCCGAACTTCGTCGTCAACATCTCGGCGTTTATCGTCGTGTGCGAGGCTTTCCTCTGCATCAAGCCCCACTTCGGCTTATGGCTGAAGACCTTCAATGTCAAGCCGAAGGTTGTGGGCGGCCAACAAGCGGAGTGTGGAGGCGCCATGGTGGGCAAGATGCCCAACGTTACATGGCTCGAGGGCTCCTTCGTGGAGACCATAAAGGGGTGGCAATCGGTGGTTCTACATCACCGAGCCAAGCGTGACCACGAATGGGCAGCGCCCCAATTCGATCCGCATCCCCACATGGCTCACCTCCTAGAAAGAGAAAGGCCTGTCATGGGGTAATTCGGAAGAGCGGACCGGACTCCAAACCTGCGTCCAAGACCTGGTGGACAAAGAGGTTAAACTCGTCAACGTAGTCTAGGTTATGCTCATCCGCCGGATCCTCCCGTGTCAACGACGGGCTTTTAACTTATGGGAGTTCAACCCGGCCCAACACCAAACTCTGACCAGGCTCTTTGACACAATGCACGAGGATGCCTGGAAGGTGCTTTTCAAGGGCGCCGAGGTTCCCCCTCCCATCACCGAGGATCGCGGATTCCGCGCGAAGCGCCAAACCAGCGTAGTAAGCTTATTTTACCCTTTACGGGATACTTGCTTTTCATAGTTGAACTCTATGTGGGATCTAAGCTCCCGTTCCTTTGACAGGAATGGCAGAAGAAGACCAGACAGATCGACTGTCCAGCTCCTTTGCCCGAAGATCCAACAAACGCCCACTTGACGGGGCTGCTGGTCCTGGCACCTTACGTGGTGCCGGAGAAGAAGGCCAAGAAGAAGGCCATGGGAACTCAAAAGAGTTCCCGGCGCCCGGTGGTGCCGGATTCATCATCCAATGACTCCGAGGCGCACTCCTCCTCCGAAGATGAGGAGGAGGAGGAAGAAACCTCTCCCCTCCAGCGGGGGGAGGAATGAAAAGGAAGGCCGCCCCAACTGGGGGGCAGGAGGGTCCAAGAAGGGAAGGACCCTTCCTCCGGACTACTCCACCAATGCCAACGACGGCGAAGAAGAGTGGCCACCCAGTGCCAAGCCCCTGGAGAAATCGTAAGTATTCAGATACTAGAATGACTCATGGCGCTCCTTCATTGCACAGTACCTTCTGACGCCGAATATAATCATGCAGTCCGCCCAAGGCCGGGCTCGACGCTTCGTCGAGCGGTTCCGTGGGTTCGTCGGATGTGAACAGCACTTCACTTCCGACCGCCTCCTCTCCTCGCATTGCGGATGATGCCGAGGTGGCATCCCAAAAGGGGCCAAGCCAGGAGGGGGTGGTCCTGGAGGCGCCGCAAGGCGACCTCTCGGACTTCAGGCGCAAAGGGGATAAAATCCCGAAGGGCTCTAAGTCCGGCCCTGGGCCGGACACCGCACCGGAACCTTCAATGGTTCCGGCATCCGGCAGGCGGCCCCCTACTAAGAAGGGCAAGCCTACGATGCCGGTGATCTCCGTCCAACCGGAGGCACCGGATAATTTGCTGGAGGTGCTTAACGGCGCCTCCATCAACGAGGAGCGCCGCACTATTATGAATGTGGTGATCCAGAAGGTTCAATCCGCCAAGAGCGGGCTGACTGAAGCCTGTGCCAGCCTTCTAACAGGCTTTGAGGTATGTATTTAAGATATGTAAAAATATTACCGCATAGACAAGAGCCTCGATGCTCGGTTTGGTGTTAGGAAAGAAAAGCCGACCGAGGATCAAAAAGATATCAGAGTCTAACATAAGTATGTCAATATGGGAATGCAGGCTGTACTCATCGACCTGCCAAGACCGGGACTGCGGAGGTCAATGCATTGAAGCAGAGCCTCGAGCGGTCCGAAAACGAGCTCGGCCTTGCCAAGAAGCAGCTCGAGGACAAGGAAGGTAAGTAATACCTTATGTAAGTATATAAAAAAGATGTGGTTGCAAAAAATGACAGGACCAACGTGGGTATTGCAGGGGCCATGAACGAGGTGGTGACCCTGAAGGAAGCGCTGTCCAAGGCCAAAAACAATGCGGGCATGGAGTGCACCGAGCGAGAGAAGCAGGTGGCGCGAGTGGCAGAGGTGCGGCAAGAGCTCCAGGCTCTCGTGGAAAAACACGAGAGGTTGGAGCTTGACTCAAAGACTCGAGAGTCCGAGCTTGCCTCGGCCCTTGAGAGCGCCAAATCTGCTAAGGCCGAAGCCCAAAAAGCCCTCCAGGAAATTCAGGCAACGAAGAATATAGCGGCGGTTAAGGCATTCTTTATGCAAAGCAAGCACGTGAAAGTGAATTACTTGTTACTTACCCGAGTCCGGAGCTCTCCAGGAGCATTCGCAGATCTTCCCCGCAACATATCTGATGCTGCCGCATTCTACTGAGCCGAGGAGGGGAGCTTGACGGAGAAGGTGTTCTGGTCTCAGTATGCTGAGGCCGGACACCTGGTGCCCTTGAGAGACCAGCAGAAGCAGCTGGTCGAGCTCCATAAAGTGGCCGAACAGGCCATGAAGGGTCTCAGAGTCCGGTGTGGCTGGGGAAGCCATGCCTCGAGCTACTTGGCCTGGTGAGGCGGCTGGTGGACACCTGTCCATGGATTGAAGTCATCAAGCGCTCCGTATGCATCGAAGGTGCCCGTAGGGCCCTTGCCCGTGCTAAAGTGCACTGGGGCAAGATGGACTGTAACACCCTGGATGTAACTTCCCCTTTTGGGCAATATATCAACTTGACCTCATCCATTTCTTGTGGGTTCTTGTCATGCTTGGCCTCTTTTGTTTGGTTATGTTGGGTTTTTCTCTTTTCTTTGTTTTTGCTCATCTTACCATATTGCATTTGTGTCTCTTGTCATCTTGCATTCCATTCTTATCATGTGGTTGTGGTGTTCTCCCACATGTCATGTTGTGCATGTGCCATTCTCATTTTGCATACCCATCTCCTCTTTCCCTCTACTTCTTTCATTTTCAAGGGCTATAATTTCCTTTCTCAATTAATGTTCATCTTCTCCCTGCTAATCTTGCTCTTTGCACTAAACCTCTCTGCCAAATATCTCCTCATTTGAAGTTGTTATGGTCAGGTTCAAAAATGGCACAAGTTTGAAATATTTCCAAACTTGCATTATTTTTTTACCTTTAAAAATGTCCATTACAATTTATTTAAATAGTGGAGAATTCCAGGAGTTTGGGGATATTTTCCTTTCACTCAAACTCTTCTCAATCATTTCTGTACTTTCTTTTCTCTTCCTTTTGATTTTTTAAAAGGGGAGAAGAGAGGAAGCAGCAGCAGCAGTGGCAGCCCAGCTAAACCTCCCCACCTGGGCTCCGGCCTCCCAAGCCGGCCCAGCTCCCCTCAGCCCCGCGGCCCAGAGAGAGAGCGCGCCAGCCCAAGACGCTTTCCCTCTCCCTGCCTTCACATCTCCATCTCCACAGACCCATGAAGCGCCCGTCTGCTGGCAGGTCTGGCCCGCCTGGCAGCTGTCATTGTGCCTCTCACCCACTTTTCCCTCTTCCTCTCGCCATCGCCATGGGGACCCCGAGCACGAGGGAGCGTGAGCTCGCCCGTCGCCTCTAGCCCCTACTTATCCCTCTCGCTGTCAAGCGAACCCTAGGGTTTCCCTCTCCCTCTCGCCGCCGCCGCCGAAAGGGAACCACCAGATTCGCCGCCCCGCCTCCGGCCCCGAGCGATCTGAGAGCGCGCCTCTGGGCGTGCTCTCCGCCACCCCAACCATCCGTACCTGTCCATCTTCTTCCTCGTCGTCGTCTTCGTCCCACGACGTCGACTCTGAGGCCGGATCGCCAAGTTCGTCGACGCCCTGCTTCGTCTTCTTCTCGGTCAGGTTCCGGCGAAGTTCGAGCACGACGCCGCCGTCGGCCCGTCTCCGTCGCTGATTTCTTGTCCTAGGGTAAGGAGGTATACACTACTTCCTCCCTGCTCCTCCTGTCAGCCGTTAGTTCACCTTAAGCGCAGTTTCCGGCCCGTGGTCTTATCGCGCTCGGCGTGCTCGTGCATGTCCGTAGTTGTTGGGTTCAGAGTTGTTTTGGCAGCGTGTATGCCGCTATCCCCGCTCGGGCTTGTCCCTTCTTGCTCTGTGGTGCCCTCTCGTGCGTACCAGTTTGTACGAGGGCGCAGAGCCCTCAGAGCCGCCGTTGCCTGCGCCGGGCGTAAATGCTCGTTGTCTCTGCCTCGAGTAGGGCCTGGCAGTTTTGGTCAAGTAGGCAGCGTCCGGATCCTACCGACTCCCCTATCCTAGCCGAGCTGGTTGGCCCCGCTCTCTCACCGGCGACACAGGTTCGAATCCCAGTAGCGCCCCTTTTAATTCTGTTTTCTTTCTCTTCTTCGTTCGCCTCTTCAAGAAGAGTGCAGCAGTTAAGGGCCCGAGGCCTTTCTACGTCACAACCGCCTAGCCCAAAAGGCTGTTGGTGCCGAGCCACACCGGGAGACCCGGGTTCGACTCCCACGCTAGCCCCTTTTGTTATTTTCCTCTAAGGGATTTATAACGAAGAGACTCTATGACAAGAGGGTCCCACCAACATACCTCTCTCAGCCCTCCTCCATATGCATATTTTTTCCGCACTTCCCACGCTTCCATTTCCAGCATTGTTTCCTTTTCTGCTTTTAGGCAAGTCCATTTCGACATTTCCAAATCTGGAATTTGCCATTTCTGTTAACTTCCCTATTAGGCAGGTTATGACTTAGTGCATTTGTGATGATTTCTATGCTGCAACCCTAACATATTATATATGTTTTTGGGGTAGAAAAATCCCACCAACTCAGTGGTGGCATTAGTTTTTGCATTTGGGCAAGTTTATGATCATGTCTTTTTGCATCATGTTTATGTGTTGTCTTTCATGGGCATATTTATTTGATTTATGCTATGAGGTAGTTTGCACACGTGCATGGCTTTGTTCCTCATGCTGTTATTATAGGTCCCTCACCATTCTTGTTTTGCTCGCCATATCCAACCCGTGCATCCGCTTCCGTGATCTCTATATCGATTTCTACCAAATCATCTCGTCTTTCCGCTGGCATGCTTGGTTTGCCAAGATGATGCCTAGTTTCTCATTTACCTTCCGGAGCGCACATACGCATTGCATACCACATCATGCATATCATATCGTGTTTTGCATCATGTTGATTGTGCATTGCACCGTGATTTATTGTGGTTCCTTGTTTTGTTGTTGCTTTGGGTAGAGCCGAGACGAGTACGTGAACGAGGAACCTGTTGAGAACGTTTTCGAGGATCAGGCTTTCGACTACTCTGAGAACATTGCAGGCAAGATGATCATACCCTCGAAATCACTTCTATCTTTGCTATGCTAGATGCTCGCTCTTTTGCTATGCCTATGCTGCCATGCCTACCACTTGCTATATCATGCCACCCATATTGCCATGTCAGCCCCTAACCATCCTTTTCCTAGCAAACCGCTGATTGGCTATGTTACCGCTTTGCTCAGCCCCTCTTATAGCGTTGCTAGTTGCAGTGAAGTTGAAGTTTGCTCCTTGTTGGAACATGGAGATGTTGTTCCTAAACGGAACATGTTTACTTGTTGGGGATATCACAATATATATCTGCTATAATTAATACATCTATATACTTGGTAAAGGGTGGAAGGCTCGGCCTTATGCACAGTGTTTTGTTCCACTCTTGCCACCCTAGTTTCCGTCATACCGGTGTTATGTTCCTTGATTTTATGCGTTCCTTACACGGTTGGGTGATTTATGGGACCCCCTTGACAGTTCGCTTTGAATAAGACTCCTCGGCCAAGGCCCAACTTTGGTTTTACCATTTGTCACCTAAGCCTTTTTCCCCGGGTTTTCGCGAGCCGAGGGTCATCTTTATTTTAACCCGGACCGGTGCTCCTTCGAGTCTTTGGCCCAACTGGCGATGTCCGGCGCCCCTGAGCAATCCAGGTCTATGCCAACCCGACGTCTTGCCCATCGGTGTGCCACGAGAACGAGATATGTGCAGCTCCTATCGGGATTTGTCGGCACATTCGGGCGGCTTTGCTGGTCTTGTTTTATTGTGTCGAAATGTCTTGTAGTCCGGGATTCCGAGATTGATCGGGTCTTCCGGTAGAAGGAATATCCTTCGTTGACCGTGAGAGCTTATAATGGGCTAAGTTGGGACACCCTGAGGGTAATATCTTTCGAAAGCCGTGCCCGCGGTTATGAGGCGTATGGGAATTTGTTAATGTCCGTTGTAGAAAACCCGGTTGACCTCAAATAAAATACACATCAATCAAGGTGTTACCGTGATGGTCTCTTCTCGTGAGTCCGGAAGTGAACACGGTGTTGGAGTTATGTCGGCGTAAGTAGTTCAGGATCACTTCTTGATCGCTATTAGTTTCACGACCGCCGCTTTGCTCCTCTTCTCGCTCTCTTTTGCGATGTAGCCACCATATATGCTAGACGCTTGCGCAGCTCCACTATACTACTCTGTCCTTCCTATAAGCTTAAATAGTCTTGATCTCGCGGGTGTGAGATTGCCGAGTCCCGTGACTCACAGATACTTCCAAAACAGTTGCAGGTTCCGGACGATGCCAAGGTCAGGATGATTCCACCGAGCTCAAGTGGGAGTTCGACGAGGAACGTGGTCGTTACTATGTGTCTTTCCTGATGATCGTGAGTGGTGCCCAGCTTGGGACGATCGGATCTGTGTTAGCATTTGGGGTATCTTCTTTATTTTGGTTCCGTAGTCGGACCTTGAGTGTACTCTGAATGATGGATGTTTATTTATGTAATCGTGTGAAGTGGCGATTGTATGCCAACTATGTATCTCTTTCCCTTAATTATTACATGGGTTGTGTGAAGATTACCTCACTTGCGACATTGCTTTCAATGCGGTTATGCCTCTAAGTCGTGCCTCGACACGTGGGAGATATAGCCGCATCGGGGGCGTTACATGGACGCTGAGAAGCTTGTGACGGACGGACCACCGCCGGGCAAGGAGCATCGCAAGAGCGAGATGTATTATGAGGGCATCCTGAAGGGTGCCCGCCGTATAGCGGATGAGTGCTCCAAAGATGTAATTTTTGAGTAAACTCGCATTTGTGATCCTGTACACTGAAAACTTGTTCATATGCGCTAAGCAACGCTTTTGAATTTAAAATATTACCTTTTGTGCGGCCGTTTATTAAATTTGAGAGATGGCGAGTCGTCGGCTTCTGCCCCCATGCCACGAGTGCTGGGGTGTTCGGGATAAACTTCAGCGCTCTTTTTCCCATTATTGGGTCCTTCGAGGGAGGCGCACAACACAACAAACAAGGCAATCAGACTATAATGCTTGAACACTCTCACTTAGCCATACAATTCTATAATTTTAAATTTCGGTGAAGCCCCTAGTATTCGGAAGACCGAGTTCGGGGCGCTATCCACGCCTAGGCCGGACAAAGCAGACTCCTCGCTCTAAGCAGCATAAGTCTTTAGGGACTCGAAAACCTCTCGAACAGCGACCATCTCTCGCCCTATCATGACGGCCAGTTTTAGCTTTCTCCACTGAGGTGCTTAGCCCAGCTCAACCGGGCACAATCAAGTAGCTTGTTCTCCCAAAGGCTACCTTAGCCGATATAACGGAACGTAAGGTACCAAAACATGGGAGCCAAGCAAAACCAACTATTGACCCAAGACATGATTCGGAGCCGATGCATATAATGCTATAAGTTCGGGGTGCCGCACTTGTGAAAGTGTTCGGACTTATCACACCGTATTTTGGGGTACTTAAGACCCTGGTATTTTTGGCCGTACCAAAGTGTACGGGTGCAACATGTCATTAATGAACATATACAGATAAAAAAAGGAATGCAATAATAGACAAAAGCTATGCATTGTTTATTTGAAAAGGCTGCGGTAAAAGCAGAACGATACAAATAGTGCGATAAGCAAGAGATGGGACTATTTGACATGTCCCCCTCCAGGGGCGAGCTGCGGGATGATATGTGAAACAAGTATATTGCTCGTTATAGAGACCACCTGGAAACTCGACGTAGCTTTCTGCTTCCCTGGCTGTTGCATCGTGTGTTTGGCGATTATACTGCCGGACAGGCCTTCCGGAAAGTGGAGTCCTGAAAGTAAGAAAAAAAAGAATGACAAAATCGGGAGTCCCTGGTGCGGTTGAGCCGCATTTTGGGCATCTTGGTGATCGTGCCCTCCCCTATGCCCATGGTATTTAGAGCATAGCTATGTGCAGCGTATTAATCTTTGGTTTACTTAATTTCGCGAGGCTGGGATTGGGGCCGCATTACTCTGGCGATGCTTTCGAAACGTGCCAGGCGGTCTTGTTGTAGGTTACTCCGGGTGCGCTTGACGGTGTCCGGACTTTTAATGGCCGGACTGGAGAATTGCCTTGAGAGGCTTCTTTGTACTTCTGCCGCGAGGGCTGCCGTATGCTCCTCCGTCCGAAGAGAGCGTTCGGTGTTTCCATTGACCGTAATGACTCCTCGAGGGCCAGGCATCTTGAGCTTGAGGTATGCATAGTGCGGCACCGCATTGAACTTTGCAAATGCGGTTCGTCCGAGCAGTGCGTGATAGCCACTTCGGAATGGGACTATGTCGAAGATTAACTCCTCGCTTCGAAAATTATCCGGGGATCTGAAGACCACTTCAAATGTAACTGAGCCTGTACAGTTGGCTTCTACACCTGGTATGACACCTTTAAAGGTCATCTTTGTGGGTTTGATCCTTGAGGGATCTATGCCCATTTTTCGCCCGTGATCCCGATAAAGCAGGTTCGGGCTGCCGCCGTCCCATCGGGACTCTAGTGAGGTGAAATTGGCCAATGATTGGGTCTAGAACCAATGCAGCAAATCCGCCATGGCGGATGCTAGTGGGTGCTCCTTCGATCAAAAGTGATCGGGCAGAGGACCACGGGTTGAACTTTGGGGCGACCGCTCCAATGCATATACGCCCCTCGAGTGCACGCTTCCGCTCCCTTTTGGGTATGTGGGTTGCGTATATCATGTTCACCGTCCGCACTTGTGGGGGAAGCCCTTCGTCCCCTATTGTTCGGGCGGCAGGGCTCCTCCTCGTCATCGCTATGCAGCCCCTTGTCATTGTTTTCGGCGTTTAACTTGCCTGCCTTCTTGAACACCCAACAATCCCTGTTGGTGTGGTTGGCTGGTTTTTCGGGGGTGCCGTGTATTTGGCACGAGCGATCGAGTATTCGGTCCAAATTGGATGGGTCCGGAGTATTTCTTTTGAATGGCTTTTTCCGCTGACCGGGTTTAGAGCCTCTGAATCCGGCATTAACTGCCGTGTCCTTAGCATTCTCGCCGTTAATGCGGCGCTTTTGCTTGTTGCAACACGACCTGCCAATGTTGTCCTTGGTATCCGAATTACCAGGGCTCTTGGTCATGTTATTACTATGAGCTAGCCAGCTGTCTTCTCCCGCGCAAAAGCGGGTCATGAGTGTCGTGAGGGCTGCCATGGATTTCGGCTTTTCCTGTCCTAGGTGCCGGGCAAGCCACTCGTCACGGATGTTATGCTTGAAGGCTGCAAGGGCCTCTGCATCTGGACAGTCAACTATTTGATTTTTCTTTGTTAGGAACCGTGTCCAGAATTGTCTGGCCGAGTCCTCTGGCTGCTGAATTATGTGGCTTAGGTCATCGACGTCTGGTGGTCGCACATAGGTTCCCTGGAAGTTGTCAAGGAATGCGGCTTCCAGGTCCTCCCAACAACCGATTGATTCTGCTGGCAAGCTGTTAAGCCAATGCCGAGCTGGTCCTTTAAGCTTGAGTGGGAGGTATTTGATGACGTGTAGATCATCGCCGCGGGCCATGTGGATATGAAGGAGATAATCCTTGATCCATACTGTCGGATCTGTTGTGCCATCGTATGAGTCGATGTTTACGGGTTTGAAACCGACGGGGATTTGATGATCCATTACTTCATCTGTGAAGCATAGTGGGTGTGCGGCGCCTATGTATTGGGCTATGTCACGACGTAGCTCAAATGAGCTTTGTCATCGTGTTCGCCCGGCCGGATTTACCGTATCCGGCATGACGGTTATCGTCACGTGTCGTGGGGCGCCCACGCGATCCATAGATCGATCTTGTTTGCCTTGCCCTGTCCTCCAGTATATCTCGCAGGTCTGGTGCATTTCCCCGTGCCTTGGTATTCTATGAGCGACGCCGGGGTGCGGTTTGAGTGGAGGGCCGAGAGGCCTCTCTGTCGCGGCCACGAGGTGGCCGGTCGGCCGCATAATGCGCTGGTGATGTAGGTCTAGGTGCTTCCTCCTCTAATCGGGGTAGCAGCCTGCGTTTTGGGTAGCTCTTGGAGGGGCGTTCGAGTTCGTACTCTTCAGCCGCAAGGACATCAGTGCGTCTGTCGGCTAGCAAGTCTTGGTCAGCTCTAAGCTATTGTTGGTTTTTTCTTGAGGCTGCTCGCCGTGGCCATAAGCCTGCGTTTGAAACGCTCTTGTTCGACGGGATCCTCAGGCACGACAAATTCGTTGTCGTCGAGGCTTGCCTCGTCTTCGGAGGGAGGCATGTAATTATCGTCCTCTACCTCTCACATGTCGCCACTCTCTCATGAGGGCTGGCTTCTCCATCCTCCCTGTCTGAATCCTGCCGGAGGGGTTGTCTTCGGCACTGTCCGGTGTTATTGTCTCCGTGTCGGAATCATCGCTTTTGCTTTGGCGGGATTTAGAGCGGCGGCGCCACGACGCCGGCGCTTAGGCTTCTTCTTGAGGGGTCATCCTCCGTTGTTCCATCGTCGTTCCTTCTTTTGGGGTGTCCACCATGTATATGTCGACGATGAGGTGGCCTTCCGGTTCTGTAGGCGCTTAGTTCTTGGTCGTCTCCTACATCGGCGTCCATACCGTCGATGTCTTCGGAGTCGAAGTCGAGCATGTCGGTTAAATCATCGACAGTGGCTACGAAGTGGGTGGTGGGTGGGCTTTGAATTCCTTCATCGTCCGCATCCCAACCTTGTTGACCATAATCCGGCCAGGGCTCTCCTGATAAAGAGAGAGACTTTAGTGAATTCAGAATGTCGCTGAAAGGCGAGTCTTTGAAAAGATGTCCGCGGCGGTGAACTCCATGATCGGCGCCCAATCGGATTCGATTGGCAGGGGCGTGGAAGGTTTGGAGTCCGGAGAGGAGTCCGGCACCTTGGAGTCACAAGCTTCGCAAAGGACATGTATAGTGTTCGGCTCGATCACCGTAGAGATTGCAGCCCCCGAGGCGGCGTCCAGCCACCCGTCCTCGATTGGCGCAGCCGGCTCTGAGCTAAGGGTCGGAGCGGACACTGGTGCGGCCTCTAGGACACTGTTCGGCGGTAGAGCTAGATCATGCCCGTCGTGACAGTGCGGCGCGCTTGTCTGTGGCTCGAACCCGTCGAAGATCAAGTCTTCGCGGATGTCAGCCGTGTAGTTCAAAATTCCAAATCTGACCTGATGGCCAGGGGCGTAGCTTTCGATCTGCTCCAGATGGCCAAGCGAATTGGCCCGCAGTGCAAAGCCGCCGAATACGAAGATCTGTCCGGGGAGAAAAGTCTCGCCATGGACCGCATCATTGTTGATGATCGGAGGAGCCATCAGGCCTAAAGATGACGAGACAGAGGAACTCTCAATGAAAGCACCAATGTCGGTGTCAAAACCGGCGGATCTCGGGTAGGGGGTCCCGAATCAAGCGCCTAGGCGGATGGTAACGAGACAAGGGACACGATGTTTTTACCCAGGTTCGGGCCCTCTCGATGGAGGTAAAACCCTATTCCTGCTTGATTAATATTGATGATATGGGTAGTACAAGAGTAGATCTACCACGAGACCAGAGAGGCTTAACCCTAGAAGCTAGCCTATGGTATGATTTTTGTTCGTCCTACGGACTAAAACCCTCCGGTTTATATAGACACCGGAGAGGGTTAGGGTTACATAGAGTCGGTTAAAAATGGGAGGAGATCTACATATACGTATCGCCAAGCTTTCCATCCACGCCAAGGAAAGTCCCATCCGGACACGGGACGAAGTCTTCAATCTTGTATCTTCATAGTCCAGGAGTCCGGCCAAAGGGTCATAGTACGGCCATCCGGACACCCCCTAATCCAGGACTCCCTCAGTCTTCAAGGCGTACGCTCCCCACGATCACGGGGCGGGGAACAGTCGCCTCACCCGTCCCCTCGATTCTTCTTGGTCGCCACGTGTCCTCCATGCAGGTGGCAGGTGGTGGAGGCGGGAAACCGGGCCGTCGCTGATTGGGGCAGCGGGTCGGTCCTGATTCCCTGCGCCCCCGATGGCCGGATTGGTCGAGCGAGGCGGCCGAGCCCCGACCCCTCCTCTTTATAAGAAGGGGGGATGGCATCCCACATCCCTTCATCATCCGTCTTCATTCACTTTGGCCCCCTTCCTCCATCTGCCATTGCGAGAGGAGGCGCCAGCCCTTCGACGGTGGCGGCGAGAGTTGCTGCTCGACAGCGCGTCCCTCCTCCCCAAGAGCTCGCGGTGGCAGAGCCGGCCACGAGAGGAAGGGGGAGGGGGCGAGGCCGAGGTCGTCGTGGCGCTCGGGGAAGAGGGGGACGAGGCGGTGCACCGGCCTCGCCTCCGCCAGCGATGCCTCTTCCAATGGAATGCCACGTTGGGGACCAGCCTCACGAGTTCTTCATCAGGCTGCACCGGCCACCGCGCCATCGTCTTCGTCTCCCTACCCCGTTTTCTCGGGAGATGGAGCTCGATCCGCCCCAGACTCTCAGGCTGCACATGAGGGGCTGCGGGAACGGCGGCATGCGGGTCGACGTTGACTTCCCTGCTCCTCACATCATGTACCTCCGTCGCGGATGGAAGACGTTCGCTCGCATCCACAGCCTGACGGCGGGGCTTGTCCTCTACTTCAAGTTAATGGAG
Source organism: Aegilops bicornis (assembly GCA_021605145.1). Taxonomy (NCBI): domain Eukaryota; kingdom Viridiplantae; phylum Streptophyta; class Magnoliopsida; order Poales; family Poaceae; genus Aegilops; species Aegilops bicornis. The sequence continues at coordinate 600,725,490 of CM038674.1, read as the reverse complement.
GACGACCTGCTTTCCGTCAAGGTCTTCGGAGATCTTGGAACTCGTCTGAAGTGCTGCGTGGAGAGCTCCTCCGACGATGAAGATTCTTCCCCGAGCGGGAGTGACGAGGAGGACAGCGACAGCGACGACGAGGGAGTCGAGCGGCAGGATGCCGACTCCGACTCCGACTGACCGTATCGCTCCTCCCTCAGCCACGCGCCCTGCCGAGGGTCTTCCTCGCCAAGCTCTCCATCGGGGCGCTCCCCGACGTCTCCTTGGGCGGCTGGCTGATACGTCTCCAACGTATCTATAATTTTTGATTGTTCCATGCTATTATATTATGTGTTTTGGATGTTTATGGGCTAAATTAAACACTTTTATATTACTTTTGGGACTAACCTATTGACCCAGAGGCCAGTGCGAGTTCCTGTTTTTTCCCTTGTTTCAGTGTTTCGAAGAAAATGAATATCGAACGGAGTCGAAACGGAATGAAACCAACTGGAGAAGTTATTTTTGGAAGGAATGCTACCGGATAAACTTGGAGTGCACGTCAGGAAAGAAACGAGGGAGCCACAAGGTAGGGGGGCGCGCCCACCCCCCTAGGGCGTGCCCTCCACCCTCGTGGGCCCCTCGTGGCTTCCCTGGCGTACTTCTTTCACCTATATATACCCATATACCCTAAAAACTTCGGGGAACAGACTAGATCTAGAGTTCCGCCGCCGCAAGCCTCTGTAGCCACCAAAAGTCAATCAGACCCCTGCTCGCACCTCACGGAGGGGGGGGGAACCCTCACCGTGGCCATCTTCATCATCCCGGCGATCTCCATGACGAGGAGGAGTAGTTCACCCTCGGGGCTGAGGGTATGTACCAAGAGCTATGTGTTTGATCTCTCTCTCGTGTTCTTGATTTGGCACGATCTTGATGTATCGCGAGCTTTGCTATTATAGTTGGATCTTATGTTGCTTCTCCCCCTCTACTCTCTTGTAATGGATTGAGTTTTCCCTTTGAAGTAACCTTATCGTATTGAGTCTTTAATGATTTGAGAACACTTGATGTATGTCTTGCCGTGCGTATCTGTGGTGACAATGGGATATCACGTGATTCACTTGATGTATGTTTTGGTGATCAACTTGCGGGTTTCGCCCATGAACCTATGCATAGGGGTTGGCACACGTTTTCGTCTTGATTCTCTAGTAGATACTTTGGGGCACTCTTTGAGGTTCTATGTGTTGGTTGAATAGATGAATTTGAGATTGTGTGATGCATATCGTATAATCATACCCACGGATACTTGAGGTGACATTGGAGTATCTAGGTAACATTAGGGTTTTGGTTGATGTGTGTCTTAAGGTGTTATTCTAGTACGAACCCTAGGGTTGTTTGTGACACTTATAGGAATATCCCAACGGATTGATTGGAAAGAATAACTTTGAGGTGGTTTCGTACCCTACCATAATCTCTTCGTTTGTTCTCCACTATTAGTGACTTTGGAGTGTGTCGGTGTACTAGAGTAGGGGTACCCTAGTATCCCGTGACTGCAGCACTGCGACAGCTTGCAACACCAGCGGCAGGGTTTGCCTCGTCACCGCCAAGATCCTCCGTGGCTCCTTTGGAGCCATTCAAGAACAAAGTATTTGATTAAGAAGACAAGGCCCCGACAAGAGGAGCTTGCCGAAGGCCACTCAAGGCATGCAGAAGACAAGGCCCCGCAAGAGGAGCTTGCCGGGAAGGCTCGGAGCGACAAGCCTCCGGACGCGACAAGGATTCGGCGCGGCAAGGCGCTTGCCATGACAAGCAACCTCTCTCCATCTCCGCTCCAGCTCATCCAAAGAACGTGTCGCCATGGGACCGTTCCATGCGCCACGATCGAGAGGCTGTCAGGCAGCCGCCGGAGAGCAGCGATAAGCGGCGTTGACAAGCTTGTCATCGTGGCGAAGCGGTGGCGCACTGGACGGTCTCTGCAGAATTGTTTGGGCGACAACGACGGGCATTTATTGCTTTTGTCCCTTGCCGTCACGAGTTAGGTATTTTGCACTCAGACACTGTTCGGTAGGTGTACCAACTCCAGTTTTACATTTGTACCCTCGCCTATGTTGCCACCGCCGAGAGACCCCTTGAGCATATAAAAGGAGGCCCATGCGCAACGTAGAAGGGGTTCGAGGTTCGGTTCATTCGACTCACTAGAGACCAGATACACTCACGCTAGGTTTTGTAGCTCGCATCGCTCCCTAGCAAGAACACAATACATCAAACAAGCAGCAGTAGGAGTTTTATCTCTCCGGAGAGCTCCGGGCTGGGTAACTGCTCGTGTGCCTCGCCTCGATCCGCTCTTTCAGGCGATCTCCGCCCTCCGAACCACAAAGGGGCCTGGTCCGCCGCCCCATAGGTGTTCGTGGGTACGATCAGCCTCCCCGACATCTTTGGCGCGCCCGGTAGAAGCGTCGAGGCGTGTGAATCTGATCCGACGCTCACACGGCAGCGTCCTCAACATCTTTCCCAACATGCCACCGAAGAAGAAGGCTTGGCGGCAGTAGAGCCGTTCGCGTCGTACCCACCCTCACCGCAAAGAACGGGTGGTGGGGCAGACGCCGGCGGAGGAACGGGCGCCGACAAAGGTGTTCGCAACGTTGCCAAGTCCAAGGACAAGGCCCCGCAAACCTCGGCGTTCGCGCATCCCCCGCGCCCATCTCAGGAGATGCGGGACCAACAACGTCATGGCGTTCACAATGCCATACGTTCGTTGGATCGAGACCCTCAAGACCAGCATGCGCGCCAACATGCTAGCACGAGTGAGATACGGTCGCCTGGGCGGGTGCTGCTCCTTCTAACGTAGTTAGAAGTCCGAGCATATCCCGCTCCTCGCACCGTTCGCCAATGCCACCCACTACTCCAGCAGAAGCTCTGGCGAGAGCTCAGCTGCTCCTCGACTACCCTCCAACGGCCAACAAGGTCGACGAGTGGAGGGCCACTATCCAGAGCCTCATCGGCTTTGCCAACGGCGACGCTCCGCGGCAACCAACACCATCGTTGCCGCGGCAAGACGACAAGGCACGAGCCGGTGGCGATGAGACTGTCAGAGGTGCAACCACCATGCACTCTCCGCCACGAAGGCCAAGATCGCCGACTCACCGGATCCACCTCGACAGCGACTCCACCACGTCATCGGATCCGCGAGCTCGCCGCGATCAGCGCCAAGTTCTTCATGAGCGACAACAAGAGGACGCTCAGACTCGCATCGAGCGATGGAGAAAAGCGCGACGTCAGTCCGACAAGCGCGCTGGGCCTTCTGTTGACATGCGCGCGCCGGAGGAGCCAGCGACTTGTCAGACGCTTAGGTTGCCCTGCGTTCACTCGTGAGCTGCGGCAAGTCCAGTGGCCCAACCAGAAAAACTTCAAACCAGACGTGCCGGAGAAGTATGATGGCAGGACGCATCCGTCGGAGTTCCTCAGCATCTACACCATCGCGGTGCAAGCTGCGGGGGGACGGGACGACAAGACCGTCGCCAACTACTTCCCGCTCGTGCTCAAGCCCAACGTCAGATCTTGGCTCATGCACTTGCCGGACAGCTCCATATCCTCTTGGGCAGATCTGTGCCATCAGTTTGTTGGCGCCTTCGCAGGTGGCCACAAACCTCATGGCTAAGAGAGTGACCTTCATCTGCCGCCCGGAAGGAAGGAGAGTCCCCACGCAAGTTCATTCAGAGATTCAGCGTGTGCACTACAACATCCCGGATGTCCACCCTGCCGTGGTGATCGGTAGCGTTTCATCGAATGTGCGGAACCGCAGGATGAGGGAGGAGATGGCGATGTGCAAAGTCAAGGACGTCGATGAGTTATACACCTTGGCCGACAAGTGTGCACGCTACGAGGAAGGGAGGAGACTCGAGGAGAGAATGCGAAGCAGGCTCGACAAGGAGGAGGCCGCCCGGCAAAGAAGGGCCATGGCGAGGCAACAGGAAGAAGAAAGGTAGAGAAGTGCTAGCTGTTGAGCAGTCCGACAACGGAGGTGGTGAAAAGAACGCCAAGGCTGGTGTCTCTGGCAAGGAGGTTGCACGACGCCAACCACTGGGCCGGTGGCGGCCGCCGACAAGCAGGACGGCTCCGGCAAGCAGTACTGCAAGATCCACCGCACCAAGGGCCACAACCTCCAGAGCTGCAAGAAGGTCGAGCAGCTTGTCGAACAGCAGAGGGCTGAGTACGAGCGGCGCGACAAAGAGAAGGCCCAGGAAGGAGCTGGGGGAGCAAGCAAGAAACGTCCCGGCCGGGGAGGACGCCGCGGCAAGGCCAAGCAACGGCAAGGAGACAGACCTCCCCGCGGCCGCGACAAGGATGAAGATGATGACGACGACGAAGATATGGAAGACGACGACGCTGATGAGCAGGAGTTTCAGAAAGCCACAGAGGTCCTCTGCGTTGACGGAGGTGCTTCCCTGCATACCTCCCACCGCCAACTCAAGCAATGGATGCGGGAGGTCAATGCAGCCGAACCATCCGAACAGTCACGCAAGCCTCTGAAGTGGTCCATCACGCCTATCGCTTTTGATATTGAGGACCACCGATCGCATAATCGCGGTCGGGTGCTTGCCGATGTTGGTCTCACCAACCATCCGCAACCTCAAGGTCACCAAAATGCTAGTTGACGGTGGGTCCGGCTTGAATCTGATCTCCTCCGCGGTGCTCCAGAAGCTTCAAATTCCTGACAGCGAGCTCGAAGAGACCGGCACCTTCCAAGGAATCAATCCGGGAAGGAGCAAGCCGAAGGGGAAGATTACGTTGCCGGTCACATTTGGTAGCGAGCTGAACTTTAGGACTGAGAGGGTCACATTCGACGTTGCCGATTTCCCATTGCCTTACAATGGAATACTTGGCCGTCCAGCACTCGCCAAGTTCATGGCAGCCTCTCACTACGCCTACAACCTACTCAAGATGCCAGGCCCGATAAGCGTCATCTCTGTCCATGGCGACAAGAAGGATGCCCTTGTCTGTGCCGACAAGATCTACCGGGATGCAGCAGCCGCGACAGATTGCCAAACACTTGCCGCTGAAGCTCCCGGGGGGAAGAAGACAAAGTCCAAGTCTGGCAAGAGCTCTGATGCTCACTCCGGCAAGCGCACCTCTTCGGAGTGCTGCGCTACCGTCGAGGACGCACCATCGAGCTCCACCGGCAAGTGCAAGAAGATGGTGGCTCCGCCAAAAACCAAGAAGGTGCCCGCCAAGGAGGATGGCACTGGTGGTACCTTTACCATCAGTGCCTCTCTCGACCCTAAATAGGAAGGCGCGCTCGTTGCTTTCCTCATGCGGCGAATGTCGGCGTGTTTGCATGGCAACCGTCGACATCCCGGTGTTCCTGTGAAAGTGATTGAGCACCGCCTGGCCGTTTGTCCCGATGCATGGCCCGTCAAGCAAAAAGTCGGAAGCAAGCGGTGGAACGCCAAGAATTCATAGCGAAAGAGATCAAGAAACCGGAAGCAGCGGGCCTTGTCGAGGACTGCTCCATCCTACGTGGTTGGCCAATCCTCAGTAGTCGCGCCAAGGCAAATGGAAAATGGAGACTTTGTATTGACTTCACGGATGTTAATAAAGCTTGTCCCAAAGATCCATTTCCCTTGCGGCGCATTGACCAGATTGTTGACTCCACGGCTGGATGTGATTTGCTTTCGTTTCTTGATGCATACTCAGGATACCATCAAATCTTCATGGCTGAAGAAGATGAGGAGAAGACCGCATTCATTACACCATGTGGCACCTACTGTTTCATACGGATGCCTTTCGGTTTGAAGAATGCTGGTTCAACATTTGCAAGGGTAGTCCATGACGCTTTTGAGCCGCAAATGCACAGAAATGTAGAAGCCTACATGGATGACATAGTGGTCAAAAGCAAAGACAAAGAAACTCTGGTTCAAGATTTGGACGAGACCTTTGCAAATCTGCGCAAGATCAACCTCAAGCTCAACCCCGAGAAGTGCGTGTTTGGAGTCCCTTCCGGCAAGCTTCTCGGATTCTTCGTGTCTCGACGAGGGATTGAAGCTAATCCCGACAAGATCAAGGCCATTGAGCAGATCGAAGCACCAAAGCGCGTCAAGGATGTACGAAGACTTGCGGTTCGCGTAGCTGCTCTCAAAGAGGTTTATTTCTAGGTTCTGCTGGCGCTGCCGCTTTTCAAGATTTTGAAAAAGGCAGGTCCAATGAAATGGACTCCTCAAGCGGAGGCTGCCCGCAGGACTTAAAGAGATACATGTCCTCCACTCCAACACTTGTCGCACCTAAACCACAAGAGAAGTTGCTGCTATATATAGCAGCAACCAATCAAGTGGTTAGTGCTGCGTTAGTAGCGGAGAGGGAGGCGGATGACGAACCATCAACCACGGCAAGCACATCCAGCGACAAGCAGGGGGCTTCGCCGACAAGCTCTGGTCCCGACAAGAACGAATCCGCGTAGATGCATGACCAGATGCAGAAAAGGATGGTGCAGCGCCCAGTCTACTTTGTCGGCCTTCCCTCTGCAGGGGCTAGGTCAAGGTACTGGTGTGCAGAAATTGCTTTTCGGCCTCCTCATGGCCTCGAGAAAGCTGCGCTATTACTTCCAAGCACATGAGATCACAGTTGTCACTCGCTTTCCGCTGAAGAGGATACTGCAGAATCCAGAAGCAACAGGCAGGATTGTCGAGTGGGCATTGGAACTGTCAAGCTTTGGTCTCAAGTTTGAAAGCACATCAACTATCCAAAGCGAGCATTGGCAGAATTCATAGCAGAATGGACGCCAACGCCGGATGAAGAAATTCGAGACGAGCATTCCCGTCAAGGAAGCAAGCAAAGAGTGGCTGATGTACTTTGATGGTGCCTTCTGCTGCAAAGGCGCCCGGTGCGGCGTCGCTTATCGCACCCACGGAGAGCACCTCAAGTACGTAGTCCGGATGCACTTTCCCAAGGAGCAAGCAACAAACAATACCGCAGAGTATGAAGGTTTGCTTGCGGTCTCGTGGATCGCAGTGGACCTTGGGATCAAAAAGCTTATTGTCAGGGGTGACTCGCAACTCGTCGTCCGCCAAGTGAACAAAGATTACCAGAGTCCCTTGATGGAAGCCTACGTTGATGAAGTGAGGAAGCTAGAAGAGCACTTTGACGGCCTGCAAATGGAACATGTTCCAAGAGCTCGTAATGATATTGTCGACGGCTGACTGTCAAGGCGCTGCACTTAAGTTGCCTGTGGAACCAGGGATTTTCGTGCTCAAGCTGACTCAGCCAACCGTAACACCACCAACTGGACAAAGCAAGAAGAGGAAGTTGATCTCTGGTGACTACTTCCCAGCAGAGCTTCCCGAAGCCATCATCGCGAAGGTCCCCAAGACCAACACCAACGATCTTTGAGGCGATCTGCTCCGACAAGCCCCAGGGTTTGTTTCGTTGAAGCAGACGCTTCCGACAAGTTTTGCTCCGGCAAGCTTGCCGGGGAGCATCAAGCTCCGGCAGAACCGCAGGTTCTTGCCGTAGAAGCTGATGTTCCCGCAGCAGCAGATGTGCCTTTGGTCCTTGTTGTCGAGCCGCAAGCTCCAAAGATGGGCGCAGCAGATTGTCCATTTCCTTCAGACAGAGAACTTCCCAAGAGCGAGAAGAAGCGGAAAGAGTAGCCCGGCAATCGAGTATGTACCAGTTTGTCGACAGCATCTGCATGTAAGAAGACTCAACGGTGTGAAATTGAAGTGTATTCCCAGGAAGACGGACAAAAGCTGTTGGCAGAGATACATGGAGGCATATGTGGTCACCACATTGGCGCCAGAGCACTTGCCGCAAAGCGTTCCCAAGAAGGTTTCTTTTGGCCGACAGCCCTCCAGGATGCAACTGCACAAGTAACCAAGTGTGAAGCGTGCCAGTTCCATTCCAAGCAGATACATCAGCCAGCTCAGGCTCTCCAGACGATCCCTTTATCCTGGCCATTTTCGGTCTGGGGGCTCGACATCCTCGGCCCCTTCCCCCGAGCTGTCGGGGGCTTTGAATACTTGTACATCGCCATCGACAAGTTCACAAAGTGGCCGGAAGTGGAAGCAGTGAGGAAGGTGACAGCACATTCAGCGGTCAAGTTCTTCAGGTCGATTGTTTGCCGTTTCGGAATCCCTAATAGGATCATCACCGGCAATGACACACAATTCTACGGTCGCACCTTCATGCAGTACGTCCAAGATCTTGGCGCCAAGGTCTGCTTTGCTTCCGTTGCTCACCTGAGAAGCAACGGTCAAGCAGAGAGGGCAAATGCTGAAGTGCTGCACGGATTCAAGACTAGAACTTTTGACAGGCTGCACAAGTGCGGAAGAAACTGGATCGAGGAGCTGCCGGTGGTTCTTTGGTCGATCAGGACGACGCCAAATCGAGCCACCGCCGGACACCTTTGCTCTAGTCTATGGAGCAGAGGCAGTTCTCCCCATGGAACTCAGATACGGATCGCCTCGAGTGCTCGCTTATGATGAGCTTGAGCAAGAGCAGCTGCGACAAGATGACACGCTGCTCCTTGAGGAGGATCGTCTTCAGTCATTGCGGCGAGCTGCTCGCTACCAGCAAGCTTTGCGTCGCTACCATAGCCGCAGAGTTAGTGCCAGAAGTCTCGAGGAAGGCGACCTTGTTCTTTGGCGCGTTCAGTCCGCCAAGAATTCAAACAAGTTGACGCCGAAGTGGGAAGGCCCTTATCGGGTGAAACGAGTCACTAGGCCTGGCGCTGTCCGCCTTGAGACCGAAGATGGCATCCCGGTGAGCATCTCCTGGAACATTGAGCATCTTCGTAAGTTTTACCCATAGGGCGCGGTTGCCGGGACCCGTTCCGGCAACCACCTTTTGTACAAGTCTTGCCGTTGTTGCATGTAATCCTTTGTACAAAGCCGGGCGCAAACCCCGTGCATCAGTAAAGCTCATGTGTTGCGCACAACTTGTCAAATTCATGCTTTCATCATTTTATTGCATGTTTTGGCTAACATTTTGTGCAGCAACCACACCCGGTAAGAAAAATCGAGCCGCTGGGCTCCATAACTTTATTTCCTCTTCTTTCTCTTTTCTCAAAGAAAGGAAGACTCCCTCGCGCACAAGTTAACCAGGGGGGAAGGAGAAGATAATACTATGGACCAGGCACCGCTCGAGGAAGTTTCGCCTCATCGGGAAGCAAGAGACAGAAAAGCTAAGTTGCCAAAGTTTGAGCAATCAATTTTTAAAATTTTTAAGTTATCTTCCTCGAACGATAGTACTTTGTATGGAAAAACTGTGCGCAGTGGAACCAACTCGCCGGCTAGTCGCGCCCTTACTTTGTTTCGAGTCCGCTCAACAACTTAAGTGAGCTGCGGCTAGTCGCGACAAGGTTGCTTGTCGGAGGCGGCATCGCCAAAGAAGTTGCCGACGTCTCAAGACTCGGCGCATGACAAAGGTGCCCGCACCGACAAATCCCCAAATGCGTAAGGCGTAAACGCATAAAGGAAGGAATCAAGTAGAGGAAATAACGTTGCATTGATTGCCTAAGATAGAGTATATTACAAAATAACTTGTCGCTGATCTAACAAAGTGTCCTAAACATGATCGGCAGCGACAAGGAAAGATAAAATTGGCGGCCTAGTCTCTGGCGGTCGCCATCAATCCGCTTGATCTTGTTCACCTTGTCCACAATGGGTGCGACAAGGGCTTTGAGCTCCTCCACGTTGGCATCTGGCGGCAAGGATCTCGAGGACGCCCGTTAAGGTTGAGGCCCGGATTGCGGAAGGCCACCTTTATCAACACCTTCTCGAGGGCTCCTGCAGATCTGGCGTGATTCCTCGGCCCTGCTTTGGGACCTCTTCCCGAGTCGGCTGGAGACCCGGCCACCACGCCTTTGAAGAATAAACTGAGTTTGGCGCTGGGTTGGAGATGCTCGTCGGAGGAGTATGCAAGGTCCGCCATCCCCAGCTCCATCAGCTCGTTGTGGATGTCGGCGCGGTGTCCACAAGACCTTCAGTCCAGTGCTCCATGCTCTCCCTCAAGGTGCTCTGGGTGGAGGCAGCATTCGCTAGCAGATCCTCCTTGGCCTTGATCGTCTCCAACAAGCCCACCTCCCGCTCCCTGGCGCCGTCCAACGTCTGCGTCAGAGTGGTCAGCTTCAGCTCAAGATCCGCCTTGGAATCCTTGGCGGCCGAGCTCCTTGCCCCTATCAGTGAGACGACTCTGCAGCTCGCCAAGAGTGTAGGCGTCCTTCTCGCGCTCATGCTTGAGCGTGGCAAGCTCTTCGCCGCTCTTCTTGAGGCTGGCCTCCAGCTGCGCCACCTTCGCCTTCAACTCTTCCTTGGCGGCCTCGGTGGCTGCGGCAGCATCCTTCGCTTCCTTAAGCGCCCCGCCAAGTGACTCTCGCGGCAGCAAGGTCTTCTTCGTGGCTGTCCGAGTTGACCTTCCGCTGCGCTAGCTCGCTTTCTGCGGAGAGCTTCTCGGCAGCCAGCCGCTGCTCCTCCTCGGCGGCCTTCTCAAGGATGAAGGCGTGCGCTCTTCTGCAAGTTGCCCCAGCTTACCTTTCGTCGCGGAGAGTTTCTTGGTTGGCGCTCCGGAGCTCTTCTGCGCGCTTCTCCATGTCCGCTCCTGCCCTCGCGACAAGTGCTTCCCGGGACTCCAACTTGGCTTGCCGGGCGCGGTAGAGCGACAACAACTTCTTCAACAACTGCTCCTCCTTAGACTCGCCGCTGCTGCTGCTTGGCGCGTCCACCAACGTCAGCCCAAGCGAGGCGAAGTAGCTCGGCCGTCGAAGGTCTCTCCTTGACCGGCGCTCGAGCTCATTTCCCGGGGAGTTTGATGAAGACGCCCTCGCCCGGCCTTGGTAGGCACCGGGCTGGGGCTCCTCGAACTGGCGCCCTTGCCAGCGGCGGGAGTCACTGTCGGTGTAGCGCTGGCGCTCCTGCGGCCTCGGGGCCGTCGGTCGCGATCGCCCGACCCTCGCCCGGCTTCTGCGTCGGCAGCCTCGGTGGCCTTCTCGCCCAGCAGGCTCGTCGGCGGCGGCCTCTTCTTCCACAAGAACGACCTCTTCTTCCCACGGCCGGCGGCCTCGTCGGTGTTGCCGCTTCCTCCTCGCCGGCAGCCTCGACCTCCATCGGCTCTGCGTCAGACGAAGAAAGAGCAGTCAAGCAAATGTTCAAAAAGAGAAACAAAAGAAAACAAGCCCAAGGGAAATTTTCGTGTAAGGAAATTACCTGCAACGGGATCCGCAGCCATGGCCTCGACCACTGGAGGGTCACTGGCGCTGTCCCTTGCCGGGGTAACCTCCCTTGCCGGAGTAGCCTCCCTTGTCGGAGGGCGCTCCCTTGCCGGAGAATCCTCCTCGGCGTGAGTGGCGTGCAGGCAGGATTTCGGGGGCGGCTTCCGAGCCCTCCTGATGAGGCTGCTCTGCTCCTACACAAGCAAACAATCAAGTATCAACGAAGAAGGAGCACCCCTGCACACCTAATAGCAAGGAGAAAACCGCACACTTACTTCGGGGGCTGTGCTGGGGGCTGCTCTGAGGAAGAGTTGCCGGGTCCGGCAAGGGGGTCTCGGACGCGTCCCCTGTTGCCACGGGAGAATCGTCCTCAACGACGACCGTCGGGATCTTGGCCCTCTTCGACGCTCTCTGGGCTAGCTTCCTGAAAAGGAAAGAGTCCAGAACGAAGCAAATCAGATTCAAGATGAAGCAATAAAATTGAAGAAATACAAGCACAATCTCAAGAGCTTACTCTTCGCCTTCCTCCTCGGAGCCGAGCGGAGAAGTCAAACTCCGGCTCGCCTCCGGTGCGACGAGGCGGGAGTGGGCTCTCTTGGCCGCTGGCGGGCGTCGGCGGTGGCTCGAGAAGATCCCGCCCGGTTACGCAGCAGTGTGGCGCTCCAGCAACATCGCTGCTTGCAGCGGTAAGCGCGTCAGCGCGCTGCTTCGTGGGCCGATCTACCGCCACGACTCGTCTCCGGCCCTGCGGGCGCCTCTTCAAGCGGAACCGGGGCTCACTGGCGGCAAGTCGCTGGGTGGTGGAGAAGAAGCGCCCTCGGCGGGTCCACTCGACCCGGCCTCGGGCTCGACAAGCTCGTCCTCGCCGGCGATCTCCCTTCGCTCGGCAAGGCTTGCCGCCTTCGCAGCGTCCGCCTCCTCCATGGTATACCCGAAGGCTCCAGCGGCAGCGGCTGTTGCCGCCTCCTCCACCCTGGTGGCAATACGCGCCATCTCCTCGTCGGTGATGTCGCGGGTGAGCCTTTTCTGCTCGTCGGAGCGGATCGGCACTTCTTCCAAGTCATCAAAGAACTGCTGCACGACCTCGTCGGGGGGCTCCTGCCAGGTTGGAACGATCCCATGGGAATCGCTGGCGGCATCATGGCGCTGGATGCGGTCGAGCGCCGAGTTGTTGCACAATGGGGCCGACCCCAGCGGCAACCTAAACCACTCGGGGTGATCGGGTCGTTCTTGAACAGCTCTAGCAGCATCACATCCAACTCCAAGACGGTGAAATTCCAATTCAGGCCCGGGCGCAACCTCATGATGTATGCCGCATTTTGGAACTCCCAAGCAGGCCTCCTCCTCTCCTGCAAGGGAGCGATGCGGCGGCGAAGGAAGTCTGCGCCAACTGCGCCTACGGTTAGTCCGACAAGCCTGAGGCGCAGAATCCGGGTCACAGCTATCTTCAACCTAGCATCCTCCGGCGCCAAGCTACTCCAATCTCTGCCACACTATTGGGGTTTGGCGCCTGGCAAGTGAAGGGCTGCAGGTTCTCCTCACGACCCAACACCAATTGGCTCTCCACTCCTCCCACTTGTTGCGGAACTCTCCTTCCAGATAGGCTTCTTTCTTGCCGATCCTGGAGACCCAAGCTATCCCTCCGGCAAGTGGCTCTCCTCTCTCGACGCGGGGCACGAAGAAGTGGCGGAAGAGTGCCACATTTGGGTGGACTCCGACAAAGTTTTCGCAAAGGTGCGCGAAAACTGCCATGGTCAAGACGGCGTTGGGGGTGAAATCAAGGAGGCGGAGGCCATATGTGTTCATGATGTCGCAGAAGAACTCGGAAAAGGGCGGGCAAAGCCCGCAATAGAAGAAAAGGGCAAAGAAGGGGTACCCAGTTGGGGCCAAATCAGAAGCGGAAGCGGGGAGTACCTTCGTGCGCAGATGCGCACGCGTCTCCGTCGACCAAAAGAGATAGAAGACATCCCGCAGCTCCCTTGCACCGAGCTGGGGGGGGGGAAGATGGCCCGCTCCTTGCGCAACGCCGCGAGCCGCTGCGCCTCGGCCGACTTGACGCCCTTCTCCTTGTCGGCTTTCGGAGCCATGGCGAGGGCGGCGGAGGAGGCCGACGGCGGTGAGCGCTTGTGGCGAAAAGGGGCGCTGCTCTTCGCACCGGAGAAGAAGGGGAGCGGCGGTGGTTTTCTTGACAAGACAGCAATGGCGGAGTGGACGGCCTGCCCTGTTTCCTCCGCTTATAAAGAGGGGAGGGGCGGACGCCCGCTTTTCCTAATAAAGAAACCCCCACGACCACGCCCACGATCTCTCGCACGACGCCACGTCCGGTGCGTGCCGTTAGTGGGGGTCGTGGTGGGTCCGGGGCGAGTTGCGACGTGGTCGAGGCCGCGTGTGACCGTGCACTGTTTTGGGCCTGGCCCGACAGCGCTCGGCACCGTGTACGGCCCAGGCCGGGGCCTCCTGTCGGTGTACTAGAGTAGGGGTACGCTAGTATCCCGTACTACGTGCCGCGAACGATTCTGACACCAGCTGCGAGTTTGCCTCGTCACCGCCAAGATCCTCCGTGGCTCCTTTGGAGCCATTCAAGAACAAAGTATTTGATTAAGAAGACAAGGCCCGGCAAGAGGAGCTTGCCGGAAGGCCACTCAAGGCATGCAGAAGACAAGGCCCGTCAAGAGGAGCTTGCCGGGAAGGCTCGGGGCGCGACAAGCCTCCGGGCGCGACAAGGACTCGGCCGCGGCAAGGCGCTTGCCGCGGAAAGCAACCTCTCTCCATCTCCGCTCCAGCTCATCCAACAATGTGTCGCCATGGGACCGTTCCATGCGCGCGTGTCAAGAGGTCAGGTGCAGCGGAGGAAAGCAGCGATAAGCGGCCGACAAGCTTGCCATCGTGGCGAGCGGTGGCGCACCTGACGGTCTCTGTTGCACTGTTTGGGCGACACTGACAGGCATTTATTGCTTTTGTCCCTTGCCGTCAGAGTTAGGTATTTTGCACTGTACACTATTCGAGTAGGTGTACCAACTCCTGTTTTTACATTTGTACCCTCGCCTATGTTGCCACCTGTCGGAGACCCCTTGAGCATATAAAAGGAGGCCCATGCATAGCGTAGAAGGGGTTCGAGGTTCGGTTCATTCGACCACTAGAGACCAGATACACTCACGCTTAGGTTTTGTAGCTCAGACGCTCCCTAGCAAGAACACAATACATCAAACAAGCAGCAGTAGGAGTTTTATCTCTCCGGAGAGCTCCGAAGCTGGGTAAACTGCTCGTGTGCCTCGCCTCGATACGCTCTTCGTGCGATCTCCGCCCCCTCCGAACCACAAAGGGGACTGGTCCGCCGGCCCCATAGGTGTTCGTGGGTACGATCAGCCTCCCCGACAGAGTGACTCTTTGTTGCATGTTGAGGGATAGTTATATGATCCAATTATGTTATTATTGTTGAGAGAACTTGCACTAGTGAAAGTATGAACCCTAGGCCTTGTTTCAACGCATTGCAATACCGTTACGCCCACTTTTATCATTAGTTACCTTGCTGTTTTTATATGGTCAGATTACAAAAACCTATATCTATCATCCATATTGCACTTGTATCACCATCTCTTCGCCGAACTAGTGCACCTATACAATTTACCATTGTATTGGGTGTGTTGGGGACGCAAGAGACTCTTTGTTATTTGGTTGCAGGGTTGTTTGAGAGAGACCATCTTCATCCTACGCCTCCCACGGATTGATAGACCTTAGGTCATCCACTTGAGGGAAATTTGCTACTGTCCCACAAATCTCTGCACTTGGAGGCCCAACAACGTCTACGAGAAGAAGGTTGCGTAGTAGACATCAAGCTCTTTTCTGGCGCCGTTGCCAGGGAGGCTAGGTAAGCGGCACTCACACCCCGTCAACTAATCTCTTTTCTGGCGCCGTTGCAGGGGAGGTGAGTGCTTGAAGGTACATCTTTAGATCTTGCAATCGAATCTTTTTGTTTCTTGTTTTAGCACTAGTTTAGTTTATAAAAGAAAACTACAAAAAATGGAATTGATTTTTTCTCGTACGCTTCATCTTTTTAATATCTTTCGTAAGTATGATGGAAAGGAAAATTGTGCCAAAGTGTTAGAAGAAGAATGCATTAAAATGTTTGACACTAAAACTTTGAATGATGAGCATGATTGCAATGTTGTTAGTATGAACTCCTTGAATATCCATGGTACTAATGATGATTGCACTAGTTATGATGAAAATGTCTCCTATAAACATGTCAATTTTTGTGGAGTGCATTGGGTTTGCAAGTATACACCAAATAGGGAAGATAGATATTGCAAGAGGCATAAGTATTTAGAAACTAAATTGTTGCAAGAAAGTCTTTATGATTGCGCTGAAAGATTCAATATTATTGCGCCCCTTGTGAACTTTGCAATGAACATGGTCATTTAAAGCTCCAATGCTATTTGTTTCATGATCAAGTCGTGTCCAAATATTGTGATAATTTGATTACCCTTGAGCATGATAAAGAGCTTAGCCTTCTTTTGGGGTATGAAGAAATGAAACGTATAACTGAGGGTATTCCAAAATTTAATCTTGATAGATTTCTTGATTTTGATCTAGAGAAGATTTATATGTATTGTGCGGTGAATTGTATTGAAAATCCTTATATTGCCAATTACATAAAGAAAACAAGACAAATAGAGTATGAAGAGAATACTAATGAAAGGGAAGAGACTTCCCAATATCCTCCTATTATTTCTTATGATGAATCAGGTAACGAGGAGGAGCCTTCTATTCAACCAATATCATTAATAAGGAGCTCCAAAAAGAGGATTGAACCCACACATGAGGTGAATAAGAAGAAAAGAAAAAGGAAGAGAAGTAAAAAGGTATCTCTCCCAAATAATGTTGCTCCTATTATTGTTGTGCCTCATGAAAATGAATCAAAAATAATAGTGGAAGATGATGCACTTGATGATGATCTCGTTATGCCTATTGCGTGTTGTGATGATTATGATTGGGAAGATAATGATACTTCTTATGATCTTGAAAATCTTTTTGGCACTTGCTTGGAATAATATGATAATTGCTATATTATTGGTGCTATCCATACTATTAATGATGAGAGTGATTATGCTTATGATATGAAAAGGCCCAAGCTTGGGGATGCTATGTTTGATGAAGATGATGTTTTTGAGAATATATTTGCTGCAATTAATGTTTGTCCCAAGCTTGGGGATGCTATGTCTAATGAAGATGATATTTTTAGCCTCTCAAGTTTTGATATGCAAAGTTGTTATGATGATGCCTTTGACCTATGATGATTATATTTGTGAAAGTGGGTTTGGAAGAGTGTCAACTTTAGGAAGTAATAATCCCACTATTTTGGAGGATGTTGAATCTTATAATATTTATGAAAGTGGATTTGGAGAGGTCATGACTTTATTTAGTGATGAGTCCACTATTTCGGAAGAGGTTTCAATCGATTATGATGAGAACAAAGTTGCTACTTATGATGATTATTGTGATGAAACTTATGCTATAAAAAGTAGTGATGATTATATTTATAAAACTTTTCATGATTATGATGACCCTTTTTCTGAACATTACTCTTTTAATGTGGAAATATTTTATAGTATTCAAGTCTCTTATGATACTCCCACTATTCCAAATGAGAAGAATTTTGCTTGTGTGGAGAGTAGTAAATTTTCTATGCTTGTAGATCATGAAAAGAATGCTTTAGGTGCTGGTTATATTGTTGAATTCATTCATGATTCTACTGAAAATTATTATGAGGGAGGAATATATGCTTGTAGGAATTGCAATAATATCAAGTTTCCTCTCTATGTGCTTAAAGTTTTGAAGTTATGCTTGTTTTGCCTTCCTATGCTAGTTGATTATTGTTCCCATAAGTTGTTTTATCACAAAATCCCTATGCATAGGAAGTGGGTTAGGCTTAAATGTGCTAGTCATATGCTCCATGATGCTCTCTTTATATTTCAATTCTTATCTTTTATGTGAGCATCATTAAAATCATCATGCCTAGCTAGGGGCGTTGAACGATAGCGCTTGTTGGGAGGCAACCCAATTTTATTTTAGTTTATTGCTTTTTGGTTCTGTTTAGGAATAAATAATCCATCTAGCTTCTGTTTAGATGTGGTTTTGTGTTTTAATTAGTGTTTGTGCCAAGTAGAACCTTTGGGAAGACTTGGGTGAAGTCTTTATGATCATGCTGTAAAAAAATAGAAACTTTAGCGCTCACAAGATTAGCTAAAACTTTTTACTGGAGAGTGATATTTAGTTGATTCTTTTTGAAGATTATTAATATACAAATTCCTCAGGTCCACTAATTTATTTTAGAATTTTTGGAGTTCCATAAGTTTTCGTTAGTTACAGATTACTACAGACTGTTCAGTTTTTGACAGATTCTGTTTTTCGTGTGTTGTTTGCTTATTTTGATGAATCTATGGATAGTAAAATAGTTTATAAACCATAGAAAAGTTGGAATACAGTAGGTTTAACACTAATATAAATAAAGAATGAGTTAATTACAGTACCTTGAAGTGGACTTTTGTTTTCTTTCGCTAACGGAGCTCACGAGTTTTCTGTTAAGTTTTGTGTTGTGAAGTTTTCAAGTTTTGGGTAAAGATTCGATGGACTATGGAATAAGGAGTGGCAAGAGCCTAAGATTAGGGATGCCCAAGGCACCCCAAGGTAATATTCAAGGAAAACCAAGAGCCTAAGCTTGGGGATTCCCCGGAAGGCATTCCCTCTTTCGTCTTCGTTCATCGGTAACTTTACTTGGAGCTATATTTTTATTCACCACATGATATGTGTCTTGCTTGGAGCGTCGTTTTATTTTCTTTTGCTTTGCTTGCTTTTGAAATAAAGTATCAAGATCTGAAATTATTAAATGGGAGAGTCTTCACATAGTTGTATAATTATTCGACTACTCATTGATCCTGTCGGTGTACTAAAGTAGGGGTACCTTAGTACCCCGAACTTGTCTGCATCGGGCAGCTGACGTCCCTCAAGAGCCTCGCCAAGGCCCGCCAAGACCCTCCGCAGCCATTCGAAGACAAGACCCCGCAAGAGGAGCTTGCCGGGAAGGCCTCTCTAGGCACAGACAAGGCCCCGACAAGAAGAGATTGTCGGGAAGGCCGCTCCAGGCACGCAGAAGACAAGGCCCGGCAAGAGGAGCTTGCCGGGAAGGCTCGGAGCGCGACAAGTCTCCGAGCGCGACAAGGATTCGGCCGCGGCAAGGCGCTTGCCGCGGCATGCAATCTCTCTCCGTCTCCGCCTCCAGCTCACCCAGCGACGTGTCGCCATGGGACCGTTCCATGGGCGCGTGTCGAGCGGCTGTGCAGCCAGCGGAGAGCAGCGATAAGCGACGCTGACAGGCTCGCCATCCTGGCGAGCGGAGGCGCACCTGACTGTCTCTGTTACACTGTTTGGGCGACAACGACGGGCATTTATTCCTTTTGTCCCTTGCCGTTAGAGTTAGGTATTTTGCACTGTACACTGTTCAAGTAGGTGTACCAACTCCTGTTTTTACATTTGTACCCCCGCCTATGTTGCCACCTCGCCGGAGACCCCTTGAGCATATAAAAGGAGGCCCGAGTGCAACGTGAAAGGGTTCGGTTCCGTTCAGTTCAGTTGGCAGGTTAGGTCTCGTTGGGTTCATTCGACCCACTCGAGACCAGATAGACTCACGCTTAGGTTTTGTAGCTCGTTGCTCCCTAGCAAGAACACAATAGATCAAACAAGCAGCAGTAGGAGTTTTATCTCTCCGGAGAGCTCCGAAGCTGGGTAAACCGCTCGCGTGCATCGCCTCGATCCGCTCTTCGTGCGACCTCCGCCCCCCTCCGAATCACAAGGGGCCTGCTCCGCCAGCCCCATAGGTGTCCGTGGGTACGATCAGCCTCCCCGACATCTCTGGCGCGCCAGGTAGGGGGGCGTCCGGGCCGTGTGAATCTGATCCGGCGTTCACACGAGCAGCGTCATCAACATCCTCCTCGACATGCCACCGAAGAAGAAGGCTTCAGCGGCAGCAGAGCCGTCCGCGTCGTACCCACCCTCACCACAGCGAACGGGTGGTGGGGCAGACGCTGGCGGAGGAACGGGCGCCGATGAAGGTGTTCGCAACGTTGCCAAGTCGAAGGACAAGGCACCGCAAACCTCGGCGTCCGTGCATCCCCCGCGCCCGTCTCAGGAGACGCGGGACCAACAACGTCGTGGCGTTCACAACGCCATACGTTCGTTGGATCGAGACCCTCAAGACCAGCATGCGCGCCAACATGCTGGCACTAGTGAGATACGGTCGCCGGACGGGCGCTGCTCCTTCTAACGTAGTTAGAAGTCCGGCGTGTCCCGCTCCTCGCACCGCTTCTCCAATGCCGCTTACTACTCCAGCAGAAGCTGGCGAGCTCAATCGCTCCTCGACTACCCTCCAACGGCCGACAAGGTCGACGAGTGGAGGGCCACTATCCAGAGCCTCATCGGCTTTGCCAACGGCGACGCTCCGCGGCAACCAACGCCATCGTTGCCGCGGCGTGACAACAAGGCACGAGCCGGTGGCGACGAGACTGTCGGAGGTGCAACCTCTGTGCACTCTCCGCTAAGAAGGCCAAGATCGCCGACTCATCGGATCCACCTCGACAGCGACTCCACTGCGTCGTCGAATCCGCGAGCTCGCCGCGATCAGCGCCAAGTTTTTCATGAGCGACAACAAGAGGACGCCGAACTTCGCATCGGCGCCCGAAGAGAAGCGCGACGTCAGTCCGACAAGCGCGCTGGGCCTTCTGTTGACATGCACGCGCCGAAGGGCCAGGCGACTTGCCGTACGCGGTAGGTTGCCCTGCGTTCACTCGTGAGCTGCGGCAAGTCCAGTGGCCCAGCCAGAAAAACTTCAAACCAGACGTGACGGAGAAGTATGATGGCAGGACGCATCCGTCGGAGTTCCTCAGCATCTACACCATCGCGGTGCAAGCTGCGGGGGGACGGGACGACAAGATCCTCGCCAACTACTTCCCGCTCGTGCTCAAGCCCAACGTCAGATCTTGGCTCATGCACTTGCCGGACAGCTCCATATCCTCTTGGGCAGATCTGTGCCATCGCTTGTTGGCGCCTTCACGGTGGCCACAAACCTCATGGCCAAGAGAGCGACCTTCAGCTTGCTCGCCTGTAAGGAAGGAGAGTCCTGCGCAAGTTCATTCAGAAGATTCAGCCGTGTGCACTACAACATCCTGCACGTCCACCCTGCGCGGTGATCGGCGCATTTCATCGTAATGTGCGGAACCGCAGGATGAGGGAGGAGATGGCGATGTGCAAAGTCAAGGACGCTACGAAGCTGTACGCCTTGGCCGACAAGTGTCTTGTGCTACCGAGGAAGGGAGGAGACTCAGAGAGAATGCGTAGGATCTCGACAAGGATGACACCGACCCGGCAAAGAAGGGCCGGCGGCGAGGCAACAGGAAGAAGAAGGCCAGAGAAGTGCTAACTGTTGAGCAGTCCGGCAATGGAGGTGGCGACAAGAATGCCAAGGCTGGTGTCTCCGGCAAGGAGATTGCCGCTGACGCCAACCACCAGTCGGTGGCGGCCGCCGACAAGCAGGACAACTCCGGCAAGCGATCTTGCAAGATCCACCGCACCAAGGGCCACGACCTCCAGAGCTGCAAGAAAGTCGAGCAGCTTGTCGAACAAAGAAAGAGCTGAGTACGAAGCGGCGCGACAAGGAGAAGGCCCAAGAAGGTGCGGGGAGCAAGCAAGAAAGCGTCCGGCCGAGGACGCCACGCAAAGTCACGTAGCGACAAGTATATCGACCTCCCCGCGGCCGCGACAAGGATGAAGATGATGATGACGACGAAGATATGGAGGACGACGACGCTGATGAGCAGGAGTTTCAGAAAGCCACAGAGGTTCTCTGCGTTGACGGGGGTGCTTCCCTGCATACCTCCCACCGCCAACTCAAGCAATGGATGCAGGAGGTCAATGCAGTGGAACCATCCATAGAGTCGCGCAAGCCTCTGAAGTGGTCCAGCACGCCTATCATTTTTTATATTGAGGACCACCCTGATCGCATAACTACGGTCGGGTGCTTGCCGATGGTGGTCTCTCCAACCATCCGCAACCTCAAGGTCACAAAATGTTAGTTGACGGCAGCGGGGCCGGCTTGAATCTGATCTCCTCCGCGGTGCTCCGAAGCTTCAAATCCTGACAATGAGCTCGAAGAGACCGGAACCTTCCAAGGAATCAATCCGGGAAGGAGCAAGTCGAAGGGAAGATTACGTTGCGGTCACATTTGGCGTGAAGCTGAACTTCAGATCGAGAGGGTTACGTTTGATGTCGCCGATTTCCCATTGCCTTACAATGGGATACTTGGCCGTCCAACACTCGCCAAGTTCATGGCAGCCTCTCACTACGCCTACAACCTACTCAAGATGCCGGGCCCGATAAGCGTCATCTCTCATCCATGGAGACAAGAAGGATGCCCTTATCTGTGCCGACAAGATCTTCCGGATGCAGCAGCTCGCGACAGATTGCCGACACTTGCCATCAAGCTCCCGGGGAAGAAGACCAAGTCCAAGTCCGGCAAGGGCTCGATGCTCACTCCGGCAAGCGCCGCGTCTTCGGAGTGCTGCGCTACCGTCGAGGACGCACCATCGAGCTCCACCGGCAAGTGCAAGAAGACGGTGGCTCCGCCGAAGACCAAGAAGGTGCCCGTCAAGGAGGACAGCGCTGGTGGTACCTTCACCATCAGTGCCTCTCTCGACCCCAAATAGGAAGGCGCGCTCGTTTCTTTCCTGTGGGCGAATGTCGACGTGTTTGCATGGCAACCGTCTGATATCTCCGGTGTTCCCAGGAAAGTGATTGAGCACCGCCTGGCCGTTTGTCCTCATCTTGTGACCCGTCAAGCAAAAAGTCGAGAAGCAAGCGGTGGGCGCCAAGAATTCATAGCCGAAGAGATCAAGAAACTGGAAGCGCAGAGCCTTGTCGAGGAGTGCTCCATCCTACGTGGTTGGCCAATCCTCGTAGTCGCATAAGAAGGAAAATGGGAAATAGAGACTTTGTATTGACTTCACGGATGTTAATAAAGCTTGCCCCAAAGATCCATTTCCCTTGCCGCGCATTGACCAGATTGTTGACTCCACGGATGGATGTGATCTGCTTTCGTTTCTTGATGCCTACTCATTATACAATCAGATCTTCATGGCTGACTAATATGAGGAGAAGACCGCATTCATCACACCATGTGGCACATACTGTTTCATACGGATGCCTTTCGGTTTGAAGAATGCTGGTTCAACATTTGCAAGGGTAGTCCACGACGCTTTTAAGCCGCAAATGCACATAAATGTAGAAGCCTACATGGATGACATAGTGGTCAAGAGCAAGGACAAAGCAACTCTGGTTCAAGATTTGGACGAGACCTTTGCAAATTTGCGCAATATCAACCTCAAGCTCAACCCCGAGAAGTGCGTGTTTGGAGTCCCTTCCGGCAAGCTTCTCGGGTTCTTCGTGTCTCAGCGAGGAATTGAAGCTAACCCCGACAAGATCAAGGCCATTGAGCAGATTGAAGCACCAAAGCGCGTCAAGGATGTACGAAGACTTGCCGGTTGCGTGGCTGCTCTCAGCAGGTTTATTTCTAGGTCTGCTGAGCGCTTCTGCCATTTTTCAAGATTTTGAAAAAGGCAGGTCCAGTAAAATGGACTCCCGAAGCGGAGGTTGCGCTGCAGGACTTGAAGAAATACCTGTCCTCCACTCCAACACTTGTCGGACCTAGGCCACAAGAGAAGTTGCTGCTATATATAGCGGCAACCAATCAAGTGGTTAGTGCTGCGTTAGTAGCGGAGAGGGAGGCGGATGACGAGCCAAAGAACCGCGGCAAGCACATCCAAATGACAAGCGGGGGCTTCACGACAAGCTCTGGTCCCGACAAGGATGAATCAGCGCAGACACATGAACAGACATGTAAAAGGATGGTGCAGCGCCCAGTCTATTTTGTCGACTCCCTCCTGCAAGGGGCTAGGTCAAGGTATTCTGTGTGCAGAAATTGCTTTTCGCCTCCTCATGGCCTCGAGAAAGCTGCGCCATTACTTCCAAGCACATGAGATCACAGTTGTCACTCGCTTTCCTCAAGAGGATACTGCAGAATCCGAAGCGTGCAGGATTGTCGAGTGGGCACTTTGGAGCTGTCAAGCTTTGGTCTCAAGTTTGAAAGCACATCAACTATCCAAAGCGAGCCTTGGCAGAATTCATAGCGTAATGGACGCCAACGCCAGATGAAGAGATTCGAGACGACCATTCCCGTCAAAGAAGCCAAGAAAGAGTGGCTGATGTACTTTGATGGTGCCTTCGCTGCAAGGCGCCGGTCTTTGGCGTTGCTTATCGCGCCCACCGGAGAGCACCTCAAGTACGTCGTCGGATGCACTTTCCCAAGGAGCAAGCGACAAACAATACCGCAGAGTATGAAGGTTTGCTTGCCGGTCTCGTGGATTGCAGTGGACCTTGGGATCAAGAAGCTTATTGTCGTGGGTGACTCGCAACTCGTCAGTCCGCCAAGTCAACAAAGATTACCAGAGTTCATTGATGGAAGCCTACGTTGATGAAGTGAGGAAGCTAGAAGGGCACTTTGACGGCCTGCAAATGAAACATGTTCCAAGAGCTCAGAATGATATTGCTGACGGCCTGTCAAAGTGCGTTATGCTTTAAGTTACCCTGGAACCAGGGATTTTCGTGTGCTCGTCGACTCACCAACCGTAACACCGTCGATTGGACAGAGCAAGAAGAGGAAGTTGGCCTCTGGTGACTACTTTCCCACAGAGCTTCCCGAAGCCGTCGTTAAAGGTCCCCAAGATCAACACCAACAAGCCTTGAGGAGCAGTCTGCTCCGGCAGACCCTGTGGTTTGTTCCGTTGAAGCAGACGCTCCCGACAAGTCTTGCTCCGGCAAGCTTGTCGGGAGCATCAAGCTCGGCAGGGCCGCAGGTCCTTGCCGTGGAAGCCGATGTTCCCGCAGCAAGAGATTGTGCCTTTAGTCCTTGTTGTCGAGCCACAAGCTCCAAAGATGGGCGCAGCAGATTGTCCATTTCCTTCAGACAGAGAACTTCCCAAGAGCGGGAAGAAGCGGAAAGAGTAGCCCGGCAGTCAAGTATGTACTAGTTTGTCGACAAGATACTGCATGTAAGAAGACTCAACGGTGTGAAATTGAAGTGTATTCCTGTGGAAGATGGATGAAGCTGTTGGCGAGAGATACATGGAGGCATATGTGGTCACCACATTGGCGCAAGAGCACTTGCCAAGAAAGCTTTCCAAGAAGGTTTCTTCCGCCGACAGCCCTCCAGGATGCAACTGCACAAGTAACCAAGTGTGAAGCGTGCAGTTCCATTCCAAACAGATACACCAGCCAGCTCAAGCTCTCCAGACGATCCCTTTATCCCGCCATTTTCGGTCCGGGGTTTCGACATCCTCGGCCCCTTCCCCGAAGCTGCCGGGGCTTTGAGTACTTGTACGCCGCCATCGACAAGTTCACAAAGTGGCGGAAGTGGAAGCAGTGAGGAAGGTGACGGACAACAAGCAATCAAGTTCTTCAGGTCGATTGTTTGCCGCTTCGGAATCCCTAACAGGATCATCACCGACAACGGCACACAATTTACGAGTCGCACCTTCATGCAGTACGTCCAAGACCATGGCGCCAAGGTCTGCTTTGCTTCCGTTGCTCACCCGACAAGCAACGGTCAAGCAGAGAGGGCAAATGCTGAAGTGCTGCGCGGGCTCAAGACCAGAACTTTCGACAGGCTGCACAAGTGCGGAAGAAACTGGATCGAGGAGCTGCCGGTGGTTCTTTGGTCGATCAGAACGACGCCAAATCGAGCCACCGCCGTGCACCCTTTGCTCTAGTCTATGGAGAAGAGGCAGTTCTCCCCACGGAACTCGTATACGGATCGCCTCGAGTACTCGCTTATGATGAGCTTGAGCAAGAGCAGCTGCGGCAAGATGACGCGCTGCTCCTCGAGGAGGATCGTCTTCAGCCGTGCGGCGAGCCGCTCGCTACAAAGAAGCCTGCGTCGCTACCAGCGCCGCAGGGTTAGTGCCAGTTGTCTAGAGGTAGGCGACGTTGGTCTTCGGCGCGTTCAGTCCGCCTAGATTTCAAAGTAGTTGTCGCCATTGTGGGAAGGCCCTTATCGGGTGAAACGAGTCACTAGGCTCGGCGCTGTCCGCTTTGAGACCGAAGATGGCATTCCGGTGAGCAACTCCTCGAACATTGAGCATCTTCGTAAGTTTTACCCATAGGGCGCGGTTGTCGGAATCCGTTCCGGCAACCACCTTTTGTACAAGTCTTGCCGCTGTTGCATGTAATCCTTCAGACAAAGCCGAGCGCACCCGATGCATCGATAAAGCTCATGTGTTGCGCATACTGTCAAGTTCATGCTTTCATCATTTTATTGCATGGTTTGGCTAACACTTTGTGCAAAGAACCATACCCGGTAAGCAGAATCGAGCCGATAGGCTCCATAATGTCATTTCCTCTTCTTTTTCTTTTCTCAAAGGAATGAAGGCTCCCTCGCGCACAAGTTAACCAGGGGGGAGGAGGAGATAATACTATGGACCATGGACCAGGCACTGCTCGAGGAAGTTTCACCTCATCGGGAAGCAAGAAACAGAAAAGCTAAGTTGCCAAAGTTTGAGCAATCAATTTTTAAATTTTCGTTATCTTCCTCGAACGACCGTACTTTGTATGGAAAACCTGTGCGTAGAGGAACCAAATCGTGACTGGTCGCGCCCTTACTTTGTTTCGAGTCCGCTCAACAACTTAAGTGAGCTGCGACTAGTCCGCGACAAGGTTGCTTGTCGGTAGCGACCCCGCCAGCAGGCTGCTGAAGTTCCGCACTCGGCCAAGGCAAGGGTGCCTCGCACCGCAAGTTTCCTGAAAAGCGAGGGTAATAACATACAAAGCCAAGAGTCGAGTAAAGGAAGTAACGTAGCAAATGTTGCCCAGAATAAAGTTATATTACAAAAATAACTTATCGCGGCACTGGCTAAATCGTTCTCGGAACTGAAATAACAGCGAAGAGAAGAAGAAGGGCGCGCTGGTACCCAAGCCCCGACAAGCCAGAGTTGCCGGGGGCTGCGGCAAGCCAGAGTTGCCGGGGGCTGCGGCGAGCCAGAGTTGCCGGGGGCTGCGGCAAGCCAGAGTTGCCGGGAGCTGCGGCAAGCCAGAGTTGCCGGGGGCTGAGATATCGGATAAGCCCTTCGTCCTTTTTCAAGCATCCCTTTTTCATTAAAAACATTCTACTCGGATACAATCCGTGGGGAATGAAAAACATGAAAGAGGAGATTACAAGTTTTAAATGCGGATAAGGCCCGGAGGCTTACAAATTAAAAAGATAAGATGCCCGTAATCCTTTTTCTGTCCCTCTCTTCAGGAGGTAGATCAAGGAGGCGAGAAGGGCAAAAGAAACGCCTAGGCGAGCTGCAGGTGCCAGAAGGCACCAAGGGAACATCCCGGGAGCTCCCCGAGGGCTTGACGGAGATGGCAGCGCCGGAAGCGGGGCTCGAAGACGGGGCGGCAGGACGTCAGCCCGATGTCGAGGGCACTACGCCTCAGATCTCGACTTGACGGCCTTGTCGCCATCCCTCTTCCCCTTCCGCAGCCTCCCTACGCTTAGTCGCCCAAGGAGACGACCCGGGAGTTCAAGGAGCCGGGCGACGCTGGATGATGGGGTCGCCGGTGACGCACGGGCGGCGCCCGACAACTAATCGGGCCCGCTACCCTCGTCGTCGCTGCCGCTCTCCTCCTCGCCACTCTCGCCGAGGGGAATCTTCGCTGTCGGAGGAGCTATCCACGCAGCACTTCGCCCGAGTACCGAGATCCCCAAGACCTTGACGGAGAGGAGATCACCCTCCATTAACTTAAAATGGAGGGTAAATCCCGCCTCAGCTGTGGATGCGAGTGAACGCCTTCCACCCACGATCAAGATACATCACATTAGGGGCTGGGAATACAACACGGACTCGCATGCCGCTGATTCCACAGCCCCTCATGTGCAGTCTCGATGTCTCGGCGGATCCGACTCATCAAGGCCAAGGAACGGAGCTGGAAGCCGGAGGCGACGACGAGGCGCCAGCGCAGCCTCGACGAAGAACTCGCAAGGGTCTTCCCTGTATGGACCGCCGCAGGAGGGGAACCGCTGGCGGAAGCGGAGACGGCGCCGCCGCCCGTCCGCCTCTTCCCCGAAGCGCCTCGACCTGCCTGACGACCTCGCCTCCCTCTTCCTCTTGGGGCTGGCTCTGCCGCCCCGGGCGTGGGGTTGGGAGGGGAGCGCTGTCTAGCGGCGACCCTCGCCGCCACCGATGAAGAACCAAGGTTCCTTTTCTCCATGGCGAATGAGAGAAAGGGGAGCAGAAACTGAGGAAAGAAGGAGATGGGAGAGTGCGGGCTTCTGCGCTCCCCTTCCGCTCTTTTTAAGGAAGCAAGGTGGGGCTCGACCGCCCCGCCGACAAATCAGGGCATAGGAAGAGCAGGAATCGGGCCAACCTGCCGCTCTGCCAGAACGGCCCAGTTTTCCACTTCCACCGCCCGCGACCCCAAGAGCATGGGAACCACGTGGCGGGGATGCAGAATCGAGGCGATGGGTGAAGCGACCAAGACGCCGCTTCACTTCCCCACGACGCCGCAATTGACGCTGCGTCGCTACGGGGAACGAGGCGGATACGGAATGGGTTTGGTTTGGACCTGGGCCGCGCGTGCCCTGTTTTGGGCCTGGCCCAACAGCGCTCGGCACCGTGTATGGCCCAGACCCGGGGGCTCCTGTCGGTGTACTAAAGTAGGGGTACCTTAGTACCCCGAACTTGTGCACGGGCAGTCGCAGCGTCCCCGCGGCAAGCCTCGCCGGGCGTCCGCCAAGACCCTCCACAGCCATTCGGAAGACAAGACCCCGGCAAGAGGAGCTTGCCGGGAGGGCCTCTCTAGGCACAGACAAGGCCCCGACAAGAAGAGCTTGTCGGGAAAGCCGCCTGTGCACGCAGAAGACAAGGCCCCGCAAGAGGAGCTTGCCGAAGGCTCGAGCGCCGACAAGTCTCCGGGCGCGACAAGGATTCGCCGCTGACACGGCGCTTGCCGCGGCATGCAACTTCTCTCCGTCTCCGCTCCAGCTCACCCAGCGACGTGTCGCCATGGGACCGTTCCATGGGCGCGTGTCGAGCGGCTGTGCAGCCAGCGGAGAGCAGCGATAAGCGGCGCTGACAGGCTCGCCATCGTGGCGAGCGGAGGCGCACCTGACGGTCTCTGTTAAACTGTTTGGGCGACAACGACGGGCATTTATTGCTTTTGTCACTAGCCGTCAGACTTAGGTATTTTGCAATCGCATAATCGCTCAAGTAGGTGTACCAACTCCTGTTTTTACATTTGTACCCCCGCCTATGTTGCCACCTGTCGGAGACCCCTTGAGCATATAAAAGGAGGCCCGAGTGCAATGTAGAAAGGGTTCGGTTCCGTTCAGTTCAGTTGGCCAGGTTCGTCTCGTTGGGTTCATTTGACCCACTCGAGACCAGATAGACTCACGCTAGGTTTTGTAGCTCTCGTTGCTCCCTAGCAAGGACACAATAGATCAAACAAGCAGCAGTAGGAGTTTTATCTCTCCGGAGAGCTTCGAAGCTGGGTAAACCGCTCGCGTGCATCGCCTCGATCCGCTCTTCGTGCGACCTCCGCCCCCCTCCGAACCACAAGGGGCCTGCTCCGCCGGCCCCATAGGTGTCCGTGGGTACGATCTGCCTCCCCGACAGATCCTCACTTATATCTTTTGGAGTAGTTTGTTGTTTGCTCTATTACTTCACTTATATCTTTTAGAGCACGGTGGTGGATTTGTTTTATAGAAAATATTGATCTCTCATGCTTCACTTAGATTATTTTGAGAGTCTTAAATAGCATGGTAATTTTCTTAAATAATCCTAATATGCTAAGCATACAAGATTTGTAAGAATTCTTATGAGTGTGTTGAATACTAAGAAAAGTTTGATGCTTGATGATTGTTTTGAGATATGGAGGTAATAATATCAAAGTCATGCTAGTTGAGTAGTTGTGAATTTGAGAAATACTTGTGTTGAAGTTTGCAAGTCCCGTAGCATGCACGTATGGTAAACATTATGTAACAAATTTGAAACATGAGGTGTTCTTTGATTGTCCTCCTTATGAGTTGCGGTCGGGGACGAGCGATGGTCTTTTCCTACCAATCTATCCCCCTAGGAGCATGCGCGTAATGCTTGGTTTTTGATGACTTGTAGATTTTTGCAATAAGTATGTGAGTTCTTTATGACTAATGTTGAGTCCATGGATTATACGCACTCTCACCCTTCCATCATTGCTAGCCTCTTCGGTACCGTGCATTGCCCTTTCTCACATTGAGAGTTGGTGCAAACTTCGCCGGTGCATCCAAACCCCGTGATATGATACACTCTTTCACACATAAACCTCCTTATATCTTCCTCAAACAGCCACCATACCTACCTATTATGACATTTTCATAGCCATTCCGAGATATATTTCCATGCAACTTTCCACCATTCCGTTCATCATGACACGCTCATCATTGTCATATTGCTTAGAATGATCATGTAGTTGACATAGTATTTGTGGCAAAGACACCGTTCATAATTCTTTCATACATGCCACTCTTGATTCATTGCATATCCTGGTACACCACCGGAGGCATTCATATAGAGTCATACTTTGTTCTAGTATCGCGTTGTAATCATTGAGTTGTAAATAAATAGAAGTGTGATGATCATCATTTTCTAGAGCATTGTCCCAAGTGAGGAATAAAAAAAAGAGAAAGGCCATAAAAAGAGAAGGCCCCAAAAAATGAGAGAAAAGAGAGAAGGGACAATGCTACTATCCTTTTGCCACACTTGTGCTTCAAAGTAGCACCATAATCTTCATGATAGAGAGTCTCTTGTTTTATCACTTTCATATACTAGTGGGAATTTTTCATTATAGAACTTGGCTTGTATATTCCAACAATGGGCCTCCTCAAGTGCCCTAGGTCTTCTTGAGCAAGCAAGTTGGATGTACACCCACTTAGTTTCTTTTGTTGAGCTTTCATACATTTATAGCACTAGTGCATCCGTTGCATGGCAATCCCTACTCCTTGCATTAACATCAATCGATGGGCATCTCCATAGCTCATTGATTAGCCTCGTTGATGTGAGACTTTCTCCTTTTTTGTCTTCTCCACATAACCTCCCTCATCATATTCTATTCCACCCATAGTGCTATGTCCATGGCTCGCGCTCATATATTGCGTGAAAGTTCATAGGTTTGAGATTACTAAAGTATGAAACAATTGCTTGGCTTTTCATCGGCGTTGTACATGATGAGACCATTCTTGTGTGACGAAAATGGAGCATGACTAAACTATATGATTTTGTAGGGATGAACTTTCTTTGGCCATGTTATTTTGAGAGGACATAATTGCTTAGTTAGTATGCTTGAAGTATTATTATTTTTATGTCAATATGAACTTTTATCTTGAATCTTTCGGATCTGAATATTCATACCACAAGTAAGAAGAATTACATTGAAACTATGCCAAGTAGCATTCCACATCAAATACTGTTTTTATCATTTACCTACTCGAGGACGAGCAGGAATTGAGCTTGGGGATGCTGATACGTCTCCAACGTATCTATAATTTTTGATTGTTCCATGCTATTATATTATGTGTTTTGGATGTTTATGGGCTTTATTAAATACTTTTATATTACTTTTGGGACTAAACTATTGACCTGAGCCCAGTGCCGCCTCGCTTTTTTCCCTTGTTTCAAAGTTTCAAGAAAAGGAATACCAAATGTAGTCGAAACGGAATGAAACCAACTGGAGAAGTTATTTTTGGAAGGAAAGCTACCGGATAAACTTGGAGTGCACGTCAGGAAAGAAACGAGGGAGCCACAAGGTAGGGGGCGCGCCCTCCACCCTCGTGGGCCCCTCGTGGCTCCCCTGACGTACTTCTTTCACCTATATATACCCATATACCCTAAAAACTTCGGGGAACAGAATAGATCTGGAGTTCCGCCGCCGCAAGCCTCTGTAGCCACCAAAATTCAATCGGGACCCTGTTCCGGCACCCTGCCGGAGGGGGGAACTCTCATCGGTGGCCATCTTCATCATCCCGGCGATCTCCATGACGAGGAGGGAGTAGTTCACCCTCGGGGCCGAGGGTATGTACCAGTAGCTATGTGTTTGATCTCTCTCTCTCATGTTCTTGATTTGGCACGATCTTGATGTATCGCGAGCTTTGCTATTATAGTTGGATCTTATGTTGCTTCTCCCCCTCTACTCACTTGTAATGGATTGAGTTTTCCCTTTGAAGTAATCTTATCGGATTGAGTCTTTATTGATTTGAGAACACTTGATGTATGTCTTGCCGCATGATCTGTGGTGACAATGGGATATCACGTGATTCACTTGATGTATGTTTTGGTGATCAACTTGCCGGTTCCGCCCATGAACCTATGCATAGGGGTTGGCACACGTTTTCGTCTTGATTCTCCGGTAGAAACTTTGGGGCACTCTTTGAGGTTCTATGTGTTGGTTGAATAGATGAATTTGATATTGTGTGATGCATATCGTATAATCATACCCATGGACACTTGAGGTGACATTGGAGTATCTAGGTAACATTAGGGTTTTGGTTGATGTGTGTCTTAAGGTGTTATTCTAGTACGAACTCTAGGGCTGTTTTTGACACTTATAGGAATAGCCCAACGGATTGATTGGAAAGAATAACTTTGAGGTTGTTTCGCATCTACCATAATCTCTTCGCTTGTTCACCACTATTAGTGACTTTGGAGTGACTCTTTGTTGCATGTTGAGGGATAGTTATATGATCCAATTATGTTATTATTGTTGAGAGAACTTGCACTAGTGAAAGTATGAACCCTAGGCCTTGTTTCAACACATTGCAATACCGTTACGCTCACTTTTATCATTAGTTACCTTGCTGTTTTTATATGTTCAGATTACAAAAACCTATATCTATCATCCATATTGCACTTGTATCACCATCTCTTCGCCGAACAAGTGCACCTATACAATTTACCATTGTATTGGGTGTGTTGGGGACACAAGAGACTCTTTGTTATTTGGTTGCAGGGTTGTTTGATAGAGTCCATCTTCATCCTACGCCTCCCACGGATTGATAAACCTTAGGTCATCCACTTGAGGGAAATTTGCTACTGTCCTACAAACCTCTGCACTTGGAGGCCCAACAACGTCTACAAGAAGAAGGTTGCGTAGTAGACATCACTAGCTTAGGAGGGCCATTGAAGGCGAAGAAGGCGGGTGGCGGCTGTCAAGTCGGAGTACGCGGGAACCAACGCCTTCATCGCGTATTGCCGGCCCGCTGCCTCATCTTCCAGCTCCTTTCCCGGCACCAAGATGTTCTCTTGGTGCCTTCTGCTCCTTGCACCTTGCCTAGGTGCCCCCTTTTCCGTCCTGCTGTCTTGTTCCACCTTCTGAGGAGAGGGACAAGAAAGGGATTACGGGCACCTTATCTCTTTTTAGTTTGTAAGCCTGCGGGCACTTGTTAATTCTAAGACTTGTAATCCCCTTGCTCATGTTTTTAATTCTGTATGAACTGTACCTGTATGGGATGTTTTTAATGAAAAAGGGTGTTTGCCGGGTTTCTTTGTGCGTGGGCAAGGCCCATGCCAAGGGGTGAATCCTTGTTACTTTTAAGATAAGCATTGTCGCCTAAGAAGTGCCTTGCCTTCCCCCACTTCAGTCGACCATTCTCACGCCTTTGGCGGAGGCAGGGGTGGAGTGGAGTTAGGCCCCTCATTTACTTTCTTGCCACCGCGACTACGACCAAGTTCCAACCCAGGGGGATGGCTCTCGGGTACAGGAAAAGGGGAGCACGGTGGTTTAAGAATATAAACGCGGTTTCACATGTCCCAGTTCTATACGGAAATGCATAACAGGGGATGAAAGACTTATCTGAATCCGCTGCCCTCGGCAACCTTGGCTCGCCGGGGTTGGATCCTTGTGTCTTCAGCCCCCGGCAGTCTTGGCTTGCCGGGGCCGGGGCATCGGTTCGTCCTCTTTCTCCCAAGCGGCTCAGCAGAAGTGTCCGTGTGCCCTACGAACCAAAGAAGACAAAAATACGCGAACTCGACCTCTAGGCTAGGGGTTAGTCACCGCCAAGCACTACCAACCCTAACCGAGGGAGGGACTTAAACCTAGCATGCATGCTATAACTTAGGGAGCCAGCGCTTTGTTTATTTATGCTCAGGGTCTGCGCTTGGCTTTGTACAGAGGGTTACATGCCTTGTCGGAAAAGCTTGTACAAAAGGTGGATTGCCGGGAGGCCCGGCAAGCTGCGCCTTATGGGTAAAATTTGCAAAGATGCTGATGTTCCAGGAGTTGCTCACTGGGACAACATCTTCGGTCTCCAGCGGACTCGCGCTGCATGCATGTGCCATCGTGGGTACTGTGGATCTGCCCATGGGTCGACGTCAGGCCGGCATGGCAACAAAGGCTTGACGGAGATCTCCATCAAGACGGGCGCTTCAGGGCCATGCTCGTCTTTATGAGCGGGGCAGGGATGGGCCGCGAGGCGGCTTCATCCCACCCCGTCCGTAGTCGCACAGGC
The DNA here is from genome assembly GCA_021605145.1 of Aegilops bicornis. Classification (NCBI taxonomy): domain Eukaryota; kingdom Viridiplantae; phylum Streptophyta; class Magnoliopsida; order Poales; family Poaceae; genus Aegilops; species Aegilops bicornis. The sequence goes on along the minus strand of CM038674.1, from coordinate 600,691,708 downwards.
AGGAAGTAGTTGGAGTCGCGGGCTGACTCCCCACAGTCGGCTTCATCGGAGGTCACTGGCTGGGAGTCGGCTTATCTTGAGGCCGTCTCTAGGACTCGGCTGGGAGGGGCAGTCGGCGGCTCTGTCGCCGACTCTCAGAAGGCGGCTCTTCGTCTTGGGGTCTTGAGGGGCGCAGTCTGCCCCGATGTTTTGAAAGGTCCTGGGGCTCGGGTTTGCCTACTCGTGGCCCATTACTCTGACAGTAGTCCCCGAAGCTGGTGAGGCACCGAGGGCAACATTTCGAGGAGCCTCAACAGTTTCATCCCTCTAATGGAAGAATCTGGGCTCGGCTCGCCGTCTCTCTCTTGAGCCGACTAGCTAGAGTCGGCCTTGCAGGAGATCGTCTTGCTCCTCAAAGGTTTTGAAGGCCATGGCGGGATCCGCAGCGTGCTCGATAAGCTTCGAGCTGCGCCGTTGCGGGCCCGCCACGTGATGCCACGCGGCAGGGCCAGTCTGCCCGCCCACGCGCGTGACTAGACAGGCCCGTCAGGCGGGGCCCGCCACTACCGCGCCTCGGCGCACGGGCGGATCCGCTGCGGCCGTGCGGGCGGTTGGGCTCCCCACGCCGTTACTGCGCGCAGTAACGTCGTGGGTTAAATCGTGGGGGCGTGGGGACGTGGGCGCAGTTAATCCCACGCCCGCCCCCTCGGCTTCTCAGCCTAGGCGCCTATAAGTAGGCGGGAGGAGGGGGGCGGCGACGCACGCGCACCCACTCTTCCCCGCTTCCTCTCGCTTCCTCCGCTTCTCGCTTCGTCTTCCTCCTCGCTCCACCGCGCCGCGGAGATGAGCTCCTCCTCCGCCGCCGCGCCTCCCGCCGCTCGCTCCGTCGTGTGGGATGGCTCCATTGTTGACGCATTTACATCATCAAGTTTCTACGCCAAACGTGCGCATCCCGGCACCAACCTAGTGCAGACCAGCGTCGGGCAGCGAAATAACGCCGGCGCCGGAGGAGGGCGAGCGGGTCATATTTCGCTCGCACCTCATGCATGGGCTAGGGTTGCCGGCGAGCGGCTTCTTCCGCGCGTTCCTGGAGTTCCACGGGCTCCAGCCGCACCACCTCACTCCAAACACGGTGGTGCTGCTGGCCGCCTTCGCATCCTTATGCACGGGCTTTCTTGGCGTTCTCCCCACCATCGAGCTGTGGGGGGAATTCTTCCAAGCCAAGCTCGGGACCCACGTCGCTCGCTGTAACGCCCTCGATGCGGCTATATCTCCCACGTGTCGAGGCACGACTTAGAGGCATAACCGCATTGAAAGCAATGTCGCAAGTGAGGTAATCTTCACACAACCCATGTAAAAAGTAAGGGAAAGAGATACATAGTTGGCTTACAGTCGCCACTTCACACAATACATAAATAAACATCCATCATTCAGAGTACACTCAAGGTTCGACTACGGAACCAAAATAAAAGAAGATACCCCAAATGCTACACAGATCCCCGATCGTCCCAACTGGGCACCACTACTGATCATCTGGAAAAAGACACATAGTAACGACCACGTTCCTCGTCGAACTCCCACTTGAGGTCGGTTGAGTCACCCTGACCGCATCGTCGGCACCTGCAACTGTTTTGGGAAGTATCTGTGAGTCACGGGGACTCAGCAATCTCACACCCGCGAGATCAAGACTATTTAAGCTTATAAGAAGGACAGAGTAGAAAGTGGAGCTGCAGCAAGCGACTAGCATATATGGTGGCTATTTCGCAAAAGAGAGCGAGAAGAGAAGCAAAGCACGGACGTGAAGCTAGTAGCGATCAAGAAGTGATCCTGAACTACTTACGTCAGACATAACTCCAACACCGTGTTCACTTCCCGGACTCCGCCGAGAAGAGACCATCACGGTTACACACGCGGTTGATGTGTATTTTATTTGAGGTCAACTTCTGGTTTTCTACAACCGGACATTAACAAATTCCCATCTGCCTCATAACCGCGGGCACGGCTTTCGAAAGATATTACCCTGCAGGGTGTCCCAACTTAGCCCATTATAAGCTCTCACGGTCAACGAAGCGATATTCCTTCTACCGGGAAGACCTGATCAATCTCGGAATCCCGGACTACAAGACATTTCGACAGCAATAAAACAAGACCAGCAAAACCGCCCGATTGTGCCGACAAATCCCGATAGGAGCTGCACATATCTCGTTCTCAGGGCACATCCGGATGAGACTAGCTACGAGTAAAACCAAGCCTCGAGTTTCCCCGTGGTGGCCCCTTGGTATCAGCTCGATTCGGGCCAGCACTCGAAGGAGCACCGTCCGGGGGGTTAAAATAAAGATGACCCTCGGGCTCGCGAAAACCCGGGGAAAAAACTTAGGTGGCAACTGGTAAGACCAAAGTTGGGCCTTGCTGGGACGAGTCTTATTCAAAGCGAATCGTCAAGGGGTCCCATAAATCACCCAACCGTAAGGAACGCGAAATCAAGGAACATAACACCGGTATGACGGAAACTAGGGTGGCAAGAGTGGAACAAAACACTGTGCATAAGGCCGAGCCTTCCACCCTTTACCAAGTATATAGATGTATTAATTATAGCAGATATATATTGTGATATCCCCAACAAGTAAACATGTTCCGATAAGGAACAACATCTCCATGTTCCAACAAGGAACAAACTTCAACTTCACCGCAACTAGCAACGCTATAAGAGGGGCCGAGCAAAGCGGTAACATAGCCAATCAACGGTTTGCTAGGAAAGGATGGTTAGGGGCTGACATGGCAATATGGGTGGCATGATATAGCAAGTGGTAGGCATCGCAGCATAGGCATGGCAAAAGAGCGAGCAACTAGCATAGCAAAGATAGAAGTGATTTCGAGGGTATGGTCATCTTGCACGCAATGTTCTCGTGAGTTGTCGAAAGCTTGATCCTCGTAAGCGTTCTCAACAGGTTCCTCGCTCACGTACTCATCTCCGGCTCTACCCAAAGCAACAACACAAACAAAGGAACCACAATAAATCACGGTGCAATGCACAATCAACATGATGCAAAACATGGCATGATATGCGGATGTGATATGCAATGCGTATGTGCGCTCGGAAGGAAAATGATGAACCAGGCATCAACTTGGCAAACCAAGTATGCCACTGGAAAGATGAGATGATTTCGGTTGAAATCGATATAAAGATCACCGGAATCGGATGCACGGTTTGGAAATGACAAGCAAAACAAGAATGGCACAAATCTGCCATTAACAGCATGATGCCACTTAGCAAGCAACAAATAATTAAGCTACTGCACCCAAACGTATCAACAAAGTACATGGCAGTGATCTACACAAGATTCTTGACAAAATATGAGCACTGAGCTTCGGCTAAATCACATCATAACAGGTTCAAACAAGCATGGCAAAAGTGCACAAAATATCAGGCTGGACATGGCAAAAACAGCATCAGATTGCAATGTTCAGAGCAACAAAACTACATGCTAAAGGAACTTAAAGTAGCAAAAAAAGGCGTGGCATGAATCTACTCAAAGCATAGAACAAAAATCCCTTACTGACCATAAGCGAAAATGATTCGAAAATATAGTAACACCCATGTCAATATTGAAAGTTTCGTTAACAGATTCAGCAACATGGCATGTTAAAAACTGATAACAAGTAGGCATATTTACAAGCTCAATGCACTCACTACAGAGCCTTAAATGATAAACTAAGCATACATACATCAAGAAGACATGGCATAGAAGACATACATGGCAAGAACAATAACATAGCATACATGGATCAACCACAACAACCTTGGCAAAATTGAATAACATGTAAACAATCTGCCAGGAAACATTTTATAGCAAAAGTAGAGCTCGATTGACTCAAGCTATGGTACTCCATAAATGCAAACAAGGACATGGATGGATAGGGAAAGACATGTTTAACAAAGCATCCTTACTGAAGTATCTCAAAATATGCATGGATCTCTCGGTAGCATCAAGTTAACATGGCATCAAAATATCAGCTAAACAGGGCTGAAAACAGCAACATCAGGACACCTACTTTGCATGCTTGTGCTACTCACCACATATATCACAAAAATACATGGGATACACCCCTGGAAAGAATGCATGGCATATTTCAAAACACATGTAGGACTCCAATTCATAGGGTGTACACATCAATCATGGCAAAAATAACAAAAGTGCAAGTTCCTAAGAAATGAAACTAACATCACGTAGCACTCTTCTAACAGCATTTCGGGCATCAAGATGAGCTCAAATGAAAATGATGCAATGAGATGAAATGATCTACTTCGAGGCGAACATTTTGATATATTATAAGCGCAAAATGGACCTACATATGCAAAGATATAGCACTTCGAAAATGCAACAAAATGACAAATATAGCAATGACTTAGAGAAAAGAAAGGGAGAGAGAGGTCAACGCGCGCGATTCCCGAGGCCGGATCGGACCGGATCGGATCGGATCGGGCGAGGCGGCGCCGAGGTCGCCGGAGGAGGAGGCAGCGGGCGGGTGCCGCCGGAGGGCGGTGGAGGAGTTTCGTCGGAGCGCCGGCCGGCGAGGCGCGGGCGGGCGGCGAGGAGGCCACGGGAGGAGTGGCGGGCGAGGTCGCCGCCGGTGGCGGAGGGAGAGGGCGCGGCGGCCGGGCGCTGGCGGGCGAGGCGGCGGAGTCATGAGGGCGGCGGCGCGCACCGCGCTGGAGGCGCGGCGGCGGCGTGGAAAGCGGGCGGCGTCGGGCGCGTTGGTTGGCGGGTTTCGCCGGCCCGGGCGGGCGGCGCGGGACGGCTGCGTGGGACAGGTGGCGGCTCCTGATTGGCGCGGACGCGGCGGCGATTTCGTCCGGCGGCGGCGGACACGTCCGGCGGGCGCGGGGACGGATTTTTAGGGTTTCGGGGAAGGGATGATCCGGATTTGAAGGGGGGTTTGCTTAAATAGGCATAGAGGGAGCTAGGAGAGTCCAAATGAGGTGTAGTTTTACCACACGATCGTGATCGAACGACGGAGAGCATGGAAGTGACTTAGATGGGTTATTGGGCTGTTTTAGAGGGGTGTTGGGCTGCAACTTGAAAGAGGCCTTTGCGAGAGTGCGGTTAACCGTTGGAGTACCAAACGAGCTCCAAATGACCCGAAACTTGACCGGTGGTCTAAGGGTGGTATAACAAAGCCACAAGACAAAACACCGTCCAATACGAGAAGGTTTAGTAACCGCACACGGAAAAACATAAAAGGGACCGCCCGGGGAGATAGGAGTGCGGATTGCAAAAGCGGACAACGGAAAAATGCTCGGAATCATGAGACGAACACGTATGCAAATGCGATGCACATGATGACATGATGTAAAATGCAAGACATGGACAAAATGCAAAATGAAGAAAACCCAACCACGGAGGGAATATCATATCACAATGCCGAAAATGGCAAGAGTTGGAGTTACAAATATGGAAAGTTACATCCGGGTGTTACAACACTCCACCACTACAAGAGGATCTCGTCCGAGATCTAGGACTGAAAGAACTCCGGATATTCGAACGGAGGTGATCCTCGCGCTCCCGGTAGCTTCTCGGTCGGAATGGTGTGACCACTTCACTTTCAGGAATTTGATTGACTTGTTGCGAGTCTTGCGCTTCGGTTTCTTCGAGAATAGCAACGGGTGCTCATGATAAGAGAGATCTTCTTGAAGGTCAATCTCTTGAAGTTGATAGTGCGTTCAGGAGTCTTGAAGCACTTGCGAAGTTGTGACACGTGAAACACATCGTGCACGCTTGCAAAGTTGGATGGAAGCTCAAGTTGATAGGCGAGATCGCCTCTTTTGCCAATTATCTTGAAAGGACCCACGTATCTAGGGGCAAGCTTCCCTTTGATACCGGGCGGCGAGTGCCTTTCATTGGAGAGACGCGAGGTATACATGGTCTCCGATTTCAAAAGCCACATCACGGTGCTTATCATCATAATAGCTCTTCCGCGCGATTAAGCGGCTTTGAGATTCTCACGAATGACTTGGCACATTTCTTACTGCTTCGTGATCAAGTCATTTCCAAGAAGTTGGCGTTCACTGTCTCGCACCAATTGAGAGGAGTACGGCACTTTCGCCATAGAGAATTTCGAATGGGGCCTTGCCCGAACTCGCTTGGAAGCTGTTGTTGTAGGAGAACTCGGCATATGGAAGACAATCTTCCCACTTCATGCCGAAAGAAATGACACAAGCCCTGAGCATATCTTCAAGGATTTGATTGACTCGCTCGACTTGGCCACTTGTTTGAGGGTGGAAAGCTGTCTTTGAAACGAATGTTGGTGCCCATGGCCTTCCTCGAAAAGAATCCCAAAACTTGAGGTGAAGATGCTGCCACGGTCTGAAGAGATCACTTGTGGAATGCCGTGCAAGGAGACAATCCTCGGAGGTGTATAGCTCTCGCCAACCGAGCTGTGATGGATTCTTTGATAGGAAGAAAATGAGCCACTTTTGTAAGCTTGTCAATGACAACGAAGATAGCATCATTTCCACGCTTGGACTTTGGAAATCCAGTCCACGAAGTCCATCTCGATATGATCAAACTTCCATTCGAATAGCAAGAGGTTGAAGGAGACCAGCTGGTCTTTGGTGTTCTGCTTTCACTCTTCTGCGGACATCACACTCATTCACGAATTGAGCAATTTCGCTTCATTCGAGTCCACCAATATGACTGCTTGAGGTCATGGTACATCTTCGTACTTCCAGGATGAATGGATAGAAGCGAATTGTGAGCCTCGTTCATAATGACTTTTCGTAGATCACCCTTAGGAACCACAATCCGGTCCTCGAAGAAAAGAGTATCTTTGTCATCAACGTGGAAGCACTTGTACTTGGAAATGCCCTTGTCGATACCACGTTTCACCTTTTTCACCATGGTATCCAGAAGTTGAGCCTCACGAATCTGATCTTCCAAAGTAGGAGAGACTATGAGGTTGGCAAGAAAGCCTTGAGGAACAACTTGAAGATTCAGCTTATGGAAAGCTTCACAAAGATCCGGTGAAAGGGCTTGAGGATTAGACTGCTGCAAGAAGCCTTCCTGCTCAAAGCATCTGCAATGACATTGGCCTTGCCGGAGTATATTCAATACTTGGGTTGTACTCTTGAATCATTTCGACCCATCGAGTCTGCCTGAGGTTGAGGTTGGGTTGAGTGAAAATGTACTTGAGACTCTTGTGATCGGTGAAAATGTCCACTTTCCTTCCCAACAAGAGATGTCTCCATGTTATCAAAGCATGGACAACTGCCGCCAACTCAAGATCGTGAGTGGGGTAGTTCTTTTCGTTGGGCTTCAAATGTCGAGAGGTCTAAGACACAACTCTCTTCTCTTGAATTCACACAGCACCGAGACCTTGAAGAGAAGCATCACAGAAAACTTCGAATGGCTTTGATTCATCAGGAGGAGTCAAGACAGGAGCTGTGACGAGTTTCTCTTTGAGGGTATTGAAAGCAACGTCACACTCAGAAGACCATACATACTTCACATGCTTCTGGAGGAGGTTGGAAAGAGGCTTTGCAATCTTGGAGAAGTTCTCAACGAATCTTCGGCAATAGCTTGCAAGACCAAGAAAATCATGAGCTGCTTGACATTCCGAGGAGGTTCCCAATTCACAATTGCGGACACCTTCTCGGGATTAACAGCGATGCCCTTGGCGGAGATGATATGACCAAGATAAAGCACTTCATCAAGCCAAAATTCACATTTGGAGAACTTCGCATAGAATTGATACTCTCGAGCTTGTCTAGCACCAATCGCAAATGTTTGGCATGATCCTTCTTATTCTTGGAGAAGACCAAAATATCATCAAGATAGACCAAGACGAATTCATTGGTGTAGGGGTTGAAAATGAAGTTCATCATCCGGAGAGAATGTTGGAGGAGCATTGACAAGGCGAAAGACATGACAGTATATTCATAAGAACCAAAGCTTGTTCGAATGCCGTCTTGGGAATATCTTGTTCACGAATGCGAATCGATGATAACCCATACGAAGGTCAAGCTTGGAGAACACTGTAGCACCTTTGAGTTGCTCGAAAAGCTCATTGATGTTGGGAAGTGGATACTTGTTCTTGATTGTCTTCTTATTCAATGGACGGTAATCGACGCAAAGTCGGTCCGTGCCATCCTTCTTCGGACAAAAAGAACACCACAACCCCAAGGAGATGAACTCGGTCTGATCAAACCCAGACGCTCTTGTTCATCGAGCTGCTTCTTCAATTCCTTCAGCTCATTAGGTCCAAGCTTGTATGGACGCTTGCAAACGGGTTCGATGCGGGCTCAAGATCAATAACGAACTCAATCGGCCGATGAGGAGGCATACCCGGAAGCTCTTACCGAAAGACATCTTGGTACTCACAAACGACTGAATCGAGAGATGGCATTCAGTTCGCCCTTCTCATTGAGAGAAAACAACCGAATGGTTTCATCACGAGCGGCATAAATGATCACATCATTAGAAGAGTGAGTCAATTGAATTTTCCTGGCAGCACAATCAAGCTGAGCTTTGTGCTGATAAAGCCAGTCCATTCCGAGAATAAGATCAATATCCGAGTCACCGAGAACAATTGGTTTAGCCAGAAACCTATAATCGCCCATCTTGATACCGACATTCGGAACCATCATGCTAGAGCTCAAACGCTTAGCCGGAGAAATAACTTGCATAGCTTTAGGTAATGCCTCGTATCAAAATTGTGCTTCGATGCAAAAGGATATGACATGAAAGAATGTGATGCACCAAAGATCAAATAAGACTTTTGCAGGAATATCATTAATCGAAGATTACCCATGATCACATTAGAAGATTCCTCCGTTGAGCTGCATTCATCATATTCACCTTGGCAGCCTTGGGATTATGCTTGACCACTGCATTGCCGGAAGATTTCACAGAGGAGGAGGCGGAAGGCGCCTCGTTGAAGCACTTGTTCGCATAGTGACCTTTCTGTGACATTTGTTGCAAGTCACTTGAGAGCGGACGGTGGTAAGGAGCACTTGACCTTGGAGCTTGAGAATTAGACTTGTTCTGATAGCTTTGGTTGGGTGGGTGGGAAGATCAACGGCCACCTGAGTTCTTCTGCTGATAAGGCTGACTGAACGGAGGAGGAGGAAGGTAAAACTTCTGCTGCTTAGCTGCCACTTGAGAGGAAGAAGAAGACCGAATCGCATCCCTGATTCTCTTCTTAGAAGCCTCACATTTGAGCTGGGCAGCTTCTTGCTTCAGTGCCATGTTGTAGAAATCATCATACTTAATCGGCTCAAAAAGCACAAGAGCTAATTGCAGATCTTCTCTCGCACCACCTCTGAATTGATAGATCATACTCTTTTCATCGTGAACGCCTTGCTTAGCAAAAGCAGCGAAGCTTCGAACTGGATATTGTATTGATAGACAGACATGTTGCCCTGCTTGAGATTGCGGAACTCCTCACGCTTGCTCTCAACAACACTTTTCGAATGTGGTGAGCTCACGAAATCACGGCGGAACTCATCCCGAGTAATGACACGACCTCCTCTGGAATCTTTGTATTGCTGGTACCACTCAGCAGCTTGATCCTTGAGTTGAAACGATGCAATCTTGACAAAATCCTCATGTCTGGCATTGATACAATCAAAATGCTTGCAAATGTCCACAAGCCAATCGTCAGCCGTCGTGGCCTCGACACGTAAACCGAAAGACTTCGCTGATTAGCGAGGAACCGGTCGAGAGTAGCAAAATGCGGCTGATTGTTGCCTTGACCTTGATTTCCTTGATTGCCTTGCCCCTGAGTACGTTCTTGCAAGAGCTGCAAAATCATCTGAGCATTGGCATTGGTGGCTGCCATGATAGCTTGCCAGGCCTCTGGAGGCGGAGGTGGAGGTGGAGGTGGAGGTTCGATCGATCCCCATCATTGCGATCTGGATTCGTGACGCCAGAGGCGGAGCCATCCTGAAGAGGGTGACATCCGTTAGTCCTTTGATAGACAAAGATAAGTAGAATCAACGGATAGAAATTGCAACATATAGTCTTCACAATAAACATTCGAACAAGAATGAACGAATGAATTCCAAAGTTAATCATCACACGTCCATTAAGGTGAGAAGCCACTTAGATAAAGATATGGAAACAACATCTGTCTTAGAAACAAATCGAGTATCACAACTGAAAACAAAAGGTTGGCTTCTAGAATGAGCCGGAACAAACACATGATAGAGATTTCGCCCAAAGTGTTCGTGGTGGGGCCCACACGGACACGACGTATAGCGGCCGTCACGAATGACTAACAAGACGTCGCCCGAATCAGCATAGCCAAGGATTCTTTAAGACGCCTCGCGACCCATCAGAATCGACCGTGAATGGGCGGACCACTAGACGTTGGACCCCAATCTCAAATCATACATCCGTCGGAAAGATATCCCGTAAGCTACTAGAATTCCCACCTATAAACTCCGAAACTTTCTGGTTATGCAATCTGGTGTTGGGGATACAGGGACACAAAATATATCACCCAAACTAACAATACCTAGATCCAAATTTGTATCCATCCGTCAACACATAACCAAGAAATCCTCGGAAATCGTGTACCTCGACCTTCAAAAACATCCGGTATACAAGTCATGGCAATACTCCCGCACTCGCCTCAGTACTGGGCTATCGTGGTTATCTCACCAACAACTGCACAAAAGAGATTTCGATGTCGGCAAAACTCAGGTATTCCAGAACTGCAACGATAAAATTGTGACGACAACACCTCGGAGCTCAACTCCCCGGGACACTGCCACAACCCCTAAATGTCAAGAGGCACCAAGAACAATGTTCTCGTCACAAAACCATCGGAACGATTCCAAGATACCCACGTGATCCTAAAATTTTTTAGTGAAATTTGAGGAGAGAAGAGTCAAAACACTACGTCAGGATACCTCACAGAGCGGCAGAAGGACCGGGAAGTAAAAGAATCCTACTCTCCGATATATATAATCCTAAGACTCAAAACATTTTTCCATTCTAGACTCAACAACGCCAAAGAAACACTCAAGTAGGGGGCTCCTAAGTCGGGGAAGGCTCTGATTACCAACTTGTAACGCCCTCGATGCGGCTATATCTCCCACGTGTCGAGGCACGACTTAGAGGCATAACCGCATTGAAAGCAATGTCGCAAGTGAGGTAATCTTCACACAACCCATGTAAAAAGTAAGGGAAAGAGATACATAGTTGGCTTACAGTCGCCACTTCACAAAATGCATAAATAAACATCCATCATTCAGAGTACACTCAAGGTCCGACTACGGAACCAAAATAAAAGAAGATACCCCAAATGCTACACAGATCCCCGATCGTCCCAACTGGGCACCACTACTGATCATCTGAAAAAGACACATAGTAACGACCACGTTCCTCGTCGAACTCCCACTTGAGCTCGGTTGAGTCACCTACCGGCATCGTCGGCACCTGCAACTGTTTTGGGAAGTATCCGTGAGTCACGGGGACTCAGCAATCTCACACCCGCGAGATCAAGACTATTTAAGCTTATAAGAAGGACAGAGTAGAAAGTGGAGCTGCAGCAAGCGACTAGCATATATGGTGGCTATTTCGCAAAAGAGAGCGAGAAGAGAAGCAAAGCACGGACGTGAAGCTAGTAGCGATCAAGAAGTGATCCTGAACTACTTACGTCAGACATAACTCCAACACCGTGTTCACTTCCCGGACTCGGCCGAGTAGAGACGCTCACGGTTACACTCGATGTTGATGTGTATTTTTTTTGTGGTGAACTTCGGGTTTTCTTCACACGGACATTTTCACATTGCCATCTGCCTCTTAACGGCGGGCACGGCTTTCGAAAAGATATTACCCTGCAGGGTGTCCCAACTTAGCCCATTATAAGCTCTCACGGTCAACGAAGGATATTCCTTCTACCGAAGACCCGATCAATCTCGGAATCCCGATCTACAAGACATTTCGACAAAGCAATAAAACAAGACCAGCAAAACCGCCTGGATTGTGCCGACAAATCCCGATAGGAGCTGCACATATCTCGTTCTCGTGGCACATCCGGATGAGACTAGCTACGAGTAAAACCAAGCCTCGAAGTTTCCCGTGGTGGCCCCAAGAAGCTTCGATTCGCCAGCACTCGAAGCACCGTCCGGGCGTTAAACTAAAGATGACCCTCGGGCTCGCGAAAACCCGGGGAAAAAAGGCTTAGGTGGCAACGGGTAAGACCAAAGTTGGGCCTTGCTGGACGAGTCGTATTCAAAGCGAACTGTCAAGGGGGTCCCATAAATCACCCAACCGTGTAAGGAACGCTAAATCAAGGAACATAACACGGTATGACGGAAACTAGGGTGGCAAGAGTGGAACAAAACACCAGGCATAAGGCCGAGCCTTCCACCCTTTACCAAGTATATAGATGTATTAATTATAGCAGATATATATTGTGATATCCCCAACAAGTAAACATGTTCCGATAAGGAACAACATCTCCATGTTCCAACAAGGAACAAACTTCAACTTCACCGCAACTAGCAACGCTATAAGAGGGCTGAGCAAAGCGGTAACATAGCCAATCAACGGTTTGCTAGGAAAGGATGGTTAGGGCTGACATGGCAATATGGGTGGCATGATATAGCAAGTGGTAGGCATCGCAGCATAGGCATGGCAAAAGAGCGAGCAACTAGCATAGCAAAGATAGAAGTGATTTCGAGGGTATGGTCATCTTGCTCGCAATGTTCTCGAGTTGTCGAAAGCTTGATCCTCGTAAGCTGCTCTCAACAGGTTCCTCGTTCACGTACTCATCTCCGGCTCTACCCAAAGCAACAACACAAACAAAGGAACCACAATAAATCACGGTGCAATGCACAATCAACATGATGCAAAACATGGCATGATATGCGGATGTGATATGCAATGCGATGTATGTGCGCTCCGGAAGGAAAATGATGAACCAGGCATCAACTTGGCAAACCAAGTATGCCACTGGAAAGATGAGATGATTTCGGTTGAAATCGATATAAAGATCACCGGAATCGGATGCACGGTTTGGAAATGACAAGCAAAACAAGAATGGCACAAATCTGCCATTAACAGCATGATGCCACTTAGCAAGCAACAAATGATTAAGCTACTGCACCCAAACGTATCAACAAAGTACATGGCAGTGATCTACACAAGATGCTTGACAAAAGATGAGCACTGAGCTTCGGCTAAATCACATCATAACAGGTTCAAACAAGCATGGAAAAAGTGCACAAAATATCAGGCTGGACATGGCAAAAACAGCATCAGGTTGCAATGTTCAGAGCAACAAAACTACATGCTAAAGGAACTTAAAGTAGCAAAAAAAGGCGTGGCATGAATCTACTCAAAGCATAGAACAAAAATCCCTTACTGACCATAAGCGAAAAAGGATTCGAAAATATAGTAACACCCATGTCAATATTGAAAGTTTCGTTAACAGATTCAGCAACATGGCATGTTAAAAACTGATAACAAGTAGGCATGTTTACAAGCTCAATGCACTCACTACAGAGCCTTAAATGATAAACTAAGCATACATACATCAAGAAGACATGGCATAGAAGACATACATGGCAAGAACAATAACATAGCATACATGGATCAACCACAACAACCTTGGCAAAATTGAATAACATGTAAACAATCTGCCAGGAAACATTTTATAGCAAAAGTAGAGCTCGATTGACTCAAGCTATGGTACTCCATAAATGCAAACAAGGACATGGATGGATAGAGCAAGACATGTTTAACAAAGCATCTTTACTGAAGTATCTCAAAATATGCATGGATCTCTCGGTAGCATCAAGTTAACATGGCATCAAAATATCAGCTAAACAGGGCTGAAAACAGCAACATCAGGACACCTACTTTGCAGGCTTGTGCTACTCACCACATAGATCACAAAAATACATGGCATACACCCCTGGAAAGATGGCATGGCATATTTCAAAACACATGTAGGACTCCAATTCATAGGGTGCACACATCAATCATGGCAAAAATAACAAAAGTGCAAGTTCTGTTAAGAAACAGAAACTAACATCACGTAACACTCTTCTAACAGCATTTCGGGCATCAAGATGAGCTCAAATGAAAATGATGCAATGAGATGAAATGATCTACTCTTCGAGGCGAACATTTTGATATATTATAAGCGCAAAGTGGACCTACAGATGCAAAGATATACCACTTCGAAAATGCAACAAAATGACAAATGTATCAATGACTTAGAGAAAAGAAAGGGAGAGAGAGGTCAACGCGCGATTCGAGGCCGGATCGGACCGGATCGGATCGGATCGGCGGCGCCCGAGGTCGCCGGAGGAGGAGGCAGCTGGGCGGGTGCCGGCCGGAGGGCGGTGGAGGAGCCACGAGCGGCCGGCGAGGCGCGGGCCGGGCGAGGAGGCCGCTACGGGCCGGAGGAGCGGCGGGCGAGGTCGCCGGGCCGGTGGCGGAGGGAGAGGGCGCTGGGCGGCTGCGCCGGGCGGCGAGGCGGCGGAGTCAGCTGAGGGCGGCGGCGCGACCGGGCGCTGGAGGCGCGGCGGCGGCGGCGGTGCGCGCAAGGGCGGCGCGGCGCTGCCGGGCGGCGCGGACGGCTGCGGGACAGGTGGCGGCCTGATTACGCGGACGCGGGCGATTTCGTCTGGGCGGCGGCGACACGCTCGGCGGGCGCGGGACGGATTTTTAGGGTTTCGGAAAGGATGATCCGGATTTGAAGGGGGTTTGCTTAAATAGGCATAGAGGGAGCTAGGAGAGTCCAAATGAGGTGTAGTTTTCGCCCACACGATCGTGATCGAACGACGGAGAGCATGGAAGTGACTTAGATGGGTTATTGGGCTGTTTTAGAGGGGTGTTGGGCTGCAACTTGAAAGAGGCCTTTGCGAGAGTGCGGTTAACCGTTGGAGTACCAAAGCGAGCTCCAAATGACCGAAACTTGACCGGTGGTCTCTGGGTGGTATACCAAGGCCACTAGACAAACCTCGGTCCATTCCGAGAAGGTTTAGTACCCGCACGGAAAAACGTAAAAGGGACCGCCGGGGGAGATAGGAGTGCCGGATTGCAAAACGGACAACGGGAAAAATGCTCGGAATCATGAGACGAACACGTATGCAAATGCGATGCACATGATGACATGATGTAAAATGCAAGACATGGACAAAATGCAAAAATGAAGAAAACCCAACCACGGAGGGAATATCATATCACAATGCCGAAAATGGCAAGAGTTGGAGTTACAAATATGGAAAGTTACATCCGGGGTGTTACACTCGCGTGCCGGCTCTGTGCGGCACGTTCATCGCAATGAGGAGGCCGGGGCCAGAGAACCCCTTCCCTGCCATCCCACTGATCAAGTCGGTGAAGATGTGGCAGCGCACGTACTTCTACGTCAAGAACGTCGCCCCTGAGGGCGACTGGGTCAACCTGCCGCCTTACGTGGCCGACGAGTTGGCGGGGCGACTCCCCAGCTGGTCCCATCGGGCCAGACGCTGACTCCTGCAGGCGCCGCCGCCGTCGCACTCCGAGTGCTGACGCAGTCCGAGGGCCTGACTGGGGCCGACTTGCTGGCCGCCTTCGTGGCGCGCCGAGTTCTTCCTCTCCAAGGCCGACCTCATCTGATCTGTCAGATGAGCGGCCGCCGGGACCCCAGTCGGCTGTGCTCCAAAGATATGCCCCACGCGGAGGTGGTGGACACGGTGAATTTCCTGGCGAACTGCGGCCTCACGGAGGAATGGCAGTTCGGCAAGGAGCCGTACTCGCGCGCCAACCCCCCGCCTGTGGTAAGTCATCTCTTGCCTTTCTGTTTCCTTCTTCAGCCGAATCCGGCTCTAATTTTCTTTGGTCTTTTCCGATTCAGAATCCCCTCATGCAGGCCTCGGCGACACATGAACTGGCTCGTGAATTAAATCCCCGACCGGGCGGAGAGCGACCCCGACGACCCCGACTTGGGGGTGGTGGCGATGGAGGCCGACACCAAGGGAGGAGGAGGGGCCGACGACTTCAGGCCTTCGGCAACCTTCACCGACTGGCCTGACGACGACGGCGAAAGGGAAGTCGTCCCCCGCCGCCAATAGAAAGCCGGCCATCCAGGCGCGAGTTCCTCTGCCGCCTTGGGTGGTCGAGGCGGCGCGATGAAGCGCCGGGCCGGGCCGAGCCTGCCAGGCGGCCGGGCGAAGAAATTCAGGGGGACGGCCGCCGCGACCCAGCGCGAAGAGGCGGTCGCGAAGGCTAACCGCTTCCGCAAGGAAGTGAATAAGCCGCCGCTGGTCTCCGCGTAAGTACTTCTTGTTTGTCTTGTTTTCTTCTGGTCCGTCTTGTCCAAGTCTTTACATGTCTTTTTCTCATCAGGTCTCCCCTCACCTTGGAGAGGGTCGCCGCCGCCTCCGTCATGGGGTCGGCAGAGACGTCCGCCAATACTCGGCGGATTGATCCTGCGGCCGCCCTCAGGGAGGCGACGGAGCGGAATGCGCAGGAGAAGCGCGATGAGGAGGAGGCCGCCCGTCTGGAGAAGGCGGAGGCTGAGAAGGCGGCGGCTTCCGCCCAGAAGAAACTGGAGGAGGTCGAAGCCGCCGTTGCAGCCAAGAGGCGAGCCTAGGAGGCCGCGCTCCTCCAGTCGGCGCTGCTCGTCACCCCGCTGAGCTCTGCGCCGCCGCCGCCGGAGTTCACGGGGCAGTCGGAGGGAGTCGGCGGTGTGGTCCCCGTCGCAGAGAGGGAAGGCGGCGAGGCCTCCTTGTCGGGCACGGCCGCGCCACCCCCGCCGCCTCCACCGCGGTCCAAGAGCGCACGAGGCAAACAGCCGGCGGACCCGCCTGTGCCGCCGACCGACGACGAGGCCGTGGCGAAGCTGCTTCTTCAAGTCGCCTCGCCACGGTAGCGCCATCTTGAGAAGGCGACTTGGCCCGCGCCTTTGAGACCGGCGCCGCCAGCTCGGCCATTCCAGACGCCGAGGCGACAAGCGCCACGCCCATTGGGTGGGTGCGAGGAGGCGACACAGGCCCGCTGAACACGGCGCTCCTGGACGTCCAGCCGAAGCTGCGAGCTGAGGGTGATGCCATCCAGAACTGCTCCAAGGCGCACCTGGCGTCGCGAGCTGCCGTGCGGGTACGTTTCCTTCTTTGAATTTTTTCTTGCTCTTCTCTATGGGGCGCTAAGCTCACTGCTGAGTGTAGTCCCGAGTTTCGGGCCGCTGTTGAGCAGGTGACTCGAACTCTATTTGCTTACTTCCAAATTTTTACCTTTGTCTGGAATTCTTGTCGCAGGAGTATCCCAACCTCCACGCCACTGCCTTCAACCGCAACGTTGAGGAGCTGGGCAAGCGGACTGCCGACTTGGCGAGGAGCCGAGGTGAGTTTTCTTCTTCGCGGGGGCGCGCTGGCGCACCCACGGGGTGTAGTCCCCGAGATTTGGGCTGACTGCTGCGCAGTCGGGCCGGATCTTCTTGGCGACCTTCTTAGCTGACGACTTCGCGTCCTTCTTTTTTTTATTCTTTAGAGGCCAGCGCCACTCTTCGGCGGCAGCTGGCAGTGCAGCCAACACCGCCTTCTTGGCGCCAAGGAGGAGGTTTCCAGCAAGCTCGCCGCAAAGCGCGACCTGCTGGCTACGCAGCTGGCGGAGCAGAGGGAGCTGCTTAAGGCGGCGCAGGACGAGGCGGAGAAGAAAGAGGCTGCTCTCCTGGCCGAGTTTGAGAGCGAGCGCTCCTCCTGAACCGGCAAACGAAAGGCGCTGTGACCTCCGGCTTCCATGAAATCGAGGACATCGTCGATGGTGAGTTTGCTTTACTTCTTCTTTTGGGTCGCCGACTATGGGTCAGCCGACTCGCTTTTTCGACTTGCTTCTTCTTCTTGGCAGACTTCTTCCCTGGCCACACGCAGGCGGCCAATCAAGCCATCGAGGCTGATCGCGAGGCGCGAAGGGCGGGTGGTGCTGAGATCGCTGCCAACGCCCCCCGGACCCTTGACGAGCAGCTCCTGAGCATTGAGGCTCGTCTGCGGCCGGCCCATCGGATGCTGCGCCGGCTTCAGCGTGTCGGCGCCCAGGCGATCGCTGCTCTGTGGCTGGACATGCCGATTCTGCGCACGCCAGGCCGGACCGCCGACTGGCTGGAGGTCGCGGCTGGCCGTCTTGAGGCCTGGAAGGGTTCCGCGGCTCGGGCTGGAGCTTGTCGGGCCCTGGAATTCGTCAAGGCGTGGTATCTAGGGCTGGATCTGGACCGGCTGGCGCGTTCGGTCGAGGCGAGTGGAGTTGCTGGCAGCGAGGCGCCCTCGTCGAGCGTCGCGGTGGCGATTCTTGACTACTACGGACACCAGCGTCTTCGTCCTGGCGGGCTGAGGGCGGTGGGGAGGCGCCCGCCGAGTGGTTCGGGATGAACCCGGACTACGGCGAGGACTTCAGCGGAGGTGATCGACTCCGGCACCGAGGAGGAAGACGAGGCGGAGGACGGAGACGACATGGAGGCGCCAGAAGACGGAGCGGGCGACCAGCCTCAGCTCGACCGCACCTCCAGCAACGAGCCGCGCCCGTCTGGGCCGGCTGCCGCCGGAGACGATCAAGCCGAGACCGCCCAGCCGGCCGCCCCGGCGCCTGCCGCCGCCGTCGCCTCCGGCCTTCCGACCCCATCTGCCGCTTCCTAGGCCGCTGCCTCGTCTTTATTTTATCTATTTTGCTAGTCTTTAAAAGAACTTGTTAATTCGCACAATTCCACCCGCGGGGTGTATTCTGAACCTCTGTCCAAAGATCCGTCCAAGGGCCTAAGCTTTTGTAAATATTATTCTAATTTTATCTTTCCTTGCTTATTGCTCTTGTGGCTTTTTCCTTTGTCGCCTTTCCTTAGTTGCCGCCTTGCCCATCGGGCAACCGCTCCGCGGACTGCCGTCTAGGTCAAGTGCTTGGCTACCTTTGAGAAGGCGAGTACTTGGCCATTTTTAGAGTCGTTAAGCAAGTTGGGTAGAAAGCGGCAAGCCGACTACTTAAGAGTCGGTTTTACAAAACGGGCTGGAAGCCGATTTAAACTATGTTTATGCTTTGGGTCCTTAGCCATTTTTTCGTGTGGGCGCCCGTTCTTCCTTACTCCTGTCCTCCAAACAGTCGCTCTGCGAGCTGCGGCTTCTGACAGGAGACGGCTTAGGCACCGCACGTTACTTGTCTGATTGCAGGAGGCATTTCATAGCCCAAAGGCGGCGAGTCCCCGGGCCGACTAGTCGAGCCCGGTGCCAAATAGCATAACAAAGAGTAACATACTCAAAGGCATAATTCTTATCATACAGAAAACAAAAGAGGGCAGTCCCGAGCTGCGTCTCGAGGTGCAAAGTCTTGGTACTTTAAACACAAAGGGTAGCGTGGTACATACTGCATCAATCGTAAAATCTTCGGAGGAGATTCGCATTCGTGGTCGTTCCGTCTCTTTGCGGAGTCGTCCCTCTTATGCGTCTTCGGGCTTCGAGCATCGATCAGGTAGTAGGAGTCGTTGCCCAAAGACTTTCTTCGACGATGAATGGGCCTTCCCAAAGGCGCCGACAAGCTTGTCTTGGCCGGCTGTTCACTGGATCGGCCGGAGCACAAGGTCGCCCTCTAGGAATGATCTTGGCTTGACCTTCTTGTTGTAGTAGCGGTGCAGGCTCTGCTGGTAGTTGCCGGACCGGGTGAGTGCCAACAATACGGCCCTCTTCCGGATCGGACGCCGCCTTGACGCGTGCTTCTTCCGCTTCCTCTTTGGTGTACATGGTGACTCATGAAGTCGAACTCTATATCCGTTGGGATGACGGCCTCGGCACCGTAGAAGCGAGGAAGAAGGGTGTGAAGCCAGTTGACTTGTTTGGAGTCGTGCGCAGACTCGGAAGGGCGGCGGTGGCAACTCCTCAAGCAATGACGACCGAACGCTCCAATGGTTCGACCAGCGAGGCTTGATGCCGAACAGATGAGGCCGTTCGCTCGCTCCACACAGCCGTTTGACTGCGGATGGGCAACGGACGCTAAGTCGATCGGATGCCTTGCATCGCGCGAAAGCGGGCTGAGCGCCTTTGGCAAAATTTGTGCCATTGTCGGTGATGATGCTGTGTGGTACGCCGTACCGAGTCGTGATGTCGGCGATGAAAGTCACTGCAGTAGGACCATTCAACTTCTTGATGGGTTTTGCTTCTATCCACTTGGTGAACTTGTCCACCGCGACAAGTAAGTGAGTTAGGCCGCCTCGTGCCGCTTTTGAATGGTCCCACCATGTCCAGGCCCCAAACAGCAAAGGGCGGCGATGGGGATAGTCTTGAGTCTGAAGCCGGTGAAAGCGGCTTGGATCGGAACACTGGCACCCCTTGCATTTTGAACTAATTCCTTGGCCTCTTCTAGGGCGATCGGCTAGAAGAAACCGTGTCGGAAGGCTTTGGCGGCGAGTGCTCTTGAGGCTGCATGATGGCCGCTGACTACTCGATGGATGTCTTTGAGAATTGCTTGGCCTTGCTCTGACTCGACGCGGCGCTGGTAGACACCAGTGACGCTGCGCCTGACCAACTCTCTGTTGACTATAGTGTAGGCTGCTGCTCGGCGTTGCACTTGCCGAGCCAAGGTCTCATCGGTTGGTAGCTCTCCGCTTACTAAGAACTTCAGGATGGGCTGGGCCCATGAGGGTGCTGATATTTCTTCGATTGTCGATCTTGCTACTTGGACGAGGGCGGCTGGGCTGGGAGGCGGCGGGTTGGAGTCCGCAGCAGCTTGTCTTTGGGTTGAAGAAGTCCCCGAACGTGGCGCAGTCCCTGGCCGAAATCTTGGAGTCTTCGCAATGGTCGCCGCAGTCCCCGGGCCGGGTTTTGAAGTCCCCGGGCCGGCTTCGACTGCAGCGATTTTGGGGCCGTCTGCCGGAATTCTTGTGCCGTCTGCTGAGGCTTTGGAGTCGGATCCGACTTCTTGGAGCCGGCACAAAAATGGAGTCTCGACTCTAGTGACGGCTTGATGATGACTTGAGGAGGCTGAAGGGCGATGCCGGACGGTATTACTGGCGGGTGGAGCCGATTCTTGCTAGGGTATCTGCTTGGTCGTTGTCGTTTCTTGGCACATGGAGGAACTCGCACCCCTCAAAATATCCACTCAGCTGCTGTACCAGGAAACGGTAGCTCGCCATGTTTGCATCTTTGGCGTCCCAGTCGCCGGATGACTGTTGGACCACCAAGTCAGAGTCGTCATAACACAGGATCCGGCGAATGCCAAGTTCTTTGGCAAGTCGGAGCCCGTGAATGAGCGCCTCGTATTCGGCGACGTTGTTGGAGGCGGCGAAATGGATCTGCAGCGCGTACTTGAGCTTGTCGCCTTTGGGGAAAGTGAGGACAACGCCGGCTCCCAAGCCGGTGCGCATCTTGGAGCCATCGAAATGCATCCACCAATGGGTGGAGTCGGGCGGCCAGCGGTATCGAAGTCTCGGCCCGGTCGGCGAGGAAGTCGGCCGGTGCTTGTGACTTGATGGCGGTGCGGGGCTGGTAATAGATGGTGTAGGGGCCAACTCTATGGCCCATTTGGCCACTCGGCGAAGCATCTCGGCTTCCGATGATCTCTGCTAGTGGGGCCGTGCAAACCACGGTGATTGGATGCTCTTGAAAGTAAGGCTTCAACTTCTTGGCGGCAAAGTGCACGCCATAACACATCTTCTGGTAGTGGGGGTAGTTCTGCTTGGAGGTCGACGATTGCCGCTCAGGTAATATACCGATCTCTGGACAGGTAGCGCCTTGCCTTCCTCCTTGCGTTCAACTACAATGACTGTGCTGACTACCCTGCTGGTGGCGGCAATATATAGGAGCATGGGCTCCTTTGGAGTCGGAGCCGCCAGCACCGGGGGAGTAGTCAGCATTTTATTCAACTGGAGAAAAGCTTCGTCCGCCTTGGGGTTCCATTCAAAGAAGGTGGTCTTCTTCATGAGCTGAGTGCAGGAAGAGCTTTCGCCCAGCCGGGTGATGAATCGGCCGATGGACGCCAAGCAGCCGTGAACCTGCACATCTAGCGATCGGCGGGTACTTCCATCCTTTCGATTGCCTTGATCTTCACGGGGTTGCACTCTATGCCCCGTTCAGAGACCAGGAAACCAAGGAGCTGGCTGGCTGGTACTCCGAAGACGCACTTCTCTGGGTTGAGCTTGATCTGGAATCGGCGCAGATTTTCAAAGGTCTCCTTGAGGTCTTCCAACAGTGTTCCTTGCTTCTCCGTCTTCACCACCACGTCGTCCACGCAAACGTGGGCGTTTCTGCCAAGCTTCTTGAGGAGGCACTTCTGCATGCAATGCTGAAAGGTGGCGCCGACATTCCTCAAGCTGAACGTCATAGTCAGGTAGCAGAAGGATCCAAACGGCATGATGAAGGCGGTCTTCAATCTATCAGCGGGTTTAGCTTGATCTGGTGATATCCTGAGTATGCATCTAAGAAGCTCAACAACTCGCATCCGGCTGTGGAGTCTATCACCAGATAAATTCTCGGTAAAGCGAACGGGTCCTTGGGGCAAGCTTTGTTGAGGCTTGTGTAGTCAATACACATCCGCCACTGCTTGTTCTTCTTTAATACCAAGACCGGGTTCGCTAGCCACTCTGGAAAGAACACTTCCATGATGAAACCGGCTGCGAGGAGCCGGGCTATCTCTTCTCCAACAACTCTTCTTTTCTCTTCTGACAGGCGGCGCAAGGGCTGCCTGACGGGCTTCACATCAGATCGGACATGTCCGTCGGTACACCTGGCATGTCTTTGGGAGACCATGCGAAAATGTCCTGATTCTCACGGAGGAAATCGACGAGCTCGCCTTCCTATTTGCTGTCAAGGTTTG
Organism: Aegilops bicornis; assembly: GCA_021605145.1. Taxonomy (NCBI): domain Eukaryota; kingdom Viridiplantae; phylum Streptophyta; class Magnoliopsida; order Poales; family Poaceae; genus Aegilops; species Aegilops bicornis. The sequence continues at coordinate 600,668,945 of CM038674.1, read as the reverse complement.
CACCTACGACAGCATATCTCTTCGGGTGCTCCGGGTCCAAGGGTATCTTCTTGGTATCTTTGGCCGGCTTGAACGAGCCCTCGGCTTCTAACTCCTTGGGGTCGGGCGACATCTCTGGCTGCTTGCCGGCCATTGCCACGGCCCGATCAAGGAGCCGCTTCTCAGCTGCGAGCACCAGGGACTCGGCCAGCCGACTGCTTCAGCCTGCAGTGGACGACTTTACGTAATCGCCGGCTACTGGTCGAATCCCTTGGTACTTGGCATCTTCATCTTGAGGTAGGTGTAGTGGGGGACCGCCATGAACTTGGCCAGAGCAGGTCAGCCAAGCAGATCATGGTATGGGCTTTCGAGGTCCACCACTTCGAACCAGACTGGCTCTCGGCGAAAGCGATCTTTGTCCCCAAAGAGGACGTCTATCAGGATCTTGCCGATCGGTGAGCAGGAAAGGCCGGGTACAATTCCGTGGAACGCAGTCCGGCTGTTCTGAAGCTGTCTTTGCTTGATTCCTAACTTCTCCATTGTATCCTTGTACAGGATGTTGATGCTGCTGCCTCCGTCTATCAGCACTCGCGAGAAGCGAGCGGCCCGCCTATCCACGGCAAGGGTGGCTCCCAAGACCGAGGCGTAGGAGCCCGGATTCGCATCACCTGGGTGATCAGCTCGGCTCCAAGCGATAGGTTTCTCGGACCGATGCATGAATTCGAGTATCGATGCTACTGCATTCACTTCTTCTTTGTTGCAACCGCTTTCTTCTTGGCGATCGTCGACCACCTTTGGTGAACACTACGTAAGCTCCATGCTCTTCTGGGTACTCGTCTTGTAATGCGCCGACTGGCCTGACAGCCGGCTGCTGGGGCGGTGGCGGAGGCGGCGGCCTAGCAGGCGGAGGAGGGATGAGGCCGTCTCCCTTGGCGATCCTGGTGAGCCAGTGGCACTTCCGGGTGGTGTGGTTCGACGGCTTCGCGCCGCTATGGAACTGCGAGGTCCATCTAGAGTCTGCTTTCGTAAGAGAAGGCCGACAACCAGTTGGACTTGCCGCCTTTACGCCGCTTGGCGGAGGCTGCCCTACGGCTGTTGGTCTTCGATGTCCGCCACCGCCGGCTGTTGGAAGCCGGCTGCGGGGCCTTGCGCTTGTGATCATTCTGCTGCTGTCGCCGACTGGTGTCGCCAGCCGAAGTTCTGGGAGCCTGAGGAGCCACCTTGCCAATCGCACTGACTTCGATCTCCGACTTCATGGAGGAGTCGTGTCACAGCCCTAGATTTTGGTTGCAGTTAGTTGCATAAGCTTTCATGTCATCATGTTTAATTTCAAATGATTTTGAAATGGGGATTACCTAAACCCTAGCATCAAAGGGATTCACTAGGTTCAACTAAAATAATTTCAGTGAATCCAAATGGCTTTCAAAAATGTCCATCATTTCTGGAAAATGCTAGAAGCAATAACCAGAGGTGTTGCACATTTTTCCATGACATTTTGGATCTTTGAACTAATACATATTGTATTTGAGTTGGAGCAAATATATGTTATAAATATATTTAATGCTTCAATAATTCTATTATTTTGTGAGGGGCTCAAGAATATTCCTTTCAGTCCCTGCAAAAATTATCAGAAGAAACAAAAATGATTTAGTGCTTGAACTAAATCAAAACAGATTGAAACAAATAGAAAACAATAATTAAAATAAAAACAGAGCACGAGGGAGTACAGAACTTACAGCCACATTTGTGAAGCCCACCAGAGGCCAACCCACCCACCTTGACCCGCTCTTGTGCAGCCCAGCTGCCAGTCATCTTCTCCACCGCGCCAAGAGGACGCGGGCGTGTGCCCGACGCGCGCCGGCCACCTCCTGCCTGCCTGCGTGCCCCCCTGACGCTCTGGACGATTCTCGCGACGCCATGACGCCCCTGGAACCCCTCGCGCTCTCCCTCGCTCCACCTCCTTCTCTGCTCTCTCTCCCACAGCGCCTGGCAATGAGCTCGTCCTCGCCGACGCTTATTTGTTGCCACGGCCACCGTGCTCCTCTCGCCTCCCGACGCGCCAAGAAGCCCCGCCCGTCGACCTCGCCCGTCTCAGCCAAGCCACGCGGCCGGAAGAGCCCTGCAGCATCGTCCCTGTCCTCATCTTCAACCTCCGGCCGCCGGCAACCTCGCCGTGGATTCGCGGACTCCAGTGCGTCCCCGACCTCATCGACTACGCCATCGAGTTCACTGTGAGCTCCTTCCCGTTTCCCCTCCTTTGCTGTGTTTGTTCCCGTGCCACAACACCCCCGCCAGCGTGCCCGAGCACCGCCGCCCGCCATGGTCGCCCAGCTTCCTTGCCCCGAGCCCCTCCGCCCAACCTCATGGCACCAGAGTGCTTCGGTGGCCCGTGGGTGCCATCTAGGCCACCAGCCTCCTTCCCTACCGCCCAGCCCGCGCCGCACCGGCGAAGCTCCGGCCGCCGTCGTGGTCGACAGCTGCGGTCGTCTCTGCCACCCCAAAGACATGCCACTTCCACCATCCGAAGCCCCGCAGCAGCAGCTCCCCAACGCGCCCAGCCGCGCAAGCAGCCGTGGCCGGAAACAGCCGGTCGGCGATCGCCGCCGTGCACTGCTTAGTGCCGGCGATTAGTCGCCGGCTAACCCGTCATTAGCTGCCTAACCATCCTGTTAACCACCCCTGACCCACAGACAGCCGGGCCCCACCTGTTTAATTAACCGACTAAAGAAATTAGTTAGAATTAGTCTAATCCCAGTGGACCCACACGTCAGCATTGACCATGCTGACGTGGCCTTTGACCGGGCCCACCTGTCTGTGACACTAGGTAGCACTGGCTCACTGACATGCGGGACCCACGTGTCAGGGTTGACCCGGGGCAGTCCTGTTGACCTCTTGACGTCCACGATGACGTAGTGCTGACGCCATAATTCATTTTCTGGATTAATTTTAATTCAGGAAATTCCAGAAATTCCCCAAACTTCTAAAATTCATAGTAAATCAACCGTAACTCCAAATAAAATAATTTATATATGAAAAATGATCAGAAAAATCCAATCTATCTATATGTAGCATTTTCATGCATGTTAGAACAACTTTTGTTCCCTGTTTAGGTCAAATCAACTAAATGGCATTTGAATAATCACATATGGAGTTTGAATTTGAATCTTGTATTCAAACCAACTTCATTTAATCTGTTGCTAGTTGCATTAGCTCAAACCACAGCATATTGCCATGTCACATTCATGCATCATATTGTTGCATTGCATTGATTCTGTTCTTTCTTGTTTGCCGGTGTTACCCTCCCGGTGAAGCGGCGTTCGACGACGTGTTCGATGACACCGATGAAGAACTATATTATCTTCAGAAGTGCCAGGCAAGCAAAACCCCCTTGTTCATTCCGATACAATCCCACTCTCTCGCTTCTGCTCTCTTTTATTGCTTTAGGACAACCACGATACATGTGTTACATGCTGCGGTAGCTGAACCCCTTTCCTCTGCATGACTGTCATTGCCACAGTTAATAGATGATACTCACTAGCATGAGTAGGAGTTGTTTGAGCCCTGATGTGCCTACTCATTCATGCTTGTTTGTCATGCCTGCTATTGGTTAGAGTTGTGTCAGGTCTGATTCATCGGGAATGAATTGGAAAGTGGTGGACATGTCCTACTGTGTGTGAGCTAAGTGTGTGAACACGATTTGGTAAAGGTAGCGGTGAGAGGCCATGTAGGAGTACATGGTGGGTTGTCTCATTGCAGCCGTCCTCAGGAACTGAGTTGTGTGTTTGTGATCCATGAAAAGTTACTACCACACATTGGGTTCCGGTAACTCGACCCCTCTCGACTTATTAATCAACATGATCTACATCCGGGAGTTGCAACTAGTTTACGGTGTTTATAGGTAGTGTTAGTAGTCTACCAAGTGGCACCCGATGCAGGTGGGCTTGGGACAGACTAAACCTGATGGCATGGTGTACCAAGTGGCACCCGGTTGGTGGGCTTGGGAACCCTGCTCACATCGTTTGGGGCCATGGCGACACCCGGCCGGATCTCCTTGCGGATGGAACCCGAATAGGCAATAAACCACAGACGAGAGACTTGTGTGGTTAGTCAGGTCGTGGCCGACTCCCTCGCCCGGCTTCCGCTTGAAGGTTGCCGAGGTACATGACGTGTACAAGGCGATAAGTGGCGAGAGCGTGTGTGAAGAAGTACACCCCTGCAGGGTTATCATTATCTATTCGAATAGATGGATTCCTCGGATATGGAAAATTGGACCCCTTGCATAGTTCATAGACAAGTGAAAGTGGATACTCTAAAACTCGCAAGATAAGCGTGAGTGCTATGGATGGCATTCTCGTAGGTAGACGGGAGCGGATCCATAGTGGTGTATTGATATGGTGAATATGTGGACTCGTGTGCGCCACCTCAAAAGAGTTACTTGCAGTCGTAGTTTCAGGATAGCCACCGAGTCAAAGCTGGCTTGCTGCAGTCAAACTCCACCACCCCCTTTGTTGATAATGATGCATATGTAGTTAGTTCTGATGTAAGTCTTGCTGAGTACATTTGTACTCACGTTTGCCTATTTTATGTTTTTGCAGAGAGACTTCAGTCTTGCTAGTAGTTCCGCGTGGAATTCGACGTTTAGCTTGATACCTCAGCTACGATCTTGTGCCCTCGGCGAGATCTAGTAGATAGTCGGGCTTCTAAGTCTTTTCATTTGTAGATGTCTGTACTTTCGGACATGTTAAGCTTCCGCTTGTGCTTTGATTGTATGCTCTAAATGTTGGGTCATGAGACCCATGTTTGTAATATCTCGCTCCTCGGAGCCTAATGAATAAATACTTGAGTCGTAGAGTTATGTTGTGATGCCATGTTGTATGTACTCATATCGGGCATATTGTGTGTATGATTGAAATGCTTGGTATGAGTGGGATCCGACAATCTAGTTGTTTATCCTTGGCAGCCTCTCATATGGGGAAATGTAGTCTAGTGCTTCTGGCGATAGTAGTCCGCTACAGCCGGTTCACCGAGTCCTGTAGCCCAACACTACTTTCTGGACACTTGATTGGTCGGCATGTGTTTCACTTCGTTCACTGTATGCGCCTTCGGGAAATGTCAAGCGGTTACATCCGGAGTCCTGCCTAGCCTGCTACAGCCCGGGTTCCCGGACTCCTGTTAGCCCAGTGCTACAGCCCGGATTCACACGCTGCTGACCGACATGCTCGATGTGATTCATGTATGCCTGCCCCCATGAGTTAGTGCCGCTTTGGGTTCACAACTAGCCATGTCGGCCCGGGTTCTCCGTCATATGGATGCTAGCGACACTATCATATACGTGAGCCAAAAGGCACAAACGGTCCCGGGCCATGGTAAGGCGACACCCGTGGGAATACCGTGCGTGAGGCCGCAAGGTGATATGAGGTGTTACCGGCTAGATCGATGTGACTTGGAATCGGGGTCCTGACAAGTCGGCTGTGGCGTACTTGTCTGCTATGATCAGCAGCTCATCGAGGGTCTCTGGCTCGTCGCAAAGGAGCTTGTGCTTGAGGAGGGTGCCTTCTCTGCACCCGGCGGTGAAGTACTCGATAGCCTGCACCTCGTGCACTCCCTCGCAGGAGTTTCGGAGCTCGGCCCAAGTAGCGTGAGGTAGTCGCGAGTAGACTCGTTGGGGCCTTGCACACACAAGGAAAAGCTGGCGAGGCTTGGGAGGTCGCTTGTATGTGCTCGTGAAGTTGCGGACGAAGGCCTCGGTGAAGTCGACCCAGCTGTTGATGCTGCGGGGCTTCAAGCTGTTCAACCATGTCCGGGCCGTGCCCTCGAGCATGAGCGGAACATACTTTACGGCAACGCGCTTGTTGCCGTTCGCTATGCTGACAGCCGTGGAGTAGTCCACTAGCCAGTCCTCCGGCTTCACGGAGCCGGTGTATTTGGGCGTATCTCGGCGGAGTGTGAACCCTCTAGGGAAGGGCTCGTCTCGGATGCGTGGTCCGAAACAGGGCGGGCCCAACTCGTCTTCTTCTTCCAGCGCCAGGGATCGGTGGAGTCGCTCGATCCGGTGGTGGGCGTCGTTTTCTCCGACTCCCTCTCGGCGGCCAAGGCGGTCGCCGAGTCGGATGCTCGGCGGGTGGCGGGGAAGACGCGCCTTTCTCTGCGGGAGGTGGAGGCGAGATGATCGCCCCGCCGTTCCACTTTGCTCTCGGGCGGCCGTCTTTCGTCGCTTCGATGGAGATGTGAGTCCGGCTATGGCTGACAGCCGGATCCTTGTTTTTCTTCCACGGACGCCGCCGATCGGCGTCGAGACGCCGCGCCTTGATCTCGGCGGGGAGGCAAATCGCCCGTGTTGTCGTCGCGGCGCCTCCGGCGGCAAGCTTCGTCTTGCACAGCAGCGTCGAGGAGCTCTGGACTTCGCTCCGTCATCAGCGGGCGCTCCTTCCCTCGGGTTATCCAGCTTCGCTCGCGCCGCCGCTGGCGGCGCGGATGTTTTCCGCGGGCATAAGCGTACACGGGCGATTCGCCCCAAACAGATTGGCGATAGCTACGCCGCCTTCTTTGAACCCGCATCTAGGCGGCTAGGCCCAGTCGGAGCCGGCGAGCCGCCCACGGCGCGATCCATCTCACGCTGGTAGGCTTTTGACAAGCGTCTCATGCTTGCCAGCTTCTTTACGCCCACGAGGAGCTGGAGGCGGCGCGCTTCCAGCGTCCCAGCGTCGGCGTCTTCCGGAATAGGCGCGGTTAGGTCTTGCAGAACCGTGTCGAGAGGGTCATGAGCTCCCTCACCGGAAGGCTCACTGTGACCGATGACGAGCACCTCCGTGACGGTGCTTCCGCCGCTCTCCGCGCGAGGGAGCGGCTCATCATAGACCACCACGTTGGTGGGGAACGCGTCGAGCGGCACGGTGTCGGAGTCGACCAGCATCGGGTCGGTGGAGCCTACGGACTCCAGGTCGGTGGCAGGCTCACCGGTGACGTGGAGCTGCTCGAGGAGGCCCGCGAGGAGGCTCTCGGGGCCATCCGTGCCTGCGTCGGATGCATGCTCGTCGAAGAGGCTAAACTCGCCGACAAGTTCGGGCGAGCAGCTTCGCCTTGGCGACCTCAGCTATCTGGCGCATGGCCCTTGAACTCCGTCTGGCGTCTTGGTGGCTGCGTTCGCCCGAGGAGGAAGAGGGTTCCCGTCTAGAGCAGGTCTCAAGGCAGCGGTGCACCTAGCCCCATGGTGGGCGCCAAATGTCGAGGTTGGGTGCGACATATGCGGAGGATGGCTTCTCATGGAGGCGAGTTGAGCGTCGCCGGTGCACAGAAGCAGGATGAGGCGAAGGCATGCACGCCGGTGAATCTTACCCAGCTTCAGGGCTCTCCGGGGAGATAACACCCCTACTGCTGCTCTGCGGGGTCTCCGCATGATCACTATGGCAAAGTGAGTACAAGGTTGCTCCTTGAGCTGTTTGGGGTGAGGAAGGAGAAGGGCACGGCTAGCTCCTTTCTTCCCTCTATGTGTGTGTCAAACTACTAGGTTCCAACCCTTTGCATGGGTGCCCCGGGGGGTTTATATAGGCCTACCCCCCGGGGGTACAATGGTAATCCGTCTGGGTGCAGGTCCCAGCCGTCAGTCTCTTAAGTCGCCGTCTTCTCCGCTGACTTCTGGGGCTCGCCGACTAGTGGGCCCCGCCGACGGTCCAGCATGGGGCCGACAACCCTTGCCCGCCGCGGGCGGGTTTTGCCGGCTGTGGGTTACTGTAGCTACGCTTCTAATGACGCGAGCTTGGTCGTGGGGTCATGGCAACAGTGCCGCCGCCTGGCGGGCGATCACTGTTGACATCCCCTGTCTTGTCTGGTTAATGGCGCATGGAGCCCGTGGGAGGGGCCGGCCGACTCTCGGAGGCCGACTCCCAGTGGGTCCGTCTTGGGGCGCTCTCACCGTCTTCTGCACTCCCGCCCGACGGTAATCCCGCCGTCTTCGGGTCGTGCAGACGAGCCATCGTGGGTACGAGGATCTGCCCATGGGGCCGACGTGGCAACCTTGATGCCCGCCGGGACGGAGATCTCCGTCGATCTGGCGCTCCGTGGCCATGCCTGTCCTTTATGAGCGGGGCAGGGATGGGCCGCGAGGCGGCTTCATCCCACCCCGTCCGTAGTCGCACAGGCAGGAAGTGGTTGGAGTCGCGGGCCGACTCGCCACAGCCGGCTTCATCGGAAGTCGCTGGCTGGGAGTCGGCTTATCTTGAGGCCGTCTCTGGGACTCGGCTGGGAGGGGCAGTCGGCGGCTCTGTCGCCGACTCTCAGAAGGCGGCTCTTCGTCTTGGGGTCTTGAGGGGCGCAGTCTGCCCCGATGTTTTGAAAGGTCCTGGGGCTCGGGTTTGCCTACCCGTGGCCCATTACTCCGACATTCCTCAAGGAGCCTTGCGTCATCTTGCCGCAATTGCTCTTGCTCAAGCTCGAGGTGACCCATATGTGAGTTCTGTGGGGAGAACTGCTTCTGCCCCGTAAACTAGGGCAAAGGGTGTCTGGCCGGTGGCTCGATTTGGCGTTATTCTGATCGACCAAAGAACCACTGGCAACTCATCAATCCAGCGCCTTCCACTCTTGTGCAACCTGTCAAAAGTCTTCGTCCTCAGGCCACGCAACACTTCAGCATTTGCCCTCTCCGCCTGGCCGTTGCTCCGTGGGTGTGCCACAGAAGCGAAATAGACATTGCCGCCGAGATCTTGGATGTATTGCATGAAGGTGTGGCTCGTGAACTGCGTGCCGTTACCGGTGATGGCTCTGTTTGGCACACCAAAACGACACACTATCCCCTTGAAGAACTTGACGGCTGACTGTGCTATCAGCTTCCTCACTGCTTCCACCTTCGGCCACTTTGTGAACTTGTCGATCGCCACGTACAAGTACTCAAAGCCCACGACAGCGCGGGGGAAAGGGCACAGTATGTCAAGCCCCCAGACCGAGAATGGCCAGGAGAGAGGAATGGTTTGAAGGTCTTGAGCTGGTTGATGAAGCTTCTTCGAATGGAACTGGCACGCTTCGCACCTGGTTACTAGTGCTGTCGCATCCTGGAGGGCGGTGGTCCAGAAGAAACCTTGCCGGAATGCTTTGCCGGCAAGGGCCTTCGACCCTATGTGGGAGCCACATATGCCTCCATGTATTTCTGCCAACAGCCCCAGTCCTTCCTCCCAGGGGATGCACTTCAATTTCACACTATTCGGTCTTTTTCTATACAGGACATCGTCGACGAACTGGTACAGAGCAGACCAACGGGCTACTTTTTTCGCTTCTTCCTGCTCCTCAGGAAGATCCCCCGTCTGGAGGAGTCAGACAGTATGCTGTGCCCATGCCGGAGCCTGGGGCTCGATGGCAAGGACCAAAGGCACCTCTTCTACCATGGGACCGGCCGTCTCCACGGTCAGGGCTTGACGGCCTGCCGGAGCCAGCTGCCCCTCGGCAAGCTCAGAATCCGCGGCAACACCCTTGCCGGCGGCCCCTGGGGGCTCAGTGGGAAAGTACTTGCCGGGGCCTGATTCTCCGCTTGTTCTGCTCCGTTGATGGTTCGACGGATGGCTGAGTTAACCGAAGCAGAAAGGTACCTGGTTCCACAGGTAGCTTGAACGCAGCATGCTTTGACAGGTAATCAGCGATGTCGTTCTCCGCTCGGGGAACGTGCTCTTCTTGTATACCATCGAAGCGCTCCTCCAGCTTCCTCACCTCATCTACGTAGGCCTCCATCAACGGGCTCTGATAATCTTTGTTGACTTGTCTGACAACGAGCTGTGAATCACCCCTGACGATGAGCTTCTTAACCCCGTGGTCTGCCGCGATCCTGAGACCGGCAAGCAGCCCCTCGTACTCGGCAGTGTTGTTTGTGGACATCTCCCTGGGAAAGTGCATCCGGATCACATACTTGAGGTGCTCTCCGGTGGGTACGACAAGCAGCACACCGGCACCGGCGCCTTGCGGCGAGAAAGCTCCGTCAAAGTACATAATCCAGTCGTGAGCTGTTTCCTTGCCGGGGAGAGTGGTCTCCTGGATCTCTTCATCAGGCGTTGAGGTCCATTCTGCAATGAACTCCGCCAGGACTCTACTCTGGATTTTTGAAGTACTTTCAAACTTCAACCCAAAGCTTGATAACTCCAAGGCCGACTCCACAATCCTTCCAGTTGCATCTGGGTTGTGCACTATCCGTTGCAACGGGAGGCAGGCGACGACAGTGATCTCGTGGGCGTGGAATTAATGACGCAGCTTCCTCAAGGCCATAGGGAGGCCAAAGAGCAATTTATGCACACCGGAGTACCTTGACCTAGCCCCCTGCAAGAGGGAGCTGACAAAGTAAACCGGGTGCTGCATCATCTTCTCCTTCTGCACCACTTCATTGGGCCGCGCGGGCCCTGTCCCGACGGCGTCAGACTCCACCGGGGGCCTTGCCTTGCCGGCACCTGGCCCTGCCGGGGGAATCTCTGACTTGCCATCTGCTGGTCCTGCCGCTGCCACTGCCTCTTCGTCGACCTCCCTCTGCGCCACCAGCGCGGCGCTGACCACTTGATTCGTCGCCGCCAGATACAGCAGCAACGGCTCTTGCGGTTTAGGCGCCACCAGTACTGGTGTAGAAGAGAGGTATTTCTTCAGATCCTGCAGTGCTGCTTCGGCCTCCGGGGTCCACTCCATTGGGCCCGCCTTTTTCAAAATTTTGAAAAAGGGAAGGGCGCACTCGTTAGACTTGGAGATGAATTGGCTCATCGCGGCAACGCAGCCAGTGAGCCGACGCACATCCTTGATCCGCTTGGGCGCCTCAATCTGCTCGATAGCCTTGATCTTGTCTGGGTTCGCCTCGATCCCACGCTGCGACACAAAGAACCTGAGAAGTTTGCCGGACGGAACGCCGAAGACACACTTCTCAGGGTACAGCTTGAGGTTGATCTTGCGCAGGTTGGCAAACGTCTCTTCTAAGTCTTGTACAAGGGTCGCTCTGTCCTTGGTTTTGACCACTATGTCATCCATATAAGCTTCCATATTTCTATGTAGCTGGGGCTCAAAACCAGTTTGGACTGCCCTTGCAAACGTCGAGCCAGCACTCTTCAACCTGAAAGGCATCCGTAAAAAGCAGTATGTACCACATGGGGTGATGAATGTTGTCTTCTCTTCATCTTCTCTTGTCATGAAGATCTGGTGGTACCCCGAGTAGGCATCAAGGAATGATAACAGATCACACCCGGCCGTGGAGTCAACAATCTGGTCGATGCGCGGCAACGGGAAGGGGTCCTTAGGACAATCCTTATTGATATCTGTGTAGTCAATACACAGCCTCCACTTCCCGTTTGCCTTGCGCACCACCACCGGTTTGGCCAACCACGTCGGATGGAGCACTCCCCTCACCAAGCTTGCTGCTTCCAACTTCTTGATCTCCTCTGTGATGAACTCCGGGCGCCGTGTCCAGGTGTCCACCGGCGGAGCCTGATCCCCCCTTGACGTTCGGCTATAAATAGAGCCCTCCCCAGCCTCCTCCAGCATCACCCACTCCTCCCACACATTCCAAGATCTTGTAGATAGCCGTGGGCCACCGTCCCCGAGCTCGAGCTCGCCGGCGATCCCCTTGGGTCGTCTCGTAGCTCCAGCCCCTGACAGGCCTGGGCAACCCTTCCAGGGCCTCCGCCGCTCCTCGGTGGTGCTGTTCCGCTTGGTTGGAGCCCCTGGAGTCGCCTCTGTTCACCGTCGTCTTCGTCTCCGGTGACCTCCGCTCTCTGCCTCCGCTAGAGAGGTTGATTCCGACGCCGTCCGACCACCCCTAGCTACTCTACGGGTACGGGCAGGAGCGCCTCCGTCTCCTCTCTCGATCCCTCCCTCTTGTTTTGGCCAAGAAGCCCTCGCCGCCGGCGTGTGCTCCGGCGAAGCCGTGCCATCCTCTCTTTCCTTCTCCCCCTCCCCCTCACCTGACTAGCGGGGCCCGCTAGTCAGCCACTTAGTACACGCGCGAAGCAGTACGAGTGGTGGCGCCCGCGAGGCTTTATGCCTTCGACGTCACCCCCCAGTCTGTTTTTATTTAAATTTAAATTTCATATTTTTCCAGAGAGCTTCAAACAGCCAAAACTCTTTAACCATAAGTCCAAATGAATTGATTCTTTTTGCATTGCGTTCTTTGTAAAGAAATCTAGCAGCTCATCAAAAATGAGATTTTTCTCTGCTCTCTAGATTTTCTGGTGAATTTCAGAAGGGTTCTTAATGTTTTCTTTTTGTGTTTATAAATATTTTCAGAGAATGAAGCTTGTCTTGAGGATCACCAGGAGGCTTGTGAACTTCATCTGCACTAAGGCAAGCCACAACAACATTTTCATGGTGCCATTACAATAGTTGTGATTTTCTTACTTGAATGAATGATCTAATCCATGCATTTAAATCACTATTATGTTATTTATATTTTGTTAGTTGCTTGTTTAAGTTACAATGCTTGATTTACAGAAGGTTTGAAGCTAACTAAGTTGGTAAAGAAACTAGAATTAAATTTAGTTATGAAAGAGTAATATGGTTATGAATATAAGTAATTATTTGGAGTTATTTTTCTTGCATGAGAAAAATGATAAAATTTGTTAGAAAATATTATGTTTAAAGTGAGGTTTAATCATAACCAGAGTAGCGTCATGAGTTGTTGATGTTTATGCTTAGTGTGGATATAGTTGACCTAGTTATTTCCGATGATATATGATGCATATGTTTGTGTTGCACTTTCATGGCATGTTATGACACCGGTTATTTTCACTTTAAGTTGAACCTGATAATAACTCAACTTGAATATATCGTTGACCGGGTCATGGTGCCACTGAATCGAGTTTTTCCCGGTGTAACCACATTTGCCTTTATGGGAAGGCCTTTATTCGGTCCGTTGTCATGCCTCTGGTCGGTGCCTCCAACGAGGGAAGGTTATGGGCGTCTTGGTACCACGGCCCGATGGCGAGAGATAACCTTGTGTGCCCGTTGTTGAGATTATGGTACCGTGTCCCCGTGTGGGACGTTTATGTTTTGGCCACGATGGTGGTCGTTGTGTCTTTGGTAGACACGGGGCCACCCAGGACTCGCCCAGTGGGGAGTGAGTCGGAGTGGCCGAGAGAGTGTCATGGCAATGGAGGGGTTTCGTCGGAATGCTGTTGGTCCACCCGAATGGGAGTGCGAGGCCATGGGTTCCGTGGTGTGGGTATAGTGTACTAACCTCGGCAGAGTGTATTAATCTATCGATAGCCGAGTCCACGGTTACGGAGACGCTCGAAAGTAGGTCACACCATGGGTCAACGTTTAATAAATGTTGCACACTAAGTCATGAACCTTGAACTGTTGATGATGGCGGGAAGGCCATCTTGATGTTTAAGACCAAGTGTTGGTCGTGGTGGTGATTGCCGGAAAGATCACGAGGTAATCTGAGTTAAGGCCACCAGGCTGGTACGTTCGTGATCCAAGAGATCACCGTTGGTAAGCCAGTACGAGGGATTTTCCTCACAAGAGTATGATCACAGCATATTGGATATATTGTTGCATTATTAATAATTGGTTAATTATCATGATATTGTTTGTCATTATGTTTATGTTTGTTGTGAGCTTGCAAGTACATTCAATGTACTGACCTGGCGTGTCATGCCAGATTTCAGGAAAGTCTGGTTGGAAAGGAGTGCTGTTCGTGTCTAAACCGTGTCCACATCGGTGTCCCTGTGCTATGGAGTTCCGCTACAATGTTGTTCCGCTGCCGCGTAGTTGTTATGATCGAGGCCCCTTTATGTTCACTAAATAATGTACATATTGTTCAGCTGCACCGTGTGTGTCGCTTGGCCTCGCCACCTGTTGTAATATAAACTTTGATCCGCTAGCATCAATAAAGCGGTTGTTATGCATACCAAGATGATGTGTGTTGCCAAAAGACATGGTCTCTGGGCTGGCAATGCATGGTAAACCGGTTGCTCTGAGCCGGGGTGCCACAACGCTTGGTATCAGAGCCGCGCTGACTGTAGGCCATGCTAGACTACGACGTGTTAACTGGACGTTAGATATGAGTTTAAGTTGAGTGCCGGTAGCATTTGTAGCTGGTTGTTGCATTACATGCACTTGTTTTATTTCTATGCTAACCTACTAATGGTTGTGAGTGTAGATGGCTCCGGTGCCGTATCCGTGCCAATTGCAGCTGATGCCGTACACGTCGCCGCATCTTCTTTGTAACGTGTGGCATCGGCTGTACCCCCTCGGTGACGATCCAGTCTATCGTGTGTACCGGGAGCGTCTAGCTGACTCAGTGTATGAGTATCATGCAGTGGTTACTCTACGCATCAGTTCTGATTCCAGCACTTACACTCGTACCTCTCAGAGCAGTTACGCTTCTACCGCTTCTCAGGTCATCCAGTTTGCTGCATTCGAGGTCCTTGTCGAGCTTCGTTACAACGAGGTCCGGATGCAGAACCACCCAGGTTTCTACTACTATCCTTCTCTGCACGACAATGGTCGTGTCCGTTTCCCTATCATTGATCCGGAGTCTGATAGTGTTGCTAGCCACCTTGCTCGTTATATCACTGCTAGCTATCTTATGATCCATGAGCTGGCTCGAGAGCTGACTCGTGCTCGTACTGCTTTAGCCTCTGCTTTAGTCTCTACTAGGTCTGTCACTGCTCCATCCTCCCTAGGATTTACTCCTTATATTCCAGCCAGTTCTAGTTCCCCTATTTCGCCGGTTACTCCTCCGAGTAGCTCGGGCGCCTTGACCGTGAATCCTCTCAGTGCTCCTGCTGAGTGGGTTTCACTTCTCACTACTCATGTAGCCCCGATGCTTCACCCTACACCTGCCCCTGAGGGAGAGCCCTCGAGGCAGCGTCGTCGTGTTACCTTTAACCCGAAGGTTTCAGTTAACCTCGTCAGTTCAGGATCCGAGTCCGCTTCAGGAGAGGACCCCTGCACAGACCAATGAGCGATGAGAGCTTCTGCGTATTCGCAGTCGTCAGGATGGTGTACGGATGTAGTCGTACAAGTCATGATGTTTCATTTCCTGTATGAGAGTAGTTGAACCTGGCATGTTGAATTTTTTCATGTACGAGTCTATGTATAATTATGTTGGAACTCTATTTTATTCGCCGTATTTTCTTCGTCATTTCGGTTTTTCTCGGGCTTTGTTGCTGGCTTTTCCCCAATTTATCTTGAATGTTTCTCATCTCGGTTGCATTGTCTTGGGAAAAATCCACAATAGGATGCCGCGGGGAGGCAGTAGTAGCAACGTTCGCGAGGGTACTCATGTTCGTCGTTCCGCACGACAGGCAGGACACTCCCCCGAGCCGTATGTTCCACCACCGCCTCCACCGCCAAATCCGCCCTCCACCGAGCAAATTCTGCGTATGTTTGAGGAAAGGAGGAATAATGATCTGATTGAAATATTAAGAAGTGTGCAAGCTGTGGTTGGGCGGAATGGAAATCAGAACGGTCATCACTCCAAGCTATCAGATTTTCAGAAGACCAAGCCTCCCAGTTTCAGTCAGGTTATTGATCCCTCGGATGCAGACGATTGGTTACGAACCATTGAGAGAAAGCTTGAGATTGCTCGTACTGAAGAATATGATAAAGTCTCGTACTGAAGAATATGATAAAGTTCCATTTGCAACTCATTATCTTGAAGGCGATGCTGCCATATGGTGGGAAAATACAAAAGCCATGTGGCCTGCTGATGAAGAAGTCACCTGGTCAAAATTCAAGGATCAGTTCCGGAAATATCATATCCCTACTGTAATTATGAAGACTAAGCAGCGTGAATTTCTCGCACTCCTCCAAGGAAATCAGTCTGTGGGTGAATATTTGCAAAAATTCAATCATCTAGCCCGTTACTCCCTATATGACGTGGCCACCGAAGAAAGAAAGATTGACAGATTTCTTGGGGGATTAAACCCGCAACTCCGGTATACCCTTAGTGTCGTGGTTTTGTCACGACAGATGTCCTCATGAAAGGACTTAGTCGTGGAGCCATCGCTACGGGTTAGCTTAAAGGGGTTAAAGCGGACAAGGGATGCAAGAGAGTTTTATACTAGTTCGGCCCCTTACGATGAAGGTAGAAGCCTACGTCTAGTTGTGATGGAATTAATGGGGTTTCGATGACTAGGGAACGAATATGCTTTGCCTGGGTCTCGAGTTGTTGTGTGTTTTCCTGAATCGCCGCCGGGTCGTCCCCTTATATACATGGGTTGACGCCCGTCGGTTTACAGAGTCCCGAGGCTGGCTCATAAACGTGTCCGACCCGGTATCTGCTCTTTCTACCTTATAGTACAAGTTACATTGACAATACCGGTTTATGTCTACAGGGCTTAAACCATCTTTGGGCCCTGGGCCTTCTTGAAGCGTCTTCATCTGTCTTCATGGGCTTCAGATATGATAACTACTGATGAAGTTAACCCGGCCTCTCTTGGCCGGTTTACGCCCAGTAGTAGTATCCCCAACATTAGGCCCCAGATTGATTTGAACTGGTTCACGTCAATCCTCAGTACTTCAGAAAACTTCGTCTTCAACATCTGCCATAATTTTGTAAACCGCCGTGACGTCATCTTCCCGGGCCGTGGTAAACCGCCGTGACATCATCTGTTTATTAAAAACCGTGTACAACTCATCTTGAATAATGGGCCTCCGACAATCGAGGCGACATCTCTGCCTTATTTCCAAATTTCCGGCTCCTTGATTTTCGCGCCTGACACTTATCCCTTGCCTTTATAAATAAGGTTGGGGGATCATTTTCACCTTTCCCCTTCGTGCCTCTTCGCGTCATCGTCTTCCTCGCGCTGCTCAACCTCTGGAGCTCCGCCGCCACCGTCGACCATCGCCTCTGCTTCAACTCTGGCCGCTGCATCACCCTGAATGCACTAGAGAACTGCGGTGATTCTCCACTCTCTCATCAGCACTGGTATGCTCCCTGTTCTTCCACCATAGATCTGTTCTAGGGTTTCAGTGTTCTTCGGTGTTCGTCGGTGTTCATTGCTTGTAT
Organism: Aegilops bicornis; assembly: GCA_021605145.1. NCBI lineage: Eukaryota > Viridiplantae > Streptophyta > Magnoliopsida > Poales > Poaceae > Aegilops > Aegilops bicornis. Next base: position 600,652,000 of record CM038674.1, on the reverse strand, counting down.
AATAGGGTTTTGATCCAGACCTTAATATTCATCCTGTTCAATGATAGTCGTAGCCCTTCTTTTCCATCTAATACACCTCGTTAAAATAGAAGATCCCATCTGGACCTTCATCCACTGTTTCGGTACTACTTCTTAGGTCTGGATATATTTTCCTTTTCTGATATGCAGCAGATCCAAAATTGTAATACCAACTTGTGAAATCTGTTTTCCTTCACTTACACATCTGTAGACTTGTATCTTCAATGTCGAGACTAGGCGGTTTAACTTTTTCAAAAATGATGACCCGGTATATACCATTAGTCCCCTTGTTGAACCGCCAATGTACTTCAACTTATATCCTTCGTTTAGTAAATTCCGGTTTATGATTAACCAACTCTGGTTTAGCAACATGCTTACATCCTTGTACCGCTGCATAGTTGGCCCCTGTAAATCTTAAACCGCTAATTATCATGTTGTAGATCATTCATTACAATGGCCAAGCAAGTTTATGAATGCAATTGGGCTCGTTCACGAGTTACCGAAGAGCAGTTAGATAATCTTGTCAAAACGGGCGCTTTAGCCAAGAAGGATATCATCCAGTTGAGGGTTCCTAGCCCGGAATGTCCTCCTATACCCAAGGATGGAGAGGTTGTTGTTTTTGCTGATCACTTAAGCCAGGGTTTCAGCCCTCCCGGTTCAAAATTCTTCCGGGATGTATTGGCCAATTTTCAACTGCGCCCTCAAGACATCGGTCCTAACTTTGTGACCAACAACTGCCACTTCCAAGTTTTTTTGCGAGGTTTACCTTCAAGAAGAACCCACAGTAGAACTTTTCAGAGATTTCTTTCATCTAAACCGCCGTACATAATTCAAAGATGGACCCAACACTGAATTAGGCGGGATGTCGGTTGAGAAGAGGAAGGAAGTTACCTTTCCTCATCCTAAACTTCACAGTCATCCTAAGGAGTGGAACGCCACTTGGTTTTATTGCAAAGACACATCTCCACCTGATGAAAACCTGCTGCCAGGTTACCGTCCTGAACGCATGAGCAACACACATCCTTCAAAGGTTGACTGCAAAAGAGAGGGCCAACTATGCTCCTCAATTATCAAAGCTGAGAGCCTTCCTAGCCGACGGTTTAACGGGGGTTGACCTGGCTCGATGTTGGATAGGCTGGAGTATTCTGCCCTTAAGCCGGCGCTCCGGTTTGATGTGTGAGTATACAGGGAGTGTGAAGGATTCTCTTGGGCACATTGGCATTCAGCTTACAGATGAAGAAGTCACTGAGGCCGTAAAAAAGATGTTGAACGAATCAGAGGCCGTCTGTGCCCAAACCGGACTACTCCCTTTCTGTACCTTGAACAAACCGTAAGCTGTAAGAATCACATAAATTTTTTATCTGAAATTGCTTCTGTCCAAACACTCTCTGAAAATGCGATTACTTTCTGACAGGGTGATGATCCATTCTGGAACAAGAAATCCCACAAGGCAAACCGGCGAAGCCTCAAGACAAACCGGCCAAGCCAGTTTGTCCAAAAACCAAGGTTGTGAAAAAACCTGCCAACAAGAAGAGGACCACTGCATCCTCCGATCCACTAGCTGATGATGATGTGGGTAACCCGGAATTAGAGGTAGGACTTGACTCACTTGGTTCATTTTTCGTATGCCTTATTGATGATGATTATTGTCAGGACGATGCTAAAGGCATCCAAGCCGATGTTGTAGAGGTAATCACTCTTTCCTCCGATTTAGATCCTTTGCCAACACTAAAAATCCGTCGAGCAAACTGGAAAGTTAAATTTTCTCATCCTCTTGCTTACTTGGACCCGAACTTTCTTGTGAAACACAACAGCACGAAGCTCGCCGCACAACCCGGCATAGCGGCCAGGTAGTTACCTCCGCCGGTTTACCGAACACTTCGGTTCGGAAACGTCTATCAGAGGTCTCTTATCCCCTTGACACCTCACGCCCCAAAGCGGGTTGTTTTCTTCAACCTCTTAACCCATCCGATTCCAATTATCAGGGCACTTCTCACTCATCATCTGGTGAATCGTCTGCCACAAAGCTTCCACCGCTTAAAACAGTGCTTGGGTGAGCCATATTCCTACTTATATCCTTGATATGTTACTTAATATATACTGTACTGATCCTTATGTTTTCTTTTCTCAGTGCTAAGCTCAGACCAAGCAAGAAGGCTCGGTTGAATAAATTGGCTGATAAAGGCGTGGCTGTTGATCCGGAGAACACTCCAGATCCTGAAGAGGCCAACATTGATGACATGCTGAATGACCTGCCGCCTCAAGATCATGACTTCGTTGCAGAGCAGGTAGAGGTTGATACCACCGGCCACACCGACCAACCAACAAGCCCTATCCGGACTGACAAACCGGTCAGTCCGGTAAAAGATATTGACAAACGGCAACTCCAGCACGAGCTGCTGAAGAGAAGGATGATGATGTTCTGATTACCGGCATTGGCCATACTGATCCAGCAAATCATGTCGCTTTGTCAAAACATACCGCCAAACAGGAATTCTCTACAATTGGTACAGGCAAATGGAATGTCGATCTGTCCACTTACGCCCATCTGAATGCTCAAGACCTTCATTCCGGCTATCTGAACCGTCTACACACCAATCGTGACTATGAAGCCGACTTGGTAAATATGATTAAGAAACGATATGAGGTAATTTCGTAAGTGCTTTTCCCTTATATTGAATTGCAGTTTATCAACTCCCCCAAGAGACGATTTAAGATATCAATCTAAACCGGGACTTAGTAAAAACTTTTATGCTTTGCAACAATGCATCTGAACTTCACTGAAGTAGCCCCCAAGTGCCGGTTTAACTTTATAAAGATGAACCGGGACTTTGTAGAAGAAATTCCCGTATCAGCATTCTTTGAGCAAATATCCATTAGCCCCCAAGTGCCAAGTTGAATACTTGTATTATGCTTAGGACTTTGTAGAAAAAGTATGATGAAGAGAAAATATGCATTAGCCCCCAAGTACCAAGGGCATAACTTGTTATGTGCTTGGTACTTCAAATATGTACTGTCATCTCATCATATAACTGCCTCTTTGTAGGCCGAGCTGAGCAAGAAAGAGAGCCAAACCGCTGATCTGCAGGAGAACCTTAAATCGCAACAAGATGAAACCTCCAAGGCGAAGGAAGAGTTGACAAGCGCTCTAGGCGCTATGGAGAAACTGAAAGAAGGTTTCAACAAGGAGCGGACGGATTGGGAGAGTGTCGGTGTCAAAACCGGTGGATCTCGGGTAGGGGGTCCCGAACTGTGCGTCTAGGCGGATGGTAACAGGAGACAAGGGACACGATGTTTTTACCCAGGTTCGGGCCCTCTCGATGGAGGTAATACCCTACTCCTGCTTGATTAATATTGATGATATGGGTAGTACAAGAGTAGATCTACCACGAGATCGTAGAGGCTAAACCCTAGAAGCTAGCCTATGGTATGATTATTGTTCGTCCTACGGACTAAAACCCTCCGGTTTATATAGACACGGATAGGGTTAGGGTTACACAGTCGGTTACAATGGTAGGAGATCTACATATCCGTATCGCCAAGCTTGCCTTCCACGCCAAGGAAAGTCCCATCCGGACACGGGACGAAGTCTTCAATCTTGTATCTTCATAGTCTAGAGTCCGACCAAAGATGATAGTTCGGCTATCCGGACACCCCTAGTCCAGGACTCCTCGGTAGCCCTGAACCAGGCTTCAATGACGACGAGTCCGGCGCGCATATTGTCTTCGGCATTGCAAGGCGGGTTCCTCCTCCGAATACTTCATAGAAGGTTTTGAACACAAGGATAGTGTCCGGTTCTGCAAAACAAGTTCCACATACCACCGTAGAGGGAATAATTTTTGCACAGATCTGCTGACGCATTCCGCGGCGTGACATCACACCACGGCCATGCCTTTATTCGAATCGTTTTTACTGTTCCACCTTAGCACGTTTAGCGAGGCAGTTTCCTTGGCACGTCTTATCAAAGCGGAGATCGTGCCCCCTTATTCCGGGATTCTCATCAATACGGACGTGGGTAACCCAACCGCGCCATCGATTACGGCGCTTGGGAGATAAGCGAGTTTTACCCGGCTGGCGGGGGACGCATAGCTTCGTCCGTCCATATAAGGGGATAAGGATCCACCTTTTCGCCTACGCCTTCTTCCTCCTTTTCTCATCCATTTCTGCGCACTCGAGCTCCAGCGCCCAAGTCCGCACATCCCACCTCAACCTTTTCCAACTATGTCCGGAGCGGGATGCAGGTGGATGGCCTCCTCCGTCACGGAGGGGCACATCAAAAAGCTGCGGAAGGCCGGATAGTTGTCCAGCAACATCGCGCACCGGCTACCCGACGAGGGGCAGCTCATTCCCACCCCCGGGCCCCATGAGAGGGTGGTGTTTCTCACCCACTTCCTCCGCGGACTAGGTTTTCCACTTCACCCATTTGTCCGGGGGCTCATGTTATACTATGGCCTGGACTTCCACGATCTGTCCCCGAATTTCATCCTCAACATCTTGGCGTTCATCGTCGTGTGCGAGGCCTTCCTCTGCATCCAGCCCCACTTCGGCTTATGGCTGAAGATCTTCAATGTCAAGCCGAAGGTAGTGGGCGGCCGCCAAGCGGAGTGCGGAGGTGCCATGGTTGGCAAGATGGCCAAAGTCCTATGGCTCGAGGGCTCCTTTGTGGCGACCATAAAGGGGTGGCAATCGGGGTGGTTCTACATCACCTAGCCGCGCGACTCTCAATGGGCGGCGGCCTCCGAATTCCGATTTGGCTTCCCCACACGGCTCACATCATGGAAAGAGACGGGCCTGACGTGGGGGGATTCGGACGAGCTGTCGGGACTTCAAACCTGCGTCTGAAACCTGGTGGACAAGAATCTCAGGCTTGTCAATGTAATCCAGGTGATGCTCATCCGCCGGATTCTCCCATGCCAACAACGGGCCTTCAAATTGTGGGAGTTCGATTCGGAACAGCACCCAACTCTGAAAAGGCTCTTCGACACTACGTACGAAGTTGCCCGGAAGGTGTCGTTCAAGGCGCCGAGGCTCCACATCCGCCATCAAGATCGCGGATTCAGCTCGCAGCGTCAAGCCAGCGAGGTAAGTTATTTTACCTTTATGGGACTCTTTTCTCATAGTTTGACTCTATGCGGGATCTAAAACTCCCTAACCTTTAGCAGGACTGGCTGAAGACGTCCGAACAGATTAACTGTCCGGCCCCTTTGCTAGAAGATCCAGCGGACGCCCGATTGATGGGGCTGCTGGCTCCGGCACCTCATGTGGTGCCGGATAAGAAGGCCAAGAAGAAGGCCACGGGAACTCGAAGGAGCTCCCGGCGCCAGGCTGTCGGACTCATCGCCCGACAACCTGGCGGAATCCTCCTCTCGAGGAAGAGGAGGAGGAAGAAGCCTCTCCCGGGGGAGAGAAGAAAAGGAAGGCCGCCCAACTGGGAGGCCGGAGGGTCCAAGAAGGAAGGACCCTTCCTCCGGACTTCTCCACCAACGCCGACAACGATGAGGAGGTGGCCAACAAGGGCCAAGCCCCGGCAAGATCGTAAGTGTCCGGATACCCATGGCTTTTTCATTGCATAGTGTTCTCTAATGCCGAACAATCATGCAGCCCGCCCAGGGCAGGCTCGCCGCTTCGTCGAGCGGGTCCCTGAGTTCGTCGGAAGTGGAGAGTACTTCACTTCCGGCCGCCTCCTCACCTCATGCTGCGGACGACGCCGAGGTAGGGCCCCAAGGGGGGCCTGGTAAAGAGGAGGTGGCGCAGGAGGCGCCGCAAGCCAACCTCCCGGACTCCAGGCGCGAGGGGAGCGAGAACCCCAGGGGCTCTAAGCCCGACCCTCCTCCGGACTCCATACCGGAACCTTCAGCGGTTCTGAAGTCCAGCAAGCAGCCCCTTCGTAGGAAGGGTAAGACGCCGGTGTCCTCCGTCCAACCGGAGGCACCGGATAGCTTACTGGAGGCGCTTGACGGCGCCTCCATCGACGAGGAGCACCGCACTGTTATGAGTGTGGTGATCCAGAAAGTTCGATCCGCCAAGAGCGGGCTGACTGAAGCTGTACCAGCCTTCTAACGAGCTTTGAGGTAAGTTTAGAATATGTAAAAATATTACCGCATAGACAGTTGCCCCTGATGCTTAGTTTGGTGTTGGAAAGAAAAGCGGACTAAGGATCTAAAAAGATATACGCAGGAGTCTAACATAAGTATGTCAATATGCGATTGCGAGGCTCACGACCTCTGCCGCCTTGTTGCAGAGGTCAATTGCATTGAAGAAGAGCCTCGGCGGTCCGAGAACGAGCTCGGCCTTGCCAAGAAGCAGCTCGAGGACAGGAAGTTAAGAAATACCTTATTAAAGAAATACCTTATAGAAAGGATTCGGTTGCAAAAAATGACAGGAATAACGTGGGTATTGTAGGGGCCACGAACGAGGTGGCGACCCCGAAGGAAGCGGTGTCCGCGACCGAAAGCAAAGCGGCCGCGGAGCACACCGAGCGAGAGAAGCAGGAGGAGCGGGTGGAAAAATACGAGAGTTTGGAGCGTGACTCGAAGACTCTAGAGTCCGAGCTCGCCTCGGCTCTTGAGAGTGTCAAAGCCGCTAAGGCCGAAGCCCAAAAAGCCCTCCAAGAATTTGAATCATTAAATAAGATAGCGGCGGGTAAGGCATTCTTTATGCAAAGCGAGCATGTGAAAGTGAATTACCTATTATTTACCCGGATTCGGAGCTCTCCAGGAGCATTCGCAGATCTGCCCCGTAGTGTGTCTGATGCTGCCGCGTTCTACCGTGCCAAGGAGGGGAGCTCGACGGAAAAGGTGTTCTGGTCTCGGTATCTTTGAGGCGGACATCCAGTGCCCCCAAGCGATCAGGTGAAGCAGCTGGTCGAGCTCCTAAGGTCGCCGAACAGGCCATGAAGGGCCTCAGATTTGGGCCGTGGCCATTGGAAGCCATGCACAGGGAGCTACTTTGGGCTAGTGTGGCTGGTGGACGCCTGTCCATGGATTGAAGTCATCAAGCGCTCTGTCTGCATTGAAGGTGCCTGTCGGGCCCTTGCCCGTGCTAAAGTGCACTAGGGCAAGCTGGATGCGGAGAAGCTTGTGACGGACGGGCCACCGAAGGGCAAGGAGCATCGCAAGCCCGAAATGTACTATGAGGGCGTCCTGAAGGGTGCCCTCCGTATAGCGGATGAGTGCTCCAAAGATGTAATTTTTTAATAGACTCGCATTTGTTATCCTCAGACGCTGAAAACTTGTTCATATGCGCTTAAGCAACACTTGTTAATTTAAAATATTACCTTCATGCGGCCGTTTATCAAATTTGAGAGATGGCAAGTCGTTGGCTTCAGCCCCATGCCACGAAAGTCTTTGGGGTGTTCGGGATAAACTTGAGCGCTCTTGTTCCCATTCTTGGGTCCGTCGAGGGAGGCGCTCAACGCATATAACAAGGCAACTGGACTTATAGTGCTTGAACACTCTCACTTAGCCATAGAATTCTATAATTTTAAATTTCGGCGAAGCCCCTAGTATTCGGAAGACCGAGTTCGGGGCGCTATCCACGCCTTGGCCGGACAATGCCGGTTCCTCTCTCTAAGCGGCCTAAGTCTTTAGGGACTCGAAGAAACCTCTCGAATAGCGACCGGCTCTAGCCTTATCATGACGGTCAGTTTTAGCTTTCTCCACTGAGGTGCTCAACCCTGCTCAACTGGGGCACAATCGCAGTGGTTCTCCCAGCGCTACCTTAGCCGATATAACGGAACGTAAGGTACCAAAGCATGGGAGCCGGGCAAACCCAACTATTGACCCAAGACATGATTCGGAGCCGATGCATATAATGCTATAAGTTCGGGTGCCGCACTTGTGAAAGTGTTCGGACTTATCACACCATACTTTTGGGGTACTTAAGCCCACAGTGTATTAGCCGTACCAAATTGTACGGTTTGCGCAATGTCATAAATGAACATATATAATGGGAAAGAATGCAATAATAGGCAAGAGCTATATATTGGTTATTAAAAAGAAACTGCAAATAAAAGCAGAACGATACAAATTGTGCGATAAGCAAGGGATGGGACTATTTAACATGTCCCCCTCCGGGGGTAAGCTGCGGGATGGTATGTAAAACAGGTATACTGCTCGTAATAGAGACCACCTGGACACTCGACGTAGCTTTCTGTTTCCCTGGCTGTTGCATCGTGAGTTCGGCAATTCTAGCGCCGGACAGGACTTCTGGAAAACGGAGTCCTGAAAGTAAGAAAAAAGAAAAAAGCAGGTTGACTCCGGGCGCGCTTGACGGTGGCCGGACGTTTAATAGCCGGACTCGAGAATTGCTGTGAGAGGCTGCTTTGCACCTCCGCCGCGAGGGCTGCCGTGTGCTCCTCCGTTCGGAGAGAGCGTTCCGTGTTTCCATTGACCGTGATTACTCCTCGAGGGCCTGGCATCTTGAGCTTGAGGTATGCGTAGTGCGGCACCGCATTGAACTTTGCAAATGCGGTTCGTCCAAGCAGTGTGTGATAGCCGCGGAACGGGACTATGTCGAAGATTAACTCTTCGCCGGAAGTTATCCGGGGATCCGAAGACCACTTGAGTGTAATCGAGCCTGTACAATTGGCCTCGACACCTGGTATTACGCCTTTAAAGATGCGTCTTTGTGGGTTTAATCCTTGAGGGCTCTATACCCATTTTATGATCATATCCTGATAAAGCAGGTTCAGGCTGCTACCGCCGTCCATCAGGACTCTAGTGAGGTTAAATCCGTCGATGATTGGGTCAAGAACCAATGCGGCGACTCCGCCGTGACGGATGCTAGTGGGGTGGTCCCTTCGATCAAAGGTGATCGGGCAGGAAGACCATGGATTGAACTTCGGGGCGACTGACTCCATCGCGTATACGTCCCTTAGTGCATGCTTCCACTCCCTTTTGGGTATGTGGGTTGCGTATATCATGTTCACCGTCCGCACTTGTGTGGGAAAGCCCTTCTTTCCTCTATTGTTCGGCGGCCGGGGCTCTTCCTCGTCATAGCTATGCAGCCCCTTGTCATTGAGTTCGGCATTTAACTCGCTTGCCTGTTTGAAGACCCAACAATCCCTGTTGGTGTGGTTGGCTGTTTTTCGGGGGTGCCATGTATCTGGCATAAGCGATCGAGTATTCGGTCCAAGTTGGACGGGCCCTGGGTATTTCTTTTGAATGGCTTCTTCCGCTGACCGGGTTTAGAGCCTCTGAATCCGGCATTTACTGTCGTATCTTCAGCATTATCACCGTTAATGCGGCGCTTGTTCTTATTGCGACGCGACCTGCCATTGCTGTCCTTGGTATCCGAACTACCAGGGTGTTTGGCCAAGTTGTTGCTTCGAGCTAGCCAGCTGTCCTCTCCAGCATAAGCGGGTCATGAGTGTGGTGAGGGCTGCCATGGATTTCGGCTTTTCTGTCCTAGGTGCGGGCTAGCCACTCATCGTGTATGTTGTGTTTGAAGGCTGCTAAGCGCCTACGCATCCGGACGATCGGCGATCTGATTTTTCTTTCTTAGGAACCACGTCCGTAATTGTCGGCGATTCTTCTGGCTGCTGAATGATATGGCTAAGGTCATCGGCGTCTGTTGGTCGCACATATGTGTCCTGGAAGTTATCGAGGAATGCGGCTTCCAGGTCCTCCCAACAACCGATTGGCTCTGCTGGCAAGCTGTTGAGCCAATGCCGAGCTGGTCCTTTAAGCTTGAGTGGGAGGTATTTGATGGCATGTAGATCATCACCGCGGGCCATGTGGATATGGAGGAGGTAGTCCTCGATCCAAACCACAGGATCTGTTGTGCCATCGTATGATTCGTTGTTTACGGGTTTGAAACCCTTGGGGATTTGATGATCCATCACTTTGTTTGTGAAGCATAGTGGGTGTCTTGGCGCCTACGTATTGGGCTATATCACGGCGTAGCTCAAATGAGCTTTATCTCTTGTGTTCGGCCCGGCGAGTTCTTTGTATCCGGCGTGACGGTTATCATCACGTGTCGTGGGGCGCCCACGCGATCCGTAGATCAATCTTGTTTGCCTTGCCTTGTCCTCCAATATGTTTTGCAGGTCTGGCGTGTTTCCCCGTGCCTTGGTCGAGCGGCGCCGGGGTGCGGCTTGAATGGAGGGTCTAGAGGCCTCTCTGTCGCGGCCACGGGGTGGCCGGTCGGCCATATCATGCACTGGTGATGTAGGTTTGGGTGCTGCTTCCTTTAATTGGGGTAGCAGCCTGCGTTTTGGGTATCTCTTAGAGGGGCGTTAGAGTTCATACTCTTCGTCTGCAAGGACATCAGTCCATTTGTCAGCTAGCAAGTCTTGGTCAGCTCTAAGCTGCTGCTGCTTTTTCTTGAGGCTGCTTGCCGTGGCCATAAGCCTGCGTTTGAAACGCTCCTGTTCGGCGGGATCCTCAGGCACGGCAAATTCGTCGTCGTCAAGGCTTGCCTCATCTTCGTAGGGGGGTGCATAATTATCGTCCTCTACCTCTCTTTCTGCTGCACTGTCGTGCGGACTTGCTTCTCCCTCCTCCTGCGCTGAGTCCTGCTGTGGCGGGATTTAGAGCGGCGCCGCTGACGCCGACGCTTGGGCTGTTTCTTGGAGGGGTCATCCTCCGCTTTTCCATCGCCGTTCCCATCTTTTGGGATGTCCACCATGTATATGTCGTATGACGAGGTGGCCTTCCGGTGCCACTGTAGGCGCTGGTTCTTGGTCGTCTTCGCATCGTCGTCCATACCGTCGATGTCTTGGTCGAAGTCGAGCATGTCGGTTAAATCATCGGCAGTGGCTACAAAGTGGGTGGTGGGTGGGCGTTGAATTTCTTCGTCGTCCGCATCCCAACCTTCCTGACCGTAGTCCGGCGGGGCTCTCGATAAAGAGAGAGACTTTAGTGAATTCAGGATGTCGCCAAAGGCGAGTCTTTGAAAGATGTCCGCGACGGTGAACTCCATGACCAGCGCCCAATCGGATTCGATTGGCGGCGCGAGAGGGTTCCGAAGTCCGAGAGGAGTCCGCACCTTGGAGTCACGGCCTTCGCAAAGCGACAGGGTGGAGTTCGGCTTAATCGCCGTTGAGATCGTAGCCCCGACGCGGTGTCCAACCACTCGTCCTCGGCCAAGAGTCGGCTCCGAGCTAAGGGTCGGAGCGACGCCGGGTGCGACCTCGAGGCACCTGTTGGCGAGCTAGATCGTGCCCATCGAGACAGTGCGGCACGCTTGGCTGTGGCTCGAATCCTTCGAAGATCAAATCTCCGCGGACATCAGCCGTATAGTTCAAACTCCCAAATCTGACCTGATGGCCAGGGGCATAGCTTTCGATCTGCTCCAGATGGCCTAGCGAATTGGCCCGCAGTGCAAAGCCGCCGAATACGAAGATCTGTCCGGGGAGAAAAGTCTCACCCTGGACTGCATCGTTGTTGATGATTGAAGGAGCCATCGGGCCTATAGGTGACGACACGGAGGAACTCTCAATGAAAGCACCAATGTCGGTGTCAAAACCGGCGGATCTCGGGTAGGGGTCCCGAGGCTATGCGTCTAGGCGGATGGTAACAGGAGACAAGGGACACGATGTTTTTACCCAGGTTGGGCCCTCTCGATGGAGGTAATACCCTACTCTGCTTGATTAATATTGATGATATGGGTAGTACAAGAGTAGATCTACCACGAGATCGAGAGGCTAAACCCTAGAAGCTGGCCTATGGTATGATTATTGTTAGATCCTCACGGACTAAAACCCTCCGGTTTATATAGACACCGGATAGGGTTAGGGTTACACTGAGTCGGTTACAATGGTAGGAGATCTACATATCCGTATCGCCAAGCTTGCCTTCCACGCCAAGGAAAGTCCCATCCGGACACGGGACGAAGTCTTCAATCTTGTATCTTCATAGTCTAGGAGTCCGGCCAAAGATGATAGTTCGGCTATCCGGACACTCCCTAGTCCAGGACTCCCTCAGAGAGTGAAAAAGCCGATTTGATCAAAAGGGCTTAGAAAGCAAAGGCCGCTCTTAAACAGGTGGTTGATGAGTTGACCAGCGTAAAGCGGCAGGTTCATGCCATGACTACAGCTGTGTCTGGTAAGCATCCTTGATTCCTTACTTCAACATATCTTTTCATGCATTTGCCGGTTCACTAACCCTTGCAATGATAAAGGAACTCGCATTAGCCACTTGGGATCTGATGTTCAGAAGAACTTGAAAGCGTCCTACACCCTGATAGAACAGTTGTATACCGGTGCTCAACAGATTATCTATACTGCTTCACACAATAATCCGCCTCCCACCCTTATCAAGGATACCTTAGAAAGGTTATCCATGCTTCCTGCCCGGGTAGACGAGTTAAAAAAGTCTGCTGCTAGCACGGGCGCTTTAGCCGCACTGACCCGGGCGAAAGCATGAGTTCCTGACTTTGATCCAGTTGAAGCGGCCCAAGGTTATCCCAGTTTGAAGGAAGACGGAACAGAATTTGGCGAAGATGATCTCCGGATCATAAACCGGGAAGTACGCCCATTGGCTTGTCAGCTAGTTGAAGAAGCGGACCTTTCATACTATCAAGCAAGCTATGATGACAAGAATAAGCGGGTTGCTGCACCGATTCCAGAAGCTCAGAATCTTATCCCGCCAATCCGTAAGCACACCTATGCCCCTGACATTGAACCTTCCACGCTGATAAGTGATGAAGCTGTATTCCAAGCCCTAACTGGGATCGACTGGGCAACTTCTGATTTCCAGCCACTGGGTAGAGAAGAAGAAGCTGAACCGACACGAGATGATCCACAACCTTCAGACAAGCTGGTGACCAATCATGATCCGGAGGCCGGTTTAATCTTCTACATGCTGCATCATGTATTTGAGAAAACAATTATCCTTTGGGGCACTGGAACGCCTTGTAATAGGCTTAGTTAAAATACTTGGTCTGGTATGCCTTCGTGCATATTTATCTGCAACTGATGCTTGTTTAATCCAGCATATTTAAGATACGATATTCATAATCCATAGTCATTTATTCAAGCTGTTCCTCCAGATAAAACCTCAAAGCGCCCTGGCGATTTACTCCCAGGCGGGTTATGATATCTAATATGTATATGACCAAGGTGTGTAACCAAGGCTGCAAAAGATAACCAAACACAGAGATATATATAATACCTGTGACCTTTTTTGGCATAAGATGGGCTAACCAACGTTGTGTGAGGGCCATAACCCAACTCTTGGAGGAGAAGTAGCTCCTGTTATATGAAACCAGTTTATAATAAAACCGCTCCGGGTTATGATAAACACCGGTTTACTCCATACAGGGACTTTGATTCAAAACCAGACCGGGCTGATAGTCTCTGGATTACGATTTGACCGTGTACTGTCCACTTGTAATTTGTCAATCTAACCGGGTTGATAACACCGGTTTAAAAAACATCATAAATCTTATCAAAAAGAAAGCAAAAACTCGATCAAAGGAAAATAAAACCATTGTAGTCGAGGCTTTTCACGGGCTGCCAGGCCCCAAATTTGAGGTTTTTCATGGGCTGCTAGGCCACTGAGTTAAACCATTTTGTAAAGCCTTTTAAGATGGTCCGCAATCCTTAACCAACCATCGTTTTAACTTGACATGTTCAGGGTCTGTATTTTAGAGTAACTTGTCAAAGTTCGAAGGATCATATCAGGTTTACCTGGGCGGCATGACTTACTTAAAGAGGCAGGTTAACCCGGGGTTTTAGGTGTATACACCAGGCTTCCAAGCCATGGCTTGATAGCCCAATTGCAAGCGTTGATTCTAAGTTCATTGTGATAGCAAAGAATCCCCAAGTAACATTTTGAGCAGTGCTCAGTGGGTGCCTATGTTTGAGTTGTTGTTTTTCGACAACACTCTCTTTGGCCCCGGTTTTGGCGTTGAGCCGATCAAGAGGTGTAGCTATGGTTCAGATACGACCAAGCCCCCAAGTGATGCTGTGGCATTGGGCCGATCAAGAGGTGTAGCTATGGTTTGGATATGACCAAGCCCCCAAGTGATGTGATATAAAGATTTGAAAAGCTAAATCAAGGGGTAAACCGGATGCCGCTTTAGAAACAGAAGCTCCATGTAACCACACATGATGGAAAAAACAACGGATACCCCACTTTAGTTGAGGTTCCGGTTTATTGTATTGATCATAATATATACATCGTCATAATATGTACATAAGTAGAGCCTATAGCTCAAGTATAGTAGGGCCGAAGATGAGCAATATTCCATGGCCGATTGGTCTCCTCCTCCGATTTACGTGAGTCTTTGCGCTCTCGAACATCGATTAGGTAGTACGACCCGTTGTGCAGATTCTTGCTGACCACAAAAGGTCCTTCCCAAGGGGGGGATAACTTGTGCACATCCGTCTAATCCTGGATGAGTCAAAGCATCAAATCTCCTTCTTGAAAGGTTCTGGTTCTAACCCGGCGGCTATGATAGCGACGCAGATCTTGCTGATAAATCGCCGAACGGGCTGCCGCTATGTCACGCTCCTCATCTAACATGTCAAGAGCCTCTTGCCGTGCCTTCTCGTTGTCAGCTTCAACATATGCCACTACACGAGGTGAGTCATGACGTATGTCACTAGGAAGAACCGCCTCCGCTCCATAAACCATGAAGAACGGCGTGTATCCTGTCGACCTGTTGGGTGTGGTGTTGATCCTCCATAACATAGAAGGTAGCTCCTCAACCCAACAACCCGGTGTCCGTTGCAAAGGAACCATAAGCCGGGGTTTGATGCCTCTCAAGATCTCTTGATTGGCCCTCTCTGCTTGACCATTGGATTGTGTGTGAGCCACTGATGACACGTCAAGCCGGATGTGCTCACATTGATAGAAATCCTTCATGGCACCCTTTGACAGATTGGTACCATTGTCTGTTATAATGCTGTGTGGAAAACCAAACCGAAATATCACCTTTTCGTCGTGGCCGCATCACACTTACTCACTGGCTCTGCCTCCACCCACTTTGTGAATTTGTCAACCGCCACCAAAAGGTGGGTCTTCTTGTCCTTGGACCTCTTGAAAAGCCCAACCATATCCAGCCCCCAAGTCCACAAACGGCCAAGTGATTGGAATCATCCTCAATTCTTGAGCCGGTACATGAGCGCGCCTTGAGAATTTCTGACAGCCATCACATCTTTTGACCAAGTCCTCGGCATCAGCATGAGCTGTCAACCAATAGAAACCGTGACGAAACGCCTTGGCCACCAAAGATTTTGAACTGGCGTGGTGACCACAGTCTCCTTCATGGATCTCACACAAAATTTCACAGCCTTCTTCAGGAGACACACAACGTTGAAACGCCCCTGTCACACTGCAATGATGCAACTCTCCATTGATAATGGTGATGGACTTGGACCACCGGATTATCTGCCTAGCCAGAGTATCATCCTCTGGTAACTCGCCCCGGTTCATATACGCCAGATAAGGAACCGTCCAATCTGGGATAACATGAAGAGCCGCCACCAACTGAGCTTCCGGATCAGGAATAGCCAGATCCTCTTCACCAGGGAGCTTGACAGACGGATTATGTAGAACATCCAAGAAGATATTAGGCGGAACCGGTTTGCGTTGGGAACCCAGGTGGCTTAAAGCGTCCGCTGCTTCATTCTTCTGCCGGTCCACATGATCCACTTGGTAACCTTTAAAGTGACCTGCAACAATATCCACCTCACGGTGATATGCTGCCATGAGTGGGTCTTTGGAATCCCAAGTGCTAGATACTTGTTGAGCTACCAGGTCTGAGTCACCAAAGCACTTAACTCGGCTTAGGTTCATCTCCTTAGCCATCCGAAGACCATGGAGTAAGGCCTCATATTCAGCCGCATTGTTAGTGCAAGAGAACATTAAACGGAGAACATAACAAAACTTGTCACCTCGTGGGGAAGTTAATACGACTCCAGCCCCCGAGCCCTCCAATTGCCTGGACCCATCAAAATGAATAGTCCAATAAGTGTGATCCGTCTTCTCTTCTGGCGCTTGTAGCTCTGTCCAATCGTTGACGAAATCCACAAGTGCCTGAGCTTTGATCGCCGTTCGCGGTATGTATTTCAACCCATGAGGCCCAAGATCGATAGCCCACTTGGCAATCCGGCCAGTTGCTTCCCTGTTCTGGATTATATCTCCCAAAGGAGCAGAGCTGACCACCGTGATGGGATGACCTTGGAAATATTGCTTAAGCTTCCGGCTTGCCATGAAAACTCCATATACCAGCTTCTGCCAGTGCGGGTACCTCTGCTTGGACTCAATAAGCACCTCGCTGATATAATAAACCGGACGGTGAACTGGATATTCCTTTCCTGCCTCCTTGCGCTCCACCACAATAGCCACACTAACTGCCCGAGCGTTAGCTGCCACATATAGCAACAATGGCTCCTTGTCAACCGGAGCAGCAAGAACCGGCGGTTTAGCTAGCTGCCGCTTTAAATCCTCAAATGCTTCATTTGCAGCGTCACTCGCACGGTTATCGATTTTCTTCAAAGATTCGATACAAAGGAATGGCCTTCTCACCAAGGCGGCTAATAAACCGGCTCAATGCAGCAATCCGGCCTGCCAAGCATTGAACATCATTGATACACTTCGGTTTGGCCAGGGAGGTGATAGCCTTGATCTTTTCCGGATTAGCTTCAATGCCCCTGTTAGACACCAAAAAGCCCAAGAGCTTGCCTGCCGGTACACCAAAAACACACTTAGCCGGGTTAAGCATCATTTTGTAAATCCGTAGGTTATCAAAGGTTTCCCTCAAGTCATTGATTAAAGTCTCCTTCTCCCTTGATTTCACCACAGTATCATCCACATAGGCATGAACATTACGGCCGATTTGTTTATGAAGACAATTCTGCACACACTGTTGATAAGTTGCCTGGGCACTCTTGAGCCTAAATGGCATGGATACATAGCAGAAGGCTCCAAAAGGAGTTATGAAGGCCGTTTTCTCCTGGTCCTTAAATGCCATCTTCATCTGATGATAGCCAGAATGCATCCAAAAAACTCAAACACTCGCAATCCGCCGTAGCATTAATGATTTGATCAATACGGGGAGGGCAAAAGGATCTGCAGGACAAGCCTTGTTAAGATCTGTGTAGTCTACACACATACGCCAAGTGCCGTTCTTCTTAAGGACCAGCACCGGATTAGCCAACCACTCGGGATGAAATACCTCAACGATAAATCCAGCCGCCAAGAGCCTGGCTACTTCTTCTCCAATAGCCTTGCGTCTTTCCTCATTGAACTGGCGGAGAAACTGCTTGACCAGTTTATACTTAGGATCAACATTAAGAGTGTGCTCAATGAGTTCTCTCGATACACCTAGCATGTCAGAAGGCTTCCACGCAAAGATGTCCCGATTCTCACGGATGAACTCGATGAGCGCGCTTTCCTATTTCGGATCCAAGTTAGCGCTGATGCTAAACTACTTGGACGAATCGCCACGCACGAAGTCAACAAGCTTAGTCTCATCAGCCGATTTAAATTTCAGGGCCGGATCATGCTCCGTAGTTGGGTTTTTCAACAAAGTAATATCGATCGGATCAACATTGTCTTTATAAAACTTCAACTCTTCTGTTGCACAAACCGACTCAGCGTAAGCCGCATCACCTTCTTCACATTCCAGAGCAATCTTGCGGCTCCCATGGACGGTTATAGTTCCCTTGTGACCCGGCATCTTGAGCTGTAGATAGACATAGCAAGGTCGTGCCATAAACTTAGCATAAGCCGGCCGTCCAAACAGGGCATGATACGGACTCGTGATTTTCAACACTTCAAATGTCAAAGTCTCTGATCTCGAGTCATGCTCATCACCAAAAGCCACCTCCAGAGCTATCTTACCAACAGGATAAGCCGATTTACCAGGTACCACACCATGGAACACCGTATTGGATGGTTTAAGATTTCTATCTCATTAACCCCATGCGACGTAAAGTTTCATAATAAAGGATATTGATACTGCTCCCTCCATCCATGAGTACCTTAGTGAACTTATAACCTCCCACCTGAGGTGCCACCACCAATGCCAGATGACCTAGATTGTCAACCCGGGGTGGATGGTCTTCTCTACTCCATACGATTGGCTGCTCAGACCAACGCAAATAACGGGGCACCGCCGGTTCAACAAAGTTTACTGCCCTCTTATGAAGCTTTTGGTCACGCTTGTCTAAGCTAGTGGTGAAGACATGATATTGTACACTATTTAACTGCTTCGGGTTGCTCTGGTAACCCGACTACTGCTGCTGCTGATTGCCCTGATTATTGTAGCCACCTTGGATGCCCTGATTACCTTGGTTGTTGTGTCCACCCTGATTACCATGGAAGCCTGAACCGGAATTTCCTCCACCATAACCCGGCCCATGAGAACCGTGGCCCGAACCTCCACCCGGTCCATTATCATACTGGAAAGAATTAGAAATTTTGAACTCTTGCATTATGTAGCAATCTTTCCAGAGATGTGTGGACGGAATCTCTTTCGTCCCATGCTTTGGGCACGGCTGGTTCAACAGATAAGACGGGCAGTCCGGGTTAGGGTTAGGTGCTCCACCGCGCTGGGGCGGTTTACCCTTACGTCGCTGGCCCTTGTCCTGTGCATTGGTATTAGCCAGAAAGTCCAAGCTGTGATCCGCTTTACATTTGTCGCCGTTTCCATGACACGCCGGGTTGTGGTGTTGCCCCTTGGCGTTGCCACTCCTTTTTCCCTTCCCTGTCTTATCATCATGAGACTCAGGATCCTTGGTACTATCAGAGTCGGCATACTTCACTAAACCGGCCATGAGGGTTCCCATGTCATTGCAATGGCGTTTCAGCCGTCCCAGCTTCAACTTCAGAGGCTCAAACCAGCAATAGCCTTCCAAGGTCAGAACTGCGGTGTCAGCATTGATGCGATCCGATGAATGCAAAATTTCCGAAACCGGCGCACCCATCGGGTTGTTGACTCTCCTTCCTCCTGGACACAGGCAGCTAAGTCCACAATCGACATAGGCTGCTTACATGTATCCTTGAAATTCTGGATAAATCGGGCTCTCAACTCGGCCCATGACCTGATAGAATTAGCCGGTAAACTCTTTAGCCATGTACGGGTTGTCCCTTCAAGAATCATGGTGAAGTATTTCGCACATGCCGCATCATCCACATCCAGCATCTCCATGGCCATCTCATAGCTTTCGATCCATGTATCAGGGGACAAATACGCTGTGTAATTCGGCACCTTGTGCGGGCCATTGAAATCCTTGGGCAGGCGCACATTGCGCAACGCTGGGACGAGACACGGCACTCCCAAAGAGCTAGAAGTGACCCCTGGTTCCACTGATGTAGTTGGACGAACCGAAGTAAGTTGACGGGCTTCATGCTGCACCGCTAGCTCGGCCTCTCTACGTGCTCGAGCCCGGTCCACCAGCTCCTGAGCATCACCCGCCGGGTTATTGCCACGGGGCGGATCACGGTTCCGCACGCCGCTTGACACTGCCGGTTCATCCATACGCCTGTTGTAACTCCGGTTCGGACGAGGAGTGGAATGAATCCGATCGCGACTATGTGAATAAGCCTCATGTTGGACCAAAGCTGTTTGAAGAAGCTCCTTAACCCAACACGTCTCAACCGCCGCTGGAGAATCGCCTTCGATCGGGATGGCCGCCAGCTGTGAAGCAGCAGCGACAAGATTTTCCATCGGAGTAGAATAATGTCCCGGTGGTGTTGGGACGGGCTGCGTCACAATGTTGTTCTGTCGAGGCGGATCCATCAAACGCGGCTGAACCGGCGCCCCTGCCCCACGTGCCTCCACCCGGTTCGCCTCCGGCGGATTACTGGTCCCTGCACCCGGGGTGTTAAAGAGGTTCCTAGCATCATAAACCGGAGGCAGGCGAGAACGGTATCTCCTTTTCAGGACTTCGTGTGACGCATTCTGATCCAGCATATAAGCCGGTAGGCCTGTGCATCCAAAGTGGCCTGCTCCGCGGCCATCCTGGTATCTTCAGCTGCCAGATCGACATTGGCCTGAGTAATCTGATCCTTCACCGTCACGCTTTTTGCATCATGTGCATCCTGATCCGCCGGGTTAACCTCCACCATCAGCGTTACCAACACATCAAATAAATCAGATAAAACCTGAGCTGGCGGTCGAACAGGGCCTCCTGCCCCTGCTGCCGTTGCCGCTGCTGATCCGGAAATCATTGCTGCTGCAGTCGAAGAGTGGATCACTGGCTGTGTACCGGCCATGAAGATTCCAACCCGGTTTGGCAGATTAGAGGGGTCTGGAATATTTTCGCCAACGGAACATCCCCCAATCCGGCCATCTTGTAGCTGATATAACGACTCGGTCTCTCCGGTCGATGACTCGTCGCCGGAATAAATGACGGTTTCACCACCAGATTCTGATCTGTCCTCGTATTCCCCTCCATGGATGACTCCCACGAAGGCACGCTTCACGGCGAGCTTGACCGGGCAGATCTCGCCTGCTGAGCCGTTTCACCGAGGTCGGTGCAGATGTCCGGCTCAGGGCCCGGTTCGCCGATCTTGCCGATGAAAATGTGTATGCCACCAAAGGGGACCCGGTACCCGTACTCGATTGAGCCGGCCTCGGGGCCCCAGCCTGCATCGTCGATGTAGAGCTTGCCGCGACGACTTTTGGTCATCCGTCCCACATCGTAACCCTTGAGTCCTTCGAAGTTGCCCTCCAAGAACTTGAAACCATCGTGCGATAGCCCCACGGTGGGGCCAATTGTCGTGATTTTGTCACGGCAGATGTCCTCATGAAAGGACTTAGTCATGGAGCCATCGCTACGGGTTAGCTTAAAGGGGTTAAAGCGGACGAGGGATGCAAGAGAGTTTTATACTAGTTCGGCCCCTTACGATGAAGGTAAAAGCCTACGTCTAGTTGTGATGGAATTAATGGGGTTTCGATGACCAGAGAGCGAATACGCTTTGCCTGGGTCTCGAGTTGTTGTGTGTTGTCCTGAACCACCGCCGGGTCGTCCCCTTATATACATGGGTTGACGCCCGCCGGTTTACAGAGTCCCGAGGCCGGCTCATAAATGTGTCCGACCCGGTATCTGCTCTTTCTACCTTATAGTACAAGTTACATTGACAATAGCGGTTTATGTCTACAGGGCTTAAACCGTCTTTGGGCCCTGGGCCTTCTTGAAGCATCTTCATCTATCTTCATGGGCTTCAGATATGATAACTATTGATGAAGTTAACCCGGCCTCTCCTGGCCGGTTTACGCCCAGTAGTAGTATCCCCAACACTTAGTATGTTTGATTTCCCAGATTTCCAAACTCTGGTAAACAAAGCTTTCATTGCTGAAAGGGAGCATAAGCTCGTATCGGATAACCGGCCTGCTAACAACGACCACAAGCGCAAGTTTGGGCCAAGGAAGGAAGGGCAACCCGTGCAAAAGGCTCGTACCTGGCAGCAGACTCAGGTGGAATACAAGCCCAATTGGCAACAGAATGTTAACAAGACCACCACCCAAGTCAAGAATGTCGTGACCAACCCAGTGCACGAGGAGCGCCAGCGCAACAATTCTTGCTTCAGTTGTGGGCAAACCGGACATTATGCCAGACAGTGTCCCAAGAACAGCAAGGTGAATGCTCTATTCAGACCACAAGTTAACTTTATGGAGTCATGCTCGAACCAGCAAAACATCACTGGGCACGTTCATCACCTCTCCACCGATGAAGCCCAAGAGAACCCCGAAGTCGTCATTGGTATGTTTTCTGTTAATAACATACCTGTAGTAATTTTATTTTACTTTGGGGCTTCCCACTCTTTTATTTCTCGGAGTTTTGTTGCCCAAAACAAATTTCCTTGTTCGCTTTTGGGCAAGAATATGCTGGTACAAACCCCGAGATCCTTAATCAAGAGCAATCTGGTCTGCTATAATCTGGAAATCAGTATCAACGGAGTCTGTTTTCCAACTTCTTTGATAATCTTTGAGTCTGTAAAATTGGATGTTATCTTGGGTATGAATTGGTTGACCCAATATCTAGTATGCATAAATTGCGCTACCCGAGAAGTCACTTTGACCAGTCAGAAGGGGTCGACTACCAAATTCTATGCTCGCAGAAGCATACCCAAGAAAGAAATGGTCTTCACCACTGTGGCTGAGTTGGAATTAATTCATGTGGTCAGTGAGTTTACTGATGTATTTCCATAAGAACTACCAGGCATGCCACCAGATCGAGTGCTTGAGTTTGCAATAGATCTTGTGCCCGGAACCGCACCGTTATACAAGAAGTATTACCGGATGCCCTCATCAGAATTAGTGGAGCTAAAGAAACAACTTAATGAAATGCTCCAGAAAGGATATATCTGTCCCAACTCTTCACCATGGGGATCACCTGCTATCTTCGTGGACAAGAAGGATGGCAGCCTCCGCATGTGTGTGGATTACCGTCAGCTAAATGATGTCACCATCAAAAAAAATATCCGTTGCCAAGGATTGATAATTTGTTTGATTAGCTCAGTGGGGCTAAGGTATTCTCCAAAATTGATTACGGACATGATATCATCAGCTCAAGATTAAAAAGGAAGATATTCCTAAGACCGCATTCACCACTCGATACGGTCTTTATGAATATACAGTTATGTCCTTTGGTCTCACCAATGCCCCTGCCTTCTTGATAACCCACAAGTATAGGGGGTCAATTGTAGCCTCTTTCGATAAGTAAGAGTGTCGAACCCAACGAGGAGCTAAAGGTAGAACAAATATTCCCTCAAGTTCTATCGACCAGCAATACAACTCTATGCACGCTTAGCGTTTGCTTTACCTAAAACAAGTATGAAACTAGAAGTACTTTGTAGGTGTTGTTGGATAGGTTTGCAAGATAATAAAGAGCACGTAAATAAAAACTAGGGTCTGTTTAGATAAAGACACAATAAAGTAAATATAGCGAGTATGGAAAGTGGTGGTAGGAGTTGCGAAATTGTCCCTTAAGCAATTGACTACTTTACTAGACCGATAGCAAGTTTTATGTGGGAGAGGCCACTGCTAGCATGTCATCCCTGACTTGGAATTCTATGCACTTATGATTGGAGCTATTAGAAAGCGTATTCAACTACTAACGTTCATTAAGGTAAAACCCAACCATAGCATTAAGATATATTGGTCCCCCTTCAATCCCCTATGCATCAATTTCTATGCTTGGTTGAAG
The DNA here is from genome assembly GCA_021605145.1 of Aegilops bicornis. Lineage (NCBI taxonomy): Eukaryota > Viridiplantae > Streptophyta > Magnoliopsida > Poales > Poaceae > Aegilops > Aegilops bicornis. Next base: position 600,628,875 of record CM038674.1, on the reverse strand, counting down.
CTTCTGTCACTCTTGCCCTCCAATACATAGTCCTATCAACATACAACTAACCCTATGGAGTGATCCACGCGCGCGCTCATATGATGGGCACCAAAGGACAGCAACATAACCACAAGCAAATTAAATCAATCATAGCAATTCATCAACCACCCGATAGGACAACGAAAATCTACTCAGACATCATAGGATGGCAACACATCATTGGATAATAATATGAAGCATAAAGCACCATGTTCAAGTAGAGGGTACAACGGGTTGCGGGAGAGTGGACCCCTGTAGATAGAGGGGGGGGAGGTGATGGAGATGTTGGTGAAGACGGCGGAGGTGTTGGTGAAGATCGTTGTGATGATGATGGTGGCCACGGCAGCGTTCTGGCGCCACCGGAAGAGAGGGGAGAGGGGGCCCCTTCTTCTTCCATGCTCTCCTCCCTAGATGGGAGAAGGGTTTCCCCTCTGGTCCTTGGCCTCCATTGCATGGGAGGGGCGAGAGCCCCTCCGAGAATGGATCTGTCTCTCTGTTTCTGCGTTCTCGTCCTCTGCCCTTTCACTGTTTCGTATATATATGGAGATCCGTAAGTCCGATTGGATTGAAACCTTCGCCCAGATTTTTCTCCTAAAATTTACTTTCTTGCGGCCAAAGGAGAGGAGCAACCGCCTTATGGGTGGCCCATGAGGGGGGCACGCGCGCCACCCTGCCTTGTGGCCACCTCGGGCACCGTCTCGCGTTGATTCTTCTTCCCATATTCTCCAAATATTCCAAAAATATTCTCCGTCCGTTTTTATCCCGTTTGGATTCTATTTGATATGGGGTTTCTGCGAAACATAAAACATGCAACAAACAGGAACTTGCACTGGGCACTGGATCAATATGTTAGTCCCAAAAATAGTATAAAAAGTTGCCAAAAGTATATGAAAGTTGTAGAATATTGGCATGGAACAAGCAAAAATTATAGATACGACGGAGACGTATCACTTCTTCATGCATATGATGAACAAATTATTCATGGACTTCCTTGATAAGTTCGTGGTAGTCTTCATCAATGACATACTTATATACTCAAAAAGTGAAGAAGATCACAAAGAACACCTCCGAGCAGTGCTACAACGACTCCGCGACCATTAGCTATACACCAAATTCAGTAAATGTGAGTTTTGGCTCAAGCAAGTTGGATTTCTTGGATATGTGCTATCCGCCGAAGGTATAGCAGTGGACCCGAGCAAAGTAAAGGATGTGCTTGATTGGTTGCCACCCACAACCGTATCACAGTTCGGGAGTTTTCTTGGACTAGCCGGATATTACCGTCGTTTCATTGAAGGGTTTTCCAAGGATGCTAAACCCATGACGGAGCTACTCAAAAAGGATAAGAAGTTTGAATGGACTGAGGACTGTGAGAAAAGTTTCAATGAGCTAAAGATACGGCTGACGACCGCACCTGTGTTGACTCTTCCAGATATCTACCGCAGTTTTGATGTGTACTGCGACGCCTCCAAACAAGGACTTGGATACTTACTTATGCAAGACGACAAGGTAGTAGCATATGCATCGCGACAGCTACGAACCCATGAGGGAAATTATCCTACTCATGATCTGGAATTGGCCGTGGTGGTTCATGCCCTAAAAATTTGGAGACACTACCTCATCGGGAAGAGGTGCCAAATTTTTACCGATCACGAAAGTCTCAAGTATATATTTACTCAGCCAGATTTAAATCTCCATCAAACGAAGATGGCTTGAGTTAGTCAAGGATTATGATCTTGGAATAAATTACCACCCGGGTAAGGCCAACGTGGTTGCCGATGCACTCAATCGAAAGCCTGTCAGCCTAAATGTCATAATGAAATCCTTGCCTCCTGAACTTCAAGTGGAGATTGCTCAGCTCAACCTGGTCATAGTTGATGCTAGCCTTGCCAATATTTTGGAAGTTTCCCCCACACTCGAGGAAGAGATCCGCAAGGCCCAGCCAGCTGACACCGTCCTGCAGAAACGTGCCAAGAATATGGTAGCAGGACAGACTTCAGATTTCTCAAAGGACCAATTTGGTACCCTCCGATTCCGTGGAAGAATTTGTGTACCAATCAGGCGGATTTAAAGCAGAAAATCCTGTCAGAAGCACACGAATCTTTGTATTTCATTCACCCTAGAGGTACGAAAATGTATGAAGACCTTCGACAAATATTCTGGTGGGATGGAATGAAGAAAGACATTGCCTATTTTGTGGCATGTTGCGACATATGCAACAAGATGAAGGCGGAGCATCAGAAGCCAGCCAGACTTCTCCAACCGCTTCCAGTTTCACAATGGAAATGGGGTGATGTCTGCATGGATTTCATCACAGGACTACCTAAGACTCAGCGAGGCAATGATGCAATCTGGGTCATAGTGGACACCTTAACCAGGGTAGCTCACTTTATCCCGATTAGAACTACATATCGAGCAGATCAACTTGCAAACTGTATGTATCCAGAATAGTCAGTCTGCATGGAGTACCCCGAACCATCACTTCTGACCGAGGTTCACTTTTTACCTTCGCTTTTTGGTCACGTCTCCATCAATCCTTGGGGACAATGCTGAAATATAGTACCGCTTATCATCCTCAGACTGATGGACAGACAGAGCGAGTAAATCAAATACTCGAAGATATGCTACGGGCCTGTGCTTTGGCCCAAGGACCTAAATGGGAAGACTGTCTGCAATATGCCGAGTTCTCTTATAACAATAGCTTCCAGACCAGTTTAAAGATGTCACCGTATGAGGCTTTGTATAGCCGTAAGTGTCGCACTCCTTTAAATTGGCCTCAAACTAGAGATAGCCCTATTTTCGGAACAGATCTCATGATGGAAGCTGAGAAACAAGTTAAGGAAATCAAAGACAGATTGCAATTGGCCAAATCTCGACAGAAGAGTTATTATGATGCAAAGCACCGACAGATCAGTTTTGAACCCGGAGAACACGTATACCTCCGAGTCACTCCAATGAAAGGAGTCAAGAGATTCCAGACTCGTGGAAAGTTGGCACCCAGATTTATTGGTCCATTTCCAGTTATGTCCCGAGTGGGTACTGTTGCCTATCAGTTGGAACTACCCCCCTGAATTGTCGGACGTGCACAACGTGTTTCATGTTTCACAGTTGAGGCGATGCATATCACCGCCTAAGAAAAAAGACTGCTATGACTGAAATAGAGTTGGCAAAGGATTTAACATGTGAAGAAAGGCCGGTTAGAATTTTGGATCAGATGGAAAGGGTCACGCATAGTAAAGTACGGAAGTTCTTTAAAGTTCAGTGGGAGCATCACACAGAGTCAGAATCAACGTGGGAACGGGAAGAATTTCTAAAGGCACATTATCCAGAATGGTATTCCCAAGAAACTGAATCTCGAGGACAAGATTCATTCTAAGTGGGGGAGGTTTGTGACAGCCTGGTTTTTGCCCTCTTCTATTTGCCTGATTTTCAGTTGGTTTGATTTTGAAATTTGGAGTTTTGAATCTTTTCATATGGACTTAAACACTTGGGTACCCCTTGACTTTCACCCAAGTGCCTCATTTCCCTCTCTAACTATCATTCCCTCTCTGGTTCACCTCAAAATAATATTTTGAATATTTTTCTTAAATGAAAAATATTCATTTCCCTCTCTTAAACCCTAGCTAGCTCAATGTGCTCCAAAGCAACCCCAATTTTTCTTGCCCACAAAAATCTGAGAAAATTCACAAATATTCTTTGAACCCTAGAGCACCTTCTTGAGCAAAAATATTTCATCACTTTTTGGAATATTTTTGCTACAGAAAATATTTTCTGTTCTGGACAGAAATGGTAGTTTCTACAGCAACTACCATTTTACTTGCTCCATTGTGGCTGATTTTTCTTGTCCATCATTGTCGGTGTACTAGAGTAGGGGTACCCTAGTATCCCGTACTCGTGCACGGACGGTTGCAGCACCCCGCGGCAAGGTTTGCCTCGTCACCGCCAACCTCCTCCATGGCTCCCTTGGAGCCATTCAAGAACAAAGTATTAGATTGAGAAGACAAGGCCCCGGCATGAGGAGCTTGTCGGGAAGGCCACTCCAGGCACGCAGAAGGCAAGGCCCCGGCAAGAGGAGCTTGCCGGGAAGGCCCGGAGCGCGACAAGTCCCCGGGCGCGACAAGGATCCGGCCGCGACAAAGGCGCTTGCCATGACATGCAGCTCCTCTCCGTCTCCGCACCAGCTCACCCAGCGACGTGTCGCCACGGGACAAATCCATGGGCGCGTGTCGAGCAGTCAGCAGCCAGCGGAGAGCAGCGATGAGCGGCGCGACAGGCTCGCCATCGTGGCGGCAGAGGCGCACTGACGGTCTCTGTTACATCGCTTGTTTGGGCGACAACGACGTACATTTATTGCTTTTGTCCCTTGCCGTCGAGTTAGGTATTTTCACACTGCATACACTATTCAAGTAGGTGTACCAACCCCTGTTTTCGTTTGTACCCCCGCCTCGTTGCCACCTGCCGGAGACCCTTGAGCATATAAAAGGAGGCCCGAGTGCAACGTGGGGAGGTTCCGCAGTTGGCGAGTTCGGTTCGCGTCTTTCGCAAGGTTCAGTTCATTCGACCGCCATAGACTAGATACACTCGCTTAGGTTTTGTAGCTCGCATTGCTCCCTAGCAAGAACACAATAGATCAAACAAGCAGCGGTAGGAGTTTTATCTCTCCGGAGAGCTCCGGCTGGGTAAACCGCCGTGTGCATCGCCTCGATCCGCTCTTCGTGCGACCTCCGCCCCCTTCGAACCACAAAGGACCCTCTCCGCCGGGCCCCATAGGTGTCCGTAGAGTACGATCAACCGCCCGACATCTCTGGCGCGCCCGGTAAAGCGTCGAGGCCGTGTGAATCCGATTCCGGCGTTCGCGGGCAGCGTCATCAACATCTTCCTCAACATGCCACCGAAGAAGAAGGCTTCGGCGGCAGCAGAGCCGTCCGCGTCGTACCCACCATCACCGCAGCAAACGGGTGGCGGTGCAGACGCTGGCGGAGGAACGGGCGTCGACGAAGGCGCTCGCGATGTTGCCAAGTCCAAGGACAAGGCACCGCAGACCTCGGTGTCCGCGCATCCCCCGCGTCCGTCTCAGGAGACCCGGGGCCAACAACGTCCTGGCGTTCACAACATTCGTTGGATCGAGACCCTCAAGACCAGCATGCGCACCAACATGCTGGCGCTAGTGAGATACGGTCGCCCGGACAGGGCGCTGCTCCTTCTAACGCAGTTAGAAGTCCGAGCGTCCCGCTCCTCGCGCCGTTCTCCAATGGCGCCTACTACTCCATCGGAAGCTCTGGCGAGAGCTCAACTGCTCCTCGACTACCCTCCAACGGCCGACAAGGTCGACGAGTGGAGGGCCACTATCCAGAGCCTCATCGGCTTTGCCAACGACGACGCTCCGCGACAACCAACGCCATCGTTGCCGCGGCGAGGCGACAAAACCTGAGCCGATGGGGCGGCTGCGTCGGAGGTGCAACCACCGTGCATTCTCCGCCAAGAAGGCCAAGATCGCCGACTCACCGGATCCACCTCGACAGCGACTCCACTGCGTCGTCGGATCCGCGAACCCGCCGCGATCAGCGCCAAGTTCTTCATGAGCGACAGCAAGAGGACGCTCGAACTCGCATCGAGCGCCGAAGAGAAGCGCGACGTCAATCCGACAAGCGCTGGGCCTACTGTTGACATGCACGCGCCCGGAGGGGCCAGCGACTTGCCGTCGCGGTAGGTTGCCCTGCGTTCACTCGTGAGCTGCGGCAAGTCCATGGCCCAGCGTAAAAACTTCAAACCAGACGTGCGGAGAAGTACGATGGCGGGACGCATCCGTCGGAGTTCCTCGGCATCTACACCATCGCGGTGCAGGCTGCGGGGGGCGGGCGACAAGATCCTCACCAACTACTTCCCGCCGTGCTCAAGCCCAACGTCGAGATCTTGGCTCATGCACTTGCCGAGACAGCTCCATATCCTCTTGGGCAGACACTGTGCCATCGGTTTGTTGGCGCCTTCACGGTGGCCACAAACCTCATGGCCAAGAGAGTGACCTTCACTTGCTCGCCCGGAAGAAAGGAGAGTCCCTGCGCAAGTTCATTGAGAGATTCAGCCGTGTGCACTACAACATCCTGCACGTCCACCCTGCCGCGGTGATCGCCGCATTTCATCGTAATGTGCGGAACCGCAGGATGAGGGAGGAGATGGCGATGAGCAAAGTCAAGGATGTCAGTGAGCTGTACGCCTTGGCCGACAAGTGTGCACGCGCTGAGGAAGGGAGGAGACTCCCAGGAGAGGATGCAGAAGCAAGATCTGACAGTGATGACACCGCCCCGGCGAAGAAGGGCCGGCGGCGAGGCAACAGGAAGAAGAAAAGCAGAGAGGTGCTAGCTATCGAGCGATCACGGCAATGGAGGTGGCGACAAGAACGCCAAGGCTGGTGTCTCCGGCAAGGAGGTTGCCATCGACGCCAACCACCGGTCGGTGGCGGCCGCCGACAAGCGAGACAGCTCCGGCAAGGCGATCTTGCCAAGTTCCACCGCACCAAGGGTCACGATCTCCGAGCTGCAAGAAGGTCGAGCAGCTTGTCGAGCAGCAGAGAGCTGAGTACGAGCGGCGCGACAAGGAGAAGGCCCAGGAAGGTGCTGGGGGAGCGAGCAAGAAACGTCCCGGCCGGGGAGGACGCCGCGGCAAAGTCAAGCAGCGACAAGGAGATCGGCCTCCCCGCGGCCGCGACAAGGATGGAGATGATGACGACGACGATGATATGGAGGACGGCAGCGCCCGATGAGCAGGAGTTTGAGAAAGCCACGAGGTTCTCTGCGTTGACGGAGGTGCTTCCTGCATACCTCCCACCGCCAACTCAAGCAATGGATGCGGGAGGTCAATGCAGCGGAACCATCCATAGAGTCACGCAGGCCTCGAAGTGGTCCAAGACGCCTATCATTTTTGATATTGAGGACCACCCTGATCGCATAATCATGCGGTCGGTGCTTGCCGACGTTGGTCTCTCCAACCATCCGCAACCTCAAGGTCACAAAAATGTTAGTTGACGGCGGGCCCGCTTGAATCTGATCTCCTCCGCGGTGCTCCGGAAGCTTCAAATCCTCGACAATGAGCTCGAAGAGACCGGAACCTTCCAAGGAATCAATCCGGGAAGGAGCAAGCGAAGGGAAGATTACGTTGCGGTCACATTTGGCAGCGAAGCTAAACTTCAGGATCGAGAGGGTTACATTTGACGTTGCCGATTTCCCATTGCCTTACAATGGGATACTTGGCCGTCCGGCACTCGCCAAGTTCATGGCGGCCTCTCACTCGCCTACAACCTTCTCAAGATGCCAGGCCCGATAAGCGTCGTCTCTGTCCATGGCGACAAGAAGGATGCCCTTATCTGTGCCGACAAGATCTTCCGGGACGCAGCAGCCGCAACAGATTGCCAGACACTTGCCACTGAAGCTCCCGGGGGGAAGAAGACCAAGTCCAAGTCCGGCAAGGGCTCTGATGCTCACTCCGGCAAGCGCACCTCTTCGGAGTGCTGCGCTACCGTCGAGGACGCACCATCGAGCTCCACCGACAAGTGCAAGAAGATGGTGGCTCCGCCGAAGACCAAGAAGGTGCCCGCCAAGGAGGACGGCGGCTGGTGGTACCTTCACCATCAGTGCCTCTCTCGACCCCAAATAGGAAGGCGCGCTCGTCGCTTTCCTGCGGGCGAATGTCGACGTGTTTGCATGGCAACCGTATGATATCCCCGGTGTTCCCAGGAAAGTGATTGAGCACCGCCTGGCCGTTTGTCCTCATGCGCGGCCCGTCAAGCAAAGAGTCAGGAGGCAAGCAGCGGTGGGCGCCAAGAATTCATAGTGAAGAGATCAAGAAAGCTGAAGCAGCAAGCCTTGTCCGAGGAGTACTCCATCCTACGTGGTTGGCCAATCCTGTAGTCGTGCGCAAAGCAAATGGGAAATGGAGGCTTTGTATTGACTTCACGGATGTTAATAGAGCTTGTCCCAAAGATCCATTTCCCTTGCCGCGCATTGAACAGATTGTTGACTCCACGGCCGGATGTGATTTGCTCTCGTTTCTTGATGCCTACTCAGGATACCATCAGATCTTCATGACTGAAGAAGATGAGGAGAAGACCGCATTCATCACACCATGTGGCACATACTGTTTCATACGGATGCCTTTCGGTTTGAAGAATGCTGGTTCAACATTTGCAAGGGTAGTCCATGACGCTTTTGAGTCGCAAATGCATGTAAATGTAGAAGCCTACATGGATGACATAGTGGTCAAGAGCGAGGGACAAAGCAACTCTGGTTCAAGATCTGGACGAGACCTTTGCAAATCTGCGCAAGATAAACCTCAAGCTCAACCCCGAGAAGTGCGTGTTTGGAGTCCCTTCCGCAAGCATCTCGGGTTCTTCGTGGTCTCGGCGAGGATTGAGGCAAATCCCGACAAGATCAAGGCCATTGAGCAGATTGAAGCACCAAAGCGCGTCAAGGATGTACGAAGACTTGCGGTTGCGTGGCTGCTCTCAGCGGGTTTATTTCTAGGTCTGCTGAGCGCGCCCTGCCATTTTTCAAGATTTTGAAAAAGGCGGGTCCAGTAAAATGGACTCCCGAAGCGGAGGCTGCGCTGCAGGACTTAAAGAGATACCTGTCCTCTACTCCAACACTTGTCGCACCTAGGCCACAAGAGAAGTTACTGCTATATATAGCGGCAACCAATCAAGTGGTTAGCGCTGCGTTAGTGGCGGAGAGGGAGGCGGATGACGAGCCAAAGAACGCGGCAAGCACATCCAGCGACAAGCGAGGGGCTTCACGACAAGCTCTGGTCCCGACAAGGACGAGTCCGCGAAGACACAAGAACAGATACTGTAAAAGGATGGTGCAGCGCCCAGTTTACTTTGTCGGTTCCCTCCTGCAGGGGCTAGGTCAAGGTACTACGGTGTGCAAAAACTGCTTCGGCCTCCTCATGGCCTCGAGAAAGCTGCGCCATTACTTCCAAGCACATGAGATCATAGTTGTCACTCGCTTTCCCACGAAAGGATACTGCGAGAATCCGAAGCGGCAGGCGGGATTGTCGAGTGGGCCTTTGGGCTATCAAGCTTTGGTCTTAAGTTTGAAAGCACATCAACTATCCAAAGCGAGCCTTGGCGAGTTCATAGCGTAATGGACTCCAACGCCAGATGAAGAGATTCCGGAGACGAGCATTCCCGTCAAAGAAGCAAGCAAAGAGTGGCTGATGTACTTTGATGGTGCCTTCTCGCTGCAAAGGCGCCCGGTGCCGGCGTCTGCTTATCGCACCACCGGAGAGCACCTCAAGTATCGTCGTCCGGATGCACTTCCCCAAGGAGCAAGCGACAAACAATATCTGCAGTATGAAGGTTTGCTTGCGGTCTTAGGATCGCCGTGGACCTTGGGATCAAGAAACTTATTGTCGAGGGTGACTCGCAGAACTCGTCGTCCGCCAAGTCAACAAAGATTACGAGTCCGTTGATGGAAGCCTCGTTGATGAAGTGAGGAAGCTAGAAGAGCACTTTGATGGCCTGCAAATGGAGCATGTTCCAAGAGCTCGTAATGATATTGCCGACGCCTGTCAAAGTGCGCCGCGCTTAAGCTACACAATGGAACCGGGGACTTTCGTGCTCAAGCTGACTCGGCCAACCGTAACACCATCGGCCGGACAAAGCAAGAAGAGGAAGTTGGCCTCTGGTGACTACTTTCCGGCTGTGAGCTTCCCGAAACCGTCGTTGCAAAGGTCCCCAAGATCAACACCAGCAGTCTTGAGGAGCGATGCTGCTCCGACAGACCCGAGGTTTGTTTCGTTGAAACCAACGCTCCCGACAAGTCTTGCTCCGGCAAGCTTGTCGGGAGCATCTAACTCCGGCAGAGCCACCGGCTCTTGCCGTAGAAGCTGATGTTCCCGCAGATGGCAGATGAGCCTTTAGTCCTTGTTGTCGAGCCTGCCACAAGCTCCGGCATGGGCGCAGCAGATTGTCCATTTCCTTCAGACGGAGAACTTCCGAAGAGCGGGAAGAAGCGGAAAGAGTAGCCCGGCAGTCAAGTATGTACCAGTTTGTCGACAAAGATACTCATGTAAGAAGACTCAACGGTGTGAAATTGAAGTGTATTCCTGTGGAAGATGGATGTAAGCTGTTGGCGAGAGATACATGGAGGCATATGTGGTCACCACATTGGCGCAAGAGCACTTGCCGCAAAGCTTTCCGGCAAGGTTTCTTCTGGCCGACAGCCCTCCAGGATGCAATCGCACAAGTAACCAAGTGTGAAGCGTGCGGTTCCATTCCAAACAGATACACTGCCGGCTCAAGCTCTCCGGGCGATCCCTTTATCACCGCCATTTTTGGTCCGGGGCTCGACATCCTCGGCCCCTTCCCGAAGCTGTCGGGGCTTTGAGTACTTGTACGTCGCCATCGACAAGTTCACAAAGTGGCGGAAGTAGAAGCGATGAGGAAGGTGACAGCCAATCGTGATCAAGTTCTTGTGTCGATTGTTTGCCGTTTGGAATCCCTAACAGGATCATCACCGACAACGGCACACAATTCCACGAGTCGCACCTTCATGCAGTACGTCCAAGACCTTGGCGCCAAGGTCTGCTTCGCTTCCGTTGCTCACCCGAGAAGCAACGGTCAAGCAGAAAGGGCGAACGCTGAAGTGTTGCGCGGACTCAAGACCAGAACTTTCGACAGGCTGCACAAGTGCGGAAGAAACTGGATCGAGGAGCTGCCGGTGGTTCTTTGGTCGATCAGAGCGACGCCAAATCGAGCCACCGGCGGGCACCCTTTGCTCTAGTCTATGGAGCAGAGGCAGTTCTCCGCACGGAACTTCGTATCTGGTCGCCTCGAGTGCTCGCTTATGTTGAGTTTGAGCTAGAGCAGCTGCGACAAGACGCCGCGCTGCTCCTTGAGGAGGATCGTCTTCAGGCTGCTGTGCGAGCCGCTCGCTTCCTGCAGGGCCTGCGTCGCTACCATGGCCGCAGGGTTAATGCCGAAGTCTCGAGGAAGGCGACCTTGTTCTTGGCGCGTTCAATCCGCCAGAATTCAAACAAGTTGACGCCAAAGTGGGAAGGCCCTTATCGGGTGAAAGCAGTCGCTAGGCACTGGCACTGTCGCCTTGAGACCGAAGATGGCATTCCGGTGAGCAACTCCTGGAACATTGAGCATCTTCGTAAGTTTTACCCATAAGGCGCGGTTGTCGGAACCCGTTCCGGCAACCACCTTTTGTACAAGTCTTGCCGCTGTTGCATGTAATCCTTCATACAAAGCCGGGCGCAGATCCCGTGCATCAGTAAAGCCCATGTGTTGCGCACAACCCGTCAAGTTCATGCTTTCATCAAGTTATTGCATGTTTTGGCTAACACTTTGTGCAAAGAACCGCACCCGTAAGCAGAATCGAGCCACTGGGCTCTATAACGTTATTTCCTCTTCTTTCTCTTGTCGCAAAGAAAGGGAGGCTCCCTCGCGCACAAGTTAACCAGGGGGGGAGGAGGAGATAATACTATGGACCAGGCACCGCTCGAGGAAGTTTCGTCCCATCGGGAAGCAAGAAACAGAAAAGCTAAGTTGCCAAAGTTTGAGCAATCAATTTTTTAAATTTTCGTTATCTTCCTCGAACGATAGTACTTTGTATGGAAAACCTGTGCGCAGAGGAACCAAACCGTGACTGGTCGCGCCCTTACTTTGTTTCGAGTCCGCTCAACAACTTAAGTGAGCTGCGGCTAGTCCGCGACAAGGTTGCTTGTCGGTAGCGACCCTTGACAGAAGCTGCCAGTTCCGCACTCGGCGCTCATGACAAGGGTGCTGCACCGCAAGTTTCCCTAAATGCGCAGGCGTAAACGTACAAAGGAAGAAATCAAGTAGAGGAAATAACATTGCATCGATCGATTCACCTAAGATAGAGTATATTACAAAATAACTTGTCGCTGATCTAACAAAGTTTTCTAAACATGATCAGCAGCGACAAGGGAAAGATAAGGTTGGCGGCCTAGTCCACGCGGTCGCCCTCAATCCTCTTAATCTTGTTCACCTTGTCCACAATGGGTGCGACAAGGGCTTTGAGCTCCTCCACATTGGCTTCGGCCGGCAAGGATCTGAGGACGCCATTGAGGTTGAGGCCGGGTTGCGGAAGGCCACCTTCATCAACACCTTCTCGAGGGCCCCGCAGATCTGGCGTGATTCCTCGGCCAGCTGCTTGGGACCTCTTCCGAGTCGCCGGAGACCCGTCACCACGCCTTTGAAGAATAGGCTGAGCTTGACGCTGGGTTGGAGATGCTCGTGGAGGAGTACGCGAGGTCCCCATCTCCAGCTTCATCAGCTCGTTGTGGGTGTCCGCCCGGTGTCCACAAGGCCTTCGGTCCAGTGCTCCACGCTCTCCCTCAGAGTGTTCTGGACGGAGACGGCATTCGCCAACAGCTCCTCCTTGGCCGTGATCGCCTCTAACAAGCCCGCCTCCCGCTCTCTGGCACCATCCAACGTCTGCGTCAGAGTGGTCAGTTTCAGCTCCAGATCTGCCTTGGAGTCCTTGGCAGCGTCGAGCTCCTTGGCCCTTTCAGCGAGACGGGCCTGCAGCTCGCCCAGCGCGTAGGCGCCCTTCTCGTGCTCACGCTTGAGCACGGCAAGCTCTTCGCCGCTCTTTGTGAGGGTGGCCTCCAGCTGTGCCACCCTCGCCTTCAGCTCTTCCTTGGCGGCCTCGGCGGCTGCGGCAGCGTCGCCGCCTCTGGCGCCCCGCCAAGCGACTCCTCACGCGCGGCAAGATCCTCCTCGTGGCTGTCCAAGTTGACCTTTCGCTGCGCCAGCTCGCTTTCCTGCACGGCGAGCTTCTCGGCAGCCAGCCGCTGCTCCTCATCAGCTGCGGCCTTCTCAAGGATGAAGGCCGTGCGCTCTTCTGCGAGCTGCGCCAGCTGCGTCTGCCACGTCGCGGGCGCGCTTCTTTGTTGGCGCTCGGAGCTCCTCGGCGCGCTTCTCTATGTCCGCTCCGCCCTCGCGACAAGGGCGTCCGGGTCTCCAACTTGGCACGGCAGGAGCGATAGAGGGACAACAGCTTCTTCAGCGGCTGCTCCTCCTCGCACTTTTCGCCGCTACTTGCTGCTTGGCGCGTCCACCAGCGTCAACCCAGCGGGCCGAGTAGCTTCGCCGTCGAAGGTCTCGCCCTCGGGCGCCTGGAGCTCGGCTCCGGGGAGCTTAATGAAGACGCCGGCCTTCAGGTAGGCACAGGCGGGGCTCCTCGAACTGGCGCCCTTGACGGCAGCGAAGTCGATTGTCGTTGTAGCGCTCGCCGCTCCTGCGGCCTCAGGGCCGTCAGTACGACCGTTCGACCCCTCGCCAGCCTCTGCGTCGGCAGCCTCGGTGGCCTCCTCGCCAACAGGCTCGTCGGCGACGGCCTCTTCTTCCACGACGATGACCTCTTCTTCGTCGACGGCGGCCTCGTCGGTGTTGCCGCGCGTCTCCTCCTCGTCGGCGGACTCGACCTCCATCGGGTCTGCGTCAGACGAAGAAGGGGCAGTCAAGCGGATATCCAAAAAAGAGAAACAAAAGAAAGCAAGCCCAAGGGAGATTTTCGCGTAAGGGAGTTACCTGCAACGGGATCCGCAGCCATGGCCTCGACCACTGGAGGGTCGCGGGCGCCGTCCCTTGCCGGGGTAGCCTCCCTTGCCGGAGTGGCCTCCCTTGCTGGGGTGGCCTCCCTTGTCGGAGGGAGCTCCCTTACCGGGGAGTCCTCCCTCGGCGGCGTAGTGGCAGCAGGCAGGATCTCGGAGGCGGCTTCCGAGCCCTCCCGATGAGGCTGCTCGCTCCTGCACAAGCACACGGTCGTATCAACCAAGAAGGGGCACCCCGCACGCCTAACAAGAAGAAGAAAACTGCACACTCACTCTGGGGGCTGTCTTTGAGGGGGCTGCTACAGGGAAGGGTTGCCGGGTCCGGCAAGGCGGCCTCGGACGCGTCCCCCGTCGCCACGGGAGAATCGTCCTCGACAACGACCGTCGGGATCTTGGCCCTCTTCGTCGCTCTCTGGGCCAGCGTCCTGAAAAGGAAAGAGTCCAGAACGAGGCAAATCAGATTCAAGATGAAGCAATAAAAATTGAAGACATACAAGCACAATCTCGAGAAGCTTACTCTTCGCCTTCCTCCTCGGAGCTGGCGCGGAGAAGTCAAACTCGGCCCGCCTCCGTAGCGATGAGGTGGGGAGTGGGCTCTCTTGGCCGCTTGGCGGAGGCGTCGTGGCGGCCGAGAAGATTCCGCCCAGTTGTCGCTGCAGTTTGGGGCGCTCCCTTGCGACCTCGCTTGCAGCGGTGGAAGCGCGTCGGCGGCGCTGCAGTGGGCCAACCTGTCGCCCCGGCTCGTCTCCAGCCCTGCGGAGACGCCTCCTCGGCAGAGCCGGGGGCTCCGCTGGTGGCAAGTCGCTTGGCGGCGGGGAAGAAGCGCCCTCGGCGGGTCCACTCGTCCCGGCCTCGAGCTCAACAGGCTCGTCCTCGCCGGCGACCTCCCCTCGCTCAGCGGCGCTTGCCGCCTTCGCCGCGTCCGCCTCCTCCACGGTGAACCCGAAGGCTCCAGTGGCGGCGCTCTGCCGCCTCCTCCGCTCTGGTGGCGATCCACGCCATCTCCTGCTCGGTGGTGTCTCGGGTGAGCCCCTTCGCTCGTCGGGCGGATCGGCACCTCTTGCAAGTTGTCGAAGAATTGCTGCACGACCTTGTCGGGGCTCCTGCCAGTCGGGGCGATCCCGTGGGAGTCGCCGGTGGCATCATGGCGCGGATACGGTCGGCGCCGAGTTGTTACCTGCAGTGGGGCGACCCCTCGCGGCAACCTGAACCACTGCAGGTGTTCGGGTGCGTTCTTGAACAGCTCGAGCAAGACTGAATCCAGCTCCATGACGGTGAAGTTCCAATTCAGGCCGGGCGCAGCCTCATGATGTCCGCCGCATTACGGAACTCCCAAGCAGGCCTCCCCTTTCACGCAAGGGAAGCGTCGCCCGGCGAATGAAGTCTGCGCCAACTGCGCCAATAGGTAATCCGGCAAGCCTGAGGCGCAGAATCCGGGTCACGGCTATCTTCAGCCTCGCATCCTCCGGCGCCAAGTTACTCCAATCCTTGCCGCGCGCAATTGGGGTTTGGTGCACGGCGGTGAAGGGCTGTGGGTCCTCCTCTACGACCCAGTACCAGTTGGCTCTCCACTCCTCCCACTTGTTCCGGAACTCCCCCTCTAGGTAGGCCTCTTTCTTGCCGATCCTACAGACCCAGGCTATCCCTCCGGCAAGGGGCTCTCCTCTCTCGACGCGGGGGACAAAGAAATGGCGGAAGAGCGCCACGTTCGGGTGGACCCCGACAAAGTTTTCGCACAAATGTGCGGCAGCCATGGTCAAGATGGCGTTGGGGGTGAAATCAAGGAGGTGGAGGCTGAAGGTGTTCATTATGTCGCATAAAGAACTCAGAATCTGGCGGGTAAAGACCGCAAAAGAAGAAAAGGGCGAAGAAAGGGTACCCTGTTGGGGCCAGATCAGCGGCGGAGGCGGGGAGCACCCTCGTGCGCGGATGCGCCCGAGTCTCCGTCGCCCAGAAAAGATAGTAGATGTCCCGAAGCTCCCGTGCGCCGAGCTGCGAGGGGAAGACGGCTCGCTCCTTGCGCAGCGCCGCGAGCCGCTGCGCCTCGGCCGACTTGACGCCCTTCTCATTATCGGCCTTCGGGGCCATTGCGAGGGGGGCGGAGGAGGTCGACTGCGGTGAACGTGCCTGTGGCGGAAGGGGGCGGGCTGTTGCTCTCTTCGCACCGGAGAAGACGAGGGGAGCGGCGGTGGTTTCTTGACAAGACGGCAATGGCAGGAGTGGTCGGCCCGCCTCTGTTTCCTCCGCTTATAAAGGGAGGAGGGAGCGGACGTTCGCTTATATTAATAAAGAACCCCCACGACCGCGCCCCACGATCTTCGCACGCACGCCACGTCCGGTGCGTGCCATTAGTGGGAATCGTGGTGGGTCCGGGCGGGTTGCGGCGTGGTCGAGGCAGCGGCGTGTCCGTGCGATTACGGGCCTGGCCCGACAAGCGCTTCGGCACCGTGTGCAGGCCAGGCCGGGGCTCTGTCGGTGTACTAGAGTAGGGGTACCCTAGTATCCCGTACTGCGTGCCGCAGACGGTTGCAAGACCAGCGGCAAGGTTTGCCTCGTCACCGCCAACCTCCTCCATGGCTCCCTTGGAGCCATTCAAGAACAAAATATTAGATTGAGAAGACAAGGCCCCGGCAAGAGGAGCTTGTCGGGAAGGCCACTCTAGGCACGCAGAAGACAAGGCCCGGCAAGAGGAGCTTGCCGGGAAGGCCCGAGCGCGACAAGTCCCAGCGCGACAAGGATCTGGCCGCGACAAAGGCGCTTGTCAAGGCATGCAGCTCCTCTCCGTCTCCGCTCCAGCTCACCCAGCGACTTGTCGCCACGGGACCGTCCATGGGCGCGTGTCGAGCACATGCAGCCAGCGGAGAGCAGCGATAATGGCGCGGACAGGCTCGCCATCGTGGCGGCGGAGGCGCACCTGACGGTCTCTGTTACACTGTTTGGGCGACAACGACAGGCATTTATTGCTTTTGTCCCTTGCCGTCAGAGTTAGGTATTTTCACACTGTACACTGTTCAAGTAGGTGTACCAACCCCTGTTTTTACGTTTGTACCCCCCGCCTATGTTGCCACCTGTTGTAGACCCCTTGAGCATATAAAAGGAGGCCCGAGTGCAACGTAGGGGAGGTTCCGCAGGTTGGCCAGGGTTCGGTTCGCGTCTTTCGCAAGGTTCAGTTCATTCGACTGGCCATAGACTAGATACACTCGCGCTAGGTTTTGTAGCTCGCATTGCTCCCTAGCAAGAACACAATAGATCAAACAAGCAGCAGTAGGAGTTTTATCTCTCCGGAGAGCTCCGAAGCTGGGTAAACCGCTCGTGTGCATCGCCCCGATCCGCTCTTCGTGCGACCTCCGCCCCCCTCCGAACCACAAAGGGACCCGCTCCGCCGGGCCCCATAGGTGTCCGTGGGTACGATCAGCCGCCCCGACAATCATCACCTTAGTAGATGATTGCTAACCTCCAAAGTCCAGCTCCCAACTCCCAGTAGTTTGACCACAGTAAGCTCTCAAAGTTACTAATCAGAAACTTACCAGGCGGTTGAAATCTATTCTACTGCGCCTGTGATCAAACCCAAGTGTGGTAAACTCTAAAACTACCACGAGCAACATGCCAGACATGAAGTTTGGACTTAGGTCGGCCTGAGGGCAGAGTTCACGTGGTGACCACGTGTGTGCATGATGCCAACCTGCATGTCGACGCGCTCTACGTCGCGCCCGAGCTTCTGTTGCTCGCGTGCTCGCTTCCGCGACTGCCTAGCCTTGCCAAAAGGTGCCACAATCGTCGTCCCGAACCTCTTAACTCCCTCCTGGCGCTCGCCAATGCCGGAGCTCGCCACAGCGAGCACGAGCGCAGTCCGACCAACGCAACAGTGCGTGGCGCACTGTGCTCGTCGCCTTCCCCTCGCCCCTGTGCTCGTCCCCGTTCGCCCACAGTTCCCGCGTGAGCTGCGTCGCCTTATCCTCCTCTCACTGAAGCCGTTCGTCACCGGGCACCGTGTCTAGGTGTCCACCGGCGGAGCGCGATCCCCCCTCGATGCTCGGCTATAAATAGAGCCATCCCCAGCCTCCTCCAGCATCACCCACTCCTCCCAAACAGTCCACGACCTCGTAGATAGCCGTAGCCCAGCCAAGCAGGCCGCGGGCCGCCGTCCCCGAGCTCGAGCTTGCCGGCGATCCCCTCGGGTCGTTTCCGTAGCTCCAGCTCCTCCCAGGCTTGGGCAACCCTTCCAGGGCCTCCGCCGTTCTTCGGTGGTGTTCTTCCGCCTGGTTGGAGCCCCTGGAGTCACCTCTGTTCGCCGTCGTCTTCGTCTCCGGCGACCTGTGCTCTCTGCCTCCACTAGAGAGGTTGATTCCGATGCCGTCCGACCACCCCTAGCTACTCTACGGGTATGGGAAGGTGCGCCTCCGTCTCCTCTCTCGATCCCTCCCTCTCGTTTTGGCCAAGAAGCCATCATCGCCGGCGTGTGCTCCGGTGAAGCCGCGCCGTCCTCTGTTTCCTTCTTCCCCTCCTCTTCACCTGACTAGCAGGGCCCGCTAGTCAGCCACTCAGTACACGCGCGAAGCGGTACGAGGGGTGGCGCCCGCGAGGCTTTACGCCTTCGACGTCACCCCCCAGTCTGATTTTATTTAAATTCAAATTTCATATTTTTTTCAGAGAGCTTCAAAGAGCCAAAACTCTTTAACCATAAGTCCAAATGAATTGATTCTTTTTGCATTGTGTTCTTTGTAAAGAAATCTAGCAGCTCATCAAAAAATGAGATTTTTCTCTGCTGTCGAGATTTTCTGGTGAATTTCAGAAGGGTTCTTGATGTTTTCTTTTTGTGTTTATAAATATTTTCAGAGAGTGAAGCTTGTCTTGAGGATCACCAGGAGGCTTGTGAACCTCATCTACACTAAGGCAAGCCACAACAACATTTTCATGGTGCCATTACAATATTTGTGATTTTCTTACTTGAATGAATGATTTAATCCATGCATTTAGATCACTATTATGTTATTTATATTCTGTTAGTAGCTTGTTTAAGTTAAAATGCTTGATTTACAGAAGGTTTGAAGCTAACTAAGTTGGTAAAGAAACTAGAATTAATTTTTGTTATGAAAGAGTAATATGGTTATGAATATAAGTAATTATTTGGAGTTATTTTTCTTGCATGAGAAAAATGATAAAATTTGTTAGAAAAGATTCTGTTTAAAGTGAGGTTTAATCATAACCAGAGTAGCGTCATGAGTTGTTGATGTTTATGCTTAGTGTGGATATAGTTGACCCAGTTATTTCCGATGATATACGATGCATATGTTTGTGTTGCACTTGCATGGCATGTTACGACACCGGTTATTTTCACTTTAAGTTGAAGCTAATAATAACTCAACTTGAATATACCGTTGACTAGTTCATGGTGCCACTGAATCAAGTTTTTTCCCAGTGCAACACATTTTCCTTTATGGGAAGGCCTTTATTCGGTCCGTTGTCATGCCTCTGGTCGGTGCCTCCAACGAGGGAAGGCTATGGGCGTGTAGTACCCTGGCCCGATAAGCACACATAACCTTGTGTGCCCGTTGTTGAGTTTATGGTACCGTGTCCCCGTGTGGGACGTTTATGTTTTGGCCACGACAGTGGTCGTTGTGTCTTTGGTAGACACGGGGCCACCCAGGACTAGCCCAGTGGGGAGTGAGTCGGAGTGGCCGGGAGAGTGTCATGGCAATGGAAGGGTTTCGCCGGAATGTCGTTGGTCCACCCGAATGAGAGTGCGAGGCCATGGGTTCCGTGGTGTGGGTACAGTGTACTAACCTCTACAGAGTGTATTAATCTATCGATAGCCGAGTCCACGGTTACGGACACGCTCGAAAGTAGGTCACACCATGGGTCAATGTTTAATAAATGTTGCACACTAAGTCATGAACCTTGCATTGTTGATGATGGCGGGAAGGCCATCTTGATGTTTAAGACCAAGTGTTGGTCGTGGTGGTGATCGCCGGAAAGATCACGAGGTAATTTGAGTTAAGGCCACCAGGCTGGTACATTTGTGATCCAAGAGATCACTGTTGGTAAGCCAGTACGAGGGATTTTCCTCACAAGAGCATGATCACAGCATGTTGGATATATTGTTGCATTATTAATAATTGGTTAATTATCATGATATTGTTTGTCATTATGTTTATGTTTGTTGTGAGCTTGCAAGTACATTCAATGTACTGACCTGGCGTGTCATGCCAGATTTCAGGAAAGTCTCATTGGAAAGGAGTGCTGTTCGAGTCTAGACCGTGTCCACATCGGTGTCCCTGTGCTATGGAGTTCCGCTACGACGTTGTTCCGCTGCCGCGTAGTTGTTATGATCGAGGCCCCTTTATGTTCACTAAATAATGTACATATTGTTCAGCCGCACCGTGTGTGCTGCTTGGCCTCGCCACCTGTTGTAATATAAACTTTGATTCGCTAGCATTAATAAAGCGGTTGTTGTCTGTACTAAGATGTTATGTGTTGCCAGAAGACATGGTCTCTGGGCTGGCAATGCATGGTAAAACGGTTGCTCTGAGCCGGGGTGCCACTCGGTCATGTCTACATAGTTCTCGAACCCGTAGGGTCCGCACGCTTAACATTCAATGACGATCGGTATTATGAGTTTATCTGTTTTGGTGTACCAAAGGTTGTTCGGAGTCCCGAATGTGATCACAGACATGACGAGGAGTCCCGAAATGGTCGAGACATAAAGATCGATATATTGGAATGCTATGTTTGGACATCGGAATGGTTCCGGGTGAGTCCGGGCATTTACCGGAGTACCGGGGGGTTACCGGAACCCCCCGGGGAGTCTATGGGCCTTACTGGGTCTTAGTGGGAGAGAGGAGGAGGCGGACAAGGAGGGGGCACGCCCCCCTACTACCTCTTGAACATGCGTTGGTTTTCCCTTAAAGAGGAAAGGGTGATGCATCAAAGCAGCGTAAGTATTTCCCTTAGTTTTTGAGAACCAAGGTATCAATCCAGTAGGAGACTACACGCAAGTCACCTAGCACCTGCACAAACAAGCAAGAACCTTGCAACCAACACGATAAAGGGGTTGTCAATCCCTTCACGGCCACTTGCAAAAGTGAGATCTGATAAAGATAATAAGATAAATATTTTTGGTAATTTTGTTGTATAGATTGGAAAATAAATAGATAGTAAACTAGAATTATAGATCAGAAACTTATATGATGTAAAGTAGACCCGGGGGCCATAGGTTTCACTAGTGGCTTCTGTCATGATAGCATATATTAGGTGGGTGAAAAAATTACTACCGAGCAATTGATAGAAAAACGCATAGTTATGAGAATATCTAGGCATGATCATGAATATATGCATCACGTTCGTGTCAAGTAGACCGAAACGATTCTGCATCTACTACTATTACTCCACACATCAACCGTTATCCATCATGCATCTAGAGTATTAAGTTCATAAAAACAGAGTAACGCATTAGGCAAGATGACATGATGTAGAGGGATAAACTCAAGCAATATGATATAAACCCCATCTTTTTATCCTCGATGGAAACAATACAATACAGGCCTTGCTGCCCCTCATCCACTGAAAGGACACCACAAGATTGAACCCAAAGCTAAGCACTTCTCCCATTGCAAGAAAGATCAATCTAGTAGGCCAAACTAAACCGATAATTCGAAGAGACTTGCAAAGATATCAAATCATGCACATAAGAATTCAGAGAAGAACCAAATATTGTTCATAGATAATCTTGATCATAAACCCACAATTCATCGGATCTCGGCAAACACACCGCAAAAAGTATTACATCGAATAGATCTCCAAGAACATCAAGGAGAACTTTGTATTGAGAACCAAAGAGAGAGAGAAGAAGCATCTAGCTAATAACTATGGACCCGAAGGTCTGTGGTAAATTACTCACACATGGTGTTGATGTAGAGGCCCTCCGCGATTGAATCCCCCTCTGGCAGATCGCCGAAAAATCCCCAAGATGGGATCTCACGGGTACAGAAGGTTGCGGTGGTGGAAAAGTGGTTTCGTGGCTCCCCTGGATGTTTTCAGGGTATAAGAGTATATATAGGCAAAAGAAGTAGGTCGGTGGAGCTACGAGGGGCCCACGAGGGTGGGGGCGCGCCTACCCCCCTAGGCGCGCCCTCCTACCTCATGGACGCCTCGTTGTGTCTCTGACTTCCACTCCAAATCTCCAGGATTGCGTTTGTTCCAAGAAAGATCCTCGTGAAGGTTTCGTTCCATTTGGATTCCGTTTGATATTCCTTTTCTGCGAAACACTGAAATAGGCAAAAAAAAAACAGCAACTGGCGCTGGGCCTCCGGTTAATAGGTTAGTCCCAAAAATAATATAAAAGAGCATATTGAAGCCCATTAAACATCCAAAACAGATAATATAATAGCATGGAACGATCAAAAATTATAGATACGTTGGAGACGTATCAACATCCCCAAGCTTAATTCCTGCTCGTCCTCGAGTAGGTAAATGATAAAAACAGAATTTTTGATGTGGAATGCTACCTAACATAATTTTCAATGTAATTTCCTTTATTGTGGCATGAATGTTTAGATCCGAAAGATTCAAGACAAAAGTTTAATATCGACATAAAAATAATAATACTTCAAGCATATTAACCAAGCAATTAGGTCTTCTCAAAATAACATAGCCAAAGAAAGTCATCCCTACAAAATCATATAGTTTATCCATGCTTCATTTTCGTCACACAAAATGCTCTCATCATGCACAACCCCGATGAAAAGCCAAGCAATTGCTTCATACTTTAGTATTCTCAAACTTTTCAACTTCCGCGCAATATATGAGCGCTAGCCATGGAGATGCCCATCGACACGGCTAGTAAACGGTCTATGGAGATGATGGGGGTTGTGTGGAGAAGACAAAAAATGAGAAAGTCTCACATCGACACGGCTAGTAAACGGGCTATGGAGATGCCCATCAATTGATGTCGATGCGAGGAGTAGGGACTGCCATCTAACGGATCCAATAGAGCTATAAATGTATGAAAGCTCAACAAAATAAACTAAGTGGGTGTGCATCCAACTCGCTTGCTCACGAAGACCTAGGGCATTTTGGGGAAGCCCAACATTGGAATATACAAGCCAAGTTCTATAATGAAAAATACCCACTAGTATATGAAAGTGATAACATAAGAAATACTCTATCATGAAGATCATGGTGCTACTTTGAAGCACAAGTGTGGAAAAAGGATAGTAACATTGTCCCTTCTCTCTTTTTCTCTCATCATTTTTTTGGTGGGCTTCTTTGGCCTCTTTTTTTTATTTGGGCTGCTTTGGGCTCTTTTATTTATTTTTGTCCGGAGTCTCATCCCGACTTATGGGGGAATCATATTCTCCATCATCCTTTCCTCACATGGGACAACGCTCTAATAATGAAGATCATCACACTTTTATTTACTTACAACTCAAGAATTAGAACTCGATACTTAGAACAAAATATGACTCTATGTGAGTGCCTCCGGCGGTGTACCGGTATGTGCAATGAATCAAGAGTGACATGTATAAACAATGATTGGTAGCCTTGCCACAAATACGATGTCAACTACATGATCATGCAAGGCAATATGACAATGATGAATCGTGTCATAATAAACGGAATGGTGGAAAGTTGCATGGCAATATATCTCGGAATGGCTATAGAAATGCCATATTAGGTAGGTATGGTGGCTGTTTTGAGGAAGATATAAGGAGGCTTATGTGTGATAGAGCGTATCATATCACGGGGTTTGGATGCATCGGCGAAGTTTGTACCAACTCTCGAGGTGAGAAAGGGCAATGCACGGCAATCAAGAGGCTAGCAATGATGGAAGGGTGAGAGTGCGTATAATCCATGGACTCAACATTAGTCATAAAGAACTCACATACTTATTGCAAAAATCTACAAGTCATCAAACCCAAAGCACTATGCGCATGCTCCTAGGGGATAGATTGGTAGGAAAATACCATTGCTCGTCCCCGACTGCCACTCATAAGGAAAGCAATCAAAGAACACCTCATGCTTCAAATTTGTCACACAACGGTTACCATACATGCATGCTACGGGACTTGCAAACCCCAACACAAGTATTTCTCAATTTCCAATTACTCAACTAGCACGACTCTAATATCACCATCTTTATATCTCAAAACAATTATCAAGTATCAAACTTCTCATAGTATTTAATGCACTCTATATGAAAGTTTTATTATACCCATCTTGGATGCCTATCATATTAGGACTAATTTTATAGCCAAAGAAAATTACCATGCTGTTCTAAAAGACTCTCAAAATAATATAAGTGAAGCATGAGAGATCAATAATTTCTATAAAATAAAACCACCACCGTGCTCTAAAAAGATATAAGTGAAGCACTAGAGCAAAATTATCTAGCTCAAAAGATATAAGTGAAGCATATAGAGTATTCTAATAAATTCCGATTCATGTGTGTCTCTCCAAAAGATGTGTACAACAAGGATGATTGTGGTAAACTAAAAAGAAAAGACTCAAATCATACAAGACGCTCCAAGCAAAACACATATCATGTGGTGAATAAAAATATAGCATCAAGTAAAGTTATCGATAGACGAAGACGAAAGAGGGGATGCCTTCCGGGGCATCCCCAAGCTTAGGATTTTGGTTGTCCTTGAATTTTATCTTGGGGTGCCTTGGGCATCCCCAAGCTTAAGCTCTTGCCACTCCTTATTCCAAGATCCATCAAATCTTTACCGAAAAACTTGAAAACTTCACAACACAAAACTTAAACAGAAAATCTCATGAGCTCCGTTAGTGTAAGAAAACAAACCACCACTTTAAGGTACTGTAATGAACTCATTCTTTATTTATATTGGTGCTAAACCTACTGTATTCCAACTTCTCTATGGTTCATAACCCCCGATACTAGCCATAGATTCATCAAAATAAGCAAACAACACATGAAAAACAGAATCTGTCAAAAACAGAACAGTCTGTAGTAATGTGTATCAAACGAATACTTATGGAACTCCAAAATTTCTGAAATAAATTGGTGGACGTGAGTAATTTTTAATTTATCTATTAATCATCTTAAAAAAGAATCGACCTAAAAGCACTCTCCAGTAAAAACTGGCAGCTTATCTCGTGAGCGCTAAAGTTTACATTTTTTACAAAGAAGATCAAGAAGACTTCACCCAAGTCTTCCCGAAGGTTCTACTTGGAAAAAACACTAATTAAAACATAAAACCACATCTAAACAGAGGCTAGATGAATTATTTATTACTAAACAGGAACAAAAAGTAAGGAACAAAAATAAAATGGGGTTGCCTCCCAACAAGCGCTATCGTTTAACGGCCCTAGCTAGGCACAAAGACAAGAATAGATCTAGGTATTATCATCTTTGGTATGCAATCCATATGTGGCTCTCATAATAGATTCATAAGGTAATTTAATTTTCTTTCTACAAAATTGTTCCATTCATTTCCTTAACGGAAATTGGAATCTAATATTTCCTTCTTTCATGTCAATAATTGCACCAATCGTTCTAAGGAAAGGTCTGATGAAGACATGTACCTAGGGTAGGGTCACAGGCCAGACCTAGGTACCCTCCCCAAGGACATCACTTTATCACCAGAAGCATTCGAAGAAGAATCATCAGTCAATCGACCATGAAGCATTCCACTCGACAGACTTGAAGTCACTCGACCATGAAGACTGTCACTCGACCGCCAGAAGATCTGAAGCCACTCCGCATTGCAACGGTTGGTCATTATGTAGCTTTAAGGATTATTAAGTCACTTTATTTTTAGCGTTACCAGTAATGACCTGTCTTAATGTACTTTAAACCCTGCGTAACTGAGGGCCGGAGGGGTCTGGCGAACTCTATATAAGCCACCCCCTCCTCAGTGACAAGGGTTCGCACCCCCTGTAACACACACGCATATAATCCAGTCGACCGCCTCAGGGCACCGAGACGTAGGGCTGTTACTTCCTCCGAGAAGGGACTGAACACGTAAAACTCGCGTGTACAACTTCTCCATAGCAAGGATCTTGCCTCTACATTCCTACCCCCATATTCTATTGTCAGACTTAGAACCACGATAGTTGGCGCCCCCGTGGGGCAGGTGTCCTAGCGAATTGTTGGAGAAGTTGAAATTTTTCCGATCCCCATCAGCATGGTTTCAGGCGGAGGGTTGGTCGAGGGACGCAAGATCGATCTCGGCGCGCTCGTGTTCATCGCCGATGACTCCGCTTGGCTCCAAGAGGCTCCACTCGATGTCGAGGCGCTCCCCGTCCGCGGCGCAACGCACTTCCGCGTGTGCGTCCGTGGCGTCCTCTTGTGGCAGCCGTCAACTCAGTATCGGTCGGCTCCTGTGGCGTCTTCACTCCCTGCTGCCCGCAGGCGCAAGCGTTTCGGTCGGTCGAGGCTCTAGCGGTGGGTGAAGCACGCGGTGGCTCGCCAGTCAGCCACCCCGCAAGTCGCGGCAATCGAGTCCGACGAAACTCTCTACGACCTGTTCGACTGGCTCCGTCGAGACTGCATCCGAGTGTGATAGCAGTGACCCTGCGGCGGATGTCTTGATGGTCAGTGGACCATGCAGTCCTCCTGGCTTCCCCTGCGGCGACGGTGGCGATGGTGGTGGCGATCCATAACGTGTTCACGATGAATACCGCCACAAGCCTCTTTTGTCGCAGCAGAGGGAAGAGCTCTGCTGCCGCAATATGGATGCACTACACACTCCTATGGTTGGAGAAACCCCCGAGGCCCAGGCCTTGGAGGAGGCGCGCCAGGCAAACTTTGCTGAGCGCACTCGACTGCAGAATCTCCAGCACGCACTCGACGAGCGTGCTCGGCAACGGATTCCTGAATCCAGTCGACGACAACTTTTTCCGCCTCCAACTCAGGTATACCGAACTCTGATTCAGAATCTCACAGTTGCAGCCCGAATAGCGGAGTCGATTCAGCCTTCCCAGTTAGAGGCTGGCAGAGGTTTGATGCAGATCCGGGCTCTTCTTCGGGCAGCGGGAGAGCAAAACACAGCAGTATCTCAGTCACTGAATAGGATCCATAGCAGATCCGTGGTTGCAGACACAGTCCAGTCGGCTCACAGCCCAAGATCACCCCTGAGGTGTGAAGTACGTGGAGACCTGCGAGATCAGTACAGAAACCGTGAACAATATGATCACCAACTTGATTATGATGATCATCGTCGAGTGCCCACGCGTCCCCTAAGGAGTGGGTCAGACGTGCCTCGGCAGCACGGTGATAGACGCCCTCACAGTGGTGGGCGGAGGATTCCAGTCGACCCCAGAGAACCGGGCTTTGATGCGAGATCTATTCTCATTCAGTGTCTGGTCGACAGAAACAGAGCTCACAGAGAAGGTCATGATAGAGATTATCCAACCGGTAGCAGAGTGCATGTGTCAGGTCCAGAGTGCTTCAGCAGAGCCGTCAGGGCCGCGGTGATTCCTCCCAACTTCAGGTTGGCGACTGGAGTCAGCAAGTTCACTGGTGAGTCCAAGCCTGACACTTGGCTTGAGGACTACCGAGTGGCTGTTCAGATTGGTGGCGGCAATGACGAAGTGGCCATGAAGCACCTTCCTCTGATGCTGGAGGGCTTGGCCAGGGCATGGTTGAATCAATTGGCGCCTGACAGCATATACAGCTGGGAAGAACTCATCCGAGTGTTTGTTTGGACCTTTGAAGGTACATGCAAGCGACCAGTAGGGTTAACAGAGCTGCAGTCCTGCGTGCAGAAGCCGAATGAAACTTTGAGGGATTATATCAGATGGATCATGTTGCATCATACGGTGGAGAAAGTGTCTGACCACCAAGTAGTTTGTGCCTTCAAGGAAGGTGTCAAGTATTGAGAATTGAATCTGAAGTTCGATCGGACCGGAGATATGTCTTTGAGTCGGATGATGGAAATTGCCACCAAGTATGCCAATGGTGAAGAGGAGGATTGGCTTAGGAGTGGCAAGCACAAAACAGTCGCCCAAGAAACCGGTGGAGGGAACTCCAGTCGGAAGCAGAAGCGTAAAGCCGAGCGAGCTCCTCCTGGTGAAGCCTTAGCCGTGACTCAAGGAAAATTCAAAGGGAATCCCAAAGGGCCATGGAAACCCAAGAAAGTGAAAGATAAAGATGGGAACGATGTGGTGGATTTGCCATGCCATATTCACACCAAAAAAGATGAAGAGGGTAACTTCATTTATCCCAAGCATACCACTCGACAGTGTCGGCTCCTAATTCAGCAGT
Source organism: Aegilops bicornis (assembly GCA_021605145.1). Lineage (NCBI taxonomy): Eukaryota > Viridiplantae > Streptophyta > Magnoliopsida > Poales > Poaceae > Aegilops > Aegilops bicornis. Next base: position 600,601,052 of record CM038674.1, on the reverse strand, counting down.
TCCGAGAGAAACATCCCAAAGAGAAGGAGTAAGAGTCGGACAAGATTGAGGAGAAGGAATAGGACAATGATGGTTACCCTCACGTCAATTCCACTCTGATGATTTTTTCTGATGTTGAGAGCAAAAGTCGACTGAAAGTCATCAACAGAGAAGTGAACATGGTCGCTCCGGTGACACCCAGTTATTTGAAATGGTCTTAGACTGCCATTACATTCGACCAGTCTGATCACCCAATGCACATAGCCACCCCTGGGAGGCAAGCATTGGTGGTCGACCCGGTCGTCGAAGGCACTCGGTTGACTAAGGTTCCGATGTTTTGTGACAGTGGCCTGAATATACTGTATGCAGAGACCTTGAAGGGAATGGGCATTCTGATGTCCAGACTCAGTGAGAGCAATATGAGTTTCCATGGAGTTATTCCTGGCAAGAAGGCTGAGTCACTCGGCCAGATCGCCCTTGATGTGGTTTTCGGTGATTCCAAGAATTACCGCAAAGAAAAGTTGACGTTTGAAGTCGTGGATTTCCAGAGTGCTTATCATGCTATTCTGGGCAGGCCAGCTTATGCACGTTTTATGGCTCGACCATGTTACGTGTACCTCAAATTGAAGATGCCTGGTCCCAAAGGAGTGATCACTATCACTGGCAATCGGAAAAAGGCAGAAGAGTGCTTCCAGAAAGGCTCAAAGATCGCTGATGCACAAATGGCAGTAGTGGAATTACAGGAATATCAGAAAAATGCAGATCCGAGTGATCTGTTGCGAGCTAAGAAACCTGCCATAGATTCAACATTTCAGTCGTCTGGTGAAACAAAGCCGATCCATATTCACCCGACCGATCTCAATGCTGCTCCGACTCACATTTCAACAACGCTCGACTCCAAATAGGAAGAAGCGCTCATCCAGTTCCTCCGTGAGAACTGGGATATCTTTGCATGGAAACCTTCTGACATGCCAGGTGTCGGTGGGAAACGACACCTATGGGATCACTGGAATCCCTTCTACGATTGCGGGGCACGGGGATCGTGAGAAGAGTGGGACTAGCAGGCAACACAAGGGGGATTTACCCAGGTTCGGGCTGCAAAGATAAGTAAAACCCTACGATCCTGCTTTGGTGGCTGTATTTAGTATTCTTGAGCTCTTGAACTAGCTCTAGGTGCTGCTGGGTTCAAAAGAGCCGAATCCCTCTCCAGTGCGCCATGGGCCTCCTTTTATAGGCGAAAGGGGCTGCCACAGTGGCACACAGGAGGTGGAAAGTGCTACAGCGCTGTGAGCTTATCCCTGGTGTTACAGGACAAAGCGCATTTCATCCAAGGCTTAGGTGTCCCTTCGCTTTATCGGGGGCGGGAGCGAGGCCCGTCCCGTCCGTCGCCGCTCCTCCTTGCTCTGACACGCGCCCTGGTCAGCGATGCATGCGGTGCCATGTAGGCAGGCAAGCAGCTGAGGTGGCGCAATGGTGGAGCCTCCATGAAGGGTTGCATGTTGCCACGCAGGTGCCTGCCCAGCTGGTTGGGTAGGCAACCGCATGCGAACGGCGGCGGAGACTTGGCTGGTGCGGGCCTGGCAGTGGCCCTGCTGGCGTGCTTGGCGAGGGTCTTGCCGGGTAGCCCGGCAAGGGTCTTGTCGTGGCGCGCAGGCGTCCCCGGCAAGGATCTTGCCTGGGGTCTTGTGGGTTTCTTCGGTGAGGATGATTGCCTTCCTATCCTCACTTGATCTTGACTATTCTTTGTCTTCACAAAGATCTGCATGCCACCACGGAGGTGCCTCCCGAGCCCTGTTCCAATGCGTTTGTCGAGCGTTGGTGGGCTCAAGGGTGGCTCGCTCGGCTGGCGTGGGCGAGTTGCCCTGGCAAGGGTCCTTGCCGGGGAAACGTGCTTCGTCCATCCGATCCTTGTGTCCATGGTCCTTGTCGTTGCTTTATTTGTCTTGTGCCTTTGGCTTCTCTCCGGCTTCCCTTTCCTACCCTGTTATGTGTGGTCGTGGCGGGTGGCTCTGACTGCCCGTGCACAAGTGAAGGGGTCAAAAGGAGAGCCCCTACTTTTGTACACCGACAGGAGCCCCCGGGCCTGGGCCATACATAAGCGCGACACGTTGTTGGGCCAGGCCCAGAACGGTGCGCGGGTAGTTAGGGCGGATTTTACTGCTGTAACTGCTCCGTCCGCTGCGCTTCTCCATGGCCCGTGTTGAGCAGCATAGCGTGGGGGTTGTCTTGTGCTGCGATGTAAGCATCTTTGGCGTCACCTCGCGGTGGACAGTAAAGAGGCGGCTTGCGTGTCTCTTTGAGACCGCAGGGCTGCCTCCCATTTACTGCCCTTGCTTGGGAACCTTCGCTCCACGTGTCCCACTACGCTCGCCCCTCGTGCCATGTTCGCTGCATGCATAACGCAGAGCGAATGACAGGTGCATGGGACGTGGAAAGTCGCGCGCGTGCATGGGTCGATTCCCACGCGCCTTCAATGGAGTGGGGAGGGCGGTTGACGGCCCCGCTCGCGGTCACTTCACCGGGTTGGATTGGCCGAGAGGGGGCGGTCGAGCCTTGCACCCACCCCTTTATAAAGAGGGGAGCGGGAGGAACGGTGCCTCTCAACCCTCCGCCATCGGCCTCTCCCCATTCTTGCTTCTTCCTTTCTTCTGCCATGGCGAGGGGGCGTGGCGACGCTTCATCGGTGGCGGCGAGGGTTTCAGCCAGACAGCGCGCCGCTCCTCCCCAAGAGCTCGTAGCGATGGAGCCGGCCGCTAGAGGAAGGGGGAGGGGCGAGGTCGAGGCCGTCGTGGTGCTCGAGGGAGAGGAGGACGGGGCGGCAGATCAGCCTCGCCTCTGCCAGCAGCCCCTCCTCCGATGGAGGGTCACGCCGGGGACAACCGCTGCGAATTCTTCGTCAGCCTGCGCTGGCCACCGCGCCGTCGCCTTCGCCTCCCGACTCCATTTGCGCGGGCGATGGAGCTGGATCCTTCGCAGGCGTTGTAGCTGCATATGAGGGGCTGCGGGAACAGCGGTACATGGGCCGATGTCGAGTTCCCTGCCCCTCATGTCATGTATCTTCATCGAGGGTGGAAAACCTTTGCTCACCTCCACTGCTTGACGGATGGGCTCACTCTCCATTTCAGACTAATGGAGGGTGGCCTCCTCTCCATCAAGATCTGTGGGCACTTCGGACTCGCGTAAGGTGTTGCGTGGAGAGCTCTTATGACGACGAAGATTCCTTCTCGAGCGAGAGTGGCGAGGAGGACAACGGCTGCGACGGCGAGGCTAGCGGGCGGCAGGATGACGGGTCCGACTAGGCGTCAGGCGCCGCTCTGGGCGACACCGGCGACCCCATCATCCATGTCGCCGGCTCCTTGAACTTCTCGGGGTCGTCTCCTTTGGCGGCTGGCGTTGGGAGGCTGCGAAAGAGGAAGAGGGCGGGCGGCCAGGCCGTCAAGTCGGATTATGCTGGCACCGATGCCTTCGCCGCGTATTGACGTCCTGCCGCCTCGTCTTCGAGCTCTGCCTCCGGTGCTGCCATCACCATCCAGCCCTTGGACGGCCACCAAGACGTTCTCTTGGTGTCTTCTGCCACTTGTAGCTCGCCTAGGCGCCCCTTTTGCCCTTCTGCTTTTCTTGTTCCATTTCCTGAGGAGAGAGACAAGAAAGCGATTACGGGCACCTTATCTCTTTTTAGTTTGTAAGCCCTCGGGCCTTAGTAGAATTTAAAGCTTGTAATCCCCTTGCTCATCTTTTTCATTTCATATGAACTGTACCTGTACGGGATGTTTTTTAATTCAAAAGGGATGTTTGCCGGGATTTTCGTTCGCGGGTGGAACCCAAGACAAGGAGTGAATCCTTGTTATCCTTAAGATAAACGTTTTCTTTTTGCCCGGCAACAAGTCTTGCCATCCCCCCACTTCGCTCGACCTTTCTCACGCCCTTGGCGGAGGCAGGGATGAGGTGGGCTTAGGCTCCTCGTTTCATTTCCTTGCTGCCGCAACTGCGACCAAACTCGGCCTCGGGAGACGAGTCTTAGGGTCCGGAATGAGGGGAGCACGGTAGCCTAAGGATAAAACGAGGTTTCACATCCCTCAGTCCATAACGAAACGCATGATAAGGGATAGAGAACTTATCTGAATCTGCAGCCCCCGGCACCCTTGGCTTGCCGCGGGTGGATATTTGCCCTTGTAGCCCCGGCGATGTTGGCTTGCCGGGCCCGTCTGTGATCCGTCCCCTTTCTTCCAAAGTAGCTCGGCAAGGATATTCATGTGTCCTGCGAACCAAAGAAGATAAAGAAGAACAGAGAGACGCACACTCGACCTCTAAGCTAGGGGTTAGCCGCCGCTAAGCACTATCAACCCTAACCAAGGACGAGACTCAACCTAGCATGCATGCTATAACTTAGGGCGCCAGCGCTTCGTTTATTTATGCTCAGGGTCTGCGCCTGGCTTTGTACAAAGGGTTACATGCCTTGCCGGCAAGGCTTGTACAAAAGGGTAGCTTGCTGGGAGGCCCGGCAAGCCGCCCCTTATGGGTAAAACTTGCGGAGATGCTCAATGTTCCAGGAGTTGCTCACTGGAATGGCATCTTCGGTCTCCAGCCGGACTGCGTCGGGCCTGGTGACTCGTGTTACCCAATAAGGGCCTTCCCACTTTGGCGTCAACTTGTTGGAATTCTTGGCCGACTTAACGTGCCGAAGAACAATGTCTCCTTCCTCAAAGCTCCGGGCATGAACCTTGCGGCTATAGTTGCGGCGCAAGGCTTGCTGGTAGCGTGCTGCTATCACAGCCTCCCGGAGACGATCTTCCTCAAGGAGTTTCGCGTCATCTTGCCGCAATCGCTCTTGCTCAAGCTCATCATAAGCGATCACTCGAGGTGACCCATATATGAGTTCCGTGGGGAGAACTGCTTCTGCCCCGTAAACCAGGGCAAAGGGTGTCTGGCTGGTGGCTCGATTTGGCGTCGTCTTGATCGACCAAAGAACCGCTAGCAACTCGTCAATCCAGTGCCTTCCACTCTTGCACAGCCTGTCGAAAGTCTTCGTTCTTAAGCCTCGCAGGACTTCAGCATTTGATCTCTCCGCTTGGCCGTTGCTCCGTGGATGTGCCACGGAAGCAAAGCAGACCTTGCTGCCGAGATCCTCAATGTATTGCATGAAGGCATGGCTTGTGAGCTGTGTGCCGTTGTCGGTGATGATCCTGTTGGGCACCCCAAAACGGCACACTAGTCCCCTGAAGAACCTGATGGCTGACTGAGCTGTCACCTTCCTCACTGCTTCCACCTCTGGCCACTTTGTGAACTTGTCGATTGCAACGTACAATTACTCAAAGCCCCCGACAGCACGGGGGAAAGGGCCCAATATGTCGAGCCCCCAGTCTGAGAAGGGCTGGGAGAGAGGGATAGTTTGAAGGGCTTGAGCTGGTTGATTGAGCTTCTTCGAATGGAACTGGCACGCTTCACACTTGGTTACTAGTGCCGTCGCATCCTGGAGGGCGGTGGGCCAGAAGAAACCTTGCCGGAAAGCCTTGCCGGCAAGGGCCCTCGACCCTATGTGGGAGCCACATATGCCTCCATGTATCTCTGCCAACAGCTTTAATTCTTCCTCCCGGGAGATGCACTTCAATTTCACCCCATTCGGTCTTCTTCTGTGCAGTTTGTTATCAACGAATTGGTATAGAGCAGAACGGCGGGCTACTCTTTCTCCTTCTTCCTGCTCCTCAGGAAGCTCTCCTTTCTGAAGGAATCGGACGGTGTGCTGCGCCCATGCCGGAGCCTGTGGCTCGATGACAAGGACCAAAGGCATTTCTTCACTTCTGAGGCGGCCGCCTCCACGGCCATGACCTGAGGTCCTGCCGGAGTCGGTTGCCCCATGGCAGGATCGACATCCACGGCAACATCTTCGCCGGCGGCTCCGGGGAGCTCGGTGGGGAAGTACTTGCCGGGGCCTAGCTTCCTCCGCCTGTTCTGCCCGGTCGACGGCTCAACGGACGGCTGAGTTAACTGAAGCACAAAAGTACCTGGTTCCATAGGTAGCTTGAGGGCATCGCGCTTTGACAGGTAGTCGGCGATGTCGTTCTCCGCTCGAGGGACATGCTCCGCTTGTATACCGTCAAAGCGTTCCTCCAGTTTCCTCACCTCATCTACATAAGCTTCCATCAACGGGCTTTGATAATCTTTGTTGATCTCGCCTCGACGGCAATTTGTGAGTCGCCCCTGACGATGAGCTTTTTAACTCTGAGGTCCGCTACGATCCTGAGACCGGCAAGCAAACCCTCGTACTCGGCGGTGTTGTTGGTAGACATCTCCCGGGGGAAGTGCATCTGGATGACATACTTGAGGTGCTCTCCGGTGGGTGCGATAAGCAGCACACCAGCACCGGCGCCTTGCAGCGAGAAGGCGCCATCAAAGTACATTATCTAGTTGTGGCTCGTTTCCTTGCCGGGGAGAGTGGTCTCCTGTACCTCTTCGTCTGGCGTCGAGGTCCATTCTACAACAAACTCGGCCAAGACTCTGCTCTGAATCGTCGAGGTACCTTTGAACTTCAAACCAAAACTTGACAGCTCCAGGGCCCATTCCACAATCCTCCCCATTGCATCTGGGTTATGCAGTATCCGTTGCAATGGGAGGCAGGTGACCACCGTGATCTCGTGCGCTTGGAAGTAATGGTGCAGCTTCCTCGAAGCCATAAGGAGGCCGAAGAGCAGCTTTTGCACACTTGAGTACCTCGACCTAGCCCCCTGCAAGAGGGAGTTGATGAAGTAAACTGGGTGATGCACCATTTTCTTCTTCTGCGCTTCTTCACCCGGTCGCGTGGGTCCCGTCATGCTGGCGCTAGTCTTGCCGGGACCGAGCCTTGCCGGGGACTCAGTCTTGCCGGGACTGAGCCCTGCCGGGGAGGGTTCCGGCCCGCCAACCGTCGACTCTGCCGCTGCTGCTGTCTTCTCATCAACCTCTCTCTGCGCCACTAGTGCGGCGCTAACCACCTGATTTCTTGCCGCTAGATAAAGCAGCAACGGATCTTGTGGTTTGGGCGCAACCAGCGCTGGGGTAGAGGAGAGGTATTTCTTCAAATCTTGCAGCGCTGCCTCGGCCTCTGGGGTCCACTCCACCGGCCCTGCCTTCTTTAAGATCTTGAAAGAAGGAAGGGCACGCTCCGCGGATTTGGAGATGAACTGGCTCATGGCAGCAACGCAGCCAGCGAGCCGACGCAGGTCCTTGATCCGTTTGGGTGCCTCAAGCTGCTCGATGGCCTTGTTCTTATCTGGGTTTGCTTCAATCCTGCACTGGGACACAAAGCACCCGAGAAGCTTGCCGGACGGGACGCCGAAGACACACTTTTCAGGGTTCAATTTGAGGTTGGTCTTGCATAGGTTCCCAAATGTTTCCTCCAGATCTTGTACAAGTGTTGCTTTGTCCTTGGTTTTGACCACTATGTCATCCATATAAGCTTCCATATTTCTATGCAGCTGGGGCTCAAAACCAATTTGGACTGCTCTTGCAAAGGTCGAGCCAGCACTCTTCAACCCGAAAGGCATTCGTAAAAAGCAATACGTACCACATGGGGTGATGAATGCTGTCTTTTCCTCGTCTTCCTTTGTCATGAAGATCTGGTGGTATCCTGAGTAGGCGTCAAGGAACGATAAGAGGTCACACCCAGCCATGGAGTCAACAATCTGGTCAATGCGCGGCAACAGGAAAGGGTCCTTTGGACAGGCCTTATTGATGTCTGTGTAATCAATACACAGCCTCCATTTCCCATTTGCCTTGCGCACTACTACCAGATTGGCGAACCACGTCGGATGGAGTACTCCTCTCACCAAACCTGCCGCCTCTAGCTTTCTAATTTCCTCCGTGATGAACTCCTGCCTCTCCAGAGCTTGCTTCCTAACCTTCTGCGTGACGGGCCGCGCATGAGTACAGACAACAAGGTGGTGCTCAATCACCTCCCTGGGAATGCCGGGGATGTCGGAGGCTTGCCATGCAAACACATCGACATTCGCCCGTAGGAAGGTGACGAGCTCGCTTTCCTATTTGCCATCGAGGGTGGAGCTTATGGTAAAAACTCCCCATGTACCGTCCTCCTTGACGGGCACCTTCTTGGTCTCTGGTGGTGTGGCTCTGGACTTCTTGCTTTTGCCGGCGGAGCTCTCTGGCACGTCCTCAATGGGAGCGCAACACCCCGAAGAGGTGTGCTTGCCGGAGTGGGTGCTAGGGGTCTCGCCAATCTTCTTTCCCCCCGGGGCTCCGTCGGCAGGAGCAGGTACCTTGGTGGCAGCTGCTGCAACTGCTTCCTGGTAGAGTTTCGGTGCAGATCAACACATCTTTCGTGTCGGAGGGGACGGTGATGATGTTCATCGGCCCGGGAATCTTCAGCGTGTTGTAGGCGTAGTGTGAAGCTGCCATGAACTTGGCCAGTGCCGGGCGGCCGAGGATTCCGTTGTAAGGCAAGGGGATCTCGGCTATATCAAAAACAATCCTCTCCGTCCTGTGGTTTAGCTCGCCTCCGAATGTCACGGGCAGCATGATCTTTCCCTTTGGCTGGCTCCTCCCCGGGTTAACCCCTTGGAACGTGCCCGTCTCCTCGAGGTCTCCATCGGGGATCTGCAGCCTTTTGACCACAACAGGCGAGATCAAGTTCAGGTCGGCCCCGCCGTCAACCAACATCTTTGTCACCTTGAGGTTGCGGATTGTTGGTGAAACCAACAATGGCAAGCACCTCGCAGTAGTGCGGTCAGGGTGGTCCTAGGTGTCGAAGATGATGGGTGTGCTGGACCATTTCAGCGGCTTCCGTGCATCGAACGATGGCTGCACCGCTATGATCTCACGCGCCCACTGCTTGAGTTGGCGGTGGGATGAATGCAGCGAGGCGCCACCATCGACGCACATGGCCTCTGTGGCTTTCTGAAACTCGTGGTCGCCGGACTCGTCATCCTCGTCATGATCATCATCTTCCTGCTTCTTGTCGCGGCCCCGGGCGGGCCTCTCTTGCTGATTATCCTTGCCGCGGCGGCTTCCTTGGCCACCACGTTTCTTGCCGGACCCCTCGGCACCATATGGACCTTTCTCCTTGTCCCGCCGATCATACTCGGCTCTCTGCTTCTCGGCGAGCAACTCTACCTGCCGGCAGTTTTGGAGGTCATGGCCCTTGGTGCGGTGGATCTTGCAGTATTGCTTGTCAGAGCCTCCTGGCTTGTCGGCAGCCGCCAAGGCCCGGCAAGCGAGACACCCGGCAACCTCCGTGCCGGGGTCGCTCGCCTTGGTCTTGTTGGTGGTGCCGGTGTCGTCGGATTCCTCGACGGCAAGCACGGCCTTGCCCTTGCGCTTCCTGTTACGGTGTCGGCCCTTCTTCGCTGGGGTGGCGGTGTCGCCAGTGGAGTCGGTTTCCGCACCGGCATCTTCGCCGGGGTACTTCCTTCCCTCTTCAGCACGAGCGCATCGATCGGCCAGGACATAGAGCTCGGCCACATCCTTAACCTTGTTCATCGCCAGCTCTTCACGCATCTTGCAGTTGCGCATGTTCTGATGGAACACACTGATCACGGCGGAGGGGTGAACGTCGGGGATGTTGTACTGCACCCGGCTGAACCTTTGGATGTACTTGCGCAAGTTTTCTCCATCCTTCTGGGGGATGATGTGCAAATCACTCGCCTGGCCATGGGCTTGGTGACCTCCGGTAAAGGCGCCAACAAACTCATGGCGCAGATCCGCCGAAGAAGAGATGGAATCCACCGGCAAGTGCATCAACCATGACATAACATTAGGCTTGAGTGCCAACGGGAAGTAATTGGCAAGCACATTATCGTCACCGGCCCCAGCAGCTTGCATCGCGATGGTGTAGAAGCTGAGGAACTCTAACGGGTGAGTTTTGCCGTTGTACTTCTCGCCGACGTCGGGTTTGAACGTACGATGGGAGGGCCACTGGAACTGTCACAGCTCACGGGTGAAAGCCGGACAACCCACCTCGTAAGGCAGGCCACCGTAGCCTCCCGGTGCTGGGCGGTCCATAGCGGGCCCTGCTCGCCTGTCCGACTGGTGGCGCGCGTCACGTCGGCGCTCGATCGTAGTTCGAGCGTCCTCATGAGCCCGCTCCTGAAGGATCTGACGCTGATCGCGGTTGGTTCGCGGGTCGGACGACGCGATGGAGATACCATCACGAGCGTCGTCTCGACGGACCGATGCCCGGGGCGGCCGGGATGGAGGTGGGGAGTACATCGTGGCCGCGTCGCCTCTGGCACGGCCTCCGCTGGCATGCGGTGGCCCGGCAGAGTGACGGCCTATGGGTCCCGCCGGTAGCAACTCATCATTGTTGGCGATGCCGATGAGGCTCCGGACGATGGCCCTCCATTCGTCGACCTTCTCCGCAGTGGGAGGGAAATCGAGGAGCAGCTGCGCGCGCACCAGAGCCTCTGCTGGTGTGGGTGGCGGTGAAAGCTGGGTGGACCGCGATGCGCCTCGACTTCTAACCACGTTAGAAGGAGCCGCGCCACGGCTCCGCATCTGTTCGCCACCTCCATCAGCACCTCAGCGTGCATGCTGGCCCTCTTCTTCATGTGGTGGGCGCAAGGGGCTCTTCCCAAGGCGGTGCGCAGGGTCACCAACAGGGCGACGCTGCTCATCACGCACAACCTAGGAAGAGCGCACTGTGGGCGCTGGTGTTGGCCTCTTGGAGGTCACAGCGCCGCCTTCTGGCGGGATGGCGGTGCCCCTGGAGGGCCCCATGCCGCCTGCGGGGGGCCCGACTCCACCCCTGGAGCCCGCAGCTGGTGGCTCATCGCCGGGCACGTGAATGACGCCACTCGCCAGGCCTGGACCATCAGGGTGATGTGGATGTTTGCAGGCCGCGCCACGGGTTCTCTCCGCAACTGGCCCGCTTCCGGTCTGCGCCGGTAACAATCCAGTCCCAGGCGAACCGATCGCCGTGGTCGTCTTCTTCTTAGGAGCCATGGCGATGAAGAACAACTAGGTCGACTGCTAGACCTGATTCTCACGATTGCGCCCCCTACCTGGCGCGCCAAAGATGTCGGTGGGAAACGACACCTATGGGATCACTGGAATCCCTTCTACGGTTGTGGGGCGCGGGGATTGTGAGAAGAGCGGGACTAGCAGGCAACACAAGGGGGATTTACCCAGGTTCGGGCCGCAAAGATGCGTAAAACCCTACGATCCTGCTTTGGTGGCTGTATTTAGTGTTCTTGAGCTCTTGAAATAGCTCTAGGTGCTGCTGGGTTCAAAAGAGCCGAATCCCTCTCCAGTGCGCCATGGGCCTCCTTTTATAGGCGAAAGGGGCTGCCACAGTGGCACACAGGAGGTGGAAAGTGCTACAGCGCTGTGAGCTTATCCCTGGTGTTACAGGACAAAGCGCATTTAATGCGAGGCTTAGGTGTCCCTTCGCTTTATCGGGGGGGAGCGAGGCCCGTCCCGTCCGTCGCCGCTCCTCCTTGCTTCGACACGCGCCCTGGCCAGCGATGCATGCGGTGCCATGTAGGCAGGCAGGCAGCTGAGGTGGCGCGGTGGTGGAGCCTCCATGAAGGGTTGCATGTTGCCACGCAGGTGCCTGCCCAGCTGGTTGGGTCGGCAGCCGCATGCGAACGGCGGCGGAGACTTGGCTGGTGCGGGCCTGGCAGTGGCCCTGCTGGCGCGCTTGGCGAGGGTCTTGCCGGGTGGCCCGGCAAGGGTCTTGCCGTGGCGCGCAGGCGTCCCCGGCAAGGATCTTGCCGGGGGTCTTGTGGGTTTCTTCAGTGAGGATGATTGCCTTCCTATCCTCACTTGATCTTGACTATTCTTTGTCTTCACAAAGATCTGCATGCCACCATGGAGGTGCCTCCCGAGCCATGTTCCAATGCGTTTGTCGAGCGTTGGTGGGCTCAAGGGTGGCTCGCTCGGCTGGCGTGGGTGAGCTGCCCTGGCAAGGGTCTTGCCGGTGCCGCTGAGGCTGCCCCGGCAAGGGTCCTTGCCAGGGAAACCTGCTTCGCCCATCCGATCCTTGTGGCCTTGGTCCTTGTTGTTGCTTTATTTGTCTTGTGTCTTCGGCTTCTCTCCGGCTTCCCTTTCCTACCCTGTTATGTGTGGTCGTGGAGGGTGGCTCTGACTGCCCGTGCACAAGTAAAGGGGTCAAAAGGAGAGCCCCTAATTTTGTACACCGACACCAGGTGTTCCCAGGGGGCTGCCTGAGCACCATTTGCGAGTCGACCCAAAAGTGAAACCAGTCAAAGAACATCTTCGTCGGTCCGCCATTCAAAAGAGAAAAGCAATTGGTGAAGAAGTAGCTCGACTCCTAGCAGCAGAGTTTATTCGAGAGATTTACCACTCCGAGTGGCTAGCCAATGTTGTCATGGTCCCCAAGAAGGACGACTCACTTCGCATGTGCATTGACTTCAAGCATATCAATCGGGCCTGCCCGAAAGATCACTTTCCTCTCCCCCGCATCGACCAGATAGTCGACTCGACTGCGGGGTGCGAGCGCTTGTACTTTTTGGACGCTTATTCCAGGTATCATCAGATCCGACCGTATGGACCCGATGAGATAAAAACAGCTTTCATCACTCCATTTGGATGCTTCTGTTATGCCACCATGCCATTCGGCCTGAAGAACCCTGGAGCCACATTCATGAGGATGATTCAGAAGTGTTTACTCACTCAAATCAGTCGGAATGTGGAAGCATACATGGATGACATTGTGGTCAAGTCACGCAAAGGTTCCGACCTGTTGGCTGACCTTGCTGAAACTTTTGTCAACCTTAGAAGGTATGATATCAAGCTTAATCCATCAAAGTGCACATTCGGAGTTCCAGGCGGAAAATTACTCGGTTTCCTTGTTTCCGAACGGGGGATCGACGCTAATTCAGAGAAAGTTGGCGCCATCCTACGAATGAAACGCCTCGTGCGTGTGCACGATGTCCAGAAGCTTACTGGTTGTTTGGCTGCCTTAAGTCGATTCATTTCTCGCCTCGGTGAAAAGGCATTGCCTCTTTACCGACTGATGAAGAAGTCTGACAAGTTCGAGTGGACTCCTGAAGCTGACGCAGCGTTTGCAAAGCTCAAAGCCCTGGTTTCCACCCAGTCGGTGCTTGCTGCCCCAATCAGCAAAGAGCCTTTATTGCTTTACATTGCAGCCACTGGACAAGTCGTCAGTACAGTACTTACGTTCGAGCGGGAAGAAGAAGGAAAAGCCTATAAAGTTCAGCGCCCATTATATTATGTTTCCGAAGTGTTGACTCCATCAAAGCAAAGATTTCCACATTATCAGAAGCTAGTTTATGGGATTTATATGACCACGAAGAAAGTTGCACACTATTTCTCTGACCACTCCATTATAGTCGTCAGCGACGCTCCATTATCAGAGATTCTGAACAACAGAGATGCAACTGGTCGAGTGGCAAAGTGGGAGATTGAACTCCTTCCCTTGGATATGAAGTTTGAGGCAAAGAAAGCTATCAAGTCCCAAGCAATAGCAGATTTCCTCGCCGAGTGGATCGAACAGCAGTTGCCGACTCAAGTCCACTCGGAGCACTGGACCATGTTCTTTGATGGCTCCAAAATGCTGAATGGTTCCGGCGCTGGGGTGGTACTAGTATCCCCCCGAGGAGACAAGCTCAGATATGTTCTCCAGATTCACATTGATTCCTCTAATAACGAAGCAGAATATGAAGCACTCTTATATGGGTTACGTATGGCCATCTCACTCGGCGTCCGATGCCTCATGGTCTACGGCGACTCAGATTTGGTAGTCAATCAAGTGATGAAGGAGTGGGACGTCAGAAGCCCAACTATGACTGGTTACTGCAATGCGGTGAGGAAGTTGGAAAAGAAGTTTGAAGGGTTAGAACTCCATCATATACCCCGACTGAAAAATCAAGCAGCCGATGATTTGGCGAAGATAGGTTCCAAAAGAGAAGCCATTCCCAGCAATGTGTTTTTGGAATACATTCACACACCTTCAGTTCAAGAAGATCCTTTCACGAAAGAGACCCCGCAGCCTAAAAGTGCCACAGATCCGACTGAAGTCGAAGTCCCAGCCATGGTCGACCTAATCATGGAGGTGTTGGTCATCACTCCCGACTGGATAGTTCCATATATTGCGTATATCCTTAGGAAGGAACTCCCAGAGGATGAAGAGGAGGATCGGTAGATCGTCCGTTGATCCAAGGCCTTTACTGTGATAAGAGGACAACTGTTCAGAGAAAGTGTGACTGGAGTCAGCCAGAAATGCATAACGCCGGAAGAAGGTCGAGTGATCCTCAACGACATCCACTCGGGGACCTGTGGCCACCATGCGTCCTCTCGGACCATTGTGGCCAAAGCATACCGAGTTGGATTTTATTGGCCATGAGCAAATGAAATGGCGAAATATATAGTTGACAAATGCGAAGGTTGCCAGTTTTACTCCAATATGTCCCAGAAGCCGGCGTCAGCCCTAAAGACCATTACACTCGTCTGGCCCTTTGCTATTTGGGGATTAGATATGGTTGGACCCCTGAGGACTGGTAGGAGCGGCTTCAGTCATGTGCTTGTAGCAGTCGACAAGTTTACCAAATGGATTGAAGCCAAGCCTATCAAGAATCTTGAAGCCAGTACTGCTGTCATCTTCATCAGAGAGTTGACATTCAGATATGGGGTTCCGCACAGTATCATCACTAACAACGGGTCGAACTTCGATTCTGATGAGTTCAGAGCCTTCTGCGCTTCCCAAGGCACATGAGTCGACTATGCTTCAGTCGCCCATCCCCAGTCAAATGGACAGGCAGGAAGAGCAAATGGCTTGATTCTCAAAGGATTGAAACCCTGACTGATGCGTGATCTCAAGTACGCTGCAGGCGCCTGGGTTGACGAACTTCCATCAGTTCTTTAGGGATTGAGGACAACTCCCAATCGGTCGACTGGCCGAACTCCATTCTTCTTGGTCTATGGAGCTGAAGTTGTTCTACCGAGTGACCTGCTTCACAATGCACCCCGAGTCGAGCTCTTTTCTGAAGGAGAAGCAGAACAGGCCCGGCAGGACGCTGTCGATCTCCTAGAAGAGGAAAGAGAGATGGCCTTAATCTGGTCGACCATTTATCAGCAAGACTTGCGTCGATTTCACGCCAGAAACGTGAGGGGTCGAGCTTTTCAAGAGGGAGACTTGGTTCTTCGAGTGGATCAGCAGAAACCACACAAGCTCGCTCCTGCTTGGGAAGGTCCCTTCATCGTCACCAGAGTTCTCCACAATAGAGCATACCATCTTTACAACCTCGAGCATAAGAAAGATGAGCCACGGGCTTGGAATGCGGAGCTGCTCCGCCCCTTCTATACTTAAGTACTCATTCAGATGAGATGTAATAAGAAATACCTTTGTAGTTTGTTCATCAAAGACAAGAGCTTTACAGTCTTCTTAAATGATTGTTATTGATTTTGTTTGCGTCTGAAATCCCCAAGTGGGTGACTTTGCTGCGAATCCGTTTCGCCTAAGTTTGAAAAATCCTACCCAAGTGGTAAGCAAGCCTCTCACTCGGGGGCTTAGCTGCGAATCCGTCTCGCCTAAGTTTTAAAAATCCTACTGAGTGGTGAGCAAGTCTCTCACTCGGGGGCTTAGCTGCAGTCTAGTACTCGCCTAAGTTTTAAAAATATCACCGAGTGGTGAGCAACCCTCCCACTCGGGGGCTTAGCTGCAGTCCAGCGCTCGCCTAAGTTTTAAAAATCCTACCGAGTGGTGAGCAAGTCTCTCACTCGGGGGCTTAGCTGCAGTCCAATACTCGCCTAAGTTTTAAAAATCCCACCGTGTGGTGAGCAACCCTCCCACTCGGGGGCTTAGCTGCAGTCCAGCACTCGCCTAAGTTTTAAAAATCCTACCGAGTGGTGAGCAACACTCCCACTCGGGGGCTTAGCTGCAGTCTAGCACTCGCCTAAGTTTTAAAAATCCTACCGAGTGGTGAGCAACCTTCCCACTCGGGGGCTTAGCTGCAGTCCAGTACTCGCCTAAGTTTTAAAAAAAATCCTACCGAGTGATGAGCAACCCTCCCACTCGGGGGCTTAGCTGCAGTCCAGTACTCGCCTAAGTTTTAAAAATCCTACCGAGTGGTGAGCAACCCTCCCACTCGGGGGCATAGCTGCGAATCCGTTTCGCCTAAGTTTGAAAAATCCTACCAAGTGGTGAGCAAGTCTCTCACTCGGGGGCTTAGCTGCAGTCCAGTACTCTCCTAAGTTTGAAAAATCCTACCGAGTGGTGAGAAAGTCTCTCACTCGGGGGCTTAGCTGCGAATCCGTTTCGCCTAAGTTTGAAAAATCCTACCGACTGGTGTGCAAGTCCCTCACTCAGGTGCTTAGCTGCAGTACAGTACTCGCCTCAGTTTGAAAAATCCTACCGAGTTGCGAGCAAGTCTCTCACTCGGGGGCTTAGCTGCAGTCCAGTACTCGCCTAAGTTTTAAATATCCTACCGAGTGGTGAGCAAGTCTCTCAGTCGGGGGCTTAGCTGCGAATCCATCTCGCCTAAGTTTTAAAAATCCTACCGAGTGGTGAGCAACCCTCTTACTCGGGGGCTTAGCCGCAGTCCAGTACTCGCCTAAGTTTTTAAAATCTCACCGAGTGGTGAGCAACCCTCCCACTCGGGGGCTTAGCTGCAGTCCAGCACTCGCCTAAGTTTTAAAAATCCTACCGAGTGGTGAGCAAGTCTCTCACTCAGGGGCTTAGCTGCAGTCCAGTACTCACCTAAGTTTTAAAAATCCCACCGAGTGGTGAGCAACCCTCCCACTCGGGGGCTTAGCTGCTGTCACAGCCCTAGAGCTTGCTTGTAACTAGTGGCATTGCATCCATGCATCATGTTTAATTTTCATGAAATTTGAAATGGGGATTGCCTAAACCCTAGCATTAAAGGAATTCAAATCGGCTCAACCAAAAATATTTTTCAGTGATTTCAAATGGCTTTAGAAAATGTTCATCATTTCTGGAAAAATGCTTTAAACCGTAAACCAGAGGTGCTGCACATTTTTCATGTCATATTTGGTCACTGGATTAATTCATAAAGTATTTGCATTTGGGCATTTAAATGCTAATAAATAATTTAAATGCTCAAATAATCCCAAACTGAAATGTTTACTGTAAGATATATTCCAACAGTGGTCATGAGCAGTGGCATGAATTTTGGGATTGATTTAGTATTTTTAATAAAGCCCAACAGTTTACAGAAAATTAGAAAACAAATGCAATTTAGAAAGGAGAGGGAGTTACCTGGCAGCCCACTTACCTGGCACAGCATCAGGCCGCCCAGCCCACACTGGCAAGTGCTAGGTCATCGCCACCTCCCGCCAGAGCAGGTGCAGCTGCACTGTCGGCGCGTCTTGGCCGTGGCCACCTCCTGCTTGCCACCGAGAGGCTCTCGGCCCTTCCAGCCACCGGAGACGGCCACGCACCCCCCAGGCCTCTCACTCTCTCCCGAGCTGGTCTCTCTCCTCTCTCTCCGAACCCAAGCACTATCGCCAGCCGACGAACACCACCACGGCCATCACCTCCCCTCGTCCCTCGAGCAGTCCACGAGCTCCGCCTAGTCCCTCTCCTCCTCCCCACCGAGCCACATGAGCCGGGAAGCGCTCCCAACGCCCTCGGCGTGCGTCTTCCTCCTCGGGCAACCGAGATCGCCGCCGTGATTTCGTCGCCTCCGGACCTCCCCCACGCCCACTGACCTTCCCATCGTGCTCGCGGTGAGCTACTGAGCTTTTCCCCTCACCTCCCCCTCTAGCTAGCCTCCTCTAGCCACCGTTCCGACCGCGGCCGAAGCTCGCCGCCGCCGTGCCTCGTTGCTGGCGTGGCTAGAGCTACAATGGCTCGAAGCCAACCTCACTTTTGTGCTCAGCGCAGCACCAGGACCTCGTAGCCACCACCCGCTCCTCCTCTCGTGCACCGTAGCATCAAACCCGACCCCGCCCGAACTCCGGTCGCCGCCAAAGCTCGTCGCCGGCGAGATTCCGGCTGCCCCATGACCACCCGTCTGGTCCATTAGATGCGCAAGTGCAAGAGCTCCTCCCCGGTGCGCTCAGCGCGCCAAACCACCGCCCGAAGCTCAAATCTGAGTCGCGCCACCGTCGTTTTGGTCGCCACCGGCCAGGTTCCGGCGAGGCCGACGTGGCGACATCATTAGTCGCTAATGAGCTCGCTAATGACCCCTCTAGAGCCACTCGCGTGTGGGACCCTGAGCCTAATTAGGTTAGTCTAAATTTCTGTTAAGTTTAGTACTAATATATGTGGACCCCACGTGCCAGTTTGACCTTGGCCAAGTCAGCTTTGACTGGTCCCACATGTCATCCACCTAAACCAGCCTGAGACGCTGACCAATGGACACCACGGGTCAGGTTTGACCTGGGGCGCCCAGTTGACTTGCTGACGTCACAAGTGATGTCATCTTGGCCTTAATAACCCATTTTCCGGATTTATTATAATTCGTGAAATTTCAAAATACCCCAAACTTCTAAAATTCATAGAAATTCAACCGTAACTCCAATGGAAATAAGTTATATATGAAAATGATCAGAAAAATATGAAGAATCTGTTTATGCCATGATCATGCATGTTTGAACAAGTTAACCTCACTGAATAGGATGAATTATGATTAGGGCAACTTATGAACTAGCATTTGGAGTTGGAGTTTAACCTTGTTTGAATTCCACTTCAATTAACTTGGCTTACTGCTGCATTAGCTCAAAACACCAGCATATTGCCATGTCATGATCATGCATCATATTGCTGCATTGCATTAATTGTGTTTCTTCCTTGTTTGTCGGTGCTTGTTCCCTCTCGGTAGGCGTGTCCCGACGATAAGTTCGATGACACGGATGAAGAACTATATTCTCTTCAAAAGCGCCAGGAAAGCAAAACCCCCTTGTTCATTCCGATATAATCCCACTCTCTCGCTCCTACTCTATTTTACTGCATTAGGACAACAACGATTCATGTGTTACTTGTCATGCGGTAGCTGAACCCCTTTATCCTCTCGCATGACCTGTCATTCCACAAGAATTAGATGAAACCCACTAGCATGAGTAGGAGTTGCTTGAGCCATGTTGTGCCTACTCATTCATGCTTGTTTGTCATGCCTGCTACTGCTTAGAGTTGAGTCGGTCTGATTTATCGGGGATGAATCGGAGGTGTGTGAACATGTCCCTCTGTGTGTGAGCTAAGTGTGTGAACACGATTTGGTAAAGGTAGCGGTGAGAGGCCATGTAGGAGTACATGGTGGGTTGTCTCATTGCAGCCGTCCTCGTGAACTGAGTTCTGTGTTTGTGATCCATGAAACAGTTACTACCACGCATTGGGCCCGAAACCAATGGACCCTCTCGGCTTCTTAATCTGTTGGGGAACGTGGCAGAAATTCAAAATTTTCCTACGTGTCACCAAGATCTATCTATGGAGAAACTAGCAACGAGGGAAGGAGAGTGCATCTACATACCCTTGTAGATCGCTAAGCGGAAGCGTTCAAGAGAACGGGGTTGAAGGAGTCGTACTGCCGTGATCCAAATCACCGGAGATCCTAGTGCCGAGCAGACGGCACCTCCGCGTTCAACACACGTACAGCCCGATGACGTCTCCCACGCCTTGATCCACCAAGGAGAGAGGGAGAGGTTGAGGAAGACTCCATCCAGCAGCAGCACAACGGCGTGGTGGTGGTGGAGGAGCATGGCAATCCTGCAGGGCTTCCCCAAGCACCGCGGGAGAGGAGAAGGGAGAGAGGTAGGGCTGCGCCAAGAGGAGAAGTTCTCATGCGTTGGGCAGCCCCAAAACCCCCACTATTTATAGGAGGAGGGGAGGGGGCTGCGCCCCCTCTAGGGTTCCCTCCCCAGGGGTGGCGGCAGCCCCCAGATGGCATCTGGTGGCGGCCAGAAGGGAGAGAGCGGGAGGCGCACCTAGGGTGGGCCTTAGGGCCCATCTGCCCTAGGGTTTGCCCCCCTTCCCCACTTCCCTGCGACTTGGGCCCTGTGGGGGGGGCGCACCAGCCCACCTGGGGCTGGTCCCCTCCCACACTTGGCCCATGCAGCCCTCCAGGGTTGGTGGCCCCACTTGGTGGACCCCCCGGGACCCTCCCGGTGGTCCCAAGATGCTACCGAAAAACCCGAAACTTTTCAGGACCAAAACAGGACTTCCCATATATAAATCTTTACCTCCGGACCCTTCCGGAACTCCTCGTGACGTCCGGGATCTCATCCGGGACTCCGAACAACATTCGGTAACCACATACAAACTTCCTGTATAACCCTAGCGTCATCGAACCTGAAGTGTGTAGACCCTACGGGTTCGGGAGACATGTAGACATGACCAGAGGCGTTCTCCGGTCAATAACCAACAGCGGGATCTGGATACCCATGTTGGCTCCCACATGTTCCACAATGATCTCATCGGATGAACCACGATGTCAAGGACTCAATCGATCCCGTATACAATTCCCTTTGTCTAGCGGTATTGTACTTGCCCGAGATTCGATCGTCGGTATCCCGATACCTTGTTCAATCGTTACCGGCAAGTCTCTTTACTCGTTCCGTAACACATCATCCCGTGATCAACCCCTTGGTCACATTGTGCACATTATGATGATGTCCTACCGAGTGGGCCCAGAGATACCTCTCCGTTTACACGGAGTGACAAATCCGATCTCGATTCGTACAACCCAATGTACACTTTCGGAGATACCTGTAGTGCACCTTTATAGTCACCCGATTCGTTGTGACGTTTGGTACACCCAAAGCATTCCCTACGGTATCCGGGAGTTACACAATCTCATGGTCTAAGGAAAAGATACTTGACATTAGAAAAGCTTTAGCATACGAACTACGATCTCTGTGCTAGGCTTAGGATTGGGTCTTGTCCATCACATCATTCTTCTAATGATGTGATCCCGTTATCAACAACATCCAATGTCTATGGTCAGGAAATCGTAACCATCTGTTGATCAACGAGCTAGTCAACTAGAGGCTTACTAGGGACATGGTGTTGTCTATGTATCCACACATGTATCTGAGTTTCCTATCAATACAATTATAGCATGGATAATAAACGATTATTGTGAACAAGGAAATATAATAATAACTAATTTATTATTGCCTCTAGGGCATATTTCCAACAGTCTCCCACTTGCACTAGAGTCAATAATCTAGTTCACATCGCCATGTGATCAACACTGATAGGTCACATCGCCATGTGACCAACATCCAAAGAGTCTACTAGTGTCTTAAACTAGTTCACATCACCATGTGATTAAGTATCAATGAGTTCTAGGGTTTGATCATGTTTTGCTTGTAAGAGAAGTTTTAGTCAACGAGTCTACAGTATTCAGATCCGTATGTACTTCGCAATTCTCTCTGTCATATTGTAAATGTTGCTTCCACGTTCCACTTGAAGCTATTCCAAATGGTTGCTCCACTATACGTATCCGGTTTGCTACTCAGAGTCATTCGGATAGGTGTTAAAGCTTGCATCGACGTAACCCTTTACGCCGAACTCTTTATCACCTCCATAATCGAGAAATATTTCCTTATTCTTCTAAGGATAATTTTTTGACCGCTGTCCAATGATCCGTTCCTGGATCATTCTTGTACCCCTTGACTGACTCATGGCAAGGCACACTTCCGGTGCGGTACACAGCATAGCATACTATAGAGCCTACGTCTGAAGCGTAGGGAATGGCCTTCGTCCTTTGTCTCTCTTCTGCCGTGGTCGAGCTTTTAACTCTTAACTTCATACCTTACAACTCAGGCAAGAACTCCTTCTTTGGTAGATCCATCTTGAACACCTTCAAGATCATGTCAAGGTATGTGCTCATTTGAAAGTATTATTAAGCATTTTGATCTATCTTATAGATCTTGATGCTTATTGTTCAAGTAGCCTAATCCAGGTTTTCTATTGAAAATCATCTTTCAAATAACCCTATATGCTTTCCAGAAATTCCACATCATTTACGATCATCAATATGTCAACAACATATACTCATCGAAATTCTATAGTGCTCCCACTCACTTCTTTGGAAATACAAGTTTCTCATAAACTTTGTATAAACCCAAAATCTTTGATCATCCTATCAAAGTGCATATTCCAACTCCGAGATGCTTACTCCAGTCCTTAGAAGGATCGCTGGAGCTAGCATACCTTTTAGCATCCTTAGGATCGACAAAACTTTTCTGATTGTATCACATACAACCTTTCCTTACGTAAACTGGTAAGGAAACTCGTCTTGACATCCATCTGCCAGATTTCATAAATGCAGCTAATGCTAACATGATTCCGATGGACTTAAGCATCGCTACGGATGAGAAAATCTCATCGTAGTCAACTCCTTGAACTTGTGAAAAAACTCTTCGCCACAAGTCGAGCTTAATAGACGGTGACATTACCGTCCACGTCCGTCTTCTTCTTAAAGATCCATTTATTTCAATGGCTTGCCGATCATCGGGCAAGTCCACCAAAGTCCATGCTTTGTTATGATACATGGATCCTATCTCGGATTTTATGGCTTCTAACCATTTGTCGGAATTTGGGTCCACCATCGCTTCTCCATAGCTCGTAGGTTCATTGTTGTCTAGCAACATGACCTTCAAGACAGGATCACCGTACCACTCTGAAGCGACGCATCCTTGTCACCCCTACGAGGTAATGCAGTAGTGACTTGATCCAAAACTTCATGATCACTATCATAAGCTTCGACTTCAATTGGTGTAGGTGCCACAGAACAACTTCCCGTGCCCTTGCTACACACTTGTTGAAGTGACGGTTCAATAACCTCATCAAGTCTCCACCATCCTCCCACTCAACTTTCCGAGACAAACCTTTCCTCGAGAAAGGACCCGATTCAAGAAACAATCCCTATTGCTTTCGGATCTGAATTAGGAGGTATACCCAACTGTTTTGGGTGTCCTATGAAGATGCATTTTATCCGCTTTGGGTTCGAGCTTATCAACTGAAACTTTTTTCACATAAGCGTCGCAGCCCCAAACTTTCAAGAAACGACAACTTAGGTTTCTCCAAACGGTGTCGTCTCAACGGAATTACGTGGTGCCCCATTAAAGTGAGTGCGGTTGTCTCTAATGCCTAATCCATGAACGATAGTGGTAATTCGATAGGAGATATCATGGTACGCACCATATCCAATAGAGTGCAACTATGATGTTCGGACACACCATCACACTATGGTGTTCCAGGCGGTATTAATTGTGAAACAATTTGCACAATGTCTTAATTGTGTGCCAAAACTCGTAACTCAGATATTCATCTCTATGATCATATCATAGACATTCTATCCTCTTGTAACGAAGATCTTAAACTTCACTCTGAAATTACTTGAACCATTCAATAATTCAGACTTGTGTTTCATCAAGTAAATATACTCAACATATACTCGAATCATCTGTGAAGTAAGAACATAACGATATACACTACCCGCCTCAGCACTCATTGGACTGCACACATCAAAATGTGTTACTTCCAACAAGTTGCTATCTAGTTCCATCTTACTGAAACCGCGGCTTTTCAGTCATCTTGTCCATGTGGTATGATTTGCATGTCTCAAGTGATTCAAAATCAAGTGAGTCCAAACCGTCCATTTGCATGGAGTTTCTTCATGCATATACACCAATAGACATGGTTCGCATGTCTCAAACTTTTCAAAAACGAGTGAGTCCAAAGATCCATCAACATGGAGTTTCTTCATGCGTTTTATACCAATATGACTTACATGGCGTTGCCACAAGTAAGTGGTACTATCATTACTATCTTATATCTTTTGGCATGAAAATGTGTATCACTACGATCGAGATTCAATAAACCATTCCTTTAGGTGCAAGACCATTGAAGGTGTTATTCAAATAAATAGAGTAACCATTATTCTCCTTAAATGAATAACCGTATTGCGATAGACATAATCCAATCATGTCTATGCTCAACGCAAACACCAAATGACAATTATTCAGGTTTAATACTAATCTTGATGGTAGAGGGAGTGTGCGATGTTTGATCACATCAAACTTGGAAACCCTTCCAACACATATCGTCAGCTCACCTTTAGCTAGTCTCCGTTTATTCCGTAGCTCTTTTATTTCGAGTTACTAACACTTAGCAACCGAACCGGTATCTTAATACCCTGGTGCTACTAGGAGTACTAGTAAAGTACACATTAACATAATGTATATCCAATATACTTCTATCGACCTTGCCAGCCTTCTCATCTTACCAAGTATCTAGGGTAATGCTGCTCCAGTGGCTGTTCCCCTTATTACAGAAGCACTTAGTCTTGGGTTTGGGTTCAACCTTGGGTTTCTTCACTAGAGCAGCAACTGATTTGCCGTTTCATGAAGTATCCCTTCTTGCCCGTGCCCTTCTTGAAACTAGTGGTTTCACCAACCATCAACAATTGATGCTCCTTCTTGATTCCTACTTTCGCGGTGTCAAACATTGTGAATATCTCAAGGATCATCATATTTATCCCTGATTTGTTATAGTTCATCACGAAGCTCTAGCAGCTTGGTGGCAATGACTTTGGAGAAACATCAATATCTATTGAAGATCAACTCCCACTAGATTCAAGTGATTGTTGCACTCAGACAATCTGAGCACAAGCTCAACGATTGAGCTTTTCTCCCTTAGTTTGCAGGCTAAGAAAATCATCGGAGGTCTTATACCTCTTGACGTGGGCACGAGCCTGAAATCCCAATTTCAGCCCTCGAAACATCTCATATGTTCCGCGATGTTTCGAAAAACGTCTTTGGTGCCTCAACTCCAAACCGTTTAATTGAACTATCACGTAGTTATCAAAACGTGTATGTCCGATGTTCGCAACATCCACAGACGACGATTGGGGTTCAGCTCACTAAGCGGTGCATTAGGGACATAAGCTTTCTACTGTCCGCATAATCGCTACTCTCATCTTTCAACTATATTTTCTCTAGGAACATATCTAAACAGTGGAACTAAAGCGCGAGCTTATGACATAATTTGCAAAAGGTCTTTTGACTATGTTCAGGATAATTAAGTTCATCTTATGAACTCCCACTCAGATAGACATCCCTCTAGTCATCTAAGTGATTACATGATCCGAGTCAACTAGGCCGTGTCCGATCATCACGTGAGACGGACTAGTCATTATCGGTGAACATCTTCATGTTGATCGTATCTACCATACGACTCATGCTCGACCTTCGGTCTCTCGTGTTCCGAGGCCATGTATATACATGCTAGGCTCGTCAAGTTAACCCTAAGTGTTTCGTGTGTGTAAATCTGTCTTACACCCGTTGTATGTGAACGTAAGAATCCATCACACCCGATCATCACGTGGTGCTTAGAAGCGACGAACTTTAGCAACAAAGGTACGCTTAGGGGAGAACACTTCTTGAAATTGTTGTAAGGGATCATCTTATTTACTACCATCGTTCTAAGTAAACAAGATGCATAAACATAATAAACATCACATGCAATTATATATAGTAGTGACATGATATGGCCAATATCATATAGCTCCATTGATCTCCATCTTCGGGCTCCATGATCATCATCGTCACCGGCATGACACCATGATCTCCATCATCATGATCTCGATCATCGTGTCTTCATGAAGTTGTCTCGCCAACTATTACTTCTACTACTATGGCTACCGTTAGCAATAAAGTAAAGTAATTACATGGCGTTGTTTAATGACACGCAGGTCATACAATAAATAAAGACAACTCCTATGGCTCCTGCTGGTTGTCATACTCATCGACATGCAAGTCGTGAATCCTATTACAAGAACATGATCAATCTCATACATCACATATCATTCATCACATTCTACTTGGCCATATCACATCACATAGCATACCCTGCAAAAACAAGTTAGACGTCCTCTAATTGTTGTTGCATGTTTTACGTGGCTGCTATGGGTTTCTAGCAAGAACGTTTCTTACCTACGCAAAACCACAACGTGATATGCCAATTGCTATTTACCCTTCATAAGGACCCTTTTCATTTAATCCGTTCCGACTAAAGTGGGAGAGACTGGCACCCGCTAGCCACCTTATGCACCAAGTGCATGTCAGTCGGTGGAACCTGTCTCATGTAAGAGTACGTGTAAGGTCGGTCCGGGCCGCTTCATCCCACAATACCGTCGAAACAAGATTGGACTAGTAACGATAAGCATATTGAACAAAATCAACGCCCACAACTACTTTGTGTTCTACTGGTGCAAAGAATCTACGCAATAGACCTAGCTCATGATGCCACTGTTGGGGAACGTAGCAGAAATTCAAAATTTTCCTACGTGTCACCAAGATCTATCTATGGAGAAACTAGCAACGAGGGAAGGAGAGTGCATCTACAGACCCTTGTAGATCGCTAGGCGGAAGTGTTCAAGAGAACGGGGTTGAAGGAGTCATACTTGCCGTGATCCAAATCACCGGAGATCCTAGTGCCGAACGGACGGCACCTCCGCGTTCAACACACGTACAGCCCGTGACGCCTCCCACGCCTTGATCAAGAAAGGAGAGAGGAGAGGTTGAGGAAGACTCCATCCAGCAGCAGCACAACGGCGGCGTGGTGGTGGTGGAGGAGCGTGGCAATCCTGCAGGCTTCGCCAAGCACCGCGGGAGAGGAGAAGGGAGAGAGGTAGGGCTGCGCCAAGAGGAGAAGTTCTCATGTGTTGGGCAGCCCCAAAACCCCACTATTTATAGGAGGAGGGAGGGGCTGCGCCTCTAGGGTTCCCTCCCGGTGGCGGCAGCCCCAGGATGGCATCTGGTGGCGGCTGAAGGGAGAGAGGGGAGGCGCACCTAGGGTGGGCCTTAGGGCCCAATCGCCTAGGGTTTGCCCCCTTCCCCACTTCCTGCGCCTTGGGCCTGTGGGGGGCACCAGCCCACCGGGCTGGTCCCTCCCACACTTGGCCCATGCAGCCCTCCAGGTTGGTGGCCCCACTTGGTGGACCCCGGGACCCTCCCGGTGGTCCCAAGATGCGTTACGGAAAAACCCAAACTTTTCCGGTGACCAAAACAGACTTCCATATATAAATCTTTACCTCCGGACCATTCCGAACTCCTCGTGATGTCCGGATCTCATCCGAGACTCCGAACAACATTCGGTAACCACATACAAACTTCCTTTATAATCCTAGCGTCGTGAACCTTATGTGTAGACCCTACGGGTTCGGGAGACATGTAGACATGACCAGGACGTTCTCCGGTCAATAACCAACAGCGGGATCTGGATACCCATGTTGGCTCCCACATGTTCCACAATGATCTCATCGGATGAACCACGATGTCAAGGACTCAATCGATCCCGTATACAATTCCCTTTGTCTAGCGGTATTGTACTTGCCCGAGATTCGATCGTCGATATCCCGATACCTTGTTCAATCTCGTTACCGGCAAGTCTCTTTACTCGTTCCGTAACACATCATCCCGTGATCAACCCCTTGGTCACATTGTGCACATTATGATGATGTCCTATCGAGTGGGCCCAGAGATACCTCTCCGTTTACACGGAGTGACAAATCTCAATCTCGATTCGTACAACCCAATGTACACTTTCGGAAATACCTGTAGTGCACCTTTATAGTCACCCAGTTAGGTTGTGACGTTTGGTACACCCAAAGCATTCCTACGGTATCCGGGAGTTACACAATCTCATGGTCTAAGGAAAAGATACTTGACATTAGAAAAGCTTTAGCATACGAACTACGATCTCTGTGCTAGGCTTAGGATTGGGTCTTGTCCATCACATCATTCTTCTAATGATGTGATCCCGTTATCAACGACATCCAATGTCCATGCTCAGGAAACCATAACCATCTGTTGATCAACGAGCTAGTCAACTAGAGGCTTACTAGGGACATGGTGTTGTCTATGTATCCACACATGTATCTGAGTTTTCTATCAATACAATTATAGCATGGATAATAAACGATTATCGTGAACAAGGAAATATAATAATAATTAATTTATTATTGCCTCTAGGGCATATTTCCAACATTAACCACTCTTGTCCTCAGTCCGGG
Organism: Aegilops bicornis; assembly: GCA_021605145.1. Classification (NCBI taxonomy): domain Eukaryota; kingdom Viridiplantae; phylum Streptophyta; class Magnoliopsida; order Poales; family Poaceae; genus Aegilops; species Aegilops bicornis. Next base: position 600,573,123 of record CM038674.1, on the reverse strand, counting down.
AGTTGCAAGTAGTTTCTGGTGTTTGTAGCATGCTGGGGGCCGCACGCAACGCTGACCATAGGGGTGGGTTCTGTTGCGGTAGGCACGTGGGCCGGTGTATCGATTCGCCCGTTTGGTGTCTCGGGAACCCTGCACACATCGTTCGGGGCCGTTAGTGGAAACCTCGGCCGGACTCCCTGTGGATGGAACCCGAATAGGCGATAAACCTGGACTCGGGACTCGTGTGTTTAGGTAGGCCGTGGCCGACACCCACGTTGGGCTTCCGCTTGAAGGTTGTCGAGTACATGTCGTAAACGCGTGAAGTGGTGAGAGCGTGTGTGAAGAAGTACACCCCTGCAGGGTTATAAATGATCTATTCGAATAGCCGTGTCCGCGGAAAAGGACTTCTGGGTTGCCTATATCTGTTCATAGACAAGTGAAAGTGGATACTCTAAAAATGCGCAAGATAAGCGTGAGTGCTATGGATGGCGTTCTCGTAGGGAGACGGGAGCAGATCCATAGTGGTGTATTGATATGGTGAATATGTGGACTCGTGTGCGCCATCTCAAAAGAGTTACCTGCAGTCGTAGTTCAGGATAGCCACCGAGTCAGAGCTGGCTTGCTACAGTCAAAGTCCACCACCCCCTTTGTTGATAATGATGCATATGTAGTTAGTTCTGATGTAAGTCTTGCTGAGTACATTTGTACTGACGTTTGCTTATTTTATGTTTTGCAGAGAGACGTCAGTCTCGCTAGTAGTTCCGCTTGGACTTGACGTTTAGCTTGTTACCTCAGCTACGATCTTGTGCCCTCGGCAGATGTGGTAGATAGTCGTGCTTCTCAGCCTTTTTCATTTATAGTTGTCTGTACTTTCGGACATGTTTAGCTTTCGCTTGCGCTTTGACTTGTATGTTTCTGGGTGTTTGGTCATGATACCCTTGTTTGTAATATCTCGCTCCTCGGAGCCTAATGAATAAATATTTGAGTCGCAGAGTTATGTTGTGATGCCATGTTGTATTTACACATATTGAGCATATTGTGTATATGTTTGAAATTCTTGGTATGTGTGGGATCCGACAATCTAGTTGTTTATCCTTGGCAGCCTCTCATATGGGGAAATGTAGTCTAGTGCTTCCTGAGCGATAGTAGTCCGCTACAGCCCGGTTCACCGGAGTCCTGTTAGCCCAGCACTACTGCTTTGGACACTTGACTGGCCGGCATGTGTTTCACTTCGTTCCTATATGTCCGTTCTTCGGGAAATGCCACGCGGTGACATCCGGAGTCCTGCCTAGCCTGCTACAGCCCGGGTTACCGGAGTCCTGTTAGCCCAGTGCTACAGCCCGGATTCATACGTTGATGACCGACATGCTCGATGTGATTCATGGATGCCTGTCCCCATGGGTTAGTGCCGCTTTGGGTTCACGACTAGCCATGTCGGCCCGGGTTCTCTGTCATATGGATGCTAGCGACACTATCATATACGTGAGCCAAAAGACGCAAACGGTCCCGGGCCATGGTAAGGCGACACTTGGGAATACTGTGCGTGAGGCCGCAAAGTGATATGAGGTGTTACCGGCTAGATCGATGTGACTTGGAATCGGGTCCCGATAGCGTTGGTATCGAGCCCCGACTGTCAGAGGATTACCAAGCCAAACTGGTCAAGTTGTGTCTAGAAATGCTTTAGTTATGTAAGGGAATTGATTGTGGAAGGAACGTAAGGCTCTTTTTACTCCTTATACCTCATGGCCTTCGATCCGAAGTCATCCTCTTCTCTTCTACGGGGTTTAAGAACTAGGCTCCTCATCTATCTATCAGGATGACGTGTTACTAATCCATAGACCTTTAAGATTGTTGGATTTAAGCCCCAGTTCAGTTCCTACTATTCTCACATTTATAATTGTTGATCTCGGAACCTTGATATTGTGATGTTGAGTGGTTATGCCATCATTTTTGCAGGATGTCTCAAATCATTTTGAGCATTTACAGCCGTTATGCTTTGTCTGAGTCATCCTGTGTTTCTAAACTATCTGATGCATTTGCAAATTCCTTCCTCCCGTTCCTGATGTCCTTTTGGACCGGATTAAGCACACTAACCAGTCAGTCGAGGTACTCCATTGCCTCGACATATATGTTGGAGCTATGATTATGACCCTAGGTGTTTAGGAAGTCACCTAGCAATTTAGCAATGCTTTTGTATCCCCAGTGTGATGATTCTGACCATTATTCTTGAGAGCATCCCGTGATGCCATTTAGTAGTAGGCATTCTACTCCTGGGTTTCTGAACCCGAGATTCACCCTACTTCATGTTGTTAGTATTTGCTAGTCCCTTTAGGATATTAGTAACCTTGCATTAGTCCTCGAGGTTCGTGGTATTACCTTCTTCCAAGTACCATGAGCTGTTTATGGTAGAAGTTCCTCGCTAAACCGAAAGATCACAACCAGAGTGCTCTTGACGAGTTCTCGATTCTATGTTGTTATTCTGCCACTTCTACCTTTCTGCATGGGTTATCTGGAAGAAACCTGTTGAACTTGGTCCGACATACTAATCTATGCATCCACAACTCAGAAAGTTATATGTTCCTCGAGTTGTTCCTCCTTAGTTGTATTCTGATCCCCGTCTATCAGTTGATAGTCAGGAGTAGTCGTGCTCTCGTCCTCATCGATGCCCATTTTTCTTGTGGTCCGTCAAGCCATTCTATTTCGGAATGACTAGGAGAAACAAACTCCAGTGCCTCATCTATATCTAGGATTGGGTCAAAGCAGTTGTAATCCGCACATCAAATGCAATCAAGCTTTTGATTTTGTTCTACCCTGAAGTATTACCCACTTTATGTCCGGAACGTCATGAGAATTGCACCTTCTCTTATGGATTCTTGACGCAGTGATACTTCTCGATATCATTATTCATTCCTCGGTCCCGTGTTGATGCAACCGAATGCCGACAAGTGAATTGTGATGTGTGAAATCGATACTCCTAGCAACCTCGTTGCTTGGTAGTTAATGGACAATATTTTCATTCTTAGCGTGTTGGTTATTAAATCATCATACTAAGATTGATCGTGCTACCTAGTCCTTATTTCTGGTGCACCATTCGATCAATGAGTTAGGATTATTCAATCCCTTGCTTATTTGATCATATCGTCTTGCCCTGAAAAGCAAGATTGTTCTCGAGCTTAGTAACATACCGGTGGTTCGTGATTTTCCGAATATCTTCTCGGAAGTATTACCAGGTTGTCCCCTGACTGTTATGTTGAGCTCGTGATCAAGTTGGTTTCCTGTGTTGGATATCCCTGAGCTAGTTGGTTAAGCTAGACAACAACTTGGAGAGTTGGAAGATAAAAGCTTGCCTAACTTAGTTCGTTCCAAAGGGATATTCTTGTGTAGTGTGTTGAATAAAGATGATATCTCCATTGATTGGTCCTCGCCATCAGTTGCTGGACCTATTGTCTTATCAATCCTTTGATTTGAGTGTGGGCTATCGTCAAATCAAATCAGTACCAACGATGCTCGTAATGTTGTCTTACTCGTGGTTGATCCCTCGAGCATATACCATTACATCTTTTGGTCCGACCAATGCTATCACCGTGTTCACATGATGGTGGAAGTCCAAAGGATACGGAAATTCCGATGAGTTGCTTTGTTGAGCCCATTAGCAGCATTTTGTCTCCCCATGAGTCATGTTGAACATCAACCTAGTATTGGAAACTTGTGTAAGCATTTCTTCATGTTTCGTTCATGAAGCATATGTTTGGATGAAGTAGTGACTTCCTCTAATTCACGTGCATTAGGTGCAAGTTGCCGCCATGAATTTGAGAAAGGTTTGTTTTGGTTCCCTTGGAATCATCCAAAGTCAGTCATGCATATGTGCGAAGTATTCTGTAGTCTGGAGACTTGCAACCTTCATTCTATATGTATTCCTAGCATACCAAGCCACTGATTGACTTGTCCAAGGAAAAGAAGTCTATGCTTGGGAGCTAATCCATGGACTTGCGTAAAGACCTCGATATCCTCGATGATGGTTCCCCACCTGAACTCTGTAGTGTTTCATTATAAGACTACTACGTGGGCTTGATTGTCTGGGACATCGTGTTCACATGTTAGTAGCAGAACCAGCTCATGTTCTGGAGCTTGTTATCGTAGTTCATTCCCGATAATCTCGCAACATCTTCTCGTCGATTTGTGTTGCAAACTTTTATTTTCCTTTCTAGACTCGATGAGTCTGGAATATCCTAACACCAACCAGATCTGAATCTCAGGCAGATATGATGGTTGGAACCTTCCCAACATTTGCATTTTGTTCCCAGCTTGCATCCCATCGTGCCAATTTTCCATGGGCTGCCCTTCTCAGTAATTGATGTCTAGGATCATCCTCAAAAGTGGACTTACCATGGGTCCCCTCCACCTCCGATGATAAGCAAAAATCATCCATTGCGTTGTCTTCAACAAGGTAGTCCACATCATCCATTCTAGTCTGGGTATGCCACTCCTTTGCACTCCACCAAACGATCGTTTGTGATTGCCTTAGGCTGGTATAAAGAGTTTCAATGGTCGTTGTGTCAAAAGTAATTCTTTTTGCCACTTAAGGGAATAATTCTACGAGTCACCTTTCCTAAGGTCTACCGTTATGGAATCATGGCAATCATCTACTTGTTACTTTGAAACCATGCACCATTTTACTTAAGCGTGGAATGGTTGCCTACCAATTTGAACCTTCGTCATCCATTTCTTTACCATCATTCCTAATGTGTGTTTGGTGTCTCAACTCAAGAATTGTTCTTACGTCACTCCATGAACTGATCTTGAATTGCTCGATCTTCAAGAATATTAAATCCGGTAGGGTTTCCCCCTTCTTTCTGTTGTCGTGTCGAGTGAAGATATGAAAAGCAAAGACGTCAAGACCAAGATGATGGAATGAATCAACATTTTCGAGAAGGGCAAATGGATCATGAAGATTGTGATAGTTCTGTGACTCCCCTTTTCCTCTTACCTCACGTCTTGAATCTCGGGGCGAGATTCTTGTTTAGTGGGGGTGAGTTGTCACAGCCCTAGAGCTTGCTTGTAACTAGTGGCATTGCATCCGTGCATCATGTTTAATTTTCATGAAATTTGAAATGGGGATTGCCTAAACCCTAGCATTAAAGGAATTCAAATAGGCTCAACCAAAATTTTTTTCAGTGATTTCAAATGGCTTTAGAAAATGTTCATCATTTCTAGAAAATGCTTGAAACCGTAACCGTGAGGTGCTGCACATTTTTCATGTCATATTTGGTCACTGGATTAATTCATAAAGTATTTGCATTTGGGCATTTAAATGCTAATAAATAATTTAAATGCTCAAATAATCCCAAACTGAAATGTTTACTGTAGGATATATTTCCAACAGTGGTCATGAGCGGTGGCATGAATTTTGGGATTGATTTAGTATTTTTAATAAAGCCCAACAGTTTACAGAAAAATATAAAACAAATGCAATTTAGAAAGGAGAGGGAGTTACCTGGCAGCCCACTTACCTGGCCTGGCACTGTGCCGACCCAGCCCACCTGGCAAGTGCCAGTCATCGGCCACCTCCCGCCAGAGCCGGGCAGGCACTGTCGGGTCACAGGCGCCGTGGCCACCTCCTGCTTGCCACCGAGAGGCTCTCGGCCCTTCCAGCGCCACGGAGACGGCCACGCACCCCCCCAGGCCTCTCACTCTCTCCCCGAGCTCGTCTCTCTCCCTCTCTCTCCCGAACCCGAGCACTATCGCCGCCGCCGACGAACACCACCACGGCCATCGCCTCCCCCTCGTCCCCTCGAGCAGTCCACGAGCTCCGCCTAGTCCCTCTCCTCCTCCCCACCGAGCCACATGAGCCGGGAAGCGCTGCAACGCCCTCGACGTCGTCGTCTTCCTCCTCGGGCAACCGAGATCGCCGCCGTGATTTCGTCGCCTCCGGACCTCCCCCGCGCCCACTGACCTTCCCATCATGCTCGTGGTGAGCTACTGAGCTTTTCTCCTCACCTCCCCCTCTCGCTAGCCTCCTCTAGCCACCGTTCCCACCGCAGCCGAAGCTCGCCGCCACCATGCCTCGTCGCCGGCGTGGCTAGAGCCACAATGGCTCGAAGCCAACCTCACTTTTGTGCTCAGCGCAGCACCAGGAGCTCGTAGCCACCACCCGCTCCTCCTCCCGTGCACTGTAGCGTCAAACCCGACCCCACCCGAACTCCGGTCGCCGCCAAAGCTCGTCGTCGGCGAGATTCCGGCTGCCCCGTGACCACCCGTCTGGTCCATTAGATGCGCGAGTGCAAGAGCTCCTCCCCGGTGCGCTCAGCGCGCCAAACCACCGCCCGAAGCTCAAATCCGAGCCGCGCCGCCGTCGTTTTGGTCGCCACCGGCCAGGTTCCGACGAGGCCGACGTGGCGACATCATTAGTCGCTAATGAGCCCGCTAATCACCCCTCTAGAGCCACTGACGTGTGGGACCCTGAGCCTAATTAGGTTAGTCTAAATTTCTGTTAAGTTTAGTACTAATATATGTGGACCCCACGTGCCAGTTTGACCTTGGCCAAGTCAGCTTTGACTGGTCCCACATGTCATCCACCTAAACCAGCCTGAGACGCTGACCAATGGACCCCACGGGTCAGGTTTGACCTGGGCGCCTAGTTGACTTGGTCGACATCACAAGGATGTCATGTCGATTTAATAACCCATTTTCTCGGATTTATTAGAATTCAGGAAATTTTAAAATACCCCAAACTTCTAAAATTCATAGAAATTCAACCGTAACTCCAATGGAAATAAGTTATATATGAAAAATGATCAGAAAAATATGAAGAATCTGTTTATGCCATGATCATGCATGTTTGAACAAGTTAACCTCACTGAATAGGATGAATTATGATTAGGGCAACTTATGAACTAGCATTTGGAGTTGGAGTTTAACCTTGTTTGAATTCCACTTCCATTAACTTGGCTTACTGCTGCATTAGCTCAAAACACCAGCATATTGCCATGTCACGATCATGCATCATATTTCTGCATTGCATTGATTGTGTTTCTTCCTTGTTTGTCGGTGCTTGTTCCCTCTCGGTAGGCGTGTCCCGACGATGAGTTCGATGACACGGATGAAGAACTATATTATCTTCAAAAGCGCCAGGCAAGCAAAACCCCTTGTTCATTCCGATATAATCCCACTCTCTCGCCTCCTGCTCTATTTTACCGCATTAGGACAACAACGATTCATGTGTTACTTGTCATGTAGCTGAACCCCTTTATCCTCCTGCATGACCTGTCATTCCACAAGAATTAGATGAAATCCACTAGCATGAGTAGGACTTGCTTGAGCCATGTTGTGCCTACTCATTCATGCTTGTTTGTCATGCCTGCTACTGCTTAGAGTTGAGTCAGTCTGATTCATCGGGATGAATCGGAGGTGTGTGAACATGTCCCATCGTGTGTGAGCTAAGTGTGTGAACACGATTTGGTAAAGGTAGCGGTGAGAGGCCATGTAGGAGTACATGGTGGGTTGTCTCATTGCAGCCGTCCTCAGGAACTGAGTTCTGTGTTTGTGATCCATGAAAGAGTTACTACAACGCATTGGGACCGAAACCAATGGACCCTCTCGGCTTCTTAACCACTCTTGTCCTCGGTCCGGGAGTTGCAAGTAGTTTCTGGTGTTTGTAGCATCTTTGGGGCCGACGCATAACGCTGACCATAGGGGTGGGTTGTGTTGCGGTAGGCACGTGGCCCGGTGTACCGATTCGCCTGTTTGGTGTCTCGAACCCCGCACACATCGTTCGGGGCCGTTAGTGGAAACCTCGGCGGACTCCTCATGGATGGAACCCGAATTGGCGATAAACCTGGAGTAAGGACTCGTGTGTTTAGGTAGGCCGTAGCCGACACCCACGTTGTGCTTCCGCTTGATGGTTGCCGAGTACATGTCGTGTAAACGGCGGTAAGTGGTGAGAGCGTGTGTGAAGTAGTACACCTCGCAGGTTATAAATGATCTATTCGAATAGCCGTGTCCGCGAAAAGGACTTCTGGTTGCCTATATCAGTTCATAGACAAGTGAAAGTGGATACTCTAAAATGCGCAAGATAAGCGTGAGTGCTATGGATGGCGTTCTCGTGAGGGAGACGGGAGCGGATCCATAGTGGTGTATTGATATGGTGAATATGTGGACTCGTGCGCCACCTCAAAAGAGTTACCTGCAATGTAGTTCAGATAGCCACCGAGTCAAAGCTGGCTTGCTACGGTCAAAGTCCACCACCCCTTTGTTGATAATGATGCATATGTAGTTAGTTACGATGTAAGTCTTGCTGAGTACATTTGTACTCACGTTTGCTTATTTTATGTTTTGCGTAGAGACGCTGGCCTCGCTAGTAGTTCCGCTTGGACTTCGACGCTTAGCTTGTTACCTCAGCTACGATCTTGTGCCCTCGGCAGATGTGGTAGATAGTCGCTTGTCAGCCTTTTTCATTTATAGTTGTCTGTACTCAGACATGTTTAGCTTCCGCTTGTGCTTTGACTTGTATGCTCTGGGTGTTGGGTCATGAGACCCATGTTTGTAATATCTCGCTCCTCGGAGCCTAATGAATAAATATTTGAGTCGCAGAGTTATGTTGTGATGCCATGTTGTATTTACACATATTGAGCATATTGTGTGTATGTTTGAAATGCTTGGTATGTGTGGGATCCGACAATCTAGTTGTTTATCCTTGGCAGCCTCTCATATGGGGAAATGTAGTCTAGTGCTTCCTGAGCGATAGTAGTCCGCTACAGCCCGGTTCACCGGAGTCCTGTTAGCCCAAAGACTACCGCTTTGGACACTTGATCGCCGGGCATGTGTTTCACTTCGTTCCTATGTTCTGTCCCTTCGGGAAATGTCACGCGGTGACATCCGGAGTCCTGCCTAGCCTGCTACAGCCCGGGTTACCGGAGTCCTCGTTAGCCTGCTACAGCCCGGATTCATACGTTGATGACCGACATGCTCGATGTGATTCATGTATGCCTGTCCCCATGGGTTAGTGCCGCTTTGGGTTCACGACTAGCCATGTCGGCCCAGGTTCTCTGTCATATGGATGCTAGCGACACTATCATATACGTGAGCCAAAAGACGCAAACGGTCCCGGGCCATGGTAAGGCGACACCCGTGGGAATACCGTGCGTGAGGCCGCAAAGTGATATGAGGTGTTACCGGCTAGATCGATGTGACTTGGAATCGGGGTCCTGACAGCTGCAGTCCAGCACTCGCCTAAGTTTTAAAAATCCTACCGAGTGGTGAGCAATACTCCCACTCGGGGGATTAGCTGTAGTCCAGCACTCGCCTAAGTTTTAAAAATCCTACCGAGTGGTGAGCAACCCTCCCACTCGGGGGCTTAGCTGCAGTCCAGTACTCGCCTAAATTTTAAAAAAATCCTACCGAGTGATGAGCAACCCTCCTACTCGGGGGCTTAGCTGCAGTCCAGTACTCGCCTAAGTTTTAAAAATCCTACCGAGTGGTGAGCAACCCTCCCACTCGGAGGCTTAGCCGTGGTCCAGAACTCGCCTAAGTTTGAATCTCATCCCTATCCGCAAGGACGACGAGGTGCAGGTCGACCACAACCTTCTCCTTCGAAGCTGCGCCACAAATACAATATGCGCTCCATCCCTATCCGGAAGGACGACAAGGTGCAGGTCGACTACAACCTTCTCCTTCGGAGCTGCATCACAAATACAATGTGCGCTCCATCCCTATCTGCAAGGACGACGAGGTGCAGGTCGACTGCCTCCTCTTCAAAGCTGCATTTCAAGCACAAAGATTATTCCAAACAAAGAACAAGATTCACTCGACGATAAGCTCGAGCATATTCAGAGATAAACAATGTCCGAATAAATCCTAAAGTGCCGGACCACGGATCAAAGTACTCAGTCATTCAGCCCGAAGGAGTTTAACGGTTACAAAATCACTCGGCATTCCGAGGCGAATTTAGGGAAGAGCATAAAAGTTTGTTCACTCCGCAGGGGGAGGGCTGGCGGGCTCGACGAATTCGTCCAGGTCGATTCCGTCAGCAATTCGAGTGGCAGCATCGAGGAAAGTCTCCATGAAAGACTGGAAGTCGTGCCTCTTGGTCTTAGCGACTTTAATCGCCGCCATCTTCTCTTCTTGAGCTTCTTGACAGTGGACGCGAACCAGAGATAAAGCTACATCAGCGCCGCTTCGGGCAAAAGACTTCTTCCATTCTTCAATTCGACTGGAAACTTCATTGAGCCGAGCCATCATAGACTCGAGGTCATTCTGAAATGTTGCCTTGGGCCAGAGAGCTGCGTCAATCCGTGACATCGCGACTTTCAGTCGAGCAAGATAATCAACAACTCCAGTGACGCGGGATTCCAGTCAGAGCACATTCATGGCAGCTTCATCCTTCACTGGAGAGTTGATGGGGTCCAAACTTGGTTCAATTCGCCTGGTCTCTTCCTTGAAGTCCCGGCAAAACTCTGCATACACAATTCAAGGGTAAGTCAATGATCATGTGTCGAGTCGACAAGAATGAATCAGTCAGATCAAAGAAAGCACCTTCAATCATGACGAACAACTTCTTAGCAAGACTTCCCAGATAACTCTCCAGATCGTTCCTCCTGCGAGCAATACCTTCCATCTTCTCGGTCAGATTTTCCTTGTCCTTCTTCAGGCGAGTCGCTTCCTTATTGGCTTCGTCAAGAGCAGTTTTCAGCTTAGAGTTCTCTTCCTCTAATTTGCCGACTGAAGCCAACTTCTGTTCAGCGAGCACATTTTTCTCATCAGTTTTTTTTCTGCGTGGCCACCAGATCTTGATCCTTTTTCGCCAGAGCTTGGTTCAGTTTCTCTGAAAGAGATAATGTTGGATTTAGAAAAAGCAGAGTGAAATTCAGTTCAGGGATAACTTAGTCGACAGGCCTTCCTTACCAGTGGCGTCATCCTTGGCTTTCTGCAGTTCTGTCTTGGCCAGCTCTAGATCGAGGTTGAGTTGAATCTGTTGCTTCGCCAGGTCAGCAAAACGAGCTCCAAGATCACAAGATTTCTGCAACCAAAAAATAGCTCATCGACTGGTGAAAAGATTGGTCGTTTCGGAGAAGTAAAAGGATAAAGCCAACAAATTCAGTTTCTAAGACTACTGCTGAATCAAACATCCAATAGTAGTCTCGGGGACTACACCCAGTGGGTGCACTTAGCGTGCCCCCACTGGTTCAGTTTACACTCGACATGGCCTGTCCAGCATGAGTGCCCCAAAAAAACAGTCTTCAGACCATCGTCGACTGCCAACAGTCGACCACGGTCTCGGGGACTACACCCAGTGGGTGTACTCAGTGGGCCCCCACTAGTTCAAGTTTACACTCGACATGGCTCGACCAGACCGAGTAAGGATATTCAAATTCTGATGCTCAGACCATAGTCTCGGGGACTACGCCCAGTGGGTGCACTTAGCGTGCCCCCACTGGTCAAAGACTCAATCAACAACCACATTATCAGCTCAAAGTGCGAATCTGTTTAGAAACAAATCAAAACACCCAGTGGGTGTACAGATGCAAGGCGCAGACAGATGCAAAGATTCTTGGAAAGAAAGTTTTCAGGTACCATATCCCTAATGTAACAAGCCGGAAGAGTCGACCGACGATCCGCTAACTCGACATTGCTCTGGAGAGCGGAGCTGGCATCATAAGCAGCCTGGCTAGCTTCCCGCACCATCTTCATCTTCTCCATCATAATGCCCGCCTGGCGTATAGCCTCTTTGGCAGCACTCACTTGGTCCTCTGGGACGTGGTGTGTAGCAAAAAGTGAAGGTGGGTCGGCGGGAGCCTGTGCAGTTGATGCAGAAGGCCGAGCACTCGATAGCGGTATGGCGAAGGAGTCGGAAGTCCGACTGGCATCGCCGGCGTCGTGAACAACCGGTTCCGACACCGGCGTCGACTGGGGCTTCTTACCAGCGGATGTTTTGCTGTTTCTTCTCCCCAAGGGCCTCTATGGCTCGTCCTCATCGTCTTCATGAAGGTCAATGACATTGAGAGCTGTAAGAAGATCAGTCGCCAAAATTTCGTCATCCGACTAGATACATCACAGTTCAATCGACAAATCAAAGACAAAATCATGAAGATTGTACCTAGATTGGAGGTGACCGCGTCTTCCATTTCCTCATCCTCGTTCTTATAAGCAGAAGTCCCAGAGGTAGCGGTACTGCAAGTTTCAAGATTCATTCGGTCAAACCAAGGGAAAAATATGCAGCACAAAACGTCGATTAAAAGCGAAGGGAGAACACTCACGCAGAAGCAACAGGAACATCAATTTTGATTCTCGGCAGCGCCTTCCGAGTCTTCTGCACGACAACCTTGGACTGCTTTGGGGCCTTCTCAGTGGGTGCCGGAGAGGATGTCCGAGGGCGCTTTGATGACTGCCCGGCCTGGGCGGTCGCCTTGTCACGGGCGCTCGCCGGGTCGTGAGTAAGCTTGGATCGCCTTTCCCTATGGGGAGGAGAGTTGACCTCTACTTCATCACTCTGGTCATCGCTCTCCTTGTCCCCCTCTCTGTCAGAATGCCACTCGCTGCTTTCACCTTCGCTTGCCTCCCCCTCCGGGTCCTGCTCTTGCTCTCTGTTGGGCATCGAATACATTTCAGTAAGGACCTAGAAGAAAACAAGCAAGACAAAGTCAGTCGGTGAAGCATGGACAGTTGCATGTTAAATCAAGACAGCACTCGGTAATTCAGAATTAGACCTTGTATGGTTCGTAGGATTGGTCGAGTGGAGGGATTCTCTTGGCCCCCTGGGGTTATCCTTGTTGCCAGTGATACTCATCAACCACTTCTCCATCGTATCCTCGTTGACTTCTTCTGGGTGCACCAGAGTGGAATCTTCAATGCCCGAATACATCCACATCGGATGGTCTCGGGCTTGAAGTGGCTGAATGCATCGTCTGAGGAAGACTTCCAGCAGATCCATTCCAGTTACGCCCTCACGGATGAGATAGACTACTCGCTCGACCAACACTTTCACTTCTGTTTTTTCCCCTGGAGTCACTTTTAAAGCAGAAGGCTTCTCTACGCGAGCCATAGAGAAGGGAGGGAGTCCAGTCAACTGTCCTGGAGTCGGCTAGTCCTTGTAGTAAAACCAGGCCGACTGCCACCCTCGTACCGACTCAGGAAGAACTATGGCTGGGAAAGAACTCTTACTCCGCATCTGAACCCCAAGACCCCCACACATCTGGATCACTTGGGTTCTCTCGTCACTCGAGTTGGCCTTTTTGACCAATTGCGAGAGACACGTGAAAATGTGCTTGAAGAGACCCCAGTGCGGTCGACAACCCAAGAAGTTTTCGCACAGAGACATGAAAGCAGCGAGATATATGATGGTGTTGGGGGTAAAGTGGTGAAGTTGCGCTCCGAAGAAATTCAAGAAAGCCCGGAAAAAAGGATGCAGAGGCAAGGAAAATCCACGGTCGACGTGAGTGGCGAGGAGGACGCACTCACCCTCCTACGGTCGAGGTTCGGTCTCATCCTCCGGGAGCCGCGCCGAGCCGTGAGGAATCAGCCCCTCCTCCGCCAGATCCTCGAGGTCGTCCTGGCGGATCATCGACCGGATCCAGTCGCCCTGGATCCAGCCGCACGGCAAACCGGACCGCGACGAGGATCCGCCCGGGCTGGACTTTTTCCCCTTCGCCTTTGCCGTCGCCTTCTTCGCACGCTCTAGTGCCACCGTCTTCTCCTTCCCCATCACGGCGAGCAGAGCTCGAAAGGGACGGCGGCGGTGCTGGCGCAGGAGCAGTTGCAGCAGAGAAAACTAAGAGGAAAAGAGAAGAATGGAGATGCACTGTTCAAAAACCCTGACCCCGTGCCTTATATGGAGCCACTTCAGAGTGACTGACCAGTAGGCCGGGGCAATCTTATCAAATCCCGCAACAGTCGCGCGCGTGATACATGGCGAAAAAGGTGGCGCAGAAATCGAGGCGTCCTTGCCTTATCCAGCCCGATTACTGCGGCCTCCTCCGCCCCGCGCGCTTCCCAAAATTCATATCCCGCGAGATCCGCGGACAGCAGAACTTCTTGTCAGACGGAAGTTCTCCTCCACATTAACACTCGGACCTCTTCCAGTAAAAGTTCACTCGACAAAAATAGGAATGGATCAATGCGATTGAAAAAGAAGTTGGTGTCACCACCTTGGTTCGTTGATCCAAAACAAGACACACCCGAAGTGCAAAAAAATGAGTCGAAAGTGGTTTCAACTCCTTCTCCACTCAAACCCTGATCCATTCGGGGGCTAATGATGAAGACATGTACCTAGGGTAGGGTCACATGGCATACCTAGCTAGGTACCTTCCCTAAGGACATCACTTTATCACCAGAAGCATTCGAAGAAGAATCATCATTCAATCGACCATGAAGTGTTCCACTCGACAGACTTGAAGTCACTCGACCATGAAGACTGTCACTCGACTGCCAGAAGATCTAAAGCCACTCCGCATTGCAACGATCGGTCATTATGTAGATTTAATGATCATTAAGTAACTTTATTTTTAGCGTTACCGAACGCATACAGATAATGTACTTTTAACCTCAGAATGGAGGGCCGGAGGGTCCGCAAACTCTATATAAGCCACCCCCCTCCTCAGTGACAAGGGTTCGCACCCCCTGTAACACACACACGCATATAATCCAGTCGACCGCCTCAGGGCACCGAGCCGTAGGGTTGTTACTTCCTCCGAGAAGGGCCTGAACTCGTAAAACTCACGTGTACAACTTCTCCATAGCAAGGATCTTGCCTCTACATTCCTAGCCCCATATTCTACTGTCAAACTTAGAACCACGACAAGGTCTGCCAAGAATAATAGGACCGGTAGGATTGCAATCTATATCAAGAACAATGAAATCTACGGGCACATAATTCCTATTTTCAATAATAAGAACTTCATTAATCCTTCCCATATGTTTCTTAATGGTGGAATCCGCAAGGTGCAAATTTAAAGAACAATCATCAAATTCACGGAAACCTAACACATTACACAAAGTTTTTGGAATCGTGGAAACACTAGCACCGAAATCACATAAAGCATAGCATTCATGATCTTTAATCTTGATTTTAATAGTGGGTTCTCACTCATCATAAAGTTTTCTAGGGATAGAAACTTCTAGCTAAAGTTTTTCTTCATAGGATTGCATTCAAGCATCAACGATATGTTTAGTAAAAGCTTTATTTTGATCATAAGCATGAGGAGAATTTAACACGATTGCAACAAGATAATACAATCGATCAAAGAGAAATTATCATAATTAATTTTCTTGAAATCCAACATAGTGGGTTCATTGCTATGTTAAGTTTTGACCTCTTCAATCCCACTTTTATTAATTTTAGCATCAAGATCTAAAATCTCCGAATCATTGGGACGCCTTTTAACTAAAGTTGACTCATCTCCAGTCCCATCTTTATAAAGATTCATATTGGAAAACAAAGATTTAATAGGAGACACATCAATCACTTTTAGATCTTCATCATTATTATCATGAAAACTAGAAGAACATGCTTTCACAAAGCAATCCTTTTTAGCACGCATCTTAACGGTTCTTTCTTTGCACTCATCAATGGAAATTCTCATGGATTTGAGAGACTCATTGATATCATGCTTAGGTGGAATAGATCTAAGTTTCAAAGAATCAACATCAAGAGAAATTCTATCCATGTTCCTAGCCAACTCGTCAATCTTAGGCAATTTTTATTCAAGCAAAGTGTTGAAATTCTTTTGCGAATTCATAAATTCTTTAACACTAGTCACAAAATAAGAGGGCATCTTATTAAAATTTCCATAAGAGTTGTTGTAGGAATTACCATAATTATTAGAGGAATTATTAGGGAACAACCTAGAATTAAAGTTTCCTCTATACGTGTTGTCACCAAAAGTGTTCCTACCAACAAAATCCAAATCCATAGATTCATTATTATTCGCAATCAAAGTGGACAAAGGCATATCATTAGGATCAGAAGAAACACTCTTATTAGCAAACAATTTCATAAGTTCATTGATACGTCCATTTTGCATCATGCTTTTATATCGATATTTATTGCTTTATGGGTTGTTACTTCACGTTATGTCACAATACTTATGGCTATTCTCTCTTATTTTACAAGGTTTACATGAAGAGGGAGAATGCCGGCAGCTGGAATTCTGGGCTGGAAAAGGAGCAAATATTGGAGACCTATTCTGTGCAACTCCAAAAGTCCTGAAACTCCACGGAATATCTTAAAATAAATAAAGAAAAATCATCACCAAAGATGAAGGCCAGGGGCCCCACACCCTGCTCACGAGGGTGGGGCGCGCCCCCTACCTCGTGGGCCCCCTGGTGGCTCTCCGATGCCCATCTTCTCCCATATGAAGTCTTTCGATGAGAACAAAATCAGGGTCAACCTTTCGGGACGAGACTCCGCCGCCACGAGGCGGAACCTTGGCGGAACCAATCTAGGGCTCTGGCGGAGCTGTTCTGCCGGGGACACTTCTCCGGAGGGGGGAAATCATCACCATCGTCATCACCAACGCTCCTCTCATCGGGAGAGGGCACTATCCATCAACATCTTCACCAGCACCATCTCATCTCCAAACCCTAGTTCATCTCTTGTATCCAATTCTTTTCTCCAAGTCCGGGATTGGTGCTAGTAGGTTGCTAGTAGTGTTGATTACTCCTTGTAGTTGATGCTAGTTGGTTTACTTGGTGGAAGACCATATGTTCAGATCCTTTATGCATATTATTACCCCTCTAATTATGAACGTGAATATGCTTTGTGAGTAGTTACGTTTGTTCCTGAGGACATGGAAGAAGTCTTGCTATTAGTAGTCATGTGAATTTGGTATTCGTTCGATATTTTGATGAGATGTATGTTGTCTAGCCTCTAGTGGTGTTATGTGAACGTCGACTACATAACACTTCACCATTATTTGGGCCTAGAGGAAGGCATTGGGAAGTAATAAGTAGATGATGGGTTGCTAGAGTGATGTAAGCTTAAACCCTAGTTTATGCGTTGCTTCGTAAGGGGCTGATTTGGATCCACTTGTTTCATGCTATGGTTAGGTTTACCTTAATACTTTTGTTGTAGTTGCGTATGCTTGCAATAGAGGTTAATCATAAGTGGGATGTTTGTTCAAGTAAGAACAACATCCAAGCACCGGTCCACCCACATATCAAATTATCAAAGTACCGAACGCGAACCATATGAACGTGATGAAAACTAGCTTGACGATATTCCCATGTGTCCTTGGGAGCGCTTTTCCTATTATAAGAGTTTGTCCAGGCTTGTCCTTTGTTACAAAAAGGATTGGGCCACCTTGCTACACTTTATTTACTCTTGTTACTTGTTGCTCATTACAATTTATCTTATCACAAAACTATCTGTTACCACTTATTTCAGTACCTGCAGAGAATACCTTGCTGGAAACCGCTTATCATTTCCTTCTGCTCCTTGTTGGGTTCGACACTCTTACTCTTGTTACTTGTGGGTCATCAAGACTCTTTTCTGGCGCCGTTGCCGGGGAGTGTAGCGCCTTTGGTAAGTGGAATTTGGTAAGGAAAAATTTATATATTGTGCTGAAATTTTCTGTCACTTGTTACTATGGAAAGTAATTCTCTAAGGGGCTTGTTCGGGGTATCTTCACCCCGTCCAGTAGAGCAAAGAGTTGCTCCTCAACCTACTGAACCTATTGAAAATGAAACTCCTTTTGAAGTTCCTTCGGGTATGATGGAAAAATTGCTGGCTAATACTTTTACAGGAGATGGAACAAAGCATCCTGATGAACATCTACTCTATGTGGATGAAGTTTGCGGATTATTTAAGCTTGCAGGTATACCCGATGATGTTGTTAAGAAGAAGGTCTTTCCTTTATCTTTGAAGGGAGACGCATTGACATGGTATAGGCTGTGTGACGATACAAGATCATGGAACTATAAAAGATTGAAATTGGTATTTCATCAAAAGTATTATCCTATGCATCTTGTTCATCGTGATCGCAATTACATATATAATTTTTGGCCTCGCGAAGGAGAAAGCATCGCTCAAGCTTGGGGGAGGCTTAAATCAATGTTATATTCATGCCCCAATCATGAGCTCTCAAGAGAAATAATTATTCAAAGTTTTTATGCTCGGCATTCCGATAACAATCACACCATGCTCGATACTTCTTGTGCTGGCTCTTTTATGATGAAGACTATTGAATTCAAATGGAATTTATTGGATAGAATTAAATGCAACTCTGAAGATTGGGACCTCGGTGAAGGTAAGGAGTCGGGTATGACGCCTAAGTTTGATTGTGTTAAATCTTTTATGGATACCGATATTTTCCGTAAGTTTAGCACTAAATATGGACTTGACTCTGAGATAGTAGCTTCTTTCTGTGAATCTTTTGCTACTTATGTTGATCTCCCTAAGGAGAAGTGGTTTAAATATCATCCTCCCATAGAAGTAAAAGTAGCTGCACCTATTAAAGTTGAAGAAAAGACTGTCACTTATAATGATCCTATTGTTCCCGCTTCTTATGTTGAGAAACCACCTTTCCCTGTTAGAATGAAGGATCATGCTAAAGCTTCAACTGTTGTTCGTAAAAGCAATATTAGAACTTATACACCTCCTGAGCAAGTCAAAGTAGAACCTAATGTTGCTATTGTTAAAGATCTCTTGTCTGATAATATTGATGGCCATGTTATTCAGTTTTGTGGTGAAACTGATAGAATTGCTAAACTGTGTGCTAATAAACATAGACATGTGGTAGGCGTGCCTGTTATTTCTGGTAAAATAGGAGATCATTGTTATCATGGCTTATGTGATATGGGTGCTAGTGCTAGTGTTATACCCATTGAGGGAGTCCTGGATTAGGGGGTGTCCGGATAGCCGAACTATCACCGTTGGCCGGACTCCTGGACTATGAAGATACAAGATTGAAGACTTTGTCCCGTGTCCGGATGGGACTTTCCTTGGCGTGGAAGGCAAGCTTGGCGATACGGATATGTAGATCTCCTACCTGTAACCGACTAGGTAACCCTAACCCTATCCGTGTCTATATAAACCGGAGGGTTTTAGTCCCAGAGGACGTACAACAATCATACCATAGGCTAGCTTCTAGGGTTTAGCCTCTCGATCTCGTGGTAGATCCACTCTTGTACTACCCATATCATCAATATTAATCAAGAAGTAGTAGGGTTTTACCTCCATCGAGAGGGCCCGAACCTGGGTAAAACATCGTGTCCCTTGTCTCCTGTTACCATCCGCCTATAGACGCACAGTTCGGGACCCCCTACCCGAGATCCGCCGATTTTGACACCGACATTGGTGCTTTCATTGAGAGTTCCTTCTGTCGCCATCCTTAGTCTGATGGCTCCTTCGATCATCAACAACGACGGTCCAGGTGGGACTTTTCTCCCGGACAGATCTTCAGATTCGGCGGCTTTGCATCATGCGGGCCAATTCGCTTGGCCATCTGGAGCAGATCGAAAGCTACGCCCCTGGCCATCAGGTCAGATTTGGGAGCTTGAACTACACGGCCGACATCCGCGGAGACTTGATCTTCGACGGATTCGAGCCACAACCGAGCGCGCCGCACTGCTTCGATGGGCACGATCTAGCTCGTCACGAGCGGTGCCCTAGAGGTCGCACCGGCGTCCGCTCCGACCCTTAGCTCGGAGCCGACTCCGCCGATCGAGGATGAGTGGCTGGACACCGCCTCGGGGCTACGATCTCTGGCGATTGAGCCAAACTCCATCCCTCGTCTTTGCGAAGACCGTGACTCCAAGGTGCGAACTCCTCTCGGGACTCCGAACCCTCCGCGCCCGCCAATTGAATCCAATTGGGGCGCGGTTATGGAGTTCATCACAGACATCTTTTCAGACTCGCCCTTTGGCGACATCCTGAATTCACTAAAGTCTCTCTCTTTATCAGAGAGCCTGGCCGGACTACGGCCGTGAAGGTTGGGATGCGGACGACGAAGAAATTCAACGCCCACCCACCACCCACTTTGTAGCCACTGTCGATGATTTAACCGACATGCTCGACTTCGACTCCGAAGACATCGACGGTATGGACGACGATGCTGGAGGCGACCAAGAACCAGCGCCTACAGGGCACTGGAAGGCCACCTCGTCATACGACATATACATGGTGGACATCCCACAAGATGGGAACGGCGACAGAACAGCGGAGGATGACCCCTCCAAGAAACAGCCCAAGCGCCGGCGTCAGTGGCGCCGCTCTAAATCCCGCCACAGCAAAAACGGTGATTCCGGCACAGGAGATAATAACACCCCGGACAGTGCCGAAGACAACCTCCTCCAGCAAGATTCAGCACAGGAGGAGGGAGAGCCAGCCCTCATGATAGAGCGGTAGACAGGGAGGTGGAGGACGATAATTATATGCCTCTCTCCGAAGATGAGGCAAGCCTCGACGACGACGAATTTGTCGTGCCTGAGGATCCCGCCGAACAGGAGCGTTTCAAACGCAGGCTTATGGCCACGGCAAGCAGCCTCAAGAAAAAGCAGCAGCAGCTTAGAGCTGACCAAGACTTGCTAGTTGACAGAGGGACTGAAGTCCTTGCAGCCGAAGAGTACGAACTCGAACGCCCCTCCAAGAGATACCCAAAACGAAGGCTGCTACCCCAATTAGAGGAGGAAGCACCCAATACCTACATCACCAACGCATGATGCGGCCGACCGGCCACCCCGTGGCCACGACAGAGAGGCCTCTAGGCCCTCCATTCAAGCCGCACCCCGGCGTCGCTCGAAAAGTACCAAGGCACGGGGAAACGCGCCAGACCTGCGAGACATATTGGAGGACAAGGCAAGGCAAACAAGATCGATCTACGGATCGCGTGGGCACCCCACGACACGTGATGATAACCGTCACGCCGGATACAGCAATTCCGGCCGGGCCGAACACAGTAGACAAAGCTCATTTGAGCTGCGTCGTGATATAGCTCAATACGAGCGCCAAGACACCCACTATGCTTCACGGCCAAGTGATGGATCATCAAATCCCCGAGGGTTTCAAACCCGTAAACATCGAATCATACGATGGCACAAAAAATCATGCGGTTTGGATCAAGGACTACCTCCTCCATATCCACATGGCCCGCGGTGATGATCTACACGCCATCAAATACCTCCCACTCAAGCTTAAAGGACCAGCTAGGCATTGGCTTAACAATTTGCCGCCAGAATCAATTGGTTGTTGGGAGGACCTGGAAGCCGCATTCCTTGATAACTTCCAGGGCTCATATGTGCGACCACCAGACGCCGATGACCTCAGCCACATAATTCAGCAGCCAGAAGAATCGGCCAGACAATTCTGGACACGGTTCCTAACCAAGAAAAATCAAATCGTTGACTGTCCGGATGCAGAGGCCCTTGCAGCCTTCAAACATAACATCCGCGACGAGTGGCTTGCCCGGCACCTAGGACAGGAAAAGCCGAAATCCATGGCAGCCCTCACAACACTCATGACCCGCTTTTGCGCGGGACAGGACAGCCGGCTAGCTCGTAGTAACAACTTGACCAAAAACCATGGTAGTTCGGATACCAAGGACAGCAATGGCAGGTCGCGTCACAACAAGCACAAGCGCTGCATTAACGGCGATAATGCTGAAGATACGGCAGTCAATGCCGGATTCAGAGGCTCTAAACCCGGTTAGCGGAGAAAGCCGTTCAAAAGAAATACTCAGGGCCCGTCCAATCTGGACCGAATACTTGATCGCTCGTGCCAAATAAATGGCACCCCTGAAAAACCAGCCAACCACACCAACATGGATTGTTGGGTCTTCAAACAGGCAGGCAAGTTAAATGCCGAACTCAATGACAAGGGGCTGCATAGCGATGACGAGGAGGAGCCCCAGCTGCCGAACAATAGAGGATGTAAGGGCTTCCCCCACAAGTGCGGACGGTGAATATGATATACGCAACCCACATACCCAAAAGGGAGCGGAAGCGTGCACTAAGGGACGTATATGCGATGGAGCCAGTCGCCCCAAAGTTCAACCCATGGTCCTCCTGTCCGATCACCTTTGATCGAAGGGACCACCCCACTAGCATCCGCCATGGCGGATTTTCCGCATTGGTTCTTGACCCAATCATCGACAGATTTCACCTCACTAGAGTCCTGATGGACAGCGGTAGCAGCGTGAACTTGCTCTATCAGGATACAGTGCGCAAAATGGGCATAGACCCCTCAAGGATTAAACCCACAAAGCCGACCTTTAAAGGCGTCATACCAGGTGTAGAGGCCAATTGTACAGGCTCAGTTACACTCGAAGTGGTCTTCGGATCCCCGGATAACTTCCGGCGAAGAGTTAATCTTCGACGTAGTCCCGTTCAGCGGCTATCACGCCTTTGCTTGGACGAACCGCATTTGCAAAGTTCAATGCGGTGCCGCACTACGCATACCTCAAGCTCAAGATGCCAGTCCCTCGAGGAGTAATCACGGTCAATGGAAACACCGAACGCTCTCTCCGAACGGAGGAGCATACGGCGGCCCTCTCGGCGGAGGTGCAAAGCAGCCTCTGACAGCAATTCTCGAGTCTGGCTACTAAACGTCCGGACACCGTCAAGCACGCCCGGAGTAACCTACAACAAGACCACCTGGCACGATCCGAGCACGCGTAGCAATCCGGCCCCAACCCCAACCCTTGTGAAATTGCGAAAGATTACGCTGCATATAACTACGCTCTAGAGATACCATGGGCATAAGGGAGGGGCACGACCATGGCACGCCTGCACGCGTCTCAACCGCACTGTGGGCTCCCGATTGTGTCATTCTTTTTCTTTCTTCTTTTCTCTTACTTTCAGGACTCCGTTTTCCAGAAGCCCTGCCCGGCACTAGAATTGCCGAACTCACGATGCAACAGCCAGGGAAGCAGAAAGCTACGTCGAGTGTCCAGGTGGTCTCTACTACGAGCATTATACCTGTTTTACATACCATCCCGCAGCTTACCCGTGGAGGGGGACATGTTAAATAGTCCCATCCCTTGCTTATCGCACTATTTGTATCGTTCTGCTTTCATTGCAGTACCCTTTTGAATAAACAATACATAGCTTTTGCCTATTATTGCACTCCTTTCTTTATCTATATATATGTTCATTCATGACATGTTGCACCCGTACACTTTGGTACGGCCAATACACCAGGGGCTTAAGTACCCCAAAAATATGGTGTGATAAATCATAACACTTTCACAAGTGCGGCACCCGAACTTATAGCATTATATGCATCGGCTCGAATCATGTCTTCGGTCAATAGGTGGGTTTGCCTGGCTCCCATGTTTTGGTACCTTACGTTCCGTTATATCGGCTAAGGTAGCGCTTGGGAGAACCACTGCGATTGTGCCCCGGTTGAGCTGGGTTGAGCACCTCAAAGGAGAAAGCTAAAACTAACTGTCGGGCGCTCGGGAACGGGGTCCTGATACTTGCTGCTCGCTCATGCCTCTTGGCGTGGCTCAAGGAGGGGCCAAGCCTCATGAGGCGGACGACCAAGAGCTTCCTCGGGCATGGCCTCGTCGAGTGGCTCATGAGGAGGCGGAGAGTTCAAGGCAGGGTACCTCGCGAGGTGCCCATGACGCAAACCATGGCGACCAAGGGCGCCATCAGGCGCCAGCCAGCCTGCAGCGTCCTCCTTTCCTCTTTGGTGCAAAGGAGCAAGCGCAGTAGAGCATCAAGCAAAGGCATCCGCTTTTGGTGCAACAAGACCAAGACCAGCCCCAACGGCTGGAATGCAGTCATCGTGGAGCCCAAGCAGGCATCATCACCAGAGCCTTTGGCAGGCGAGGACCAACTTTAGTCAGGATAAGTGTACCCGATGTTCCCCTTCAAAATGGCCAATTGTTGGCGCCCTTCCCGCTAAATATTTGGGAAGAGGCCCAGGGCCTTCGCCAATATAAGTAGAGCTAGCCACCATAGGAGGGGACACATTAAGAGAGATCCTCTCCTCCCGCGCGGCATTTTGGGATCCAGAGAGAGAGATAGAGACCCGATCCTCAAGCTAGAGCGACGGGATACCACTTAGCAGTTCATCACTCCCACCAAGAACAGACCCTCGCGAGGCTGTTCTTCCCTGTACTGTTCCTCATCAGCCCAAGAGGCAATCCACACACCACACACTGGAGTAGGGTATTACACCACGATGGTGGCCTGAACCAGTATAAATCTCGTGTCTCTTGTGCTGTTCTTTCGAGTAGTTTAGGTTCTTGCGATTCGGCGAGGTACGAGACGGTGGAGGGTTGGATCTCCGCGCGCAACCCAGAGTTCAAACCTTAAGGGTCTGCCGGAACCCGAAAACCGACATTTGGCGCGCCAGGTAGGGGTGCGCCGGAATCTGCCTGCTTTAAATCGCCTCGTCCTTCCTCGACCACTGCGAATTCATGTTCGACGCTGTTCGGGCTTCGCATCGAAAGCGTCGAGCCGCCTCGCCTCCCATGTCGCCAGACGGCCCCGTCGGGCGTCCTCGTCGTTCCGGTCACTGCTGTCAACGCCGCCACTGCCCGGCGGGAACGAGCAGCAAGCGCCGCCCCAAAGATCCGCCCATGAGGCGGGACGGCCGCACCGCCACGCCTTCGCTCACCCCCGCTGGTTCTTCGTCGTGCACGCTCCGCGCGGCCATGGAGGCCCGAGCTGCAGTCATCGCGGCCAAGGAACTCCTGCGCTACCACCCCGTCGACGATGTCTACGAAGTATGGCTCGACCGCGTCGCCGAGCTCATTCAAGGCCTGCGGAGGCAACCCCGCCCGTCTCGCTGCAGACCGCACCCGCCCAGCGGCGATGAAGCTCCCGGCGCCACCGCCTCCTCCTCAAGACGGCGCCGTTTCATATGGCGCCTCGGCGGAACCTGCTCCGCCAGCGCCGCTGCAAGAGCAGAGCTGCCAAGAAGTTCCTCGCCCGCAAGAAGCTGCCCGAGTGCTCCCGCCCAAAGACGTCAAGACCCTCGCTGCCCCCCAGCAAGCGCAGGGAGGCCAGCAAGACCAAGCTCTCTGCTGTTCGAGGCCCCCGCGGCCACGGCGAGCTGCCGCGCCTTCACCACCGAAGCTGCAGTCGCGTAGCCCGCCAAGTTCAAGCCGCACCTGCCTCCACGCTATGACGGCACGGCTGACCCTCTGAGTTCCTCCAGCTCTCACGAGCTGGGCATCGAGGCTGCCAACGGGGACGAAAAGGTCATGGCGAACTTGTTTCCATGGCGCCAAGGACGGAGCCCGCACTGCTCCTGAATCGCCCCGAACACGATCACTTCCTGGGCCGAGATGCGCACCCGCTTCATCGCCAACTTCTAGGGTACTCGCGACCGGCCACCCGCCATGAGCGACATGCGTCGAATCAAGCAGCAACCAGGGGAAACCCTGCAGAAGTACATCCAACGCTTCAACAACGCGCGCCTCAAGATCCCCAGGGTAACGGAGGAGGCCATCATCTCTGCCTTCTCTGACGGCGTGCGCGACGTCAAGATGAAGGAGGAGCAGGCGATGCATGAAGATCTGTGCACCTCCTCGAGCTGTTCAACTTGGCAACCAAGTGCGCCAGGCTGGGAGGGCGCCTCCCTCCTCGAGCTGCCTCGCCGGATCCCAAGAGAAGAAGCCCAAGGCCAAGGACGTGAAGCGCAAGGGGGCTGCCGTGCTTGCGGCCGAACCAGACACAAAGCGAGGCAGAGATCAGCCCGAGTCCTCTAAGGGCAGCCGGTACTGCGTGTACCACGACCTCCACACCCACAACACCAATGAATGCCAAGAACTCCGGGCCGTGCGCGAAGGAAGGGTCGGCAGACGCCCCGAGTGCAGCGACCGGGGCTACGGCCGAGGAGGAGGAAGGAATGCAGGACGCCGAAGACGCGGCCAGCGCCAAGGGTGGCGCGACCAACCTCCGAGGACCACTGGCAAGACCCACCTCGCGAGGGGGGCCGGAGGGATCAGCCTCGTGAGGATCGCCCAAGCAGGAACGCAGGCTCCCTCCGCTGCCGCCACCAAGGAGAGTCGAAAGATCCATCGGGGCCGCTGGGGGGCTTTAGGAAGCGCATGCGATCGGCTGCATCCTGGGCGGAGCTCAAGCCCCAGCCTCTCACCGCATCTTCAAGCAGTTCGCCCGTGAAGTGAATGCAGTCCTCCCCAAGCTCGAGTCCACGTGCCCTCTCAGGTGGTCGGCGTGCGCCATCGCGTTCAGCTTAGCAGATCAGCTCAAGTGCGCAGCCACAGCCGGAGTTCTTCCGATGCTTTGCTCCCCAATCATCAGCAATGTGCTAGTCACCAAGACCCTCATTGACGACGGAGCAGGGCTCAACGTCCTGTCTGTGGAGACATTCAACAATCTTCAAGTGCCTTACAGTTAGCTCCAGCCAACCAAGCCCTTCTCCGGAGTCACCGACGGCTCCACGGTCCCGATCGGGCAGGTCTGCCTTCCTGTCACCTTCGGGGCCCGCGACAACTACCATACCGAGCTCATCGACTTCGACGTCGCCCACATTCGCCGCCAGACAACGCCATCCTCGGGTACCCAGCGTTGGCACAAGTTCATGGTCAGAACTCCACCATGGCTACAACATCCTCAAGATGCCAGGAAGCGGCGGGATCATCACGGTGCCACTGTGAAGAGAGAGATGCGATGTGCTCCCCGAGCGAGCTTTTCAGCCGCATCACCTGGAAGACCCAGAACCCGCAGCAGGATGCCTCCCGAGGCAGCACCCAAGAAGAAGAAGACATCCACCGCCCGGCTCTTCAAAGAGACAGGCCCCTCGAGAACCCCTTGACCGGGCAGAGGAGCCTCCTTCCATCGCATAGGAAAGCACGCCTCGGCCCTCCTCAGTGGCTCGGGGGCTCTCCCTGGAGGGCCGACCTCGTCGAGGTCTCGAGGGAGGCGCTTGGGCACCACGTGGGCGTGTTTGCCAAGCACGCTTCCATAGCGTGAGCAAGACCAGGAGGACAGAACCCCCGAGAGTTCATCAGCAAGGCCATTCAGGAGTTACAGGAGTCAAGGGTCATGAGGGGCAGCCGCCGCCTACCCGCTGTGGCGCCCGAGGATGGTGGGATGCGCGTCTGCATTGACATACCAGGGCTCAACCGAGCCGCCTCTCAAGAGCGCCTCTGGCCCTCGCGAGTGGGACGTTGCTAGGGTCCGCCCCACAGCTACGTACGCATGCCTTATGGCCTGCCAAACGCGGCTGCTGTGCACCAGCGCCTCATGAGGACCATCCTGGAGGCTCAAGTGGTCAGGCACGCCGCAACCCTGGTGGAGATGGAGATGGCCCATGAGGAGCCGCCAGCGCCTCCGGAGCCTCCCGAGGCCCCGGGGCTGGGGCTCGTGGAGGATCGGCTCCGCAACCCACCGAGTCTGCTACATCAACAATCCTTCATCCCCAACATCACCAGTGACATCTTTAAGTTTTATTTCCTACCGGAGGCGCCTTGAGGTCAGATTATTCCCAGGCCGCATGGGTCCGTCCCTGCGGCATGTATCCCTTTTTATTTCATGTCTTTAGCTTATCATGTTGGGGGCGCCCCTTGGGCTGCATCATCCCCAAGCCGCTCGGGCCAGTCCCAGCGACATGTATCCTTCATGCGTTTTCCTTAGGATTATGCTCTTGCTCCACCATGCTTGTTATTTGGTGCCTTTTCCTGGGTGGCGGAATCTTGCACGTTAAAGGGGGTGCACGAGCATCACGACTGTGGCTCCTACCGGCTCTCCGCCCTCACCCTCTGGTCTTGTCCATGGCATCGTGACATGGCTTGCCAGCGACGGTAGAGACCAGCCCGAGAGCCGGGACCCGAGGACGTAGAGTTTCGTCATCCAATCCAGCTTGCACGTTAAAGGGGGGGGTGCCTGAGCATCGCGACTCAGGGCTCATACCGGCTCTCCGGCCCTCACCCTCTGGTATTGTCCATGGCATCGCGACCTGGCTTGCCATCGACGGCTGAGACCAGCCCGAGAGCCGGGACCCGAGGACGTAGAGTTGCGTCATCTAACCTAGCTTGCGCGTTAAAGGGGGGTGCCTGAGCATCACGATTCAGGACTCCTACCGGCTCTCCGGCCCTCACCCTCTGGTCTTGTCCATGGCATCGCGACCTGGCTTGCCAGCGATGGTAGAGACCAGCCCAAGAGCCGGGACCCGAAGACGTAGAGCACCGGCATCTCGCCAAATTTGCAGGAACACACTCGAAGATAAGGCCCAGAGCCAGGCGCAACCCGCCTTGAGGTAGGGCCTCGTGGGTCCCGCGCTGGCTCACGGGTGCCCAAGCACACCTCGCGAGGCTTCTCGCGCCTCTCCAAAGCAACTAACGGCAGGACTCACAATCGCCACAGCGAGCTCTTGTTCCTTTTTGTGGTGAGCCTGCAGGGTCCCTCCGAGGAACACGAAGCGACCTCGCCATGCAATCTCTCGCCGGACCTGGCGCTGCACCAGGAAGCATTGTCCTAAACCCCGAGATAAGTCACCCTCCAGTACACACTGTCATCGCAACACCATCCCCACACTCAATGCAACCCCGTGTTAGCAACGTCGCTCTCCTTTCCCGCCGAATGATGGCTGCTTGAGCGCCAACAGGGACCCCCTGAGCGTCGCGACTCAGAGGCTCTTACCGGACCTCGGGCCGGTCACCTCCTGGCCTTGACTACGGCATCGCGACCTGGCATACCAGCGACGGCTGAAGCTGCCTTGGGACTGGGACCTGTCGGCGCAGAGCATCAAGCCCTCACGAGGTCTGAAAGGAAGAGACAGCGCTAAAACGGAATGAGCATCCCGCATTACCTCGCAATAAGGATCATATTGACAAACGGAGCTACAAATATCTTACAAGCCCCCGCGGGGTACATTCTTGGCTCCTCACAGGAACAAAAGACGCGAATCCTAAGGAGTCCTATCTACAAGGACCACCGCGGCAGACGCCATCATCAACAGTGGGCCACCCAGTCCGGAGCCAACCCCATCCAGATCAGGGGCGGCGATGACCTGACAAGCTCGCCCTGCTCCGGGAGTGGCACAGACTTGGGGGCTCATAGCTGTCGTTGCTCGTCTCTAGCGTCGCGAAGAGCTCGGCGGAGTCGCTGGGTCCTCCGGCGCCTTCATCGCCTGAGAAGCTGCCGAGGGAGTGGTTGGTCGGCCTCCGTCTCACTATAGCAGGGCCCCGACCGCCCCTCCCGTGGCAGCACTCCAGCCGATGACCCTCCGCGTCGAAGAGCTTGAAGGACATCACCGAAGCGCCGTCGTACTCCAGGTGGATCGTGAGGGCGCCCCTCGTCCTGCAGACCCGGGCGACCTCGTCCCAGCCTCGAGTCATGAAGACCTTGCCTGGGAAACCTGCAACCTCTGCCCGGTCGTGAGGGTGCTGGTCGGCGTCTTTGCAGCCCGAGTCCTGTGGGCTCCTTCGCCGGACGATGGAAGCGAAGAAAGAAGGAAGACGAATCCAAGACTTGGGAGGCGCGGCGACGCGAAGCATGAACTCCCGGCAGGAGCCCTCGGCGTGAACTCCAGGGGGGAAGACGCACCTTCGTGACTCCGGCCGGCTGCCGTCGACGGGCGCTTTCGTGGCGCCCGGCGTCACCTCCTTCAGGCCACCAATCTGCGGCAAGGGAAGAGGAAAACACGGTGGCGGTGCACGCACGAGCATGGCACCTCCTCTCAAGACGCTCCTGCCCTGACACTGAGAGCAAGCCGCTTCTTTGGGGGAGCGGGTCAGGGTCCTCTTGAGGAGCCTTTCCCTTCTCTTCCCTGGAGAACCGGCGGATCGGAGCCATGGCAACCAGACGAGACGAGGAAGAGGAGAAGCAGAAGGATAGACTGGAAAGGCGCACGCCGTTTCATACTTATAGCCGGCGGAGGCCAACCGTCGGCCTCCACGATCACCAGCCATCATGCCCAACTCTGCATGCAAGGACCTGTCGAATCCGGGCGGTTACCAAGGCGTCGTGGGGGAGCAGGCTCCCATGTCCAATCAATCACCACGCTTGGCGCCCAAGGTCAAGAGCTGTTAGGGCCCACGACGCCTTTCAGACCGCCCTTTCGCCTCTCTGCTCAGCCAAGTTCGGGCGCGCCCGTGGGCCGGGGGCTACTCTTGTCGGTGTTTTGGGAACGGGATCCCAGACTTGCTCGCTGCGGCCTGCAGCGTGGCTCAAAGGAGGCCAGGACAGCCCATCTTCATCAACACAAGCTCAAGACTCATGAGGGGCCAAGCCTGTGAGGCGGGACGACCAAGAGCGTCCTCAGGCACGGCCTCGTCAGGCTGGCTCATGAGGAGGCGGAGAGTTCAAGGCAGGGTACCTCGCGAGGTGCCCATGACGCAAGCCATGACGACCAAGGGTGCCAGTCAGGCGCTAGCCCGCGCAGCATCATCCTTTCCTCTTTGGTGCAAAGGGAGCAAGCGCAGGCGAGAGCATCAAGCAAAGGCATCTGTTTCGGTGCAACAAGACCAAGACCAGCCCCAATGGCTGGAATGCAGTCATCGTGGAGCCCAAGCAGGCGTCATCACCAGAGCCTTTGGCACGCGAGGACCAACTTTAGTCAGGATAAGTGTACCCGCTGTTCCCCTTCAAAATGGCCAATTGTTGGCACCCTTCCCGCTCAATATTTGGGAAGAGGCCCAGGGCCTTCGCCAATATAAGTAGAGCTAGCCACCATAGGAGGGGACACATTAAGAGAGATCCTCTCCTCCCGCGCGGCATTTTGGGATCCAGAGAGAGATAGAGACCCGATCTTCAAGCTAGAGCGACGAGATACCACTTAGCAGTTCATCACTCCCACCAAGAACAGACCCTCGCGAGGCTGTTCTTCCCTATACTGTTCCTCATCAGCCCAAGAGGCAATCCACACACCACACCTTTGGGTAGGGTATTACACCACGATGGTGGCCTGAACCAGTATAAATCTCGTGTCTCTTGTGCTGTTCTTTCGAGTAGTTTAGGTTCTGGCGATTCGGCGAGGTACGAGACGGTGGAGGGTTGGATCTCCGCGCGCACCCCAGAGTTCGAACCTTAAGGGTCTGCCAGAACCCGAAATCCGACACTAACCGTCATGATAGGGCGAGAGCCGGTCGCTGTTCGAGAGGTTTTTTCGGGTCCCTAAAGACTTATGCCGCTTAGAGCGAGGAGTCGGCATTGTTCGGCCAAGGCGTGGATAGCACCTCGAACTCGGTCTTTCGAATACTAGGGGCTTCGCCGAAATTTAAAATTATAGAATTCTATGGCTAAGTGAGAGTGTTCAAGCACTATAGTCCGGTTGCCTTGTTCGTTGCGTTGAGCGCCTCCCTCGAAGGACCCAAGAATGGGAACAAGAGTGCTCAAGTTTATCCCGAACACCCCAAAGACTTTCGTGGCATGGGGGCTGAAGCCAACGACTTGCCATCTCTCAAATTTGATAAACGGCCGCACAGAAGGTAATATTTTAAATTCACAAGCGTTGCTTAGCGAATATGAACAAGTTTTCAGCGTACAGGATAACAAATGCGAGTATACTCAAAAATAATATCTTTGGAGCATTCATCCGCTATAAGGCAGGCACCCTTCAGCACGCCCACATAATACATTTCAGGCTTACGATGCTCCTTCTTCGGTGGTGGTCCGTCCGTCACAAGCTTCTCAGCGTCCATCTTGCCCCAGTGCACCTTAGCAAGGGCAAGGGCCCTACGGGCACCTTCGATGCAGACGGAGCGCTTGATGACTTCGATCCATGGATAGGCGTACACCAGCCGCCGCACTAGCCCGAAGTAGCTCCCAGGCATGGCTTCCGTAGGCCACAACCAAACTATGAGGCCCTTCATGGCCTGTTCGGCGACCTTGTGGAGCTCGACCAGCTGCTTCAGCTGGTCGCTCAGGGGCACCGGATGTCCGGCCTCAGCATACTGAGACCAGAACACCTTTTCCGTCGAGCTCCCCTCCTCAGCGTGGTAGAACGCGACAGCATTAGACACACTACGGGGCAGATCTGCGAACGCTCCTGGAGAGCTCCGGATTCGGGTAAGTAATAGATAATTCACTTTCACATGCTTGCTTTGCATAAAGAATGCCTTACCCGCCGCTATCTACTTTAATGATTCAATTTCTGGAGGGCTTTTTGGGCTTTGGCCTTAGCGGCTTTGGCACTCTCAAGAGCCGAGGCGAGCCTCGGACTCTCGAGTCTTGAGTCACGCCTCCAAACTCTCGTGTTTTTCACGAGGCACGAGCTCTTGCCGCACCTCCGCCACCCGTGCCTCCTGCTTCTCTCGCTCGGTGCGCTCTGTGGCCGCTTTGCTTTCGGCCGTGGACACTGCTTCCTTCAGGGTCGCCACCTCGTTCGTGGCCCCTACAATACCCACGTTAGTCCTGTCATTTTTGCAACCAAATCCTTTCTATAAGGTATTACTTTAATAAGGTATTACTTACCTTCCTTGTCCTCGAGTTGCTTCTTGGCAAGGCCGAGCTCGTTCTCGGACCGCTCGAGGCTCTGCTTCAATGCATTGACCTCCACAGTCAGTGCGGCAGAGGTCAGCAGTGCAGCCTGCATTCCCATATTGACATACTTATGTTAGACTCCTGCGTATATCTTTTTAGATCCTCAGTCCGGCTTTTCTTTCCGAACACCGAACTAAGCATCAGGGGCTACTGTCTATGCGGTAATATTTTTAAATATTCTAAACTTACCTCAAAGCCTGTTAGAAGGCTGGTACAGGTTTCAGTCGGCCCTCTCTTGGCGGACTGAACATTCTGGATCACCACACTCATAACAGTGCGGTGCTCCTCATTGATCGAAGCGCCGTTGAGCGCCTCCATCAAATTATCCTGTGCCTCCGGTTGGACGGAGGTCACCGTCGTCGCAGTCTTGGCCTTCTTATGAAGGGGTCGCCCGCCGGACTCCGAAACCGCTGAAGGTTCCGTTATTGAGTCCGACACAGGGACGGACTTAAAGCCCTTAGGGGTTTTATCCCCTTTGCGCCCGGAGTCCGGGAGGTCGCCTTGCGGAGCCTCCAACGCCACCTCCTCCTGGCTGGGCCCATTTTGGGACTCCACCTCGGCGTCATCCGCGGCGGCAGGAGACGAGGCGGTCGGAAGTGAGGCACTATTCACATCCGACGGGTCCTGGGAGCCGCTCGACGAATCGTCGAGCCCATCTTTGGGCGGGCTGCATGGTTATATTCGGCGTGAGAAAATGCCGTGCGACGAATGGAATGCCATGAGTTATTCTGGTGTCCGGACACTTACGATTTCACCAGGGGCTTGGTCCTCGGTGCCCACCCCTCTTCACCGTCGTCGGCGTTGGCGGTGTAGTACGGAGGGAGGGTCCTCCCCTTCTTGGACCCTCTGGCCTCCCCCGTTGGGGCGGCCTTCCTTTTCTTCTCTCCCCCTGCTGGGAGACAGGCCTCTTTTCCTCCTCCTCGTCTTCGTGGGGGGAGTCCGCCTCAGAGTCATCGGACGATGAGTCCGACAGCACCTGGCACCGGGAGCTCCTTCGACTTCCCGTGGCCTTCTTCTTGGCCTACTTCTCCGGCACCACGTGAGGTGCCGGAGCCAGCAGCCCCGTCAATCGGGCGTCTGCTGGGTCTTCTGGCAAGGGGGCCGGATAGTCAATCTGTCCGGACGCCTTCTTGACCCGATCTGTCGAAAGGTTAGGGAGTTTTAGATCCCGCATAGAGTCAAACTATGAAAAAAGAGTCCCATAAAGGCTAAAATAACTTACCTCGCTGGCTTGAAGCTGCGAAATGAATCTGCGATCTTCGTGGCCGATGCGGAGCTTGGCGCCCTTGAACAACACCTTCCGTGCATCTTCGCACGTAGTGTCGAAGAGCCGGCTCAAGGTTCGATCTTTGTCAGGCCGGATCAAACTCCCACAAATTGAAGTCCCGTTGCTGGCATGGGAGAATCCGGCGGATGAGCATCACCTGGATTACGTTGACAGGCTTGAGATTCTTGTCCACTAGGTTTCGGACGCAGGTTTGGAGTCCGGACAGCTCTTCCGAATCACCCCACGACAGGCCCGTCTCTTTCCATGATGTGAGCCATGTGGGGAAGCCAGATCGGAATTCGGGGGCCGCCGCCCATTGAGAGTCACATGCTCGGTGATGTAGAACCACCCGATTGACACCCCTTTATGGTCTCCACAAAGGAGCCCTCGAGCCATAGGACATTGGCCATCACTGACGATGGCACCTCCGCCTCCGGCTTGGCGGCCGCCCACTACCTTCGGCTTGACATTGAAGGTCTTCAGACCATAAGCGAAGTGGGGCTGGATGCGAAGGAAGGCCTCGCACCTGACGATAAATGCCGAGATGTTGAGGATGAAATTCGGGGCGGATCATGGAAATCTAGGCCGTAGTAGAACATGAGCCCCCGGACGAATGGGTGAAGTGGAAACCCTAGTCCGTGGAGGAAGTGGGGGAGGAACACCACCCTCTCGTGGGGCCTGGGGGTGGGGATGAGCTGCCCCTTGTTGGGGAGCCGACACGAGATGTCGCCGGAAAAGTATCCGGCCTTCCGCAGCTTTTTGATGTGCCCCTCCGTGACGGAGCAGGCCATCCATTTGCCTCCCACTCCAGACATGGTTGGAGAAGGTTGAGGTGGGATGTGCGGACTTGGGTGCTGGAGCTCGAGTGCACGGAAATGGATGAGCAAAGGAGGAAGAAGGCGTAGGTTAAAAGGTGGATCCTTATCCCCTTATATGGACGGATGAAGCTATGCGTCCCCCGCCAGCCTGGTAAAACCCGCTTATCTCCCAAGCGCCGTAATCAATGGCGCGGTTGGGTTACCCACGTCCGTATTGATGGGAATCCCGGAATAAGGGGGCACGATCTCCGCTCTGATAAGACGTGCCATGGAAACTGCCTCGCTAAACGCGCTGAGGTGGAACAGTAAAAACGATTCGTATAAAGGCCTGGCCGTGGTGTGATATCACGCCGCGGAATACGTCAGCAGATCTGTGCAAAGGTTATTCTCTCTACGTTGGTATGTGGAACTTGTTTTGTAGAGCCGGACACAATCCTTATGTTCAAAATCTTCTATGAAGTATTCGAAGGAGGAACCTGCCTTGCAATGCCAAAGATAATATGCGCGCCGGATTCGTCGTCATTGAAGCCTGGTTCAGGGGCTACAGAGGGATTCCTGGATTAGGGGGTGTCCGGATAGCCGAACTATCACCGTTGGCCGCACTCCTGGACTATGAAGATACAAGATTGAAGACTTTGTCCCGTGTCCGGATGGGACTTTCCTTGGCGTGGAAGGCAAGCTTCATGATACAGATATGTAGATCTCCTACCGTTGTAACCCACTCTGTGTAACCCTAACCCTATCCAGTGTCTATATAAACCGGAGGGTTTTAGTCCGTAGGACAGACATTAATCATACCATAGGCTAGCTTCTAGGGTTTAGCCTCTCTGATCTCGTGGTAGATCCACTCTTGTACTACCCATATCATCAATATTAATCAAGCAGGAGTAGGGTTTTACCTCCATCGAGAGGGCCCGAACCTGGGTAAAAACATCGTGTCCCTTGTCTCCTGTTACCATCCGCCTAGACGCACAGTTCGGGACCCCCTACCCGAGATTCGCCAATTTTGACACCGACACGCATTGACTTATATAAAGAAATTATGCATGATATTGCACCTGCTGAGTTAGAAGATATTGATGTTACAATTAAACTTGCCAATAGAGATACTATATCTGCAATGGGAATTGTTATAGATGTTGAAGTCTTGTGTGGAAAAACCAAATATCCCGCTGATTTTCTTGTTCTTGGTTCTCCACAATATAGCTTTTGTGCCATGATATTTGGTAGACCCTTCTTGAATACTGTTAATGCTAGGATAGATTGCAAAAAGAATGTTGTTACTATTGGCTTGGATGATATGGTTCATGAGTTTAATTTCTCTAAATTTAGTAAACAACATCGTGAGGAAGAATTGCCTAGTTCGGATGAAATTATTGGTCTTGCTTCTATTGTCGTACCTCCTAGTGATCCTTTAGAACACTATTTGCTAGACCATGAAAATGAGATGTTCATGAATGAAAGAAGGGAAATAGATGAAGTATTCTTTAAACAGGAACATATTCTGCAACACAATTTGCCTGTTGAAATCCTAGGGGATCCTCCTTCACCCAAGGGTGATCCCGTGTTTGAGCTTAAACCGTTGCCTCATAATCTTAAATATGCTTATCTTGATGAAAAGAAAATATATCCTATTATTATTAGTGCTAACCTTTCAGAGCATGAAGAAGAAAGATTATTGAAAACTCTGAAGAAGCACCATTCCGCTATTGGATATACT
This sequence comes from Aegilops bicornis, assembly GCA_021605145.1. Classification (NCBI taxonomy): domain Eukaryota; kingdom Viridiplantae; phylum Streptophyta; class Magnoliopsida; order Poales; family Poaceae; genus Aegilops; species Aegilops bicornis. Next base: position 600,536,951 of record CM038674.1, on the reverse strand, counting down.
CTTGATGATCTTAAGGGCATTAGTCTCACTCTATGTCAGCATAAAATAAATTTGGAAGCGGATGCCAAACCAGTTCGTGATCCTCAACGACGTTTGAATCCTAAAATGAAAGAAGTGGTAAGAAAAGAAATACTCAAGCTTACGGAGGCAGGTATAATTTATCCCGTTCTGTCGATAGTCGCGGGTAAGTCCTGTCCATTGTGTCCCTAAGAAGGGAGGTATTACTGTTGTCCCTAATGATAAAGATGAATTGATTCCGCAAAGAATTATCACAGGCTATAGGATGGTAATTGATTTCCGCAAATTAAACAAAGCCACTAAGAAAGATCATTACCCCTTACCTTTTATTGATCAAATGCTAGAAAGATTATGCAAACATACACATTATTGCTTTCTAGATGGTTATTCTGGTTTCTCTCAAATACCTGTGTCGGCTAAAGATCAATCAAAGACTGCTTTTACATGCCCTTTTGGTACTTTTGCTTATAGACGTATGCCTTTTGGTTTATGTAATGCACCTACTACCTTTCAAAGATGCATGATGGCTATATTCTCTGATTTTTGTGAAAGATTTGTGAGGTTTTCATGGATGACTTTTCCGTCTATGGTTCCTCTTTTGATGATTGCTTGAGCAATCTTGATCGAGTTTTGCGAGATGTGAAGAAACTAATCTTGTCTTGAATTGGGAAAAGTGCCACTTTATGGTTAATGAAGGTATTGTCTTGGGAGCACAAAGTTTACGAAAGAGGTATTGAAGTTGATAAAGCCAAGGTTGATGCTGTTGAAAAGATGCCATGTCCCAAGGACATCAAAGGTATAAGAAGTTTCCTTGGTCACGCCGGATTTTATAGGAGGTTCATTAAGGAGTTCTCAAAATTTCTCGCCTCGACTAATTTATTACGTAAAGATGTACCATTTGTCTTTGATGATGATTGTGTAGAAGCATTTGAAATACTTAAGAAAGCATTAGTCTCTGCACCTGTTGTTCAGCCACCTGATTGGAATTTACCCTTTGAAATTATGTGTGATGCTGTAGATGCTGTCCTAGGGCAAAGAGTTGATAAGAAATTAAATGTTATCCTGTCGGAGTACTGGGCCACGGGTAGGCAAACCCGAGCCCCTGGACCTTTCAAAACATCGGGGCAGACTGCGCCCCTCAAGACCCCAAGATGAAGAGCCGCCTTCTGAGAGTCGGCGATAGAGCCGCAGACTGCCACTCCCAGCCGAGTCCCAGAGACGGCCTCAAGATAAGCCGACTCCCAGCCAGCGACTTCCGATGAAGTTGCTACGGGAGTCGGCCCATGACTCCAACCGCCTCCCTACCGATGCGATTATCGACGGACGGGATGGGGTCGCTGCAGCCCCATCCCTGCCCTGCTCATAAAGGACATGCATGGCCACAGAAAGCAATCCGATCTTGACGGAGATCTCCGTCCGTGGCATCAAGCGTTACGCTGCCCTGACATCAGCCCCGTGGGCAGATTCATGTACCCACGACGGCATGTCTGTACGACCCGAAGACGGCGGGACCCGCCTGTCGGCGGGAGTGCAGAAGACGGCGAGAGCGCCCCAAGACGGACCCGCTGGGAGTCAGCCTCCGAGAGTCGGTCGGCCCCTCCCACGGGCTCCATGCCCCATTAACTGTAAGACAGGAATGGCAACAAGGTGCTCGCCAGCGGCGGCACTGTTGCTATGACCCCACCGACCAAGCTCAAGGCATTAGAAGCGCTGGCTACATGAACTGCAAGTCGGGCAAGACCGGCTCATGGCGACAAGGGCTGTCGGCCCCATGCTGGACCGTCGGCGGGGCCCACTAGTCAGCGGGCCCCAGAAGTCGGCGGAGAAGACGGCGACTTAAGAGACTGACGGCTGGGACCTGCGCCCAGCCGGATTACCATTGTACCCCCAGGGGGTAGGCCTATATAAACCCCCCGGGGCACCCATGCAAAGGGTTGGAACCTAGTAGTTTGACACACACATAGAGGGATGAGAAGAGCTAGTCGTGCCCTTCTCCTTCCTCACCCCGAACAGCTCAAGGAGCAACCTTGTACTCACTTTGCCATAGTGATCATGCGGAGACCCCACAGAGCAGCAGTAGAGGTGTTATCTCCCCGGAGAGCCCTGAAGCTGGGTAAGATTCGCCAAGGCATGCCTTCGCCTCATCCTGCTTCTGTGCACCGCGACGCTTCTACTCGCCCCTCCATGATAAGCCATCCTTTGGCATATGTTGCACCCAACCTCCGACATTTGGCGCCCACCATGGGGCTAGGTGCACCGTCGTCCGGAGACCTGCTCGACGGAACCTCTTCTCCCTCGGCGAAGCGCAGCCAGCCCGGCATGCCAGACGGAGTCTGCGCCGACGCACTGCATGGCGTTGAGGTCGCCTGCGCGGCGAATTGGCTCGCCGAACTTGTCGGTGAGGTTCGCCTCTCCGACGAGCCTGCATCGGACGCAGGCACGGACGGCCCCGAGAGCCTCCTCGAGCAGCTCCATGTCGCCGGCGAGCCTGCCGCCGACCTGGAGTCCGTAGGCTCCACCGACCCGATGCTGGTCGACTCCGACACCGCTGCCGCCGACGCTGCTCCCCCACCAACGTGGTGGTCTCACGATGAGCCCCTCCTCGCCCGGAGAGCGGGCGAAGCACCGCCACGGAGGTGCTCGACATCGGTCACAGTGAGCCTTCCGGTGAGGGAGCTCATGACCCTCTCGGCGCGGTTCTGCAAGACCTAACCGCGCCTATTCCGGAAGACGCCGACGCTGGGACGCTGGAAGCGCGCCGCCTCCAGCTCCTCGTGGGCGCAAAGAAGCTGGAAAGCATGAGACTCTTGTCAGAAGTCTACCAGCGCGAGATGGACCGCGCCGTGGGCGGCTCGCCGGCTCCGACTGGGCCTAGCCACCTAGGCGTGGTCCAGCAGCACGGCGTAGCCATCGCCAATCTGTTTGGGGCCAATCGCCCCGTGTACGCCACGCCCGCGGAGAACATCCGCACTGCCTAGGCGGCGGTAGATGAGCTGGATAACTTTGAGGGCGAGGAGCGCCGCCTGATGATGGAGCGAGTCCAGCAGCTCCTCGACGCGGCTGCCGCACAAGACGAAGCCGGTTGCCGCACGGAGGCACCGCGGCGACAACACGGCGACTTGCCTCCCCGCCGAGATCAAGGCGCGACGTCTCGGACGCCGACTGGCGGTGTCCGTGGAAGGAAAAACAAGGATCCGGTTGTCAGCCATAGTCGGACCCACATCTCCAGCGAGCGCGACGAAGACGGCCGCCCGAGAGCAGTGGAGCGGCGGGACGACTATCTGCCTCCTCCTCCCCGCAGAGAAAGGCGAGTCTCCCCGCCACCTGCCGAAGATCCGACTCGGCGACCGCCTTTGGCCACCGAGAGGAGTCGGAGAACGACGCCCGCCACCGGATCGAGCGAGTCCACCGATCTCGGCGCTGGAAGAAGAAGACGAGTTGGGCCCGCCTGTTTCGGACCTCGCGATCCGAGACGAGCCCCTTCCCGAAGGGTTCACACTCCCCGAGATACGCCCAAATACACCGCTCCAGAAGCCGGAGGACTGGCTAGTGGACTACCCACGGCCGTCAAGATAGCGAATGGCAACAAGCGTGTTGCCGTAGTATGTTCCCCTCATGCTCTGTGGCACGCCCGGACATGGCTGAACAGCCTGAAGCCCCGCAAAGATCAACAGCTGGGTCGACTTCACCGAGGCCTTCGTCCGCAACTTCACGAGCACATACAAGCGACCTCCCAAGCCTCGCCAGCTTTCCTTGTCGCGCAAGGCCCCAACGAGTCCACTCGCGACTACCTCACGCTACTGGGCCGAGCTCCGGAACTCCTGCGAGGGTGTGCACGAGGTGCGTGCTATCGAGTACTTTCACCGCCGGGTGCGAGAGAAGGCACCCTCCTCAAGCACAAGCTCCTTTGCGACAACCCGGAGACCCTCGACGAGCTGCTGATCATACCTGCATAAGACGCCACAGCCGACTCCTCCATGAAGTCGGAGATCGGTCGGCGACCGCAAGGTTGCTCCTCAGCTCCCTGTAATTCCGGTGGCGACACCAATCGGCGACAAGAGCAAAATGATCACAAGCGAAGACCCCGCAGCTGGCTCCCAACAGCCGGCAGTGGCGATCGAAGACCAACAGCCGAGGGCAGCCTCGCCAAGCGCGTAAAGGCGGCAAGTCCAACTGGTTGCTGGCCTTCTCTTACGAAAGTGCAGACTCTAGACGGACCTCGCAAGTTCCATAGCGGCCTTGGCCGCCGAACCACACCACCCGGAAGTGCCATCGCTCACCAGATCGCCAAGGAGACGGCCTCATCCCTCCCCGCCGCTGGGTCAGTCGCCTCCACCATCGCCCAAAGAGTCGTCAGTTAGTCGGCGCAAGATAAGACGAGTACCCACAAGAGCATGGAGCTTATGTGGTGTTCACCACAGGGCCGACGATCGTCAAGAAGCAGCGGCTGCAAACAGAAGAAGTGAATGCAGAGCATCAGACATCAAGAATTCATGCATTGGTCCGAGAAACCTATCGCTTGAGCCGAGCTGATCACCCGTAGGTGATGTTAATCCGGCTCCTACGCCCTGGTCTTGGGAGCCACCCTTGCCGCGGATAGGCCGGGCCGCTTTCTCATGAGTGCCGATAGACGGAGGCAGCAGCATCAACATCCTATACAAGGATACAATGGAGAAGTTAGGAATCAAGCAAAGACAGCTTCGTAACAGCCGGACAGTGTTCCACGGAATTGTACCGGCCTTTCCTCGCCACCGATCGGCAAGATCCTCGATAGACGCCCTCTTTGGGGACAAAGATCACTTTCGCCGAGAGCCGGTCTGGTTCAAGTGGTGGACCTCGAAAGCCCATACCATGCTCTGCTTGGCCGACCTGCTTTGGCCAAGTTCATGGCGGTCCCCACTACGCCTACCTCAAGATGAAGATGCCGAGTACCAAGGGGATTCTGACCGTAGCCGGCGACTACAGAAAGTCGTCCGCCTGTGCAGCTGAAAGCAGTCGGCTGGCCGAGTCCCTGGTGATCGCGGCTTCTTGATCGGGTTGTGGCAATGGCCGCAACCAGCCAGAGATGTCGCCCAACCCCAAGGAGTCAGGTCGAGGGCCTGCCTGCCGGCCAAAGAGACCAAGAAGATACCTTGGACCCGGAGCACCGGAGAGGTATCACGTCAGAGGTGCAAACCTTGACAGTAAATAGGAAGGCGAGCCTCGCCGATTTCCTCCGTGAGAATGGGGACATTTTCAGATGGTCTCCCAAAGACATGCTGTGTACCGACGGAATTCGCCGAGCACAAGTTACATGTCCGATCTGATGTGAAGCCCGTCAGGCAGCCCTTGTGCCGCCTGTCAGAAGAGAGAAGAAGAGTTGTTGGAGAAGAGATAGCCCAGCTCCTCACAGCCGGTTTCATCATGGAAGTGTTCTTTCCAGAGTGGTTAGCGAACCTGGTCTTGGTATTAAAGAAGAACAAGCAATGGCGGATGTGTATTGACTACACAAGCCTCAACAAAGCTTGCCCCAAGGACCCGTTCGCTTTGCCGAGAATTGACCAGGTGATAGGCTCCACAGCCGGATGCGAGCTGTTGAGCTTCTTAGATGCATACTCAGGATATCACCAGATCAAGCTGAACCCGGCCGACAGATTGAAGACCACCTTCATCACGCTGCTTGGAGCCTTCGCCACCGACTATGACGCTCGGCTTGAGGAATGCCGGCGCCACCTTTCGATGTTGCATGCGTATGCCTCCTCAAGAAGCTCGGCAGAAACGCCCACGTTTACGTGGATGACGTGGTGGTGAAGACGGGGAAGTGAGGAACGCTGTTGGAAGACCTCAAGGAGACCTTTGAAAATCTGCGCCGATTCCAGATCAAGCTCAACCCAGAGAAGTGCGTCTTCGGAGTACCAGCCGGCCAGCTCCTTGGTTTCCTGGTCTCTGAACGCAGCATAGAGTGCAACCCCGTGAACATCAAGGCAATCTAAAGGATGGAAGTACCCCGCCGACTGCTAGATGTGCAAAAGTTCACCGGCTGCTTGGCATCCATCAGCCAATTCATCAGCCGGCTGGGCGAGAAAGCTCTTCCTCTGTACCACCTCATGAAGAAGACCACCTTCTTCGAATGGAACTCCAAGGCGGACGAAGCTCTTCTCGAATTGAAGAAAATGCTGACTACTCCCCCGGTGATGGCGGCTCTGACTCCAAAGGAGCCCATGCTCAGATATTGCCGCCACCAAAGAAGTAGTCGGACAGATCATTGTAGTTGAACGCATAAGGAGGAAGGCAAGGAGCTACCTGTCCAGAGACCGGTATATTACCCGAGCGGCATCGTCGACCTCCAAGCAGAACTACCCCCACTACCAGAAGATGTGTTACGGCATGCACTTTGCCGCCAAGAAGTTGAGCCTTACTTTCAAGAGCATCCAATCACCATGGTTTGCACGGCCCCACTAGCAGAGATCATCGAAAGCCGAGACGCTTCTAGCCGAGTGGCTAAATGGGCCATAGAGTTGGCCCCCTACACCATCTATTACCAGCCCCGCACCGCCATCAAGTCGCAAGCACTGCCGACTTCCTCGTCGACTGGGCCGAGACCCAGTACCTGCCGCCAGCGCTCGACTCCACCCATTGGCAGATGCACTTCGATGGCTCCAAGATGCGCACTGGCTTGAGAGCCGGCGTGGTCCTCACTTCCCCCAAAGGCGACAAGCTCAAGTACGCACTGCAGATCCATTTCGCCGCCTCCAACAACGTCGCCGAATACGAGGCGCTCATTCACGGGCTCCGGCTTGCCAAAGAGCTTGGCATTCGCCGGATCCTGTGTTATGGCGACTCCGACTTGGTGGTCCAACAAATCATCCAATGATCGGGACGCCAAAGATGCAAACATGGCGAGCTAGTGTTTCCTGGTACAGCAGCTGAGTGGATATTTTGAGGGGTGCGAGTTCCTCCACGTGCCAAGAAACGACAACGACCAAGCAGATACCCTGGCAAGAATCGGCTCCACCCGCCAGGCAATACCATCCGGCGTCGCCCTTCAGCGCCTCCTCAAGCCATCTGTCAAACCGTCACCAGAGTCAGACTCCATTTTTGTGCCGCCTCCCCCTGAAGAAGTCGGATCTGACTCCAAAGCCTCAGCAGACGGCACAAGAATTCCGGCAGACGGTCCCAAGAACGCTGCAGTCGAAGCCGGCCCGGGGACTTCAGAACCTGCCCGGGATCAAGGGCGACCATTGCGAAGACTCCAAAGATTGCCCAGTGGACTGCGCCACGGTCGGCCGGGACTTCTTCAACCCAGCAAGTTGCTCATGACTCCAACCCGCCGCCTCGGCCTAGCCGCCCTCGTCCCAAAGATGGCAGATCTTGGGCGAAGAAATAGCAAGACCCTCATGGGCCCAGCCCATCCTCAAGTTCTTAGTAAGCGGAGAGCTACCAACCGATGAGACCTTGGCTCGGCAAGTGCAACGCCGAGCGGCAGCCTACACTATAGTCAACAGAGAGTTAGTCAGCGCATGTCCATCGGTGTCTACCACAAGGCCGAGCCAGAAAGCAAGGCCAAGCGATTCTCGAAGACATCCATCGTATGAAAAGTGCCATCATGCAGCCTCAAGAGCACTCGTCGCCAAAGCCTTCCGACATGGTTTCTTCTGGCCGACTCTAGAGGAGGCCAAGGAATTAGTTCAAAAATGCAAGGGGTGCCAAGTGTTTCGCTCCAAGCCGTTTCAGCCGGCTTCTGCACTCAAGACTATCCCCATCGCCTGGCCCTTTGTTGTTTGGGGCCTGGACATGGTGGGACCATTCAAAACGGCACGAGGCGGCCTAACTCACTTACTTGTCGCGGTGGACAAGTTCACCAAGTGGATAGAAGCAAAACCCATCAAGAAGTTGAATGGTCCCATCTGCAGTTGACTTTCATCGCCGACATCACGACTCGGTACGGCGTACCACACAGCATCATCATCGACAATGGCACAAATTTTGCCAAAGGCGCCCTGGCCCGTTTCTGCGCGACACAAGGCATCCGACTGGACTTAGCGTCTGTTGCCCATCCGCATTCAAACGGCCAGGTGGAGCGAGCGAACGGCCTCATCCTCGTTCGGCATCAAGCCTCGATCGTCGAGCCATCGAGCGTTCGCCGGCCGGCTTGAGGAGTTGCTACCGGCCGTCCTCCGGAGTCTGCGACGACTCCAAACAAGTCAACTGGCTTCACACCCTTCTTCCTCGTCTACGGTGCGAAGCCGCCATCCCAACGGATATAGAGTTCGACTCCCGCGAGTCACCATGTACAATCAAGAGGAAGCAGAAGAAGCACGCCAAGACGGCGCCGATCTATCGAAGAGGGCCGGCTGTTGGCACTCAGCCGTCCAAAGCATCTACCAGACAGCCTGCGCCGCTACTACAACAAGAAGGTCAAGCCAAGATCATTCCTAGAGGGCGACCTTGTGCTCCGCTGATCCAGCGAACAGCCAGCCAAAGACAAGCTGCCGCGCCTTTGGGAAGGCCCATTCATCATCAAGAAAGTGCTGGGTAACGACTCCTACTACCTAATCGACGCCGTAAGCCCCGAAAGCACGCAAGAGGGACGACTCCGGCAAAGAGACGGAACGACCATGGAATGCGAATCTCCTCCGAAGATTTTACAGTTGATGCAGTATGTACCACGCTACCCTTTGTGTTTAAAGTACCAAGACTTCGGGCCCCCCGAGACGAGCTCGGGGACTGCCCTCTTTTGTTATATGTATGATAAGAATTATGCCTTCGAGTATGTTACTCTTTGTTATGCTATTTGGCACCGGGCTCGATTAGTCGGCCCGGGGACTCGCCGCCTTGGGCTATAAAATGCTTCCTGCATTCAGACAAGTAACGTGTGGTGCCTAAACCGTCTCCTGTCAGAGGCCGCAGCTCGTAGAGCGACTGTTTGGTGGACAGGAGTAAGGAAGAACGGGCGCCCACACGAAAAAAATGGCTAAGGACCCAAAGCATAAACATAATTTAAGCCGGCTTCCAGCCCCGTTTTGCAAAACCGACTCTTAAGTAGTCGGCTTGCCGCTTTCTACCCATGTTTCTTAAAGACTCTAAAAAATGGCCAAGTACTTGCCTTCTCAAAGGTAGCCAAGCACTTCACCGAGACGGCAGTCCACAGAGTGGTTGCCCGATGGGCAAGGCGGCAACTCAGGGAAGGCGGCAAAGGAAAAAGCCATAAGAGCAATAAGCAAGGAAAGATAAAATTAGAATAATATTTACAGCTTAGGCCCTTGGCCGGATCTTCTGGACAGAGTTTCGTAATACACCCCGCGGGTGGAATTGTGCGAATTAACAAGTTCTTTCAAAGACTAGCAAACAGATAAAATAAAGGCGAGACAGCGGCCTAGGAAGCGGCAGATGGGGTCGGAAGGTCGGAGGCGACGGCAGCGTCAGGCGCCGGGGCGGCCGGCTGGGCGGTCTCGTCTTGATCGTCTCCGGCGGCAGGCGGCCCAGACGGGCGCGGCTCGTTCTTTGGAGGCGCGGTCGAGCCGAGGCTGGTCGCCCGTCCGTCTTCTAGCGCCTCCATGTCGCCTCCGTCCTCCGCCTTTTCCTCCTCGGCGCTGAGTCGATCACCTCCGCCGAAGTCCTCGCTGTAGTCCGGGTTCATCCCGAACCACTCCGGCGGCGCCTCCCCACCATCCTCAGCCCGCTCAGGGACGAAGACGCTTGTGTCCGAGTAGTCGGCAATCGCCGCCGCACGCTCGACGAGGGCGTCCTCCGCGGCCAGCAACTCCGCCTGGGCCTCTGACCGGAACGCAGCCAGCCGGTCCAGATCCAGCCACAGATACCACGCTTGATTTAATTCTGTGGCCCGGCGAGCTCGGCCGAGCCGCTGAACCCTTCCAAGCCTCAAGACGCCAGTCATGACCTCCAGCCGGTCGGCGGTCCGGCCGGGAGTGTAGAATCGGCATGTCCGCCACAGAGCAGAATCGCCTGGCGCCGACACGCCAAGCCGCGCAAAGATCCGATGAGCTAGCCGCAAACGAGCCTCAATGCTCGTGGAGCTGCTCGTCAAGGGTCCGGGCGCAGAAGCGATCTCGGCACCACTCGCCCGCCGGCGCCTCGCGATCAGCCTCGATGGCTTGATTGGCGCTGCGTGTGGCTGTGGAAGAAGTCTGCCAAGAAGAAGGAGAAGCAAGTCGAAAACAGGAGTCGGCCTGACCCATAGTCGGCGACCCAAAAGAAGAAGTAAAAGCAAACTCACCATCGACGATGTCCTCGATTTCATGGAAGCCGGAGCTCAGCAGCCGCCTTTGTCGGTCCAGGAGGAGCGCCGCCTTCAAACTTCGGCCAGAGCAGCCTCTTCTTTCTCCGCCTCATCCTCAAGGCCGCCTTAAGCAGCTCCCTCTGCTCCGCCAACATAGCCAGCAGGTCGCGCTCTGCGGTGAGCTTGCTGCACTCCTCCTCCTTGGCGCGCAAGGCGGTGTTGGCCGTACCCAGCTGCCGCCGAAGAGTGGCGCTGGCCTCTGAAGAATAATAAGAAGGACGCAAAGTCGTCAGCTAAGAAGGTCGCCAGGAAGATCTGGCCCGACTGCGCAGCAGTCGGCCTGAATCTCGGGGACTACAGCCCGCGGGTGCGCCAGCGTGCCCCCGCGAAGAAGAAAACTCACCTCGGCAACTCGCCAAGTCGGCAGTTCACTTCCCCAGCTCCTCAACGTTGCGGTTGAAGGCAGTGGCGCGGAGGTTGTGATACTCCTGCAACAAGAATTTCAGACAAAGGTAAAAATTTGGAAGTAAGCAAATAGAGTTACGAGCCGCCTGCTCAGCAGCTGGCCCGAAACTCGGGGACTACACCCAGTGGGTGCGCTGGCGCGCCCCCACAGAGAAGAGCAATAAAACATTCAAAGAAGGAAACGTACCAAGACAATGGCTCGCGACGCCAGCGCCTTTTGAGCAGCTTCGATGGCGTCGCCCTCAGCTTGCAGCCTCGCCTGGACGTCCAGGAGCGCCGTGTTCAGCGGGCCGGTGCCGCCTCCTGGCACCCACCCAATGGGCGCGGCGCTTGTCGCCTCAGTGTCTGGAATGGCCGAGCTGGCGGCGCCGGTCTCCAAGGGGCGCGGCGCCGAAGTCGCCTTCTCAAGACGGCTCGCGCTGGCGAGGCGACTTGAAGAAACAGCTTCGCCACGGCCACGTCGTCGTCGGGCGGCAAAGCGGGTCCGCCATTTGTTTGCTCAAGGCCTCGCATCCGCTGGAGGCGGGCGGGGTGGCACGGCCGTGCCCGATAGGGAGGCCTCGCCGCCTTCCCTCTCCGCGACGGGGACCTCACCGCCGACTCCCTCCGTCTGCCCCGTGAACTCCGGCGGCGGCGCAGAGCTCAGCGGGGTGACGAGCAGCACCGACTGGAGGTGTGTGGCCTCCTCGGCTCGCCTCTTGGCTGCAACGGCGGCTTCGACCTCCTCCAGCTTCTTCTGGGCGGAAGCCGCCGCCTTCTGAGCCTCCGCCTTCTCCAGACGGGCGGCCTCCTCCTCGTCGCGCTTCTCCTGCGCTTTCCGCTCTGTCGCCTCCCGGAGGGCGGCCGCAGGATCAATCCGCCGAGTATTGGCGGACGTCTCTGCCGACCCCATCACGGAGGCGGCGGCGACCCTCTCCAAGGTGAGGGGAGCCCTGATGAGAAAAAGACATGGACAAGACGGACCAGAAGAAAACAAGACAAAACAAGAAGTACTTACACGGAGACCAGCGGCGGCTTCTTCACTTCCTTGCGGAAGCGGTTAGCCTTCGCGACCGCCTCTTCGCGCTGGGTCGCGGCGGCCGTCCCCCTGAATTTCTTCGCCCGGCCGCCTGGCAGGCTCGGCCCGGCCCGGCGCTTCTTCGCGCCGCCTCGACCACCCAAGGCGGCGGAGGAACTCGCGCCTGGATGGCCGGCTTTCTGTTGGCGGCGGGGGACGACTTCCCTTTCGTCGTCATCGTCAGGCCAGTCGCCGAAGGTTGCCGAAGGCCTGAAGTCATCGGCCCCTCCTCCTCCCTCGGTGTCGGTCTCCATCGCCGCCACCCCCAAGTCGGGATCGTCGGCGTTGCTCTCCGCCCGGTCGGGGACGAATTCACGAGCCGGCCCCACGGTGCCGGCCGAGGGCTTCATGAGGGGATTCTGAATCGGAAAAAACCAAAGAAAATTAGAGCCGGATTCGGCTGAAAAAGGAAACAGAAAAGCAAGAGATGACTTACCACAGGCGGGGGGTTGGCGCGCGAGTACGGCTCCTTGCCGAACAGCCATGCTTCCGTGAGGCCGCAGTTCGCCAGGAAGTTCACCGTGTCCACCACCTCCGCGTGGGGCATGTCTTTGGAGCACAGCCGACTGGAGTCCCGGCGGCCGCTCATCTGACATATCAGATGAGGTCGGCCTTGGAGAGGAAGAACTCGGCGCGCCACGAAGGCGGCCAGCAAGTCGGCCCAAGTCAGGCCCTCCGACCGCGTCAAGACTGGAGCAGCGCTGACGAGAGTCGCCCGTCTGGCCCGATGGGACCAGCTGAGTCGCCCCGCCAACTCGCCGCCACGTAAGGCGGCAGTTGACCGATGCGCCTTAAGGCGGCGTTCTTGACGAGAAATGCGTGCGCTGCCACATCTTCACCGACTTGATCAGTGGGATGGCAGGGAAGGGGTTCTCGGGCACCGGCCTCCTCATTGCGATGAACATGCCGCACGGAGCCGGCACGCGAGCGACGTGGGTTCCGGGCTTGGCTTGGAAGAATTCCCCCCACAGCTCGATGGTGGGGAGAACGCCAAGAAAGCCTTCCCACAAGGATGCAAAGGCGGCCAGCAGCACCACCGTGTTTGGAGTGAGGTAGTGCGGCTGGAGCCCGTGGAACTCCAGGAACGCGCGGAAGAAGCCGCTCGCCGGCAGCCCTAGCCCGTGCAAGAGGTGCGAGCGGAATATGACCCGCTCGCCTCCTCCGGCGCCGGTGTTATTTCGCTTGGGCCTTGTGCACGGTCCGCACTAGGTTGGTGCCGGGATGCGGCGCGCGTCTGGCGGAGAAACTTCGATGATGTAAATGCGTCAACAATGGAGCCATCCCACACGCCGGAGCACGCGGCGGGAGGTGCGGCGGTGGAGGAGGAGCTCATCTCCGCGGCGCGGCGTGGGTCGGCGCGGCGGAGCAAGGAGGAAGACGAAGCAAGAAGGAGAGGAAGCGGGGAGAGTGGGTGCGCGTGCGTTGCCGCCCCCCCCTCCCGCCTACTTATAGGCGCCTAGGCTGAGAAGCCGAGGGGGCGGGCGTGGGATTAACTGCGCCCACGCCCCCACGCCCCCACGATTAAACCCACGATGTTACTACACGCAGTAACGGCCTGGGGAGCCCAACCGCCCGCACGGCTGCAACGGATCCGCCCGTGCGCCGAGGCGCGGTAGTGGCGGGCCCTGCCTGACGGGCCTGTCTAGTCACGCGCGTGGGCGGGCAGACTGGCCCTGCCGCGTGGCGTCACGTGGCGGGCCTGCAACGGGCAGCTGCCTGGAAGCTTATCAGGCACGCAGCCCAGATCCCGCCACGACCTTCGAAACCTTTAAGGAGCAAGACAGCTTCCTGCAAGTAGGGCTGCAAGAAAAGCTCGAGGCTCGTGAGCCGCTCAAGATCGACTCGTTTTTTGGCTCGACTCGAGATCGACTCGAAAAGAAATGAGCTGAGTTTGAACACTTTATTTAGCTCGACCGGGAAACGTGGTTTATCTTGAGCCAATGTTAGCTCGCTCGATTTTAGCTCGATAGCTCGACATAATACCATTATGTTAAATGATCACGCCATATATTAAATGGAAATAAGATAATTTGTTACTACCATATATGATGTGCGTGATTTTTCTCCATTTTATTTACCAGCAAACATGGAAGCTCAATTAAGTGTAGAGAAGATTTAGGTTTAATTATGGTACGTGGTTGACAACGTCTTAAATTTCCTGTTGTTTTGGACAAAAATTTCCCAAAGCATATGCACCTTTGTTTTCTTGTTTTTCGTCCACGAAGACCACCATCTATTGCTAGTTCGCCCAAGAGAGCAAGATGAGCTCTTGCCCTACAAGGATGTGTCGTGTTGTGTCCTTATCTAGTTGGAATAATCACCATAGATTTATAATTTTTACCATCTCATTTAGCTCGAAACTAGCTCGAGATTGACTCGAGATCGTTACAAGCTGAGCAGGAGTCATGTTTTAGAGCTCGATCTTGAGCTTCACTTAGTTTAGGCTCGCTCGACTTTTAATATGAGTTGAGCTGAGCCAACTCCAACTCGCTCGAACTCGACTCGTTTGCAGCCCTACCTGCAAGGCCGACTCCAGCTAGTCGGCTCAAGGGAGAGACGGCGAGCCGAGCCCAGATTCTTCCATTAGAGGGATGAAACTGTTGAGGCTCCTCGACATTTTTCCCTCGGTGCCTCACCAGCTTCGGGGACTACTGTCGGAGTAATGGGCCACGGGTAGGCAAACCCGAGCCCCTGGACCTTTCAAAACATCGGGGCAGACTGCACCCCTCAAGACTCCAAGACGAAGAGCCGCCTTCTGAGAGTCGGCGATAGAGCCGCCGACTGCCCCTCCCAGCCGAGTCCCAGAGATGGCCTCAAGATAAGCTGACTCCCAGCCAGGGACTTCCGATGAAGCCGGCTACGGGGAGTCGGCCCGCGACTCCAACCGCCTCCCTACGATGCGACTCTTCGACGGGGACGGGATGGGGCCGCCTCGCAGCCCCATCCCTGCCCTGCTCATAAAGGATGTGCATGGCCACAGGCGCCAGACTTGACGGAGATCTCCGTCCGTGGCAAGATCATTACCACGCTGCCTCGACGCCAGCCCTCGGGCAGATTCTTGTACCCACGACGGCCTGTCTGTACGACCCGAAGACGGCGGGAGTGCAGAAGACGGCGAGAGCACCCCAAGACGGACCCGCTGGGAGTCGGCCTCCGAGAGTCGGCCGGCCCCTCCCACGGGCTCCATGCGCCATTAACCAGACAAGACAGGGAATGGCAACAGTGATCGCCAGCCAGGCGGCGGCACTATTGCCATGACCCCGCGACCAAGCTCGCGTCATTAGAAGCGCCAAGCTACAGAATCTGAAGCAGTGGCAAGACCACGCCTCATGGCGACAAGGGCTGTCGGCCCCATGTTGGATCATCGGCGGGGCCCACTAGTCGGCGGGCCCCAAGTCGGCGGAGAAGACGGCGACTTAAGAGGATCGACGGCCGGGACTGTGCCCAGCCGGATTATTATTGTACCCCCTGTGGGTAGGCCTATATAAACTCCGGGCACCCATGCAAAGGGTTGGAACCTAGTAGTTTGACACACACATAGAGGGATGAGAAGAGCTAGCCGTGCCCTTCTCCTTCCTCACCCCGAACAGCTCAAGGAGCAACCTTGTACTCACTTTGCCATAGTGATCATGCGGAGACCCCGCAGAGCAGCAGTAGGGGTGTTATCTCCCCGGAGAGCCCTGAAGCTGGGTAAGATTCGCCGACGTGCATGCCTTCGCCTCATCCCGTTTCCAGGCACCGGCGACGTTCTACTCGCCCCCTCCATGATAAGCCATCCTTTGGCATATGTCGCACCCAACCCCCGACATATCCATTATGCTAGTAAGACTCTAGACAATGCTCAAAGAAACTATGCTACTACCGGAAAGGAACTTTTAGCAGTTGTGTTTGCTTGTGATAAATTCAGACCCTATATTGTTGATTCTAAAGTAACTATTCACACCGATCATGCTGCTATTAAATATCTTATGGAAAAGAAAGATGCTAAACCTAGACTTATTAGATGGGTTCTCTTGCTACAAGAATTTGATTTGCATATTGTTGATAGAAAAGGAGCTGAGAACCCCGTTGCAGATAACTTATCTAGGTTAGAGAATGTTCTTGATGACCCACTACCTATTGATGATAGGTTTCCTGATGAACAACTAAATGTCATAAGCACTTCTCGTAGCATTCCATGGTATGCTGATTATGCTAATTATATTGTTGCTAAATTTATACCACCTAGCTTCACATACCAACAAAAGAAAAATTTCTTTTATGATTTGCGACATTACTTTTGGGATGACCCACATCTTTATAAATAAGGAGTAGATGGTGTTATTAGACGTTGTGTACCTGAGCATGAACAGGAACAGATCCTACGCAAGTGTCACTCCGAAGCTTATGGAGGACACCACGCTGGAGATAGAACTACACATAAGGTATTGCAATCCGGGTTTTATTGGCCCACTCTCTTCAAAGATGCCCGTAAGTTTGTTTTGTCTTATGATGAATGCCAAAGAATTGGTAATATTAGTAGACGTCAAGAAATGCCTATGAATTATTCACTTGTTATTGAACCATTTGATGTTTGGGGCTTTGATTATATGGGACCTTTTTCCTGCCTCTAATGGATATACACATATTTTAGTTGTTGTTGATTACGTTACTAAGTGGGTAGAAGCTATTCCAACTAGTAGTGCTGATCACAATACTTCTATTAAAATGCTTAAGGAAGTTATTTTTCCGAGGTTTGGAGTCCCTAGATATTTAATGACTGATGGTGGTTCACACTTTATTCATGGTGCTTTCTATAAAATGCTTGCTAAATATGACGTTAATCATAGAATTGCATCTCCTTATCACCAGCAGTCTAGTGGTCAAGTAGAATTGAGCAATAGAGAACTCAAATTAATTTTGCAAAAGACTGTTAATAGGTCTAGAAAGAATTGGTCCAACAAACTTGATGATGCATTATGGGCCTATAGAACTGCATATAAGAATCCTATGGGTATGTCTCCGTATAAAATGGTTTATGGAAAAGCATGTCACTTACCTCTCGAACTAGAACATAAGGCATATTGGGCTATTAAAGAGCTCAACTATGATTTCAAACTTGCCAGTGAGAAGGGGTTATTTGATATTAGCTCACTTGACGAGTGGAGAACCCAAGCTTATGAAAATGCCAAGTTATTTAAAGAAAAAGTTAAAAGATGGCATAACAAAAGGATACAAAAGCGTGAGTTTAATGTAGGTGATCATGTATTGCTATACAACTCTCGTTTAAGATTTTTTGCAGGAAAACTTCTCTCTAAATGGGAAGGTCCCTACGTTATCGAGGAGGTCTATCGTTCAGGTGCCATAAAAATCAACAATTTCGAAGGCACAAATCCGAAGGTGGTAAACGGTCAAAGAATCAAACATTATATCTCAGGTAATCCCATAAATGTTGAAACCAATATTGTTGAAACCAGAACCCGGAGGAATACATAAGGGACACTTTCCGCACCGTTTGCATCTCGAAAAGGAATAGGTATGTGATACGGTAAGTAAACCGACTCCAAAACGATTTTTAAGGAAATATTTCTCAGTTTTGGATTATTTGGGAAAATAGAAAAATAAGTGGCAGTCCGGGAAAGAGACGAGGCCTTCACGAGGGTGGAGGGCGCGCCCTACCCCCCTGGGCGCGCCCCCTACCTTGTGAGCACCTCGTGTGCCCTCCGGACTCCGTTTTCTTGCACGATACGTATTTTGGTCGGTAAAAATTCATTATATATTCTCCCGAAGGTTTTGACTCTCGTATCACGCAAATATCCTCTGTTCTTGTTTTGAGTTGTTGCTGCTGCAGATTAGAGCAAGATGTCTTCTCAAGAGTCAGTCGGGGAGAGCCGGGTATCTAATCCAGCACCGGAATCAAGGGCACACAGCGATGCTGACTACTTTGGGCCAGCAACGGAGGAGGAGATGGAGGCCGACTTGATGAGGGAACATGCCATGGAGGATCAAGAAGTCACCTCTCGCCTCCGAGCTGGGTTTATGATGGGGGAACTACAAAGCTCAGCTATTCCGAACTCGGTTATTCCTTCCAATGTTAGATTTCTTTCTTATGAAAATATGAGGAGGAGTGTCTCTTGTTCTCCCGCAGCTATGCAACACCCTTGGGTGCAAGGAGCTTTAGCAGTTACAGGAAAGCTTCGCAAGGAAATAATGGACCTCAAGTCAATAAGCTCGAGGAGGAGAACCGTATCTTGAGGGGAATCATCGCCAAGATATTATACCAACAACAAAGAAGGAGACATAATCACATGGGTATGGGCACTCCCCTTGGCAACTGCCAAGCTTGGGGGAGGTGCCCTGCATCGTATCACCATCACAACTCCTATCTTTACCATTTTCCTTAGTTCGATCCTATTAGTAGTATCTTGATTTAGTAGAATAAAGTCATGGCATGATCTAGTTTTGAAGTTTTGCTTTATGATCCCTTTATGTAATCGAGTCCGTGAGCTATATATAATAAAGATTAGTGTTGAGTCAAGGGCTTGATTATTTTGCCATGATCTTGGGTGAATAAAAGAAAAAGAATAAAAAGAAACAAAGAGTTCATATTGATCTTATTGAGAGTAATGACTTCACATAGAAAGAGTATGACGATTAAAAGTTGTTGGGAGTTAGCAAATATACCTTTGGTCATCGTTGCAATTAATAGGAAGTAATAAGGAAAGAGAGGTTTCACATATAGATATATTATCATTGACCCCTTTTATGATTGGGAGCACTCATTAAAATATAACATGCTAAAGAGTTGATGTTGGACAAGGAAGACAACATGATGAGTTATGTTTTCTCAGCACCAAGTAGAGATACTACTTGTGCTTCCAAATACCCTTAAACCAGTTTAGCCATGAGAGTCCACCATATCTACCTATGGATTGAGTAAGATCCTTCAAGTAAGTTGTCATCGGTGCAAGCAATAAAAATTGCTCTCTAAATATGCATGACTTATTAGTGCAGAGAAATAAGCGTTGTACGAACTTGTTGTGGAAGTAATAAAAGCGACGGAATGCATAATAAAGTTCCACACACAAGGAGCAATATAAAGTGACGTTCTTTTGCATTAAGATTTTGTGCATCAAACCATAAAAGCGCATGGCAACCTCTGCTTCCCTCTGCGAAGGGGCTATCTTTTATTATTATCCTATACCTTATGCAAGAGTCACGGTGATCTTCACCTTTCCTTTTTCATTTTATCCTTTGGCAAGCCCAAAGATGTTGGAAAGAACATGATATATATATATATATATATATATATATATATATATATATATATATATATATATATATCTAATTGGATGTTGGGGAGCATGAATTGTTATTGTTGACATTACCCTTGAGGTAAAAAGTTGTGGGGCAAAACTATAAGCCCCTATCTTTCTCTGTGTCCGATTAAGACTCCGTAACCACTAGTATTGCGTGAGTGCTAGCAATTATGAAGGACTAAGTGATAGTTGAGTATGTGGACTTGCTTTTAAGCTTTGACATAGACTCTTTCCGATGTTATGATAAATTGCAATTGCTTCAATGACTGAGGTTATAATTTATTGGTGCCCAATAAGGTTTATGATTCATACTTTTGCATTGTGAAAAGATCATCACTTGAACATAAGTAATCATATAACAAAATCTATATATGTTGCTGTTATGAGAATAATCATGATGCCTTCATGTACGTATTTTATTTTTATCGACGCATCTACCTCTAAACATGAGGACATATTTATTGTTATCGGCTTTTTGCTTGAGGACAAGCGAGGTCTATGCTTGGGGGAGTTGATACATCCATTTTGCATCATGCTTTTATATCGATATTTATCGCTTTATGGGCTGTTACTTCACGTTATGTCACAATACTTATGGCTATTCTCTCTTATTTTACAAGGTTTACATGAAGAGGGAGAATGCCTGGAATTTGGGTCGAAATTTGGAAAAGGAGCAAATATTGGGAGTCCTGAAACTCCACGGAATATCTTAAAATAAATAAAGAAAAATTGTCGCCAAAGATGAAGGCCAGGGGGCCCACACCCTGCCCACGAGGGTGGGGGGCGCTCACAGGCGTGCCCCCTACCTCGTGGGCCCCCTGGTGGCTCTCCGATGCCCATCTTCTCCCATATGAAGTCTTTCGATGAGAAAAAAATCAGGGGCAACCTTTCAGGACGAGACTCCGCCGCCACGAGGCGGAACCAATCTAGGGCTCCGGCGGAGCTGTTCTGCCGGGAACACTTCCCTCCGGGAGGGGGAAATCATCACCACTGTTGTCGGTATCAAAACCGGCGGATCTCGGGTAGGGGGTCCCGAACTGTGCGTCTAGGCGGATGGTAACAGGAGACAAGGGACACGATGTTTTTACCCAGGTTCGGGCCCTCTCGATGGAGGTAAAACCCTACTCCTGCTTGATTAATATTGATGATATGGGTAGTACAAGAGTAGATCTACCACGAGATCAGAGAGGCTAAACCCTAGAAGCTAGCCTATGGTATGATTGTTGTTCGCCCCACGGACTAAAACCCTCCGGTTTATATAGGCAACCAAGAGGGTTAGGGTTACCAGTAGTCGATTACAATGGTAGGAGATCTACATATCCAGACGCCAAGCTTGCCTTCCACGCCAAGGAAAGTCCCATCCGGACACGGGACAAAGTCTTCAATCTTGTATCTTCATAGTCCAGGAGTCCAGCCAAAGGTCATAGTCCAGCCATCCGGACACCCCCTAATCTAGGACTCCCTCAGTAGCCCCTGAACCAGGCTTCAATGATGACGAGTCTGGCGCGCATATTGTCTTCGGCATTGCAAGGCGGGTTCCTCCTCCGAATACTTCATAGAAGATTTTGAACACAAGGATAGTGTCCGTCTCTGCAAAATAAGTTCCACATACCACCGTAGAGAGAATAATATTCACACAAGGTCAATCTGCTGACGTATTCCGTAGCGTGATATCACACCACGGCCAAGCCTTTATTCGAACCGTTTTCACTGTCCTGCCTCAGCGCGTTTAGTGAGGCGGTTTCCTTGGCACGTCTTGTCAAAGCAGAGATCGTGTCCCCTTATTCCAGGATTCTCATCAATACGGGTGTGGGTAACCCAACCGCGCCATTGATTACGGCGCTTGGGAGATAAGCGAGTTTAATCAGGCCGGTGGGGACGCATAGCTTTGTCCGTCCATATAAGGGGATAAGGATCCACTTTTTCACACACGCCTTCTTCCTCCTTGGCTCATCCATTTCCGCGCACTTGAGCTCTAGGGCCCAAGTCCGCACATCCCACCTCAACCTTCTCCAACTATGTCCGGAGCGGGAGGTAAGTGGATGGCCTCCTCCGTCATGGAGGGGCACATCAAAAAGCTGCGAAAGGCCGGATACTTGTCCGACGACATCACAGGTCGGCTCCCCAATAAGGCATCTCATCCCCACCCCTGTGCCCCATGAGAGGGTGGTGTTCCTCCCCCACCTCCCTCCACGGACTAGGTTTTCCACTTCACCCATTTGTCTGGGGGCTCATGTTCTCCTACGGCCTAGATTTCCACGATCTAGCCCCGAATTTTGTCCTCAACATCTCAGCGTTCATCGTCGTGTGTGAGGCCTTCCTCTGCATCCAGCCCCACTTCGGCTTATGGCTGAAGACCTTCATTGTCAAGCCGAAGGTAGTGGGTGGCCGCCAAGCAGAGTGCGGAGGCGCCATGGTGGGCAAGATGGCCAACGTCCTATGGCTCGAGGGCTCCTTCGTGGAGACCATAAAGGGGTGGCAATCGGGGTGGTTCTACATCACGGAGCTGCGTGACCCTAACTGGGCAGCGGCCCCCGAATTCCGATCTGGCTTCCCTACACGGCTCACATCATGGAAAGAGACGGGCCTGACGTGGGGTAATTTGGAAGAGCTGACCGGACTCCAAACCTGTGTCCGAAACCTGGTGGACAAGAAGCTCAAGCTTGTCAACGTAGTCCAGGTTATGCTCATCCGCCGGATCCTCCCATGCCAACAACGGGCCTTCAACTTGTGGGAGTTTGATCCGGCACAGCACCGAACCTTGAGCAGGCTCTTCGACACTACGTACGAAGATGCCTGGAAGGTGCTGTTCAAGGGGGCCGAGGCTCCCGCATCCGCTACCTAAGTTCACGGATTCAGCTCGGAGCATCAAGCCAGCGAGGTAAGCTATTTTGCCCTTTATGGGACTCTTGTTTTTCATAGTTTGACTCTATGCAGGATCTAAACTCCCTCACCTTTGACAGGACTGGCAGAAGACGTCCGGACAAATCGACTGTCCGGCTCCCTTACCAGAAGACCCAGCGGATGCCCGATTGACGGGGCTGCTGGCTCCGGCCCCTCACGTGGTGCCGGAGAAGAAGGACAAGAAGAAGGCCACGGGAACTCAAAGGAGTTCCCGGCGCCAGGTGTTTTCGGACTCATCGTCCGATGACTCCGAGGCGGACTCCTCCCGCGAAGACGAGGAAGAGGAAAAAGAGGCCCCTCCCGCCGGGGAGAGAAGAAAGGAAGGCCGCCTAACCGGGAGGCCGGAGGGTCCAAGAAGGGAAGGACCCTTCCTCCGGACTACGCCGCCAACGCCGATGACGGCGGAGAGAGGTAGCTACCGAGGGCCAAGCCCCTGGCGAAATCGTAAGTGGCCGGACACCAGAATAACTCATGGCGTTCCATTTGTCGCACAACATCTTATAACCCCGAATATAACCATGCAGCCCGCCCAAGGGCGGGCTCGACGATTCGTCGAGCGGCTCCCTGGACTCGTCGGATGTGAATAGCGCCTCACTTCCGACCGCCTCGTCTCCTCCAGCCGCGGATGACGCCGAGGTGGAGTCCCAAAAGGGGCCCAGCCAGGAGGAGGTGGCGCTGGAGGCGCCGCAAGACGACCTCCCGGACTCCGGGCGCAAAGGGGATAAAACCCCTAAGGGCTTTAAGTCCGCCGTGGTCGGACTCCATACCGTAACCTTCAGCGGTTCCAGAGTCCGGGCGGCGACCCCTTCAGAAGAAGGGCAACACATGACGCTGGTGACCTCCGTCCAACCGGAGGCACCGGATAATTTGATGGAGGCGCTCAACGGCGCTTCCATCGACAAGGAGCACTGCACTGTTATCAGTGTGGTGATCTAGAAAGTTGAGTCCGCCAAGAGCGGGCTGACTAAAGCCTGTGCCAGCCTTCTAACGGGCTTTGAGGTATGTATTTGAAATATATAAAAATATTACCGCATAGACAGTAGCCCCTGATGCTCAGTTTCGTGTTCGGAAAGAAAAGCCGAACTGAGGATCTAAAAGATATACGCAGGAGACTAACATAAGTATGTCAATATGGGAATGCAGGCTCTTGCTGACCTCTGCCCTTGACCGATCATGGAGGTTAATGCATTAAAGCAGAGCCTCGAGCGGTCCGAGAACGAGCTCGGACTTGCCAAAAAGCGGCTCGAGGACAAGGAAGGTAAGTAATACCTTATGGGAATATTAAAAGATGTGGTTGCCAAAGATGACAGGAATAACGTGAATATTGCAGGGGCCACGAACGAGGTGGCGACCCTGAAGGAAGCGGTGTCCAAGGCCGAAAGCAATGC
Source organism: Aegilops bicornis (assembly GCA_021605145.1). Taxonomy (NCBI): domain Eukaryota; kingdom Viridiplantae; phylum Streptophyta; class Magnoliopsida; order Poales; family Poaceae; genus Aegilops; species Aegilops bicornis. The sequence goes on along the minus strand of CM038674.1, from coordinate 600,513,602 downwards.
GGTCGCGGAGCGCACCGAGCGAGAGAAGCAGGAGGCGCAGGTGGCGAAGGTGCGGCAAGAGGCTCCGTGCTCTCGTGGAAAAACACGAGAGTTTGGAGCGTGACTCAAAGACTCGAGAGTCCGAGCTCGCCTGCCCCTTGAGAGCGCCAAGGCCGCTAAGGCCAAGCCCAAAAGCCCTCCAGAGATTGAGGTGATGAAGAAGATAGCGGCGGGTAAGGCATTCTATATGCAAAGCAAGCATGTGAAAGTGAATTATCTCGTTACTTACCCGAACTGAGCTCTCCAGGAGCATTCGCAGATCTGCCCCGCAGTGTGGCTGATGCTGCCGCATTCTACCGAGCCGAGGAGGGAAGCTCGACGGAGAAGGTGTTCTGGTCTCAGTATGCTGAGGCCGGACACTCAGTGCCCGGAAGCGACCGGTTGAAGCAGCTGGCCGAGCTCCATAAGGTGGCCGAGCAGGCCATGAAAGGCCTCGTAGTTTGGTTGTGGCCTAAGGAAGCCATGCCTGGGAGCTACTTCGGGCTGGTGAGGCGACTGGTGGGCGTCTGTCCATGGGTTGAAGTCATCAAGCGCTCCGTCTACATCTAAGGTGCCGTAGGGCCCTTGCCCTTTCTAAGGTGCACTGGGGCAAGATGGACGCTGAGAAGCTTGTGACGGACGGACCACCACCGAAGAAGGAGCATCGCAAGCCTGAAATGTATTATGAGGGCGCCCCAAGGGTGCCTCGCTTTATAGCGGATGAATGCTCCAAAGATATAATTTTTAGTAGACTCGCATTTGTTATCATGTACGCTGAAAACTTGTTCATATGCGCTTAAGCAACACTTTTGAATTTAAAATATTACCTTCTCAGGCGGCCGTGTATTAAATTTGAGAGATGGCGAGTCGGCTTCAAATTTCATGCCACTAGTGCTGGGGTGTTCGGGATAAACTTGAGCGCTCTTGTTCCCATTCTTGGGTCCTTTGAGGGAGGCGCTCAACGCAACAAACAAGGAAACCGGATTATACTGCTCGAACACACTCACTTAGCCATAGAATTCTATAATTTTAAATTTCAGCGAAGCCCCTAGTATTCGGAAGACCGAGTTCGGGGCGCTATCCACACCTAGGCCGGACAATGCCGACTCCTCGCTCTAAGTGGCATAAGTCTTTAGGGACTCGAAAACCTCTTGAACAGCGACCGGCTCTCGCCCTATCATGACGGTCAGTTTTAGCTTTCTCCAATCGAGGTGCTTAACCCAGCTCAACCGGGCACAATCGCAGTGTTTCTCCCAGCCTACCTTAGCCGATATAACGGAACATAAGGTACCAAAACATGGGAGCCGGGCAAACCCAACTATTGACCCAAGACATGATTCGGAGCCGATGCATATAGTGCTATAAGTTCGGGGTGCCGCACTTGTGAAAGTGTTCGGACTTATCACACCATATTGTGGGGTACTTAAGCCCCTGGTGTATTACCCATACCAAAGTGTACGGTTGCACAATGTCATAACTGAACATATATATATATATAGAAAAAGGGAATTCAATAATAGGCAGAAGCTATGTATTGTTTATTCAAAAGGGTTGCAGTAAGAGCAGAACGATACAAATAGTGCGATAAGCAAGGAACGAGACTTTTTAACATGTCCCCCTCTAGGGGTAAGCTGCGGGATGGTATGTAAAACAGGTATGCTGCTCGTAATAGAGACCACCTAGACATTCGACGTAGCTTTCTGCTTCCCTGGCCGTTGCATCGTGTGTTCGGCGATTCTATTGCCGGACAGGGCTTCGTAAGAACGGAGTCCTGAAAAAAAACGAGAAAAAGAAAAGAATGACACAATCGGGAGCCCCTGGTGCGGTTAAGCCACATGCTGGGCATGCCGTGGTCGTGCCCCTCCCCCTATGCCCAAGGTATTTCCAGAGCATAATTATGTACGCACAGTACTGGTTTCACAATTTCGCGAGGGCTGGGGTTTGGGCCGCATTGCTATGCGTGCTCGGAACATGCCAGGCGGTCTTGTTGTACGTTACTCCGGGCGCGCTTGACGGTGTCCGGGCGTTTAATAGATGGACTCGAGAATTGCCTTAAGAGGCTGCTTTGTACTTCCGCCGCGAGGGCTGCCGTATGCTCCTCCGTCCGGAGAGAGCGTTCGGTGTTTCCATTGACCGTAATGACTCCTCGAGGGCCTGGCATCTTGAGCTTGAGATATGCGTGCGGCACCGCATTGAACTTTGCAAATGCGGTTCGTCCGAGCAGTGCGTGATAGCCGCTGCGGAACGGGACTATGTCGAAGATTAACTCCTCGCTTCGGAAGTTATCCGGGGATCCGAAGACCACTTCAAGTGTGACTGAGCCTGTACAGTTGGCCTCTACACCTGGTATGACGCCTTTAAAGGTCGTCTTCGTAGGTTTAATCCTTGATGGGTCTATGCCCATTTTGCGCCTTTGTATCCTAATAAAGCAGGTTCAAAGCTTGCCGCCGTCCATTAGGACTCTAGTGAGGTGAAATCCGTCAATGATTTGGTCTAAAACCAATGCGGCGAATCCGCCATGGCGTATGCTGGTGGGGTGGTCCCTTCGATCAAAAGTGATCGGGCAGGAAGACCACAGGTTGAACTTTGGGGCGACTGGCTCCTTCGCATATACGTCCCTTAGTGCACGCTTCCGCTCCCTTTTGGGTATGTGGGTTGCGTATATCATGTTCACCGTCCGCACTTGTGGGGGGAAGCCCTTCTGTCCTCTACTGTTTGGCGGCCGGGGATCTTCCGCGCCATCGCTATGCAGCCCCTTGTCATTGTTTTTGGCATTTAACTTGCCTGCCTGCTTGAACACCCAACAATCCCTGTTGGTGTGGTCGGCTGGTTTTTCAGGGGTGCCGTGTATCTGGCACGAGCGATCGAGTATTCGGTCCAAATTGGACGGGCCCGGAGTATTTCTTTTAAATGGCTTTTTCACGACCGGGTTTAGAGCCTCTGAATCCGGCATTGACCGTCAGATCCTCGGCATTATCGCCAAGTTAATGCGGCACTTGTGCTTGTTGCGACGCGACCTGCCATTGCTGTCCTTGGTATCCGAATTACCAGGGCTCTTGGTCATGTTGTTACTAGGAGCTAGCCAGCTGTCCTCTCCCGCGCAAAAGCGGGTCATGAGTGATGTGAGGGCTGCCATGGATTTCGGCTTTTCCTGTCCTAGGTGCCAGGCAAGCCACTCGTCGCGTATGTTGTGTTTGAAGGCTGCAAGGGCCTCTGCATCCGGACAGTCAACGATTTGATTTTTCTTGGTTAGGAACAGTGTCCAGAATTGTCTGTCCGATTCCTCTGGCTGCTGAATTATGTGGCTTAGGTCATCGGCGTCTGGTGGTCGCACATATGTGCCCTAGAAATTGTCGAGGAATGCGGCTTCCAGGTCTTCCCAACAACCAATTGACTCTGCTGGCAAGCTGTTAAGCCAATGACGGGCTGGTCCTTTAAGCTTGAGTGGGAGGTATTTGATGGCATGTAGATCATCACCACGGGCCATGTGGATGTGAAGGAGATAGTCCTCGATCCAAACCGCAGGATCTGTTGTGCCATCGTATGATTCAATGTTTACGGGTTTGAAACCCTCGTGGATTTGATGATCCATCACTTCATCTGTGAAGCCACGGTGGGTGTCACGGCACCTCAGATAGGCTATATCACGACGCAGCTCAAATGTGCTTTGTCTACTGTGTTCGGCCCGGCCGGAGTTACCATATCTGGCGTGACGTTTATCGTCGCGTATCGTGGGGCGCCCACGCGATCCTTAGATCGATCTTGTTTGCCTTGCCTTATCCTCCAATATATCTCGCAGGTCTAGCGCATTTCCTCGCGCCTTGGTATTGTTTGAGCGGCGCCGGGGTGCGGTTTGAGTTGAGGGCCGAGAGGCCTCTCTGTCGCAGCCACGAGGTGGCCGGTCAGCCGTATCATGCACTGGTGATGTAGGTTTGGGTGCTTCCTCCTCTAACCGGGGTAGCAGCCTGCATTTTGGGTAGCTCTTGGAGGGGCGCTCGAGTTCATACTCTTCGGCCGCAAGGACTTCAGTCCATATGTCAGCTAACAAGTCTTGGTCAGCTCTAAGTTGTTGCTGCTTTTTCTTGAGGCTGCTTGTCGTGGCCATAAGCCTGCGTTTGAAACACTCTTGTTCGACAGGATCCTCGGCACGATTTAATTCGCCGTCACGAGGCTTGCCTCATCTTCGGAGGGAGGCATGTAATTATCGCCCTCTACCTCTCTTTCTGCCGCTCTCTCATGAGGGCTGGCTTCTCCATCCTCCCGCGCCGAATCCTGCTGAAGGGGTTGTCTTGACTGCTCGGGTGTTATTGTCTCCGTGCCGGAATCACCGCTTTTGCCGTGGCGGGATTTAGAGCGGCGCCACCGATGCCGGGCGCTTAGGCTGTTTCTTGAGGGGTCATCCTCCGCTGTTCCATCGCCATTCCCATCTTTTGGGATGTCCACCATGTATATGTCGTATGACGAGGTGGCCTTCCAAAGGTGCCACGTGGGCGCTTGTTCTTGGTCGCCTCCTGCATCGTCGTCCATACCGTCGATGTCTTCGGAGTGAAAGTCGAGCATGTCGGTTAAATCATCGACAGTGGCTACGAAGTGGGTGGTGGGTGGGCTTTGATTTTCTTCATCGTCCGCTTCCCAACCTTCCTGACCATAATCCGGCTAGGGCTCTCCTGATAAAGAGAGATACTTTAGTGAATTCAGGATGTCGCCAAAGGGCGAGTGCTGAAAGATGTCCGCGGCGGTGAATTCCATGATCGGCACTCAATCGGATTCGATTGGCGGGGGTGCGGAAGGCTCGGAGTCCGGAGAGGAGTCCGGCGCCTTGGAGTCACGAGCTTCGCAAAGGACGGGGTAGGTGTACGGCTCAATCGCCGTAGAGATTGCAGCCCCCGAGGCGGTGTCCAGCCACCCGTCCTCGATCGGCGCGGTCGGCTCCGAGCTAAAGGTCGGAGCGGACTCTGGTGCGGCCTCCAGGACACTGTTCGGCGGCAGAGCTAGATCATGCCCCTCGTGACAGTGCGGCGCGCTTGGCTGTGGCTCGAGCCCATTGAAGATCAAGTTTCCGCAAGGCCACCGTGTAGTTCAAACTTCCAAATATGACCGATGGCCGGGCGAAGCTTTCAATCTGCTCCAGATGGCCAAGCGAATTGGCCCGCAGCGGCAAAGCCGCCAATACGAAGATCTGTCCGGGGAGAAAAGTCTCACCTCGAGCGCATCGTTGTTGATGATCGGAGGAGCCATCGGGCCTAAAGATGAAGACACAAAGGAACTCTCAATGAAAGCACCAATGTCGGTGTCAAAACCGCGGATCTCGGTAGGGGTCCCGAATCGTATGCGTCTAGGCGGATGGAACAGAGACAAGGGACACGATGTTTTTACCCAGGTTCAGCCCTCTCGATGGAAGTAAAACCCTACTCCCGCTTGATTAATATTGATGATATGGGTAGTACAAGAGTAGATCTACCACGAGATCAGAGAGGCTAAACCCTAGAAGCTAGCCTATGGTATGATTGTTGTTCGTCCTAGGACTAAAACCCTCCGGTTTATATAGGCACCGAAGAGGGTTAGGGTTACACAGAGTCGGTTATAATGGTAGGAGATCTACATATCCGTATCGCCAAGCTTGCCTTCCACACCAAGGAAAGTCCCATCCGGACACGGGACGAAGTCTTCAATCTCGTATCTTCATAGTCCAGGAGTCCGGCCGAAGGTCATAGTCCGGCCATCCGGACACCCCCTAATCCAGGACTCCCTCAACCGTCATCACCAACGCTCCTCTTATCGGGAGAGGGCAATCTCCATTAACATCTTCGCCAGCACCATCTCATCTCCAAACCCTAGTTCATCTCTTGTATCCAATTCTTGTCTCCAAGTCCGGGATTGGTGCTAGTAGGTTGCTAGTAGTGTTGATTACTCCTTGTAGTTGATGCTAGTTGGTTTACTTGGTGGAAGATCATATGTTCAGATCCTTTATGCATATTATTACCCCTCTGATTATGAACATGAATATGCTTTGTGAGTAGTTACGTTTGTTCCTAAGGACATGGGATAAGTCTTGCTATTAGTAGTCATGTGAATTTGGTAATCGTTTGATATTTTTATGAGATGTATGTTGTCTAGCCTCTAGTGGTGTTATGTGAACGTCGACTACATAACACTTCACCATTATTTGGGCCTAGAGGAAGGCATTGGGAAGTAACAAGTAGATGATGGGTTGCTAGAGTAATGTAAGCTTAAACCCTAGTTTATGCTGTTTCAGAAGGGGCTGATTTGGATCCACTTGTTTCATGCTATGGTTAGGTTTACCTTAATACTTTTGTTGTAGTTGCGGATGCTTGCAATAGAGGTTAATCATAAGTGGGATGTTTGTTCAAGTAAGAACAGCACCCAAGCACCGGTCCACCCACATATCAAATTATCAAAGTACCGAACGTGAATCATATGAACGTGATGAAAACTAGCTTGACGATATTCCCATGTGTCCTCGGGAGCGCTTTTCCTATTACAAGAGTTTGTCCAGGCTTGTCCTTTGTTACAAAAAGGATTGGGCCACCTTGCTGCACTTTATTTACTCTTGTTACTTGTTGCTCGTTACAATTTATCTTATAGCAAAACTATCTGTTACCACTTATTTCAGTACCTGCAGAGAATACCTTGCTGGAAACCGCTTATCATTTCCTTCTTCTCCTCGTTGGGTTCGACACTCTTACTTATCGAAAGGACTACGATAGATCCCCTATACTTGTGGGTCATCATTCATCCATCTTTCCATGCAAAACATTAATCTCTTCTATCACATGAACCTTTTTACTAGTGGATCTTTCGGTATGCCATTGAGAATAATTAACCATAATATTATCTAGGAGTTTAGTAGCTTCTCCTAAAGTGGTTTCCATAAAAGTGCCTCCCGCGGCCGAATCTAAAAGATTTCTAGAAGCAAAATTCAATCCGGCATAAATTTTTTGTATAATCATCCATAAATTCAAACCATGTGTAGGGCAATTACGTATCATTTATTTCATCCTCTCCCAAGCTTGCGCAACATGCTCATGATCAAGTTGCTTAAAATTCATAATATCGTTTCTAAGAGAGATGATCTTTTTTTTGACCTTGAAGACTGCAGGGCTTTCAGCCCACAGTATTTTATTAATAATAATTAAGAAGAAGTACAAAACAGGGCTTCCTCAAGATGAGGAAAAGAAAAGGAAACTACAGAAACCTAAAGGAGGCTATACAAAGGAAAAGGGGATGAAACTATACCTAATAATTACAGAGAGATGATCTTAGCGGTAGGAAAATACTTAGAGATAAAAGCATCTCTGCACTTATTCCATGAATCAATACTATTTTTAGGCAAAGAAGAGAACCAAGTTTTAGCACGGTCTCTAAGCAAAAATGGAAATAGCTTCAATTTAACAATATCATTATCCACATCTTTCTTCTTTTGCATATCGCACAAATCAACAAAGTTGTTTAGATGGGTAGCGGTATCTTCACTAGGAAGGCCAGAAAATTGATCTTTCATGACAAGATTCAACAATGCAGCATTAATTTCACAAGATTCAGCATCGGTAATAGGAGCAATCGGAGTGCTAATAAAATCATTGTTGTTGGTATTGGAAAAGTCACATAATTTAGTATTATCTTGAGCCATCGTGACAAACAATCAATCCAACACACAAGCACACAAGAAGAAAGCGAAAAGAGACGAACGAAAGAAGGCGAATAAAACGGCAAAGGTGAAGTGGGGGAGAGGAAAACGAGAGGCAAATGGCAAATAATGTAATGCGAGGGAGAAGAGTTTGTGATGGGTACTTGGTATGTCTTGACTTGAGCGTACATCTCCCCGGCAACGACGCCAGAAATCCTTATTGCTACCTCTTGAGCATGTGTTGGTTTTCCCTTGAAGAGGAAAGGGCGATGCAACAAAGTAGCGTAAGTATTTCCCTCAGTTTTTGAGAACCAAGGTATCAATCCAGTAGGAGACTACACACAAGTCACCTAGTACCTGCACAAACAATCAAGAACCTTGCAACGAACGCGATAAAGGGGTTGTCAATCCCATCACGGCCACTTGCAAAAGTGAGATCTGATAAAGACAATAAGATTAATATTTTTGGTAATTTTTTTGCATAGATTGGAAAATAAAGATTGCAAAATAAATAGATAGTAAACTAGAATTATAGATCGGAAACTTATATGATGTAAAGTAGACCCGTGGGTCATAGGTTTCACAAGTGGCTTCTCTCATGATAGCATATATTACGATGGATGAACAAATTACTGCCGAGCAATTGATAGAAAAGCGCATAATTATGAGAATATCTAGGCATGATCATGAATATAGGCATCACGTCCGTGTCAAGTAGACCGAAACGATTCTGCTTCTACTACTATTACTCCACACGTCGATCGCTAACCATCATGCATCTAGAGTATTAAGTTCATAAGAACAGAGTAACGCATTAGGCAAGATGACATGATGTAGAGGGATAAACTCAAGCAATATGATATAAACCCCATCTTTTTATCCTCAATGGCAACAATACAATACGCGCCTTGCCGCCCCTACTGTCACTAGGAAAGGACACCGCAAGATTGAACCCAAAGCTAAGCACTTCTCCCATTGCAAGAAAGATCAATCTAGTAGGCCAAACTAAACCGATAATTCTAAGAGACATGCAAAGATATCAAATCATGCATATAAGAATTCAGAGAAGAACCAAATATGGTTCATAGATAATCTTGATCATAAACCCACAATTCATTGGATCTCGGCAAACACATCGCAAAAAGTATTACATTGAATAGATCTCCAAGAACATCGAGGAGAACTTTGTATTGAGAACCAAAGAGAGAGAAGAAGCCATCTAGCTAATAACTATGGACCCGAAGGTCTGTGGTAAACTACTCACACGTCATCGGAGAGGCTATGGTGTTGATGTAGAAGCCCTCCGTGATCGACTCCCTCTCCGGCAGATCGCCGGAAAAGGCCCCAAGATGGGATCACACGGGTACAGAAGGTTGCAGCGGTGGAAAAGTGGTTTAGTGGCTCCCCTGGATGTTTTCAGGGTATAAGAGTATATATATAGGCGAAAGAAGTAGGTCTGTAACGACCCGACCTCATATGGTCAAGTCTTTGTGTTTCAGTGTCATCCCTGGATCAGTAATGCTGACACACACAGTACTCGAAGGATTTATAACAGAGTAGCAATCACACACTTATTACATCGAATGTCTCAAAGAGAGCTTATTACAATAATATGGCTTAAGGCCATCTAATGCGATAACAGCGGAAGGCTTGGAAAATAAAGTGAGTCCATCAACTCCAACGGCATAGCTGAGGTGCACGGCAACGACCTAACGAACCCTACTCCTCATCTGAAAAGTCTGCAACATAATACGTTGCAGCCCAAAAATGGGTCAGCACATGGAATATGCTGGCAATATAACACAATAGAACAAGAATGGGATAATGCTATCACTACATGCATATTTGGCTGGTGGAAAGCTCTATGGTTATAGTTTTGCGAAAAGCCAATTTTTCCCTACAACAAAGGAATAGATTTAATTTAACTATCATGGTGGTTGAAACATTGAGAAGCTATAACCCCAACTCAATCCCAATTAAAGTATTTAACAACCCAACAATATTAATTAAGAGTGATGAGATACATGTGATAACTCAAATACTAGATACTCAAAATTGTCCATAACCGGGGACACGGCTAACAATGATTAGATTGTACACTCTGCAGAGGTTTGTGCACTTTTCCCCACAAGATTCGATCGCCTCCATTGATTTCTCGCACTACATGGTGTTTGAGAAACGGATGACCGAGACATAGTCTTTCAGAAACATTAACTCTCTACTCCTGTAGACCATACCAAACCTACAAAACCCACTACCTGCTGATCTACCTCTTCAAGAGCTTCGCGTAACTTACTCAACTATGCTAGAGCCCATAGTAGCTTGTGGCTGCACACGGAAGTTCCTAGCTCAGTTCCCTTTGAGCCTGGGTGACGGTCCATAGGAAGATCACACGGGTACCCCGGGATTTCCAAAAATAAAACAGACAACACTAGGTTCCCCAGGTGCCTCAATCCACCCAGATGTGTATTAAAGTTGCCACCTTAAATTAAACCATTATTTAATAATCTCACATCTGTCATGGATTCACTCAAACCCAACCACGTCTACGAGCATAGCATAGCAATATAAGCAACACGTAGAAGTAACTCCCAAGGGTTTGATAGTAACAGGGCAATAGGTTCTACCTCAACTACTACTTCCCAACCCACAATTTAAAGTCATCCTAACCATGCAATGTTTGAGGATTGAGCTAATGCATAAAAACTGGGTATGAAAAGAGTATCATCAAAGTGTTACTTGCCTTGCTGACGATCCGTGAATCCTAGAGACTCGTAGTAACACGCTTCGCACTACGGGAATTCTATCGCAAGCAAACAATAACATACATAAGCAACAAGCAATGATGCACAAGCAAAACTCAAATCAACGAGGCTGACCAGAAAGTTCAACTTAAGAACTCCGGTTCGCAAAAAGAATCAAACCAAACGGAACAACAAAACTCAAACGGCGAAAGAAACAAGATCCGTTTACTAATCTGAACTAGAGTCAAATTTTACAGTATCAAAATCTTTTTTAAGTTGATTAAGCAGAAAGAGGGTCTCGAGACGAAGATCAGGGCGCTTGAATCGCATGATTCCGACTAACGAGCGAAAAGATAAACAGAAACTAAGATCGGATCAGAAATCACGATCAGAAAAATCACGGAATAAATCCGGGAAAAAGAAAACTGACGAACAGACTAACGAACAAACGTTCGTTATCTGGATCTAAACGAAGAACGCGTTCATTAAAATGAATGAACGAGCTAACGCTCGCTAAATAAATAAATCGGAGAAAAATCGATCTATTTAAAAAAACGAAAACTAGGGTTTCTAAAAAAACGGATGGTTTTAAAAAAAACCAGCGGCTCGGATCCGGCGGATACCTCCCGTGAGGTCCGGCGAGGCAGCGGGCGGGCGGCGGCTCGGGCGGCGGGCTCGGCTCGGGTGGCGGCGGCGGCGGCGACGGAGGCGGCGACAATGGCCGGGCGACATTTGAGGTGGTGGCGGGCTCGGGTGGCGGCGGCTTGAGCTCAGGCGGCGGGCGGTATTTAATGGGAGCGGAGAGGCGGCGGCGGCTCCGACTTGGGAAGGGGGTCGGCGGGCTCGGACTCTCCGAGTCCGGCACGTGACGGGAGGCGTGAGGCGGTGGCCTACTGCTGGCTTTGGAGCCCGACCCAGACTCGAGAAGTTTTTTAAAATATATTCCATGACAGAAAATAAACCCTATAAAATAAAATAAAAATCTAAAAATGCCAAAACAAATTTTCACCGTCTAAATAAAATATTTAGAACGAGATGAACATTTTCTTGGCCCTAAAAATGCAATTTTTAAAACGTGCAATTTTTCTAATGCAAATAAAATCCAAATAAACTCAAATAAAATCCAACAAATGATTTTAACATTTTTCCTCCAATATTTCAATTATTTTGGAGAAGTCATATTATTTCCTCTCATTTATTTTATTATGAAATATTTTTTGGAGAGAGAAATAATTAAAATCAAAGATCCTCGTTTTCACTATTTGATAAAAATCAAATATGAAAACCGGAAAATCCCCAACTCTCTCCGAGGGTCCTTGAGTTGCTTAGGATTTCGAGGATTGTGGAACGAAGATGCAATAAAATATGCTATGCAAGAATGACCTATGTATAACATTCCAAATTGAAAATTTGGGATGTTACAAACCTACCCCCCTTAGGATGAATCTCGTCCTCGAGATTCGGGTTGGCTAGAAAATAGGTGCGGGTGGTCCTTGCGAATATCATCCTCTCGCTCCTGTGTGGCTTCCTCCTCGGTATGGTGGCTCCACTGAACTTTGCAAAACTTAATAACCTTGCTGCGAGTGACTTGGCTGGCAAAGTCAAGAATCTTCACTGGCTTCTCCTCATAAGTCAAATTATTGTCCAGTTGAATTGCCTCCAAGGGCACTGTATCTCTTAAGGGTATATCGGCCATCTCAGCATAACACTTCTTCAGCTGTGAGACGTGAAACACATCGTGAACTCTTGACAATCCTTCAGGTAATTCCAGCTTGTAGGCAACTTCTCCCATGCGTTCCAACACACGATACGGTCCTACAAATCTCGGAGCTAATTTTCCCTTAACTCCAAAACGTTTCACTCCTCGCAAGGGTGATACTCGCAGATATGCTCTGTCTCCAGTTTCATAAGTTACCTCCTTGTGTTTTGTGTCCGTGATAACTCTTCCGCCTCGGATCGAGCAATCTTCACCTATCTCAGACGTTTTAACTTTCTCTTCAAACTCCTTGATCAGGTCTGGTCCCAAACAGATGTTGGTCTCCTACCTCATCCGGCATCAGCGGTGTTCTGCATCTGCGTCCATACAGAGCTTCGAACGGTGCCATCTTCAAACTGGCGTGGTAGCTATTGTTGTAGGAGAACTCTGCGTAAGGCAAATTGTCATCCCAACTAGATCCATAATCTAGCGCACAGGCTCTCAACATGTCCTCCAGAATTTGGTTGACTCTTTCTGTCTGTCCATCCGTCTGCGGGTGAAAGGCTGTACTAAACTCCAATCTCGTACCCAGGGTCTGGTGTAACTAATGCCAAAACTTTGAAGTGAACTGTGTTCCTCTATCTGATACGATAGTCCTCGGAACTCCATGCAAACATACGATCCTGGACATATATATCTTGGCCAACTTTGCACTTGTGTATGTTGTTTTCACTGGGATGAAGTGAGCCACTTTGGTCAAACGGTCCACTACTACCCATATTGAATCATATCCTGCTTTGGTCCTGGGCAATCCGGTGATAAAGTCCATGCCAAGTTTTTCCCACTTCCATTCGGGTATCGACATAGGCTGTAACAGTCCTGCTGGCTTCTGATGCTCCGCCTTCACTCTCTGACATACATCACATACGACTACGTACTCAGCAATATCCTTCTTCATACCAGTCCACCAGAAACGTTCTTTTAAATCCAAATACATCTTGGTGTTTCCGGGGTGTATCGAGTATGGTGAGTCATGAGCCTCCTGAAGTATTAACTTCCTGATCTCTGGGTTATTAGGCACATAAACTCGGTCCTCAAACCATAAGGTATCGTGCTCATCCTCGCGAAAACCTTTGGCCTTTCCTTTGCTCATCTTCTCCTTTATCTCAGCAATCTCTTTGTCCTCCTTCTGAGCTTCTTGAATCTTATCCAACAATGTAGACTGAACTTCCATTGTAGCAATGAAACCTCTTGGAACAATCTCCAACCAAAGTTCCATGATATCCTCAGCCAAATCCTTCGTCAATCCCTTACTTTCAAGGATATTGGCATAACTCTTCCGGCTCAAAGCGTCTGCTACGACATTGGCCTTTCTGAGATGATAGTGTAGCTTCATATCGTAATCCTTTATAAGCTCCAACCATCTTCTCTATCTAAAGTTCAATTCCTTCTGTGTGAAAATGTACTTCAAACTCTTATGATCCGTGTACACATCACAACGATTCCAATAAGATAATGTCTCCAAATCTTCAATGCATGCACTACGGCTGCTAGCTCCAAATCATGCGTGGCATAGTTCAAATCATGGGGCTTCAGTTGTCGTGAGGCATACGAAACAACTCTTCCGTCCTGCATAAGCACACACCCAAGTCCCAAGCGTGAGGCGTCACGATACACTTGAAACTCCTTATGTATATCGAGCAAGGTTAACACTGGGGCTGTAGTCAAACGTTTCTTCAACTCCTGGAAACTTGCCTCGCAATCTTCTGTCCACTTAAACTTAGTATCCTTCTTCAGCAATTCAGTCATTGGCTTAGCAATCTTGGAAAAATTCTCAATGAATCTCCGATAATATCCTGCGAGTCCAAGGAAACTACGGATCTCGCTAACTGAAGTGGGTGCCAACCATTCAGTGACTGACTGAACCTTGCTGGGGTCCACTGCTATAACTTCTCCTGATATAACATGTCCAAGGAATCCCACTTCCTTCAACCAAAACTCGCACTTGCTGAACTTGGTGTATAACTGGTGTTCCCTGAGTTTCTCGAGAACTAAACGCAAATGCTCCTTGTGCTCCTCTTCATTCTTCGAGTATACCATAATATCATCTGTAAACACCACAACAAACTTGTCCAAATACTCCATGAACACCTTGTTCATCATACTCATGAAATAGGCAGGGGCGTTAGTCAGTCCAAACGACATGACCGTATACTCGTATAATCCATACCGCGTGGTGAATGTTGTCTTTGGTATATCCTTCTCTCGAATCTTCAATTGATGGTATCCCGATCATAGATCGATCTTCGAAAACACCTTGGCTCCTTGCAGCTGATCAAACGGACCATTGATCATTGGCAGTGGGTACTTGTTCTTAATCATTACTTCATTCAAGGCTCGGTAATCAACAACCATCCTTAGGGATTTATCCTTCTTCTCAACCAAAAGCACTAGGGCTCCCCAAGGTGATGAACTCCTTCGAATATAGCCTTTTTCCAACAATTCCTTAATTTGTTTCTTAATTTCCTCCAGATCATTTGCAGGCATCCGATAGGGTCTCTTGAATATTGGCCCTGTACCTGGCAATAGCTCTATCAAAAACTCGATGTTTCGATCCGGTGGCATGCCTGGTAACTCCTCTGGGAAAACATCCGGAAAATCCTTTACTACCTGTACTTCCTCCTGAACAACTCCCGTGAGAGCATTCACTTGACTCCTCCTAGGCACATGCCTAGATACATACTTAATCCTTTTTCCCTCCGGGGTGGTAAGATAAATTGACTTACTCGCACAATCGATGCTCCCTCCATACTTTGACATCCAGTCCATACCAACTACCACATCCAATCCTTGCGACTCCAAGATAATTAGGTCAGACGGAAAAACATGTGTGCCTATAGTTAGGGGTATCTGGTTGCACCATCGGCTAGCCATGTACTCTACTCCAGGCGAGCTCACTAAAAGAGGGGTCCTAAGGGTTTGGGTTGGTAGCTTAAACTTATCCACAAATCCCCTTGATATGTATGAATGCGATGCACCAGTATCGAAAAGAACAAGAGCGGTAAATGACTTAACCAAAAACTTACCTATTACCGCGTACGGCTGCTCTTCAACCTCTTCCACGTTAACGTGATTCACTTGTCCTTTGTTGAATGGATTGGGCTTCTTCCCAGCGCTCCCATTTCCGTTTCCATTCCTTCCTTCAGGGCAATCATTGGCATAGTGCCCTGTCTTCCCGCACTTGAATCAAGTAACTTGACTTAGGTCTCTTTTGGCGGGTGTAGCTGGGTTGGAGCGGTTCTGGTTGTTATTAAATCCGTTCCCATTTCCGTTCTTGGTACCATTGTGGTTATGCGATCCTCCTCCAGTGTGGTTGTGACCTCCATGGTTATGAACAAGTCCTCCCGAGTTTGGGGTTAAGCGGGGCTTCTGTTGAGCTCCTGAATTATACTTCCCTTGTCCATACTTCCTCTTACGGCTCTCGATCTGCTGCTGCTTCCCTTCAATCATAAGGGCCTTGTCTACCAACTCCAGGTAGTTGTTGAAAGTTGCCACCATCAACTGCATGCTCATCTCATCATTCAGCCCTTCCATAAACTTCTCCTGCTTCGCGGCATCTGTGGCCACATCATCAGGGGCATAGCGTGATAACTTGCTAAACTCATCCACGAACGGAGCCACAGTATGGTTCCCCTGGCGTAAGTTGCGAAACTCGCGCTTCTTCATCTGCATGGCTCCAGTTGAGACATGGGCCGTGCGAAAGGCTTGCCGAAACTGGTCCCAAGTGACATTGGCTATAGGAAAAGTAGCCGTGTAATTCTCCCACCATGCGGCTGCTAGTCCATCCAATTGATGTGCGACAAAGCGCACCTTCTCAGCATCTATGCATCCTGCGGTGGTTAACTACCTTCCAATACAGCGTAGCCAATCATCAGCAACTATTGGCTCGGTGCTACTGGAAAACACCGGCGGGTGTAACCTCAGGAAATGGGCTAGATTGTCCACTGGTGGCGGGTTATTGTTTTTGTTGTTGCCCTGGTTCTGAACTAGCAATTGCATCAAAGCATTCTGCTGTTGGATCAACTGGGTGAGCTCCGGTGGAAAAACAAAACCAGTGTCACGTCTCGGAGGCATCTGATGGGTTTAGATGGAAGAGATTAGAATAGAAAAAATGTCTAATGAGAAAACACTACCCATATGCACATGAGGCAAACACAAACATTTCACTCAATCAATCAAGCAAGGGCGTACAAACGGTCTAGGACTATCACAAAAGTGCTCAACTACTATTAGATACATGGGGGGAAATACTACTAATATATGGTGGTCATCTAGAAATTTTGATGAGTGGAAGACTCCATGATGTCTGCTCCAGCTTCGTCTTCGTAGTCATCATCACTTGGATCCGTATCGGTGTCGTCGATGATAATGTAGTTGTCCGGGCAAGTGGGGTCATCGTCTTCTTCTTCCGGTGCTGGTCCTCCCATGAATACTCCGATCTTCTTAACTAGGTCGCCGTTCTTCTCCAGTAGTGTCTCGATTTCCTCCTCATATCCATCGCGTGTAAACTTGAGTTCTTCCTCCAGCTCGATGATCCTGGTCTTCGCCTTCTTCAACTCCATCATGTCTGCGCACATCTGGTTCTCCTGACGTCGAATGTGGTGGTTTAGCTCCTGGATGAAAGTTGCAATGGACCTATCCTTCTTGGTGCTGATTACTTCCCATTGCTCGTCTCGGCGCCCACATATTTGATAGATGGTGTCCTTAAGCTCCCTGTTGTATACTTCTCCAATGCGTCCCATGGTAATGTCGGCTGCCATGCTCTTTCCTAGACTCCAGGTGGGTGCTTCAAAAGAAAATTCGATGGGCTTAGAAGTTGGCGAGAACGTCCTTCCTGGAACTTGTACTTGAATCATCCAACATTCCTCTTCTGGTAAGGTGGCATTGTACGTCCCGGTGAAGCTTCGTATTCCAATGTTCAAGTACCTAGTGACTTCCTTCAAGTGGCGTCCAAAAGGTGTGTCTTCATCCGGTCGTGCAAACTTGTTCTTCATCTCCGTCATCCTAAAGAGTGGGAAAAAAAGGAGAGGAATCAGAAATGAGTAGAGAAGAGTGACCTATGGTTTATCTTAGTAGTCGTGTCCTACACTCAGCGTGTGCTCTGGTACCATCTTGTAACGACCCGACCTCAGATGGTCAAGTCTCTGTGAGGGAGTCCTGGATTAGGGGGTGTCCGGATGGCCGGACTATGACCTTTGGCCGGACTCCTGGACTATGAAGATATAAGATTGAAGACTTCGTCCCGTGTCCGGATGGGACTTTCCTTGGCGTGGAAGGCAAGCTTCACGATACGGATATGTAGATCTCCTCCCATTGTAACCGACTCTGTGTAACCCTAGCCCTCTCCGGTGTCTATATAAACCGGAGGGTTTTAGTCCGTAGGACGAACAACAATCATACCATAGGCTAGCTTCTAGGGTTTAGCCTCTCGATCTCGTGGTAGATCTACTCTTGTACTACCCATATCATCAATATTAATCAAGAAGGAGTAGGGTTTTACCTCCATCGAGAGGGCCCGAACACAGGTAAAACATCGTGTCCCTTGTCTCCTGTTACCATCCGCCTAGACGCACAGTTCGGGACCCCCTACCCGAGATCCGCAGGTTTTGACACCGACATTGGTGCTTTCATTGAGAGTTCCTCTGTGTCATCATCTTTAGGCCCGGTGGCTCCTCCGATCGTCAACAACGATGCGGTCCAGGGTGAGACTTTTCTCCCCGGAGAGATCTTCGTATTCGGCGGCTTTGCACTGCGGGCCAATTCGCTTGGCCATCTGGAGCAGATCGAAAGCTATGCCCCTGGCCATCAGGTCAGATTTGGAAGTTTGAACTACACGGCAGACGTCCACGGAGACTTGATCTTTGACGGGTTCGAGCCACAGCCAAGCGCGCCACACTGTCACGATGGGCATGATCTGGCTCTGCCGCGAGCAGTGCCACGGAGGCCGCATCGTCCGCTCAACCCTTAGCTCGGAGCCGATCGCCAATCGAGGACGGGTGGCCGTACACCACCTCGGGGGCTGCAATCTCTCTGGCGATCGAGCGAACACCATACCTGTCGCTTATGGCTTCGTGACTCTAAGGTTCCGGACTCCTCTCCGGACTCCGAACCTTTCGCGCCCCTGCCAATCGAATCCGATTGGGCGCCGATCATGGAGTTCACTGTCATGACCCCAATTCCAAGTCACATCGATCTAGCCGGTAACACCTCATATCACTTTGCGGCCTCACGCACGGTATTCCCACGGGTGTCGCCTTACCATTGCCCGGGACCGTTTGCGCCTTTTGGCTCACGTATATGATAGTGTCACTAGCATCCATATGACAGAGAACCGGGCCGACACGGCTAGTCGTGAACCCAAAGCGGCACTAACCCATGGGGACACGCATACATGAATCACATCGAGCATGTCGATCGCAGCGTGTGAATCCGGGCTGTAACCTTTGGGCTAAGAGGACTCGGGAACCCGGGTCAGAGCAGGCTAGGCAGGACTCGGATGTCACCGGCGTGACATTTCCCGAAGGGCAGACCACGAGGAACGAAGTGAAACACATGCCGCCAGTCAAGTGTCCCGAGCGATGAGTCTTTGAGCTAGCAGGACTCGGTGAACTGGCTGTAGCGGACTACTATGGCTCAAGCAAGCACTAGACTACATTTCCCCATAAGAGAGGCTGCCAAGGATAAACAACTAGATTGTCGGATCCCACACATACCAAGCATTTCAATCATACACACAATATGCTCGATAATATGCTCGATATGTGTAAATACAACATGGCATCACAACATAACTCTACGACTTAAGTATTTATTCATTAGGTTACGAGGAGCGAGATATTACAAACATGGGTCTCATGACCCAACATTCAGAGCATACAAGTCAAGCACATGCGGAAGCTTAACATGTCTGAGTACAGACATCTACAAATGAAAAAGGTGATAAGCCTGACTAACTACCACATCCTGCCGAGGGCACAAGATCGTAGCTGAGGTAACAAGCTAAACGTCGAAGTCCACACGAAACTACTAGCGAGACGGAAGTCTCTCTGCAAAAACATAAATTAAGCAAACATGAGTACAAATGTACTCAGCAAGACTTAACATCAGAACTATCTACATATGCATCAGTATCAACAAAGGGGGTGGTGGAGTATGACTGCAGCAAGCCAGCTTTGACTCGGTGGCTATCCTACACTACGATTGCAAGAAACTATTTTGAGGTGGCGCACACGAGTCCACATATTCACCATATCAATACACCACTATGTATCCGCTCCTGTCTCCCTACGAGAACGCCATCCATAGCACTCACGCTTATCTTGCGCATTTTAGGGTATCCACTTTCACTTTTCTATGAACTGTACAGGCAACCCAGAAGTCCTTTTCCGCGGACACAGCTATTCGAATAGATCATATTAACCCTGCAGGGGTGTACTGCTTCACACACGCTCTCGCCACTTACCACCATGTACACATCGTGTATCTCGGCAACCTTCAAGCGGAAGCCTGGCGAGGGAGTCGGCCACGACTTGACTAACCACACAAGTCTCTCATCCAGGTTTATCGCCTATTTGGGTTCCATCCACAAGGAGATCCGGCCGGGGTGTCGCTCACGGCCCCAAACGATGTGAGCAGGGTTCCCGAGACACCAAACAGCGCCTGTACACCGTGCCATGGTGTATCTACCGCAACATAGCCCACCCCTAGGGTCAGCGCCACGCACGGCCCCAACACATATCCTACAAACACCAGAAACTAGTTGCAACTCCTGGACAGAGATCGAGGCGATTAATAAGCCGAGAGGGGTCGAGTTACCGGAACCCAATGTGTGGTAGTAACTGTTTCACGGATCATAAACACAGAACTCAGTTCCTGAGGACGGCTGCAATTAGACAACCCACCATGTACTCCTACATGGCCTCTCACCGCTACCTTTACCAAATCGTCTTCACACACTTAGCTCTCAACAGTAGGACATGTTCACCCACCTCCGATTCATCCCTGATGAATCAGACCTGACACAACTCTAAGCAATAGCAGGCATAACAAACAAGCATGAATGAGTAGGCACATCAGGGCTCAAACAACTCCTACTCATGCTAGTGAGTTTCATCTATTTCATCGTGGCAATGACAGGTCATGCAGAGGATAAAGGGTTCAACTACCGCAGCAAATAACACATGAATCGTTGTTGTCCTAATGCAAGAAAAAGAGAGTAGGAGCGAGAGAGTGGGATTGTATCGTAACGAACAAGGGGGTTTTTGCTTGCACGGCACTTCAAGATAGTATAGCTCTTCATCGGTGTCATCGATCTCATCGTCGAAACCTCGCTTCATCGAGAGGGGACAAACACCGACAACTGAGAAAGAAACACAATCAATGCAATGCAACAATATGATGCATGAGTGTGACATGGCAATATGCTGTGGTTTGATCTAATGCAACTAGCAACCAGATTAAATGCTGTAGGTTTGAATCAAAGATTCAAATTCAAACTCCATATGTGTTTTCTTAAATGCCATTTAATTGAATTTTCCTAACAGTGGTCATAAGTTGTTCTATCATGCATGAAAATGGTACAGATGGATATATTGTATTTTTCTGATCATTTTTCATATATAATTTATTTCATTTGGAGTTACGGTTGAATTTTATGATTTTTAGAAGTTTTGGGCATTTTCTGAAAATAAATAAATCAAAAAGATTTATTTAAAATCCAGAAAAGCATTATCACGTCGACTGACGTCGAATAGCGTCATCAGTCAACAGCGTCGGCCAGGTCAAACTCGACGTGGGACCCATCGGTCGATGACTAACTAATCTAAATTAATTAGTGTTAAACTACTACTAACTAAAAATGTCAGTGGAGATAATTAAACTTAGTTAAAACTAAAATTGGATTAGCTGGGGCCTGGGCCCACTTGTCAGTGTCAGCAGGGGTAATTAGTCCTAAACTAATCTAGTCAGGGGTCGGGCCCACGTGTATTGACCCCAGGGAGGTCAAACCTCGGGTCGAACAGGTCAAACTCGCCGGCGACTCGACGCCGGCGAGGCCAGACACGGCGGCGGGCTGCGGGGTTGCGTCTCTGGCGGCCGAACGAGCGGCGGAGAGGCTGGGGTGGCTGGGGTGGACCGAGCTCGTCGGAAGCGAGCTCGCGGCGGCGGCCGGAGTTCGTGCAGGGTCGAGTTAGGCGCTGCGGTGCATGGGAGGAGCTGGTGGTGGCTACAGGCTCCTGGTGCTGCGTGGATCACGCTGGCGTGCTCAACTTCGAGCTGGTGTGGCTCTAGCCACGTCGGCGACAAAACACAGCGGGCGAAGCTTCGCCATGGTGGTCGTGGGCTAGAGGGGGAAAATGACGGCAGGGAGAGAGGGGTTGGGTAGAGGAGCTCACGGCGGGGTCGGAGACGGTCTCAGCGAGCTCAGGGAGGGGCCGGAGCAAGCGGGGCGGCCATGGCGATCTCGGCGGACCGAGGTTGAAGAAGACGGCGTGGTCGGTGTTCGAGGGCGTCCGGCGTCGCGTGAGTCATCGAGGAAGCGTAGACGATGGAGGCGGATCTCATGGGCATGTCAGACGGGCGAGGGGGTGGTTGCTTCTACGGCAACAACGAGCGGCGGCGACGTGCGCGCTCGGTGGTCGTGTGGGAGAGAAACAGAGGAGGGGAGAGAGGACTGGAGTGAGCGGTTGGGTTCGAGGACGTGCGTGGCGCTCACCGGCCAGCGTCGGGAAGCGGCGGAAGCGAGGAGGTGGCTCGAGGCGTCTTGCGGCGTCACGGTGGCCACGCCCTCGTGCCCACTGGCACGAGGTTGAGGATGACTGGCGCATGGGCCTGGTGGGCTGGCTTCTCTCCTGGGCCGTAAGATTCTGAGTACTCCTCCTTCTCTGTTTTCTATTTAAATTACTGTTTTCTAATTATTTTCCTCTGTTTTGAGCTTAGGAAAAATACCAAGGCATGTCCTAAAATCCTGAAAATATTCATGGACACTTGCTGAACTATTTCAGTGGCCCAAAAATAGTTCCAACATTATTTGAACATTTAAATTATTTATAGTATTTAAATGCCCGAAGTCAAATACAATAAGATTTAATTCAAAAATCCAGAATGACCTATAAATATGTGCATCATTTTTGGCAGAGGTTTTCACCTTTAACAAAAATCATGAACTTTTCTTAGGAACATTTTGGGTTTATTGAAAAGATTTTATAGTTGACCCTATTTGATTTAATTTTGGTGCTAGGGTTTGTCAATCCCCATTTCAACTTAAATAAAATTTAAAATGATGCAACAAGATGCAAACACCGAGCAGTACCAAAGAGCTAGGGATGTGACAACTCACCCCACTAAACAAGAATCTCGTCCGAGATTCAAGTCGTGAGGTAAGAAGTCGGAGGGTCACAAGCTAACACGATCTTCACGATCCAACTGTCCTTCTCAAGATGTTGATTCATTGCTTCATATTGATCTTGACGTCTTTGCTTTCTAGATCTTCATCCAACTCGATGATGTTAGAAAGAAACTCTATCGGAAAGGATCATTGAAACTCTCCATACCAGGCTAAGGCAATTCACAATGATCATTTGAAAGGGGTTCGGGGAAATGGCATACTCGGTTCGGAAAGGAAAACTATGGTTGTAGAACAACTCGGCAAACGGGAGGCACATTCCATTTGATACCGAGGTGTAACGCCCCGGATTCGATACGCCAGGTGTCTGCCAGTTATTCGCCGTCGTTGCCATGTTATTCCCCGTTGTCCGTTTTGCAATCCGGCACTCCTATGTCTCCCGGCGCCCTCTTTTACCTCTTTCCATGTGCGGGTGTTAAACGGTCTCGGAATGGACCGAGGTTTGTCAAGCGGCCTTGGTATAGCACCGGTAGACCGCCTGTCAAGTTTCGGATCATTTGGAGGTCGTTTGATACTCCAACGGTTAACCGGGTAACCGCAAAGGCCTCTTTTGTTTGCAGCCCAACACCCCTTCCAAAGTGTCCCAAAACCCAGCAAACTCCCCTTCATGCTCTCGGTCGTTCGATCACGATCGCGTGGCCGAAAACCGCACCTCATTTGGACTCTCCTAGCTCTCTCTACCTATAAATATGTGCCTCTCCCGTAATTCGCGGATCAATTCTACCCTAACACTAGCCTTCTTCTTCCTCCATGCGCCGACGCTGTCCGTCTTGCCGGACATCGCCGCCGCCCCTCGGCCAACCAGGGCCGCCACGTCATCCCGCGGTCTCTCTCTCCTCCTCCCGCCAGGCTCCGTCAAAGGCCCTCCGGCCAGCCGCCGCCCGCCACCCATGACGGGCCTGTTCTCCGCCGCCGCTGAAGCCCGCTCCGCCACCGCGCCCGGAACCGCCCGTCTGCGCCCGCTCCCCGCAGCCACCGCGCCCGGCCGCCTCCGGCTCATGGCGCCCCACGCCCAGCTGGCGCCCTCCGCCCGCCGCCGCCGAGGCTCCGGCGCCTCGCGCCCCTCCGCCCGCCGCCGGCGCCGCCCGGCGGCCCTCGCCAGCGCCTTCCTCCGCGGGGCCGCGCCGCCCCGTCGCCTCCCTCGTCGCCCTCCGGCTCGCCCCGGCCGGATCCGGCGAGATCCGGCCCGGATCCGCCGCGCGCGCCCGTCCCCGGCCCTTCCCCGGCCATCCTCGTAATCCGTTCCGACGTGAGAGCGATGTTTGCTTGTATTGGAGTTCTTCTTCTGCTTCTTCTTCGATCAGGGGATAGGTTCCAGGTCGGCAGCCTGGGCTAGCAGGGTGGATGTCGTTTGAGCTTCTGTTTATGTTTCATCCGTAGTCGGATGTTGATCTTGTATATGATGTTGATGTATTCTTTTGGCATTTGTGCCTTATGTATGTATCCCCATCTATTATGTAATGCTGATGTAATGATATCCACCTTGCAAAAGCGTTTCAATATGCGGGTCTATCCTTGGTGGGACCTTCGAGTTCCTTTTGGATAGGGTCACATATTGGGCGTGACAAGTTGGTATCAGAGCCTCGACCGACCCTAGGAGCCCCCTTGATTGATCGTGTAGTTTGGCCGTCGTTGAGTCTAGAACAAAACTGTTTTCGGAGTCTAGTTATATCGGAGAGTAGGAATTCTTTTTACTCCTCAGCCCCTTCGTCGCTCTGGTGAGGAATCTTGACGTAGGTGTTTTGAATTACTCCTCTTCCCCTTCAAAATTTTTCTTTAGGATCACGCAGTTTGTTTTCCGATCGTTGGTCCTCAGCTCTTTTCATCCGATGCTTTTCTCGTCAAGTCGACTCGAACCTCTTTGTCTTTGGGAGATCAATCCTCAGCTCTTTTCGATCGATGTTTTTTTCTCTGTCCGAAGTTGTCCTTGTTTTTCCCACCCACCCACCCTTCTTCTTCTCGGAACCGGAGTCTGTAATCGAGTATCCATCCTACTCGTGTGAAGCCTTTGCTTTCTTCAACCGGTGTTTTCTCTTCAAGTTATTCGTCGGTTCCCCTCCCGAGTTACCTTTGTTTTTCCCGCCGTCCCACCCTCTTCTTCCCGGAGCCCGAGCCTCTTCCGAGCATCAATTCCATTCGGAGTCTCTTCAGTCTTCCCTCAATTTTTTCAACCGGTGAATTCTCGTCTTGTTCGTCATTCTTCATCCCTTTCTTTTTCCGGTGCACTCAATTCAAGTTTTTTTTCGGTGTTGATCATATTCTTTCCTCGGCACAAATGTTTTCCCCTTCTCGTTCGCCTCTCGCCAGTTTATCCTTCCGGAGTGCTCAAGTCATCTCAAGAGATTCGTCTGTGTTCGAATTAATTCGAGGTTGACACCTCATTCTAATATTTCAATTGTTCCGGTGCATCATCTATCTGTTCATCATCCCTTTCCAACGGTGTTTTCTTTTAGTGGGCCCTAACCCACAGGTCTTTTCCCAGGATCTTACCTGACTCTTCTAATTCCCCCGGAGTTATTCCCAATTCTTTTCAAGTTTGACGTAAGAATGAATTTCGTCAGTCACATGCCTTTTCCAAGATCGATTTCAAACCATTTCATTATTGGCTCAACCTCTTCGCTTTTCATTCTACCGGAGTATCTCAACAATTTTGGTGGTGTTTCTCGTCGTCATTTGAAGACCGAAGAAGAGTCTTTCCTCTAAATCTTGTCCATTCTCCCGGAGATTCACGGTGATAGCTCGATGTTATCCTCCCGAATTGTTCTCAATCGTGCAAATTCTTTTCATCCATCCGGAGTATTTCAGGAGTTGTTTTTACCGTCTCAATCATCCGAAGGCCACCTTTTCAGAATATTGCTTCGTTCCAAGTTTTCAAAGTCGTTCTCCAATTATTCTATATCCGTGCCCCTTCGTCCAAGTATTCTTCTATCACTTTGCGATCTCTTTGTTCTCTTGCATTTTAATTCCCTCAAGTATCTCTGTGCTTCTCTAATTCTTCCTGGCGATTATTTCTTTTTCATCAGTCATTTCGAATTGTAACGGTGGTTCGTTCAAGATTCTTTTCTTTGTTTATCATATTAATCCATTCGTTCTTTCCAATCCTACCGGTGGTTCATGAAGACTTTCTCAAGTGTTGTGCTATGTTCCTTCTCAATCCTTTTTCAACGAGAATAAGTATTATGCCAAATTCATTGCTTGTCATCAATTTAATTGATGAAGGATAAGCATACAATAAATCTTATTCTTATTTCATCAAAGTGATTAATCCCTTCCTTCGAGTTTGTTCTTGAGGAATAAATTCTAGTTCCAAGTGTTTTTCATCTTTTCTTTTCCGGAGTTCAATTTCCTCAGCCATTTCGTCGGAACCTCCATCTAAATAATCGCAAGGCTCATCTTATTCTTTCTTCCTTCATTTTATCTCGTCATTCTTTTGTTACCGGAGTTCTTCATGGTGGTTCTTCATGATTTAATTCATTCTTCAAGAGTTCATCTATGTTCTTTTGGAGGAGCTCAAGTATCTTTCTTCTTGCATATCAAAGCGCAATTAATTCTCCATATTCTTTTGAAGTGGAGTTTTGCATTTCTTCGTTCTTCCCAGCTATCCAATCATTTCCGGTTGTGGCAGGTTATCACCTCATGATTTTGAGATGTTACCTATAAGTCCACATCAAGCTTATTCTTTCGTTGTTGATTTTCTCAACAACTCCGTTCAACCTTTCCTTCTAAGTTCTTTTCATTCCATTCTTCGAATTCTTCCGGAGGCATTGTGTTGTTCATCTCGTAAAGTTTCATCCCATCTTGTGAAGTTCATGTTCTAATCCGTCCTTTTTCAGCAGGAGTGCTGCCTAAATCCTTTCAGTCTTATTCGTTTCTTTTCTCTTTCTAATCACTCCGGTTAGAATGAGTGCTTCAATAGTCTTTCTGATTCCGTCAGGTTTCGATTCTCGTCATTCTCGTCGTTCCTCTCTTCTTCTCGAGTGCTCTCGATTCTTTGCTTCTTCTCTTGAGTTGTTGTTTCACCTCATCCCTTTTCTCTTCCGTCTCGGTCCTAAGATCTCGGGACGAGATCTCTTGTTAGTGGAGGAGTGTTGTAACGCCCCGGATTCGATACGCCAGGTGTCTGCCAGTTATTCGCCGTCGTTGCCATGTCATTGGCTTGCGTGTCTCTCTTTGCCATGTCATCATCTGCATTTCATATCATGTCATCATGTGCATCGCATTTGCATACGTGTTCGTCTCATGCATCCGAGCATTTTCCCGTTGTCCATTTTGCAATCCGCACTCCTATGTCTCCGGCGCCCTCTTTTACCTCTTTCCATGTGCGGGTGTTAAACGGTCTCGAATGGACCGAGGTTTGTCAAGCGGCCTTGGTATAGCACCGTAGACCGCCTGTCAAGTTTCGAATCATTTGGAGGTCGTTTGATACTCCAACGGTTAACCGGTAACCGCAAAGGCCTCTTTGTTTGCAGCCCAACACCCCTTCCAAAGTGTCCCAAAACCCAGCAAACTCCCCTTCATGCTCTCGGTCGTTCGATCACGATCGCGTGGCCGAAAACCGCACCTCATTTGGACTCTCCTAGCTCCCTCTACCTATAAATATGTGCCTCTCCCGCAATTCGCGGATCAATTTTACCCTAACCCTAGCCTTCTTCTTCCTCCGCGCGCCGGACGCGTCCGTCTTGCCACGGACACGTCCGCCGCCGCCTCGGCCAACAGGGCCGCCATCATCCCGCCGGTCCTCTCTCTCCTCCTCCACTTGAGCCCGTCAGGGCCCTCCCGGCCCAAGCCGCCCGCCACAGCCCACCCGTTCTCCGCCGCCGCCCGCTTCTCCGCCCACGCGCCCATGCCGGAACCAGGTCTGCGCCGCTCCCCGCCGCCGACCGCTGGCGCCGCCCTGCTCCGTCGGCGCCGCCCGCTTCCCAGCTGGCGCCCCTCACGCCGCCGCGCCGAGGCTCCGGCGCCTCGCGCCCGCCCGTGACGCCCGCCGCCACGGTCGGCCCCTCGCCGGCGCCTTCCTCCAGGCCGCCGCCCGTCGCCTCCCTCGTCGCCCTCCGGCGAGATCCGGCCCGGATCCGCCGCGCGCGCCCGTCCCCGGCCCTTCCCCGGCCATCCTCGTAATCCGTTCCGACGAGGTTGACTTTTCCCCCTCCAAATTTCGTCTAAGTCCCCGAATATGTGATATTTTGTGCCATTTTCATCATGCCATAACTCTCTGTATATAGCTCCGTTTCGCGCGTGTAATACATCAAATTGTTCGCCCCGAAGAGTAGATCATTTCATCTCATTGCATCATTTTCATTTGAGCTCATCTGGATGCCCGAAATGCTGTTAGAAGAGTGCTATATGATGTTACTTTCTGTTTCTTAACAGAACATGCACTTTTGTCATTTTTTCCATGATTGATGTGTGCACCCTATGAACTTGAGTCATACATGTGTTTTGTAATATGCCATGCCATCTTTCCAGGGGTGCTTGCCATGTATTTTTGTGAGTTGTGTAGTGAGTGCATCAACCTTGTTAAGTAGGGTACTTGCTGTTGCTGTTTTCCTGGCAGATTCTGTTATATTTTTATGCCATGTTAACTTGATGCTAACGAGAGATCCATGGTTATTTTGAGATACTTCAGTAAGGATGTTTTGAACATGTGGTTATTATCTATCAATCCATGCCCTTGTTTGCAATTATGGAGTGCCATAGCTTGAGTCCATCGAGCTCTACTTTTGCTATAAAATGTTTCCTGGCAGATTGTTTACATGTTATTCAATTTTGCCAAGGTTGTTGTGTTTTATCCGTGTATGCTATGATGTTGTTATTGCCATGTATAGCTTCTATGACATGTCTTCTTACTGTGAGTTTCCTTGCCATGCCATGTATTTCTCTTTAGTGAGTGGTTCAAGCTCACCAACATGCCTACTTATCGTTGTTCCTGCCATGTATGAATCTGTAATATCACTTGCCATGTTTACATGGGTGCCATCATCTCTTCTGGTACTTTTTGGCTCATGGTCACTAAAGGACATTTGATCTATGTATTTATTAGTTTCATTACATGCCTTTGTTTGCCATGTTAAGTTCCTGTAACATGTTGTTTGATAGCTCTAAACATTGCAACCTGATGTTATTTCTGCCAATGCCTGAAACTGTTATTATTTGCAATCTTGCCATGTCATTTTGAGCATGTTGTAGTGATTTATGGAGATAGTTCAGTGTTCATGTTTTGTAATGCTTTACCTGTAGATCATGCCCATGCCTTTTGTTATTACGTTGAGATGCTGTAGCATATTGTTTTGATGCTTGCAATATGCCTAGTTGCTGTTATGGACAGATTGTTATGTCTTGTATTGTGTGTATGTGTTGCACCGTTGCTCCGTTTTGAGTGTGCTCTATATGAAACTTGCTTGATTTTGCATGTAGATTCATATTATCATGTTGCATCCTTGTTTTGAGGTGTTTGCTTGATGTTTGCATGTATTTTGCACCAATGCCATGCTTATCTTGTTTTGCTCATATCTTCTAGACCGTAGCTCCGAATTAAATAAACTTTATATGTAACTTGACTAGAATTTCGTGTAGGTCATCATGGTGCATCTTAACTTGCTGTTTAACAACTTGAACTTAAGATTTATTCAGATCTGGACCAATTTCGAAATTTGCCTATGAGGACTTACCGGAATTGTTATATGTTGTTTCCGGCCTCATTTAAACTTGCTTTGATGTGTTGCTCTTGTTTGCATCATCTCTTGCCATGAGTAGCCTTATCTAGATTTGTCATGCATCATGCTTGTTGTGCATCATGTCTTGTTCATGTGTGGTGTGTTTACTATGTTGTGTGCTTCTTCTTGTTAGTTCCCGTTTCGTTGCGATCGTGAGGATTCGTTCGTCTACGCTTGTTTCGGCTTCATCCGCTCGTCTTCTTCATGGACTCGTTCTTCTTCCTTGCGGGATTTCAGGCAAGATGACCGCTACCCTGGATCTCACTACTATCATTGCTATGCTAGTTGCTTCGTTCTATCGCTATGCTGCGCTACCTATTACCTGTTTATCAAGCCATCCCAAATTGCCATGTCAGCCTCTAACCTTTTGCACCCTTTCTAGAAAACCGTTGTTTGGCTATGTTACCGCTTTGCTCGGCCCCTCTTATAGCGTTGTTAGTTGCAGGTGAAGATGAAGTTTGTTCCTTGTTGGAACATGGAGATGTTGTTCCATGCTGGAACATGTTTACTTGTTGGGATATAACAATATATCTTATTTAATTAATGCATCTATATACTTGGTAAAGGGTGGAAGGCTCGGCCTTATGCAGTGTTTTGTTCCACTCTTGCCGCCCTAGTTTCCGTCATATCGGTATTATGTTCCCGGATTTTGCGTCCCTAACGCGGTCGGGTGATTTATGGGACCCCTTGACAGTTCACTTTGAATAAGACTCCTCCAAAGAAGGCCCAACATTGGTTTTACCATTTGCCTCACCTATGCCCTTTTATTTCCCTTGGGTTTCCGGAGCCCGAGGGTCATCTTTATTTTAGCCCCGGCCGCTTCTCCTTCGAAAGTGCTGGTCCAAACCGAGCGATGTCCGCGCCCTGGGCAATCGTGGTCTATGCCAACCCGACGTCTGGCTCATCCGGTGTGCCCCGAGAACGAGATATGTGCAGCTCCTATCGGGATTTGTCGGCACATCCGGCGGCTTTGCTGGTCTTGTTTTATTCTTTGTCGAAATGTCTTGTAGCCGGATTCCGAGACTGATCGGGTCTTCCCGAGGAGAAGGAATATCCTTCGTTGATCGCGAGAGCTTATCATGGGCTAAGTTGGGACACCCTGGGGTATAAACTTTCGAGAGCCGTGCCCGCGGTTATGTGGCAGATGGGAATTTGTTAATATCCGGTTGTAGTAAACTTGAAGCAAACTCTTCTAAAATACACCAACCGTATGCGTGACCGTGAGTGTCTCTTTTCGGGTTGATCGAGAGGAGAACACGGTTTCTTGGGTTATGTCTGGCGTAAGTAGGAGTTCGTGATCACTTCTTGATCATTACTAGTTGACGCACTTCCTTTGTTTCTCTTCTCGCTCTCATTTGCGTATGTTAGCCACCATATATGCTTAGTCGCTGCTGCAACCTCACCACTTTACCCCTTCCTTTCCCATTAAGCTTTGCTAGTCTTGATACCCATGGTAATGGGATTGCTGAGTCCTCGTGGCTCAAAGATTACTACACCACCAGTTGCAGGTACAGGTTGTGCGATGATCATGATGTGAGAGCGATGTTTGCTTGTATTGGAGTTCTTCTTCTGCTTCTTCTTCGATCAGGGGATAGGTTCCAGGTCGGCAGCCTGGGCTAGCAGGGTGGATGTCGTTTGAGCTTCATTTATGTTTCATCCATAGTCGGATGTTGATCTTGTATATGATGTTGATGTATTCTTCGGCATTTGTGCCTTATGTATGTATCCCCATCTATTATGTAATGTTGATGTAATGATATCCACCTTGCAAAAGCGTTTCAATATGCGGGTCTATCCTTGGTGGGACCTTCGAGTTCCTTTTGGATAGGGTCGCATATTGGGCGTGACACGAGGATATAACCTAGTGACTGAGTGTGCTCTCAAGAACTTGAGCATTTCCATAGTCATCAAGGTTTTACCAACATCCATGCCGAGGATCCTGGCAACACATCTTACTACCATGATGAATAGTGATGGATGATGCGGATACAAAGATAACACCTTCTCAGACTTCCCCTTAGCGAGGCCAAGAGAACGAAATCTGGATGATCGACCGAGAGACATTTAGCACTCCGCTTCTAATGTTATCCTTGATGTTCTAGCTACCATTGTCATGCTTAAAAGCATCAACATGGCCATCAAGTAAAGGTCGGACTTCGGGAGCACACAATCCATAAGGATCAACTTGTGGAATAAGTCATACCAAATCCTCATGGAGAAGGGTTGAATTGCTTGTTCAAGATACTACAATAATAGATCTTCCGGCTAGGTGTGTCGGCCAGAACATCAACCTCGTCGGGACCTACATCATAGATCTTGGAAATGTTCCAGCCATCATATCTGCCTGAGATTCAGATCTGGCTGGTAACAGGATTTTTCAGACAGCTTGTCCAGAAAAGAAAAGGTTGCAACACAAGTCGACGAGATAACGTTGCGAGAATCTCGAGAGATGAACTATGATAGCAAGCTCCAAAACATGAGCTGGTTCTGCTACACACATGTGAACATGTTGTCCAAGACAAGCAGGACCACAGAATAGTCTTACAATAAAACACTACCAAAGTTCAGGTGAGGAACCATCATTGTGGATAACGAAGTCCTTGCATAAGTCATGATTAGCTCTTAAGAAGGAACTTCTTGTCCTTGAACAAATCAATAAGTGGCTTGGTGTGCTAGGGAATACATACGGAGTGGAGGTAATTAATCTACCAAACCATAGAATACTTCGCACGTATGCATGACTGATTTGGGATGATTCCAGAGGAAACAAAACTAACTTTCTCGAATTCATGGCGACAACTTACACCTAATGCACGTGAACTTGGAGAAAGTCACTTCTTTCACCAAACATATACTTCATGAACGGGGCATGAAGAAAATGCTTACACAAGTTTCCAACACTAGCTCAATGTTCAACATGAATCATGGAGGAGACAAGATGCTGCTGTTGGGCTCAACAACAACTCATCGGAATTTCCATATCACTAGACTCCCACCATTATGTGAACAATGTGTTAGTATTGGTCAGACCAAAAGATGTAATGGTGTATGCTCGAGGGATCGACCACGAGTAAGACAACATTATGAACATCGTTGGTACTGATTTGATTTGACGATAGCCCACACTCAAATCAAAGGATTGATAAGACAATAGGTCCAACAACTGATCACAGGGACCAATCGATGAAGATATCATCTTTCTTCAACACACACTACACAAGAATATCCCTTTGGAACGAACTAAGTTAGGCAAGCTTTTATCTTCCAACTCTCCAAGTTGTTGTTCAGCTTAACCAACTAGCTCGGGGGGTATTCAACACAGATTCTTGGAGAATGGGTGGTTTAGAAGAAAACCAACATGATCACGAGCTCAACATAACAATTAGAAACAACCCGGTAATACTTCTGAGAAGATATTCGGAAAATCACGAACCACCATATGTTATTAAGCTCGAGAATAATCTTGCTTTTCAGGGCAAGACGATATGATCAAGGAGCGAGGGATTGTCACAATCCTAACTCCTTGGTCGATGAGTGCGCCCGGAAATATGGACTAGATTGCACGATCAATCTTAGGATGATGATTCAATATCCAACACGCTAAGATGAGAGTATTGTCCATTAACTACCAAGCAACGGAGTTGCTAGGAGTATTGATTTTCGCACATCACAGTACACTTGTCGGCATTCCGGTTGCAACAATACGGAACCGAGTAGCGAATGATGATGGCGAGAAGTATCACTACGTCAAGAATTCATAAGGGAAGGTGCAATTCTCATGACGTTCCTGACATAAAGTGGGTAATACTTCAGGGTAGAACAGAACAAAAGCTGGATTGGCATTTTGATCTGCGGAATACAACTACTTTGACCACTCAAGAAATGGAGGAGGTCTTTGAGTTTGTTTCTCCTAGTCATTCGAGCAGAATGGCTTGACGAACGGAAGAATAATGGGCATCGATGAGCATGAGTGCACGACTACTCCTGACTATCAACTGATAGACGGGGATCGGAATACAACTAAGGAGGAACAACTCGAGGAACATATAACTTTCTGAGTTGTGGATGCATAGATTAGTATGTCGAGCGAAGCTCAACATTTCTTCCGGATAACCCATGCAGAAAGGGTAGAACTGGCAGATTCACAATTATGAATGGAGAACTCCTCAAGAGTACTCTGATTGTGATCCTTCGGTTCAGCGAGGAACTTCTGCCATAAGCGGTTCGTAGTATTTGGAAGAAGGAAATATCACGGACCTCCAGCACTAATGCAAAGTTACTAATATCCTAAAGGAACTAGCAAACACTATCAACAGGAGGTAAGTAGGGTGAATCTCGGGTTCAAGAACCCAGGAATAGAATACCTACTACTAAATGGCATCACGTGATGCTTTCGAGAATGGTGGCCAAAATCATCACATCGGGAACTCAAAGCATGGCTAGATTACTAGGTGACTCCCTAGAACACCTAGGGTCATAATAATAGCTCCAACATATATGTCAAGGCAATAAATTACCTCAATGCACCAGTTTAGTGTGCTTATCCTGACCCAAAGGAACAACGGGGTGGAAAGAACGGATTTGCAAATGCATCAGACTAATTAGAAACCTAGGATGACTCGGACAGCATAACGGCTGTAAATGCTCAAAATGATTTGAGACATCCTGCAAAATAGTGGCATGACCACTCAACATCACAATATCAAGGTTACGAGACCAGCTATGAACATACGGAAGTAGTAAAACTGAATCGAGATTTGAAACTATCAATCCTATAAGTCTATGGATTAGTAACACGTCATCACGATAGATAGATGAGAAGGCCTAGTTCTTAATCCCGTGAGAAGAGAAGAGGATGACTCAGATCAGAAGGCCATGAGGTATAAGGAGTAAAAAGAGCCTTACGTTCCCTTCCACAATCAATTCCCTTACATAACTAAAGCATTTCTAGACACAACTTCGACCGATTTGGCTTGGTAGGCAGTCAGGCTCTGATACCAAAGTTGTCAGGACCCCGATTCCAAGTCACATCGATCTAGCCGGTAACACCTCAAATCTGCGGCCTCACGCACGGTATTCCCACGGGTGTCGCCTTACCATGGCCCGGGACCGTTTGCGCCTTTTGGCTCACATATATGATAGTGTCACTAGCATCCATATGACAGAGAACCCGGGCCGACATGGCTAGTCGTGAACCCAAAGCGGCACTAACCCATGGGGACAGGCATACATGAATCACATCGAGCATGTCGATTCGGCGTGTGAATCTGTGCTGTAGCACTGGGCTATGAGGACTCGAGGAACCCGGGCTGTAGCAGGCTAGGCAGGACTCCGGATGTCACCGCGTGACATTTCCCGAAGAGACGAACCACGAGAACGAAGTGAAACACATGCCCGGCCAGTCAAGTGTCTGAGCAGTAGTTACAGGCTAGCAGGACTCCGATGAACTGGCTGTAGCGCATTACTATGGCTCAAGGAAGCACTAGACTACATTTCCCCATAAGAGAGGCTGCCAAGGATAAACAACTAGATTGTCGGATCCCACACATACCAAGCATTTCAAACATACACACAATATGCTCGATATGTGTAAATACAACATGGCATCACAACATAACTCTCGACTCAAGTATTTATTCATTAGGCTCCGAGGAGCGAGATATTACAAACATGGGTCTCATGACCCAACATTGAAACATACAAGTCAAGCACATGCGGAAGCTTAACATGTCTGAGTACAGACATCTACAAATGAAAAAGGCTGATAAGCCTGACTAACTACCAGATCCTGCCGAGGGCACAAGATCGTAGCTGAGGTAACAAGCTAAACGTCGAAGTCCACGCGGAACTACTAGCGAGACGGAAGTCTCTCTACAAAAACATAAATTAAGCAAACGTGAGAACAAATGTACTCAGCAAGACTTACATCAGAACTATCTACATATGCATCAGTATCAGCAAAGGGGTGGGTGGAGTATGACTGCAGCAAGCCAGCTTTGACTCGGTGGCTATCCTACACTACCACTGCAAGTAACTCTTTTGAGGTGGCGCACACGAGTCCACATATTTACCATATCAATACACCACTATGGATCCGCTCCCGTCTCCCTACGAGAACGCCATCCATAGCACTCACGCTTATCTTGCGCATTTTAGGGTATCCACTTTCACTTGTCTATGAACTGTACAGGCAACCCAGAAGTCCTTTTCTGCGGACACAGCTATTCGAATAGATCATATTAACCCTGCATGGGTGTACTGCTTCACACACGCTCTCGCCACTTACCACCATGTACACGTCGTGTATCTCGGCAACCTTCAAGCGGAAGCCTGGCGAGGGAGTCGGCCACGACCTGACTAACCACACAAGTCTCCCATCCAGGTTTATCGCCTATTCAGGTTCCGTCCGCAAGGAGATCCGGTCGGGGTGTCGCTCACGGCCCCAAACGATGTGAGCAGGGTTCCCGAGACACCAAACGGGCGCCCGGTACACCGTGCCACGGTGTATCTACCGCAACATATCCCACCCCTATGGTCAGCGCTACGCACGGCCCCCAACACATATCCTACAAACACCAGAAACTAGTTGCAACTCCTGGACAGAGATCGCGGCGATTAATAAGGCGAGAGGGGTCGAGTTACTGGAACCCAATGTGTGGTAGTAACTATTTCATGGATCACAAACACAGAACTCAGTTCCTGAGGACGTCTGCAATGAGACAACCCACCATGTACTCCTACGTGGCCTCTCACCGCTACCTTTACCAAATCGTGTTCACACACTTAGCTCTCAACAGTAGGACATGTTCACCCACCTCCGATTCATCCCTGATGAATCAGACCTGACACAACTCTAAGCAATAGCAGGCATGACAAACAAGCATGAATGAGTAGGCACATCAGGGCTCAAACAACTCCTACTCATGCTAGTGGGTTTCACCTATTCTTTGTGGCAATGACAGGTCATGCAGAGGATAAAGGGTTCAACTACTGCAGCAAATAACAGATGAATCGTTGTTGTCCTAATGCAGTAAAAGAGAGCAGGAGCGAGAGAGTGGGATTGTATCAGAATGAACAAGGGGGCTTTGCTTGCCTGGCACTTCTGAAGATAGTATAGCTCTTGATCAG
The DNA here is from genome assembly GCA_021605145.1 of Aegilops bicornis. NCBI lineage: Eukaryota > Viridiplantae > Streptophyta > Magnoliopsida > Poales > Poaceae > Aegilops > Aegilops bicornis. The sequence goes on along the minus strand of CM038674.1, from coordinate 600,477,193 downwards.
TGTCATCGATCTCATCGTCGAAACCTCGTCTACTGAGAGGGGACAAACACCGACAACTGAGAAAGAAACACAATCAATGCAATGCAACAATATGATGCATGAGTGTGACATGGCAATATGCTGTGGTTTGAGCTAATGCAACTAGCAACCAGATTAAATGAAGTTGGTTTGAATCAAAGATTCAAATTCAAACTCCATATGTGTTTTCTTAAATGCCATTTAATTGAATTGTCCTAACAGTGGTCATACGTTGTTCTATCATGCATGAAAATGGTACAAATGGATAGATTGTATTTTTCTGATCATTTTTCATATATAAATTATTTCATTTGGAGTTACGGTTGAATTTCTATGATTTTTAGAAGTTTTTGGCATTTTCCGAAAATAAATAAATCAAATAGATTTATTTAAAATCCAGAAAAGCATTACTGCGTCAGCCTGACGTCAGAATGACGTCATCAGGTCAACAGCGTCAGCCCAGGTCAAACCTGACGCTGGGACCCACTGGTCAGTGACTAACTAACTAATCTAAATTAATTAGTGTTAAACTACTACTAACTAAAAATGTCAGTGGAGATAATTAAACTTAGTTAAAACTAAAATAGGATTAGCTGGGGCCTGGGCTGTCACATCCCTAATCCTGGTCTGATCTATGCCAGCTTCCATGTGTGCATCATGTTTAAATTCAAATGAAATTTGAATTGAGGAATTTTCAAAGCCTCAGAAAACCCCTAAAAATAACCAACATTTAAACCTCATCAAATGAGTCCAAGAAAATGCTCCAGTTATTCTGTGAAAATATTGGCATGAGGTAAAATGCAAACCAATATTTTTGGAGTGACTGAAACATTATTTTGGGCCTTTGAATTAATTCAATAACTACTTGCATTGGATATATATATATATTTTATATATAACTAATATATGTCCAATAATTCTGAAACATTTTATGTGGTTTGGTATATTTTAGTTCTAGCCACATAACTATTTCCAAGATTTTATAAAATGGTTTAGTATTTTTACTAAACCAAAACAAAACAGAACAAAATAGAAAACTGTAACAGAAAACAAAAATGAAAAAAGGAGTCTTACCTGGGCTTACCTCCTGTGCAGCCCACCTGGCAGTCCAGCCACCTGGAGGCCCAGCCCACCCGCAGCTGCCAGTCATCCCCAACCTCCCGCCAGGAGGATGAGGGGCGTGTGCTCGCCGCGCGCATCCACGCGCGAGGCCACCTCCTGCTTCTGCCAACGCAGGAGAGGCTCCAAAAGCCGCCACGCGCCACCCCGGTCCCTCTCGCCCATCGCTTGTCCTCGTCCCTTCCTCTAGACCCCTCTCCCTCTCGCAGCCGAGCGTTGTCCGAGCATAGCCATCGCTGCCGCTCGCTGTTGCCATAGCCACTGCCTCCCTATCGCCTTGCCGTCGCATCCAGAGGAACCGCCATCGCCTTCTGCGTCGTCTACACCAACCCACTCGACCGCGGGAGCCCTGTATTGTCGTCCCCGAGCTCATCCTCAATCTACGGCCACCGACAACTTCATCGTTGATTCGACGCCGTCCGTGCTTCCCCGACCTCGCCGGCCTGCTCGTATGAACCGCGTTGAGCTCTGCCACCGCTTCTCGACCCGTTTCTATCCTCGCCAGACGCGTCATCCCCATGAGCTCCGAAGCTCGCCGGTGCCGTGCTTCATCGCCGTCGTGGCTACGGACACCGTGGCTTGCACCTGAGCTAGTCATCGTGCTCGGGTTGCTCCCAGGAGACGAACGCAGCCACTAGCTCACCTTGCCGTGCATCGTAGCACCACAGCTGTCGTTGCCCAAGCTCCGACCGCAGCGGACGAGCTCACCGTCGTCAGGTCGGTCCACCCCAGCTCCTCAAGCTTGCACTACCAGATGCATGCGAGCACCAGCTACGCGTAGCACCAAACCGCCGTCCAAATGGTCGCCGGAGCGACGTTTCCGACGTCCTCCGCTGCCTCGGGTCGTCGCTGGCGGCTAAACGCCGGCCTAACCCCGTTTAGATTAGTGTTAATGACGCCTCTAATTTAGCCCCCTGACCCACTTACAAGTGGGACCCGTGACCTAATTAACCACGGGGTAAACCCCTGTTTAGATTTAACCTAACCACAGTGGCCCACGCGTCAGCCTTGACCATGCTGACGTGGCCGTTGACCGGTCCCACACGTCAGCGACCCTAGCTAGTACCGTGACACTGACCAGTGTGTCCCACTGGTCATGTCTGACCTGGACCGAGCCCGTTGACCTGCTGACATCATGATGATGTCAGGCTGACGCGGTAATGCCCTTTTCTGGATTTATTCTTATTCAGGAAATTCCAGAATATAGATCAAACTTTGAAAATTCATAGAAATTAACCTGTAACTCCAAATGCAAAGATTTATATATGAAAAATGATCAGAAAAATACAATCTATCCATCTGTACCATTTTCATGCATGTTAGAACAACTTATAGCTGCTGTTTAGCACAAATCATATAAATGGCATTTAAATATCCACATATGGAGTTCGAATGTGAATCTTGGATTCAAACCAACTTCATTTAATCTGGTTGCTAGATGCATTAGCTCAATCAACAGCATATATCCATGTCACATTCATGCATCATATTGCTGCATTGCATTGATTGTGTTTCCTCTCTGTTGCCGGTATTTGTTCCCTCTCGATAGACGTGATTCGACGATGAGTTCGATGACACCGATGAAGAACCATAATATCTTCAGAAGTGCCAGGCAAGCAAAACCCCCTTTTTCATTCCGATACAATCCCACTCTCTCGCTCCTGCTCTCTTTTACTGCATTAGGACAACAACGATTCAACTGTTACATGCTGCGGTAGTTGAACCCCTTTCCTCTGCATGACCTGTCATTGCCATAGTAAATAGATGAAACCCACTAGCATGAGTAGGAGTTGTTTGAGCCTTGATGTGCCTACTCATTCATGCTTGTTTGTCATGCCTGCTACTGCTTAGAGTTGAGGCGGGTCTGATTCATCGGGATGAATCGGAGGTGTGTGAACATGTCCTCTTGTTGAGAGCTAAGTGTGTGAACACAATTTGGTAAAGGTAGCGGTGAGAGGCCATGTAGGAGTACATGGTGGGTTGTCTCATTGCGACCGGCCCTCGGGAACTGAGTTCTGTGTTTGTGATCCATGAACAGTTACTACCACACATTGGGCTCCGGGCGCTCCAAGCTCTCTCGACTTATTAATCAACTTGATCTCTGTCCAGGAGTTGCAACTAGTTTCTGGTGTTTGTAGGTAGTGTTAGTAGTCTACCAAGTGGCACTCGGTACAGGTGGGCTTGGGATAGACTAGGCACCGTGGCCGGGTATGCCAAGCCTCGCCCGTTTGGTGGGCTTGGAACCCTGTACACATCGTTTGGGGCCGTGAGCGACACCCCGGCCGGATCTCCTTGCGGATGGAACCCGAATAGGCGATAAACCTGGACTAGAGACTTGTGTGGTTAGTCAGGTCGTGGTGACTCCTCGCCAGGCTTCCGCTTGAAGGTTGCCGAGATACACGACGTGTACATGGTGGTAAGTGGCGAAAGCGTGTGTGAAGAAGTACACCCCTGCAGGGTTAATATGATCTATTCGAATAGCCATGTCCGCGGTATAGGAATTCTGGGTTGCCTGTACAGTTCATAGACAAGTGAAAGTGGATACTCTAAAATGCGCAAGATAAGCGTGAGTGCTATGGATGGCGTTCTCGTAGGGAGACGGGAGGGGATCCATAGTGGTGTATTGATATGGTGAATATGTGGACTCGTGTGCGCCACCTCAAAAGAGTTACTTGCAGTTGTAGTACAGGATAGCCACCGAGTCAAAGCTGGCTTGCTTGCAGTCGTGATAATGATGCATATGTAGTTAGTTCTGATGTAAGTCTTGCTGAGTACATTTGTACTCACGTTTGCTTATTTATGTTCTGCAGAGAGACGTCAGTCTCGCTAGTAGTTCCGCATGGACTTCGATGTTTAGCTTGTTACCTCACCTACGATCTTGTGCCCTCGGCAGGATCTGGTAGATAGTCAGGCTTCTCAGCCTTTTTCATTTGTAGATGTCTGTACTCAGACATGTTAAGCTTCCGCTTGTGCTTGTTGCTTGTATGCTCTGTATGTTGGGTCATGAGACCCATGTTTGTAATATCTCGCTCCTCGGAGCCTATTGAATAAATACTTGAGTCGTAGAGTTATGTTGTGATTCCATGTTGTATTTACACATATCGAGCATATTGTGTGTATGATTGAAATGCTTGGTATGTGTGGGATCTGACAACCTAGTTGTTTATCCTTGGTAGCCTCTCTTATGGGGAAATGTAGTCTTGTACTTCTATGAGCCATAGTAGTCCGCTACAGCCCGGTTCACCGGAGTCCTGCTAGCCCAGCACTACTGCTTCGGAACACTTTGACTGGCCGGCATGTGATTCACTTCGTTCATATGTCTGTACCTTCGGGGAAATGTCACGCGGTGACATCCGGAGTCCTGCCTAGCTCATACAGCCGGGTTCCCGAGTCCTGTTAGCCCGGTTACAGCCCGGATTCAAGATAGCGGACATGCTCGATGTTGATTCATGTATGCATGTCCCTATAAGTTAGTGCCACTTTGGGTCACGACTAGTCATGTCGGCCCGGTTCTCTCATCATATGGATGCTAGCGACACTATCATATACGTGAGCCAAAAGGCGCAAACGGTCCCGGGCAATGGTAAGGCGACACCGTGGGAATACCGTGCGTGAGGCCGCAAAGTGATATGAGGTGTTACCGGCTAGATCGATGTGACTTGGAATCAGGGTCCTGACAGCTTTGGTATCGAGCCTGTTCATCAGAGGATTACCAAGCCAAACCGGTCGAAGTTGTGTCTAGAAATGCTTTAGTTATGTAAGGGAATTGATTGTGGAAGGGAACGTAAGGCTCTTTTTACTCCTTATACCTCATGGCCTTCTGATCTGAGTCATCCTCTTCTCTTCTACAGGGATTAAGAACTAGGCCTTCTCATCTATCTATCAGGATGACGTGTTGCTAATCCATAGACTTATATGATTGTTTGTTTCAAGCCCAGTTCATTTTCTATTACTTCCGTATGTTCATAGCTGGCCTCGGAACCTTGATATGATGTTGTTGAGTGGTTATGCCACCATTTTGCATGATGTCTCAAATCTTTTTGAGCATTTACAGCCGTTATGCTGGCCGAGTCATCCCAGGTTTCTAATTAGTTTGATGCATTTGCAAATCCCTTCTTCCCACCCCGTTGTTCCTTTGGGCCAGATTAAGCACACTAATCGGTCTGTTGAGGTACTCCGTTGCCTTGACATACATGTTGGAGTTAGTATTATGACCCTAGGTGTCTTAGAGAGCTACTCGTAAATCTAGCAATGCTTTGCATCCCCAAGGTGATGATTCTGGACATTACTCTCGAAATCATCCCGTGATGCTACTTAGTAGTAGGTATTCTATTCCTGGGTTCTTGAACCCGAGATTCACCCTACTTAGCTCGTGTTGATAGTGTTGCTCGTACCCTTAGGATATTAGTAACTTTGCGATAGTCCTCGAGGTCCGTGGTATTTCCTTCTTCCAAATACTATGAACTGCTTATGGCAGAAGTTCCTCGCTGAACCGAAGGGTCACAATCAGAGTACTCTTGAGGAGTTCTCCATTCATAATTGTGAATCTGCCAGTTCTACCTTTACGCATGGGTTATCCGGAAGAAATGTTGAGCTTAATTTCGACATACTAATCTATGCATCCACAACTCAGAAAATTATATGTTCCTTTGAGTTGTTCTCTTTAGTTGTATTCTGACCCTCGTCTATCAATTGATAGTCAGGACTAGTTGTGCATTCATGTTATCGATGCCTATTATTCTTGTGGTCCGTCAAGCCATTCTATTTCAGAATGACTAGGAGAAACAAACTCCAGTACCTCATCCATATCTAGGATTGAGTCAAAGCAGTTGTGTTCCGCAGATCAAATAATAATCCAGTTTTTGTTCTGTTCTACTTTGAAGTATTACCCACTTTATGTAAGGAATGTCATGAGAACTGCACCCTCTCTTATGAATTCTTGACGCAGTAATACTTCTTTTCATCATTGTTCATTCCTCGGTTTCCGTGTTATGGTAACCGGAATGCCGACAAGTGTACCGTGATGTGCGAAATCAATACTCCTAGCAACTCCGTTGCTTGGTAGTTAATGGACAATACTCTCATTCTTAGCGTGCTGGTTATTGAATTATCATTCTAAGACTGATTGTGCTACCTAGTCCATTTTTCCTGGTGCACCCTTTGATCAAGAGTTAGGATTGCATCAATCCCTCTCTTGTTTGGTCACATCGTCTTGCCCTGAAAAGCAAGATTGTTCTCGAGCTTAGTAACATATCGGTGGTTCGTGATGTTCTGAATATCTTCTTGGAAGTATGACCAGGTTTCACCTGACCGCTATGTTGAGTTCGTGATCATGTTGGTTTTCTTCCAAGCCACCCATTCTCCAAGATTCTGTGTTGGATACCCCCGAGCTAGTTGGTTAAGCTAAACAACAACTTGGAGAATTGGAAGATGAAAGCTTGTCCGACTTAGTTCATCACTAAGGGATATCCTTGAGTGTGTGTGTGTGTGTGTGTGTGTTGAAGAAAGATGATATCTTCATCGACTGATCCCCGTGATCAGTTGTTGAATCTATTGTCTTGTCCAAACCTTGATTTGAGTATGGGCTATCGTCAAATCAAGTTAGAACCAACGATATTCGTAATGTTGTCTTACTCGCGGTTGATCCCTCGAGCGTACACCATTACATCTTTTGGTCTGACCAATGCTATCACCGTGTTCACATGATGGTGGAAGTCCAGTGATATGGAAATTACGATGAGTTGCTGTTGGGCCCATCAGCAGCATTTTGTCTCCCCCATGATTCATGTTGAACATCAACCTAGTGTTGAAAATTTTGTAAGCAATGCCTTCGTGTTCCGTTCATGAAGCTTATGCTTGGATGGAAGAAGTGACTTCCTTGAATTCACGTGCATTTGATGTAAGTTGCCGCCATGAATTCGAGACAGATTGTTTTTGTTTTCTCTGGAACCATCCCAAGTCAGTCATGCATGTGCGAAGTATGCTATGGTTTGACAGGCTCGCTACCTCCATTCCATATGTGTCCCTAGCACACCAAGCCACTGCTTGATTTGTTCAAGGAGAAGAAGTTCCTTCTTAAGACCGCGGCTTATACAAGGACTTCGATATCCTCGATGATGGTTCCCCACCTGAACTCGGTAGTGTTTCATTATAAGTCTACTACGTGGGCTTGATTGTCTGGGACATCGTGTTCACATGTTAGTAGCAGAACCAGCTCATGTTTTGGAGCTTACTACAGTAGCTCATTTCCCGAGGATCTCGCAACACCATCTCGTCGATTTGGTTGCAAACTTTCATTTATCTTCTAGACTCGATGAGTCTGGATTATTCTGACACCAATCGGATCTGAATCTCAGGCAGATATGATGGTTGGAACATTCCCAACAGTTGCATGTTGTTCCCATTCGCACCGCCATTGCGCCAATTCCCATGGGCTGCCCTCTCAGTAATTGTTGTTTAGGATCATCTTCAAAAGTGGTCCTACCATGGGTCCCATCCATTTCCGATGATAAGCAAATCATGCATCGCGTTGTCTTCAACAAGGTAGTCCACATCATCCATTCGAATCCGGATATGTCATTTCTTTGAATTCCTTCAAATGATCGTTTGTGATTGCCTTAGGCTGGTATAAAGAGTTTCAATGATCTAGATATCAAAAGTAATTCTTTTTGCCACTTAAGGGAATAGTTCTTCGAGTCACCTCCCCTGAGGTGCCCCGTTTTGGAATCATGGCAATTTCCCTCGCTACTTTGAAACCCTCGTCAAATTGTTTCTTCTGTCGCTCCTGATGCATGTTTTGCCTCTCAGCTCCAGAGATATTTTCATGTCTTATTCCGTGAGTTGATCTTGTGATCATTAAGATGATCCTAACTTGCTCGAACCTCAATAATATCGATTCTTCTAAAATCCCCCCTTTCTTCTCGTTGTCATGTTGGATGTAGTTCTCAACGCAAGACGTCAAGACAAAGATGGTGATCATGTCAACGTTCCTATGAAGTGTAACCTCGATCGTGAAGACCGTGTTAGCTTGTGCCCCCTCTGTCTTCTTACCTCACGTCTTGAATCTCGGGATGAGATTCTTGTTTAGTGGGGGTGAGTTGTCACATCCCTAATCCTGGTCTGATCTATGCCAGCTTCCATGTGTGCATCATGTTTAAATTCAAATGAAATTTGAATTGAGGAATTTTCAAAGCCTCAGAAAACCCTAAAAATAACCAACATTTAAACCTCATCAAATGAGTCCAAGAAAATGCTCCAGTTATTCTGTGAAAATATTAGCATGAGGTAAAATGCAAACCAATATTTTTGGAGTGACTGAAACATTATTTTGGGCCTGTGAATTAATTCAATAACTACTTGCATTGGATATATATATTTTATATATAACTAATATATGTCCAATAATTCTGAAACATTTTATGTGGTTTGGTATATTTTAGTTCTAGCCACATAACTATTTCCAGGATTTTATAAAATGGTTTAATATTTTTACTAAACCAAAACAAAACAGAACAAAATAGAAAACTGTAACAGAAAAAAGAAATGAAAAAAGGAGTCTTAACTGGGCTTACCTCCTGTGCAGCCCACCTGGCAGTCCAGCCACTTGGCGGCCCAGCCCACCCGCAGCTGCCAGTCATCCCCAACCTCCCGCCAGGAGGATGAGGGGCGTGTGCTCGCCGCGCGCGTCCACGCGCGAGGCCACCTCCTGCATCTACCGACGCAGGAGAGGCTCCAGAAGCCGCCACGCGCCACCCCGGTCCCTCTCGCCCGTCGCTCGTCCTCGTCCCTTCCTCTAGCCCCCTCTCCCTCTCACAACCGAGCGCCATCCGAGCATAGCCATTGCCGCCGCTCGCTGTTGCCGTAGCCACTACCTCCCTATCGCCTTGCCGTCGCGTCCATACGAACCGCCATCGCCTTCTGCATCGTCTACACCAACCCACTCGACCGCGAGAGCCCTGTACCGTCGTCCCCGAGCTCATCCTCAATCTTCGGCCACTGGCAACTTCATCGTCGATTCGCCACCGTCCGTGCTTCCCTGACCTCGCCGGCCTGCTCGTATGAACCGCGGTGAGCTCTCCCACCGTTTCCCCCTGACCCCGTGCTCTATCCCTCGCCGTAGACGTCGTCCCCATGCTTCACCTGAGCTAGTCATCATGCTCGGGTTGCTCCCAGGAGACAAACGCGGCCACTAGCTCGCCTTGCGGTGCATCGTAGCACCACAGTTGTCGTTGCCCAAGCTCCGACCGCCGCGGACGAGCTCACGGCCATCAGGTCGGTCCACCCCAGCTCCTCACGCTTGCACTGCCAGATGCGCGCGAGCCCCAGCTACGCGTAGCACCAAACCGCCGTCCAAATGGTCGCCGGAGCGACGTTTCCGACGTCCTCCGCTGCCTCGGGTCGTCGCCGACGGCTAAACGCCGGCCTAACCCCGTTTAGGTTAGTGTTAATGACGCCTCTAATTTAACCCCCTGACCCACTTACAAGTGGGACCCGTGACTTATTAACCATGGGGTAAACCCCTGTTTAGATTTAACCTAACCATAGTGGCCCACGCGTCAGCTTTGACCATGCTGACGGGGCCGTTGACTGGTCCCACACGTCAGCGACCCTAGCCAGTACCGTGACACTGACCAGTGGGTCCCACTGGTCAGGTCTGACCTGGACCGTGCCCGTTAACCTGCTGACATCATGATGATGTCAGGATGACGCAGTAATGCCCTTTTCTGGATTTATTCTTATTCAGGAAATTCCAGAATATATTTCAAACTTCAAAAATTCATAGATTTATATATGAAAAATGATCAGAAAAATCCAATCTATCCATTTGTACCATTTTCATGCACGTTCGAACAACTTATAGCTTCTGTTTAGCACAAATCATATAAATGGCATTTAAATATCCACATATGGAGTTCGAATGTGAATCTTGGATTCAAACCAACTTCATTTAATCTGGTTGCTAGATGCATTAGCTCAATCAATAGCATATATCCATGTCACATTCATGCATCATATTGCTGCATTGCATTGATTGTGTTTCCTCTCTGTTGCGGGTATTTGTTCCCTCTCGATAGACGTGATTCGACGATGAGTTCGATGACACCGATGAAGAACTATAATATCTTCATAAGTGCCAGGCAAGCAAAACCCCCTTGTTCATTCTGATACAATCCCACTCTCTCGCTCCTGCTCTCTTTTACTGCATTAGGACAACAACGATTCAACTGTTACATGCTGCGGTAGTTGAACCCCTTTCCTCTGCATGACCTGTCATTGCCACAATAAATAGATGAAACCCACTAGCATGAGTAGGAGTTGTTTGAGCCCTGATGTGCCTACTCATTCATGCTTGTTTGTCATGCCTGCTACTACTTAGAGTTGAGTCAGGTCTGATTCATAGGGGATGAATCGGAGGTGTGTGAACATGTCCTACTGTTGAGAGCTAAGTGTGTGAACACGATTTGGTAAAGGTAGCGGTTAGAGGCCATGTAGGAGTACATGGTGGGTTATCTCATTGTAGCCGTCCTCAGGAACTGAGTTCTGTGTTTGTGATCCACGAACAGTTACTACCACACATTGGGCTCCGGGCGCTCCAAGCTCTCTCGACTTATTAATCAACTTGATCTCTGTCTGGGAGTTGCAACTAGTTTCGGTGTTTGTAGGTAGTGTTAGTAGTCTACCAAGTGGCACCGGTATAGGTGGGCTTGGGACAGACTAGGCACCGTGGCGGGTATGCCAAGCGTCACCAGTTTGGTGGGCTTGGAACCTGTACACATCGTTTGGGGCCGTGGCGACACCGGCCGGATCTCCTTGCGGATGGAACCCGAATAGGCGATAAACCTGGACTAGAGACTTGTGTGGTTAGTTAGGTCGTGGCCGACTCCCTCGCCAGGCTTCCGCTTGGAGGTTGCCGAGATACACGACGTGTACATGGTGGTAAGTGGCGAAAGCGTGTGTGAAGAAGTACACCCCTGCAGGGTTAATATGATCTATTCGAATAGCCGTGTCCGCGGTAAAGGACTTCTAGGTTGCCTGTACAGTTCTTAGACAAGTGAAAGTGGATACTCTAAAATGCGCAAGATAAGCGTGAGTGCTATGGATGGCGTTCTCGTAGGGAGACGGGAGCGGATCCATAGTGGTGTATTGATATGGTGAATATGTGGACTCGTGTACGCCACCTCAAAAGAGTTACTTGCAGTCGTAGTACAGGATAGCCACCGAGTCAAAGCTGGCTTGCTTGCAGTCGTGATAATGATGCATATGTAGTTAGTTCTGATGTAAGTCTTGCTGAGTACATTTGTACGCACGTTTGCTTATTTATGTTTTGCAGAGATACGTCAGTCTCGCTAGTAGTTCCGCATGGACTTCGATGTTTAGCTTGTTACCTCAGCTACGATCTTGTGCCCTCGGCAGGATTTGGTAGATAGTCAGGCTTCTCAGCCTTTTTCATTTGTAGATATCTGTGCTCAGACATGTTAAGCTTCCGCTTGTGCTTGTTGCTTGTATGCTCTGTATGTTGGGTCATGAGACCCATGTTTGTAATATCTCGCTCCTCGGAGCCTATTGAATAAATACTTGAGTCATAGAGTTATGTTGTGATGCCATGTTGTATTTACACATATCGAGCATATTGTGTGTATGATTGAAATGCTTGGTATGTGTGGGATCCGACAACCTAGTTGTTTATCCTTGGTAGCCTCTCTTATGGGGAAATGTAGTCTTGTACTTCCATGAGCCATAGTAGTCCGCTATGCCCGGTTCACCAGTAGTCCTCGCTAGCCCAAAGACTACCGCTCGAACACTTGATCGGGCCGACATGTGATTCACTTCGTTCCTATGTCTGTCCCTTCGGGAAATGTCACGCCGACATCCGGAGTCCTGCCTAGCTCTGCTACAGTCCGGGTTCCCGAGTCCTGTTAGCCAGTGCTACAGCCCGGATTCACAAGTCAATCGACATGCTCGATGTTGATTCATGTATGCATGTCCCTATAAGTTAGTGCCGCTTTGGGTTCACGACTAGTCATGTCGGCCTGGGTTCTTTATCATTTGGATGATAGAGACACTGTCATATACGTGAGCCAAAAGACGCAAACGGTCACGGGCCATGGTAAGGCGACACCCGTGGGAATACCGTGCGTGAGGCCGCAAAGTGATATGAGGTGTTACCGGCTAGATCGATGTGACTTGGAATCGGGGTCCTGACATGGGCCTACTTGTCAGTGTCAGCAGGGGTAATTAGTCCTAAACTAATCTAGTCAGGGGTGGGGCCCACGTGTGTTGACCCCAGGGAGGTCAAACCCCGGGTCGAACAGGTCAAACTCGCCGGCGACTCGACGCCGGCGAGGCCAGACACGGCAGCGGGCTGCGGGATTGCGTCTCCGGCGGCCAAACAAGAGGCGGAGAGGCTCCACACGTGCAGCGCGACGAGGCGCGTCTAACGGGGCAAGCGGGAGCGGCTGGGGTGGACCGAGCTCGTCGGAAGCGAGCTCGTAGGCGGCCGGAGTTCGTGCAGGGTCGAGTTCGGTGCTGCGGTGCATGGGAGGAGGAGCTGGTGGTGGCTACGGGCTCCTGGTGCTGCATGGATCACGCTGGCGTGCTCAACTTCGAGCTGGTGTGGCTCTAGCCACGTCGGCGACGTGGCACAGCGGTGGCAAGCTTCGGCCGCGGTTGTTAGCGGGGCTAGAGGGGGAAAATGACGGCGGGGAGAGAGGGGTTAGGTAGAGGAGCTCACGGCGGGGTCAGAGACGATCTCAGCGAGCTCGGGGAGGGGCCGGAGCAAGCGGGGCGGCGATGGCGATCTCGGCGGACCGAGGTTGAAGAAGACGGCGTGGTCGGCGTTCGAGGGCGTCCGGCGTCGCGTGAGTCATCGAGGAGGCGTAGACGATGGAGGCGGAGCTCATGGGCACGTCAGACGGGCGAGGGGGTGGTTGTTGCTATGGCAACGACGAGCGGCGGCGACGTGCGCGCTCGTTGGTCGTGTGGGAGAGAAATAGAGGAGGGGAGAGAGGACTGGAGTGAGCGTTTGGGTTTGCGGACGTGTGTGGCGCTCACAGCCGCGTTGGGGAAGCGACGGAAGCAGGAGGTGGCTCGGGCGCGTGCCGGCGTGCGGTGGCCACACGCCCTCGTGCCCACTGGCACGAGGTTGAGGATGACTGGCGCATGGGCCTGGTGGGCTGGCTTCTCTCCTGGGCCAGGTAAGTAACAGGTACTCCCTCCTTCTCTGTTTTCTATTTAAATTACTGTTTTCTAATTATTTGCCTCTGTTTTGAGCTTAGGAAAAATACCAAGGCATTTCCTAAAATCCTAAAAATATTCATGGACACTTGCTGAATTATTTCAGTGGCCCAAAAATAGTTCCCACATTATTTGAACATTTAAATTATTTATAGTATTTAAATGCCCAAAGTCAAATACAATAAGATTTAATTCAAAAATAGAATGACCTAGAAATATGTGCATCATTTTTAGCAGAGGTTTTCACCTTTAACAAAAATCATGAACTTTTCTTAGGAACATTTTGGGTTTATTGAAAAGATTTTATAGTTGACCCTATTTGATTTAATTTTGGTGCTAGGGTTTGTCAATCCCCATTTCAACTTAAATAAAATTTAAACATGATGCAACAAGATGCAAACACCAGGCAGTACCAGCAGCTAGGGATGTGACATTCACCGCCGCGGACATCTTTTAGCACTCTCCTTTCAGCGACATTCTGAATTCACTAAAGTCTCTCTCTTTATCAGGAGAGCCCTAGCCGGACTATGGTCAGCAAGGTTGGCATGCGGACGAGGAAGAATTCAAAGCCCACCCACCACCCACTTCGTAGCCAATGTCGATGATTTAACCGACATGCTCGACTTCGACTCCGAAGACATTGACGGTATGGACGCAGATGCAGGAGACGACCAAGAACCAGCGCCTACAGGGCACTGGAAGGCCACCTCGTCGTATGACATATACATGGTGGACACCCCAAAAGAAGGGAACAGCGATGGAACAACGGAGGATGACCCCTCCAAGAAACAGCCTAAGCGCCGGCGTCAGCGGCGCCGCTCTAAATCCCGCCACAGCAAAAACGGCGATTCCGGCACGGGAGATAATAACACCCCGGACAGTGCCGAAGACAATCCCCTCCAGCAGGATTCAGCGCAGGAGGATGGAGAAACCAGCCCTCATGAGAGAGCGGCAGACAGAGAGGTAGAGGACGATAATTACATGCCTCCCTCCGAAGACGAGGCAAGCCTCGACGACGCATTTAATTTGTCGTGCCTAAGGATCCCGTCGAACAAGAGCGTTTCAAACGCAGGCTTATGGCCACGGCGAGCAGCCTCAAGAAAAAACAGCAACAGCTCAGAGCTGACCAAGACTTGCTAGCCGACAGATGGACTGAAGTCCTTGCAGCCGAAGAGTACGAACTCGAACGCCCCTCCAAGAGCTACCCAAAACGCAGGCTCCTACCCCGATTAGAGGAGGAAGCAACTAGACATAAATCACCAGCGCATGATGCGGACGACCGGCCACCCCGCGGCCGCGACAAAGAGGCCTCTCGGCCCTCCGCTCAAGCCGCACCCCGGCGTCGCTCCAAAAATACCAAGGCACGGGGAAACGCACCAGACCTGCGAGATATATTGGAGGACAAGGCAAGGCAAACAAGGTCGATCTACGGATCGCGTGGGCGCCCCACGACACGTGACGATAACCGTCATGCCGGATATGGCAAATCCGGCCGGGCCGCACACAATAGACAAAGCTCAGTTGCTACGTCGTGATATAGCCCAATACAGAGTCGTCGCACACCCACTATGCTTCACAGATGAAGTAATGGGCCACCAAATCCCCGAGGGTTTCAAACCCGTAAACATCGAATCATACAATGGCACAACAGATCCGGCGGTATGGATCGAGGATTATCTCCTTCATATCCACATGGCCCACGGCGATGATCTACACGCCATCAAATACCTCCCACTCAAGCTTAAAGGACCAGCTCGGCATTGGCTTAACAGCTTGCCAGCAGAATCAATTGGTTGTTGGGAGGACACGGAAGCCGCATTCCTCGACAACTTCCGGGCACCTACGATGCGACCACCGCATCGCCCGATGACCTAAGCCACATAATTCAGCAACCCGGAGGAATCGGCCGGACAATTACGGACACGGTTCCTAACCAAGAAAAATCAAATAGTCGATTGTCCAGGACCACAGAGGCCCTTGCAGCCTTTAAGCATAACATCCGTGACGAGTGGCTTGCCCGGCACCTAGGACAGGAAAAGCCGAAATCCATGGCAGCCCTCACAACACTCATGACCCGCTTTTGCGCGGGATAAGACAGCTGGCTAGCTAGTAGTAATAACATGACCAAGAGCCATGGTAATTCGGATACCAAGGACAGCATTGGCAGGTCGCGTCTGAAAGGATCGAGATGGACCTAGAGGGGGGGGGTGAATAGGTACAATTACAAATTTTAATTATTACTTAGCAATTTTAGGCAATAGTGCGGAATATGAAAGTGAGCCTAACAATTGCTAGTAGGTACGAAGTACTAGGTAAGTAACACAAGCATATAAGTGAGCAAGCACAATATGATGTAAGTAAGTGCAAATCGAAACAAGTAACCACAAGTATAGAGTTAGGGTTAGGAATAACCGCAACTCCGGGAGACAAGGATGTATGCCGATGTTCACTTCCTTGGAGGGAAGCTAGTCACCGTTAGAGAGGTGGATGTTACCACGAAGGCACACCAACGCCACGAAGGCTCACCCTATTCTCCCTTTGAGACAACACCACGAAGATGTTTCTCAACCACTAGTGGTAGACCTTGGGGTGGTCTCCAAACCCTCACAAACTTATCCGGGGGTAATCACAAAAGTCGATTCCTCTCCGAAAGACTCCTACCGCCTAGGAGTCTCCAACCTCCAAGAGTAATAAGATCAATGGGGATTTGCTCAAGACTTGCTCAAATCATGAATTCCTTGGGTGCAAAGAAGGAGGAGAAGTGGATCTATCACTTGATCGGACAACTTCTTTTCAAAGCTCTCAAACCCCTTGGGGATCTAAGATTTGGTGTGGAGAGTTGAGAGAGAGTGAGTGAAGTGTTCTAGGATTTGTTCAAAGTGAATGGTCAACCCCAACCCGAGCAAGGGGAAGGAGTATATATATGTGGTGGGAAAAAGGTGACCGTTTGGGGTACAGGATGGCCGGACGTCCGGAGAACGTCGGTCGTCCAGAGGCCCAAATGGGTCCGGACGTCCGACAGTCATCGGACGACCGACCGCTGTGAAAAGTGTGACCCACAAACCAATGTACAGGATACGGTCGTCCGAACAGGCCCGGACATCCGTAAGAATGCTTCTGATGTGAAAGTGTCGGACGTCCGGAGAGTTCCGGACGTCCGCCAAGTGTTTCGCAAAAAGTGTGACTCACAAATCACAGATAGATACGGTCGTCCGAAAGGGCGGACATCCGTAAGAAAGTTTCGATGCGAAAGTGTCGGACGTCCGGAGGGTTCTGGACATCCGTAAAAATGTTTCTGTTAGGAAGTGTCGGACGTCCGGAAGGCCCCGGACGTCCCGGCAATCAGGAAGGACCGAACGTCCGTAGAGAGCCGGACGTCCAAAGGTAAGGTATATAGATACCAGCTTTGAGCAAGTTTTCACAGATCCATCGATCCCCTCTTAATAGTGCGGGATCCCTATACTCAAGAACAAACCATAAATGAAGTTAACACCTTGTATCTCCATTCTTGAGTTATATGCTTTTGTCCCTAGTCATGATCCATGCATACGGTCTTTGGAACACAATCCTGAGATATACTTGATAAACATGATTAGTCCTGAGCATATGTGTTGTCATCAACATCAAAATATGATTCAAGGGCATGATTGCACTTTCAATCTCACCCTTTTTGGTAGTTGATGACAACTCATATGCATACTCATAATAGTAATCGGAAGTATTTGTTGTGGAGCTCAATAACCATAATAACCATAATAAGAATAGGTAGCGAGTAGCGAGAGGGCTCCCCTCAAACTGATGCCACAATAGTTGGATCACTTCATATAGATCAATTCATATAGATTCACCAAACTCATAACCAACAAACTGATCAATTCATATATCATATAGATTCATAACTAACAAACTCAATAACATAGTTCAACAACCCATAACATAGTTCAACAAACTACTCCTAACATAGGTTCGATTACATAATGAGGTAGAGTAATGCATATGGAGCCTACTCCCCCTTTGGCATCAAGTATCCAAAAAACAAAGAGGGAATGATATGATAGTATTAAAGCTCATCATCATCATCATCATGAACACCACCGCCACCAGTCTCGTCAAAGAAATCAGCCCACTCGGGACCGGAGGGAAAACCAAAATCAGAAGGGGTTCTGCAGAAGACGCTCATCATCACTCACATCATATACGCTGAGTCTCGCAGACGAGCCTTCAGAGCGTTCTTGGAAGTGACCATGCGAGTGACCACATCGTGGTGTTGGGAGCAATGGAAGGTGAACATCTTCATCATGGCCGAATGAGCCTTCCCAAGAAAACGAGCAATGCGCCCAAAGGAGGCATCACTGGAATGAGGATGGTTAGCGTGCGAGGGAAAACTAGTGGCAGTGTGTGAGTAGCGATGGCGGGAGAAGGAGGAACATGGTCAGCCGCCATGTGAGGTGGGATGACCCATCTCTCATGTATATGAGTGCGTGCAATGGGAAAGGGAGCTACACTCTCGATAAATGCACGAAGAAAAGGTGCATGAGGAAAAGCCCGCTTGTCTTTGGAAGCTAGCAAGGCGAATCTCATGCCATAGAAAGTGTGGAACATTTATCTTCCCTTTAGGAGATGTGTAAAGGCGATGCATGAGATCAATGTAGTAGCTACTACAGGAACCCTTGTCACCCATCTTGGGATAAATGGTGCGGATGACACCGATAAATGATGTTGAATGGAAAACGCCAAATAGAGACTTGGTTTAGACCCTTTTGTTTTTCAAGATTAGACAAAGATGATATGGGTCTAAGGAGATCCGCAGACCGCAATGCCTTTGGGCTTATGGTTGGGGTCATCTTTGTGGATTTTGAAACCAGTGTCGGGAAATCAAAGTGCGGTGACAAACTCAGCATAAGATGTGTGAGAGCGATGTCGGAGGTCATCCATGTGACAAGTGTTATCGAGAGCAAAGTAACAAGTGGCATAAAACCGATGGATGGCAGCCTGGTTAAAATCGTGTTGAAAGGCGAATGGGGCAGCTAGGTTTGACGACTCAATGAGCTCAATGGCTCCGGATATTTCTCCGGATGAGTGCGAATGTGCTCAAGATCGATGCAAACATGAAGTGACAAGCCTTTAGGAATGACAATCGTGGTGAAGATGTCGGCTTGGACATTCGTAAAAACGACTATCCCGAGAATCCCTAGCAACAAAGAATTGATCTACATCACGACGCAATTTGAGATATGAAGATTTGGGGACTTCATTGAAACGCTTAACATGACGGCCTAGTGATAGTGGAGGCTCAATGGAGATGTGACGGGCATCACCGTGGGGTTGCACCGGAGGAGGATGAGGTTGAAATGTTGGACAACGAGTGCCGGGCTTGGGGGCAGCGACGCGGACGCCAATCATCGGGGACGGATCCACCTCTTCAAGCTCATCCTCAAAATCTGACCCCTCCGAAGAGGAATCACTCGACGAGCTGTGAGGACGAGCGGCACGTTTCCGAGGGCGATCTTCCTCCTCGGAGTCGTTGGAACCACCACGACAAGACGGACGCGTCGGCCCTCCGGCGACTTGCTTGCGTGCGGAGTGCTTGGACCGAGGCATCAGGACCTAGGGGAGAAGGAAAGCACATGTCAACACCCCTCCATAGACCAGGGTGACAAGTGAAGAGAAGGGGGGGGGGGTTGCCCTACTAGGCGAGGAAGAGCACGGAGGAGCCAAGCGACGTACCGGAGCAGGGGATCGATGGACGGACGGGGAGAGAAGCCCCGAGCAGAACGGCTGGACGGGCCGGACGGCAAGTCTCAGATCCGCGGCGGGGAGACACCCCCGGCGAGGGGTACGCGCGGGCGGTCGCGAGGAGGGGCCGCACGATAGAAACGGCGGCGGCGGCGAACTGATTGGAGAGACGTACGGCGGCGGGCGGTTGGTTGACTAAAAAAACCTAGGGCGCAGTATATATAGACCCGCGTAGAAACGTACGGACGTCCGGGGCCTCCGGACGTCCGGAGTTATATATGCGACCGGACATCCGGAAACAGACGGACGACCGGAGTCAGGACCATCAGCAAAGAAGGATAACAGGGTTGCTTTTACGGAAGTCCGATGGCGTCGGACGACCGGGCATATTGTAACAGAACGGTTCTTACGGACGTCCGGAGTCTTCCGGACGTCCGAAGCTTCATTTGCTAGGCCAAACTTGAGTGAACCAGAATGGTTTTTACGGACGTCCGGCGAGGCCGGACGACCGGTCGAGAATAACCAGAGTAGAATATACGGACGTCCGGAGTTTTGCGGACGTCCGGCAGTGAAATACCACTCGGACGTCCGGAACCCTCCGGACGTCCGGAGCTAGAAGTTTGGACAGGAGGGCTGATAATGATGATGAGGAAAACATTCTCACAGTAAAACTTATTTATGTAGGAAATCAGATCCCACCTTACTCAATCATAGGCATAAACTACTCCATCATATTAAACTATGATAACTTTGAGAGTGTTTGTTCAATTTATGCATTATGTAAGGTGAGAGAACTCATGAATTGAGTGTCTCCCCTAAATATATGCCTACATCACGACTAGACATTAAGTTTAAGCATGGATGAGTACTAGATTTCACATAATGTTGTCAAGCTCCAAGATACCAAGTTCACGCCTAAGTCGACGTAACCTTGCTTCATCCAATGGTTTCGTGAAAATATCTCGCCATTGCAAATCTGTCCCAATGTGATCAATGTGAATATCGCCTTTCTCAACATGATCTCTCAAGAAGTGATATCTAATATCAATGTGTTTGGTGCGGAGATGATCCTTGGGGTTCTCAAGCAATGTTGATAGCACTTTCATTATCACATAAAAGAGGCACATGTCTATAGGTGATACCATAATCCTTCAAAGTTTGCCTCATCCATAATAACTGAGTTGCACAACCCTGGCGGCAGCAATGTATTCAGCTTCTGCGGTAGAGAGGGCAATACAATTTTGTTTCTTCGATGACCAACTTACCAAAGAGCGTCCAAGAAATTGACATGCACCGGAGGTGGACTTACGATCCACTTTGTCTCCGCCCAATCCGCATCCGTGTATCCAATGAGATCAAACTTAGCATCCTTGGGATACCATAGACCCAACTTTGGGGTGTGAACAAGGTATCTAAGAATATGCTTAACCGCCTTTATGATGACTTTCCCTAGGGGAAGCTTGAAATCTAGCACACATGCATACACTAAACATGATATCTGGTCTAGATGCACAAAGATAAAGCAATGAACCAATCATAGAGCGGTATTTAGATGGGTCAAGGGGATACCGTCTGTGTCTTCAAAGTGAGTGTTATTTTCATTGGCATTGGTGTCTTACATGGACTAGCATCGGACATACCAAACTTCTCTAGGATATCCTTGAGGTACTTTGCTTGAGACAAGAAAATTCCTTCTTGAAATTGTTGAATTTGAAAACCAAGGAAGAACTTCAAATCCGCATTGAGTGACATTTCAAAATTCTTGGTCATTGAAGCCGCAAACTTCTTGCACAAATGAATGTTAGGAGAACCAAAAATGATATCATCTACATAGATTTGGCATAAGATCAAATCACCCTTATCCCTCTTAGTAAAAGGAGTAGGATCGATCACCCCTCTCACAAAACCATCATCGAGTAAAAACTTCTTAAGATGATCATACCAAGCACGAGGTGCTTGTTTGAGGCCATACAAAGCCTTATGAAGTTTATACACATAGTCTTTGTGATCGGGATCAACGAACCCAGGTGGTTGTGATACATATACTTCTTCTTGTAGAGGACCGTTAAGAAGAGCACTCTTCACATCCATTTGATGTAATGTAAAACCATTGAAAGCAGCATAAGCAAGTAAGATGCGAATGGATTCAAGACGGGCAACGGGGGCAAAAGTCTCACCAAAGTCCAAACCTTCAACTTGTGAGTACCCTTGTGCCACTAACCTTGCCTTGTTCCGGATGATTACACCATTCTCATCTTGTTTGTTCTTGAAAATCCATTTTGTTCCAATGACGTTGTGTTCGGTAGGTGGCCTCTTGACTAACGACCACACTTGGTTGCGTTCAAAACTGTTCAACTCTTCTTGCATAGCAACTAGCCAATCGTTGTCTATCATTGCATCTTGTACCTTGATGGGTTCAAAACTAGACACAAAAGAGAAGTGAGCACAAAAGTTGGTCAAGTGTTTACGAAAGTGACTCTACCTTCCGATATGCCGGTGAGTATTTTGTCAACATCAACACGACCGGCCACTCGTGGCATGATAGAGGTAAGGGTTTCACGAGGTTCAACTTCATGTCCATCATCCACATCCTCAACATATGGATCATTAATGTGTGGAGGAAGATCTTCTTGTTCATATTGCATTTGTTGAGGTTCATCATCAATGATTGGACTTTCTTGTTCTTGTTCTTGAAGATTGTCATGAGGAGGAGCTTGATCATCCTCTTCAACTTGGGCTAAAGGTATCGGTTGAGCAATAGGGGCTTGTGGTGTTATGAATGTTGAAGTAGTTTGATGATGTGGGAGACTTCTATCTTCTTCTTCATCATCATGAGGTTCTTGTTCCATAGGAAGAAGTGCACCAACGCCCATGGTCAAAATGTCTTGAGAAGAATCTTCTTCACCTACATCACTTAGATCAACTTGCTCCCCATGGGAGCCATTAAATTCATCAAACACCACGTCACAAGTTTCTACAACACATCCATTGGATTTGTTGTAGACTCTATATGCGTGAGAGTTTGATCCATAGCCAACAAATATACCGTAAATTGTTTTGGATTGAAATTTTCCTAACCTTTCTCTTTTGTTGAGGATGAAACATTTGCACCCAAATACACGAAAGTACTTGACATTTGGCTTGTTTCCAGTTAGAAGCTCATATGGAGTCTTTTCCAATATAGTGCGTAGGAAAAGCCGGTTTGATGCATGACATGCGGTGTTGACAGCTTCGCCCGTAAACTATGTGGTGACTTGTATTCATCCAACATGGACCTTGCCATCTCCACAAGTGTGCGGTTCTTCCTTTCGGCTACACCATTTTGCTGAGGAGTGTATGGAGCTGAATATTGATGCTCAATCCCTTCATCACTAAGGAATTCTTCCAAGGTATAGTTTTTGAACTCAGATCCATTGTCACTTCTTATTGCCAAGATTTCTTTGTCAAACTTGCGTTGTGCTTGCTTGGCAAAGTCAATGAAAGTGATCTTCGTTTCGTCCTTGGACTTGAGGAAAAACACCCATGTATATCTTGAGTAATCATCAACAATGACAAGTCCATACTTTTTCCCACCAAGACTATCCCATGAAGGAGGCCCAAAGAGATCCACATGAAGGAGCTCCAAAGGCCTTGAAGTAGACACAATATTCTTGGGTGGGTGCTTTGATTGATGTTGCTTCTCGGCTATACATGCACTGCACACACGATCTTTCTCAAAAGAGACATTTGTTAGTCCAAGGATGTGATTCCCCTTTAAGAGATCTTGGAGATTCCTCATGCCGACATGGGCTAGCCGGCGATGCCATAGCCACCCCTTGTCGGCCTTGGCCATTAGACAAGTTGCATGGAATGTGCTCTCTTCGAGAAATCAACCGTAAAGGTTGCCATCCAACTCTCCAACAAAGGCCACTTCGAGAGTATCTCTCTTAAAGACTTTCACATCCGTTAGTCCAAATAGTGTATCATAACCAATGTAAGCCAATTGGCGGACAGAAAGCAAATGATATTTAAGGGATTGGACAAGCATGACATTTGCAAGAGACATGTCATTAGTGATAGCCACCTTACCCAACCCAAGTACCTGTCCTTTTGATCCTCCACCAAACATAATGCTCATAAATGGTTGAATAGCTTCCATGAAATCGTAGAGAGCAATTTGCTATCTCCGGTCATATGATTTGTACATCCACTATCAATCACCCATTTTACTCCACCAAGAAAGCTACCTACACACAATTATTACTTGGTTAGAGGCACCCATTTTACAATGGGACCTCTCAAGTTAGTCACAAGGGTCTTAGGGACCCAAATAGCATAAAAACGAAATGCCTTTTGGGGCCAACAAACTTTGCATAAACTTCTCCATCCTTAGTCTTACGCAGACATAGGATGGAGGCATGAACTCTTTGGCTTGTTGAGAGTGGGCATGCCCTTGTGGCCTTCCCACTAACAACCTTACCTTTCTCCTTGTGTCCTTCTCGTACAAAGGTTTCTTTTAAAGGAGTGGTGCAATTTTGGGAGGACGTCTTCTTCTTGCTTGTGCTTGGGTCAAACCCGAGTCCCTCTTTGGTGAACGCTTCATTGTGTTGGCTCAACACCTCATTAAGGTTCTTTTGCCCTTGAGCACATGTCATGAGCCCTTTCTCGATTTGAGCTTTGAGAACCGATTCTCCTCAAGGATGGATGCTAGATCACTACTAGAGTTAGTAGAACATGCATCAACATTGATAATAGGAGATGAGTAAGCCTTGGCTAGAGTTTCAAGATAATTAAGTTTGAGTGTCTCAAAACTCTTTGTAAGAAGGGTGAGCTCTTCTTCCTTAGTCTTGAGAGACACGGATAGAAGCTCACAATCCTTAGTGAGAGAGGCATGAGACTTTGCAAGCTTACTTTTATCATTCATCAACTCTTCACAAGAGCCAATAGCCTTTTTCAAGGAGGCAAGATCTTTAGTATGAACATCAATATTTGTACCAATTTTTAAACATAGTTCATCATTTCGTGCTTCCTCATATTTGACTTTCCGCTCAAGGATTTCATATTTTTCCTTTTCCTCGATGACGAGGGTTTCGAGTTCCTTAATGGAGATGGTGTACTTACTCACCATCTCCATAAGCATCTGAAACATAGTGAGCTTCCTTCCTTTGAGGGAGCACATGAACTTATTAAGTTTAGCAAGCATAGGATCAGTTAGATCATCATCCTCATGACTATCCTCCGCATCAAGATACTCATCACTAGAAGTAGATGGGCGTGAAAAGAGGAGGATTTGATCGTGGAGTTACCTTGACCTTGTCAGAAGAGCTTTGGTCCTCTTCTTCTTCAACCATGGCCTTTGCCATTAGGCATTTGTGAGCGTTGCCCTTGTAATCTTTCATGTAGTTGTAGGTGACCACATCACCACTCTTGTTTACTAACCTCAAGGTGTTTTGAGAGTCTTGAGCAACTCGCAACACCACTAACATCATCCGGATCAGATTCTTCTTGAGCAACCATTGCCTTTCCATCTCTCTTCTTGAGCTTGGAGTTCAAAGGATTTGGCAACTTCTTCTTGGGAAAGGTCTTGGGAAACCTTGGTTTATCTTCTCTCTTCTCATAAGGGCACTCGTTGGAGAAGTGATTGGTTTCTTCCACAGTTGTAGCATTTTCTTACTTTCTTCTTTTGGAATCTCCCCTTGAACTTACCCGCGCTAAACTTCTTGACAAAAAGAGCCATGTCTTCATATGTAGGGCCCTCGTCGATTCAATCTCATCACCATCTTCGTCATCCTCTTCTTCTTCTTCACTTTGTTCATCTTCACATACATGCTTGGCCTTCAATGCAAGATTGATCTTTGATGATGGAGAACCATGCATGGCAAGATGTTTTGTGGCATTAGTCTTTGACTCTTCATATAGTTGAAAGGTGGATACGATGTCATCTGTAGTCATTTCCTTGAAGGTATGATGTTGTCTTATGTCCCACACCATTTGATGGTGAAATGGAGCAAGAGCATGGAGTAACTTATCCACAAGGAACCTCTTTGTCATGTTGAATCCATCTTGTGTCTTGTCACACTCACATGACTCAATATCGGCAGTGAGTGTCATGAGACGCTCATGGAGTTGATTGGGGGTTTCACCTTTCTCCATACAAAAGTTTTGCAATTGCCCCTTGGCAATTTCATATTGAGCACTCCGGAGGGTAGAGGTGCCAGTTTTGGATCGTACAACAGTTTCCCATAGTTCCTTGGCACTTGTGATGTGTATGAACAGTCTCCTTTGCTTTTCATCCAAGCCTCTCCTTATCCACATGATTGCAGTGTCATTGAGGTTCTTGTCATATATTTCTCTTGGAGTGGGGTTCTTTGGATCAACCACATGATAGCCATACTCCAAGATCTCCAACATCTCATCGTTTCCATGTCGAACATGGTCCTGCATAGCAACTCTCCACAAAGGAAAATCGGAAGTGGCACTAAGCAAAGGAGGACTGCCTTGAGGATTATATCTTGGTTTCTCAACCTGAGGTCTTGCGTAAAGCCAAGGAACACTGGCGTGTTCATTGTTAGGAGGTTGTTGACCAAGTGATGGAGTAGGCACAGTTGGCCTTGAGGCAGCACCACCCAAGAGTGGTGCAAGCACCGAGGACAATGTGGCTAATCTCATTTGGACCAAGGCCTCAAGAGAAGCATCATGCTCCTCTTTTTGCTTAGCAAGGGCCCGTTCTAGATCCTCCGACGTAAAGGACTTGACTTCAGAAGAAGCCCCGCCTTTATCCTTAGGATCTACAACCAGGGAGTCCCATCTGGGTTCATCTCGCTCTAGGGCGGTTAAGCCACAAGAATAGAGCACGAGGCTCTGATACCAATTGAAAGGATCGAGATGGACCTAGAGGGGGGTGAATAGGTACAATTACAAATTTTAATTATTACTTAGCAATTTTAGGCAATAGTGCGGAATATGAAAGTGAGCCTAACAATTGCTAGTAGGTACGAAGTACTAGGTAAGTAACACAAGCATATAAGTGAGCAAGCACAATATGATGTAAGTAAGTGCAAACCCGAAACAAGTAACCACAAGTATAGAGTTAGGGTTAGGAATAACCGCAACTCCGGGAGACAAGGATGTATGCCGATGTTCACTTCCTTGGAGGAAGCTAGTCACCGTTAGAGAGGTGGATGTTACCACGAAGGCACACCAACGCCACGAAGGATCACCCTATTCTCCCTTTGAGACAACACCACGAAGATGTTTCTCAACCACTAGTGGTAGACCTTGGGGTGGTCTCCAAACCCTCACAAACTTATCCAGGGGTAATCACAAAAGTCGATTCCTCTCCGAAAGACTCCTACCGCCTAGGAGTCTCCAACCTCCAAGAGTAATAAGATCAATGGGGATTTGCTCCGGGCCCGTCCAATTTGGACCGAATACTCGATCGCTCGTGCCAGATACACGGCACCCCCGAAAAACCAGCCAACCACACCAACAGGGATTGTTGGGTGTTCAAGCAGGCAGGCAAGTTAAACACCGAAAACAATGACAAGGGGCTGCATAGCGATGACGAGGAGGAGCCCCGGCCGCCGAACAATAGGGGATAGAAGGGCTTCCCCCCACAAGTGCGGACGGTGAACATGATATACGCAACCCACATACCCAAAAGGGAGCGGAAGCGTGCACTCGGGGACGTATATGCGTTGGAGCCAGTCGCCCCAAAGTTCAACCCATGGTCCTCCTGCCCGATCACTATTTATCGAAGGGACCACCCCACTAGCATCCGCCATGGCGGATTCGCCGCATTAGTTCTAGACCCAATCATGGACGGATTTCACCTCACTAGAGTCCTTATGGATGGCGGCAAAGACTGAACCTGCTTTATCAGGATACAGTGCGAAAAATGGGCATAGATCCCTCAAGGATTAAACCCACAAAGACGACCTTTAAAGGTGTCATACCAGGTGTATGGGCCAACTGTACAGGCTCAGTTACACTTGAGGTGGTCTTAGAATCCCCGGATAATTTCCGAAGAGAGGAGTTAATCTTCGACATAGTACCGTTCATGATGGCTATCACGCCTTTGCTTCGGACGAACCGCATTTGCAAAGTTCAATGCGGTGCCGCACTATGCATACCTTAAGCTCAAGATGACAGGCCCTCGAGGAGTCATTACGGTCAATGGAAACACCGAACGCTCTCTCCGAACGGAGGAGCATACGGCGGCCCTCATGGCGGAAGTACAAAGCAGCCTCTCAAGGCAATTCTCCAGTCCGGCCATTAAACGTCCGGACACCGTCAAGCGCGCCCGGAGTAACCTACAACAAGACCGCCTGGCACGTTCCGAGCACGCATAGCAATGCGGCCCCAACCCCAGCCCTCGTGAAATTGCGAAACCAGTACTACACGTACATAACTACGCTCTGGAAATACCATGGACATAGGGGGAGGGGCACGACCACGGCATGCCCAAAATGCGGCTCAACCGCACCAGGGGCTCCCGATTTTGTCATTCTTTTTTCTTACTTTCAGGACTACACTCTCCGGAAGGCTTGTCCGGCAGTATAACCGCCGAACACACTATATATATGTTCAGTTATGACATTATGCAACCGTACACTTTGGTACGACCAATACACCAGGGGCTTACGTACCCCAGAATATGGTGTGAGAAGTCCGAACACTCTCATGAGTGCGGCACCCCGAACTTATAGCATTATATGCATCGGCTCCGAATCATGTCTTGGGTCAATAGTTGGGTTTGCCTGGCTCCCATGTTTCGGTACCTTATGTTCCGTTATGTCGGCTAAGGTAGCACTGGGAGAACCACTGCGATTGTGCCCCGGTTGAGCTGGGCTAAGCACCTCAGTGGAGAAAGCTAAAACTGACTGTCATGATAGGGCGAGAGCTGGTCGCTGTTCGAGAGGTTTTCGAGTCCCTAAAGGCTTATGCTGCTTAGAGCGAGGAGTCGGCTTTGTCCGGCCTAGGCGTGGATAGCGCCCCGAACTCGGTCTTCCGAATACTAGGGGCTTCACCGAAATTTAAAATTATAGAATTCTATGGCTAAGTGAGAGTGTTCAAGCATTATAGTCCGATTGCCTTGTTCGTTGTGTTGGCGCCTCCCTCGAAGGTCCCAATAATGGGAAAAAGAGTGCTCAAGTTTATCCCGAACACCCCAAAGACATGACATGGGGGCAGAAGCCGACGACTCGCCATCTCTCAATTTTAATAAACGGCCGCACAGAAGGTAATATTTTAAATTCAAAAGCGTTTCTTAGCGCATATGAACATGTTTTCAGTGTATAGGATCACAAATGCGAGTTTACTCAAAAATTACATCTTTGGAGCACTCATCCGCTATAAGGCGGGCACCCTTCAGGACGCCCTCATAATACATCTCGGGCTTGCGATGCTCCTTGCCCGTGGTGGTCCGTCCGTCACAAGCTTCTCAGCGTCCATCTTGCCCCAGTGCACTTTGGCACGGGCAAGGCCTCTGAGCACCTTCGATGCATACTGAGCAGCTTGATGACTTCAATCCATGGACAAAGGCGTCCACCAGCCGCCTCACCAGCCCGGCAGTAGCTCCTGTGCATGGCTTCCCTGTGCCACACACCGACTACGAGACCCTTCATGGCCTGTTCGGCCACTTTATGGAGCTCGACCAGCTGCTTCAGCTGGTCGCTCAAGGGCACCGGGTGTCCGGCCTCAGCATACTGAGACCAGAACACCTTCTCCGTCGAGCTCCCCTCCTCGGCTCGGTAGAATGCGGCAGCTTCGGACACCTGCTAGGGAAGATCTGCGAATGCTCTGGAGAGCTCGGACTCGGGTAACTAACAACTAATTCACTTTCACGGGCTTGCGTTGCATAAAGAATGCCCTACCCGCCGCTATCTTCTTCATCGCCTCAATTTCCTGGAGGGCTTTTTGGGCTTCGGCCTTAGCAGATTTGGCGCTCTCAAGGGCCGAGGCGAGCTCGAACTCTCGAGTCTTTGAGTCAAGCTCCAACCTCTCGTGTTTTTCCACGAGAGCCTGGAGCTCTTGCTGCACCTCCGCCACCCGTGCCTCCTGCTTCTCTCACTCGGTGCGCTCCACGGCTGCATTGTTTTCGGCCTTGGACAGCGCTTCCTTCAGGGTCGCCACCTCGGTTGTGGCCCCTGCAATACTCATGTTGGTCCTGTCATTTTTTGCAACCACATCTGTTTATAAGGTATTACTTACCTTCCTTGTCTTCGAGCTGCTTCTTGGCAAGGTCGAGCTCGTTCTCGGACCGCTCGAGGCTCTGCTTCAATGCATCGACCTCTGCAATCAGTGCGGCAGAGGTCAGTAGCGCAGCCTGCATTCCCATATTGACATACTTACGTTAGACTCCTCCGTATATCTTTTTGATCCTCAGTTCGGATTTTCTTTCCGAACACTAAACTGAGCATCAGGGGCTACTATCTATGCGGTAATATTTTTACATATCTTAAAAACATACCTCAAAGCCTGTTAGAAGGCTGGCACAGGCTTCAGTCATCCCGCTCTTGGCGGACTGAATCTTCTGGATCACCACACTCATAATAGTGTGGTGCTCCTCGTCGATGGAGGCGCTGTTAAGCACCTCCAGCAGATTATCCGGTGCCCACGGTTGGACAGAGGTCACCGGCGTCGTAGGCTTGCCCTTCTTAGTAGGGGCCGCCTGCCGGATTCCGGAACCGTTGAAGGTTCCGGTGCGGTGTCCGGCCCAGGGCCGGACTTGGAGCCCTTTGGGGTCTTATCCCCTTTGCGCCTGGAGTCCAGGAGGTCGCATTGCCGCGCCTCCAGGACCACCTCCTCCTGACTTGGACCCTTTTGGGACTCCCCACGACATCATCCGCTAGGCGAGGGGAGGAGGCGGCCGGAAGTGAAGTGTTATTCACATCCGACGAACCCAGGGAGCTGCTCGACGAAGCGTCGAGCCCGGCCTTGGGCGGACTGCATGATTATATTCGGCGTCAGAAGATATTGTGCAACAGAGGAACACCGTGAGTTATTCTGGCATCCGGACACTTACGATCTTGCCAGGGGCTTGGCCCTGGATGGCCACTCCTCTTCGCCGTCGTCGGTGTCGGTGGAGTAGTCCGGAGGAAGGGTTCTTCCCTTTTTGGAGCCTTCGGCCCCCCCAGTTGGGACGGCCTTCCTTTTCGTTCCTTCCCCCGCTGCAGGGGGAGAGGCTTCTTCTTCCTCCTCCTCGTTTTCGCGGGAGGAGTCCGCCTCAGAGTCATCGGACGATGAGTCCGGCACCACCAGGCGCCGGGAACTCTTTCGAGTTCCCGTGGCCTTCTTCTTGGCCTTCTTCTCCGGCACCACGTAAGGTGCCGGAACCAGCAGCCCCGTCAAGCGGGCATCCACTGGGTCTTCTGGCAAGGGAGCCGGACAAATAATCTGCGGGACGTCCTCTGCCAATCCTGTCAAAGGTAAGGGAGTTTAGATCCCGCATAGAGTCAAACTATGAAAAACAAGTGTCCCGTCAAGGGCAAAATAACTTACCGCGTTGTCTTGATGCTGCGCGCTGAATCCGCGATCCTCGGTAGCCGATGCGGGAACCTCGGCGCCCTTGAACAGCACCTTCCAGGCATCTTCGTACGTAGTGTCAAAGAGCACCTTTCGGGGTTTGGTCTTTGTGCCGGATCAAACTCCCACAAGCTGAAAGCCCGTTGTTGGCACGGGAGGATCCGGCGGATGAGCATGACCTGGTCTATGTTGACGAGCTTGAGCTTCTTGTTCACCAGGTTTTGGACGCAGGTTTGGAGTGCGGTCAGCTCTTCCGAATTACCCCACGACAGGCCCGTCTCTTTCTAGGAGGTGAGCCGTGTAGGGAAGCCAGATCGGAATTCGGGGGCCGCTGCCCATTTAGGGTCCCGCGGCTCGGTGATATAGAACCACCCTGATTGCCACCCCTTTATGGTCTCCACGAAGGAGCCCTCGAGCCATAGGACGTTGGCCATCTTGCCCACCATGGCACCTCCGCACTCCACTTGGCGGCCGCCCATTACCTTCGGCTTGACATTGAAGGTCTTCAGCCATAAGCGAAGTGGGGCTGGATGCAGAGGAAGGCCTCGCACCTGACGATGAACGCCGAGATGTTGAGGATGAAGTTCGGGCCAGATCATGGAAATCTGTGCCATAGTAGAACATGAGCCCCGGACAAATGGGTGAAGTGGAAAGCCTAGTCCATGGAGGAAGTGGGTGAGAACACCACCCTCTCATGGGGCCTAGGGGTGGGGATGAGCTGCCCTTGTCGGGGAGCCGGTGCGATGTCATTGGACAAGTATCCGGCCTTCCTCAGCTTTTTTGATGTGCCCTCCGTGATGGAGGAGGCCATCCACTTGCCTCCCACTCCGAACATGACCGAGAAGGTTGAGGCGGGATGTGCAGACTTAGTATTTGGAGCTCGAGTCTTGTGAAAATGGATAAGCGAAGGAGGAAGAAAGCGTGGATGGAAAAGGTGGATCCTTATCCCCTTATATGGGCGGACGAAACTATGTGCCCCCACCAGCCTGGTAAAACTCGCTTATCTCCCAAGCGTCGTAAATTAATGGCACGATTGGGTTATCCACGCCCGTATTGATGAGAATCCCGGAATAAGGGGACACGATCTCTGCTTCAACAAGACGTGCCAAGGAAACCGCCTCGCTAAGTCTTGCCGAGGTGGGACAAGAAAAGCGATTCAATAAAGGCTTGGCTGTGGTGTCACGCGAAATACGCCGCCAGATTGGATTTGTGTAAATATTATTCTCTCTACGGTGGTATGTGGAACTTATTTTGCAGAGCTGGACACTATCCTTGTGTTCAAAATCTTCTATGAAGTATTCGGAGGAGGAACCCGCCTTGCAATGTCGAAGACAATCTGCGCGTCGGACTCATCGTCATTGAAGCCTAGTTCAGGGGCTACTGAGGGAGTCCTGGATTAGGGGGTGTCCGGATGGCCGGACTATGACCTTTGGCCGAACTCCTGGACTATGAAGATACAAGATTGAAGACTTCGTCCCGTGTTCGGATGGGACTTTCCTTGGCGTGGAAGGCAAGCTTGGCGATACGGATATGTAGATCTCCTCCCATTGTAACCGACTCTGTGTAACCCTAGCCCTCTCTGGTGTCTATATAAACCGGAGGGTTTTAGTCCGTAGGACGAACAACAATCATACCATAGGCTAGCTTATAGGGTTTAGCCTCTCTAATCTCGTGGTAGATCTACTCTTGTACTACCCATATCATCAATATTAATCAAGCAGGAGTAGGGTTTTACCTCCATCGAGAGGGCCCGAACCTGGGTAAAAACATCGTGTCCCTTGTCTCCTGTTACCATCCGCCTAGACGCACAGTTTGGGACCCCCTACCCAAGATCCGCCGGTTTTGACACCGACACTCTATGTTTCAGTGTCATCCCTGGATCAGTAATGCTGACACACACAGTACTCGAAGGATTTATAACAGAGTAGCAATCACACACTTATTACATCGAATGTCTCAAAGAGAGCTTATTATAATAATATGGCTTAAGGTCATCTAATGCGATAATAGCGGAAGGCTTGGAAGATAAAGTGAGTCCATCAACTCCAACGGCATAGCTGAGCTGCATGGCAACGACCTAACGAACCTTACTCCTCATCTGAAAAGTCTGCAACATAATACGTTGCAGCCCGAAAACGGGTCAGCACATGGAATATGCTGGCAATATAACACAATAGAACAAGAATGGAATAATGCTATCACTACATGCATATTTGGCTGGTGGAAAGCTCTATGGTTATAGTTTTGCAAAAAGCCAATTTTTACCTACAATAAAGGAATAGATTTAATTTAACTATCATGGTGGTTGAAACATTGAGAAGGTATAACCCCAACTCAATCCCAATTAAAGTAGTTAACAACCCAACAATATTAATTAAGAGTGATGAGAACATGTGATAACTCAAATACTAGATACTCAAAATTTTCCATAACCGGGGACACGGCTAACCATGATTAGATTGTACACTCTGCAGTGGTTTGCGCACTTTTCCCCACAAGACTCGATCACCTCTGTTGATTTCTCGCACTACATGGTGTTTGAGAAACGGATGACCGAGACATAGTCTTTCAGAAACATTAACTCTCTACTCCGGGTAGACCATACCAAACCTACAAAACCCACTACCTGCTGATCTACCTCTTCAAGAGCTTCACATAACTTACTCAACTATGCTAGAGCCCATAGTAGCTTGTGGCTGCACACGGAAGTTCCTAGCTCGGTTCCCTTTGAGCCTGGGTGGCGGTCCATAGGAAGATCACACGGGTACCCCGGGATTTCCAAAAATAAAACAGACAACACTGGGTTCCCCAGGTGCCTCATTCCACCCAGATGTGTATTAAAGTTGCCACCTTAAATTAAAATATTATTTGACAATATCACATCTGTCATGGATTCACTCAAACTCAACCACGTCTACAAGCATAGCATAGCAATATAAGCAACACGTAGAAGTAACTCCCAAGGGTTTGATAGTAACAGGGCAATAGGTTCTACCTCAACTACTACTTCCCAACCCACAATTTAAAGTCATCCTAACCATGCAATGTTTGAGGATTGAGCTAATGCATAAAAACTGGGTATGAAAAGAGTATGATCAAAGTGGTACTTGCCATGTTGACGATCCGCGAATCCTAGAGACTCGTAGTAACACGCTTCGCACTCCGGGAATTCTATCGCAAGCAAACAATAACATACATAAGCAACAAGCAATGATGCACAAGCAAAACTCAAATCAACGAGGCTGACCAGAAAGTTCAACTTAAGAACTCCGGTTCGCAAAAAGAATCAAACCAAACGGAACAACAAAACTCAAACGGCGAAAGAAACAAGATTCATTTACTAATCTGAACTAGGGTCAAATTTTACAGTGCCAAAATCTTGTTTAAGTTGATTAAGCGGAAAAGGTTCTCGAGACGAAGATCTCGGCGCTTGAATCGCCTGATTCCGACTAACGAGCGAAAAGATAAACAGAAACTAAGATCGGATCAGAAATCGTGATCAGAAAAATCACGGAATAAATCCGGGAAAAATAAAACTGACGAACAGACTAACGAACAATCGTTCGTTATCTGGATCTAAACGAAGAATGCGTTAGTTAAAACGAACGAACGAACGAACGCTCGCTAAATAAATAAACCGGAGAAAACCCGATCTATTTAAAAAAACGAAAACTAGGGTTTCTAAAAAAACCGAACGGTTTTAAAAAAATCGGCGGCTCGGATCCGGCAGATACCTCCAGCGAGGGGGTCTGGCGAGGCGGCTGCGGGGCGGGGCGGCGGCTCTCGGGGCGGCGGGCTCGACGGCGGGTCGGGTGGCGGCGGCGGTGACGGGAGGCGGCGGCGACGGCTCCGGGCGGTGGCGGCGAGGCGGGCTCGGGTGGCGGCTTGAGCTCCAGGGGCGACGGTATTTAAAGGGAGGAGAGGCGGCGCCTCCGACTTGGGAGGGGGGCGGCGGTGGCGGCTCGGACTCTCCGAAAGTCCGTGCGGCACCGATTCGGGAGGCGGTGGCGCAGGCGGGCCGGCTCTACTGGGCTTCTACCAGGGCTCGGGAAGTTTTTTTTAAATATATTCCGCCGACAGAAAATAAACCCTATAAAATAAAATAATAATCTAAAAATGCCAAAACAAATTTTCACCGTCTAAATAAAAAATTTAGAATGAGATGAACATTTTCTTGACCCTAAAAATGCAATTTTTAAAACGTGCAAATTTTCTAATGCAAATAAAATCCAAATAAACTCAAATAAAATCCAAATAAACTCAAATAAAATTCAACAAATGATTTTAACATTTTTCCTCCAATATTTCAATTATTTTCGAGAAGTCATATTATCTCCTCTCATTTATTTTATTATGAAACATTTTTCGGAGAGAAAAATAATTAAAATCAAAGATCCTCGTTTTCACTATTTGATAAAAATCAAATATGAAAACCGGAAAATCCCCAACTCTCTCCAAGGGTCCTTGAGTTGCTTAGGATTTCGAGGATTGCGGAACGAAGATGCAATAAAATATGCTATGCAAGAGTGACCTATGTATAACATTCCAAATTGAAAATTTGGGATGTTACAAGGTCAGTGGAGCTACAAGGGGCCCACGAGGGTGGGCGGCACGCCAACCCCCTTGCGCGCGCCCTCCTGCCTCGTGGCAGCCTCGTTGCGTCTCTGACTTCCACTCCAAGTCTCCTGGATTGCATTTGTTCCAAGAAAGATCCTCGCGAAGGTTTCGTTCCGTTTGGATTTCATTTGATATTCTTTTTCTACAAAACACTGAAATAGGCAAAAAAATAACAACTGGCACTGGGCCTCCGGTTAATAGGTTTGTCCCAAAAATAATATAAAAGAGCATATTAAAGCCCATTAAACATCCAAAACAGATAATATAATAGCATGGAACGATAAAAAAATTATAGATACGTTGGAGACGTATCACCCCCCCCCCCAAACCCAATCCGAATTGGGGTGGGGGCCGGCCCCCTTTCCTTCTCCCTTCCTACTCCAACTAGGTAAGGGGGAATCCTACTCCCACCGGGAGTAGGACTTCCCCCTTGGGCGCGTCATGAGAGGGTCGGCCGTCCCCCTCCTCCACTCCGTTATATACGGGGGAGGGGGCCACCCCATGGACACAAAAGTTGATTGTTTAGCCATATGCGGTGCCCCCCTCCACAGATTTCCACCTCGGTCATATCATTGCAGTGCTTAGGCGAAGACCTGCGCCGGTAGCTTCATCATCACCGTCACCATGCCGTCGTGCTGACGAAACTCTCCCTCGACCTTAGCTGGATCTAGAGTTCGCGGGACGTCACCGAGCTGAAAGTGTGTAGATCACGGAGGTGTCGTATCTTTGGTACTAGGATCTGTCTGATCGTGAAGACGTACGACTACATCAACTGCATTGTCATAACGCTTCCACTTTCAGTCTACGAGGATAGGCGGACAACACTCTCCCCTCTCGTTGATATGCATCACCTAGATGGATCTTGCGTGTGCATAGGATTTTTTTTTGAAATTACTGCGTTCCCCAACAGTGGCATCCGAGCCAGGTCTATGCTTAGATGTTATATGCACGAGTAGAACACAAAGAGTTGTGGGCGATAATAGTCATACTGCTTACCAGCATGTCATACTTTGATTCGGCGGTATTGTTGGATGAAGCGGCCCGGACCGACATTACGCCAGACGCTTGCGAGGCCCTGGTTCTCTGGGACGTGCTTTGCACACGGGTGGCTAGCGGGTGTCAGTTTCTCCAACTTTAGTTGAATCGAGTGTGACTATGCCTAGTCCTTGTTGAAGGTTAAAATAGCACAGTTGACGAAAAATCGTTGTGGTTTTGATGCGTAGGTAAGAACGGTTCTTGCTCAGCCCATAGCAGCCACGTAAAACTTGCAACAACAAAGTAGAGGACGTCTAACTTGTTTTTGCAGGGCATGTTGTGATGTGATATGGTCAAGACGTGATGAGATATAAATTGTTGTATGAGATGATCATGTTTTGTTAAAGTTATCGGCAACTGGCAGGAGCCTTATGGTTGTCTCTTTATTGCATAAGATTCAAGCGCCATATAATTGCTTTACTTTATTGCTATGCGATAGAATAGTTGCAAAAGCAATAGTTGGCGAGACGACCATGTGATGACACGTTGATAAAGATCAAGATGATGGAGATCACGGTGTCATGCCCGTGACGGTAGAGATCATGACAGTACTTTGGAGATGGAGATCAAAGGCACAAGATGATGATGGCCATATCATGTCACATATTTTTGCATGTGATGTTTATCTTTTATGCATCTTATTTTGCTTAGTACAATGGTAGCATTATGAGATGATCCCTTACTAAAATTTCAAGGTATAAGTGTTCTCCCTGAGTATGCACCGTTGCGACAGTTCTTCGCGCCGAGACACCACGTGATGATCGGGTGTGATAAGCTCTACATTCACATACAACGGGTGCAAGCAAGTTTTGCACATGCAGAATACTCGGGTTAAACTTGACGAGCCTAGCATATGCAGATATGGCCTCGGAACACTGAGACCGAAAGGTCGAGCGTGAATCATATAGTAGATATGATCAACATAGTGATGTTCACCATTGAAAACTACTCCATCTCACGTGATGATCGGACATGGTTTAGTTGATTTGGATCACGTGATCATTTAGATGACTAGAGGGATGTCTATCTAAATGGGAGTTCTTAAGTAATATGATTAATTGAACTTTAATTTATCATGAAGTTAGTACCTGATATTTTGCATGTCTATGTTGTAGATAAATAGCTCTCGTATAGCTCCCCTGTTTTTATTCTTGATATGTTCCTAGAGAAAAATAAGTTAAAAGATGATAGTAGCAATGATGCGGACTTGGTCCGTGATCGAGGATTATCCTCATTGCTGCACGAAGGATTATGTCCTTGATGCACCGCTAGGTGATGCACCTATTGCAGGGAAGCGAATCTGAGACATTATGAACGTTTGACAAAGCTCGGTATGATGAATACTTGGTAGTTTAGTGCACCATGCTTTA
Source organism: Aegilops bicornis (assembly GCA_021605145.1). NCBI lineage: Eukaryota > Viridiplantae > Streptophyta > Magnoliopsida > Poales > Poaceae > Aegilops > Aegilops bicornis. The sequence goes on along the minus strand of CM038674.1, from coordinate 600,439,559 downwards.
CGGCTTAGAACCGGGATTTCAAAAACGTTTTGAACACCATGGATCATATGAGATGTTCCAAGAGCTGGAATTGGTATTTCAGACTCATGCCCGAGTCGAGAGGAATGAGACCTCTGACAAAGTACTTAGCCTACAAGACGGAGGAGAATAGCTCAACTAGTGAGCATGTGCTCAGAATGTCTGAGTACTACAATCGCTTGAATCAAGTGGGAGTTAATCTTCCAGATAAGATAGTGATTGACAGAGTTCTGTAGTCACTATCACCAAGTTACTAGAACGCCGTGATGAACTATAATATGCAAGGGATAACGGAAATGATTCCTAAGCACTTCGCGATGCTGAAATCGGTGAAGGTAGAAATCAAGAAAAAGCATCAAGTGTTGATGGTTGACAAGACCGCTAGTTTCATGTAAAAGGGCAAGGGAAAGAAAGGGAACTTCAAGAAAGAATGGCAAGCAAGTTGCCATTCCCATGAAGAAGCCCAAAGCTAGACCCAAGCCTGAAACTGAGTGCTTCTACTGCAAAGGAAATGGTCACTGGAAGTGGAACTGCCCTAGATACTTGGCGGATAAGAAGGATGGCAAAGTGAACAAAGGTATATTGAATAGACATGTTATTGATGTGTACTTTACTAGTGTTTATAGTAACCCCTCGGTATTTGATACGGGTTCAGTTGCTAAGAGTAGTAACTCGAAACGGGATTTGCAAAATAAACTATGACTAGTTAAGGGCGAGGTGATGATGTGTGTTGGAAGTGATTCCAAGGTTGATAAGATCACCATCGCACACTCCCTTTACCTTCGGGATTAGTGTTGAACCTAAAATAAATGTTATTTGGTGTTTGCGTTGACCATGAATATGATTGGATCATGTTTATTGCAATACGGTTATTCATTTAAGTCAAAGAATAATTGTTGTTCTGTTTACATGAATAAAACCTTCTATGGTCATACACTTAATATAAATGGTTTATTGAATCACGATCGTAGTGATACGCATAATATTGATGACAAAAGATGAAAAGTTGATAATGATAGTGCAACATACTTGTGGCACTGCCGTTTAAGTCATATTGGTGTAAAGCGCATGAAGAAACTCCATGCGGATGGACTTTTGGATCACTTGATTATGAATCATTTGATGCTTGCGAACCATGCCTCATGGGCAAGATGACTAAGACTCTGTTCTCCGGAACAATAGAGCAAGCAACTGACTTATTGGAAATAATACATACTGATGTACGCGGTCCGATGAGTGTTGAGGCTCGCGGCGGGTAATGTTATTTTATGACCTTCACAGATGATTTGAGCAGATATGGGTATATCTACTTGATGAAACATAAGTTTGAAACATTTGAAAAGTTCAAAGAATTTAAGAGTGAAGTGGAAAATCATCGTAACAAGAAAATAAAGTTTCTACGATCTGATTGCAGAGGTGAATATTTGAGTTATGAGTTTGGCCTTTAATTAAAACAATGTGGAATAGTTTCACAAACTCATGCCACCTGGAACACCACAGCATAATGGTGTGTCCGAACATCGTAATCGTACTTTATTAGATATGGTGCGATCTATGATGTCTCTTAACAATTTACCATTATCACGGGGTTATGCATTGGAGACAACTGCATTCACGTTAAATAGGGCACCATCTAAATCCGTTGAGATGACACCATATGAACTGTGGTTTGGCAAGAAACCTAAGTTGCCGTTTCTTAAAGTTTGGGGTTGCGATGCTTATGTGAAAAAGTTTCAGCCTGATAAGCTCGAACCCAAATCGGAGAAGTGCGTCTTCATAGGATACCTGAAAGAAACTGTTGGGTACACCTTCTATCACATATCCGAAGGCAAATCTTCATTGCTAAGAATGGATCCTTTCTAGACAAGGAGTTTCTCTCGAAAGAAGTGAGTGGGAGGAAAGTAGAACTTGATGAGGTAATTGTACCTTCTCCCGAATTGGAAAGTAGTTCATCACAGAAATTAATTCCAGTGATTCCTACACCAATTAGTGAGGAAGCTAATGATGATGGTCATGAAACTATAGATCAAGTTACTACCGAACCTCGTAGGTCAACTAGAGTACGATCCGCACCAGAGTGGTACGGTAATCCTGTTCTGGAAATCGGGTTACTAGACCATGATGAACCTATGCATTATGAGGAAGCGATGATGAGCCGAGATTCCGCGAAATAGCTTGAGGCCATGAAATCTGAGATAGGATCCATGTATGAGAACAAAGTATGGACTTTGGTTGACTTTCCCAATGATCGGCAAGCCATAAAAAATAAAATGGATCTTCAAGAGGAAGACGGACGCTGATAGTAGTGTTACTATCTACAAAGCTCGATTTCTCAAAATGTTTTTTACAAGTTCAAGGTGCTAACTATAATGAGATTTTCTCACTTGTATTGATGCTTAAAAGTCTCTCCGAATCATGTTAGCAATTGCCGCATTTTATGAAATTTGGCAGATGGATGTCAAACCTGCATTCCTTAATGGATTTCTTAAAGAAAAGTTGTATATGATGCAACCAGAAGGTTTTCTCGATCCTAAAGGTGCTAACAAAGTGTACAAAGTTCCAGCGATCCATCTATCGACTGGTGCAAGCATCTCGGAGTTGGAATATACGTTTTGATGAGTTGATTAAAGCATATAGTTTTATACAGACTTGCGGTGAAGGCTGTATTTACAAGAAAGTGAGTGGGAGCACTACAGCCTTTCTGATAAGTATATGTGAATGACATATTGTTGATAAAAAATGATGTAGAATTTTCTGGAAAACATAAAGGAGTGTTTGAAAGGAGTTTTTCAAAGAAAAAACTCGGTGAAGCTGCTTACATATTGAGCATCAAGATCTATAGAGACAGATCAAGACGCTTGATAAGTTTTTTCAATGAGTACATACCTTGACAAGTTTTTGAAGTAGTTCAAAATGGAACAATCAAAGAAGGAGTTCTTGCCTGTGTTGCAAGGTGTGAAGTTGAGTAAGACTCAAAGCCTGACCACGACAGAAGATAGAGAGAGAACGAAAGTCATTCCCTATGCCTCAACCATAGGTTCTATAAAGTATGCCATGCTATGTACAAGACCTATTGTATACCCTACCCTGAGTTTGGCAAGGGACTACAATAGTGATCTAGGAGTAGATCACTGGACATTGGTCAAAATTATCCTTAGAGGACTAAGGAAATATTTCTCGGTTATGGAGGTGATAAAGAGTTCGTCGTAAAGAGTTACGTCGATTCAAGCTTTGACACCGATCTGGATGACTCTGAGTCTCGATCTGGATACATATTGAAAGTGGGAGCATTTAGCTAGAGTAGCTCCATGCAGAGCATTGTAGACATATAAATTTGCAAAATACATACGGATTTGAACGTGACAGACCCATTGACCAAACTTCTCTCACAAGGAAAACATGATCACACCTTAGTACTCTTTGGGTGTTAATCACATGGCGATGTGAACTAGATTAACTGACTCTAGTAAACCCTTTGGGTATTGGTCACATAACAATGTGAACTATGGGTGTCAATCACATGGTGATGTGAACTATTGATGTTAAATCACATGGCGATGTGAACTAGATTATTGACTCTAGTGCAAGTGGGAGACTGAAGGAAATATGCCCTAGAGGCAATAATAAAGTTGTTATTTTATATTTCCTTATATCATGATAAATATTTATTATTCATGGTAGAATTGTATTAACCGGAAACTTGATACATGTGTGAATACATAGACAAACAGAGTGTCCCTAGTATGCCTCTACTTGACTAGCTCGTTAATCAAAGATGGTTAAGTTTCCTAGCCATAGACATGTGTTGTCATTTGATGAACGGGATCACATCATTAGAGAATGATGTGATTGAAGGAAATATGCCCTAGAGGCAATAATAAAGTTGTTATTTATATTTCCTTATATCATGATAAATGTTTATTATTCATGCTAGAATTGTATTAACTGGAAACTTAGTGCATGTGTGAATACATAGATAAACAAAGTGTCACTAGTATGCCTCTACTTGACTAGCTCGTTGAATCAAAGATGGTTAAGTTTCCTAGCCATAGACATGAGTTGTCATTTGATTAATGGGATCACATCATTAGACAATGATGTGATTGAATTGACCCATTCCGTTAGCTTAGCACTTGATTGTTTAGTATATTGCTATTTCTTTCTTCATTACTTATACATGTTCCTATGACTATGAGATTATGAAACTCCCGAATACCAGAGGAACACTTTGTGTGCTACCAAACATCACAACGTAACTGGGTGATTATAAAGGTGCTCTACACGTGTCTCCAATGGTGTTTGTTGAGTTGGCATAGATCGAGATTAGGATTTGTCACTCCGATTGTTGGAGAGGTATCTCTGGGCCCTCTCGTTAATGCACATCACTATAAGCCTTGCAAGCAATGTGACTAATGAGTTAGTTGCGGGATGATGCATTGCGGAACGAGTAAAGATACTTGTCGGTAACGAGATTGAACTAGGTATTGAGATACCGATGATCGAATCTCGGGCAAGTAACATACCGATGACAAAGGGAACAACGTATGTTGTTATGCGGTTTGACCGATAAAGATCTTCATGGAATATCTGGGAGCCAATATGAACATCCAGGTTCCGCTATTGGTTATTGACCGGAGATGTGTCTCGATCATGTCTACATAGTTCTCGAACCCATAGGGTCCGCATGCTTAACGTTCGGTGAGGATCGGTATTATGAGTTTACGGGTTTTGATGTACCAAAGGTAGTTCGGAGTCCTGGATATGATCACGGACATGACGAGGAGTCTCGAAATGGTCAACACATAAATATTGATATATTGGACGGCTATATTCGGACACCGGAAGTGTTCCAGGTAATTTCGGAGAAAACCGGAGTGCCGGAGGGTTACCGGAACCCCCCCCCCCCCCCGGAGAACTAATGGGCCACATGGGACTTAGTGGAGAGAGAGGGCCAGCTAGGGCAGGCCGCACGCCCCCTCCCCCTTGGGTCCGAATTGGACTAGGGAAGGGGGGGGGGGCGGCGCCCCCCTTTCCTTCTCCCTCTCCTCCTTCCTTCCCCCTCCTAGTAGGACTAGGAAAGGGGGAGTCCTACTCCTACTAGGAGGAGGACTCCTCCCCTACTTGGCGCGCCCTAGGGCCGGCCGGCCTCCCCCTTGCTCCTTTATATACGGGGGCAGGGGGCACCCTAGAACATAACAACAGACATTGTCTTAGCCGTGTGCGGTGGCCCCCTCCACCATAATCCACCTCGGTCATATCGTTGCAGTGCTTAGGCGAAGCCCTGCACCGGTAAGTTCATCATCACCGTTATCACACCGCGGTGCTGACGAAGCTCTCCCTCGACACTCAGCTGGATCGAGAGTTCGTGGGACATCACCGAGCTGAACGTGTGCAGATCGCGGAGGTGCCGTACTTTTGGTGCTAGGATCGGTCGGATCGTGAAGACGTACGACTACATCAACCGCGTTGTCATAACGCTTCCGCTTATGGTCTACGAGGGTACGTGGACTACACTCTCCCCTCTCATTGCTATGCATCACCATGATAGATCTTGCATGTGCGCAGGATTTTTTTTGAAATTATTGCATTCCCAACAGTGGCATCGATGCTAGGTTTATGCATAGATGTTATATGCACGAGTAGAACAGAAAGAGTTTGTGGGTGATAGTATTCATACTGCTTACTAGCATGTCATACTTTGATTTGGCGGTATTGTTGGATGAAGCGGCCCAGACCGACATTACGCGTACGCTTACGCGAGACTGGTTCTACCGATGTGCTTCACACACAGGTGGCTGGCGGGTGTCAGTTTCTCCAACTTTAGTTGAATCGAGTGTGGCTACGCCCGGTCCTTGTTGAAGGTTAAAACAGCACACTTGACAAAAAATCGTTGTGGTTTTGATGCGTAGGTAAGAACGGTTCTTGCTCAGTCCGTAGCAGCCACATGAAACTTGCAACAACAAAGTAGAGGACGTCTAACTTGTTTTTGCAGGGCATGTTGTGATGTGATATGGTCAAGACATGATGGTAAATTTTATTGTATGAGATGATCATGTTTTGTAATAGAGTTATCGGCAACTGGCAGGAGCCATATGGTTGTCGCTTTATTGTATGAAATGCAATCGCCATGTAATTGATTTACTTTATCACTAAGCGATAGCGATAGTCGTAGAAGCAATAGTTGGCGAGACAACAACGATGCTTCGATGGAGATCAACGTGTCAAGCCAGTGACGATGGTGATCATGACGGTGCTTTGGAGATGGAGATCAAAGGCACAAGATGATGATGGCCATATCATATCACTTATATCAATTGCATGTGATGTTTATCCTTCATGCATCTTATTTTGTTTAGTTCAGCGGTAGCATTATTAAGATAATCTCTCACTAAATTTCAAGGTACAAGTGTTCTCCCTGAGTATGCACCGTTGTGAAAGTTCGTCGTGCCGAGACACCACGTGATGATCGGGTGTGATAAGCTCTACGTTCACATACAACGGGTGCAAGCCAGTTTACACGCAGAATACTCGGGTTAAACTTGATGAGCCTAGCATATGCGAGATATGGCCTTGGAACACCGAGACCGAAAGGTCGAGCATGAATCATATAGTAGATATGATCAACATAGTGATGTTCACCATTGAAAACTACTCCATCTCACGTGATGATCGGACATGGTTTAGTTGATTTGGATCACGTGATCACTTAGATGATTAGAGGATGTCTATCTAAGTGGGAGTTCTTAAGTAATATGATTAATTGAACTTTAATTTATCATGAACTTAGTACCTGATAGTATTTTGCATGTCTATGTTGTTGTAGATAGATGGCCCGTGTTGTTGTTCCATTGAATTTTAATGCGTTCCTAGAGAAAGCTAAGTTGAAAGATGATGGTAGCAACTACACAGACTGGGTCCTTAACTTCAGGATTATCCTCATTGCTGCATAGAAGAATTACGTCATGGAAGCACCGCTAGGTGCCAAACCCGCTGCAGGAGCAACGCCAGATGTTATGAATGTCCGGCAGAGCAAATCTGATGACTACTTGATAGTTCAGTGTGCCATGCTTTACGGCTTAGAACCGGGACTTCAACGACATTTCGAACGTCATGGAGCATATGAGATGTTCCAGGAGTTGAAGTTAATAATTCAAGCAAATGCCCGGATTGAGAGACATGAAGTCTCAAGTAAGTTCTACAGCTGCAAAATGGAGGAGAATAGTTCTGTCAATGAGCATATACTCAAAATGTCTGGCTATAACAATCACTTGATTCAACTGGGAGTTAATCTTCCTGATGATAGTGTCATTGACAGAATTCTTCAATCACTTCCACCAAGCTACAAGAGCTTCGTGATGAACTATAATATGCAAGGGATGGATAAGACAATTCCCGACCTCTTTGCAATGCTAAAGGATGCGGAGGTAGAAATCAAGAAAGAGCATCAAGTGTTGATGGTCAACAAGACTACCAGTTTCAAGAAAAAGGGTAAAGGGAATAAGGGGAACTTCAAGAAGAACGGCAAGCAAGTTGCTGCTCAAGGGAAGAAGCCCAAGTCTGGACCTAAGCCTGAGACTGAGTGCTTCTACTTCAAAGGGACTGGTCACTGGAAGCGGAACTGCCCCAAGTATTTGGCGGATAAGAAGGATGGCAAGATGAATAAAGGTATATGTGATATACATGTTATTGATGTGTACCTTACTAATGCTCGTAGTAGTGCCTATGTATTTGATACTGGTTCTGTTGCTAATATTTGCAACTCGAAACGAGGACTACAGATTAAGCGAAGATTGGCTGAGGACGAAGTGACGATGCACGTGGGAAATGGTTCCAAAGTCGATGTGATCGCCGTCGGCACGCTACCTCTACATCTAACTTCGGTATTAGTTTTAGACCTAAATAATTGTTATTTGGTGCCAGCGTTAAGCATGAACATTATATCTGGATCTTGTTTGATGCGAGACGGTTATTCATTTAAATCAGGGAATAATGGTTGTTATATTTATATGAGTAATATCTTTTATGGTCATGCACCCTTGAGGAGTGGTCTATTTTTTGTTGAATCTCGGTAGTAGTGACACACATATTCATAATATTGAAGCCAAAAGATGTAGAGTTGATAATGATAGTGCAACTTATTTGTGGCACTGCCGTTTAGGTCATATTGGTGTAAAGCGCATGAAGAAACTCCATTCTGGTGGACTTTTGTAATCACTTGATTATGAATCACTTGGTACTTGCCAATCATGCCTCATGGGCAAGATGACTAAAACTTCGTTCTTCGGAACAATGGAGCGAGCAACAGATTTGTTGGAAATCATACATACTGATGTATGTGGTTCGATGAATATTGAGGCTCGCGACAGGTATCGTTATTTTCTCACATTCACAGATGATTTGAGCAGATATGGGATGATTTGAGCAGATATGGGTATATCTACTTGGTGAAACATAAGTCTGAAACATTTGAAAAGTTCAAAGAATTTCAGAGTGAAGTGGAAAATCATCGTAACAAGAAAATAAAGTTTCTACGATCTGATTGTGGAGGAGAATATTTGAGTTACGAGTTTGGTCTTCATTTGAAACAATGCGGAATAGTTTCGCACTCACGCCACCCGGAACACCACAACGTAATGGTGTGTCCGAACATCGTAATCGTACTTTACTAGATATAGTGCGATCTATGATGTCTCTTACTGATTTACCGCTATCGTTTTGGGGTTATGATTTAGAGACGGCTGCATTCACGGTAAATAGGGCACCATCTAAATCCGTTGAGACGACGCCTTATGAACTGTGGTTTGGCAAGAAACCCAAGTTTTCATTTCTTAAAGTTTGGGGCTTCGATGCTTATGTGAAAAAGCTTCAACCCGATAAGCTCGAACCCAAATCAGAGAAATGTGTCTTCATAGGATACCCAAAGGAGACTGTTGGGTACACCTTCTATCACAGATCTGAAGGCAAGACATTTGTTGCTAAGAATGGATCCTTTATAGAGAAGGAGTCTCTCTCGAAAGAAGTGAGTGGGAGGAAAGTAGAACTTTATGAGGTAACTGTACCTGCTCCCTTATTGGAAAGTAGTTCATCACAGAAATCTGTTCTTGTGACTCCTACACAAATTAGTGAGGAAGCTAATGATTATGATCATGTAACTTCAGATCAAGTTACTACTGAACCTCGTAGGTCAACCAGAGTAAGATCCACACTAGAGTGGTACGGTAATCCAGTTTTGGAGGTCAAGTTACTTGACCATGACGAACCTACGAACTACGAGGAAGCGACGATGAGCTCAGATTCCGTGAAATGGCTTGAGGCCATGAAATCTGAGATGGGATCCATGTATGAGAACAAAGTGTGGACTTTGATTGACTTGCCCGATGACCGACAAGCCATCGCGAATAAATGGATCTTCAAGAAGAAGACTGACGCTGACGGTAATGTTACTGTCTACAAAGCTTGACTTGTTGCGAAAGGTTTTCGACAAGTTCAAGGAGTTGACTACGAGGAGACATTCTCACCAGTAGCGATGCTTAAGTCCGTCTGAATCATGTTAGCAATTGCTGCATTTTATGATTATGAAATTTGGCAAATGGATGTAAAGACTGCGTTCCTGAATGGATTTCTGGAAGAAGAGTTGTATATGATGCAACCTGAAGGTTTTATCGATCCAAATGATGCTAACAAAGTGTGCAAACTCCGGCGATCCATTTATGGACTGATGCAAGCATCTCGGAGTTGGAATAAACGTTTTGATAGTGTGATCAAAGCATATGGTTTTATACAGACTTTTGGAGAAGCCTGTATTTACAAGAAAGTGAGTGGGAGCTCAGAGAATTTCTAATATTATATGTGGATGACATATTGTTGATTGGAAATGATATAGAATTTCTGGATAGCATAAAAGGATACTTGAATAAGATTTTTTCAAAGGAAAGACCTCGGTGAAGCTGCTTATATATTGGGCATCAAGATCTATAGAGATAGATCAAGGCGGCTTGATTGGACTTTCATTAGCACATACCTTGATAAAGTTTTGAAGAAGTTCAAAATTGATCAAGCTAAGAAAGGGTTCTTGCACGTGTTACAAGGTGTGAAGTTGAGTCGACTCAATGCCCGACCACTGCAGAAGATAGAGAGAAAATGAAAGTCATTCCCTATGCTTCAGCCATAGGTTCTATCATGTATGCAATGTTGTGTACCAGACCTAATGTGTGCCTTGCTATTAGTTTAGCAGGGAGGTACCAAAGTAATCCAGGAGTGGATCACTGGACAACGGTCAAGAACATCCTGAAATACTTGAAAAGGACTAAGGATATGTTTCTCGTTTATGGAGGTGAAAAAGAGCTCATCATAAATGGTTACGTCGATGCAAGCTTTGACACTGATCCGGATGACTCCAAGTCACAAAATATATATGTATTTATATTGAACGGTGGAGCTGTCAGTTGGTGCAGTTCTAAGCAAAGCGTCGTGGCGGGATCTACATGTGAAGTGGAGTACATAGCTGCTTCGGAAGCAGCAAATGAAGGAGCCTGGATGAAGGAGTTCATATCTGATCTAGGTGTCATACCTAGTGCATCGGGTCCAATGAAAATCATTTGTGACAATACTGGTGCAATTGCCTTGGCAAAGGAATCCAGATTTCATAAGAGAACCAAGCACATCAAGAGACGCTTCAATTCCATCCGCGATCAAGTCAAGGAGGGAGCCATAGAGATTTGCAAGATACATACTGATCTGAATGTTGCAGACCCATTGGCTAAGCCTCTCTCACGAGCAAAACATGATCAGCACCAAGACTCCATGGGTGTTAGAATCATTATTGTGTAATCTAGATTATTGACTCTAGTGCAAGTGGGAGATCAAGGAAATATGCCCTAGAGGCAATAATAAAGTTGTTATTTATATTTCCTTATATCATGATAAATGTTTATTATTCATGCTAGAATTGTATTAACCGGAAACTTAGTACATGTGTGAATACATAGACAAACAGAGTGTCACTAGTATGCCTCTACTTGACTAGCTCATTGAATCAAAGATGCTTAAGTTTCCTAGGCATAGAAATGAGTTGTCACTTTATTAATGGGATCACATCATTAGAGAATGATGTAATTGACTTGACCCATTCCGTTAGCTTAGCACTTGATCGTTTAGTATATTGCTATTTCTTTCTTCATGACTTGTACATGTTCCTATGACTATGAGATTATGCAACTCCCGAATACCGGAGGAAAACTTTGTGTGCTACCAAAGGTCACAACATAACTGGGTGATTATAAAGGTGCTCTACAGGTGTCTCCGATGGTGTTTGTTGAGTTGGCATAGATCGAGATTAGGATTTGTCACTCAGTTGCCTGGAGAGGTATCTTTGGGCCCTCTCGGTAATGCACATCACTATAAGCCTTGCAAGCAATGTGACTAATGAGTTAGTTGCGGGATGATGCATTAAAGAACGAGTAAAGAGACTTTCTGATAATGAGATTGAACTAGGTATTGAGATACCAACGATCGAATTGCGAGCAAGTAACATACCGATGACAAAGGGAACAACGTATGTTGTTATGCGGTTTGACCGATAAAAATCTTTATAGAATATCTGGGAGCCAATATGAACATCCAGGTTCCGCTATTGGTTATTGACCGTAGATGTGTCTCGGTCATGTCTACATAGTTCTCGAACCCGTAGGGTCTGCACGCTTCACGTTCGGTGACGATCAGTATTATGAATTTATGTGTTTTGTTGTATTGAAGGTAGTTCGGAGTCCCGGATATGGTCACGGACATGACGAGGATTCTCAAAATGGTCGAGACATAAAGATTGATATATTGTACGGCTATATTCGGACACCGGAAGTGTTCCGGGTGATTTCGGAGGAAATCGGAGTGCCGGAGGGTTACCGGACCCCCCCCCCCCCCAGGGAACTAATGGGCCGCATGCGACTTAGTGGAGAGATAGAGGGCCAGCCAGGGCAGGCTGCGCATCCCCTCCCCCTTGGGTCCGAATTGGACTAGGGAAGGGGGCGGTGCCCCCCTTTCCTTCTCCCTCTCCTCCTTCCTTCCCCCTCCTAGTAGGACTAGGAAAGGGGGAGTCCTACTCCTGCTAGGAGGAGGACTCCTCCCCTCCTTGGCGCGCCCTAGGGCCGGCCGGCCTCCCCCCTTGCTCCTTTATATACAGGGGCAGTGGGCACCCTAGAACATAACAACACACATTGTCTTAGCCGTGTGCGGTGGCCCCCTCCACCATAATCTACCTCGGTCATATCGTTGTAGTGCTTAGGCGAAGCCCTGCGCCGGTAACTTCATCATCACCGTCATCACGCCCTCGTGCTGACGAAGCTCTCCCTCGACACTCAGCTGGATCGAGAGTTCGTGGGACATCACCGAGTTGAAAGTGTGCAGAACGCGGAGGTGCCGTACTTTCGGTGCTAGGATCGGTCGGATCGTGAAGACGTACGACTACATCAACTGCGTTGTCATAACGCTTCCTCTTACGGTCTACGAGGGTATGTAGACTGCACTCTCCCCTCTTGTTGCTATGCATCACCATGATAGATCTTGCGTGTGCGTAGGATTTTTTTTGAAATTACTGCGTTCCCAATAGTGATGGACAAGACCCATCCGTTAGCTTGGCATAATGATCGTTTAGTATATTGCTATTGCTTTCTTCATGACTTATACATGTTCCTATGACTATGAGATTATGCAACTCCCGAATACCAGAGGAACACCTTGTGTGCTATCAAACGTCACAACGTAACTGGGTGATTATAAAGATGCTCTACAGGTGTCTCCGAAGGTGTTTGTTGGGTTGGCATAGATCAAGATTATGATTTGTCACTCCGTATATCGGAGAGGTATCTCTGGGCCCTCTCGGTAATGCACATCACTATAAGCCTTGCAAGCAATGTGACTAATGAGTTAGTTGCGGGATGATGCATTACGTAACGAGTAAAGAGACTTGCCGGTAACGAGATTGAACTAGGTATTGAGATACCGACGATCGAATCTCGGCAAGTAACATACCGATGACAAAGGGAACAACGATGTTGTTATGCGGTTTGACCGATAAAGATCTTCGTAGAATATGTAGGAACCAATATGAGCATCCAGGTTCCGCTATTGGTTATTGACCGGAGATGAGTGTCGGTCATGTCTACATAGTTCTCGAACCCGTAGGGGCCGCACGCTTAAGTTTGATGAGGATCGGTATTATGAGTTTATGTGTTTTCATGTACCGAAGGTTGTTCGGAGTCCCGGATGTGATCACGGACATGACGAGGAGTCTCAAAATGGTCAAGACATAAAGATAGATATATTGGAAGCTATGTTTGGACATAGGAATGGTTCCGGGTGAGTTCGGGCATTTACTAGAGTACCTGAGTGAAAGATCGTGGATGTCGCCTAGAGGGGGGGTGAATAGGCGCTTTAAAATAATTACGGTTGAGGCTTGAACAAATGCGGAATAAACCTAGCGGTTAATTTGTCAAGCACAAAACCTACAACAACTAGGCTCACCTATGTGCACCAACAACTTATGCTAAGCAAGATAAGCAACTATGTGATAGCAAGATATATGACAAGAACAATATGGCTATCACAAAGTAAAGTGCATAAATAAAGGGCTCGGGTAAGAGATAACCGAGGCACGCGGAGACGACGATGTATCCCGAAGTTCACACCCTTGCGGATGCTAGTCTCCGTTTGGAGGCGGTGTGGAGGCACAATGCTCCCAAGAAGCCACTAGGGCCACTGTCATCTCCTCACGCCCTCGCACAATGCAAGATGCCGTGATTCCACTAAGGGACCCTTGAGGGCGGTCACCGAACCTGCATAAATGGCAACCCTTGGGGCGGTCACCGAACCCAGTACACTTTGGCAACCCTTGGGGGCGGTCACCGTGCAGATCAAATTGCTCAGGCGATCTCCACAACCTAATTGGAGACCCCGACGCTTGCCCGGAGCTTTGCACCACAATGATTGAGCTCCGAACACCACCAACTTACTAGGGCGCCCAAGAACCCAAGAGGAACAAGCTCAAGGGCGCCAAGCACCCAAGAGTAATAAGCTTCTCAACTTGTACCTTCCACGAATCACCGTGGAGAACTCAAACCGATGCACCAAATGCAATGGCAAGGGCATACGGAGTGCCCAAGTCCTTCTCTCCCAAATCCCACCAAAGCAACTAATGCTAGGGAGGAAAATGAGAGGAAGAACGAAGAAGAACACGAAGAACTCCAAGATCTAGATCCAAGGGGTTCCCCTCACTAAGAGGAGAAAGTGATTGGTGGAAACGTGGATCTAGATCTCCTCTCTCTTTTCCCTCAAGAACTAGCAAGAATTATTGGAGGGATTGAGAGTTAGCAAGCTCGAAGAAGGTCAACAATGGGGGAAGAACACGAGCTCAAAAGATTGGATCTCAAGGGGGAAGAAGACCCCCTTTTATAGGTGGGGAGAAAAACCAACCGTTATCCCCTCACTCAGCCCGCACGACGCGGTACTACCACAGACTGCGGTACTACCGCTGATCGGCCGGCGGTACTACTGCTGCAGGTTGCGGTACTACCGCAAGTGCAGCATCGCCGATGAAGGCACATTGCAGGAGAACGGTAGAACCGGAGCGGTACTACTACGCCTCTGACGGTACTACCGTAAGGCAGGCAACACTAGTCAAGAGAAAGCACGGAAGTAAAAATTACTTCCGTACCTACTTCCGCCGAGGGAGGACTGCGCAAAAATCCGCACGGTACTACCGCACGAAGAGCGGTACTACCAGAGGGCGCGGATGTAACAGATTACATCCGCCCTACATCCGCTCATGCTTGCTAAGCCTGGCGAGCCCATGGTACTACCGCGCCAAGGCACGGTTATCACAGAGGGCACGGATGTAAAAATTACATCCGCCCCTACTACCGCTCGTCACAAGCGCTGGCACGAGGCCCGCAGTACTACCGCTCCCACAGAGCGGTACTACCGTGAGCACCTGCAGATACTACAGCGGTGGCCTGCGGTACTACCGCTCCGGAGAGCAAGACTACCGCATGCCCCGATTAGCAACACTAGGAGTCCTTCATTTTGCGAGAGAAGACAACAGAGGGAAACAATAAAACCAGAACTGCCATAACTACTACAAATGAGCTCGAATTGACCAAACTCAAGCTTGTTGGAAACAAGACAACGAGTAGCATCGAAACAGCGATCAGATATAGTAAGAAGAGGCGGAGGAGGTATGCCTAACAAACAGAGGAGTGAAACCTCCAACAGAGAAGAAACGGCATATCCTCCAACATCGAAAACATCATAGAAGATGCATGTGAACTCCGTTTCGATGAGCTCGAGCTTGTCATAAAAATGACCATACGCTCCAAATCTCACAAGGAGAAGAACCAAACAAGAACCAAAAAGATGATGCAAGGATGCAATGGTTTGAGCTCTCTACGAATGATACGATCAAGCTACTCATCGAGAGCCCCCCTTGATAGTACGGCAATTGATCCTATAACCCGGTCTCCCAACTACCATCATGAGACCGGTAAAATAGAAAACCTATCAAGGGCAAACCTTTGCCTTGCACATGGTCCACTTGAGCTAGACGATGATGATTGCTCCCCCATACTCCACTATGGGTGAGCCACTCTTCCGCACATCTTCACAAGTCCATTGTCACCACAATGGACGGCAAGCTTCAAGCATTTGATCTCTTCGTGATGCTTCACTTGAATTTGCACACCGCAACCTAACCCCACAAAGAACTCTCCACGAAGACCATGGGTTAGTACACAAAGCGTAATGGACAATGCTTACCATACCATGGGATCACTTGATCCCTCTCGGTACATCTTCTACGCTTTGTGAATTGATCAACTTGATTCACTCTTGACTTAGTCTTGATCAACCTTGAATCTTTCCAACTCTCTTCGTTTGGATGATGTCTTGAAGGTAAACATGAATGATCACACAATCTTCTTATTCAAGACATGCTTGCAATAAGCTCAACACTCACATGACCAATCTTTGGATAATTCCTTAATAGCACCTTGGTCAACACATAAACTCCTTGAAACCAACACATGGACTTCAAGAAAAGCCTATGGACAAATCCTTCAAATATAACTCAATGCAACCATTAGTCCATAGAGAATGTCATCAATTACCAAAACCACACATGGGGGCACCGCATGTCCTTTCAATCTCCCCATTTTGGTAATTGATGACAATCACTTTCAAGAGAGTTTATATAAGGAATTATGCATCACCATGCAATGCAACAACCAATAATGCATGCGTATGAGATGCAAATGCTTAGGAACAAAACCAAAGCAAGGAGAGAACTCTGAAGACTTCTCCACAAAACTCTCTGAAACTTCTCCCCCATTGGCATAGATTGCCAAAATGGGCGAAAAGCTAAGAAGACCAATATAAATGGTGTTCCTCCAAAAGTTGTGTATTTCTCAACAAGAGAGTGGAATGCCATACACATATCCAAAGGTAATACTTGGAGGAAGACCAACTATATTGAGGCACCAAGATTGCAAAAGAATGATATGCCACAAAGACATAACAAAGAGAGAAACAAGCAATCAGGCAATCAAAAGATACCAATTGAAGAAAGCTATCAAAAGATATCAACTGAACCAACTAGACCGAAGATCCTACGAGCCACATGAAAAAGATATTATGATATGAGCAGAGGATTGTTCTAAAGAAACTAGAGAAGCTCCCCATGATTTGTGCACATCAAGAATTTTTGTATTTGGATACAAAGTGCACAAAATAGGATCATAAGCTCCCCAAAGTCAACAGAAACTAACAACAAGTGCAAGAGAGCATATAGGAAACTAAGACTAGCGCTTGCAACAAGCACATGGTTGAGCAACAAGTAAAAGAGGCAACTTGAGAATGGGCTCAACCAAAAGATGGGTGTGAGTCAAGGCAATGCACTTGAGAAGACTAATGTACGGATGAGCATAAAGCATCAATAAAGTCTTGAAAGAATGAGGCACACGGTGCAAGGCCTATCATTCCCACACACAACTAGCAAATGGGTTCACAAGCTTACTAATAAGCATATAAAGAACCTATGCTTGTGACAACCCGTGCTGAAGATAGAAGATGAAAGCCTCATCAAGACGAGGATACCAATTAAGATGGCAAGCCTCGTAAAGATAAGCAAGAGGAAAATAATCTTCACCACACAAGAGTGCATCAAGATGCAACGAGATAAGACCCGCACTCAAGACAAAAGCTTTCACGGAGCCACCAAAGAAATAACATAAGAAAGACAAGGTGGACGTGAAAGAAATGAAATCATCTAGAGATGTAATTTCTCTCAGATGTATAAGGTTCTAGGTAGACGAAATCATGATGATATATGTCTACAAAGAAGGATGTACACCCGACATAGTTACAACACGAAGGAATAAGATATCCAAAAGGAAGTCATACATATACCAATAAGATATTTGCTTGGAAGCATAGCACATGGCTAGATTTGGTCTTATTGTATATAAATGAACTCCTAACGCATTAACATCAAAGACATCACAACTAGCAACATGAGATCATCGTTGAGATGCTTTGAGAAATGAAACAAGTATCACAAGAAAGAATGAAATACATGCCATGATACAACCTACACAAGGTTGATGCAAGTAATGTGTGCATGTAGTAGATGATGATACTTGTTACCGAGATACCATTGGAAGGATGTAGTAGATACCAATTGAAGGTAGATAGTAGTTCATTGATCATCCTAGCTTGACTCCAATATGCACATGGTGACAACACCTTCCTTGTGAGTGAGCCGAGCATCCAATGCATCTCCAATTGTTCCTATAAGAACAACACAAACTAAACGGTACCCAAACTCATCGGGACCAAATAGTTAGAAACACCAATACATAGGACAGACTCCACATAAATATGTGCATATAGATATAAAAATGAATATCATGCGCATCTCATCCATATTGAGACTAGGTGGAGTTTCTCCCATATATTGAGTCAAAGAAGGAAAGCATGCCAAATAAAATACATGGAGAAAACATGCATGCTCAAGACTTCAAAACCCAAAACCAAAAGACAAAGAAATGACAAGTGAAAAGGATACCAAATGAATAAAACATCACTTGGAGGATATCCATAAAAGATACATCAAGGAATGAGATATCCATTGATACACTCAAAATAAAAGATATCAAACTCCCAAAAAGAGAGGATGGTTCCAAACAAACCAAGCTCTCTACAAAGTTTCATGATGGCACAAAGTACCAAAACGAAAACGGCTTACCTTCCACCAACACATACTTGATAAGGATCAAAAGAAGAGTGTTCTAAAAATAGGATAGATCCCCCACGAGTTGTGCATTATATAGGATTTGCATTTGAATACAAAATGCACAAGGTGGGATCACAACTTTCACTATATCTAGAAAGCACTAGACAAGAACGAGAAACAAACAAGATCCACAAGTGGTAGGGAAGACAACGGGAGTTGACACAAACCTTGGCAAGAGAAAAGGCAAATAAAAATAAAAGCCAATGTAAAGATGATCAATAAATTCTACCACACATAAGTGAGTACCAATTGTCAAAAGACGAGACGTATTTGGAAGTAATTCCCGGTGGTAGATAGCAAGGATATCCGACATCATCTTCACACAAAACACAAGCAAATTGCAACTTGTAGAGCTATCATGCCACCTAGGAACAAGATAATTTACAATATCAATTCTAGGTGACAATATCTCAAATGTACACATTTTCTAGGCTAGTAATACACACATAGCATATTACTCCCCAATAATGTGATACCAATTAAAGATAGACAAGAGGCAATTAAAAGGATTCAACAAGAGATAATTAATGGACAATTTAGAATTTGAATTTCTCATGAGAGATATACCACCTAGAGACTAGATAATCTTGAAATATCAATACTAGATGGTATTACTCATGTACACACATTTATAGGATTGTGAGGTGCACAAAGCACATCACTCCCCATAATGGGATATTCCATTAATCTCTCACAAGAGCCAACTAAGAAATAAACAAGATGCAAAAAGGCTCAACACACAACACACATGTATATGATGTGCAAACCAACATGCACATACTTGATTTCTCAAGATAAGCAATTTGGAAGCACAACATATACAAGCACATGCAAGATACAAAACCACAACATGCTAAGGGACAAGTAACTTTTAATGTAAGCAATTTAAGCACGAGTTACCGCAAGGAGGAACATTGGATATATGATAGAAAGATAATCCGAATGACTTGGCTTGACACAATATGAATAATGAGGACCCCTTAAATCTTCATAATGTAGCCAAGTCTCCAATGCCCTCCATCAACATCTATTGATCAAGTTTGAGCTTGTTGGTCCCCAACCAAGTTGGGTCCTAAGAGGTTAGTCACAATAGGTTTGGCTACCCAAATGGTTCTTTGCTTGACACCACTTTGAGTACCAACAAACTTGGCAAACACATTGCCCACCTTATCCTTACCAAGAGAATAGATATCATCAATAATAGTTGGGTTGGATAAGTTACCACTAGTGCATGAAGAAGCGACGTGACCTTTCTCACGACATAAGTAGCAACGTCTACTCTTCACTTTCTTCTCACTTGATTTCTCAATTTGAGAAGCATTACCTTGAGTCTTCTTGGGAAGAGGCCTTTCTTCAACTTGATGTTGAGCATGAGATTGAACTTGTGCCCTCTTCCCTTGTTGCTTGACACTAATGGCCTTCTTCTTCAATGGGCAAGATCTAACATGATGCCCTTCGACTTTGCACTTGAAGCAAACAATCTTGGCGAATTCTTGACTTGTTCTTGGCCCTTCCTTTTGTTCATCTTGGACTTCTTCTTCTTCTTATTGGAGTTGAATCCAAGTCCACCTTTGTCATTGGGGGATTTTTGCACACTCAAAATATTGTTGAGTGTGGATTTCCCTTCATGACACATTTCCAAGTCTTTCTTCAAAAAAGTGACTTGGGCCTTGAGCTCTTTGATTTCCTCTACATGGTTAGTCTCAATACAAGTACTAGAGGAAGTATAAGCTTCATTGTTAGAGCAACAAGGCAAGGAAAGCAATTCATCACAAGATGTACCAACATTGTGAGTGGATGAATTACAAGGACTAGCACATATCAATATAGCATTTTGACTAGAAGTAGTGCTAGTATCCACATGAGGCTCACTAGATGTTACCTTAGCAAGCATGGCCTCATGAGCTATCTTTAGCACATTATGGGATACTAGAAGATCGTCATGAGAGCTTGAGAGCTTTTCATGGCTTTCTTCCAATATCCCATAATTGCTAGATAGCAACTCAAGTTGAGCCCTTAGCTCAACATTCTTCTTCAATATGGATGCTTCACAAGAGATAGAGTCAGTAGCACAAGCATCATCATTAGCAACAAGAGGAGAAGACAACTTGGCAAGATCTTTTGAATATGAAGCTTTAAGTTGAGCATGAGACTCGGTGAGTTTGATGAGCTCACTCTTAATGACCCTTGAGCCATTTTCGAGGTGCTCAAAGTCCTCAAGGAGTTTAGCATGCACAACTTCAAGCTCCTCATTTTTAGTTTCAAAATTATTGGCCACCTCGAAAGCTCTATCACGAGATTCCCTCACTCTAGATAATTCTAGAGCAAAAGTCTCCTCAAGAGATTCCTTGGTGGTTTGTTCAAGTTCAAGAGCTTGAGAGAGGTCCGCAATCTCATTAGCGTAATCACGCTCATGACCTTCCATTTTATCAATGGTGGCCTCATGCTCCTCAAGACGAGATTCCAACTCATCAATATATTTCTTGCCCTCAATAGCAATAGACATGATTTCCATGAAGTTGGAGCGAGCAATTTTATTCTTAAGAAGAGCTTTAAAAATCATTTCCCCCTTAATTTTTAAGGAGGCAACATCATCACTCTCTTCATCATAATCAACATCATCATCACTCTTGCCATCATCAATATCATCGCAAGATATATTGGGCTTCAAAGTGGGAGATACCTTTGAAGCCTGCCATAAGGCAAAATGCAATAGATGATGATATAGGATCCCTTGAAGCACTATTCAAGACCACATCTTGTTCCATGGAGTGTTGGGTTTCATCTACATTGCTAGCACAACAACTCGAGGAAATACATGCATTTTTATCATGGCAACAAGATATAGCAAGCATATCATCATGAGATTTAGTCAAGCAATTTCTACATGATATGCAAGGACTATCAACACAAGCAAGTGAAACATTTGGAGTGCTCGAAGTGCTAAGGCCCAAAGACGGAGCATTGCAATAATATAGTGATGAAGAATCATCCACAAAAAGCACACTATCATCATCGCAATGACCGACACTACTCACCATATCTTGTGGCAAACCACATGTAGGTGAAGTAGAAGAAGTTGAGAAGACTATACGGCCGGAGGTGGAGGGAGAACAATCATCCCTACAAATCTTGGACACACCATATTTATCTTGAAGCTTCGTCCACAACTCATGAGCATCCGGAGCGGCATGAGTTGAAATATAACTACATTGCTCAAAGCATCGAAAAGCACATTAGAAGCTTGAGCATTGAGATAAGAGTTTTTCTCATCCTCTAAAGATAATCTTTGGGGATCCTTTGGAGAAGAAAAATCCATATCTACAATTCGCTCCAAATTTGGGTCCATGATCCTAAAGAGATTAAGCATGCGAATTACCCAAACATCAAAATTTGTGCCATCGAAACTAAGAGTGTCAGAGAATCCTAATCCCCTAGTCGACATCTTTACTCTCTAGGCGGTTAAGCCCAACAAAGAGAGACGAGGCTCTGATACCAATTGAAAGATCGTGGATGTCGCCTAGAGGGGGGGGTGAATAGGCGCTTTAAAATAATTACGGTTGAGGCTTGAACAAATGCGGAATAAACCTAGCGGTTAATTTGTCAAGCACAAAACCTACAACAACTAGGCTCACCTATGTGCACCAACAACTTATGCTAAGCAAGATAAGCAACTATGTGATAGCAAGATATATGACAAGAACAATATGGCTATCACAAAGTAAAGTGCATAAATAAAGGGCTCGGGTAAGAGATAACCGAGGCACGCGAGACGACGATGTATCCCGAAGTTCACACCCTTGCGGATGCTAGTCTCCGTTTGGAGCGGTGTGGAGGCACAATGCTCCCAAGAAGCCACTACGGCCACCGTAATCTCCTCACGCCCTCGCACAATGCAAGATGTCAGTGATTCCACTAAGGGACCCTTGAGGGCGGTCACCGAACCCGTACAAATGGCAACCCTTGGGGCGGTCACCGAACCCGTACACTTTGGCAACCCTTGGGGCGGTCACCGTGCAGTCAAATTGCTCAGGCGATCTCCACAACCTAATTGGAGACCCTGACGCTTGCCCGGAGCTTTGCACCACAATGATTGAGCTCCGAACACCACCAACCGTCTAGGGCGCCCAAGCACCCAAGAGGAACAAGCTCAAGGGCGCCAAGCACCCAAGAGTAATAAGCTTCTCAACTTGTACCTTCCACGAATCACCGTGGAGAACTCAAACCGATGCACCAAATGCAATGGCAAGGGCACACGGAGTGCCCAAGTCCTTCTCTCCCAAATCCCACCAAAGCAACTAATGCTAGGGAGGAAAATGAGAGGAAGTACGAAAGAAGAACACGAAGAACTCCAAGATCTAGATCAAAGGGGTTCCCCTCACTAAGAGGAGAAATAGATTGGTGGAAACGTGGATCTAGATCTCCTCTCTTTTCCCTCAAGAACTAGCAAGAATCATTGGAGGGATTGAGAGTTAGCAAGCTCAAGAAGGTCAACAATGGGGGAAGAACACGAGCTCAAAAGATTGGATCTCGAGGGGAAGAAGACCCCTTTATAGGTGGGGAGAAAACCAACCGTTATCCCCTCACTCAGCCCGCCTGACGCGGTACTATCAAGACGGAGCTGCGGTACTACCGCTGATCGGCCATGCAGTACTATCACGCAGGTTGCGGTACTACCGCAAGTGCAGATCGCCGATGAAGGCTCGCTGCAGATGGCAACGAACGGTAGAACCGCCGAGCGGTACTACCGCTACTCACGGTACTACCGTAAGGCAGGCAACACTAGTCATAGAGAAAGCACGGAAGTAAAAATTACTTCGTGCCTACTTCCTCCGAGGGAGGACTGCGCAAAATCCGGCACGGTACTACCGCACACGAAGAGCGGTACTACCGCGTAGGGCGCGGATGTTACAGTTACATCCGCCCCTACATCCGCTCATGCTGCTAAGCCTGGCCAGAGCCCACGGTACTACCGCGCCCGCGGCACGGTTCTACCGCGAAGGGCACGGATGTAAAAAATTACATCTGCCCCTACTACCGCTCGAGTAGTCAAGGCTGTTCGAGGCCAGTACTACTACCGCTCCCACAGAGCGGTACTACCAGGAGCACCTGCAGATACTACCATGTGGATCATGCGGTACTATCAAGAGGGCTGCATGGTACTACCGCTCCGGAGAGCAAGATTACCGCATGCCCCAGATTAGCAACACTAGGAGTCCTTCATTTTGCAGAGAAGACAACAGAGGGAAACAATAAAACCAGAACTGCCATAACTACTACAAATGAGCTCCGAATTGACCAAACTCAAGCTTGTTGGAAACAAGACAACGAGTAGCATCGAAACAGCGACTGTATATAGTAAGAAGAGGCAGAGGAGGTATGCCTAACAAACAGAGGAGTGAAACCTCCAACAGAGAAGAAACGGCATATCCTCCAACATGGAAAACATCATAGAAGATGCATGTGAACTCCGTTTTCGATGAGCTCGAGCTTGTCATAAAAATGACCATACGCTCCAAATCACACAAGGAGAAGAACCAAACAAGAACCAAAAAGATGATGCAAGGATGCAATGGTTTGAGCTCTCACGAATGATACGATCAAGCTACTCATCGAGAGCCCCCTTGATAGTAATGGCAATCGATCCTATAACCCGGTCTCCCAACTACCATCATGAGACCGGTAAAATAGAAAACCTATCAAGGGCAAACCTTTGCCTTGCACATGGTCCACTTGAGCTAGACGATGATGATTGCTCCCCATACTCCACTATGGGTGAGCCACTCTTCCAAGACATCTTCACAAGTCCATTGTCACCACAATGGACGGCAAGCTTCAAGCATTTGATCTCTTCGTCATGCTTCACTTGAATTTGCACACCGCAACCTAACCCCACAAAGAACTCTCACGAAGACCATGGGTTAGTACACAAAGCGTAATGGACAATGCTTACCATACCATGGGATCACTTGATCCCTCTCGGTACATCTTCTACGCTTTGTGAGTTGATCAACTTGATTCACTCTTGACTTAGTCTTGATCAACCTTGAATCTTTCCAACTCTCTTCGTTTGGATGATGTCTTGAAGGTAAACATGAATGATCACACAATCTTCTTATTCAAGACATGCTTGCAATAAGCTCAACACTCACATGACCAATCTTTGGATAATTCCTTAATAGCACCTTGGTCAACACATAAACTCCTTGAAACCAACACATGGACTTCAAGAAAAGCCTATGGACAAATCCTTCAAATATAACTCAATGCAACCATTAGTCCATAGAGAATGTCATCAATTACCAAAACCACACATGGGGGCACCGCATGTCCTTTCACTGAGGGTTACCGGACCCCCCGGGGAGTCTATGGGCCTTATTGGGCCTTAGTGGGAGAGAGGGGGAGGCGGCCAAGGAGGGGGCGCACCCCCCAAGCCCAATCCGAATTGGGATGGGGGGCCGGCCCCCCTTTCCTTCTCCCTCTCTCCTCCTTCCTTCCTTCCTCTCCTACTCCAACTAGGGAAGGGGGAATCCTACTCGCACTAGGAGTAGGACCACCCCCCCCTTGGGCGCGCCATGAGAGGGCCGGCCCTCCCCCTCCTCCACTCCTTTATATACGGGGGAGGGGGCACCCCATAGACACACAAGTTGATTGTTTAGCCGTGTGCGGTGCCCCCTCCACAGATTTCCACCTCGGTCATATCGTTGTAGTGCTTAGGCGAAGCCCTGCGCCGGTAGCTTCATCATCACCGTCACCACGCCGTCGTGCTGACGAAACTCTCCCTCGACCTTAGCTGGATCTAGAGTTCGCGGGACGTCACCGAGCTGAACGTGCGAAGATCACGGAGGTGTCGTATCTTCGGTACTAGGATCGGTCGGATCGTGATGACGTACGGCTACATCAACCGCGTTGTCATAATGCTTCCGCTTTCGGTCTACGAGGGTACGTGGACAACACTCTCCCCTCTCGTTGCTATGCATCACCTAGATGGATCTTGTGTGTGCGTAGGAATTGTTTTGAAATTGCTGCGTTTCCCAACACTAGTTGCCTAGGTTGCTGGCCGAAAGAAGTTAAAATAGTTATTATATGAAATTCAACTAAAGTCAACATTTTTGTGTCTAGCCTGTGCGAAGGCACGGGTTGACGACTAGTGCTACTAATAAATCTTGTGCTGCTTATCAGAGATGGGGGGAAGCCGCCACCGCAGGCTCCGCTCTGCCACACCGGAGTACGAGTTGGATGCTTTTGAGTTCTTCAGTATCATACTTGGGACTTCCTCCAGGAGGCAGGTATATAAAAGGAGAGATCTCCCCTTCGCCCATCTCATTATGATAACTCTGTTGTTTGCTACATCACTCCTTGCCCCAAACTGCAGAGGTTGCCTGACACTTTTATGAAGATGCTGGACGGCCATCGGCCAAAGAATGTGAAGCTGCGACAAGTCGGTAGCGGGCTTCGAGGGCATTGGGACATGGAGTTGGTGATCAGGTACGGCCACATGTACCTGTGTCGTGGCTGGGAGCAGTTCTACCGTGCCTACGACCTGTGGCACGTGTACTTCCTTCTCTTCAGGTACGACGACGACGCCATGCTCACCGTGAAGGTGTTCAACACGACTATGTGTCACATGCGCTACCAGGACGACGATGATGCCAGTACGTTCTGCCTCTTCTTCCTCTACATTTGGCTTTGTCTCACATCGATTGTTAACGATCATTGTTGCATTTGGTCGGGCAATGGGAGCAAGAAGAATGACTGCTACAAAGCCAAAGCGACTCTGGGTCAGCAGAAAAGCAAAGCGAGGATGATCCGGAATGGAGTGGGGAAGAAGAGGAGCAGAGTGGGGATGAGGAGGTGCAGTGACGATGGGCAACAAATGGTGGTGGTGAGGATGACCTAGCGATGGTGGTGGTGACGATGGGCAAGAGATGGTGGTGGTGAGGATGACCTAGCGATGGTGCTGCCTCAAGATGGCCTCGCGATGGTGGTGGTGCTGATAATGATCTCGCGATGGTGGTGGCGCCCGGCGATCCCACAAGGCGACATGACCATGCCAATTGTGGTAGAAGACTACATCCCACTGCCTCCACCGCCTCGCCGCTCTTGGCACATCAGGATGAGGAAGGAGAGGGAGAAGAAGAAGGAGGAGTGAGCTATGTCAGGTATGTCAGATCTCCAAAATGATCTATATATACTTAGCTTTGTTTCCTCCGAAATGACATAAGTTAGCTCTAATATGCTAAGTTATCTCTAATATGCTTAGTTTCCTAGGTTTGCTCAATAATGACATAATTAGTTAAGTTAGCTCCAAAATGACCCATTTAACCTAGGTTAGCTCCAATATGATCCATTTTACCTAGGTTACAAAATGACCAAGTTTACCTAGGTTAGCTCCAATATGATCCATTTTAGCTAGGTTAGCTCCAAAATGACCAAGTTTACCTAGGTTAGCTCCAAAATGACCAAGTTTACCTAGGTTAGCTCCAATATAATCCATTTTAGCTAGGTTAGCTCCAAAATTACTTATGTTAGCACAAAAATGACCTATGCTTACCTTATTTTCCTCCAAATTGACATAATAAGCTTAGTTAGCTAAAATGAAACAAATAAGGAATAAGAAGAAGAAAAACAAGGAAGAGGAGAAAAGGAAAGAATAGAAGAAGAAATATAATAAAAAGAAAGAATAAAAGAAGAGGAATGAGAAGGAAAAGGGTAAAAACCTTCTTCTTCTTCTTCTTCTTCTTCTTCTTCTTCTTCAAAATGACCTAAGTTAGCTCTAATATGCTTAGTTACCTAGGTTAGCTCAATAAAGACCTATACTTAGCTGCTTTATATCAAAAATGGCATAATATGCTTAGTTCACTCAAAAAAGACATAATTAGCTAGGTTAGCTCCATTTTTACCTAAGTATGCTTACTTCTTCTTCTTCATTTTCTTCTTCTTCTTCTTCTTCTTCTAACTTTCTTGTTTCCCATTTTGCAGATTTCATTTAATTCACGGAAGCTTGCATGGATGGAGTGCTTCTTTTCCCTTTCTGCTTTTATTTTGTATCGATGAACTTGCATGGATGGATGGATAACGGTGTTGGATGAACAATGTGAAACTTTTGTAATATGTATGGATGGAACTATGTGGTGGTTATGTATGTATATATGATGAAACTTGTGTGTTGGATATGTCTTCTGTGAAATTTGTGTGTTGAAACTTGTGTGTTCAAATTGAATGAATTTAAGAAAAAAAACAGGGGCTAAACTGGATCTTTGCCGTCTGAGATTTGCCATAAGCCAGCAGACAGCAAAGATGCCACCTGTACAACCTGGGGGCTGGCCTATTTGGTTACTTTGCCGTCTGCTTGCTGGCGGCAAAGGTCAATGGTCTTTGCCGTCTGCCAGCGGACGGCAAAGCACACCGTTAGCCCCCTAACGACCATAAGCTGCCACGTGTGCCGTCCAAAACCTTTGCCGTCAGCCCGCTGACGGCAAAGACCATTTCATCTTTGCCGTCCGCCAGTTGACGGCAAAGAAGTCTTCGCCGTAGCCTATTCAGTCGGACCTGTTGCCGTCCGCCAGGTATGTCTTTGTCGTCCGCCATGGCAGACGGCAAAGTGCCTGATTCCTGTAGTGAATATGGGAAACATTAGGGGTGTTCCATCATTGATAGGGTAGTTTGACATAATAAAGACAGTAAAACTATCTTTACGTGGACTAAGATGCTTAAGCAATATATGTGGAATTCCATATAACAAACATGTCTAAAGCAAACGTACGAGGGACATGCTCATGTAGCAAGGCAGTACATCATGTGGTTTGCATTTCGTGTATTAGAAGCATTCATGAAAGAAGCCGCACTTCGCAAATTGTCAATGTATGCAGTCAATCTCTTTAAAATAATTTAGCCATAAGATTAATTTTATGAAGCATTGATGCAGTAAAAAAAATGCAGCATAAGACTTGAACAAAGGAGTGAGGACACTCATTGCACTAGCATTTGATGCAACATCATCCAAAGTTATTGCAAAGATCTTGTTGGTGAGTCCAAAATCTACCACAACTTAAACTATAGAACGAGCAATGTTCTCACTAGTAAGTGATACGACAATTAATTCGAATCCTATAATTCCTTTGTCTAGTTGCCATGTTTCGTTAACATAACGAGCAACTATACTAATGCAGTCTTTCTTAGCCTGGCCGCTCAACAGAAAATGTGCATCTAGTAAACTATTTTATTTTATTTTTTAAAGACTAGTTCCGCATAACTTATTAATATCCTAGTTGTAGTTTGTCTAGAAATTGAAACGAACCTAGTAAACTACTCCCTCCGTCCCATAATGTAAGACAATTTTTAGTGTCAAAAAGCGTCTTACATTTTGAGACGGAGGGAGTAGAAAAGAGTTGCCACCATTGACTTTTCCACCTCACATGGGCTGTCAACGTAGATAAAGACACTACAAACTGTTTGTCATCACCACGTGTATTAATTATGAAAAAAATTGTCCCTCAAATAAATGCATCTAGCACCTTGGGAGTAGTTCAGTAAGACACAAACTTTAAATTTGATAGTTATTTTGTTAAATATTCGATAAGATAAGATGTTATTATAACTAATTTACTCACATATTGGTTGTAAGACAATCTTATGAACGGAGGGAGCGCTCAAGTTTGAAACGGGCCATTTAGTGGAAAAGGCGCATTCGATTTAGGGTACGTCGTTGGGGACGCTCTCAGCCCTCCGATCACACGTGAAGATTCGTACAACACCGAAGGCCACCTAGCCAAATCAGATAAACCCCATCATCCCCTTATCCTCGAGCCCAAACAGCAAACGCGAGCAGAGAGCGCAACACGAAGATGGCGACGATGTCCCTCGCCGCGGCCTCACCCCTCACGTCCTCCACTCCCCGCGGCCTCGCCGTGCCCGCGCCCCGCGAGCCATTCCTCGGCCTCCGCGCATTTGGCGCGTCCGCCATGCGGTTCGCGGGGCTGGCGGCGGCGCCGCGGCCGTCGGGGAGGGGCGACGCGGCGGTGGTGAGGATGGCGAAGAGGGAGCAGGAGCTGGAGGAGATTCGGGCCATGGAGACGGCGAGTCTGGAGCAGGAGGTGGTGGACCTGAAGGGGGAGCTCTTTCTGCTCCGCCTCAAGCGCTCCGCGCGCCAGGAGTTCAAGTCCAGCGAGTTCGGCCGCATGCGCAAGAGGGTACATTACTCCTGCTCCCTTCCCCGGTTACCGCTCCGAGCATTGGTCGTGTAGCCTTTATCTCTGCGCGATATTGCTGTCTCGTTTGGGAACCAGCATCTTATTGGTGGAAATGTTGTGACCAAGAACACGAGGCTCTCTTGCCATTTGGGCTCCTGGAGTTGTAGTCATATGGTCTGCTCGCTCGATATGTTAAGCTTACAGACTTTTTCGTTGAATTCTGCTCTAAGCTAAAATGCCCATGATTTTGAAATGATTGTCTGCTGACTTGGACCAGTTACTGATACTTCCACTTAAGATGGTAGAGCAGTCACTTGCAAATTTGCTAGTTGGATGTCTGCCTGATGGTTAAAGCCTAATTGTTCTGATTTGTTGTATTTTATGGAATGTTGCCTGATAGTGCTGAACTTAGTCATTTAGGGATGGTTTGTGCTTTTGCTGCTGGGACAACTGCAGTCTCATAGCATCCCAACAGTAGTCCTTGGCATTTGCAGGTTTCATGATACAATGTTCGTCTTTGACACTTGCGACATGCTAATTAATAATTATACTCATCACCTGCTTGAAGGTTGGAACCTTCATCTCAGCACGGGGTGAACCTTAGAACAAACAGTTAGCAGCGAAATAATTCATATAGAACCTCAGACGACTCCTGTATTAATAGATCTATGACATTTGGAAATGAATCTATCAAGTTAATGTAGTATTCTTTCAGATGCCTCAGTAGCAGTATGTCTCAAAATTGTTTTTGACTTACGTTTTCATCTTTACATCAGGTTGCTCGTCTGCTGACTGTGAGAAGAGAAAGGGAAATTGAACAAGGAATCAACAAAAGAAATTCCAGGAAGCTTGACAGGAAATGGAAACTGGGTATTGTGGTTGGACCACCACCATCTCTAAGGGAGAAGAAGGAGGAGGACTAGAAAACAGCAAAAACAGGCAATTTGCACAAGTCATTTCACCCCTTATAATGGTTTGTTTTGTAATCCAGAGTACAGCTTTCAAGTCCTTGCTGTTAAAACCAGAACTTATGTTACCATTTTTGTGTGTAAATCTCAGTTTTATTTGAAATTACTGCTACTTCTTCCTGTGTTAACTGTTTATGTTCTTATATAATTGACATATGAAACTACGTGTAAGGAGTTCATGCTATTCAGTCGTCAAGACTAAGTAGCACTCCGTAACCGGATCAAAGTATGTCATCTGATGACATTTCAACCTTGATTCTGTAGGACAATTTCGTGTTACCATTTAGTTTTCTGTGCCATAAAAACGGAAACACATGGCCGCCCCTCTAGTTTTTTTGTGATTATGCTCAACTGTGCGTTGCTTATTCTTTTGAATCTTTGCCATGTCATGAAAATATTCACACTTACAAATGATTTGTCTTCTCAAAGTTACAAGGAAATAATATTATGTCTTAACCCATCAATTAAGAAAAAACCAAAAGGTATACTGTGCTCAATGAGAAGCTTCAATAATTTTAAGCAGGTAACTGACTTGTTGTTCATTCAGCCAGCTTAACTGTCCAAACTGCTCATTCTACTCACTTAACATTGCTTTGTGTGCCGTTTAAAAAATACATTGCTTTGTGTGGGCATATACCCTTAATGATTTTAAAACTACCCTACCACTGACACAGTGACCACATCAGCCACTGTCAAGATTGCTCACTTTATTGGACCCTGATGCTAAAAAGAACTGATTTACCTAAACAAAGAAGATAAACTAATGTAAAGAAACATATTGTTCCACTCATATGTATAATAACAGCGTTGTGAATCATGGTGCTTTGTTTTGCTCAATTTACTATTTATCAAATATTTGGAAACTTCTGTGAAAATCTCTAATTCCTTTTCTTGTGTAGGACACCCAGATTCTTGTTAGTGCTGTGAAAATCTCTAATCTAGCGTCTAAAGTATGCTGCAGATGTCATGATCAGTTCCATCATTAGTAAGCCCAGACTGCCAGACAGGCCCTTTAGCCCAGAATTATAGTGCTGATCTGATCTTAGTTTGAGATGTTTGAGAGGCTTCACCCACAAGACATTCCAGTCACCTTGTTCTCATTTTCTGCTCAATATACATTCAGGACTTAGTACTGTAGTTGGACTTGGATTGTTTGATATGCTGACAACGGAAGATAGCATTCACGTGGTCTTTAAAAAAAAAGTTCCATGTCATGGACAGTTTTTGTTTTTACCTTTTACCACAGCTTTGTCTTATTCAGTTTTTGTGCACTTAGACCAAAATAGGGGCACAACCTGCTGAGTAATGCAAATCTAATGGTTTTACCTTACTGTCAACAGTTAAAACACAAAGCAGCCCCAAAGGAAATTTATGTCCTACACAAGACTAATGCTCAACGAATTTTGAATTTGCTGGAGCCAGAAAATTCTACTGGTTAGGATTCACTGTCAACCAGCTTCGCGTTATAGATTTTCTCGTTAGAGATTATTGGCTCTGCCACCAGATGCACAATTAGTGAAACACAGTGTTACTTGCTAAAGGTTAAGTAGGTAATTTCTTTTGTCACACAGTATTAGAATCAGAGCATGATTGCAAGAATACTTCCACATTTGACATTTCATAACTGTTTCTAAACTATGCTGGGACCTGTTGACAGAATTAGGAAAGGTTACTATTCACAGTTATCACATATATTTAAACCATAATTTGGTGATTAGACTCAACAGCCATGTGCTATTTATCAAACATGAAGATCGTAAGAAGTCTTATTCAGCAAGTGTATTCCAATATTCACCAAGGGGTGTCTACCTGTGTGTGTCTTTTATGCATTTTCCTTTCCCAGTTCCAACTACTCCAAATATGGATTTTACAATAGTCTACCACCTATTCTTACTTTCTCAGTGACATAGGAAGCTTAGTGCAATATCCAACCTGTGGCATCATAGGTACCACCTTGATTTGCTTCCTTCTCCCAAATGTCCTTGGTTGTACCAAAATTGAACCACACTCTATTCACACCTTTATATAGAAAAATCCGAAAACTGACACTTGTCAGTGCCAAATAAAGCGGTGCTGTTATTGTTTGATTAAATTAAGTTTATTAATGTTAGCCGTCAATGTCTTGGAGGAAAAGGCATCGACCAGTACGGCAGTACCTGCTCACAAGTCACAAGAAAGCATAGCATTTTAAAAGAAAACTAAAATGTAAATGGTTTGAAGCTGTGAGATGTTTGATCTCCGACAAGGACATGATGACAACTGACTATGGCAAAACACTAGCAGTGCTTAGGAAAAGCTGACGGCTCATGCATGATTAGCATGATTAAATATTAGTAGTGACAGCAGCATATGTCTTAGGTGCTTGGATCCTTCTTATCATTGCTACTTGATTTCTAGTCTCTCTTTTGACAGGGCAAATTTTAGTCAACTTCCTATAACTGCCCCGGAAGACAGTTTCTTTCCTATATCTTGCACTGCCAATAGAAGCATCTGGAAGGTTCCTTCTTTGAGCGTCAGTGTGTCAGTTTTTCAATAAAGTATTTGCAGCTTGCAACACAAGCTTTTCTCTTAAAAAGATCACATACGTCATCTTTTTTCTCTCTATATACTGTGGTCTAATACATGTATGCTCTGCTGTTCTGCAACTCTGTTTTAGTGCTAGTAAATCTTGATTCTATGATACGTTGATAGTAGAGTGAATATTATTGAAATTATGTCCTACGTGAAAAAAAACTTAGGGTGCATAACTGCATACCTCTTCAACTAATACACATTACCATTTAAAAAATGCTTAGTGTGCCACATGCAGTTATATACTATTCACAGGCCTGTCATTCTTGTATTGACAATATATTATGTAGGAGTTAGTGAGCCAGATCCCAGTCTCCCATGAAGCACTTAAACTAGGAAATTGCAAAAAAATAAGTCGCACAAAATTCAAGCTGGAAAATTTATATAGGAGCAGATGTATATGTACAAGTGTTTTGGCGTATACTGTATATGCATAGGAGCATATGGGTTGCCAATGCACGAGGAAAGCTATAGCGCTAAAAAATCCAACTGGAGCTACAGCACTACAATGGAAATCACATCACAAATAAGAGGTAAGATGTGAGAAACTAAAATTGAAAAAGCAAACCAAAGAGTAGCACACACTTGCAGTCAGAACTCATGCAAACTCGCTCATGAACTCATCATAAAATGAGTCGGACCAAATAGGAAGCTGGGTGCTGTTGCCGTCAGCGTCACAGCTTGAGGTGCTGCAAGCATCGCCTAGGTTGGAAATAGGGAAGTCAGCAAGTGGCGGAAGGGAGTCCTCTGACAGGAGCAGCGGTTTCTGGGTGCCATTCTCCCCCTCACCGCTGTTTGCACTGTAATCTGAGTTCTGGTTGGTACCATTGATGATAGGCTGTTCATGTTCGAAGAATGAGCTACTAGGTATCTGGATGTCAGGCACTTGCCCAGTTACTAAGTCTTGGCCATTAATACCCTCCAGGATCCTTGGAGATGACAGCGAAGACAAGGAAGACATCTGCGAAGGGCTCAGGAGACTGATTTGCTCCAGGTCAGTGGGGATGGTGTTGATGCTGCTGGAGCTGGGACTAGTCGCAATGGCTGCTGCCGACTGAAGCAGGCACTGTAAGTACTCGAGCTTTGCTGCCTGGACTGCATCGGCTTGCAGCTGGTTGGCACTTTGGTCGTCCCACGGGCGCTGCTCCACGAGCTGGCGGAGGTTGGCTAGCGCGATGAGCTGTGGCAGTGCGGCGAAGAAGTCGGTCCTCGGTCGGTGCGTCATCGGGTCGATGCCCATCTGGATCAGCTTCTTCTTCAGGTGTGTGTTCCAGAAGTTCTTGATCTCATTGTCGGTCCGTCCAGGGAGGTGCTTTGCGATGGCTGACCACCTGGTTTGATCAGCACAACAGTTTCTGTGTGTTAGCAAGAGTACCACATGTATACGTTTTTGAAGATTATACAACAGATTGATAGGTGTGCGGTACTTGTTGCCAAGGACGGAATGGAGCTGGAGGATGGTCTGCTCTTCCTCAGGTGTGAACTTCCCTCTCTTGATATCAGGCCTCAGGTAGTTGGTCCATCTCAGTCTGCAGCTCTTGCCACACCTGTTGAGCCCTGTGAGATGCACAGAAGAACCAGACGCATGAGCTACATTCCGGACCAAAGCTAGCTGCGGCATCTGTGCCCTGTATCGAGACAAGAAAACGAAGGCGTGCGTCGCGTACCTGCAAGCTTAGGCAGCGCTCTCCAGCTCCCATGGCCATGCTTCTCGATGTAGTCCGTGAGCTTCTGGTCCTCTTCAGGTGTCCAAGGCCCCTTCTTGAGGCCATTCTCATCGCAGCAAGGAGACCTCCCCATAGGATTGAGATAGAATTGGTGTAGGATGGTGCAGGTGGGAAGGAGGGAGACAAAGCTATCTGCCTCTCCTCCCTAGCTTGGTCCTTGGGGTTTCCTGTGTCAAGGATGTCTGGTCACCGGAACACAGCTTCCTCTATATAAAGGCCATGAAATCCGGTGTCGAAACCCAGGTCAGGATTAGATTATTCGAGTGGAAAGGACTAATCTGCCCTTAGATAATTTGGGTATGCGATGTAGAGCACATGTCATGCGCCCGGGGGCAAGGGTATTGGTGTCCTCCACCCTAAGATAAGGGCTGTTGATCCATGTTGTTGACTTAAGCCGCTAGCTGCTACTTGGGCAATCAGCATTCAGCAGTCACATTGATACACTCTGTTTTCCTTAATCCTTTTTTGAACAAGGTGTGCTCCTTAAGCCTTGCTTTAATTGTGTTGTTTTCGTTGCTGTTGTGCACAAAAAAAAGGATGATGCATTGGGTGTTTAACATTTAAGAAAGCACAATCAGATCATTGTTAATTTATAAGTAGCATAGCCAGTAGTTCATCATGTGACATGTCCTAGCATATATTGTGATTACTGCTGGGGGCCTGTTTTCCGTATAAAATGAGCAAAAGTTTCAGAAGTGGGTTCCTGGAAGCGTACTGTATCAATTCCAAAGACATAACTGATGCAATTTCAACTACTTCAATTCGAGTCTTGGAATGTAGTTGTAGCAGCCTCAAGATCTGTATATATTGTATTGGCGACATTGTACTTGGCACATGATGCATTGTATATCTTGATACATTTCTTTTAGACTTATACTATTATACAGCATTTACATGCATGTCAACATGTAGATGACTAGATTCCTGGGATATCATAGTGCATGTTGCCGTATAGCCTTTTCTCAACTATGTATGACAGACCAGCGTATGGAGCTGGACTGAGACCGTCCTAATAACTAATAAATAGTTAAGTAGAAATATATATTTTTGTAGAAGTAGACCAGATGACAGTGTTAACAGCTAGCTAGAATTGCGTATGCAGGTATCTCTTGTTTATAGAGTACAACGTATGCAGAGATCTGGCCCCGTAGTCTTGTTCTTGCAGTCCCAAATAAGTATGGCAGGTAATGTCTACTCATCCGTGACGCGTTTGCTGTTTTAGGCTTGCTGCATTTCTTAGTGTGATTGGGAACGAACTCAGGATATCCCGGATGAGAAGCATGGAGGGTGAGCTTTTACTCCGAGTTCGCGAGTGAAGCCGGCGATCGGGTGGAGGAAAAAAAAGAAACATTATGACAGCACTAATACCCCATCGATCAACCATCATCTTGTTTGGCAAAGTAATAATGAAGTAAGACAAGAAACCAGGGCCATGTCTGGAATTACCCACAAGGCACAACCCCTAGAGTGAATTTCAGCCGTAGCAAGTATAGGCAGGCAGGTAGCATCATATATCCGGCCACTTGGTGCAACGTACGTATCATTGACAAATTACCAGGGTCGCTGAGCTGCAACCGAACCAACAACACACACACTAACACACAGGTGGTGAGGAGGTCCCAGATCGATTAGATTCGCTCGTCATTGCAGTTACCTGCTCCGAGACCCAGTGACCGAGCAACCAACCAAAGCGCCCTACTGCTCCTACTGTCCTACTGTACATGTCTTCCGTATACTACATGCACACTCGATCAGATCAGACCACTTGCTTTTGGCAAAGCTGCCGATCATCACTGGCGACCCTAATTAACAGGCTCACATCCATTCCCTAAAAAAAAAGAAGCTCCCATCCAGCACCAGCCACGCAGGTAGAGGAGGAGATTGATTTCTCTGTACGTATCTTTTCCAATGTTTTCCACGCATGTCGAGTTGTCGACCGGCTCCACGTGCTGGCCGCCGTGGGGCCGCGGCCGGCCGGCCGGCCGCGAATCTTTCCTTCCCCATGCACGCAACGTACGTACGTGAACGGACCTCCTCCTCCTCCTCGTCGTGGGCTCGGTCGTCGTCACCGGCCCACCCCACCCTCCGTCCGCGTGGCTCATAAACAAGTGCAAGTTGATCCTCGACGTTGCTTTCAGGCCAGGGTCCCCGGCGCCCTAGCTAGCAAGCGCCATCGAGGCTGTCTGTGGCACGCAGCTAGCACGGCTCCTTTTGTTTTTTGTTTACCATATCATCATCAGTTCGTCGCGAAACTGCTACCTGTCGAGTTTCGCCCAAAAAACTTGGCCCTCTTTGTTTTGGCATGACAGAATTTGTACTTGTTCTGATGTTTGTTGTGTCATCGCTCGAGCGGAGTGGATTTGGTTTACGACGGATGCGTTGTTATTATATATAGGTTGGATTTCGTTTGTAGGAACTGTAGAGACGTAGGATAGGGCTGTTTTGTGATGTACTCCCTCCATGCATCCTATAATATAAGACGTTTTTACAAGCTAAAACAGTTTGTAAAACGATTTTATATTATAGGACGGAGGGAATAGTATTTTGTAAATTTGTAGCCGTAGCAAATCCTAGTCATGGCTGCTTGGCACGTTTTCTCGAGCCTCACTCTACATTTTCCATCATCTCATGGACAATATATGTGCATGGTAACTGCCAAATAATAATAAGATGTGCGTGGTGGTTGGAGCACGGCGGTGTCTCCCAGCCAGCGCAGGTTCGAAGCCCGTAAACAAAGAGAACATAGATACTCACAAACCACGTATATACACTTACCCCTATGAATACACGTATGCACATCCTATCCTTATGAGCACCTTTGTGCCAACACAACATGTTAAAATTAACGAAGTCATCATAAATGTCTTCGTAGTACATCATCAGAAAACCTGAAATAAATCCAGAAAAAAAATGCGAGCGCACCAGTGACAAATCTAGGACTTGAACCCTAGTGGGCTGGTTACATGCATCACAAGGAACCCAACACCATCTGAGCAACACTCAGTTTGCGAAAAATGCAATATTAAACCATGTTGATTTATTTTGTGGTTTTGGATGCATGCCACCATCCTTCTTAATTAAAAGGCCACATGGCTCTTCCCATGGATGATCTAGTTATTTCATGGACAATATAGTTTTTCCAAATCAAGGGCAAGTCTCCTCCATATGCATCCTCAGATGCACACAAGCATATCTTTATAAAGATGATGCTAGACATCAAGGGAGAATTAATTGTATTACCAGAAAATAACTTGAGGCAAACATGTTTCGTGATGGATGACATCTCCAAACGCTACCACAAACCTATCAATGGAAAATAATCCATTGACAAAACTATAGAACCTGATTGAGAATGTGGTACTCAAAGACAACGCCCTAAAAGAGGAATGATGGTATATACTAATGTTTTGGTGGCGTGTGATGAAAAACTTTTTGCCCTCGTATGGCGAGCTTCAAAGAAGGCATATTAAGCAAATACCAAACTGTCTGATGTGTGGCAATGACAATGAGAATCTGTTCCACTCGCTGATGGAGTGTGAGCATGCCATGCGATTTTGGGAGGCAGCACAGCGATTCTTTGGTATTGATAGACCAGCACCCAATATCATGGTCCCGAGATCTCCTAGATCAGCGATTATATAAGAAGGAGGAGGCGGCCATCATGATTTCTGTAATGTGGGCAGTATGGCACTCAAGAAACAATTACACACATGGTGATTTGGTTTATCAACCTCTGAAATCTATGGTGATTATTGAGGAGATTGTGCGGGCACTTGAGATCCCGGAGAGGAAGAAGAACCCAACCACGACCAGGCCGAGGTGGATGCCACCAGAGGAGGGGTGGACTAAGATCAATACGGATGGAGCAACGGATATGGGTCTCGTCAGAGGAGGAACAGGCTATATTGCTCGAGATCATCATGGTACTTTCATTTAGAGCTGGAGGCTCAAGGTATGACGGGGTTACGGACCCGTTATCCATTGAGTTGCTTGCATGCAGGGACGCGATCATCATGGCACAAGACATGGGTGTCCAGCATGTAGTGATGGAGACGGACTGTCAGGAGATTCAGCGGCTCTGGGATGCACCTCAGAGATCGACATGTTATCATCTCATTTTGGAGATGAAGGAGATGGCTACTGAGTTTCAGGGATTCAGGCTACGGTTCTCGGGTCGTTAGACTAATATGGCGGCTCATCGTGTAGCTAGGCATTCGTTAAATTTGAGTATTTTTATACATGTGTATGATACAATCCCTGGGTGGCTGACTGAGTGTTTGCAATCAGACATGCTAGCGCCTAATGAATAAAGAGCCGAAGGGCGTTTTAGCTTCAAAAAAGAAAGGTCTAACCAAGAGGTCAAACACGTGGTTGTCACCCCTGAAGCAAAACTTCTAGCCAACACCTTCAGAGCCTGGACATTGCTTGATCCAGCCAAATTAAGAAGATTGACCACAAATTTTCACCCGAAGAACATGAACATGGTAAATCATAAGTGAGAGAGATGACGGTGTGGGAGGTACGACTCAAGTCCGACTTAACCAGATCGTCATGCACCCCATTTGCCGCGCCAAAGACTGAGAAATTTTGCATTTGACTGAGAAATTCATATGGGCACCTGGGCAGTCATAGGATTGCCATGCGATTCAAAAATTTGATTGGTCTCATGCATTCGCTTAGTGCTTAATTACTGTATGTGGGGATCCATGCATGCAGCTTTTGTCAGACTGCATGCTTCACCCACCCCACATTTCCTTGTTTTTTCTTTTGACTTCCAATTGAATACATTACATCTTTTGAACCAGAAGTCCAATGTTTGTTCCGTTTGCATATTCGTGTTTCTTGTGAGAAGGGCTTTGAAACAAGACTAATCTTGAAACTATTTTGACAAGTGTAAGGGCATATTTATCCCTTAGGTGTTTTGGTGATTGATGACAATGCTTTTGCGGACTAATCGTGTGCCTTGAGTTTCTCAGACGCTTCATCACTAGGCACGAGACGATTCGGTGCCCCTCGAAGACTATTGAAGACGGCGTTGTTCTATGTTTCTCTTTGGTGGATTTGAGTCGTAGGAGAGCCGTACTATTAAGAGGGGGTCCGCGTCGGAAAGGTTCGGGTGGAATCAACACGTACACATGTCTTTCCTTTCCGTTGCACTCTGGAGCGTCTCTCCGTTATCCTAGTTGTGCTTGATCGTGACTCTTGCTTTTCTTGCGGTAATCTTTGCTCTATGGAGCGGTAGTACCGCAAGCACCTCTTGATAGTACCCGGGGTCACGGTAGTACCGCTCCTCTGGAGCCTTAGTACCATAGCCCCGGGCCTAGTGCTGCTCGATGCAGTAGTAGGGGCGGATGTAATTTTTACATCCGCCCTGCATTAATACCGCCGCGTCATCTTGTGATAGTACGCGGGTAGCCACGGTAGTACCGCTCCCTTGGAGTCGTAGTACCGTGGCCCTCATACCTTGTACCGCTGCGACGAGGCAGTAGGAGCGGATGTAATTTTTTACATCCGCGCCTCAACGGTAGTACCGCGTCAGGTTTTTGCACTGTTTCATTTTCAGCGGAAGTAGACACGGATGTATTTTATTTCATCCGCGCTCTTCGTAGGCTTTGACTTTCCTGCCTTGCGGTAGTACTGCTCTCAGTCAGGCTAGTCCCGGCCGCTGCTGCTGCCGCGGAAGTACCGTGGCCCTCCACGGTAGTACCGCGTGGCCTTATGATAATCTGCGCTCTGAGCGGTAGTACCGCATGTCGCATGCAGAACTTGTCGATAACGGTTGGATCACTTTCATGACTATAAAAGGGGCGTCTCCTACCTCTAGTTGACCACCTCTTCCATTTCTAAGCTCCATTGTTGCTCCAAGATCCATTTTGACCCGATCTCTCTCCCTAGCCAATCAAACTTGTTGATTTGCTCGGGATTGGGTGACAAGGGCCCGATCTACACTTCCACCAAGAGATATTCGATTCCCCCCACTTATCCCTAGCGGATCTTGTTACTCTTGGGTGTTTGAGCACCCTAGGCGGTTGAGGTCACCTCGAAGCCATACTCCATTGTGGTGAAGCTTGGCGGTGGTGTTGGGAGCCTCAAGTGTTGTGGAGATTGCCCCAACCTTCTTTGTAAGGGTTCGATCGCCGCCTTCAAGGGCACCAATAGTGGAATCACGACATCTCGCATTGTGTGATGGCGTGAGGAGATTACGATGGCCCTAGTGGCTTCTTGGGGAGCATTGTGCCTCCACACCGCTCTAACGGAGACGTACTTCCCTTTAAAAGGAAGGAACTTCGGTAACACATCCTCGTCTTCACCGGCTCCACTCTTGGTTATTTCGTGCCTTTACTTTTGCAAGCTTACTTGTGTTGTATCTATTGCTTGCTTGTGTGCTAGTTGTCTTTGCATCATATAGGTTGTCCACCTAGTTGCATATCTAGACAACCTATTTTGTCGCAAGGTTTAATTTGTTAAAGAAAAGCTTAAAAATTGTTAGTTGCCTATTCACCCCCCTCTAGTCAACCATATCGATCCTTTCAATTGGTATCAGAGCCTCGTCTCTTTATTAAGGACTTAACCGTCCAAAGAGTATGGTTGACACCACAGACGGTGCGGAGGAGCACTCCGGTGTGAATCCTATCTCGTCTACGGCCGATGGGGGAACCTCGGTCTCTCGTGAGGAATTCAATGTGGCTCTTGACACATTGAAAGACTCCATGACGACCAAGGTTGAAAGCATGGTTACTAAATTTCTTGAAGGGCTTAAACTATCCACCTCGCCGATGAAAGTGGGTGATCCCACTAACAAGGTGACGGATGCTACCTCCGACAAGGGGGAGTCTAACAGTGAAAAGAGTCCTTCTACTAGTGGTAGAAATGGCACCGGCATCTTTGCCCATGTGGAACCTCCAATTTATGAAGGACCGATTCCCTCTACTCATTTAAATCATGCCGGTCCTCCTCCTAAGATTGTGAAAAATGAGGATTTTGATTCTTGGGTGTATCGTTTCAAGCGCCATTTAAAACATGTGAATACTAACCTTTGGAGAATCATTGAAGAAGGTTTCTATCCACATGACCCAAACAACTTCACCCCTCGAGAAGCCGTGGATAATCAATTCAATGAGAGTGCTCTCTTCATCATCCAAGATGCAATCCTTCCCGAAGATCTCCCTCACCTTCGACCTCATGCCATGGCCAAAGACGCGTGGCAATGTGTTGTGTCTCTCTATCAAGGAAGTGCTAGCATTCAACGCTCCAACTATGAAGTGGTACAAGATGAAGCCGATGAGTTTGCAATGAAAGAAGATGAAGAACCCCGTGAGCTCTTTCGAAGAGTGACCAAACTTCGCGGTCTCACTACGAGATCATGGGAGCAAGGACACGGATGACAATTGGATCAAGCGCCAAGTTACTCAAGGCCATGATGCCCTACAATAAGGCCATGTCCTCCGTCATTAAATCAAAGACCGGACTTCCACTCCATGACCTCAAGTGAAGTGTTGGATGAGTTCGTTGCAATGAGCATCTTGGACAAGACCGCCGACAATGCGGTGCTCCATTCTCAAAGGGTAAAGAAGCCCAACCTTGCATTGAAGGCCAAGGTTAGTGTGGAAGAAGAGGAAGAAGAAGGAGATGAGGAGAGCAACCCCGAAGACACGAAATATGATTATCATGAGCACATGGCTCTTGCCTCAAGACAATTTTGGAGCAAGAAGAATACAAGATCCAACTTCAACAAGAACAATTCAAGTGGCCTCAAGGGCAAGCAACGAGTTAGAACTTGTTTCAACTGTGGCAATGTGAGCCATTTCGTTGCGGATTGCCCTTACAAGAAGCGGGAAGACAATGGTGGCAAGTTCATCTGAAAAGACAAGGCCAAGTCCTTCCCCAACAAGAACAACTTCACCAAGAAGACTCCTACTCGTGGGTTGGTGGTTCAAGAAGAATACCGTGAGGATGACGATGATGATGAAGATAGTGAAGCAATGGCCATGGCATCCGTTGCCATTCCACAACTCCCCGGGTGTCTCTCTTTGATTCACCCAACGAGAACATCACCGCCAAGTGTCTCATGGCTAAAGCCACCAACAAGGTAACCCCCAACATCAAAACCACCATTTTTAATCCTTCTTCGACGGTTGGCTTTGATGATTGTAAGGGGTCTAATGAGGAGGTAAATGAATTTGAGTCCTTCATGAGTAAGCTCAAGGGAAAATCCAAGAAGCACTTCGTTGCTCTCTTGGAACAACTTGGTGAAGCCAATGACATGATCGAGGATCACGAAGAAACCATCTCTAAGATGGAAGGTCATAGCCGTGACTATGTCGTTGAGATATCGGATCTCTCTAATGCTCTTGAGGAAGAGCGTGGACATCGTTTGGCTCTTGAGGAGTCACTAGCGATGACCATGCCAAATTAAAGAAAGATCTTGATCATGCTCTTGTTGTGTCTTGTGTACTAACTTCCGAGAAGGCTAACCTTGGGGTTGATCATGCTAGACTCAAGGAGGAGTTTGATGTACTTGACAAGGCCCATAAGGTCTTGAAAGGTGCTCATGCAAACCTCAAGGAGTCTCATGCTTAACTCCAAGTTAAGCTAACCAAGGAAAATGCCACATTTCCTCACATAGTCTTAATTGATAATGCAAATTCTACAAACCCGTGTTGTGAGCATGTGCATCTTGTGGAGGAGAATGCCAAGTTGAAGGGACAACTCGAGAAAGGTCTTGTATCATGCATATAAGGTGAGAAGAACCTAAATGACCTTTTGAGAAATCAAAAGGAAGTTGTGGGCAAGGAGGGAGTTGGGTTCTCACCCAAGTCCAAGAACAAGAAGAAGGAAGAGAAGAAGAATAACAAGACCAAACGACCTCCCCCGCTTAAGCAAACTTTTGTGAAAGAGGGAGAGGGTGCTCTTAAGGAGAAGAAGAACAATGCGAAGAGTGGTGATGCCAAAAGGGGCAAAGCCATCTCTCCCAATAAAGCCGGCGACTTTAACCCCTCTTATGTGTTGTGTCGTGCTAGCGATGGGCATGTTTATGCTAAATTTGTCGATTCTTCTTATGAGTACATTGAATGGTCTATTTGGGTTCCTAAGACCCTTGTTACTAACATCAAAGGACCCATTACTAAATGGGTACCTAAAACCAAGCATTGATCTCTTGTAGGTGTTTGCTTCCGGTGGGGATCATGGTTGCTCGACAAAGGAGCAACAAATCATATGACCGGAAGCAAGGACTTGGTGGTGGACGTGCAAAAGATTCCATCTATGCCCACCAATGTCGAGTGGGGTGATGCCTCACATTCTAAGGTATTGGGTCTTGGAAAGGTTGTCATTTCTCATGATCTAACGATCGAGAAAGTCATGCTTGTTGAGTCCCTTGCACACAATTTACTTTCCGTTCGTCAACTTGCACTCATGGGCTTTGCCA
The DNA here is from genome assembly GCA_021605145.1 of Aegilops bicornis. NCBI lineage: Eukaryota > Viridiplantae > Streptophyta > Magnoliopsida > Poales > Poaceae > Aegilops > Aegilops bicornis. The sequence continues at coordinate 600,395,319 of CM038674.1, read as the reverse complement.
CCTTCTTTGACATTGATACCGTGGCCCTCTTGTGGAGCAAGACTCTTAAAGTAGCCTTTGTTGGGCATGTCGAGAACGGTCTCTATGTGATAAATTTTTCGGAGCGACCCACTAAGACCGCGACATGCCTAATGGCTAAAGTTGACGTGGGATGGCTTTAGCATCGCCGTTTAGCCCACGTCAATATGAGATCTTTGCAAAGTCTTCTCAAGGGGGACCATGTCCGTGGACTAACAAATGTTAGTTTTGCCAAAGATCATGCTTGCAGTGCTTGTATCGAAGGAAAGCTTCATGAGACGGCTCACCCTCCCACGACTATCATCTACTCGAAGAGACCCTTGGAGCTCCTGCACATGGACCTCTTTGGGCCTCCATCCTTTGATAGTCTTGGGGGTAGAAAGTATTGCTTGGTGATTGTGGATGATTATTCAAGATACACTTGGGTATACTTCTTCAAGAGGAAGAGTGAGACTCAACAAACCGTCATCGACTTTGCAAATGAAGCTCAATGTCAACATAATGCAAAGATCTTGACAATAAGAAGTGACAACGGCACCGAGTTCAAGAACTACACCTTGGAGGAGTGTCTTAGTGATGAGGGGATGAAGCATCAATATTCTGCACCATATACCCCTCAACAAAATGGTGTTGCGGAGGGAAGAACCGGACGTTGATGGATGCGGCAAGGACCATGATGGCGGAGTTCAAGTCTCCATACAACTTTTGGGCGAAGCCATCAACACCGCATGTCATGCATCCAATCGGCTCTATCTCCGCAAAGGGTTGAACAAGACTCCTTATGAGATACTCACCGGAAACAAGCCCAATCTCAAGTACTTCTGGGTGTTCGGGTGTAAGTGTTTCATTCTCAAGAAAGGTGTTCGTTTGTCTAAATTTGAGGCTAGTGCTTATGAGGGCATATTTGTTGGTTATGCTACAAACTCTCATGCTCACCGTGTTCTCAACAAGTCCACCGGACTCATTGAGGAGACGTGTAACGCGGAGTTTGACGAAAATAACGGCTCCCAAGTGGAGCAAAGTGGTACTTGTGATGTAGGTGATGAAATTCCTCCCCAAGCCATAAGAAGAATGGGTATTGGTCATATTCTACCCATTGAGGAACCCCTTGTGGCCGAAGGAGAAGGACAATGCTCCACTCATGTGGAGCCATCACCTACTCAAGACCCACACGGCTCCGAAGAACAAAGTGAAGGCCCTCAACCTCGTGAACAAGACCAAGGGCAAGATCAATCTCAAGATGGTAGTGAACCTCCAAATGATGCCCAAGGTCAAGTTCCTCCCCTCGAGCAAGTTCAAGATTATGAAGAAGCTCAAGATCAAGATCAAGCTCAAGACGGCACTCAAGATTATCAAGTTAACCCTCCTCCTTCCACATCCGAGGAGGAATTAGAGCGTCGTGCCGTGAAGATTGCTTCCAAACTCACCACCAAAGGCCATCTCATGGAGAATATGGTTGGAAGCCTAAGAAAGGGGTAAGCACTCGTAGACAATTGGCAAACTATTGTGAACATCATGCGTTTGTCTCTTGTGTTGAACCCCAAAAGGTCTATGAGGCGCTCGAAGACTCGGATTGGCTCAATGCCATGCATGAAGAACTCAACAACTTCGACTACAACAAGGTGTGGAGATTGGTGCCAAGGCCTTGAGGGAACCACAACGTCATTGGAACCAAGTGGATTTTCAAGAACAAGCAAGATGCTCATGGGAACATCATTCGCAACAAGGCAAGATTGGTAGCACAAGGCTACTCCCAAGTCGAGGGTATCAAGTACGGTGAAACCTTTGCTCCCGTTGCTCGCCTTGAATCCATTCGTTTGTTGATTGCTTATGCTTCCCATCACAACTTTAAGTTGCAACAAATGGATGTGAAAAGTGCTTTTCTTAATGGTCCTATTAATGAGTTGGTCTATGTCAAGCAACCCCCCGGGTTCGAGGACCCCTACTTCTCGGATCATGTGTATCAACTCGATAAGGCACTCTATGGCCTTAAACAAGCCCCACGTGCGTGGTATGACCACCTTACCGAGTTGTTACAAGATCGTGGATTTGAGGTGTGGGGCAAATTGATCCCACTCTTTTTACTAAGAAGGTCAAAGGGAGTTGTTTGTATGCCAACTATATGTTGATGATATTATCTTTGGTTCCCCTAACAAAGCTTTCAATGAGGAATTTGCCGCTCTCATGACCTCCAAGTTCAAGATGTCTTCGATGGGAGAGTTGGAGTTCTTCCTTGGTTTTGATATCAAACAAAGAAGAGAAGGAACCTTCATCAAGCAAGCCAAATATACTCAAGACATGCTAAAAAGATTCAAGCTAAGTGATGTCAAGCCGGCTTCTACTCCAATGCCTACCAAGTGCCAACTTGACATTGATCCCAATGGAAAAGCGGTGGATCAAAAGGTATATCGCTCCATGATTGGCTCCTTGCTTTACCTTTGTGCATCTAGACCGGATATCATGTTGAGTGTGGGAATGTGTGCACGATTTCAAGCCGCACCGAAGGAAAGCCACTATGTGGCGGTCAAGCGAATCTTTCGATATTTGGCTCATACCCCAAACTTTGGCTTATGGTATCCAAGAGGGGCAAACTTCAAGCTTGAAGGATATATGGATTCCGATTGGGTGGGAGACAAAGTGGATAGGAAGTCCACCTCCAGAGGGTGCCAATTTCTTGGTTGCTCTTTGGTGAGTTGGTCTTCTAAGAAGCAAAGTTGTGTCTCTCTCGTCCCAATCAAGCGGAGTATGTGGCGGCCGGTAGTAGTTGTGCACAACTCTTATGGATGAGGCAAACTTTAAAGGAGTACGGTGTCACTTGTGACAAATTGCCTCTTTGGTGTGATAATGAAAGTGCCATCAAGATCTCTCTCAACCCGGTGCAACACTTCAAGATGAAGCATATTGAGATTCGGTATCACTTCATTCGGGATCACATTAGGCGAGGGGAGATCGAGCTCAAGTATGTCAACACTCACGATAACCTTGCAGATATCTTCACGAAGCCCTTGGATGAAGCAAGATTTCATGAGTTAAGGCATGAGCTAAATATCATTGATTCGAGCAATGTGACTTGAACCCTTGCACCCTCACCACACTCAACTTGTTGTCTAGTTTAGGTGTAGGCATGGACATAGGGGAGTGTTGTTCTCTCAATGAACTCTCCCTCCCCCCATTATGCATAAATAGATCAACTCTTTCACATTAGCCATTTTTGATGGTACTTGTGCTTCAAAGACGAGTTTTGGTCATGGGCCCAAGGATAATTCTTCGCGGTGCCATACCATCTAACTCAAACATAGGTGGCTCCGGCCACCGCCCTCTCCTTTTGAGAGGTTGTGTCGCTTGGTGGTTTCTTGTTGTCTTTATGCCTTTGGTTTGTGCGTGTTCCTGTGGTATCCTTTATGTGAAAAGTTTCCTTTGCAAAGACCTTCTTCTCGTGTTGAAACCAGCTGTGTCTTGAGCTCACGGTACTACCGCGGCCAGCTACGGTACTACCGCAGCCAGCCACGGTACTACCGCGTGTGGGGAGCATGGTACTACCGCCCCCACGCGGCAGTAATTTTTTACTGCCGCTTGGGTGAGCAGTACTACCGCTACGGTGCGGTACTTCTGCCCACGCGGTACTACCACGATGATATGCGGTACTACCGCGATGATATGCGGTACTACCGCGCCACAAGGGCGCGTGGGGATAAGGACAGGCAGGGGGAGTTCTAACTCCCCCATACCCATTCGCAGTTCCCCTCCCCACGTCGTCTCTCTCTCCCACGCTCAAGATCGGAGACGGCGTTCGTCGCCGGATCTCCTCCTCCGGCTGCCCTCCCGTGATTCCGTCCGGTGGGATCTTTCCCCACCACGTGCTCTTGCTATGGACCCAGGTCTTTCCCCAACCTCTTCTCGTTTTGTTGAGTTCTTTGCCTCTAGGTTTTTTGGGGGAGACTTGTGTGTTCTAGAGATTCTTAGGCTCTTTCTATGCAAGAGTAGGATGAAGGAGAGTAGCTTTGCGTAGGAATTATACTTGTATTTTTGTCCTGTGCTAGATTTGATCACCGTAGAACCGCCATGTTTTCGCGGTTCTTTTCAGATTCGAACTGACGTTTGGGTCTGACGCGACGCGGTACTACCGCCCGTCTGGCGCGGAACTACCGCTTGTCCGGTACTACCGCCTGTCTGGCGCGGTACTACCGCGCTCACTGCGGCACTAACACTTTACTACCGCTCCAACCACGGTACTACCGCGCCTCGCACGGTACTACCGCGACCTGGAGCGGTACTAAAATTTTAGTACCGCAGGCTCTGGCAGTACTACCGTGGCTCACATCTATCTCATGGCAACTTTCACGTATACTTTCTATGTGTTTCTTGTGCTTTGCCGTGGTCTTCGCATTGATCCTCTTTGCGTTTCGTTGGTGTTTTGCGTTTGTGTCTCAGGTGGTGGTTCTCGCCGTTACAATCCCAGTCATGACACCGGCTCCAAGCGTCACAAGAACCTGTGTGAAGCACCGGAGGGCTCCTTCTGCCCCAAGCGCCATGTCAAGACATCAGCTAGCAAGAACAAGGAGCCGCTAAGGGCATGGACGAGATACCCCAATCTGACTACGTCCGTCTCAGGCAACTCCACCCGTATGTGAACCTCGTTCTTCTGTCAGAGGTTGTGAGCTGTTTTGGAACAAGCAACATACTCTCACCTATTTGGATGTCATAAAAACAAGCAGAATACCTACGTGGATGTGAAATGGATTGATATGCATCACATGCGGAAGGACAAGTTCCGTGAGTACTTTGGAGAGGCTCTGGACTTGGTGGAGCAGTTTGGTATTGAGCATGTGATATCCTTTCACCTTGATTATGACCCTGAGCTTATCTGTCAGTTCTTTGCCTCAGTATACTTTCACTCTGATGAGGAGCGGAGGACGACCTGGATGACCAATGGCCGTAAGCTAACTGCTACCTGGAAGGAGTTCATGGATTTGCTCCAGGTTCCTGATGACGGGCTCGACTCTCCCGTGGGTGTTCGCCCCCATGCAAATTCTGTGTCTGCCAACAAGGACAAGCTTGCGCCATACTATGTTGAGAAGGCGCTCGCCAATGGCAAGACGGGGTTGGTGCTCAACTCTTTTCTGGATATCATGTATCGCATCTTCCGCAACTCCTTGTTCCCTCGCATTGGTGACAAGGACAAGGTTCATGCCTATATGGTGGATATGATGCTCATTTGCGAGGAGGCTCGTTTGTCTCAGAATCAACCACTTGATGTCTCACACATCATGTGGTGTGAGCTTCGCCTATGTGTGTTCAACCGCAAGGTGCCTATCTATGGGCCCTATCTGTTTCTGCTGATCTCGAAGACTTGGGAGAAGATGTTCCCTGGTGAGGAGTTCCTTGCTCCAGACTGGATTCGCCATGAATCCATCTGTCTGCGTGTCAAGCCCAACTGGGCCAACACTACTACTCGTGCTGAGGCGTCTGCTGCTAGGGCTGCTGTTGATGAGGAGGATGCTGGCGCCGAGGATGTTGCTGAGGGCCGTGCTGGTAGGCCTTCCCAGAGTTCCTCTATGCCATCGTGGGCCAAGAAGTCAAGGACAAGATGAAGACTCTTTTCTGCATGCAAGCCAAGGGACATTACAGGACTCACGTGGCTTCTAAGGAGAGTCTCCGACGGGACAAGAAGATCTTGCAGCTGTATAACGAGGACGTGTCTGGTGGTTCTGAGGATCACATCACTCCAGAGGCCGAGTGGATGGAGAAGCAAGGCTACAGGTGGACTGATTCTGAGGAGGACGTCGAGGAGACCATCCCTGCTGCCGAGGAGTCCGACGGAGAGGGTTGGGATGAGTTCCCTGCTGCTTGAGCCACCTCTTATGTGTAGGTGTCCTCTCTGCCTTTTTGGCGTCTCGATGCCAAAGGGGGAGAGAGTGTAGGGATTTGCGAGTCGTGTGTCGTCTTTCGTGTTCGGTGTGTTTGCTGCTTTCTCGTCCTCGTTTGAACCTCGTTTGAACCTCATTTCGGTTGCTTTTTCTTCATATGGTGTAAGACATATGCACTCTATCTATCTTAGCGAGCTTGTGATATATTGTGCTACCTTTGTGCTATGATCTGCTTAGATGTTAGTTATCGTGCCTTTGTCTCTAAAATATAGGGGGAGTGGTGATCCTAGTTTGTGTGCTATGCATTCCAAAGCATCCATCCAGGTTGCACACATCTAGGGGGAGCCCGTCTATATTCTAGAGAGGAGGGGTTTGCCTTTGCTCAATATTATCTCATCTATGTGCAAATCCCGTATTGTCATCAATCCACCAAAAAGGGGGAGATTGTAAGGGCATATTTATCCTTAGGTGTTTCGGTGATTGATGACAATGCTTTTGCGGACTAATCGTGTGCCTTGAGTTTCTTAGACGCTTCATCACTAGGCACGAGACGATTCGGTGCCCCTCAAAGACTATTGAAGACGGTGTTGTTCTACGTTTCTCTTTGGTGGATTTGAGTCGTAGGAGAGCCGTACTATTAAGAGGGGGTCCGCGTCGGAAAGGTTCGGGTGGAATCAACACGTACACATGTCTTTCCTTTCCGTTGCACTTTGGAGCGTCTCTCCGTTATCCTAGTTGTGCTTGATCTGACGGCTACTGATGTTCTTGTGGTAGTACTGCTCTATGGAGCGGTAGTACCGCAAGCACCTGCGGTAATACCGCTGGGGGTCACGGTAGTACCGCTCCTCTAGAGCCTTAGTACCGTAGCCCCCAGGCCTAGTGCTGCTCCGCACGGTAGTAGGGCGGATGTAATTTTTACATCCGCTACCACACGGTAGTACCGCACGTCATGCGCCGGTAGTATCGCGGGTGGCCACGGTAGTACCGCTCCCTTGGAGTCGTAGTACCGTGGCCCTCATACCTTGTACCGCTGCGACGCGGCAGTAGGAGCGGATGTAATTTTTTTACATCCACGCCTCAACGGTAGTACCGTGCCTCGTGCGCGGTAGTACCGCGTCGGGTTTTTGCACTGTTTCATTTTCAGCGGAAGTAGGCACGGATGTATTTTATTTCATCCACGCTCTTCGCAGGCTTTGACTTTCCTGCCTTGCGGTAGTACCGCAAGGGGGAGTGGTAGTACCACGCAAGTGGTAGTATTGCTCTCAGTCAGGCTAGTCCCAGCCGCTGCTGCTGCCGCGGAAGTACCGTGGCCCTCCATGGTAGTACCGCGTGGCCTTGCGGTAGTACCGCGCTCCTGGAGTGGTAGTACCGCATGTCGCAGGCTGAACTTGTGGATAACGGTTGGATCACTTCCATGACTATAAAAGGGGCGTCTCCTACCTCTAGTTGACCACCTCTTCCATTTCTAAGCTTCATTGTTGCTCCAAGCTCCATTTTGGCCCGATCTCTCTCCCTAGCCAATCAAACTTGTTGATTTGCTCGGGATTGGGTGACAAGGGCCCGATCTACACTTCCACCAAGAGATATTCGATTCCCCCCACTTATCCCTAGCGGATCTTGTTACTCTTGGGTGTCTGAGCACCCTAGACGGTTGAGGTCACCTCGAAGCCATACTCCATTGGTGAAGCTTAGCGGTGGTGTTGGGAGCCTCCAAGTGTTGTGGAGATGGCCCCAACCTTGTTTGTAAAGGTTCGGTCGCCACCTTCAAGGGCACCAATAGTGGAACCACGACATCTCGCATTATGTGAGGGCGTGAGGAGATTACGGTGGCCCTAGTGGCTTCTTGGGGAGCATTGTGCCTCCACACCGCTCTAACGGAGACGTACTTCCGTTTAAAAGGAAGGAACTTCGGTAACACATCCTCGTCTTCACCGGCTCCACTCTTGGTTATTTCGTGCCTTTACTTTTGCAAACTTACTTGTGTTGTATCTATTGCTTGCTTGTGTGCTAGTTGTCTTTGCATCATATAGGTTGTCCACTTAGTTGCATATCTAGACAACCTATTTTGTCGCAAGGTTTAATTTGTTAAAGAAAAGCTTAAAAATTGTTAGTTGCCTATTCATCCCCCCTCTAGTCAACCATATCGATCCTTTCAACAAGTTTTAATATTTCTTTTCAAGTTTCAAATAGTGAAATTTCATATTTGTCATACTAAGTTTTTGCACCAAGTTCCGTATGAATCACCTAAACTTATAATATTAATTTTTTGTTGAGGTCTAGGGTTTAAGATTAGGGTTTAGGGTTTATGTTATAATTTTAGTCTTGATGGACTAGCTCCTTTTTCCATATATATTTTGAATGAAGACAAATATTTCGATATCTGTTGAAACGACTGAAATTTTGGTGGTATGTCACCTAAACTGAGAACCATATATAAACTCTACGGTAGCAACAGATGACACCTTGAAAAGTGTAAATAGGCAAAGAAAATAATGTGGTACAACGAAATATCTGGTACAAAGCTATCAAAACTAAAATGAGCCTAGGGCACAAAAAAAAGAAGAAGTCATGTGCACGATCAGTCACTGGTAGAATAAGGGCCTATTGTCCCGGTTGGTAAGGGCCTTTAGTCCCGGTTCCTGAACCGGGACTAATGGGTCGATTACTAATGCTCGACCCTTTAGTCCCGGTTCAGTCGAACCGGGACAGATGGGTCTCCACGTGGCCTGTGGCGCCGAGCCCAGTAGGGGTTTTGGTCCCGGTTGGTGGCACCAACCGGGACCAATAGGCATCCATCTGTCGACAAGATTTCGTGGGCTTGGTTTTTTTGAAAGGGGGGGTTGGGCCGTTTTGGGGTTTAATTTAGGTGATTCATATATTTTGTTAGCTAGCTAATTAATAGAGAGAAGTGTCCTCTCTTTCGTCTGCTTGGTCGACGCTACGTACTATACATACGTATAGAGATGACTAGCTAGACACGCCACTGAAGGAAATGTAAGATCGTCATGAACATATATGCATACAGAGAGAAGTGAGATCGACCACCTCTCCTTCTCCGAGAGATTGGTCGAACTACAAGTTCTCGTATATCTATCCGACACTACCGACTACATATATACAATAATTATCTTTTACAAATATAATCTCCTAACATATGGACGCGTGGTCCACATAGTATTCTCCGTCTTCAGCGATCACGTGGTCAAGAAAGAATGCCGCCAATTCCTCTTGAATTGCTCGCATGCGATCTGGTGCTAGGAGTTCATCCCGCATCCGAAACATCTAATTTTAAGAAGGTGGTCAATACATATATATATATGAATGAATGAAACTCAACACAAATGATGGTAATAAAATAAAATTGTGACTATTGTTATTTACGCACTTCATATTGTTTGTCGAGTAGCCCGCTCACAGTCGTGTATGGCGGATGGACTCGCAAATGTAGTATTCATAGAAATCATTCCCTTGTTCCTGCCACAACCACTTTACAAGAAATAGAGGTCAATCAAACTGATAATTAGCAAGCATGCTAAATGGAATTGATGAAACTAGCGCTTGAATCACTAGGAGATGCGTGGAATATGCTACTATAGTACTTACTTTCGGGTGTCTAAATTGCAGCTTCTTGGCAGTCCGGAGCTTTTTGGTGAATTTTCTCCAAACCCTGCCATACAAAGAAAACAATTACTTGATATCAGAAATGAACAAAGTTGCTGATATGGTGGATAATGATCGATTTAACTTACTTCTCGAGCATTTCAGTCATGTCCGCATACTCCTCCGGATTTTTTCATTTGGAGTCTAAGACAGTTACTACTCCCTGCTCAAGCCTAATCTCTAGGAGAATATAGTGGTAGCTGCGCACACATGAATAACTCATCAATATTACATTACTATAACCTGGACTAATAAGGGAAACCAAATATGCCACAAGACAGTAACACTCACCCGAAGTTGTAAGGAAAGAGTATTATATCTTTGTGTTCATTTATTACCAACGATTGTAGCAAGTTGGCCTCGGTATCTTCGGCATGAAATTTAACCTCGATTGCATCTATGAGATATGTGTTAATGAACCCAATATCACCCACTTGTCTTTTCTTCAATTCGCGATCTTCAATCTGCATAATATAGTGAGGATAATTATAAATACATGCAATGAAAGAGCTGAGTTATATAGAGAGACTTAATGACGTAAGTAGTACTACTTACAGACGATGGCAGGTGACCGTTGCTTTATCGAGGGCCAATTGATTGAAAAACTGATAGAACTCCTCAAATGGAATAGGCAACAGTTCAATTCCAACGAGGTCATGCTCCTTTTTAACTCTCACATACAAAGTACTCCTCCCCTCAGACTCTCTGCAGGTTTTCATGTACCAATCATGCAATCTTCGCATCATCGTTGATAGAGATCTTTCATCTTTGACGAGAGGCTTCCCGTACTCGTATCTTTGTATCTGCACCTCCAAGAAATCATAATGTACATCGTCGGGCAGGTAATCTCCAAGATTGCTATAACTGGGCACCATCCTTGGATCGACGATGTCGCTAGCAGGCACCTTGAGCGGGGGGCACGATTGCTTCGCTTGTTCGCCGAGCTGGGCAATTTGTTTCCCACCTCATCGTTCTTTCATCCTTTGATCACTGACAGTACTTCCCGACCTCTCCGCTTCGGCAAATGCCTTTCCAATAATGCGCTCATAGTTGCCTTTCGGCGGAGACTTGGGTGGTTTTGTCAGGGCAGCCAGAGTGCGCTTTGCTTTCACCGGATCTACCTTCTCCTCCGGAGGTGGATGTCTCGTGCTTTCAACCCTTGAAACCAGTCCTTCACTTCGGTTCGCGCGATCTTCGCGTTCGCCTCCGGGGTCATCTCGTATGGTAACTTCTCTGGAGTCTTCAGAGAAGGACCGAATCTGTATGTCCTCCCGCCTTTGGCTGTACTGCTAGACGCCAGCAGAGCAGACAGAGCGGATGTCTTCTTTCCTTGCTTACGAGGCAGAGGAGAAGGACTGCGACGCGCCGGAGCGGCGGCGGGTCTCTTCTGCCCTTGCTGACGAGGCGGAGAAGGAGGCTGGCTGCTCGGGCGCGCCGGCGCATGCGGAGAAGGAGGCGGAGTGCCGCCACACGCCGGAGAAGGAGCCGGCCGAGTGCCCTGATCGTCACTCGCCGGAGGAGGAGGCGGTCGAGGAGGCAGAGTGCCCTCACTCGCCGGAGGAGGAGGAGGAGGAGGCGGAGGCGTCCAGTTCAGAAGGTTGATGAGATCCTTCTGCCATATGCATGGAGTCTTCAGAGCAGAACCCAGCCGAGTCTTCCCTTCACCAAGAGGGTGGTCAAGCTGGAGGTCCTCAAATCCCTCTGTGATTTCATCCACCATCACCCTAGCATATCCTTCGAATTGGCCGGCGGTGAAAAGTTGCGCCGGATTCAAGGGATAAACAGAGCCAACAACCGCCTTGACCTTCAAATTCATCCATTGCGCCATAAGGTGGCAATTTTCAGCCTCCGTGATAGCATCCACGGGATAGCTGGCAGGAGCCGTCAAGGCATGCTCCGGCTGAAGCAGCTCGGTGGAAGCCATGCTGCTTCTCTGCTGAGATGGCGGGGTAGCTTCGGGGGAAGCTTCGGCAGGTCGTTTGCTGCGGTCTGCTTCTCGTTCCTCTACCGCTTGTACCCTTGCATGCAGCGCCTGCAGTTCAGTCTGATGCACTTTCTTCCTCCTCTCCTGGCATTTGTAACCGCCTGCGTCCGGAAACCCAGCCTTCCACGAAACGGATCCTGGCATGCCTCGTGTCCGTCCAGGGTGCTCAGGATTCCCGAGGGCCATTGTGAGCTCGTCGTTCTCTCTGTCTGGAAAGAACGTCCCTTGCTGAGCCGCCGATATATTGCTGAAGCCTCTTGACTAGTATGTCCAATTGATCGTCCGTCCAAATGCACTTCCCTGATACAGGGTCCAAGGTTCCGCCAGCCCCGAAGAACCAAGTCCGGCAACGGTCTAGCCAGTTCATTGTCTCTGGTTTGGTCCCTTTATCAAGCAGATCATTCTCAGCCTTGGCCCACTTAGGCCGGGCTATGAGGTAGCCACCTGACCCCGTGCGATGGTGAAGCTTCTTCTTCGCAGCATTTTTCTTGTTTGTCGCTGACATCTTTTTACTCGTTTCCAATGTCTTGTGGGCCAGTCATCTCTGATCTTCTCATATTTGCCCTTGAATTCTGGGGTCTCTTTTTTATCGACAAACTTATTCAGGTCTTTCTTCCAATTCCTGAATAGGCCTGCCATCTTCTTAAGAGCAAAAGACTTGATTAATTGCTCAGCTGGCTTCTCTGGATCATCCTCTGGCGGTAGGGTGAAATTTGACTTCAGCTCAGTCAAAGATCATTTTTCTGCATATCATTGACATAAGACACCTCATGGTCTTCGTTCTTAGGCTTATACCATTGCTGGATGCTAATCGGGATCTTGTCCCTAACCAGAACCCCGCACTGAGCAACAAATGCCTTCTTTGTCCGGATGGGTTCAATCGGTTGGCCGTCGCGCGCGATTTCTATGATCTCAAACTTTCATCCGAGCTTAACTTTTTCTTCGGGCCTCGTCTCTTTACCGAAGTTGTGCTCGATCCGGAGGGCTAGAAAAAAGAACAAAGACGAGAGTTAATTAATATGTGTACATACCAAAACAATGAATGCATCAATTAGCTAGTCAGCACAGGCTTAACTAATATATATACCTGGCCGGACTCGGTTCGGTCACCGAGCCGTCCTCATGGTCTACATCTTCTTGCACCGGCATTGGGTCATCGGAGCCATCACCATCATAGCCAGCTGCTTCTTCACCCTCTCCTTCCATACCATCGGTGTCGTTGAGAAACATCAACGGCGCATTTACATCACTTCCTTCTGCGATTATGTCCCTCAACAACGCTTCTTGTGCTTCGTCTCGGGGGGTGTCCATAGTTTCTACAAATATTTACGACATGGCAATTATTATTCAAACATGACAGATATGGATATATTAGTGGCAAACGTAGAACTAGCTAGGTAATTACAATAAGGAATCATATTAATTAGTGGCCTCGACGCTGCTTCTCTAGGGTTTCGGGTGGCCCCGACAGCGCTTCAAGGGTTAGGGGTGGCCTCGAGAACGCTTCAAGGAGGGTTAATATCGACAACAACGAGATACATACACGGGAAAATAATGTTATCAGGGAGGGGGTATATCGACCCCCCCCCCACGTGTTGAAGTTATCGGGGAGGGGGTATATCGACCCCCCCCCACGTGTTGAAGTTATCGGGGAGGGGGTATATCGACCCCCCCCCACGTGTTGAAGTTATCGGGAGGGGGTATATCGACCCCCCCCCTCGTGTTGAACTTATCGGGAGGGTATATCGAATTTCCACGTGTTGAAGTCATCGGAGTTTATATCGACACGACATACGTACATGCATGGGAAAATAATATATATTATCGGGGAGGGGGTATATCGACCCCCCACGTGTTGAAGTTATCGGGAGAGGGTATATCGACCCACCCCCCACATATTGAAGTTATCGGGAGTTTATATCGACACGACATACGTGAACATCATGTTCTATGAATTAAACAAAAAAACAAAAAGACATGTGTGAATTAAAAAAACATCATGTTCTATGAACAAAAAAACATTATATTTCATCCACATTCGTGCATACATCATATATGTGACCATCTATGAAAAAACAGCATATTCTATAAAAAATCATTACAAATATATATAAAAAAACAAGCATATATATATATATATAAAACAAGCATATATATGAAAAAAAATGCAAAGGAGGAGGCGCCGGCGGACAAAGTCGTGGCGGGGCAGCGTCGGGCGGCGAGGCGGCAGCGAGGCGGCGGGCGTCGGGCGAGCGCGTCTTGACGGCGACGAGGTGGGCAGGCGCGACAGCGTCGGGCGGCAAGCGCGACAGCGAGGCGACAGCGGCAGCGGCGACGGCGACGGGCACGGCGGCGGCGGCGAGGCGACAGGCGTCGGGGCAACTGGTGGCGTCGGCGTCGAGGCGGCAATCATGCGAGATGAGAGTGAAAATTTCCTAAGTGTGACCTTATATAGCAAAGTTTTAGTCGGTTCGTGGCACAAACCAGGACTAAGGTGGGCGATAGTCCCGGTTGGTGCCACCAACCGACCAAAGGCCAATTTTCGGCAGCCCAAAGGGCGGAAGCGGCGACCTTGGGTCCCGGTTGGTGGCACCAACTGGGACTAAAGGGGGGCATTGGTCCCGGTTTGTGCCACGAACCGGGACCAATGCCCCCTTTAGTCCCGGTTGGTGGCACCAACCGGGACCAAAGGCCTTGCACAGCGGCATGGTGGTGGGAGTTTAGTCCCACCTCGCTAAGTGAGAGAGAGCCGCACCTGTTTATAAGGTGCGATGCGCCTTCTCTCTCGAGCTCCTCTCTAAAGCAGGCTTTCGGGCCTAACCGTGCAATGTGTGCCTGTGGGCCTACTTGGCCTCCCGCGGGCCTGAATCCTGTCCCATGTAGGGTTTCTAGTCGTATTCAGGCCGTGGGGGCCCAGTAGGCGGCACTATTTTTATTTTTTTTCTAGTTTTTTGTTTTGTTTTCTGCATTATTTATTTTTTGTTGTTTTTTGCCTTATTTTTTAATTCTTTTTTGCTTTTAGTTTTAGAAAAATAATAAACTTTCTGTTAGTGCCATTAGTTTTCAAATTTGAAAACACTTTTTTTGTTTTCTTTGTTGCTTTATTTATTTTATTTTGTTTCTACTTACAACAAAATACTTATTGTTGCTATTTTTATTTTTTTCCAGTTTTTTTGTTTTGTTTTCTGCATTATTTATTTTTTGTTGTTTTTGCTTTATTTTTTAATTCTTTTGCTTTTAGTTTTAGAAAAATTATAAACTTTCTGTTAGTGCCATTAGTTTTCAAATTTGAAAACACTTTTTGTTTTCTTTGTTGCTTTATTTATTTTATTTTGTTTCTACTTACAACAAAATACTTATTGTTGCTATTTTTATTTTATTTTCAGTTTTTGTTTTGTTTTCTGCATTATTTATTTTATTTTTGGTTTTTGCTTTATTTTTTAATTCTTTTTTGCTTTTAGGTCGCAAAATTATAAACTTTCTATTAGTGCCATTAGTTTTAGAAAAATTATAAACTTTCTGTTTGTGCCTTTAGTTTTCAAATTTGAATTGTTAAAATTTGAATTCTTTGAAATTTGTGTGACTCACAAGTTTGTGATTAACTTTACTAAAAAAATGAACATAGATGCACCTATAGAGAAAATTGGACCTAAATTCATAATCAATTTCTATGAATTTCAGAGAAATTCACTATGAATTTAGGTCAAATTCCCTATATAGGGGCATCTATTTTCACTTTGAGAGGAGCTCAACAAGGCAAAGAGGGACGGGCTTATAAACCGGTGTGAGCGTCCTTCGGTTGGCGAGGTGGGACTAAACTCGAAGCTTAACGAGGACCAACCCTTTAGTCCCGGTTTGTGGCACAAACCGGGACTAATGGTCATGGGCGAGGGGCGAGCTGCATGGGCCAGGGACTAATATATGAACATAGATGCATCTATAGAGAAAATTCGACCTAAATTCATAGTTTTCAAATGAACTCTAAAAAAGTTGGCATAGCATGTGCATGTACAAAACGGATAATGGTATCATACTCGTCTATTACAAAGTTGGCATGGTATCATCATAATAGTTGCGGGAGAAAGTCTTCACTTTTTCTTCGCTTGTGTCATTTGCTTATTGCGCCGTAACCATGGATAATCTTCATCGCTTATCGTGATGCTTGGGTCAGCCTTGACTTTGAAGGGAGGAATTTCATGAAACTTTTCATACTCTTCAGACATGTTTGTCTTGCCCTCCACTCCCAGGATGTCCCTTTTTCTTGAAAGAACTATGTGGCGCTTTGGCTCATCGTATGATGTATTCGCTTCCTTATCTTTTCTTTTTCTCGATGCAGTAGACATGTCCTTCACATAGATAACCTGTGCCACATCATTGGCTAGGACGAACGGTTTGTCGGTGTACCCAAGATTTTTCAGATCCACTGTTGTCATTCCGTCTTTGTGGGTCTACCTGCACCCGCCTCTGACAGATTGACCCATTTGCACTTAAACAAAGGGACCTTAAAATCTACTCCGTAGTCAAGTTCCCATATGTCCACTATGTAACCATAATATGTGTCCTTTCCTCTCGGTTGTCGCATCAAAGCGGACACCGCTGTTTTGGTTGGTGCTCTTTTGATCTTGGTCAATCGTGTAAAATGTATTCCCATTTATCTCGTATCCTTTCCAAATCATTAAAGTCGAAGATGGTCCCCTGGACAACAAGTACAGCTCATCACAAACAGTGTTGTCACCTTTGAGACGTGTTTCCAACCAACTGCTGAAAGTCTTGATGTGTTCACATGTAATCCAGTCGTCGCACTGCTCCGGGTGTTTGGAGCGCAGACTGTTATTGTGTTCATCGACAAACGGGTCACCAAGGTAGAGTTCTCAGAACTGTAGTGTGCTTGAGACCAAGAATATTCGTCCCTGCATATTATTGAGTCCCTTCCAAGTGTGCCTTTTCCAGTCAGTCTCCCCTCATACCGCGATTTAGGGAGACCTATCTTCTTAAGGCCAGGAATGAAGTCAACACAAAACCCAATGACATCCTCTGTTTGATGGCCCATGGAGATGCTTCCTTCTGGCCTAGCGCGGTTACGGACATATTTGTTTAGGACTCCCATGAACCTCTCAAAGGGGAACATATTGTGTAGAAATACGGCCCCCAGAATGACAATCTCGTTGACTAGATGAACTAGGACGTGCGTCATGATATTGAAGAAGGATGGTGGGAACACTAGCTCGAAACTGACAATACATTGCGCCACATCACTCCTTAGCGTTGGTACGATTTCTGGATCGATCACCTTCTGAGATATTGCATTGAGGAATGTGTTGGGGAACGCAGTAATTTCAAAAATTTTCCTACGATCACGCAAGACCATGGTGATGGCATAGCAACGAGAGGGGAGAGTGTCCGTCCACGCACTCGTGAGACCGAAAGCGGAAGCGTTATAACAACGCGGTTGATGTAGTCAAATGCGTCTTCCGCGATCCGACCGATCCAAGCACCGAACGTCACGGCACCTCCGAGTTCTCGCACACGCTCAGCTCGATGACGATCCCGGACTCCGATCCAGCAAAGTGTCGGGGATGAGTTCCGTCAGCACGACGGCGTGGTGACGATGATGATGCTCCACCGACGCAGGGCCTTGCCTAAGCTCCGCGACGATATGACTTCTCCGGCGCAGGGCTTCGCCTAAGCTCTACGATGATATGACCGAAGTGGAATATGGTGGAAGGGGCACCGCACACGGCTAAGGAAAGATCCGTAGATCAACTTGTGTGTCTTGGGGTGCTCCTGCCCTCAGATATAAAGGAGCCAAGGGGAGGTGGCGGCCCAAGGGGAGGCGCAAGGAGTCCTACTCCTCCGGGAGTAGGACTCCCTCCAATCCTAGTTGGATTAGGATTCCCGGAGGGGAAAGAGAGAGAGGGCGGCCCACCTTTCCTAGTCCTAATAGGACTAGGGGAAGGGGGCGACCACCTAGGGCTGCCCTTATCCTTTCCTCCAAGGCCCACTATGGGCCCATGTAGGTCCCGGGGGGTTCCGGTAACCTCCCGGTACTCCTGTAAATTCCCGATTTCACTCGGAACCTTTCCGATGTCCAAATGTAGGCTTCCAATATATCAATCTTTATGTCTCGACCATTTAGTGTCTCCTCGTCCTGTCCGTGATCACATCCGGACTCGAACAAACTTCGTGCATCAATACTTATAAACTCATAATGAACTGTCATCGAAGCGTTAAGCGTCACGGACCCTACGGGTTCGAGAACTATGTAGACATGACCTAGAACCATTCTCGGTCAATAACCAATAGCGGAACCTGGATGCCCATATTGGTTCCTACATATTCTACGAAGATCTTTATCGGTCAAACCGCATAACGACATACGTTGTTCCCTTTGTCATCGGTATGTTACTTACCCGAGATTCGATCGTTGGTATCCAATACCTAGTTCAATCTCGTTACTGGTAAGTCTCTTTACTCGTTCCGTAATACATCATCTCACAACTAACTCATTAGTTGTAATGCTTGCAAGGCTTAAGTGATGTGCATTACCGAGAAGGCACAGAGATACCTCTCCGAGCAATCGGAGTGACAAAACCTAATCTCGAAATACGCCAACCCAACAAGTACCTTTGGAGACACCTGTAGTACTCCTTTATAATCACCCGATTCGTTGTGACGTTTGGTAGCACCCAAAGTGTTCCTCCGGTAAACGGAGTTGCATAATCTCATAGTTACAGGAACATGTATGGGTCATGAAGAAAGCATTAACATACTAAGCGATGAAGTGTTAAGCTAACGGAATGGGTCATGTCAATCAGATCATTCTACTAATGATGTGACCTTGTTAATCAAATAAAAACTCCTTGTTCATGGTTAGGAAACATAACCATCTTTGATTAACAAGCTATTCAAGTAGAGGCATACTAGTGACATCTTGTTTGTCTATGTATTCACACATGTATTATGTTTCCGGTTAATACAATTCTAGCATGAATAATAAACATTTATCATGATATAAGGAAATAAATAATAACTTTATTATTGCCTCTAGGGCATATTTCCTTCAGTCTCCCACTTGCACTAGAGTCAATAATCTAGATTACAAAGTAATGATCCTAACACCCATGGAGTCTTGGTGCTGATCATGTTTTGCTCGTGGAAGAGGCTTAGTTAACGGGTCTGCAACATTCAGATCCGTATGTATTTTGCAAATCTCTATGTCTCCCACTTGGACTTGGTCCCGAATGGAATTGAAGCGTCTCTTGATGTGCTTGGTCCTCTTGTGAAATCTGGATTCCTTTGCCAAGGCAATTGCACCAGTATTGTCACGGAAGATCTTCATCGGTCCCGATGCACTAGGTATAACACCTAGATCGGAAATGAACTCTTTCATCCAGACTCCTTCATTTGCTGCTTCGAAGCAGCTATGTACTCCGCTTCACATGTAGATCCCGCCACGACGCTTTGTTTAGAACTGCACCAACCGACAGCTCCACCGTTTAATAAAAACACGTATCCGGTTTGCGATTTAGAATCGTCTGGATCGATGTCAAAGCTTCTCGTCGGCGTAACCATTTACGACTAGCTCTTTGTCACCTCCATATACGAGAAACATATCCTTAGTCCTTTTCGTATTTCAGATGTTCTTGACCGCTGTCCGATGATCCATTCTGGATTACTTTGGTACCTTCCTGCCAAGCTTATAGCTAAGCATACGTCAGTGTCCGGTACACAGCATTGCATACATGATAGAGCCTATGGCTGAAGCATAGGGAACATCTTTCATTTTCTCTCTATCTTCTGCGTGGTCGGGCATTGAGTCTTACTCAATCTTACACCTTGTAACACGTGCAAAAACCTTTCTTTGCACGATCCATTTTGAACTTTTTCAAAATTTTATCAAGGTATGTGCTTTGTGAAAGTCCAATTAAGCGTCTTGATCTATCTCTATAGATCTTGATGCCCAATATGTAAGCAGCTTCACCGAGGTCTTTCATTGAAAAACTTTTATTCAAGTATCCTTTTATGCCATCCAGAAATTCTATATCATTTCCAATTAATAATATGTCGTCCACATATAATATCGTAAATGCTACTGAGCTCCCACTCACTTTCTTGTAAATACAGGCTTCTCCAAAAGTCTGTATAAACCCATATGCTTTGATCACACTATCAAAGCGTTTATTCCAACTCCGAGAGGCTTGCACTGGACCATAAATTGATCGTTGGAGCTTGCACACTTTGTTAGCACCTTTTGGATCGACAAAACCTTCTGGTTGCATCATATACAACTCTTCTTCTAGAAATCCATTCAAGAATGCGGTTTTACATCCATTTGCCAAATTTCATAATCATAAAATGCGGCAATTGCTAACATGATTCGGACAGACTTAAGCATCGCTTCTGGTGAGAAAGTCTCATCGTAGTCAACCCCTTGAACTTGTCGAAAACCTTCGCAACAAGTCGAGCTTTGTAGACGGTTACATTACCATCGGCGTCGGTCTTCTTCTTAAAGATCCATTTATTTTCAATGGCTTGCCGATCATCGGGCAAGTCAACCAAAGTCCATACTTTGTTCTCATACATGGATCCCATCTCAGATTTCATGGCTTCCAGCCATTTTGCGAATCTGGGCTCACCATCGCTTCTTCATAGTTTGTAGGCTCGCCATGGTCAAGTAACATGACTTCCGAATAGGATTACCGTACCACTCTGTGCGTATTTTACTCTGGTTGACCTACGAGGTTCAAGAGTAACTTGATCTGAAACTTCATGATCATTATCATTAGTTTCCTCACTAATTGGTGTAGTTGTCACGGGAACCATTTCTTGTGATGAACTACTTTCCAATAAGGGAGCAGATACGATTATCTCATCAAGTTCTACTTTCCTCCCACTCACTTCTTTCGAGAGAAACTCTTTCTCTAGAAAGGATCCAAATTTAGCAACGAAAATCTTGCCTTCAGATCTGTGATAGAAGGTGTACCCATGATCTCCTTTGGGTATCCTATGAAGACACATTTTTCCGATTTGGGTTCGAGCTTATCTGGTTGAAGTTTCTTTACATAAGCATCGCAGCCCCAAACTTTAAGAAACGACAACTTTGGTTTCTTGCCAAACCACAGTTCATAAGGCGTCGTCTCAACGGATTTTGACGGTGTCCTATTTAACGTGAATGCGGCCGTCTCTAAAGCATAACCCCAAAACGATAGCGGTAAATCGGAAATCGACATCATAGATCGCACCATATCTAGTAAAGCACGATTACGACGTTCGGACACACCATTTCTTTGTGGTGTTCCGGGTGGCGTGAGTTGCGAAACTATTCCACATTGTTTCAAATGTAAACCAAACTCGTAACTCAAATATTCTCCTCCACGATCAGATCGTAGAAACTTTATTTTCTTGTTACGATGATTTTCCACTTCACTCTGAAATTCTTTGAACTTTTCAAATGTTTCAGATTTGTGTTTCATTAAGTAGATATACCCATATCTGCTCAAATCATCTGTGAAGGTGAGAAAATAACGATACCCGCCGCGTGCCTCAACATTCATTGGACCACAAACATCAGTATGTATGATTTCCAACAAATCGGTTGCTCGCTCCATAGTTCCGGAGAACGGCGTTTTGTCATCTTGCCCATGAGGCACGGTTACGTAAGTACCAAGTGATTCATAATCAAGTGATTCCGAAGCCCATCAAGATGGAGTTTCTTCATGCGTTTTATACCGATATGACCTAAACGGCAAAGTGCCACAAATAAGTTGCACTATCATTATCAACTCTGCATCTTTTGGCTTCAACATTATGAATATGTGTATTACTACCGCCGAGATTCAACAAGAATAGACCATTCTTCAAGGGTGCATGACCATAAAAGATATTACTCATATAAATAGAACAACCATTATTCTCTGATTTAAATGAATAACCGTCTCGCATTAAACAAGATCCAGATATAATGTTCATGCTCAATCTTTGGCACCAAATAACAATTATTTAGGTCTAAAACTAATCCCGAAGGTAGATGTAGAGGTAAGCGTGCCATTGCGATCACATCGACTTTGGAACCATTTCCAACGCCAAGATCGTCACCTCGTCCTTAGCCAATCTTCGCTTAATCCGTAGTTCCTGCTTTGAGTTGCAAATATTAGCAATGTAACCAGTATCAAATACCAGTACTATCATGCGGTATTAGTAAGGTACACATCAATAACATGTATATCATATATACCTTTGTTCACCTTGCCATCCTTTTTATCTGCCAAATACTTGGGGCAGTTCCGCTTCGATGTCGATCTGCTTGCAATAAAAACACTCAGTTTCGGGCTTAGGTCCAGACTTGGGTTTCTTCTCTTGATCAGCAACTTTCTTGCCGTTCTTTTTGAAGTTTCCTTCTTCTTCCCTTTGCCCTTTTTCTTGAAACTAGTGGTCTTGTTGATCATCAACACTTGATGCTCTTTCTTGATTTCTACCTCCGCAGCTTTTAGCATCGCGAAGAGCTCGTGAATTGTCTTAGTCATCCCTTGCATATTATAGTTCATCACGAAGCTCTTGTAGCTTGGTGGCGATGATTGGAGAATTCTGTCAATGACACTATCATCCGGAAGATTAACTCCCAGCTGAATTAAGTGATTGTTATACCCAGACATTTTGAGTATGTGCTCACCGATGTAACTATTCTCTTCCATCTTGCAGCTATAGAACTTATTGGAGACTTCATATCTCTCAATCCGGGCATTTGCTAGAAATATTAACTTCAACTCCTGGAACATCTCATATGCTCCATGACGTTCAAAACGTCGTTGAAGACCCGGTACTAAGCCGTAAAGCATGGCACACTGAACTATAGATTAGACATCAGATCTGTTATGCCAGACGTTCATAACCACGCTCAAAGCATCTGCAAAGCAGGCCTGTCACCCAAAGTGCTTCCAGGGCGTAATTTTTCTGTGCAGCAATGAGGATAATCCTCAAATTACGGACCCGATCCGTGTAATTGCTACCATCATCTTTCAACTTTGCTTTCTCAAGGAACGCATTAAAATTCAACGGAACAACGGCACGAGCCATCTATCTACAAAGTAAACATAGACAAGCAAAATACTATCGGTACTAAGTTCATGATAAATTTAAGTTTGATTAATCATATTAAAAACCTCCCACTTAGACAGACATCTCTCTAGTCATCTAAGTGATCACGTGATCCAAATCAACTAAACCATGTCCGATCATCACGTGAGACGGAGTAGTTTCAATGGTGAACATCACTATGTTGATCATATCTACTATATGATTCACGTTCGACCTTTCGGTCTCCGTGTTCCGAGGCCATATCTGTTATATGCTAGGCTCGTCAAGTTTAACCTGAGTATTCAGCGTGCGCAACTGTTTTGCACCCGTTGTATTTGAACGTAGAGCCTATCACACCCGATCATCACGTGGTGTCTCAAAGACGAAGAACTTTCGCATAGCGGTGCATACTCGGGAGAACACTACTTGATAATTTTTAGTGAGAGATCATCTTATAATGCTACCGTCAATCAAAGCAAGATAAGATGCATAAAGGATAAACATCACATGCAATCAATATAAGTGATATGATATGGTCATCATCATCTTGTGCTTGTGATCTCCATCGCCAAGCACCGTCATGATCACCATCGTCACCGGTAGCGACACCTTGATCTCCATCGTAGCATCGTTGTCGTCTCGCCAATCTTATGCTTCCACGACTATCACTACCGCTTAGTAATAAAGTAAAGCATTACATCGCGATTGCATTGCATACAATAAAGCGACAACCATATGGCTCCTGCCATTGCCGATAACTCGGTTACAAAACATGATCATCTCATACAATAAAATTTAGCATCACGTCTTGACCATATCACATCACAACATGCCCTGCAAAAACAAGTTAGACGTCCTCTACTTTGTTGTTGCAAGTTTTACGTGGCTGCTACGGGCTGAGCAAGAACCGTTCTTACCTACGCATCAAAACCACAACGATAGTTTGTCAAATAGACTCCGTTTAACCTTCTCAAGGACCGGGCGTATGCCACACTCAGTTCAACTAAAGTTGGAGAGACAGTCTTCCGCAAGCCATCTATGTGCAAAGCACGTCGAGAACCGGTCTCGCGTAAGCGCGTCTGGCGTAAGGTTGGTCCGGATCGTCTCGTCCAACAATACCGCTGAACCAAAGTATGACATGCTGGTAGGCGGTATGACTTGTATCGTCCACAACTCACTTGTGTTCTACTCGTGCATATGACATCAACGCATAAAACCAGGCTCGGATGCCACCGCTGGGGAACGCAGTAATTTCAAAAATTTTCCTACGATCACGCAAGACCATGGTGATGGCATAGCAACGAGAGGGAGAGTGTCCGCCCACGCACCCTCGTGAGACCGAAAGCGGAAGCGTTATAACAACGCGGTTGATGTAGTCGCACGTCTTCACGATCCGACCGATCCAAGCACCGAGCGTCACGGCACCTCCGAGTTACGCACACGTTCAGCTCGATGGCGATCCCGGACTCCGATCCGGCAAAGTGTCGGGATGAGTTCCACAAGACGACGGCGTGGTGACGATGATGATGCTCCACCGACGCAGGGCCTTGCCTAAGCTCCGCGACGATATGACTTCTCCGGCGCAGGGCTTCGCCTAAGCTCTACGATGATATGACCGAAGTGGAATATGGTGGAAGGGGGCACCGCACACGGCTAAGGAAAGATCCGTAGATCAACTTGTGTGTCTTGGGGTGCTCCCTGCCCTGTGATATAAAGGAGCCAAGGGGAGGTGGCGGCCCAAGGGGGCGCGCAAGGAGTCCTACTCCCCCCGGGAGTAGCAGTCCCCCTCCAATCCTAGTTGGATTAGGATTCCTGGAGGGGCAAAGAGAGAGCGGGGGCCGGCCCACCTTTCCCAGTCCTAAAAGGACTAGGGGACGGGGGGGGCGCGCGGCCACCTAGGGCTGCCCTTTCTCCTTTCCTCCAAGGCCCACTATGGGCCCATGTAGTTCCCGGGGGTTTCCGGTAACCTCCCGGTACTCCGGTAAATTCCAGATTTCACTCGGAACCTTTCCGATGTCCAAATGTAGTCTTCCAATATATCATTCTTTATGTCTCGACCATTTCGTGTCTCCTCGTCATGTCCGTGATCACATCCGGGACTCGAACAAACTTCGGTGCATCAATACTTATAAACTCATAATGAACTGTCATCGAAGCGTTAAGCGTGCGGACCCTACGGGTTCGAGAACTATGTAGACATGACCTAGAACCATTCTCGGTCAATAACCAATAGCGGAACCTGGATGCCCATATTGGTTCCTACATATTCTCTGAAGATCTTTATCGGTCAAACCGCATAACGACATACGTTGTTCCCTTTGTCATCGGTATGTTACTTACCCGAGATTCGATCGTTGGTATCCAATACCTAGTTCAATCTCGTTACCGGTAAGTCTCTTTACTCGTTCCGTAATACATCATCTCACAACTAACTCATTAGTTGTAATGCTTGCAAGGCTTAAGTGATGTGCATTACCGAGAAGGCACAGAGATACCTCTCCGACAATCGGAGTGACAAAACCTAATCTCGAAATCGCCAACCCAACAAGTACCTTTGGAGACACCTGTAGTACTCCTTTATAATCACCCGATTACGTTGTGACGTTTGGTAGCACCCAAAGTGTTCCTCCGTAAACGGGAGTTGCATAATCTCATAGTTACAGGAACATGTATGGGTCATGAAGAAAGCATTAACATACTAAACGATGAAGTGTTAAGCTAACGGAATGGGTCATGTCAATCAGATCATTCTACTAATGATGTGACCTTGTTAATCAAATAACAACTCCTTGTTCATGGTTAGGAAACATAACCATCTTTGATTAACAAGCTAGTCAAGTAGAGGCATACTAGTGACATACTGTTTGTCTATGTATTCACACATGTATTATGTTTCCGGTTAATACAATTCTAGCATGAATAATAAACATTTATCATGATATAAGGAAATAAATAATAACTTTATTATTGCCTCTAGGGCATATTTCCTTCAGAATGAACATAGCTTCACAATGGCTAATCGGACGTTTTCCGATAGAAGCCCCCTCAATGCAACCGGAAGCAGTTGCGTCATAATCACGTGGCAGTCATGAGACTTTAGGTTCTGGAACTTTTTCTCCGGCATATTTATTATTCCCTTTATATTCGAGAAGCTAGTCGGGACCTTCATACCGAAAGGCATTCAAAGAAGATTTCTTTCTCTTCTTTCGTAGAGCGTGGTGGCGGGACCTTCATACTGCTTCGGAGGCATGCCCTCTTTTTCGTGCAAGCGTTGCAGGTCCTCCCGTGCCTCAGGTGTATCTTCTGTCTTCCCATACACGCCCAAGAAGCCTAGAAGGTTCACGCAAAGGTTCTTCGTCACGTGCATCACGTCGATTGAAGAGCGGTCCTCTAGGTCTTTCCAGTAGGGTAGGTCCCAAAATATAGATTTCTTCTTCCACATGGGTGCGTGATTCTCGGCGTCATTCGAATCAGCTAGTCCGCCGGGACCCTTTCCAAAGATTACGTGTAAATCATTGACCATAGCAAGTACGTGATCACCGGTACGCATGGCGGGCTTCTTCCGGTGATCCGCCTCGCCTTTGAAATGCTTGCCTTTCTTTATACATTGATGGTTGGTCGGAAGAAATCGACGATGGCCCAGGTACACATTCTTCCTGTAGCTTCCCAGGTATATACTATCAGTGTCAAGTAAATAGTGCGTGCATGCGTGGTATCCCTTGTTTGTCTGCATCTGAAAGGTTACCGAGAGCGAGCCAATCATTGATGGTCACGAACAAAGAACGCCTTTAGGTCAAATTCCTCCTTTTGTGCTCATCCCACGTCAGACACCGTTTCCATTCCACAGCTGTAAAAGTTCTTCAACTAATGGCCTTAGGTACACATCAATGTCGTTGCCGGGTTGCTTAGGGCCTTGGATGAGAACTGGCATCATAATGAACTTCCGCTTCATGCACATCCAAGGAGGAAGGTTATACATACATAGAGTCACGGGCCGTGTTGTGATTGCTGCTCGCTCCCGAAAGGATTAATGCCATTGGCGCTTAAAGCAAACCATACGTTCCTTGGGTCCTTTGCAAACTCATCCCAAGATACTTTCTCTCGATTTTTCTCCACTGCAACCCGTCGGTGGTGCTCTCAACTTCCGCCTTTCTTACGGTCCTCACAGTGCCATCGCATCAACTTGGCATGCTCTCCGTTTACGAGCAGACGTTTCAACCGTGGTATTATAGGAGCATACCACATCACCTTCGCAGGAACCCTCTTCCTGGGAGGCTCGCCGTCAACATCACCAGGGTCATCTCGTCTGATCTTATACCACAATGCACCGCATACTGGGCATGCGTTCAGATCCTTGTAGGCACCGCGATAGAGGATGCAGTCATTAGGGCATGCATGTATCTTCTGCACCTCCAATCCTAGAGGGCATACGACCTTCTTTGCTGCGTATGTATTGTCCGGCAATTCGTTATCTTTTGGAAGCTTCTTCTTCAATATTTTCAGTAGCTTCTCAAATACTTTATCAGGCACATCATTCTCTGCCTTCCACTGCAGCAATTCCAGTACGGTACCGAGCTTTGTGTTGCCATCTTCGCAATTGGGGTACAACCCTTTTTGTGATCCTCTAACATGCGATCGAACTTCAGCTTCTCCTTTTGACTTTCGCATTGCGTCCTTGCATCGAGAATGACCGG
Source organism: Aegilops bicornis (assembly GCA_021605145.1). NCBI lineage: Eukaryota > Viridiplantae > Streptophyta > Magnoliopsida > Poales > Poaceae > Aegilops > Aegilops bicornis. The sequence goes on along the minus strand of CM038674.1, from coordinate 600,368,023 downwards.
CGGAGATCATCATCATCGGGCACATCGTCTGGTTCCTCTTGATCTTGATAGCTTCGCCGTTGCGGCATCATCGTGCACATCGTCTGGTTCCTCTTGATCTTGGCTTCGCCCGTTGCGGCATCATCGTGCACATCGTCTGGTTCCTCTTGATCTTCAGAAGATCACCGTATTCAGGGGCACATAGTTGTCATCGTACTCTTCTTCTTCGCCGTCTTCCATCATAACCCCTATTTCTCCGTGCCTCGTCCAAACATTATAGTGTGGCATGAAACCCTTGTAAAGTAGGTGGATGTGAAGGATTTTCGGTCGAGTAAGACTTCGTATTCCCACATATAGGGCATGGACAACACATAAAACCATTCTGCTTGTTTGCCTCAGCCACTTCGAGAAAATCATGCACGCCCTTAATGTACTCGGAGGTGTGTCCACCGTACATCATCCATTGCCGGTTCATCTGCGTGCATTATATATAATTAACTGTGTCAAAAATCATTATAGAACATCATGAATAGATAATTAAGTGACCAAATTAACAGAAGTTCATCATCACATAAAAACCAAAGTACATACGTAGTTCTCATCTAACAACATAAAGCCCTGCAGAGCATCTAAATTAATTAAACCATACATTGAAACTATGTAAAATATTTCAATACGAAAACAAATGCGATCATAATCGCAACCAAGGTAACAACTGATCCAACGACATAATGATACCAAGCCACGGTATGAATGGCATATTTTCTAATCTTTCTAATCTTCAAGCGCATTGCATCCATCTTGATCTTGTGATCATCGACGACATCCGCAACATGCAACTCCAATATCATCTTCTCCTCCTCAAGTTTTTTTATTTTTCCTTCAAGAAATTGTTTTCTTCTTCAACTGAATTTAACCTCTCTCGACAATAGGGTCGGTTGGAATTTCCGGTTCAACAACCTCCTAGATAAATAAAATCTATGTCACGTTGGTCGGCATAATTTTCATAAACAATAAATGAACCAATAGTTATGAAAAGATAATATATACCACATCCGAATCATAGACAGGACGAGGGCCGATGGGGGCGGAGACCAAAACAATCACACTATATAAGATGCAATAATAAAAGTAAGAAAATAATACAAGTATCTATCTAAACATACAAGTAAGAATATTTTTCCTTTCAGAAAGAAGATAAGAACAAGAGGCTCACCACGGTGGTGCCAGCGATGAGATCGGCGCGGGCGATCGGCCGGTGAAGACGGGACGAGGCGTGACGGACCGCTAAACCTAGACAAATATTGAGGAAAATGGAGCTTGGAGGTCGAGCTTGGAGAGGAGAAAGCTTAAGTAGTGTGGCTCGGGCATTCCATCGAACACCTTGTGTGCATAGGAGGTGAGTGGAGCACCACCAAGCCCTCTCCCCTCGGGCCGGAAAAAACAGAGCGGTGTGCTCCGCTCACGCCGAAGGAGTATATATAGGCACCTCATTGGTGGGTTGGTGGCATGAACCGACTAAAAGGAAGCTTTGGTCCCAGTTCAAGCCATCAACCGGGACCAATGGTGAAAGCGAGGCGAAGCCCGTTGGTGGGATTCGTCCAACCAACCGACCAAAAAGCCGAACGAAGGACCAATGCCCGAGGCCCCATCCGAAATCACGAATCAAGGCAAATCGCTCCATTGGTGGGTTCATGTGAACAAAGGACTAATGGGCTGAGCAGGTCTGAGTCATTGCCCCTTTTCTACTAGTGAGTAACGTGGAAGGCAGCATTAGCATTAGCAATTAAGAACACTGATGCCGTCGTCACTCCACATGCATGCAGACACGGCCTCGCTCGGTTGTCTCTAGTGAACGTACGTAGGACACTGCGGCTTGCTCCGGCCCCGGTCCGGCGTGATCATCGTCCCGGTCTCCTTGTCAGTAGCGCACTGTGTTCCACACGGATTCGTGCCCTGGACTCCACCGGCGACCGCGACGGCGCGAGGGCTCGAGGTCACAACCACCAAGGAAGCTGGAGTTGACCTAATCATGCATGCATCCAACTGCAAGGAAAGCTCCCCTTGGCTTAACCCGCCTGCCATTTTCACTGTCCAGTTAGTGATAACATTAACACCACATCCTGATGATAACTGTCGCGTGTCCATACAAGCCGTAGTATGTGTACACACTCTGATGATACATGTGGTATTAGTTTACTGCTCGATCTCGTTGACGACACCGTACTTCCGTCGATGTACACATAACCGTATATATAACTAACCATGGAGAGCTGCATGTGATGATGTGCGACAAACCAGTAATGTATCTGTCTTCAGCTAGGCCGGACAGGAGAAAACAACAGCTGATAGATTTGTTCTTACACTCATCATTATTCATTCATTAAGCGTACCTGACTGCGTATGAACAGACAGTGCAGAGTCAATACGGTTTACGGAAACAATAACCTCTATATGGCACAGTTAGAAACCCATGCCCGCAAGGAACCATCTCTGACTTGTACACAACCAACGACGACAGCCACGATCGATCCCTAATCCCTATCATCACACCGGGGGCGGAACATGGGATTAGCAGCATTTGATGTTACATTCGCGGTTGCGTGCATGGGGTGGTGGTTTGAATCTTCCACGAGGAAGGAAGCCAGGCAGTTCATAGGTGCTAGCTTAGCTAGCCTCTGAGTCTGACCCGTCCGTGTGGTCGTGGAGCAGGAGGAGATTAAAGGGACGTCTCAGATATGAAAGATCATCAACTTTATCCTGTTGCTTAACTTGTTGTCAATGGGAAGTGATGTAATTGTGCACAGCAGAACGAAGGGGACAAGTCGGCCAGGACATGAGGTGGGGAAGATTAGGGACCAAGAATCCGCCATCACCTTGTGTTTGTCCTCTTCCATGCATGCATGCATGGCTCCATCTTTCTTCCGTGGCAGCTGGTCCTGTGCATAAAATTACGGAAAAACTAACGCCCACACGTGTGGGCGTTTGCACATCGCCCATACGCCTCCATCACCACTTATTTTGCCACGTATGAATAAATGACATCAGCAGATTTTTTTTAGTTTTTGGCTTAAAAATATTTTATCTCTTAATTAAAAAAGCGAATTAAAAATCCATTTTCACCATTAAATCCGTCTCGACAAGATCTTAAAAACTAGATCCTATGTTGATATGTTTCGACGAATTTTTTTTTGCCCAGAAGTTGCCATGATGTTTATACTGTAGTTGCCACAGTGCTTAAACTAAAGTTGCCATGTGGCAACTTTAGTTTGTAGGTCATGGCAATTTTAGTTTTTTGATGATGAAAATTCCAGTACTTTTGACCATGAAAATATTTTTTTGTATGAACCATGGCAATTTTAAGTGCATGTATAATGGCAATTTTAGTTTATGGTGCATGGCAAGTCTAGTTTCTTAATTTGTCGTTTTATAATACGTCAAAAATTACTTTTAAATGTAAAGGAAAACAACTGAAACATATCATGGCAACTTCAGTATAAAAACCATGGCAATTCATATGCAATAGACATGACAACTTTTAACCCAAAAAAAATTTCATCAAAATATATTGATATGAGATTTAGTTTCGAAGATCTCGTCGCGAGGGATTTAATGGTGAAAACGGATCTTCAATTGGATTTTTCATTTAGGAGATAAAACATTTTAAAAACTGAAAATTCAAAAAGATTCTCGCATGCATGCATGCAATGACGTGATAATCTATATTGCATTAGAGACGTGTGGTGCATCTCCCTTCCTGCCACACGTGTGGCAGTTATCAACGTCTTAAAATTATACCCATGGGATCTTTCTTTTTGGCCTGCCATATTCTTCCCGAATGTCTTTTTTTTCTTTTTTGCGAAAATGATCCATATCTATTATCAAAATTCACCGAAAATACAAAGCACCTCAAACATAATAAAAATCACATCGAGATTCTGAGACCACGGAACGACCACTACCGCCATGGGAACGAGCCGCCGACACACCGCTGTCGCCGCTCCCATACCAGAGCAGGCTTGACATTGTTGATGACAGCTCGGAAGTCTTCGTGCACGTGCCCTTATGGACCAGCGCCCTGGAGCCGCAGTCGTCGCCGTTGAACCCCTGAATAGATTTGAAACACCTGACACCAAATCTCGCCATATGACGAGAAACCCTAACCTCACGCCGGAGCTACGCCGACTACGTTCAGATAGACGAGGATTGAAACCCGAAAGACAAATTTAAAGAAGAAGCACCGCCATCCGCCCGAGCGCTGCACTTGCAAGGACTAAAAACCCCTAATCTAAACTACTAACCGGCGCGAAGGCATTGGGATTCCCCTCCCCGCCACCAGCCGCCGGAGCGGCAGACAGAGGGGAGGCGAATCTACGGACTCGCCGGCGGAGCCTGGAGGGTTTACTCTAGCCACCAAGGGATAGGAGAGGAAGAGAGAAACCCTAGACGGCTTCTCAACTTTCTGTTTTGCGTTACAGTTATTAGTTTATTCTTCTCGTAAGTCTAGACCAGCAGAACTACATGCAATACATTTTCGTATTTAACTTTTTGTACATATACGTGGATGATACTACTTCTGTACCGAACTGCGAAATTTCTTGTATCATGGTACGGGAGGAGTAGTAGATAATTTGCAGTCATCACTAATTTGCAGATAGATGCATGGTTTGCATCAGATTCTGACAATGTTAGCGATCAGATGACAAATAAGAGATGTGTATGTTTATTGGAAAATCAGTACTGAGCTTAATTATTGGACGGAAAGGAAGGGCTCAAGAGGAGGACAATACTTGCTCCAGGCTAGCTTTTGGCAGAAGAAGGTTGGTGCATGTGTCTCTAACTATATACTATCAACCAAGCAATCTCAGTGCACTTTTGGATGCATGGTCACTGTGGTTAAACCTCAAAGTGTGCATGGTCCGAGGCATTTGGCCTGTTGTGACCATGACGGAGCACTGGCTTCAGGAGTGTTGAGGCGGGCAAAGTTCGTCATCGACAAAAACGCTGGACCATGGAAATTTTAAAATTTGGAGGTTCTTGGTTGTTGGCTGCACCAACTCCCACACATATGTCAAACAGGGTGTCATCACTTGATTGCATACTATATGGACCTGTCTTTTTCCCATTTCTCTTTTTTGAACTATTGGACATGCCTTTTCTACTGCCATGAAACAAGTGTACATTCCAAACCTTGTGCAGGGCCACACATTGTTCAATCACCTAAATGCGGGTTCATGCGGCTGAATAGACATGTACTAGTAAAAACTGAATGCTATATATGGTATTATGGTTTGCATGCATGGGTTAACTTAATAACTTGGAAGTACTACGTTTTCTTTGTTCATCAGAAATTAATGGGTTAACTTGGATAGTGTGTGCGCGCGTGTGTGCATGCTTGTGTGTGTATGGGCGCGCGCCTGCGTTCATATGGATCAAGTGTTTCTAAAAAAAGCGATCTACTAACATGGGTGCTAAACAATTTCTACTTCTGAGATGACATAGTTACCACTGTCTGGAGGGCCGGAGCTCTGAACAAATATTCACAACCTGAATCCACCATCTTTCCTAATTGTAGTGGACTTAACACGGCAGATACCCTAGCAGAAGGACTTAGCTGTGAAGCCATCGGAACTAGGTTAGCTTGAAGGGGTTGAACGAGACAAAGGACACAGAGTTTATCCAGGTTCAGCCCCTCTCAACGAGGTAAAAGCCTACTCCTGTTTTCAGTTGTATTGCTTGGGTTTCTATCACCAGGGAGCGAATACGCTTGACCTGGTTCTCGATTGATCGTTACTTGAGTTAACCCGCCGTCGGGTCACCCCTTTATATACAGGTTAATGCTCGGCGGCTTATAGAGTCCCGGCCGGCTCATACAAACATGACCGGCTCGGTTTCTAACTAAGCTTGCCTTACAGAACAAGTTAAAGATATGGCGGCTCACTCCCATGGGCCTCAAGTCGTCTCCGGGTCTTGGGCCTTCAATTGGCTTGCTCTATGAATCGCCATCTTCACATCTTCTTGGACCTTATCGAGCCTCTTCATCTTTAAGCCGTCAGTGGCATGACCCAGCCCCTCCCAGGCGGGTCATACCCAGTAGTTACATCCCCAACATTAGGCCCCAGGTTGATTTGAACTACCACTTGACTTAGCAGGATCTTCCTTTATCAATTCATTGTAACCCGCCATGACATCACATCTCGGAATCGTGTTAACCCGCCATGACATCATTGCGCATTAAATTTGCACAAAACCCAGGACATCTCAACATATCTTTATCTTAATAGACATCCCAAAAATCGAGGCGTCCACATAGCCACATAATTATTTTTCGGCCTCCTCGATTCCCGCACATGCCATCTATCCACTTCCTTATAAATAGGGACAGGGGGTCCTTCATTTCACTTTTACCCTGCCCCCTCGTCTCCGTCTTCCTCCTTGAGACGTCTTAGCAAACCCGAGCTCCGCCGCCGCCGTCTTCCTCCAGCGTCCTCAACTCCGGCCGCTGCATCGACCTAAACGGACCAGAGAACTGCGGCGCATCTCCGCTGTTCATCAGTGTCAGTAAGTATTCACTTTTCCTCGTAGCAGATCTGCATTAGGTTTCCACTGTTCATCGGTGTTCTTCACCGTTCCTCATTTTCCTCTCTAGATTGCGTAGTTTGATCTGAACATGGTACTAAAGTCGCACGGTAGTAGTTTAGCATCCCTTTCCAATCGCAGAAGATACTTTTTCTGTATAAGATCCCATCCGAGCACATGAGTTCCTCCACTGCCGCGACCTTAGGTTTAAAATTTATTTTCTTTTCTGAACTGTCGTAGATCCAAAATACTCCCTCCGGTTCTTTTTACTCTGCATATTAGGTTTGTCTGAAGTCAATCTCATTCAACTTTGACCAAGTTTATATAAAAAATTATAGACATTCATATAACAACACCAATATCATTAGATTCATCTTGGAATATATTTTCATATTATATTTATTAGATATTATAGATGCTAATAATTTCTAATATAAATTTGGTCAAACTTAGCAAAGTTTGACTTTCGGCAAATCCAATGTGCAGAGTAAAAAGGACTGGAGGGAGTAATAGAACTGATCTATGGATCCTGTTTGTTCGGTACTTAGCCAAATTTCATTTATAGGCCTCCGAGCACTTGTAACTGCAGCCGCGCTGGCGGTTTACATGATAAGCCATAACCCGCTAGCCACCATTAGCTCTACTTTAAGCCGCCAATATGCGTTCAGAATCTGTATAACCCGGCATCGCCTTCCGATTTAATTCATGTCATCCTTTATAGCATATATTCTCTGCATACGAATTGGCCTTGCATAACACACTTATTTGTTGATCACCGGACAGCTTAAGAGCATAACCTTAATTAGACAATATTTTCCTTTCTAGGACTTCGTCAACAAAATGACCAAAACTGTTACTTCATGCAACTGGTTCGCCTCCCGGGTTACCGAACAAACGCTGAACGAGCATGTTCAGATGGGCGTCTTGGCCGCAAAGAACGTTATTCACTGGAGAGCCCCAGGAACTGAGACCACCCCTGACCCAAAAGAAGGCGAAGATGTAGTTTTTACTGATATGCTCCGGGGGTTCACTCCACCCGGCTCAAAATTCTTTCGTGATGTGCTGCACTTCTTCCAACCCCATCCCCAAGACATTGGACCCAACTCTGTTTCAAACATCAGCAACTTCCAAGTCTTTTGCGAAGTGTATCTTCAACAGGAGCCCACTATATAATTGTTCAGGGAATTCTATTATCTGAACCGCCAGACCGAGTTCATGGATGGACCCAACTTAGAGCTAGGGGGCATTTCAATTATTCAGAGGCGGAAAGAAGCCATGTTTCCTACTGCCGCACCTCCCAGCCATCCTAAGGACTGGAACCAGACTTGGTTCTATTGCAAAGACACCTCTCCAGAAGGCGAAAATCCTCTGCCAGGCTACCGTGAAAGCCGACTTAGTAACAAACATCCTCTCCCCGAACGGATCAGCACAAAAGAACGAGCCAAATACATGCCCATATTTTCAAAGATCAGAGCCTTGATGGCCAATGGTCTGACTGGAGTCGATCCAATTCATTGCTGGGTCGCATGGAGGATCTTGCCCTTAAGCCACCGACCCGGCTTAATGTGTGGGTATACCGGCGATGTCAAAGATCCGCTGCGTTACTCTTCAATCCGTCTAGAAGATAAACAGATCAACGAAATGACCAAGACTCTGCTCAACAAGTGTTAGATACTTGTAGCAAAGTGGGACTAAACCCCTTTCTGCACCCTCAACAAGCCGCCAGTTGTAAGTATTTTCAAACAACTTTCACCAAATCATTATTTGTCAATCTGCCTTCTCATTATTATTTGAACTTCTACAGGCTAATTCCCCCTTCTGGAGCAAGAAGCTTCAGGATAAACCGGCCAAGAAGACCAGGACAAAGAATAAGGCTCCCAAAAAGCCCGCCAAGAAGAAAACGAACACCTCAGAGCTATTTGCTTTGAATGACGATGATTCGGAGGTAGAACTTGACTCCCTTGGCCCTTTCTTTATACACCTTATTGATGCTGAAAACTCTCAGGATGATGCGGAAGGAAGTCAGGCGAATGTTGAAGAGGTAACTATCCTTTCCTCCGAATCAGAACCTCTGACAAGACAGAAAGTTTGTCAAGAGAGCCAGAAAGTAAGGTTTTCTCACCCTTTAGCTTACTTGGATCCAAACTTTATTTTAAAGAAACAACAGCATGAAGCTCGCCGCACAACCCGGAACAATGGAGGTGGAGAACTTTCCTCCGGTTTATCCAACACACCGGCTCCTTGCAAACGCCGCAAATAGGTGCCTCAGAACCCAATCTCTTTTTACCCAAAAGCGGGTCTTATTTGCCAACCACTTAATTCATCCGACTCAAATTATCAGGGAACTCCTCACTCTTCCTTCGGTGACTCAACTGGAACTCAGATTCCTCTTTTCAAAACTGTACCTGGGTGAGAAAATTAAGCCTATTTGCTTTAACACTTACTCAATTGATATACTAATCCCGTCATGTGTTTTATTTTCAGTGCTATAGCCAAGCCCATCAAGAAGCTGAAAGTGAATAAACCGGCTGAAGATCCCAAAGCTGCTGACCCGGAGAAGCAGAAAATATCTGAATCTTTGCATCAAACCTCTGAAGCAGCCATTGATGATCTGCCGCCAGAAGAGCACCATGTCACCATGGACTCCATGGATGTTAACCCGACTCATGCTAAGCCGCCCAGTCCCGCTCAGCCGGCTCAAGAAACTGAAGAAGTAATAGTTACTGGGACGGCTTATACATCACCAGGCAACCCTGCCGTCTTATCTAAACACAGGGCCAAAGAAGAATTCTCAGCTGCTGACAAGGGCAAGTGGAAGCTGGATTTGGAGAGTTATGCCCACTTCAATGCTCATGAGATTCATGCAGGTTATCTAAACCGCCTTTACACCAGCCGTGATTTTGAAGTCGGCCTGGTTAACCTCATGAAGGAGCACTTTGAGGTAAGCACTAACAAAACCTTCTCATATAAGTATATATCTGTCACCCGCCAAGTCTACTGAATATGAAAGAATTGAATATGATGTAGACTTAGATAGCCTCTTTGATCTTGTAGCTATGCCATAGCATTATGTAACTGCTGAATCAAAACGAGTAGTCCCCAAGGGCCGGTTTAAACTAGAAGGTTAAGTCGGGACTTCAAATTGTAGTGCTAAAATCCACATACGTAGCCCCCAAGGGCCGGCTTAAGCTGCATAGCTAGGCCGGGACTTACCACCATATTTATGAACAAATCCAAATATGTAGCCCCCAAGGGCTGGCTTAAGCTGCATAGCTAGGCTGGGATTTACCACCATTTTTATGAACAAATCCAAATATATAGCCCCCATGAGCCGACTGTAGTTGAAGAAACTTAGCCGGGTCATTAAAGATTTGTCTTCAAAAAGAGCAATGTACATTAGCCCCCAAGTGCCAAGTAAAATACTTGTATTATGCTTGGGACTTTAAATAAGATGATTATCATAACCACATACTACTGCTTAATCTCCTTATCTTGCAGGCTGAATTAAATATGAAAGAATCCCAAGTAGTGGATCTGCGGCAGAACATCCAAACACAGCAATTTGAAACTCCCAAGGCCAAATCAGAACTGAAAACCACTTTGGAAGACATTGAGAAGCTGAAAAAGGATTTTAGTGCTGAGAGAACTGGCTGGGGCATTGAAAAGGCGGCTCTGTTAAAAAGAGCGGAAGATGCTGAGGCTGCTCTTAAGCCGGTGACTGATAAGTTATCCGGCTTGAAGCATCAAATCAATAACATGACGACCACCATCTTTGGTAAATAATATTGTATTTCAATCTTCTTCACCACCAGTGTATAACAATCATTAACCGGTTTATCAATATCTTTGCTAATGAGGGCTCCAGAATTTCCAACCTTGGCTCAGACATGAGCATGAAGCTTAAAGCTGCATACACCCTTGTGGAGCAATTATACACCGGCGCTCAACGAGCTACGGCTGCAGTCTCTCATACCAACCAACCACCTTCCCTTATTAGAGAAACACTGGACAAACTGTCAGTCGTACCCCAAAGGGTGGAGGAGATAAAGCGGTCAGCCGCCAGAGCTTGTGCCATCACCGCCCTGAGCTGGGCCAAGTCATGGCAGGCAGAGCTTGACTCGTAGGAATTGGCCACTGGTTGTCCCAGCTTAAAAGAAGATGGGTCTCCCTGTAGTGCAGATGACTTCACCAATATTGTAAGGGAAATGCGTCCTTTGGCAAGCAAGCTGGCGGGGGAGACCGATCACTCCAAGTATCAGGCGACTTATACTGTTGAAAATGCAAAAGTGAAAACGCTGGTTTATCCAGTCATGGATCTTATTCCACCAACACGTAAGCACACTTTTGCCCCTGATATTGATCCATCCACGCTCATAGATGATGAGGCTATATTCAAAGCCGTAACTGGCGTCAACTGGACATCAACTGATTTCTAGCCAGTGGTTGAAGAAGAAACGGTGCTAGATAACCCGGAAGCTTCAACTCATCAAGACCAGGGCCACTGAACCACGAGGCGGCTCTCAGACTACCACATATAATTTGTGCGCAGAAAAACAACTTATTCTTTTGGGCCGCACGACGCCTTGTAATAGACTAGCTGAAAACAATGATCTGCCATGCCATCATGCATGTTTATCTGCATAACACTTTAAACCGCCAATCTGATGTTGGAAGATCTGCTGTTTATGCTCACAATATTACCAATCATGTAGGTCATACTATCATATTCCCTGCATACAAGCAGATAACATGTGCCCTGGCGGTTTACGCCCGGGCGGGTCATGATGTCCCATACAAAGTTTTCTGGTGACTGTATAGTCCATAACCAGGGCGGGTTTATCAAACTCGCATATTCATATAACAAGTAAAATATACCTGTGAAATTATTTCACACCGCCGGCTTATATCGCCGAATCCAATGAGGGTGATTGCCCAAAGACTTATAACACATCACTTCCAATTGCATAATCCAAGTATACTGGCGACTTATCGCCTAGAGCCAGACCGGGTTATCAAAACCACAGATATGCTCAAATATGAGTTATAAGGATTAAGGCTACATGGATTGAATCATTTTAAACCATATATCAATATGGTACAAGGATATGAACCAAAACAATGTTCATAGAAAATAACAAATTAGAAAAAACAAGGCTTTCATAGGCTGCCAAGCCTCAATCTCAAGTGTTGTTCACGGGCCGCACAACCACAGAGTTAATCCTTCATTTAAACCTGTAAGTTGGGCCTCACATGACCAACCGCTGTTTTAACTTTGACAAGTTCAGGGTCTTTATAAGGTTAACTGTCAAGAGTACGGCGGGTCATTCCAGGATACCTAGGCGGAGTGGCAGACATACAAGGCAGGATAAACCGGAATTTGGTGTTTACACCTGGCGTACAAGCCGATCAGAAGGGTAAATAAAGCTATGCTCATTGAATAGGGAGCCCCCAAGTGATATATGATGAGCCCTCAAGGCAGGATACCTATGTTTAAACTGCGCACTGCAGCAAGTTCTCTTTGGTAACCTTTAACTCGGGCAAGAAGCCCCCAAGTGATTTGTAACAAGGCGTATAAGCCGGATCAATAGGGTAGTCATAGCTATGCTCAATGAGTAGGAAGCCCCCAAGTAATTTGTAACAAGGCATGCAAGCCGGATCAAGAGGGTAGTCACAGCTATGCTCAATGAGCAGGAAGTCCCCAAGTGATCTTATGAACTGACAATAAAGACTCAGATACTCAGAAATGAAGTGACAGAGGCCCTGAATTATCAGGGATGCCGGCTTTATTATACTTGATCATAATATATACACGGATGAAAATATGTACAACACAAGAGCCAGTGGCTCAAGTGTAATAAGGCCGAAGATGAGCAATCTTCCAAGGCCGGCGGGTCTCCTCAGATGTGCGTGAGTCCTTGTGATCTCGAATATCAATGAGGTAGTATGACCCGTTGTTCAAATTTTTGCTGACCACAAAAGGCCCTTCCCAAGGTGGGGATAATTTGTGCATATCTGTCTGATCCTAGATGAGCCGGAGCACCAAGTCACCTTCTTGAAAGGTCCAGCTTTTAACCCGACGACTATGATAACGATGCAGATCTTGCTGGTAAATCACCGAACGAGCCACCGCAAGGTCACGCTCCTCATCCAGGAGGTCAAGATCAGCCTGACGTGTCTTTTCATTATCAGCGTCCACATAAGCCACCACATGGGGGGAGTCGTGACAGATGTCACTGGGGAGAACCGCCTCTGCTCCGTAAACCATGAAGAAAGGTGTATAACCCATGGATCTGCTGGGGGTAGTATTTATACTCCAAAGCACTGAGGGCAACTCCTCAACCCAATAACCCGGCGTCCTTTGCAAAGGGACCATAAGCCGGGGCTTTATGCCCCTCAAGGTTCCTTGATTGGCTCTTTCGGCTTGATCATTGGACTGGGGGTGAGCCACTGATGAGATGTCAATACGAATATGTTCTCGTTGACAGAATTCTTTCATAGCACCCTTGGACAGATTAGTACCATTATCAGTTATGATGCTATGAGGATAGCTAAAATGGAAAATAACCTTTTTAAGGAACTGAACCGCCGTTGACGCATCACACTTGCTGACCGGCTCTGCCTCAACCCATTTTGTAAATTTGTGAACGGCCACCAACAGTGGGTCTTTTTGTCCTTAGATCACTTGAAAGGCCCAACCATATCCAGCCCCCAGACCGCAAACGGCCAAGTGATTGGAATCATCCTCAATTCTTGAGCCGACACATGAGCCCGTCTAGAAAATTTCTGAAAACCATCGCACTTGCTAACCAGATCCTCTGCATCAGCATGAGCCGTCAGCCAATAAAACCCATGATGAAAAGCCTTAGCTACAAGAGACTTAGAGCCGGCATGATGGCACAATCTCCTTCATGAATCTCCCTTAGAATTTCACGGCCCTCTTCAGGAGAGATACATCGCTAAAACACCCCTGTGACACTGCGTCGGTGTAACTCGCCATTGACAATGGTCATTGACTTAGATCGCCGGGTTATTTGCCTGGCCAAATGTTCATCCTTAGGTAACTCACTCCGGGTCATATAAGCCAAATACGGAACTGTCCAATCAGGAATAGCATGAAGAGCCGCCACCAACTGTGCCTCCGGGTCAGGGATAGCAAGACCTCTTCCGTGGGCAACTTAACTGAAGGATTATTCAGAATATCAAGAAAAACATTAGGTGGCACTAGCTTACACTAAGACCCCAGCCAGCTTAAAGCATCAGCTGCTTCATTTTTCCTGCGATCAACATGCTCCACCTGATAGCCTTTCAAATGACCAGCAATAGCATCAACGGCCCAGCGGTAAGCCGCCATGAGCGGGTCTTTAGAATCCTAAGTTCGTGAAACTTGCTGAGCCACGAGATCCGAGTCACCAAAACACCTGACCCGGCTTAGATTCATCTCTTTGGCCATCCGAAGGCCATGGAGCAAGGCCTCATATTCAGTTGCATTGTTAGTACAAGGGAACATCAACCTTAAGACATAGCAAAACTTATCACCTTGTGGGGAAGTCAAAATAACTCCAACCCTTGAGCCTTCCAACTTCCTGGATCCGTCAAAATGAATCGTCCAATACGTGTTATCAGGCTTCTCCTCACGCATCTGCAGCTCTGTCCAGTCATTGATGAAATCCACAAGTGCTTGATATTTGATAGCTGTCCGAGGCATATATTTCAAACCATGGGGTGCAAGCTCAACGGCCCACTTGGCCACCCGGCCTGTGGCTTCTCTGTTTTGAATAATATCCCCTAGGGAGGAGAACTTACCACAATGATGGGATGACCAAATACTACTTCAACTTACGACTAGCCATGAACACGCCATAAACCAGCTTCTGCCAATGTGGGTACCTCTGCTTAGATTCAATGAGTACCTCACTGACATAGTAAAGAGACCTCTGAACCGGATATTCCTTGCCTGACTCCTTCCTTTCCACCACAACCACCACGCTGATGGCTCTGCTGTTATAAGCCACATACAAAAGCAAGGGCTCCTTGTCAATAGGATCTGCAAGAACCGGTGGCTCAACCAACTGCTTTTTAAGCGCCTCGAACGCCTGGTTAGCAGCATCACTCCAGACAAAGTGATTTGTTTTTTCATCATCTGGTATAAAGGGATAGCCTTCTCTCCCAGGCGGCTTACAAACCGGCTCAAAGCCGCAATACGACCCGCCAAACGCTGAATGTCGTTGATACATGCTGGTTTAGCCAAAGAAGTGATAGGCTTGATTTTCTCCGGGTTAGCTTCAATACCTCTCTCAGAGATAAAAAATCCCAAGAGCTTGCCTGCTGGCACAACAAAGACACATTTGGTCGGGTTAAGCATCATCTTGTAGACCCAGAGATTGTCAAAGGTCTCCTTCAAGTCATCTAACAAGGTCTCTTTCTTCCTGTATTTCACAACTACATCATCCACATAAGCATAAACATTGCATCCAATTTCGTTGTGAGGCAATTCTGAACACAACGCTGATAAGTCGCCTGGGCACTCTTGAGCCCAAAAGGCATAGACACATAACAGAAGGCTCCAAAGGGAGTGATGAAAGATGTTTTATCATGGTCCTTAACTGCCATCTTGATCTGATGATAACCAGAATAAGCATCCAAAAAACTCAAACGCTCACAACCCGCCGTAGCATCAATGATCTGATCAATACGGGGGCGAGCAAAGGGATCAGCGGACATGCCTTGTTAAGGTCTGTGTAATCCACACACATACGCCAAGTGACGTTTTTCTTAAGTACCAGCACCAGGTTAGCTAACCATTCAGGATGAAAAACTTCAATAATAAACCCGGCCGCCAAGAGCCGGGCCACTTTTTCACAAATGGCCTTGCACCTCTCTTCATTAAAACGATGATGGAATTGCTTGACCGGCTTAAACTTTGGATCAACATTGAGAGTGTGCTCAGCGAGTTCCCTCGGTACACCTGGCATGTCTAAAGGCTTCCATGTGAAGATGTCCCGGTTCTCACAGATGAACTCGATGAGCGTGCTTTCCTATTTCGGATCCATATTGGCACTGATACTGAACTGTTTGGATGAGTCGCCAGGAACAAAATCAACCTGTTTAGAGTCATTTGCCGATTTAAACTTCAACAAGGGGTCATGCTCTGTGCTTGGCTTCTTCAAGGGGGTCATATTCGCCGGGTCAACATTATCTTTGTAGAACTTCAACTCCTCCGTTGCACAAATAGATTCAGCATAGAAAGCATCACCCTCTTCACACTCCGAAGCTATCTTCCTGTCGCCATGCACTGTGATGGTACCCTTACGACCCGGCATTTTAAGCTGCAAATAAACCTAAGGCCGAGCCATAAATTTGGCATAAGCCGGCCGTCCAAACAAGGCATGATAAGGACTCTTGATCTTGACAACTTCAAAAGTCAATGTTTCGGCCCTGTAGTCATCACTACTAGGGAAAAGCCTATACACATAATCTTACCAGTAGCCCGCTTTAAAATAAGGCACCGCTGCTAGGTAGCGATGGCAGCATAAACAAAACTTCGCCGCTGAAATAAATATAGCGATGGCCGCCCATGAAAGACGCGCTACTGCTATAATTCCCACGCCGCCGCCGCGAGGCTAGTTCTAGCAGCAGTGCGTTATCACGAAGAGCGCTACTGCTACGGATCATAGCAGCAGCGCATTTCACCAATAAGCACTACTGCTAAGTTTACTACAAAAATTTAGTCCCACCTCGCTCCGTGAAGAGAGTTTCTACCACCTTAAAATATGTCACTTCTCAAACTTTGACAAGCCTTGGTCTTCATTGAACTCTATGTGTAGAATTTGTGGCCGCAATATGAGTCTTCACCGGTTCCTAAACCGGTGAGGACTCATATTGACAAATCAGATTATACACAAAAAGATCGTTGATGATCAATGTATTTTTGATGTCTATTTTTACACGCTAACACATAGCAGTAGCACGTTCTTTGTGAAAGGCGCTACTGCTAGGTAGTTTAGCAGTAGTGCCTTTCTCTATAGCGCGCTACTGCTAAGCCATTCCATCTCCCACCCCCCACTCTCCTCTATCCGATCCACTCACACTCACACACTCACTGGATCTCCCCCTCAACCACCCGCGCCGGTCCTCCCCCGTCGCCCCTCCTCCCTCTACGCCGCCGTCACCTCCTCCTCCTCGCCGGACTCGGTACCGGCCTCCTCCTCCTTCCTCCCTCCGCTCGCCGCTGGCAGGCCCCTCCTCGCTCCGCCTTCCTCCTCCGTCCTCCCTCCACTCGCCGTCGGGCGGCCCCTCCTCGCTCCGCCTTCCTCCGCCGTCCTACTCTCTTCTCCCTCCTTCTCCCTCCCCCTGCTACAATTTGCTTTAGTAGGCTAGTTCATATGCAACATTTTGATTTAGTTGATATGATTTAGTTGATTTAGTAGGCTAGTTGATTTAGTTGATTTAGAACATTTTGATTTAGTAGGCTAGTTGATTTAGTAGGCTAGTTGATTTAGTTGATTTAGTATGCACCATTTTATTGTTATTTTTTTTGTACATGGATAGGTAGATGCTTTTGTTTTTTTGTAATAAGTTATTTTTTGGCAAAATGTAGGTTCCACTTTAGTTAAATTTGCCACTTGTTTTTTAATCAATTATCTTAGGCAATAGGGGCCAAATTAGATGAAATGTCTTGGTAGGTGGTACCCTGATTTGGTAGATATTTGTGAAAAGTTTTTTCGGCAATAGGTGCCACCAAAATGCTTTGGTAGGTGGTACCTTGTCATCTAATATGTTACTAGATCTTAGGATTATAATTGTCCATCAAATCGCTTCTCGCGGAAGAACCAAAAATATCACATGCTACTGTTTTTTATTTCCTGTGAAGTGGATCGTTAATCCCTTGCTCATATTGCTTTAGGAAAATGGCGCCACCACCACCACCACTATGTCGACTGTGCAAGTCAAGGTGCGCCAAAGACCTTGGTAACCGGCAAGCTATTCGGCATCTACTTCTAGCTGAGTTTTCGTCATGCGGCAGTAAGACATTAGATGAAATGTAACAACTATTTTATTTTTAGTGTTGGCATTACTGCATTGGGTCATTTTGCTTTTTTTACACAGATCATGCCATGCAATGTGAGGTTGAAATTCAACAAGCTGACAGGAGACACTGTGACATTTGAGGCTCCTGGGGGGCCGTACACTATGGAGGTCAAGAAAGGACGGAATATGTCGCAGATTGGAGGAGATGGATGGGCCAGTTTCCTCGCCCGCATGCGTCTTATTGGTGGTGAGTTGATCAGCTTCTCCTTCAGAGCAGAAAGACCCAAGCTGGCTGTCATTTATCTCAACCTGGTGGAAGATGATGAAGATGACGAAGATGATGAAGATAGTGAGGACCCACTCGATGAAGATGATGAGAACCCACTTCATGAAGCCATCATAGCTCAAAGAATGAGGCTGAGCTAGGAGGAGGTGTGCAATCTATGGGACATAATTCCGCCATGTGATGACTTTGTCGGGGTGCCATTCGTGACCCGCCTGACAAGTACCATGGTCGATCGGCATGAAATGGTATGTTATACTGACTGTAGTAATTTGATGATATATATATGCTTTATTGTTATACTTACAAATGAAAATTATCCGATGATATGCTTAGTGAATCCGATGATATGTTTAGTGTAGAGTCCAATGATATGCTTTATGGAATCTAGTCGATGATATGCTTTAGTGTAGAGTCTGATCACATGCTTATTAGTAGAATTCATGATTAATTATTACAAATGCGTAGTACTGTGTCTTTTGATAGTGTAGAAATCTAGACTTAATAGAAATATATTTGCAAGAGTATGTGCGAGGCTATTTATTAATTGATATGTTTTCTTATTCAAAAATTGCCAAAGAACCTATCTGTGAGTTGTGGTATCGAGGCTGATGAAGAAGGCTCACCTGGACTACGCCTTACCGCAAGGGGCTCCGTCACCACCTGTACTTACCGCATGGACACAGACGGTCGCGCACACTTAAACTCGGTTGGGTGGAAGAGCTTCCTCGTTGGCAAGAATCTTCGTGTTGGACATGCCATCCTAATTACTATTAGGAACATCCACTGCCCAGGCTTGAGGATGATGATCGTCGTCGATATCATCTAGAACTACATATATGTGTGTGTGGCTATATCATCTAGAACTACATATGATGATTGTCGTCAATATCATGTAGAACTACATATGATGATCATCATCGATATCATCTAGAGCTACATATGATGACCGTCGTCGATATCACCTAGTACTGCTTGAGGATGCATGTTGAGTATATATGAAATTGTTATCTAGTACTCCCTCCGTTCCAAATTACTCGTCGTGGTTTTAGTTCAAATTTGAACCAAAACCACGACGAGTAATTTGGAACCGAGGAGGTACTACCTAGTACCTATAATGCTTTATGAAATTGATATCTAGTAGTACCTAATATCTGGAAATTGCAGTTTATTGAAGCTGAAACGGGGTGGAAATGATGAAAGATATAGCAGTAGCGCGGGGCTAGGAAATCGCTATAGCTAATTAGTAGTAGCGCGTTCCGGAAAAGCGCTGCTGATATAGTCAATAGTAGCAGCGCGGGTACGGACCGCGCTACTACTAACAGTTAGCTGTAGCACCTTATTGGTAGCGTGGCTGCCCGCGCTGCTGATAGCCTCAAAACCCGCGCTACTACCAGGGTTTTCCCTAGTAGTGCATGTTCATTGCCAAAAGCCACCTCCAAGGCGATCTTACCCACCGGATATGCCGACTTTCCGGGCACCACCCCATGAAAAATAGTAGAAGACGGCTTAAGATCTTTGTCAGTCAAATTCATACGGCGAAAAGTATTATAATAAAGGATATTAATACTACTGCCTCCGTCCATAAGAACCTTCGTGAACTTGTATCCTCCAACCTAAGGTGCAACCACCAAAGCCAGCTGACCCGGGATGTCAACCCGGGGCGGGTGATCCTCACAGCTCCATACAATGGGCTGCTCTGGCCATCGCAGGTATCGAGGGACGGCGGCTCAACCGCGCTTACCGCTTGTTTATGAACTTTTAGTCCCGCTTGCATAAACTCGTGATAAATGATACGTCTCCGTCGTATTACTTTCCCAAAAACTTTTGCCCTTGTTTTGGACTCTAACTTGCATGATTTGAATGGAACTAACCCGGACTGACGCTATTTTCAGCAGAATTGCCATGGTGTTATTTTTGTGGAGAAATAGAAGTTCTCACTAGTAGAAAAAGGGTCAAATGTGAGACACATTAGTCCCGGTTTGTAACAGAACCGGCACTAATGTGGCCATTAGTGCCGGTTCCAACGGCTAGCCGGGAGGAGCTCTTTAGTACTGGTTCGTGGCAAACCTTTAGCACCGGTTCGTGCCACGAACCGGTACTAATGAGAGTGGTGGCAGGATGTTGTCAGAATGGGGCCCTTCCAGCACCTTTAGTACCGGTTCGTGGCACGAACTAGTACTAAATGTCGCCCCTATATAAATCCTTCGTCCACCCGCACTCTGTTCTTCCCCTTTCCCTCTCCCTCTCCTCTGTTCTTCCCTTCTTCCTCTCGAAGTTCATCACAAAATTTGCCCCAAATTTGTCAAGATTCTGAGGCCCTCATCCATTCAAATGATCACCAAGGTTAGCAACTTTGTCCTTTCATCTCTCATTGCTAGATTAGCTCTTGCATTGGTTTATATAGTGATTAATTGTGGGTTTTAGTAATTTGGGAGGAATTATATGTGGTAGTATTTGATTTATATACAATTTGACGTCAAAATAACACTTAGTTTGCATATGTAGGTGTGGTTTACTTAGTGCCTTCTAAATCTCTGTCGTAACCATCATCGATCGCCCACTGCGTCCGTCGCCGGCACCACCTTGTGGTGAGCCTCTTGTTCATGAAATTTTATATAAAAAATTGATGTTTGTGTGATTTGGATATATAGTTACTCGTATAATAATTATCTTACCCTTACGTTGTTTGTTATACATAGTGCCATGGTTTTGATATCCGTCCCCGTCGGCCCTCGCCCTTGTTATGATTCGGATGTGGTATATTCTCTTTTAAAACTATTTGTTGCATTTCGTGTGTCGGGGAGGCTGATCGTACCCACGAACACCTATGGGGCCGGCGGACAAGGCCCCTTTGTGGTTCGGAGGGGGGCGGAGATCGCACGAAGAGCGGATCGAGGCGAGGCACACGAGCAGTTTACCCAGCTTCGGAGCTCTCCGGAGAGATAAAACTCCTACTGCTGCTTGTTTGATGTATTGTGTTCTTGCTAGGAGCGGCGCGAGCTACAAAACCTAAGCGTGGCGTATCTGGTCTCTAATGAGTCGAATGAACCGAACCCCCTCTACGCTATGCATGGGCCTCCTTTTATATGCTCAAGGGTCTCCGGCAGGTGGCAACATAGGCGAGGGTACAAATGTAAAACAGGAGTTGGTACACCTACTCAACAGCGATTAAAGGCAAAATACCTAACTCGACGGCAAGGGACAAAAGCAATAAATGCCCGTCGATGTCGCCCAAACAAAGGCAACAGAGATCGTCAGTGCGCCACCGCCGCCACGATGGCAAGCTTGTCAGCCGCTTATCGCTACTCTCCGCTGGCTGCCTGACCTCTCGACACGCCGCACATGGAATGGTCCCATGGCGACCACGTTCTTTGGATGAGCTGGAGCGGAGATGGAGAGAGGTTGCTTGCAGCGTCCGGGGACTTGTCGCGTCCGGAGACTTGTCGCGCCTGAGCCTTCCCGGCAAGCTCCTCTTGCCGGGCCTTGTCTTCGTGATGCCTTGAGTGGCCTTCCCGGCAAGCTCCTCTTGCCGGGCCTTGTCTTCTTAGTCAAATACTTTGTTCTTGAATGGCTCCAAAGGAGCCACGGAGGATCTTGGCGGTGACGAGGCAAACCACCGCTGAGGTGTTGCAATCGTCTGCGTGCACGAGTACGGGATACTAGGGTACCCTACTCTAGTACACCGGCAGAGCCCCGGCTGGGCCGTGCAGTGCCGGCGCTGTCGGGCCAGGCCCAAAACAGTGCACGGTCACACGCTGCCTTGATCACGCCGCAACTCGCCCGGTCCCACCACGACCCCCACTAACGGCACGCACCGAACGTGGCGTCCGCGGCGAGATCGTGGGCGTGGTCGTGGGGTTTCTTTATTAGGAAAAGCGGAACGTCCGCCCCCTCCCCCTCTTTATAAGCGGAGGAAACAGGGGCAGGCCGTCCACTCCGCCATTGTTGTCTTGTCAAGAAAACCACCGCCGCTCCCCCCTTCTTCTCCAGTGCGAAGAGAGCAGCGCCCCGCCCCCCCTTCGCCACAAGCGCTCGCCATCGCCATCGGCCTCCTCCGCCGCCCTCGCCATGGCTCCGAAAGCCGACAAGGAGAAGGTGTCAGGTCGGCCGAGGCACAGCGGCTCGCGGCGCTGTGCAAGGAGTGGGCCATCTCCCCCCCCCAGCTCGGCGCAAGGGAGCTGCGGGATGTCTTCTATCTCTTTTGGTCGACGGAGACGCGTGCGCATCCGCGCACGAAGGTACTCCCGCCTCCGCTTCTGATTTGGCCTCAACTGGTACCCCTTCTTTGCCCTTTTCTTCTATTGCGGATTTGCCCGCCTTTTCCGAAGTTCTTCTGCGATATCATGAACACATATGGCCTCCGCCTCCTTGATTTCACCCCAACGCCGTCTTGACCATGGCAGTTTTCGGCTCCTTTGCGAAAACTTTGTCGGAGTCCACCCAAATGTGGCACTCTTCCGCCACTTCTTCGTGCCTCAAGGCCGAGAGAGGAGAGCCACTTGCGGAGGGATAGCTTGGGTCTCCGTGGATCGGCAAGAAAGAAGCCTATCTCGAAGGAGAGTTCCGCAACAAGTGGGAGGAGTGGAGAGCCAATTGGTGTTGGGTCGTGAGGAGAACCCACAGCCCTTCATCGCTGTGGCGCCAAACCCCAATAGTGCGCGGCAGAGATTGGAGTAGCTTGGCGCCGGAGGATGCTAGGTTGAAGATAGCTGTGACCCGGATTTTGCGCCTCAGGCTTGCCGGACTAACCGTAGGCGCAGTTGGCGCAGACTTCCTTCGCCGCCGCATCGCTCCCTTGTAGGAGAGGAGGAGGCCTGCTTGGGAGTTCCAAAATGCGGCAGACATCATGAGGTTGCGCCCGGGCCTGAACTGGAATTTCACCGTCTTGGAGTTGGATGCGATGCTGCTAGAGCTATTCAAGAACGACCCCGATCACCCTGAGTGGTTTAGGTTGCCGAGGGGGGTCGTCCCATTGTGCAACAACTCGGCGCTCGACTGCATCCGCGCCATGATGCCGTCGTGCGATTCCCATGGGATCGTTCCAACCTGGCAGGAACCCCCCGACGAGGTCGTGCAGCAGTTCTTCGACGACTTGGAAGAAGTGCCGATCCGCTCCGACGAAAGCGAAAAGGCTCACTCGCGACACCACCGACGAGGAGATGGCGCGATTGCCACCAGGGTGGAGGAGGCGGCAGCCGGCCGCCGCCGGAGCCTTCGGGTATACCGTGGAGGAGGCGGACGCCAAGGCGGCAAGCCTTGCCGAGCGAAGGAGATCGCCGGTGAGGACGAGCTTGTCGAGCCCGAGGCCGGGTCGAGTGGACCCGCCGAGGGCGCTTCTTCTCCACCACCCAGCGACTTGCCGCCACGAGCCCCCGGTTCCGCCGAAGAGGCGCTCTCCGCAAGGCCGGAGACGAGTCGCGGCAGATTAGCCTACAAGAAGCGCCTTGGCGACGTTGCTTCGCTGCAAGCGATGTTGCGCCGCTGAGCGCCTCACACCGCCGCGACAATCGGGCGGGATCTTCTCGAGCCACCGCCAAGCCTCCGCCATGCGGCCAAGAGAGCCCACTCCCCGCCTCGTCAGACCGGAGGCGAGCCGGAGTTTGACTTCTCCGCGCTCAGCTCCGAGGAGGAAGACGAAGAGTAAGCTCTTGATATTGTGCTTGTATTTCTTCAATTTTATTGCTTCATCTTGAATCTGATTTGCTTCGTTCTAGACTCTTTCCTTTTCAGGACGCTGGCCCAGAGAGCATCGAAGAGGGCCAAGGTCCCGACGGTCGTCGTTGAGGACGATTCTCCGTGGCAACAGGGGACGCATCTGAGACCCCCTTGCCGGACCCGGCAACCCTTCCTCAGAGCAGCCCCCAGCACAGCCCCCAAAGTAAGTGTGCGGTTTTCTCCTTACTATTAGGTGTGTAGGGGTGCTCCTTCTTCGTTGATACATGATTGTTTGCTTGTGTAGGAGCAGAGCAGCCTCATCAGGAGGGCTCGGAAGCCGCCCCCGAAATCCTGTCAGCTGCCACTACGCCGCCAAGGGAGGATTCTCCGGCAAGGGAGCGCCCTCCGACAAGGGAGGCCACTCCGCAAGGGAGGCTACCCGGCAAGGGGCAGTGCAGTGACCTCCGGTGGTCGAGGCCATGGCTGCGGATCCGTTGCTGCGTAATTTCCTTACACGAAAATTTTCCTTGGGCTTGTTTTCTTTTGTTTCTCTTTTGAACATTTGCTTGACTGCTCTTTCTTCATCTCGACGCAGAGCCGATGGAGGTCGAGGCTGCCGGGCGAGAGGAAGCGCGCGGCAACACTGACGAGGCCGCCGTCGTGGAAGAAGAGGTCGTTGCTGTGGAAGAAGAGGCCGTCGCCGACGAGCCTGTTGGCGATAAGGCCACCGAGGCTGCCGACGCAGAAGCTGGCGAGGGGTCGGGCTATCGCACTGACGACTCTGAGGCCGCAGGAGCGCCAGGCGCTACACCGACAACCGACTCCCCCGCCGCCGCAGCTGCCAGTTCGAGGAGCCCCAGCGCCCTACCAAGGCCGGGCGAGGGTGTCTTCATCAAACTCCCCGGGAACCGAAGCTCAGGACGCCGGTCGAAGGAGAGACCTTCGACGGCGAAGCTACTCGCCTCTGCTGGGCCGACGCTGGTGGACGCGCCAAGCAGCAGCAGCGAAGTTCGAGGAGGAGCAACCGCTGAAGAAGCATTGCCGCTCTACCGCCCGGCAAGCCAAGTTGGACTCGGGAAGCACTTGTCGCGAGGGCAGGAGCGGACATGGAGAAGCGCTGCGTGGAAGAGCTCCGAGCGCCAACCAAGAAACTCTCCGCGATGTAGCGAAGCGCTGGGGCAACTTGCGAGAAGAGCGCACGACCTTCATCCTTGAGAAGGCCGCAGCTGAGGAGGAGCAGCGGCTGGCTGCCGAGAAGCTCTCCGCGCAGGAAAGCGAGCTGGCGCAGCGGAAGGTCAACCTGGACAGCCACGAAGAAGACCTTGCCGCGCGCGAGGAGTCACTTGGCGGGGCGCTTAAGGAAGCGAAGGATGCTGCCGCAGCCGCCGAGGCCGCCAAGGAAGAGTTGAAGGCGAAGGTGGCACAGCTGGAGGCCAGCCTCAAGAAGAGCGGCGAAGAGCTTGCCGCGCTCAAGCATGAGCGCGAGAAGGACGCCTACACTCTTGGCGAGCTGCAGAGTCATCTTGCTCGACGCCGCCAAGGATTCCAAGGCGGATCTTGAGCTGAAGCTGACCACTCTGACGCAGACGTTAGACGGCGCCAGAGAGCGGGAGGTGGGCTTGTTGGAGACGATCAAGGCCAAGGAGGGGCTGCTAGCGAATGTTGCCTCCACCCAGAGCGCCTTGAGGGAGAGCGTGGAGCACCGGATCAAGGTCTTGTGGACACCGCCGCCGACATCCACAACGAAATGATGGAGCCGGGATGACGGACCTTGCATACTCCTCCGACGAAAGCATCTCCAACCCAGCGCCAAACTCAGTTTATTCTTCAAAGGCGTGGTGACGGGTCTCCAGCGACTCCGGGAAGAGGTCCCAAAGCAGCTGGCCGAGGAATCACGCCAGATCTATGCAGGAGCCCTCGAGAAGGTGTTGATAAAGGTGGTCTTCCGCAATCCGGGCCTCAACCTCAACGGCGTCCTCAGATCCTTGCCGCCAGATGCCAACGTGGAGGAGCTCAAAGCCCTTGTCGCACCCATTGTGGACAAGGTGAACAAGATCAAGCGGATTGATGGCAACCGCGTAGACTAGGCCACCAATTTTATCTTTCCCTTGTCGGCTCACGATCATGTTTAGAACACTTTGTTAGATCAGCGACAAGTTATTTTGTAATATACTCTATCTTAGGCCATCAATGCGACGTTATTTCCTCTACTTGATTCCTTCCTTTGTAATGCGTTTACGCCTTACGCATTTGGGGGACTTGTCGGTGCGGGCACCTTTGCCATGTGCTGAGTGCGGAACGTCGAGCCTCTTGGCAAGGTTGCCTCCGACAAGCAACCTTGTCGCGACTAGCCGCAGCTCACTTAAGTTGTTGAGCGGACTCGAAACAAAGTAAGGGCGCCGACTAGCTCATGAAGTTGGTTCCTCTGCGCATGTGTTTTCCATACAAAGTACTATCGTTCGAGGAAGATAACTTAAAATTTAAAAATTGATTGCTCAAACTTTGGCAACTTAGCTTTTCTGTCTCTTGCTTCCGACGAGGCGAAACTTCCTCGAGCGGTGCCTGGTCCATAGTATGAGGCGAAACTTCCTCGAGCGGTGCCTGGTCCATAGTATTATCTTCTCCTTCCCCCTGGTTAACTTGTGCGCGAGGGAGCCTTCCTTTCTTTGAGAAAAGAGAAAGAAGAGGAAATAAAGTTATGGAGCCCAGCGGCTCGATTTTGCTTATCGGGTGTGGTTGCTGCACAAAGTGTTAGCCAAAACATGCAATAAAATGATGAAAGCATGAATTTGACAAGTTGCGCGCAACACATGAGCTTTCTTGATGCTGGTCTGCGCCCGGCTTTGTACAAAGGATTACATGCAACAGCGGCAAGACTTGTACAAAGGTGGTTGCTTAACGGGTTCCGCAACCGCGCCCTATGGGTAAAACTTACGAAGATGCTCAATGTTCCAGGAGTTGCTCACCGGGATGCCATCTTCGGTCTCAAGCGGACAGCGCCAGGCCTAGTGACTCGTTTCACCCGATAAGGGCCTTCCCACTTCAAGGCCAACTTGTTTGAATTCTTGGCGGATCGAACGCTACCAAGAACAAGGTCGCCTTCCTCGAGACTTCTAGCACTAACTCTGCGGCTATGGTAGCGACGCAAAGCTTGCTGGTAGCGAGCAGCTTGCACAGCGGCCTGAAGACGATCCTCCTCAAGGAGAAGCGCGTCATCTTGTCGCAGCTGCTCTTGCTCAAGCTCATCATAAGCAAGCACTCGAGGCGATCCGTATACGAGTTCCGTGGGGAGAACTGCCTCTGCTCCATAGATTAGAGCAAAAGGTGTCTGGCCGGTGGCTCGATTTGGCGTCGTCTTGATCGACCAAAGAACCACCGGCAGCTCCTCGATCCAGTTTCTTCCGCACTTGTGCAGCATGTCGAAAGTTCTCGTCTTGAGCCTGCGCAGCACTTCAGCATTTGCCCTCTCTGCTTGACCGTTGCTTCTCGGGTGAGCAATGGAAGCAAAGCAGACCTTGGCGCCAAGATCTTGGACGTACTGCATGAAGGTGCGACTCGTAAATTGCATGCCGTTGTCGGTGGTGATCCTGTTAGGGATTCCGAAACGGCAAACAATCGACCTGAAGAACTTGATCACGATCGTGCCGTCACCTTCCTCATCGGGTTCCACTTCCGCCACTTTGTGAACTTGTCGACGGCAACTTACAAGTATTCAAATCCCCCGACAGATCGGGGGAAGGGGCCGATGATGTCGAGCCCCAGCATCGAAAATGGCCGGGATAAAGGGATCGTCCCGAGAGCCTCGAGCTGGTTGGTGTATCTGTTTGGAATGGAACCGCACGCTTCACACTTGGTTACTTGTGCGCTTGCATCCTGGAGGGCTGTCGGCCGAAGAAACCTTGTCGGAAAGCTTTGCCACAAGTGCTCTCGCGCCAATGTGGTGACCACATATGCCTCCGTGTATCTCTGCCAAAAGCTTACATCCATCTTCCCCGGAATACACTTCAATTTCACAGTTGAGTCTTCTTACATGCGGTATCATGTCGACAAACTGGTACATACTCGACTGCCGGGCTACTCTTTCCGCTTCTTCGCTCTTGGGAAGTTCTCCGTCTGAAGGAAATGGACAATCTGCTGCGCCCATCTTTGGAGCTTGCGGCTCGACAACAAGGACCAAAGGCACATCTGCTGCTGCGGGAACATCAGCTTCTCTGGCAAGAACACTGCGGCTCTGCGGGAGCTTGACGCTCCCGGCAAGCTTGCCGGAGCAAAACTTGTCGGAAGCGCCCGCTTCAACGAAACAAACCTCAGGGCTTGTCGGAGCGCATCGCCCTCAAGATCGTTGGTGTTGATCTTGGGGACCTTCGCAACGACGGCTTCGGGAAGCTCTGCCGGAAAGTAGTCACCGAGATCAACTTCCTCTTCTTGCTTTGTCCAGCTTGATGGTGTTACGGTTGGTGAGTCGACTTGAGCACAAAAATCCCTGGTTCCACAGGCAACTTAAGCGCAGCGCACTTTGACAGGCCGTCAGGAATATCATTCTGAGCTCTTGGAACATGTTCCATTTGCAGGCCGTCAAAGTGCTCTTCTAGCTTCCTCACTTCATCAACGTAGGCTTCCATCAACGGACTCTGGTAATCTTTGTTCACTTGGCGGACGACATGTTGTGAGTCACCCCTGACAATAAGCTTTTTGATCCCAAGGTCCATCATGATCTCGAGACCGGCAAGCAAACCTTCATACTCTGCGGTATTGTTTGTTGCTTGCTCCTTGGGAAAGTGCATCTGGACTACGTACTTGAGGTGCTCTACGGGGGATGCGATAAGCAAGACGCCGACACCGGCGCCTTTGCAGCGAGAAGGCACCATCAAAGTACATCAGCCACTCTTTGCTTGCTTCCTTGACGGAATGCTCGTCTCCTAATCTCTTCATCTGGCGTTGGCGTCCATTCTGCTATGAATTTCTGCCAACGCCTCGCTTTGGATAGTTGATGTGCTTTCAAACTTGAGACCAAAGCTTGACAGTTCCAATGCCCACTCGACAATCCCGCCTGCTTCCGGATTCGCAGATCCTCTTCAGCGGAAAGCGAGTGACAACTGTGATCTCATGTGCTTGGAAGTAATGGCGCAGCTTTCTCGAGGCCATGAGGAGGCCGAAAAGCAATTTACGCACACCGTAGTACCTTGACCTAGCCCCTGCAGAGGGAATCGACAAAAGTAGATTGGGCGCTGCACCATCCTTTTCTGCATCTGGTCATGCGTCTGCGCGGATTCGTCCTTGTCGGGACCAGAGCTTGTCGACGAAGCCCCCTGCTTGTCGCTGGATGTGCTTGCCGTGGTTGCTGGCTCGTCGTCAGCCTCCCTCTCCGCTACTAACGCAGCACTAAACACTTGATTGGTTGCTGCTATATATAGCAGCAACTTCTCTTGTGGTTTAGGTGCGACAAGTGTTGGAGTGGAGGACAGGTATCTCTTTAAGTCCTGCAACGCAGCCTCCGCTTCGGGAGTCCATTTCATTGGACCTGCCTTTTTCAAAATCTTGAAAAACGGCAGGGCGCGCTCAGCAGAACCTAGAAATAAACTCCCGAGAGCAGCTATGCAACCGCAAGTCTTCGTACATCCTTGACGCGCTTTGGTGCTTCAATCTGCTCAATGGCCTTGATCTTGTCGGGATTAGCTTCAATCCCTCGTTGAGACACGAAGAACCCGAGAAGCTTGCCGGAAGGGACTCCAAACACGCACTTCTCGGGGTTGAGCTTGAGGTTGATCTTGCGCAGATTTGCAAAGGTCTCGTCCAAATCTTGAGCCAGAGTTGCTTTGTCCTTGCTTTTGACCACTATGTCATCCATGTAGGCTTCTACATTTCTGTGCATTTGCGGCTCAAAAGCGTCATGGACTACCCTTGCAAATGTTGAACCAGCATTCTTCAAACCGAAGGCATCCGTATGAAATAAAGATGTGCCACATGGTGAAATGAAAGCGGACTTATCCTCATCAACTTCAGCCATCAAGATCTGATGGAATCCTGAGTATGCATCAAGAAACGAAAGCAAATCACATCCAGCCGTGGAGTCAACAATCTGGTCAATGCGAGGCAAGGGAAATGGATCTTTGGGACAAGCTTTATTAACATCCATGAAGTCAATACAAAGTCTCCATTTTCCATTTGCTTTGGCGACTTCTGTGATTGGCCAACCACGTGGGATGGAGCACTCCTCCGACAAGGCCTGCCGCTTCCAGCTTCTTGATCTCTTCTCGCTATGAATTCTTGGCGTTCCAACGCTTTCTTCCCGACTTTTTGCTTGACGGGCCGTGCATGAGGACAACGGCCAGGCGGTGCTCAATCACTTTCCTGGGAACACGGGGATGTCGGGGCGGTTGCCATGCAAACACGCCGACATTCGCCTCAGGAAAGCAATGAGCGCGCCTTCCTATTTAGGGTCGAGAGGCACCGGATGGTAAAGGTACCACCAGTGCCGTCCTCCTTGGCGTGCACCTTCTTGGTCTTTGGCGGAGCTACCATCTTCTTGCACTTGCCGGTGGAGCTCGATGGTGCGTCCTTGACAGTAGCGCAGCACTCCGAAGAGGTGCGCTTGCCGGAGTAAGCATCAGAGTTCTTGCCGGACTTGGACTTTGTCTTCTTCCCCCCGGGAGCATCAGCAAGTGTTTGGCAATCTGTCATGCGCTGCTGCATCCCGGTAGATCTTGTCGGCACGTATAAGGGCATCCTTCTTGTCGCCATGGACAGAGATGACGCTTTATCGGGCCTGGCATCTTGAGTAAGTTGTAGGCGTAGTGAGAGGCTGCCATGAACTTGGCGAGTCTTTGGACGGCCAAGTATCCCATTGTAAGGCAATGGGAAATCGGCAACGTCGAATGTGACCCTCTCAGTCCTAAAGTTCAGCTCACGCCAAATGTTACCGCAGCGTAATCTTCCCCTTCGCTTGCTCCTTCCCGGATTGATTCCTTGGAAGGTGCCGCCTCTTCGAGCTTCGGCCGTCGAGGATTTGAAGCTTCTGGAGCACCGCGGAGGAGATCAGATTCAAGCCGGCCCCACCGTCAACTAGCATCTTGGTGACCTTGAGGTTGCGGATGGTTGGTGAGACCAACATCGGCAAGCACCCGACCGCAGCTTATGCGATCGTGGTGGTCCTCAATATCAAAGACGATAGGCGTCTTTGGACCACTTCATAGGCTTGCGTGACTCTACGGATGGTTCCGCCGCATTGACCTCCCGCATCCATTGCTTGAGTTGGCGGTGGGAGGTATGCAGGGAAGCACCTCCGTCAACGCAGAGGACCTCTGTGGCTTTCTGAAACTCCCGCTCATCGGCGTCGTCGTCTTCCATATCTTCGTCGTCGTCATCATCTTCATCCTTGTCGCGCTGCTGGGAGGTCTGTCTCCTTGCCGTTGCTTGGCCTTGCCGCGGCGTCCTCCCCGCCGGATGTTTCTTGCTTGCTCCCCGGCACCTTCCTGGGCCTTCTCTTTGTCGCGCCGCCGTACTCAGCCCTCTCGCTGTTCGACAAGCTGCTCGACCTTCTTGCAGCTCTGGAGGTCGTGGCCCTTGGTGCGGTGGATCTTGCAAGATCGCTGCCGAGCCGCCCTGGTTGTCGGCGGCCGCCACCGACCGGTGGTTGGCGTCGTGACAACCTCCTTGCCGGAGCCACCAGCCTTGGCGTTCTTGTCGCCACCTCCGTTGCCGGACTGCTCAATAGCTAGCACTTCTCTACCTTTCTTCTTCCTGTTGCCTCGCCGCCCGGCCCTTCTTTCTTAGGCGGCCTCCTCCTTGTCGGATCCTGCTTCTGCATTCTCTCCTGGGAGTCTCCTCCCTTCCTCAGCGCGTGCACACTTGTCGGCCAAGGCGTACAGCTCACTGACGTCCTTGACTTTGCACATCGCCATCTCCTCCCTCATCCTGCGGTTCCGCACATTCTGATGAAACGCGCTGATCACCACGGCAGGGTGGACATCTGGGATGTTGTAGTGCACACGGCTGAATCTCTGAATGAACTTGCGCAGGGACTCTCCTTCCTTCTGGGCGAGCAGATGAAGGTCACTCTCCTGGCCATGAGGTTTGTGGCCACCTGTGAAGGCGCCAACAAACCGATGGCACAGATTCGCCCAAGAGGATATGGAGCTGTCCGGCAAGTGCATGAGCCAAGATCTGACGTTGGGCTTGAGCACGGCGGGAAGTAGTTGGCGAGATCTTGTCGTCCGTCCCCCGCAGCCTGCACCGCGATGGTGTAGAAGCTGAGGAACTCCGACGGATGCGACCTGCCATCATACTTCTCCGGCACGTCTGGTTTGAAGTTTTTCTGGCTGGGCCACTGGACTTGCCGCAGCTCACGAGTGAACGCAGGGCAACCTACCGTGTACGGTAAGTCGCCTGGCTCCTCCGGCGCGCGCACGTCAATAGAAGGCCCAGCGCGCTTGTCGGACTGACGTCGCGCTTCTCTCCGGCGCTCGATGCGAGTTCGAGCGTCCTCTTGTTGTCGCTCATGAAGAACTTGGCGCTGATCGCGACGAGCTCGCGGATCCGATGACGCGGTGGAGTCGCTGTCGAGGTGGATCTGGTGAGTCGGCGATCTTGGCCTTCGTGGCGGAGAGTGCATGGTGGTTGCACCTCCGACAGTCTCATCGCCACCGACTCGTGCCTTGTCGTCTTGCCGCGGCAATGATGGCGTTGGTTGCCGCGGAGCGTCGCCGTTGGCAAAGCCGATGAGGCTCTGGATAGTGGCCCTCCACTCGTCGACCTTGTTGGCCGTTGGAGGGTAGTCGAGGAGCAGCTGAGCTCTCGCCAGAGCTTCTGCTGGAGTAGTGGGTGGCATTGGCGAACGGTGCGAGGAGCAGGATATGCTCGGACTTCTAACTACGTTAGAAGGAGCAGCACCCCGTCCAGGCGACCGTATCTCACTCGTGCCAGCATGTTGGCGCGCATGCTGGTCTTGAGGGTCTCGATCCAACGAACGTATGGCATTGTGAACGCCATGGCGTTGTTGGTTGCGCGGACGCCGAGGTTTGTGGTGCCTTGTCCTTGGACTTGGCAACGTCGCGAACACCTTCGTCGGCGCCGTTTCCTCCGCCCGGTGTACGCCCCACCACCCGCTTTGCTGCGGTGAGGGTGGGTACGACGCGGACAGCTCTGCTGCCGCGAAGCCTTCTTCTTCGGTGGCATGTTCAGAAGATGGCGCGGACGCTGCTCGTGTGAACGCCGGATCAGATTCACACGGCCTCGACGCCCCCTCCCTGGCGCGCCAAAGATGTCGGGGAGGCTGATCGTACCCACGAACACCTATGGGGCCGGCGGACCAGGCCCCTTTGTGGTTCGGAGGGGGCGGAGATCGCACGAAGAGCGGATCGAGGCGAGGCACACGAGCAGTTTACCCAGCTTCGGAGCTCTCCGGAGAGATAAAACTCCTACTGCTGCTTGTTTGATGTATTGTGTTCTTGCTAGGGAGCGTCACGAGCTACAAAACCTAAGCGTGAGCGTATCTGGTCTCTAATGAGTCGAATGAACCGAACCCCCTCACGTTGCGCATGGGCCTCCTTTTATATGCTCAAGGGGTCTCGGCGTGGCCACATAGGCGAGGGTACAAATGTAAAAACATGAGTTGGTACACCTACTCGAACAGTGTACAGTGCAAAATACCTAACTCTGACGGCAAGGGACAAAAGCAATAAATGCCCGTCAATGTCGCCCAAACAGTGCAACAGAGATTGTCAGGTGCGCCACCGCTCGCCACGATGGCAAGCTTGTCAGCGTCGCTTATCGCTGCTCTCCGCTGGCTGCACAGCCTCTCGACACACGCGCATGGAATGGTCCCATGGCGACACGTTGCTGGATGAGCTGGAGTGGAGATGGAGAGAGGTTGCTTGCCACGTCCGGGGACTTGTCGCGTCCGGAGACTTGTCGCGCTCCGAGCCTTCCCGGCAAGCTCCTCTTGCCGGGGCCTTGTCTTCTGCATGCCTTGAGTGGCCTTCCCGGCAAGCTCCTCTTGCCGGGGCCTTGTCTTCTTAGTCAAATACTTTGTTCTTGAATGGCTCCAAAGGAGCCACGGAGGATCTTGGCGTGTGAGGCAAACCTCGCCGCTGGTGCTGCAGAATCGTCTGCTGCACGAGTACGGGATACTAGGGTACCCCTACTCTAGTACACCGACATCGTGTTTATGACAAATTATGCCCATCAAGTTGACATAGATATTTTTATCTAGGAGGTATGTCAACCGGAAATTCCAACCGACCCTATTGTCGAGAGGTTAAATTTAGTTGAAAGAGAAAACGAGTACTTGAAAGAAAAATTGAAAAGAATTGAGGGGAGAAGATGGAATTGGAGTTGCATGTTGCCGATGTCGCCGATGATCACAAGATCAAGATGGAGAAAATGCGCTTGAAGATTAGAAAGATTAGAAAATATGCCATCGATAGTGAGGCTTGGTATCATTATGCTTTGTTGGATCAATTGTTACCTTAGTTGCGATCTTGATCGCATTTGTTGTTGCATTTAAATGCTTTAGCTGGAGAGTTATTTGTTTGTTGCATTTAAGTGTTGTATGAACTTTATGTATGAACTTGTATTAATTTGGTCTATTCGGTGTTGTGTAATGAAGATGAGCTGGCAATGGATGTACGATGACCGATGCTCTCCCCAGTTCGTTGAGGGCGTGCATACTTTTCTGCTTGCTGAGGCAAACAAGCGGGCGGATGGTTTTATGCCTTGTCCATGTCTTTGGCTGTAAGAATGGTCGCAATTACTCTACGCCAAGAACCATTCACGTCCACCTGTTTGAGTCCGGTTTCATGCCCCACTATAATGTTTGGACCAAGCACGGAGAAAGAGGGGTTATGATGGAAGACAATGAAGAAGAAGAGGACGGCGACAACTATCCCGCCATGGGTTTCCTGAATACGATGATACAACAATGGGGAAGAAGCTGAGCCGGTAATGCGGAAGAAGCTGGGCGGCTATGCGGAAGAAGTTGAAGAAGAGGCATCGATGAGCCCGTTGATGATCTAGGTCGGGCCATTGCCGATGCAAAGAGAAACCGCGCAAGTGATTTGGAGAAGAAGAAGTTGCAGCGCATGTTAGAGGATCACAAAAATTGTTGTACCCGAATTGCGTGGGTGACAAGAAAAAGCTGGGCACCACATCGAATTGCTGCAATGGAAGGCAGAGAATGGTGTATCTGACAAGGGATTTGGAAAGTTGCTGGTAATGATAAAGGATATGCTTCCAAAGGACAACGAATTGCCCGAGAGTACGTACGAAGAAAAGAAGGCTTTCTGCCCTCTAGGGTTAGAGGTGCAGAAGATACATGCATGCCCTAATGATTGCATCCTCTACCGCGGTGAGTATGAGGATTTGAACGCTTGCCCGGTATGTGGTGCATTGCGCTATAAGATCAGCCGCGATGAGCATGGTGATGTCGATGGCGAGCGCCCCAGGAAGAAGATTCCTGCCAAGGTGATGTGGTATTCTCCTATAATACCACGGTTGAAACGTTTGTTCCAAAACAAAGAGCATGCCAAGGCGATGCGATGGGATAGAGAAGACCGTAAGAAAGACGGAAAGTTGAGAGTACCAGCTGACGGGTCGCAGTGGAGAAAAAATCGAAAGAAAGTACGGGAAGGAGTTTGCAGATGACGCAAGGAGCGTATGGTTTGGTCTAAGCGCAGATGGCATTAATCCTTTTTGGGGAGCAGAGCAGCAACCATAGCACCGCCCGTGACTCTATGTTTGTATAACCTTCCTCCTTGGTTGTGCATGAAGCGGAAGTTCATTATGATGCCGGTGCTCATCCAAGGCCCTAAGCAACCCGGCAACAACATTGATGTGTACCTAAGGCCATTAGTTGAAGAACTCTTACAACCGTGGAATGGAACAGGTGTACGCGTCGTGGGATGAGCACATGGGGAAGAATTTGACCTAAAGGCGTTGCTTTGTTCGTGACCATCAATGATTGGCCTGCTCTCAGTAACCTTTCAGGACAGACAAACAAGGGATACCTCGGATGCACGAACTGTTTGGATGATACTGACAGTATATATTTGAATATTTGTATGAAGAATTTGTAAATGGGACATCGTCGATTTCTTCCGGCAGGCATCCCGTAAGAAAGAAAGGCAAGCATTTCAAAGGTGAGCCGAATCACGGACGAAGCCTCGCCACCGTCTTTGGTGCCGATGTACATGATATGGTCAAGGATTTGAAGGTGATATTTGGAAAGGTTCCTGGCGGACAACCTGTTCCAAAGGACGCTGACGGACGCGCACCCATGTGGAAGAAGAAATCTATATTTTGGGACCTGCCATATTGGAAAGACCTAGAGGTCCGCTCCGCAATCGACGTGATGCACGTGACGAAGAATCTTTGTGTGACCCTGCTTGGCTTCTTGGGCGGTATGGGAAGACAAAAGATACACACGAGGCACGGAGGACCAACAACGTATGCATGGAGAAGACGACATATATCGTGGTCATGCAAGCTACGCTCTTACCAAAGAAGAGAAGGACATCTTCTTTGAATGCCTTTCGATGTTAAGGTACCGTCGGCTTCTCGTCGAATATAAAGGGAATAATAAACATGGCGGAGAAAAAGTTCCAGAACCTACACTCTCATGACTGCCACGTGACTATGACGCAACTGCTTCCGGTTGCATTGAGGGGGCTTCTACCGAAAAACGTTCGATTAGCCATTGTGAAGCTATGTGCATTTCTCAATGCAATCTCTCAGAAGGTAATCGATCCAGAAATCATACCAAGGTTACGGAATGATTTGGTGCAATGTCTTGTCGGGCCGAGTTGGTGTTCCCACCATCCTTCTTCAACATCATGACGCACGTCCTAGTTCACCTATGCAAAGAGATTAACGTTTTGGGTCCTGATTTCTACACAATATGTTCCCCTTTGAGAGGTTCATGGGAGTCTTAAAGAAATATGTTCATAACCGTGGTAGGCCGAAGGAAGCATCTCCAAGGGCCATCAAAATGAGGAGGTCATTGAGTTTTGTATTGACTTTATTCGACCTTAAGCCGATTGGTGTTCCTGAATCGCGGCATATGGGCATCGATGGAAAAGGCACGCTAGGAGGGAACAAATAATATGTATGGATGGACATTCTCTCCTTTGAAGCACACTACAGCTTCTCTGAAATTCCGCCTTGGTGGCTCCGTATATGGATGAACACAAGAATTTGCTATGCTCCAAACACCGGAGCGGTCTCGATGACTGGATTACACGTGAACAAACCAGGAGTTTCGCCACCGGTTGCGTACATGTACCATGCATGACACCTCTATTGAAGATGACCTGTACTTTGCTGTCCCGATTACCATCTTCAAGATAATGACTTTCAAAGGGTATTTAGATAAATGGTAATACATTTTACACGATCGCCCAAGATAAGAAGAGCACCAACCAAAACAGTGGTGTCCGTTTGATGCGTAAACCAAGACGGGAAAGGAAACATATTATGGTTATATACAGGACATATGGGAACTTGACTATCGGCGTGGTTTAAAGGTCCCTTTGTTTCGGTGCAAATGGGTCAATATGAAACGAGGTGGGGTAACGGAAGACCCGCGATGCGGAATGACAACAGTGGATCTCAACAATCTTATGATGCAGACGAACCATTCGTCCTAGCCAATGATGTGGCACAGGTTTTCTATGTGAAGGACATGTCTACCAAGCCAAGAAAAAGAAAAGATAAGGAAGCGAATGCATCGTCACGATGAGCCAAAGCAGCACATAGTTCTTTCCGGGAAGAGAAACATCGTGGGAGTGGATGACAAGACAGACAAGTCAAGATTATGAAAAGTTTGATGAAATTTCTCCATTCACAGTGAATATTGACCCGAGCATCCCGTTAAATGATGAAGATTTTCCATGGTTACGGCACAAAGGGACACACGCGAAGAAAAAGTTTCACACCCAAAGATCTGGTATGTGATCGGCTTCACTATCATCACTTTCTTCTGTGTTTCACACCCAGAGGGGAACCTCTGTAATAGTTAGGGTAGTTATGTGTTTTGGCATTTGAAACGCGAAGAAATTTTATGTGCAAACAAATTCTTTCATGCCTTTACTGATTTTTAAAGTTAAATTATTCACAAACTAGTGATTCACACTAATTTCAAATAATTCAAAATTTAAACTATTCAAATTTGAAAACTACGGGCACTAACAGAAAGTTTGTAATTTTTTGTACCTAAAGCAAAAATATTCACAAAGAAACTCTAAATACACAAAAAAACAACACAAAAATAAATAAAGCAAAAAAAATAAAAAAAGCCCGCCTACTAGGCCAGAGCGGCCTGCATACGACTAGAAACCCAACCTGTTGTTGGGCTGTGATGTAGGCCCATAAAGGCCAAAGTGGGCCTGAGGCAAGAAGAACACGTAGGCCTAGTAGGCCTGCTTTGGAGAGGAGCTCGAGAGAGCGACCGCACGGGGTTTATAAACCGGTCACGGCCGCCCCTCGGCTAGCGAGGTGGGACTAAACTTGTCCGCACTGCACCTGCGCACAAGATTTCTTTAGTACCGGTCGTGGCACAAACCCGGTACTAAAGGGGGCCTTTAGTACCGGTTTGTGCCACCACCCGGTACTAAAGGGGTCGTTCCCGCTTGGGCTGGCTAAACAGACTTTTAGTACCGGTTGGTGGCTCCAACCGTACTAAAGGTGCCTTCTATATATACAACACTTCAAAAATTTCATTCTCCTCTGTTTCTTCCTCTGTTTCCCCATTGAACCGCCCGCCCGATCGACGGCCGTCACCGACGCCGTCGCCCGTCGCCCCTTATCGCCGTCGCCGCCCCGTTGCGTCGCCGCCCGTTACGTCGCCGCCCGTCGCGTCGCCGCCCCGTCCCGTCAGCCGTCGCCGCCCGTCCCGTTACGCCCTCGTCTCCGTCGCCGCCCAGGCCCGTCCCGTCAGCGCCGTCCTGCGTCGCCGCCCCCGCACTTCACGCCCTGGCCCGTCGCTGCCCCCGGCCGTCGCCTCGCCGTCACCGTCGCCCCGCTGTGAGCTCTTCCCCTCTAACCCCTCTCCCTCGCCCCCGGCTGCCACCATGGGCGCCGCCCCTCCCCGAGCCCATACACACACACAAGCATGATGAACACACACACACATACACGTATATATGTATGAATGCATGTATATATTAGTATATACGT
The DNA here is from genome assembly GCA_021605145.1 of Aegilops bicornis. NCBI lineage: Eukaryota > Viridiplantae > Streptophyta > Magnoliopsida > Poales > Poaceae > Aegilops > Aegilops bicornis. The sequence goes on along the minus strand of CM038674.1, from coordinate 600,329,328 downwards.
ATTTTGTATGTTTAATTAGTTCAGATTTTTAGATTATTGTTTTTCACTAGTATATATGTATGAATGCATGTTAGATGGATATAATTAGTGTTTAATTAGTATGGATTTTTTTATATAATGTTGTTTTTCTGTTTTTAATGGATGTATAGTAATTGTTTTTTCTGTTTTAGTGTTAGATGCTTAATTAGTATGAAATAGTATATAGATTTTTGAAATAGTAGAAATGTTAGAAATTTTAGTTATCAAAATCCAATCATTAAAAAAATATTACTTTTTATGGGTATATAGCTAGTATTTGTTCTTGACGATGCCCGCCCGCATCCTCGCTGTCGACCCGTCATGACGACGTCCATCCGACCCATGTCGGGACTGGGCTCCGCCGGGCACCTTTGGGAGGTGCTGCACTGGAGGGCACGTCGCTTGATGAGGAACCCGCCCCGGGTCCCGTCGTCGACCCTGATCTCGTTTGGTGGCGTTCGCGTGGGCCAGTTTCGGTCTGCGGAGGGACCCGGCCCGCCGGAGGAGGTGCGTCGCCGTGTCGGAGGAGGAGACGAGCACGTCCATCGCTACATGGTTGCGTTAGAGGGCGGTAGGTTCTCCAATACCGGCGATATCTTGTGGATCTCACTTCAGCTATGATCCTGTGAGGGTTCCTTCTCGTTGGGTGTCCACCGCCCATGACGCAGAACCGCGAAAGTGTCCTGAATTCTTCCTAGTATTCGATCTTTAATTAGCTAGCTAGTGATGTACTATTCAATATTATATATTATTCGAGACGATGTATTCGAGATTATATCTATTATTCTAGACGAAGTATTCGAGATTATATCTATTATTCGAGACGATGTAATTTGAATACTAAATTGTTTTATATTTCTTTTGAATTAGTTAAATAAAAGCTATGGCGGACAATACCGACAGAGAGGAGAACAGACCATGTTCGATATGATACGCGGGCCGATGATAATCAGAATGAAGAAGATTATGACTGCTCATTATTTCTAAACAACACCGGAGAGGGTGATATGATATTCGATCGCGACGACCGAATTGATGAAGTGATGAACTACGATTATGACGATGACGAAGAACATGTTGATCCTGAAACAACAAAGACCGGCGAGGTATATATATTTATATAAGGTGTATCCGTGATCATCACATGTTTTAAATGACTTGAAGATATATTAACGAATCGATCTTTGTTCTTTCAGCCATCCCGATCGAGCAAATCTTCAGGCAAAAGGACGAAACGAGGCCCGAACAATAAGTTGAAGGAGGGCGTAAAGTACAATATCGAGGCAGTCAGACCTAATGGCGAACCATTAGCGCCTAAGAAGATTGCGGACAAGTTCATTCGTCAGTGCGGAGTTCTTGTGAAGGACCAATTCCCGATCTCCCTTCAAGAATGGAGAGAGCCAGCAAAAGACAAAGGACAAAAAGGCAAAGCGGATGCTGCTCCACGTCCAGATGTTACTTTTGTCGACAAGAATCAAAAAGATCTGCTTTGGGATACTCTCATGGAACATTTCACCCTACCAGATCATTTCACTTAAGCAGATGTGCAGAAAGTCAAGGACGCTGCTCTTAGGATGATGGCGGTTGCATTCAAGAACCACAAGAATCGTGAATGGGACAAGTACGTCAAGGGAGGAAGGAAGACTCCAGATTCGAGGGAACACTAGAGAACCAACGTGCTCATTGGGACGATTTCGTGAAATTCAAGGATTCAGAATTAGCTAAGGAACGGTCGAGAATAAACAAGAAGAATGCCGTAAAAAGGATAAGTTCCATAAAATTTGGGGCCAGGTGGCTATGCGGTGGCAATGCCTAAGTGGGATAAGTCTGAGAAAGAGATGGAGGATGCAAAGCACTCCGGTTACTAAGAGCTGGCCCCCTGTGGTCGGGACTTGGTTCTATGCGCATGGGGGAGTTGGACCCAAGATGTGCAATATTTCGACGAGGGCAAGTCTGAAGGGAGCCGACGATGCGATACTTGTTGCAATAGAAGAGGCACGATCGGGGTGTTCCAGCCCAACAGAGAGAACGACGAGCTTACAGCGTGCCTCCGGGAAACTCGAACACCGGAAGAACACGAGGCAAGGGCGCTATTCCATGGTATGAGGGTTTTCAGACCGGAACACCGACTACAGAACCCGTGCGAGAAAGAAGATTATGGAGGATAAGAAGAGGAAGATGGAGGAGGAGCAGAGAAGCGGGACTATGAACGCCTTCAAGGCCGAGAAGCAAGTCAAGCGGAATTGGCGATCAAATTCCAGCGGCAGCAGGAGCAGATCGACTCACTTAATTACCCAAAGAAAGGGGTCTCAAAGAATGCATCAGCTAGCGAATGATCCAGCATTGGATAGCACCGCCCCATCCATGCCGAGAAGCAGCGTGGGTTCCGCCCGGACGACGCAATGTTGGGTAGATACCCGTGGATGACATCACGGAGAACAAGAGTCATGAGCTACACGTCAAAATGAAGAACATATCCATGAAGGTGGAGGACGGCGTTGCTTTTCCAGCTACCCCAAAGCAACCTACCATTGCATCCCGATTCCAGAGGGCTATGCTCGTGTCATGGTTGACGAGGTGGTGCAGCCATATTCGGGCTAGAAGCTTGACATTCTCGGAGGTGAGGACGGCGCTTTCTAAGACGCCAACCATCGTATCATCCTATGGAAAAGGATTGCATCATCTTCAAGGCCACCGACACCTGGCCATCCGACTCCTCGTCAAGTCCACCACCGAGTCAGCAGCCTCCCGCCTCCCGCAAGTCCACCAAGTCCGGGAAAGTGTCAGCCACCTCCTCCAAGTCCGCAAAGTGTCGTGCCACTCCTCCTCCTCCATGTCCGCCACAAAGTGTCGACGTCCACTCCTCCTCCAAGTCCGCACAACCTCGTGCCACTCCTCCTCCAAGTCCGCACAGCTTCAGCGGCCACTCCTCCTCGTCCAACTCAGCCCCGTCCACCAAGGCGCCTCCGCTGCCTCAAGAATCACAGAAGAGACACCTGCAGCTATGGTGCGTGGCAGTACGAGTCGAGGTAGTACAGAAGTACAAAGCGGAGGCAAGCAATATAAATATGGTCCAAGCCTCACGCCTCTTCCGCAGAGGTCTTATGACAGGTCCGAGGAGGAAATCGCAGCCATATCAAAGTCCGAGGTGGAAGCCCATTTTGCACCGAAACCGCCACCGCCGCCAAGGGAGAAAGTGCCCGAGGAAACGATTGACCACTTCATTCAGTATGGCTCAACCACCAGCTCCCAAGCCTGTTGACACATACTATGAGCGCCACATCGAAGTTAAATCGAGCACGCCTCGTAAGGAGGCGAGCTCGGGATCGAGCAAACAAGAAGCAGCTGTCAAAAATGCGGAAAACCATTCCCACCGGGAGAACAAAGCGGCGCAATCGATCCCTCGCTTGTTGTGCCAACAACACGTGATAAAGACGCGCGCCCAATATTATTGTGGGCAAACAGTTTACGCTCCTGAGGTGGGCAATGTGGTAATAATGGAGGACCATATAATGCAGTCAAGTTCTCAAAATCACTGTTGGACAACTCCTCGAGATCGAGCCCATGCCCGTGCTTAGAGAGGATGAAATAAAACGGAAATATGTCCGGCCAACCTTTGGTCGAGCTGCATAAGGTCAAGAACCTCCCAACGAGAATGTATGAATTGTATCAATGGTACATGAACATTACCAAGATTTCCGATCGATTGTCCCTCATGGTGAATGTCAAGGAGGAGCATTACTTCCATGAGAAAGCTGTGTCCGTTGAGTATTCTGAAATTTTTCAGTTATACAATCAAGACGCACTCAACAAATCTATCGTCAGTTGCTATTGTCTGTAAGTGATTTCTTTCTGTAATTTAAGTCTCAAGCTAGCTGTAGTGATCCTTTTGATCAATCATTACCTGCAATTATCCTCACTATATTCTTTTCTGTGGTATTATATGCAGGATGAAGATGTATGAAATGAGAAAAGGTGGATGCTTTGGCATTGGGTTCATTGACCCAAACACCGTTAATGAATACACATGGAAAATAAATGCACGTCATCAAAAGGCCGTAGAGGACAACATGCTAGAGTTCTTGAAGCGCCTCAAATACAATGAAGATATACTACTTCCTTACAACTTCCAAAGGAGTCACACCGCCTTGTACTACAAATTCTCTGCTTTTGCCTACTAGCTAGCTACATGTTTTTGCTTACATATGCCCGCTTTAATTAAGACATGCAAACGTGTGTGCATGCAGATTTCACTAGGTCTTGTGTATCATTAAAGTTGACGCCGAACAGTTGAAATATCGGACTCAAGACTCAAAGAAAAACTGACTATAACATCTTGTTTGGGATAGTCAACAGGTAATTTCAATCATTATTAACTATATATCTCGGCCTATTTAGTTCGTCATTTTTCATGATATGAACTATTTAATAACCCCTTTATTCATTTTCTTTGTCGGCGGGCAGGGCTTGGGAAAGGTTCATCAGCGTGACCCCAGGAGAATGAAAAAAAAAAGCTTAAATGGTTTTGACCCAAGGTAAGTAATTAAGTAGTACTAGCTAGCTAGCTAGCTGCCATCTCTTTAATTATCATGCTTGATTAATTATTATCTGATCAAATTCAATTCACGTAAAGGCCCTCAAGCAGCGCTAGGGACTGATTTGTGTGCATTCTGCGCTTATAGAACATTTGCATGATGGCGTCCGAAAGGAGCAGATCTCAAAGATGTGAATGGGTACGCTTGTCAAAACACTATTCACAATTGTTACACCATTATCGATATCTAGTCACACAACTAATACACATGCATATTGATCTCCTTCTTAACAGTTCACAGAGGTGCGGGAGAAGCTCCTAGAAACGGAGCGTAGAAGCACTTCAAGAGGAAATAGCGGGATTTTTGCTCGACCAGGTCATAAATCCAAGGGAGAATACTATTACCCGCCACCGCCCCCATGAAAACCACTTCCAATTGTCATCGTGTTCAAGGCACCAATTAGGCTAATGCCACTGGCTCAAGGCAACATGCATATGTAGGAGAAATTGTATATAGCTATACATGTGTGTCTGTGTGAAATAATTAATATGATTGTTTGTGAGACACTGATTATATATATATATATATATATATATATATATGCATGATTGATTCTACTAGAAATTCTATTTATATATATATATATATATATATATATATATATATATGCATAACGTGTACAATGTGTAGTATCGTAAAATACCAAAGAAACGAAAAAGAATTAAAATGGAAACACAAAATTAAATGAAAAAGAAATCATAAAACTAAAACCCCCTAAATTTATATAGTACCGTTGGTCTTACCAACCGGTACTAAAGGGCTCCAGTGCCCTGGAGCTGGCTCGTGTGATGGAGTTTCCCTTTAGCACCGTTTCATGCTGAACCGTTACTAAAGGGGGGGGGGGGGCTTTAGTGTCCACACTTTAGTGCCGGTTATGGAACCGGCACTAAAGGGCCTTACGAACCGGTGCTATTGCCCGGTTCTGCACTAGTGTCTCGGAATGACCTGAAAATTGATGGAGATTATTTTTCGAATTAATAAAAAATACTGGCGAAAGAATCAAGGCCAAGGGGCCCACACCCTGTCCACGAGGCTGGGGGCACGCCTACCCCCCTAGGCGCGCCCCTGCCTCATGGGCCCCCTGGAGCTCCACCGACCTCAACTCCAACTCTACATATTCACGTTCAGGGAAAAAATCAAGGAGAAGGATTCATCATGTTTTACGATATGGAGCCGCCGCCAAGCCGTAATCTCTCTCGGGAGGGCTGATCTGGAGTCCGTTCGGGGCTCCGGAGAGGGAAATCCATCGCCATCGTCATCATCAACCATCCTCCATCACCAATTTCATGATGCTCACCGTCATGCGTGAGCAATTCCATCGTAGGCTTGCTGGACAATCATGGGTTGGATGAGATTTATCATGTAATCGATTTAGTTTTGTTAGGGTTTGATCTCTAGTATCCACTATGTTCTGAGATTGATGTTGCTATGACTTTGCTATGCTTAATGCTTGTCACTAGGGCCCGAGTGCCATGATTTTAGATCTGAACCTATTATGTTTTCATGAATATATGTGAGTTCTTGATCCTATCTAGCAAGTCTATAGTCACCTACTATGTGTTATGATCCGCAACCTCAAGTGACAATAATCGGGACCACTCTCGGTGATGACCATAGTTTGAGGAGTTCATGTATTCACTATGTGTTAATGCTTTGGTCCGGTACTCTATTAAAAGGAGGCCTTAATATCCCTTAGTTTCCATTAGGACCCCGCTGCCACGGGAGGGTAGGACAAAACATGTCATGCAAGTTCTATTCCATAAGCACATATGACTATACTCGGAATACATGCTTACATTACATTGATGAATTGGAGCTAGTTCTGTGTCACCCTATGTTATAAATGTTTCATGAATAATCGCATCCGGCATAATTCTGCATCACCGGTCCAATGCCTATGAGCTTTTCACATATTGTTCTTCGCTTATTTACTTTTCCGCTGCTACTGTTACAATCACTACAAAACTATCACTGTTACTTTTGCCACCATTACCGTTACTTCCATACTACTTTGCTACTAAATACTTTGCTGCGGATATTAGGTTATCCAGGTGTGGTTGAATTGACAACTCAACTGCTAATACTTGAGAATATTCTTTGGCTCCCCTTGTGTCGAATCGATAAATTTGGGTTGAATACTCTACCCTCGAAAACTGTTGCGATCCCCTATACTTGTGGGTTATCAAAACTATTTTCTGGCGCCGTTGCTGGGGAGCATAGCTCTATTCTTTGAGTCACTTGGGATTTATATCTGCTGATCATTATGAGAAACTTGAAAGACGAAAGAACTAAGATTTTTCCCTCAACTACGAGGGGAGGTAACTGATGTCTACTACGCAACCTTCTTCTTGTAGACGTTGTTGGGCTTCCAAGTGCAGAGGTTTGTAGGACAGTAGCAAATTTCCCTCAAGTGGATGACCTAAGGTTTAGCAATCCGTGGGAGGCGTAGGATGAAAATGGTCTCTCTCAAACAACCCTGCAACCAAATAACAAAGAGTCTCTTGTGTCCCTGATGACCCAAAAGTATAGGGGATCTATCGTAGTCCTTTCGATAAGTAAGAGTGTCGAACCCAACGAGGAGCAGAAGGAAATGATAAGCGGTTTTCAGTAAGGTTCTCTCTGCAAGCACTGAAATAGTAGGTGATAGATAGTTTTGTGATAAGATAAATAGTAACGAGCAAAAAGTAAATAAAGTAAATAAAGTGCAGCAAGGTGGACCAATCCTTTATGTGTCAAAGGATAAGCCTGGACAAATTCTAATAATAAAGAAGGAGCTCCCGAGGACACATTGGGAATTATCGTCAAGCTAGTTTTCATCACATTCATATGATTCGTGTTCGGTACTTTGATAATTTATTATGTGGGTGGACCGGTACTTGGGTACTGCCCTAACATGGACAAGCATCCCACTTATGATGAACCCCTATTACAAGCATCCGCAACTACAAAAAGAAGTATTAAGGTAAACCTAACCACAACATTAAACATATGGGTCCATATCAACCCCTAACGAAGCAACTCATAAACTAGGGTTTAAGCTTCTGTCACTCTAGCAACCCATCATCTACTTATTACTTCCCCATGCCTTCCTCTAGGCCAAAATAATGGTGAAGTGTCATGTAGTCGACGTTCACATAACACCACTAGAAGAAAGACAACATACATCTCATCAAAATATCGAACGAATACCAAATTCACATGACTACTAATAGCAAGACTTCACCCATGTCCTCGTGAACAAACGTAACTACTCACAAAGCATATTCATGTTCATAATCAGAGGGGTAATAATATGCATAAAGGATCTGAACATATGATCTTCCACCAAGTAAACCAATTAGCATCAACTACAAGGAATAATCAACACTACTAGCAACCCACAGGTACCAATGTGTGGTTTTGATACAAGATTGGATACAAGAGATGAACTAGGGTTTTGAGAGGAGATGGTGCTGGTGAAGATGTTGATGGAGATTGACCCCCTCTCGGTGAGAGGATCACAGTGATGACGTTGGTGATGATTTCCCCTCCTGAGGGAAGTGTCCCTGCAGAATCTCCGCGAGAGCCCTAGATTGATTCCGCCAAGGTTCTGCCTCGTGGCGGCGGAGTTTCGTCCCGTAAGCTTGCCCACGATTTTTTCCAGGGTAAAAGTGATGACATAGCAGAAGATGGACGCCGGAGGCCCACCATGGGCCCCAGGAGATAGGGGGACGCACCCTACAGGGGGGGAGGGGGCACCCTCCTGTCTCCTGGACAGGGTGTGGGCCCCTGACCTATTTCTTTCGCTCATAAATTCTTAATAAATCCAAAAAGTTGTTTCGTGGAGTTTCAGGACTTTTGGAGTTGTGCAGAATAGGTTTCCAACGTTTGCTCCTTTTCCAGCCAGAATTCCAATTGTCGGCATCCCCCCTCTTCATGGTAAACCTTGTAAAATAAGAGAGAATACCCATAAGTATTGAGATATAATGTGTAATAACAGCCCATAATGAAATAAATATTGATATAAAAGCATGATGCAAAATGGACGTATCAACTCCCCAAGCTTAGACCTCGCTTGTCCTCAAGCGGAAGCCGAAATCGAAAAATATGTCCACATGTTTAGAGATAGAGGTGTCGATAAAAATAAAATACGGACATGAGGGCATCATGATCATTCTAATAACAACAACATATATAAATTTTTGTCATCTGATTTCCCATGTTCAAGTAATAAACAATTCACAATATCAAGTATGGTTCAAAAACTTCATTGGGAACCAACAAACTATAATCTCAGTCACTGAAGCAATTGCAATTTATCGTAACATCAGAAAGAATCAATAATAGAGATTTTCAGCAAGCTCACATACTCAACTATCTCGTAGTCCCCTATAATTGTTAACACTCACGCAATACTTGTGGTTATAGAGTCTGAGCCGGACACTGAGAAAGATAGGGGCTTATTGTGTTGCCTCCCAACGTATTCACCTTTAGGTGATGTCAACAATAATAGCCTATGCCAACTTACATCCAATTGGATATATGTATCATGATCTTTCAAACACGAGGAGCTTGCCAAAGGATAAAATGAAAAAGGGAAAGGTGAGCATCACCTGGACTCAAGCATAAAGTAAAACAAAAAGTAAAAGATAGGCCCTTCGCAGAGGGAAGCAGAGGTTGTCATGCACGTTTAGGGCTGATGCACGAAATCTTAATGCAAAAGAACGTCACTTTATATTTCCCCTTGTATGTGGACCTTTATTATGCAGTCCGTCGCTTTTATTACTTCCACAACAAGTTCGTAAAAAGTTTATTTTCTCTGCACTAATAAGTCATACATATTTAGAGAGCAACTTTTATTGCTTGCACCGATGACAACTTACTTGAAGGATCTTACTCAATCCATAGGTAGGTATGGTGGACTCTCATGGCAAAACTGGGTTTGAGGATATTTGGAAGCACAAGTAGTATCTCTACTTGGTGCAAGGAATTTGGCTAGCATGAGGGGGAAAGGCAAGCTCAACATGTTTGGAAGGTCAATGACAATATACTTTAACTGAGATGTCGGAAAACATAAACCATTACGTTGTCTTCCTTGTCCAACATCAATTCTTTTAGCATGTCATACTTAATGAGTGCTTCACAATCATAAAAGATGTCCAAGATAATATATTTATATGTGAACCCCTATTTCCTTATCACTTCCTATTAATTGCAATGATGACCAAGGCTACGTTCATCAATTCTCAACAATTTTTATGCCTCATACTTTCTATGTGTGAAGTTATCACTATCCATAAGATCAATATGAACTCTTTTGTTCTTTCTACCTTCTCAAGATCATAGCAACATAGCAAAGCCCTTGACTCAACACTAATATTTATTATAGAAAACACATGGACTCGCTTACATAAAGAGATCACAAAGCAAAACTCAAAAATACTTGATATCAAAACTTCAATCTACTAGATCAAGATACTACTAAAAGGATCCAACTAAATAAAGCGGTAAAGATAGGAGTGTGATGGTGATACAATACTGGGACACCTCCCCCAAGCTTGGCAGTTGCCAAGGGGAGTGCCCATATCCATGTGATTATTTCTTCAGAGGTGATGGAGTAGGAGTTGTTGCATTTTTCTTCTCTAGCTTGCGTCTGAGGCTAAAATTTTCCTCCCTCAGATCCTCATTCTCGAGCTCAAGTTTCATTATCCTTTTGCATAGTGCCGCCTTGCTGTCCTGCAAAAAACGTGGTGGGATAGATTGGACCTTAGGGAGGCTGGACTTCTTGAATTCCACATGCATATCACCAGGTTGAGGTAGTGGATCATCCTCTTCATCGGAGCTTGTCTCCTCCTTCCTCTTTGGATCATAGTCTTCTTCTTCCTCTGTGGTCCAGCCATAATGTTCCACATCACCATATACTTTTGTGTTTTCAATATAATCATCCATGTAGCTCTCTCCCTCAGAATCTTGGGACGACATCTTGTTCCAAATCTGCAGCAGGAAAAACTCTAAACGAAAACAGAGGATATTTGCGTGATACGGTGGTCAAAACCTTCGGGAGTATATATAATGAATTTTTACCGACCAAATACGTAACATACAGGAAAACAGAGTCCGGGAGGCACACGAGGTGCCCACGAGATAGGGGCGCGCCCTACAGGGGGGGGGCGGCCTCCTCTCTCGTGGGAGCCTCGTGTCCCTTTCAGACTACTTCTTTCTTCCTAAAATTCTTAAATAATCCAAAACTGATAAAAATTGCCATTAGAGTTATTTTGGAGTCGATTTACTTACTGTACCACGTACCTATACCTTTTCAGAGTCTGGAACATTCTGGAAAGTGTTTCTTATGTATTCCTCAGGGGTTATGGTTTCAATAATATTAGTTTTAACATTGATAGGATTACCTGAAATATAATGTTTAATTCTTTGACCATTTACCACCCTCGGATTTGTGCCTTCGAAGTTGTTGATTTTTATAGCACCAGAATGATAGACCTCCTCGATAACGTAGGGACCTTCCCATTTTGAGAGAAGTTTTCCTGCAAAAAATCTTAAATGAGAGTTGAACAATAACACATAATCTCCTACGTTAAACTCACGCTTTTGTATCCTCTTATCATGCTAGCGTTTGACTTTTTCTTTGAAAAGCTTGGCATTCTCATATGCTTGGGTTCTCCATTCATCGAGTGAGCTAATATCAAATAACCTCTTCTCACCGGCAAGTTTGAAGTCATAATTGAGCTCTTCAATAGCCCAATATGCTTTATGTTCAAGTTCAAGAGGTAACTGACATGCTTTTCCATAAACCATCTTATATGGAGACATACCTATAGGAATTTTGTATGCAGTTCCATAGGCCCATAATGCATAATCAAGTTTTTTGGACCAATTCTTTCTAGATCTATTCACAGTCTTTTGCAAAATTAATTTGAGCTCTCTATTGCTCAACTCTACTTGACCACTAGACTACGGGTGATAAGGAGATGCGATTCTATGATTGACATCATACTTAGCAAGCATCTTACGGAAAGCACCATGAATAAAGTGTGAACCACCATCAGTCATAAGATATCTAGGGACTCCAAACCTCGGAAAAATAACTTCTTTAAGCATTTTAATAGAAGTGTTATGATCAGCACTACTAGTTGGAATAGCTTCTACCCACTTAGTAACGTAATCAACATCAACTAGAATATGTGTATAACCATTGGAGGCAGAAAAAGGTCCCATATAATCAAAGCCCCAAACATCAAATGGTTCAATAACAAGAGAATAATTCATAGGTATTTCTTGACGTCTAAAAATGTTACCTATTCTTTGACATTCATCACAAGATATGACAAACTTACGAGCATCTTTGAAGAGAGTAGGCCAATAAAAACCAGATTGTAGTACCTTGTGTGCAGTTCTATCTCCAAATAAGGTCATGTCCTCCATAGGATTCAGAGTGACACTTGCATAGGATTTGTTCCTATTCATGCTCGTGCACACAATGTCTAATAATACCATCTACTCCTTCTTTATAAAGGTGTGGATCATCCCGAGTAATCTCTTAAATCATAAAAGAACTTTTTCTTTTGCTGGTATGTGAAACTAGGCGGTATATATTTAGCAACAATGTAATTAGCATAATCAGCATACCAAGGAGCAGTACGAGAAGAATTGACAACCGCTAATTGTTCATCAGGAAAACTATCATTAATAGGTAGTGTGTCATCAAGAACATTCTCTAACCTAGACAAGTTGTCTACAACGGGTTTCTCAGCTCCCTTTCTATCAATAATATGCAAGTCAAATTCTTGGAGCAAGAGAATCCATCTAATGAGTCTAGGCTTAGCATCTTTCTTTTCCATAAGATATTTAATAGCAGCATGATCAGTGTGAATAGTGATTTTGGAATCAACAATATAAGGTCTAAACTTATCACATGCAAACACAACTGCTAAGAACTCTTTTCAAGAGTAGCATTATTTCTCTGGGCAGTATCAAGAGTCTTACAAGCATACCGGATAACATTCAATTTCTTATCGACTATTTGCACTAGAACAAAACCTACATCATAATCACTAGCATAGAAAATAATTTCAAAAGGTAAATTCCAATCGTGTGGCTGAACAATAGGTGCAAGTGATCAAGGCTTTCTTAAGTGTTTCAAATGCTTCTACACAATCATCATCAAAGACAAAAGGAATATCTTTTGCAATAAATTAGTCGAGGCCTAGAGATTTTAGAAAAGTCCTTAATGAACCTCCTATAAAAGCCGGCATGACCAAGGAAACTTCTTATACCTTTTATGTCCTTGGGACATGGCATCTTTTCAATAGCATCAACTTTGGCTTTATCAACTTCAATACCTCTCTCAGAGATCTTGTGCCCCAAGACAATGCCTTCATTAACCATAAAGTGACACTTTTCCCAATTCAGGACGAGACTAGTGTCTTCGCATCTCTGCAAAACTCGATCAAGGTTGCTCAAACAATCATCAAAAGATGATCCATAGACGGAAAAGTCATCCATGAATACCTCACAAATCTTTTCACAAAAATCAGAAAATATAGCCATCATGCATCTTTGAAAGGTAGCAGGTGCATTACATAAACCAAAAGGCATACGTCTATAAGCAAAAGTACGAAAAGGGCAATTACAAGTTGTTTTAGATTGATCCTTTGCTGACACAGGTATTTGAGAGAAACCAGAATAACCATCTAGAAAGCAAAAATGTGTGTGTTTGGATAGCCTTTCTAGCATTTGATCAATAAAAGTTAAAGGGTAATGATCTTTCTTAGTAGCTTTATTTAACTTACGAAAATCAATTACCATCCTATAACCTGTAATAATTCTTTATGGATCAATTCATCTTTATCATTAGGAACAATGGTAATACCTCCCTTTTTAGGGACACAATGGACATGACTTACCCATTCACTATCAGCAACGGGATAAATAATATCTGCCTCAAGGAGTTTTAGAATATCATTTCTTACCACCTCCTTCATCTTGGGATTTAATCGTCTTTGAGGATCCCTAACTGGTTTGGCATCTTTTTCCACTGAAATTTTGTGTTGACATAATGTGGGACTAATGCCCTTAAGATCATCCAGAGTATATCCAATAGCAGCTCAGGTTTCTTCGTAGTTTTCAATAATCTTTCTTCTTCTTTTTCTGAAAGGTTAGCACTAATAATAACAAGATATATTTCTTTTTCATCAAGATAAGCATACTTAAGATTATTAGGTAAAGGTCACGGGATCTCCCTTGGGTGGAGGGGGATCCCCAAGAATTTCAACGGGAAGGTTATGTTTCAGCATGGGTTCTTGTTTAAGGAACACTTCATCTATTTCTTCCCTTTCCTGCATAAACATATCGTTTTCATGGTCTAGCAAATATTGTTCTAACGGATCGGTCGGAGGAACAGCAATGGAAGCAAGACCAATAATTTCATCCTTACTAGGTGGTTCTCTTTCACGAGGTTGTCTACTAAACTTAGCAAAATTGAACTCACGAGACATACTATCTATGCCAACAAAGGACGCACCTTCCTTTCGCAATTAATCTTAGCACTAGCAAGATTCAAGAAGGGTCTACCAAAATAATGGGACAAAAATCATCTTGTGGGGAAGTAAGAACAAGAAAATCAGCAGGGTATTTAATCTTCCCACACAAGACTTCAACATCTCTAACAATCCCAATAGGTTTAATGGTGTCCCTATTAGCAAGCTTAATAGTAACATCAATGTCTTCTAATTCAACAGGTGCAATACCGTGCATAATTTCTTTATAAAGATCATAAGGTATCGCACTAGCACTAGCACCCATGTCATATAAGCCATGATAACAATGATCTCCTATTTTAACAGAAATAACAGGCGTGCTTCACAACAGTTCACGTGTCTTAGTATCGGGTCTAGCAATATTAGCAGTTTCACCCACGAAAGAGATAACATGCCCATCTAAGTCCTCATCCAAGAGATCTTTAATCATAGCAATACCAGGTTCAACATTAATTTGCTCAGGAGGTGTATAGGTCCTAGTATTACTCTTACGAACAACAGTCGACGCTTTAACATGATCTTTTATCCTAACAGGAAAAGGAGGTTTTTCGTGATAAGCAGTAGGAATAATAGGATCACTATATGTAATAGTATTTTCTTCGACTGTGACAGGTGCAACTACTTTCACTTCAACAGGAGGATTATATTTAAACCACTTCTCTTTAGGGAGATCAACGTGAGTATGAAAAGTTTCACAAAAAGTAGCTACTATCTCAGAGTCAAGTCCATACTTAGAGCTAAATCCACGGAAAGCATCGGTATCCATAAAAGATTTAACACAATCGAACTTAGGTGTCATACCTGACTTCTTACCATCGTTGGAACCCCAATCTTCAGAGTTGCGTTTAATTCTTTCCAATAAGTCCCATTTGAAATCAATAGTCTTCCGCATATAGGAACCAAAGACAGAAGTATCGAAAGGTGTTGCGATTATCAAGAGAAAGCCGAGCATAAAAATTCTGAATAATCATTTCCCGAGAGAGCTCATGATTGGGGCATGCATACAACATTGAATTAAGCCTCCCCCAAGCTTGAGCGATGCTTTCTCCTTCTCGAGGCCAGAAATTATATATGTAATTATGATCATGATGAACAAGATGCATAGGATAGAACTTCTGGTGAAATTCCAACTTCAAATATTATAATTCCAAGATCTCGTATCATCACATAGCCTATACCATGTCATTGCATCTCCCTTAAAATATAAAGGGAAGACCTTCCTTTTGACAACACCATCGGGAATACCTGCAAGCTTAAATAATCCACAAACTTCATCCACAAAGATAAGGTGTAAGTCGGGATGCAATGTTCCGTCTCCTGCAAAAGGATTAGCTAACAGTTTTTCTATCATACCCGAAGGAATCTGAAAGTGAATATTTTCATAAAGTTCAGTAGGTTGAGGAGCATCTATTTGCTCTTCTGGTTGGGGTGAACATACCCCAAACAAGCCCCTCAAAGGATTAGTTTCCATAGTGACAAGTAACAGAAAATTTCAGCACACTATATAAATGTTTCCTTACCAAGTTCCATTCACCAAGAGCGCTACGCTCCCCGGCAACGGCGCCAGAAAAGATTCTTGATGACCCAAAAGTATAGGGGATCTATTGTAGTCCTTTCGATAAGTAAGAGTGTCGAACCCAACGAGGAGCAGAAGGAAATGATAAGCGGTTTTCAATAAGGTTCTCTCTGCAAGCACTGAAATAGTAGGTGATAGATAGTTTTGTGATAAGATAAATAGTAACAAGCAAAAAGTAAGTAAAGTAAATAAAGTGCAGCAAGGTGGCCCAATCATTTATGTGGCAAAGGATAAGCCTGGACAAATTCTAATAATAAAGAAGGAGCTCCCGAGGACACATTGGGAATTATCGTCAAGCTAGTTTTCATCACGTTCATATGATTCGCGTTCGGTACTTTGATAATTTGTTATGTGGGTGGACCGTACTTCATGCATCGCCCTAACTTGGACAAGCATCCCACTTATGATTAACTCCTATTGCAAGCATCCACAACTACAAAAAGAAGTATTAAGGTAAACCTAACCACAACATTAAACATATGGGTCCATATCAACCCCTAACGGCAACACATAAACTAGGGTTTAAGCTTCACACTCTAGCAACCCATCATATACTTATTACTTCCCCATGCCTTCCTCTAGGCCCAAATAATGGTGAAGTGTCATGTATTCGACGTTCACATAACACCACTAGAGGAAAGACAACATACATCTCATCAAAATATCGAATGAATACAAAATTCACATGACTACTAATAGCAAGACTTCACCCATGTCCTCAGGAATAAACGTAACTACTCACAAAGCATATTCATGTTCATAATCAGAGGGGTAATAATATGCATAAAGGATCTGAACATATGATCTTCCACCAAGTAAACCAATTAGCAACAACTACAAGGAGTAATCAACACTACTAGCAACACACAGGTACCAATCTGATGTTTTGATACAAGATTGGATACAAGAGATGAACTAGGGTTTTGAGAGTAGATGGTGCAGGAGAAGATGTTGATGGAGATTGACCCCTCTTGATGAGAGGATCGTTGGTGATGACGTTGGTGATGATTTCCCCCTCCGGAGGGAAGTGTCCCCGTGTAACAGCTCCGCCAGAGCCCTAGATTGATTCCGCCAAGGTTCCGCCTCGTGTTGGCGGAGTTTCGTCCCGTAAGCTTTCCCACGATTTTTTCCAGGGTAAAAGTGATGATATAGTAGAAGATGGAGATAGGGGGCCGCGCCCTACAGGGGGGGCGCCCTCCTGTCTCCTGGACAGGGTGTGGGCCCCCTGGCCTATTTCGTTCGCTCATAAATTCTTAATAAATCCAAAAAGTTGTTTCGTGGAGTTTCAGGACTTTTGGAGTTGTGCAGAATAGGTTTCAATGTTTGCTCCTTTTCCACCAGAATTCCAAATTGCCGCATCCCCCTCTTCATGGTAAACCTTGTAAAATAAGAGAGAATGGCCATAAGTATTGAGATATAATGTGTAATAACAGCCCCTAATGCAATAAATATTGATATAAAAGCATGATGCAAAATGGACGTATCAGTCCCCAACACACCCAATACAATGGTAAATTGTATAGGTGCACTAGTTCGGCGAAGAGATGGTGATACAAGTGCAATATGGATGGTAGATATAGGTTTTGTAATCTGAAAATATAAAACAGCAAGGTAACTAATGATAAAAGTGAGCGTAAACGGTATTGCAATGATAGGAAACAAGGCCTAGGGTTCATACTTTCACTAGTGCAAGTTCTCTCAGCAATAATAACATAATTGGATCATATAACTATCCCTCAACATGCAACAAAGATTCACTCCAAAGTCACTAATAGCGGAGAACAAACGAAGAGATTATGATAGGGTGCGAAACCACCTCAAAGCTATTCTTTCCGATCAATCCATTGGGCTATTCCTATAAGTGTCACAAACAGCCCTAGAGTTCGTAGTAAAATAACACCTTAAGACACACATCAACCAAAACCCTAATGTCACCTAGATACTCCAATGTCACCTCAAGTATCCGTGGGTATGATAATACGATATGCATCACACAATCTCAGATTCATCTATTCAACCAACACATAGAACCTCAAAGAGTGCCCCAAAGTTTCTACCGGAGAGTCAAGACGAAAACATGTGCCAACCCCTATGCATAGGTTCATGGGCGGAACCCGCAAGTTGATCACCAAAACATACATCAAGTGAATCACGTGATGTCCCATTGTCACCACAGATACGCACGACAAGACATACATCAAGTGTTCTCAAATCATTAAAGACTTAATTCGATAAGATTACTTAAAAGGGAAAATTCAATCCATTACAAGAGAGTAGAGGGGGAGAAACATCATAAGATCCAACTAGAGAGAGATCAAACACATAGCTACTGGTACATACCCTCAGCCCCGAGGGTGAACTACTCCCTCCTCGTCATGGAGAGCACCGGGATGATGAAGATGGCCACCGGTGAGGGTCCCCCCCCCCTCCGTCAGGGTGCCGGAACAGGGTCCCAATTGGTTTTTGGTGGCTACAGAGGCTTGCGGCGGTGGAACTCCCGATCTATTCTGTTCCCCGATGGTTTTAGGGTATATTGGTATTTATAGGAGGAAGAAATACGTCAGGGGAGCCACGAGGGGCCCACGAGGGTGGAGGGCGCGCTCAGGGGGGTGGGCGCGCCGCCTCGTGCCTTCCTCGTTGCTTCCCTTACGACACCCCAAGTCTTCTAGATTGCTTCCGTTCCAAAAATAACTCCCCAAGGTTTCATTCCGCTTTGGACTCCGCTTGATATTCCTTTTTCACTAAACATCAAACAAGGGAAAAATGACCGACACTTTGGGCTCTGGGTTAATAGGTTAGTCCCAAAAATAGTATAAAAGTGTTTAATAAAGCCCATAAACATCCAAAACAGATAATATAATAGCATGGAACAATCAAAAATTATAGATACGTTGGAGATGTATCAGCATCCCCAAGCTTAATTCCTGCTCGTCCTCGAGTAGGTAAATGATAAAAATAAATTTTTTGATGTGGAATGCTACCTAACATATTTATCAATGTAATCTTCTTTGTTGTGGCAAGAACATTCAGATCCGTAAGATTCAAGCCAAAATTTAATATTGACATAAAAGTAGTAATACTTCAAGCATACTAACAAAAGCAATTGTTTCTTCTCAAAATAACATGGCCAAAGCAAGCTATCCCTACAAAATCATATAGTCTGGCTATGCTCTCTATCTTCATCACACAAAAATATTTAAATCATGCACAACCCCGATGACAAGCCAAGCAATTGTTTCATACTTTTGATGTTCTCAAACTTTTTCAATCTTCATGCAATACATGAGCGTGAGCCATGGACATAGCACTATAGGTGGAATAGAATGGTGGTTGTGGAGAAGATAAAAAGGAGAAGATAGTCTCACATCAACTAGGCGTATCAACGGGCTATGGAGATGCCCATCAATAGGTATCAATGTGAGTGAGTAGGGATTTCCATGCAACGGATGCACTAGAGCTATAAGTATATGAAAGCTCAACAAAATAAACTAAGTGGGTGTGCATCCAACTCGCTTGCTCACGAAGACCTAGGGCATTTTGAGGAAGCCCATCATTGGAATATACAAGCCAAGTTCTATAATGAAAAATTCCCACTAGTATATGAAAGTGATATCATAGGAGACTCTCTATCATGAAGATCATGGTGCTACTTTGAAGCACAAGTGTGGTAAAAAAGGATAGTAACATTGTCCGTTCTCTCTTTTTCTCTCATTTTTATTTTTTTATTTGGTCCTTCTCTTTTTTTATAACCTCTTTTTTTCTTTTTTTATTTGGGCTTCTTTGGCCTCTTTTATTTATTTTTTCTGTCCGAAGTCTCATCCCGACTTGTGGGGGAATCATAGTCTCCATCATTCTTTCCTCACTTGGGACAATGCTCTAATAATGATGATCATCACACTTTTATTTACTTACAACTCAAGAATTACAACTCGATACTTAGAACAAAATATGACTCTATATGAATGCCCCGTGGTGTGCAGGGATGTGCAATGAATCAAGAGTGACATGTATGAAAGAATTATGAACGGTGGCTTTGCCACAAATACGATGTCAACTACATGATCATGCAAAGCAATATGACAATGATGAAGCGTGTCATAATGAACGGAACGGTGGAAAGTTGCATGGCAATTTATCTCGGAATGGCTATGGAGATGCCATAATAGGTAGGTATGGTGGCTGTTTTGAGGAATTTAATGGTGGGTGTATGATACCGGCGAAAGGTGCGCGGTATTAGAGAGGCTAACAATGGTGGAAGGTTGAGAGTGCGTATAATCCATGGAATCAAAATTAGTCATAAAGAACTCACATACTTATTGCAAAAATCTATTAGTTATCAAAACAAAGTACTACGCGCATGCTCCTAGGGGGATAGATTGGTAGGAAAAGACCATCGCCGTCCCCCGACCGCCACTCATAAGAAAGACAATCTATAAATAAATCATGCTCCGACTTCATCACATAACGGTTCACCATACGTGCATGCTACGGGAATCACAAACTTTAACACAATTATCTCTCAAATTCACAACTACTCAACTAGCATGACTCTCATATCACCATCTTCATATCTCAAAACAATTATCAAGCATCTAACTTCTCATAATATTCCATGCACTTTATATGAAAGTTTTTATTATATCCCTCTTGGATGCCCATCATATTAGGACTAAATTCATAACCCAAGAAAATTACCATGCTGTTCTAAAGACTCTCAAAATAATATAAGTGAAGCATGAGAGTTCATCTATTTCTTCAAAATAAAACTACCACCATGCTCTAAAAGATATAAGTGAAGCACTAGAGCAAATGACAAACTACTCCGAAAGATATAAGTGAAGATCAATGAGTAGTTTAATAATTATGCAACTATGTGAAGACTCTCTAACATTTAATAATTTCAGATCTTGGTATTTTATTCAAACAGCAAGCAAAACAAAAGAAAATCAAATGACGCTCCAAGCAAAACACATATCATGTGGTGAATAAAAATATAGCTCCAAGTAAAGTTACCGATGAACGAAGACGAAAGAGGGGATGCCATCCGGGGCATCCCCAAGCTTCGGCTCTTGGTTGTCCTTGAATATTACCTTGGGGTTCCTAGGGCATCCCCAAGCTTAGGCTCTTGCTACTCCTTATTCCATAGTCCATCGAATCTTTACCCAAAAACTTGAAAACTTCACAACACAAAACTCAACAGAAAACTCGTAAGCTCCGTTAGCGAAAGAAGACAAAACACCACTTCAAGGTACTGTAAGGTGTTAAGCCTACTTTTTTCCAACTTCTCTATGGATTATAAACTCTTTTACTAGCTATAGATTCATCAAAATAAGCAAACAACAAACGAAAAACAGAACCTGTCAAAAACAGAACAGTCTGTAGTAATATGTAACTAATGGAAACTTCTGGAACTCCAAAAATTATAAAATAAAGTGGTGAACCTGAGGAATTTGTATAGTAATCATCTGCAAAAATAATCAACTAAATAGCACTCTCGAGTAAAAAGTTTTAGCTAATCTCGTGAGCGCTAAAGTTTCTGTTTTTTACAGCATGATCATAAAGACTTCACCCAAGTCTTCCCAAAGGTTCTACTTGGCACAAACACTAATTAAAACATAAAACCACATCTAACCAGAGGCTAGATGATTTATTTATTCCTAAACATAATCAAAAAGCAAGAAACTAAAATAAAATTGGGTTGCCTCCCAACAAGCGCTATCGTTTAACGCCCCTAGCTAGGCATGATGATTTCAATGATGCTCGCATAAAAGATAAGAATTGAAACACAAAGAGAGCATCATGAAGAATATGAATAGCACATTTAAGTCTAACCCACTTCCTATGCATAGGGATTTTGTGAGCAAACAACTTATGGGAACAATAATCAACTAGCATAGGAAGGCAAAACAAGCATGACTTCAAAACTTTAAGCACATAGAGAGGAGACTTGGTATTATTGCAATTCTTACAAGCATAAATTCCTCCCTCATAATAATTTTCAGTAGCATCATGAATAAATTCAACAATATAATCAGCACCTAAAGCATTCTTTTCATGATCTACAAGCATAGAAAATTTACTACTCTCCACATAAGCAAAATTCTTCTCATTCGAAATAGTGGGAGTATCATAAGAGACTTGAATACTATAAATTGTTTCCACATTAAATGAGTAATTTTCAGAAAAAGGGTAATCATAATCATGACAAGTTTTATAAATATAATCATCACTACTCTTTATAGCATAAGTTTTATCACAATAATCATCAGAAGTAGCAACTTTTTTCTCATCATAATCGATTGAAACCTCTTCTGAAATAGTGGATACATCACTAAATAAAGTCATGACCTCTCCAAATCCACTTTCATAAATATTATAAGATTCAACATCCTCCAAAATAGTGGGATCATTACTTCCTAAAGTTTACACTCTTCCAACCCACTTTCATCAGTATAATCATCATAGGTAGAAGGCATGCTATCATCATAACAACTTTGCATATCAAAACTTGGGAGGCTAAAAATATCATCATTATTAAACATAGCATCCCCAAGCTTGGGACATACATTAATTTCAACAAATATATTCTCAAATATGTCATCCTCATCAAACATAGCTTCCCCAAGCTTGGGCCTTTTCATATCATAAGCATAATCACTCTCATCATTAATAGTATGGATAGCACCAATAGTATATAAATTATCATATTCTTCCAAGCAAATGCCAAAAAGATTTTCAAGATCATAAGAAGTATCACTATCCTCCCAATCATAATCATCACAACAAGCCATAGGCATAAGGAGATCATCAAGTGCATCATCTTCCACAATTATTTTTGATTCATTTTCATGAGGCACAACACTAATAGGAGCAACATTATTTGGGAGAGATATCTTTTTACCTCTCTTATTTTCTCTTTTCTTCTTCTTCACCACATCATGTGTGGGTTCAATCCTCTTTTGGAGCTCCTTATTAATGAGATTGGTTGAATAGAAGGCTCCTCCTCGTTACCTGATTCATCATAAGAAATAATAGGAGAATATTGGGAAGTCTCTTCCCTTTCGTTAGTATTCTCTTCATCTTCTATTTGTTTTCTTCTCTTTATGTAATTGGCAATACAAGGATTTTCAATGCAATTCACCGCACAATACATATAAATTTCCTCTAGATCAAAACCAAGAAGTTTATCACGGGCAAATACTGGAAGATAGTTAGTTATATGTTTCATTTCTTCGTAATCCATAAGCAAACTAAGTTCATTATAATGTGCAAGGGAAATCAAGTCATCACAATTTTTGGAAACGATTAGATCATGAAACAATTTGCATCGAATAGTTAAATGACCCCGTTCATTGCAATGTTCACAGTACGGCCAAGAAAATTTAAATTTTCAGCACAAACATCTAGCCTTTCTTGCAACAATTTAGTTTCTAAATGTGTACTTGCAAACCCAATACACTCCACAAAAATCGACATGCTTATAAGAGATATTTTCATCATGACTAGTGCAATCATCATTAGTACTATGGATATTCAAGGAGTTCATACTAAAAACATTGCAATCATGCTCATCATTCAAAGATTTAGTGCCAAACATTTTAATGCATTCTTCTTATAACACTTTGGCAAAATTTTCCTTCCCATCATACTCACAAAGATATTAAAAAGATGAAGCGTATGAGGTAAACTCAATTCCATTTTTTGTAGTTTTCTTTTATAAAATAAACTAGTGCTAAAACAAGAAACAAAAAGATTCAATTGCAAGATCTAAAGATATACCTTCAAGCACTCACCTCCCCGGCAACGGCGCCAGAAACTGCTTAGTTGACGGGGTGTGAGTGCCGCTTACCTAGCCTCCCCGGCAACGGCGCCAGAAACTGCTTGATGTCTACTACGCAACCTTCTTCTTGTAGACATTGTTGGGCGTCCAAGTGCAGAGGTTAGTAGGACAGTAGCAAATTTCCCTCAAGTGGATAACCTAAGGTTTATCAATCCGTGGGAGGTGTAGGATGAAGATGGTCTCTCTCAAACAACCCTGGAACCAAATAACAAAGAGTCTCTTGTGTCCCCAACACACCCAATACAATGGTAAACTGTATAGGTGCACTAGTTCGTGAAGAGATGGTGATACAAGTGCAATATGGATGGTAGATATAGGTTTTGTAATCTGAAAATATAAAAACAGCAAGGTAACTAATGATAAAAGTGAGCGTAAACGGTATTGCAATGATAGGAAACAAGGCCTAGGGTTCATACATTCACTAGTGCAAGTTCTCTCAACAATAATAACATAATTGGATCATATAGCTATCCCTCAACATGCAAGAAAGAGTCACTCCAAAGTCACCAATAGCGGAGAACAAACGAAGAGATTATGGTAGGGTACAAAACCACCTCAAAGTTATTCTTTCCGATCAATCCATTGGGCTATTCCTATAAGTGTCACAAACAGCCCTAGAGTTCATAGTAAAATAACAACTTAAGACACACATCAACCAAAACCCTAATGTCACCTAGATACTCCAATGTCACCTCAAGTATCCGTGGGTATGATTATACGATATGCATCACACAATCTCAAATTCATCTATTCAACCAACACATAGAACCTCAAAGAGTGCCCCAAAGTTTCTACCAGAGACTCAAAACGAAAACATGTGCCAACCCCTATGCATAGGTTCATGGGCGGAACCCGCAAGTTGATCACCAAAACATACATCAAGTGAATCACGTGATATCCCATTGTCACCACAGATACGCACGGCAAGACATACATCAAGTGTCCTCAAACCATTACAAGAGAGTAGAGGGGGAGAAACATCATAAGACCCAACTATAATAGCAAAGCTAGCGATACATCAAGATCGTGCCGAATCAAGAACACGAGAGAGAGAGAGAGAGAGAGAGAGAGAGAGAGAGAGAGAGAGAGATCAAACACATAGCTATTGGTACATACCCTCAGCCCCGAGGGTTAACTACTCCCTCCTCGTCATGGAGAGCGCCGGGATGATTAAGATGGCCACCGGTGAGGGTTCCCTCCCTCCGGCAGGGTGCCGGAATAGGGTCCCGATTGGTTTTTGGTGGCTACAGAGGCTTGCGGCGGTGGAACTCCCGATCTATTCTGTTCCCCGATGGTTTTAGGGTATATTGGTATATATAGGAGGAAGAAATACGTCAGGGGAGCCACGAGGGGCCCATGAGGGTGGAGGGCGCGCTCAGGGGGGTGGGCGCCCCCCTGCCTCGTGCCTTCCTCGTTGCTTCCCTTACGTACACCCCAAGTCTTCTGGATTGCTTCCGTTCCAAAAATAACTCTCCCGAAGGTTTCATTCCGTTTGGACTCCGTTTGATATTCCTTTTCTGCGAAACACTGAAACAAGGGAAAAAACAGAAACTGGCACTGGGCTCTGGGTTAATAGGTTAGTCCCAAAAATAATATAAAAGTGTTTAATAAAGCCCATAAACATCCAAAACAGATAATATAATAGCATGGAATAATAAAAATTATAGATACGTTGGAGACGTATCAGTAAGGAACTGCCATCTAGCTCCGCACTTGATTCACCTTCTGTTTTGAGTAAGCTTGCGACACCTAAACCTGCTTCTGCTATTAATTCTGATATGTCGCATGTTATTGATGATGCTACTTCTGCTATGCATGATACTTATGATGAAACTACTTGCATGCTTATACTACTGTGCCAAGGTGAATTTCTTGATGAACAACTTGCTAGGGCTAGAGAGAATGAAATATTGAAACTGATAATATTGATGAAAGTGATGATGAAGATTCTCCCCCTAGATATGAATTGCCTGTTGTGCCTGAGGGTTATGTTATGGATGAAGAAACTGCTAGAGACTTTCTTGCTTGCAATGATAGGAGTGATCTTTAGAAATTATTAGCTAAGCTGAAAGAAAAATATCTGAATGCTAGAATGAAATATGATCCTGCTTATGCTACTTCACCTATCTTTATTACTGATAAGGATTATGATTTCTCTGTTGATACTGAGATAATTACTTTGGTTGAATCAGATCCTTTCTATGGCTATGAATCTGAAACTGTCGTGGCACAGCTTACTAAATTAAACGATATAGCCACCCTGTTAACTAATGATGAGAAAACTCGCTACTATTATATCCTTAAATTATTTCCGTTCTTATTAAAGGGTGATGCTAAGATATGGTTTAATTCTCTTGATCCTGGTTGTGTACGTAGTCCCCAGGATATGATTTATTACTTCTCTATTAAATATTTCCCTGCTCATAAGAAACAAGCTGCTTTAAAGGAAAAAAATAATTTTGTGCAAATTGAAGAAGAGAGTCTCCCACAAGCTTGGGGGAGGCTTCTCCAATTACTTAATGCTTTGCCTAATCATCCTCTCAAGAAAAATGAAATACTTGATATCTTTTATAATGGACTAACTGATGCTTCCAGAGACCACCTGGATAGTTGTGTTGGTTGTGTTTTCAGGGAAAGAACAGTTGATCAAGCTGAAATTATATTGAATAATATGTTGACCAATTAAAATAATTGGACACTTCCTGAACCAACTCCGAAGAAAAGGGGTATTCTATTTCTCAATCCTGAAGATATGCAAGAGGCGAAGAAATCTACGAAAGAAAAAGGTATAAAAGCTGAAGATGTTAAGAATTTACCTCCTGTTGAAGAAATACATGGTCTTAATCCATCACCTATTGAAGAAACACACAGTCTTGATAACCCGACACAGGTAGTAAAGGTAAACTCTCTCTATAGATATGATAAAGTTGAAATCCCTCCTGCTAAGTTTGCTAGCCAATGTTTGGATGAGTTTAATAACTTTATGGTTAAGAAAGAAGATTTTAATGCTTATTTTGGTAGACAACTGAAACGCAATGCTTATATGATTGAACACTTGGGTGATTATATGTCTAGAGTTAAAGGTGAACTTAAACTCATTAGTAAACATGCTTCTATGGTTACCACTCAAGCAGAACAAGTACTTAAAGCTCAGAATGATTTGCTCAATGAATTGAATAGTGAGAATAGTTACTTTGCTGTTAGAGTTGCAACTAGAGGGGGTAAAGTGACCCAGGAACCTTTGTATCTTGAAGGTCACCCTAAGAGAATTGAGCAGGATTCTCGGAGAACTAATGTAGATGCACCTAGTCCTTCTAAGAAGAAGAAAAAGAAAAATGATAGGACTTTGCATGCTTCTAGTGAACCTGTTGTTGACACACCTGAGAATCCCAATAATATTTCTATTTTTGATGCTGAAACACAATCTGCTGATGAACATGAACCTAGAGATAATGTTAATGATGATGTTCATGTTGATGCTCAACCTAGCAATAACAATGATGTAGAGATTGAACCTGCTGTTGATCTTGATAACCCACAATCAAAGAATCAACGTTATGATAAGAGAGACTTTGTTGCTAGGAAGCACGGTAAATAAAGAGAGCCATGGGTTCAGAAACCAACCAAGAAAAAGGATGATGAGGATTTTGAGCGCTATGCTGAAATGATTAGACCTATCTTCTTGCGTATGCGTTTGACTGATATGCTTAAAATGAATCCTTATGCTAAGTATATGAAAGATATTATTACTAATAAGAGAAACATACCGGAAGCTGAAATTTCCACCATGCTTGCTAATTATATTAAGGGTGGAATACCTAAGAAACTTGGAGATCCAGGAGTACCAACTATACCATGCTCCATTAAAAGAAACTATGTTAGAACTGCTTTATGTGATCTTGGAGCTGGTGTTAGTGTTATGCCTCTCTCTTTATACCGTAGACTTGATTTGAATAAGTTGACACCTACTGAAATATCTTTGCAAATGGCTAATAAATCAACTGCTATACCTGTCGGCATTTGTGAGGATGTGCCTGTTGTAGTTGCAAACGTTACTATTTTAACGGACTTTGTTATTCTTGATATTCCTGAGGACGATAGTATGTCTATTATCCTTGGAACACCCTTTTTGAATACTGCAGGGGCTGTTATTGATTGCAGTAAAGGCAATGTCACTTTTCATGTTAATGGAAATGAGCATACGGTACACTTTTCGAGGAAATAACCTCAAGTCCACAGTATCAATTCTATTGGAAAAGTTCCATCGATTATTATTGGAGGTTTTGAATTTCCTCTTCCTACGATCAAGAAGAAATATGATATTCTTATTGTTGGGGATGTGCATATCCCCGTTGAGGTAACATAGTGTTATTTGAAATTTCTCCGGTTCCATGTTATTCGGAATGAGTTTGTTAACAAGACTTGATCAACCTTGTTAGTAGATTCCTTTTGATGAGTATGAGATGGATGAAGTTAGAAAGCACAACCTTCTGTACCCTCCTTTTACTTTCTGTTATTTAGAATAAATAAAAGCAAAAATAGTATTTTCTGTCAGTTTTCTGAATTATCCGTGCAACAAAAAATACCCCGAAAATAAAAGTTCTCCAAATGCCCCGAAAATGAAATATGTTTTTTTCTAGAATATTTGGGAATATTTGGCACTGAGAACACATCAGGGGGAGCAAGCACCTGGCCACGAGGGTCCAGGGCGCGCCTACCCCCCTGGGCGCGCCCCCTACCTCGTGGGCCCATGGTGGCTGCCCTCCACTTATTCCAGCCACCACACACTCCTTCTTCCTCCCAAAAAAATCACCAACCAGCTCAAACACGAGTTCTTGCTTATTTTGCTGTGATTTTCAATCTCGTTGCTCAAAGCTCCACTCACAAAACTGCTTTGGGGGATTGTTCTTCGGTATGTGACTCCTCCAATGGTCCAATTAGTTTCTGTTCTAGTGCTTTATTCATTGATTTTTGCTGCCTAGGTGACCCTGTTCTTGAGCTTGCATGTCACATTTATATGGTCCCAACACTACAAAAAAAATACACTTCCATGATGATACGTGTTTGTCACAGTAGGTCGCATTTTTTTCATGCATGTACATCCATGACAAATTTATGACAGAATCAAGATAGTCATACCTGTGCTATCGTAGAAGTGTTCCATGACATTACCAAAATTATCATCATGGAAGTGTCCACTTCCATGACGATAAATCGCGTGTCACAGAAGTGCTTTCGTCAAGGGTGACCGACACGTGGTATACACCGTAACGGAACGCCGTTAAGCTATCGGGTCGGGTTTTGGATCCGATAACCCGTTAACAGCCCCGACCAATGGGGATTTTCCACGTGTAAAATCATCATTGGCTGGAGGAAACACGTGTCGGCTCACCGTTGGGACAGATGTCATCCACTCATTGGATGTATACGCCTATGATATGTCGACACGTGGCACGCCCAACAGAGGCCCATTCCTCGTGAAAAGGCCGCCCGCTTTGACTTGGTCAAAAGGTGGCGGGCCGCCCATGTAAAGCCTGTTAACGGCCTGCTCGCATATAGCCCATTTACAGCCCGCTAACCCAAGGCCCGTTCGCCCTATCCGAATTAGGCCCAAGATACGGTCTTCCGGGCCACCCAATATGATTCGACCCGTTTTCACTTCGCCCATGTATGGCCCATGACGTCTTTCGGCCCATATGAGGCCCTATGTAACTTTTTGGCCTATTAATGGCCCGTGGTGAAACTGGCCCATAATGAACAGTGTATTACTTTACACCCATTAACGGCCCGTGGTGAAACTGGCCCGTAATGAATAGTGTATCACTTTATACCCATTAAGGGCCCGTTATTCCGTTGGGCCGTTTCCAGCCCATGTTATCTTTCGGCCTTCTCAGAGCCCATTTATTCTTGGGCTCATTTCCAGCATTCATTTAGTTACGGCCCATTACTGTCATTTTCTGCTTATGGGCCAAATTCAGCCCGTGGTTATAGTCGGCCCGTTTGTGGTCCGTTAACTAGCAAACCGCGGAAAAAGAACTGCAATGACTAGAAGCAAACAAATAAACAAGACAACAAGGAAATAAATAAGCAAGCAACTTACGCTAGGCTATCACGACTATCGCACATATTACATCCACTGGGCATCAAAGTTCGCCACCGATTGCAAATAAACGCTACCGACAAAAGAGTATACAAAATTGAGAGCACTTGAAGGCACTAGGCTGGCGGTCGAGCCCCAAACAGCTGAAGAAGCTGAGTAGACCTCGGTTGTGTCAACGATAGATGCATCAACACAAGATTTAAGGCATGATGGTGCGCAGGGCAGTCCTCTGACATCTTCATTGCATCTTTGACTTCAAGTCGGAGCTGAGCTGGAGCAAGCCTTTCCACTTTAAGTTGAGACTGAAAAATTCGAACTGATTGAGGCAGCGACTAAACAGAGGTTGTCTCACACCTGTTGGTGAGTAGCTTCAACTCACTGTCTTCATCAAGGCAGGACCTTGGGGTCATCTCGCTGTCCTCAAGATGGTTTGGCTCACTATCTTCCCTAAAGTTCTGCCTGGCGTAAGAGATACGACTACGAAGAGAAACAAGGAGACACGTAACAGGTTTCACAATTATATAAGCTAATAAATGGATCTGTTCTACATAAGGAACATGTTTTTACAACTACAATATGAAACTGGTAGTTGTTGCAAACATCCAATCAGATGTAAACAGCAAAGCATACAGCAGTGGAGGCAATGATGCCTATCCAAATCTATACTAGAACAAAGTTTGAAGGCTTGAGAAGGATGAACTTACATTACATGCACTACTGGAAACTGGGAATTTGCCATCAGCCAGCTCTTTGCCATCTGCCAGCTGATGGCAAAGAACGTCTTTGCCATCTGCTTATAAAAAACAGATGGCAAAGAACTGACAGATGGCAAAGAACATGGTTGCCATCAGCCAATTCTTTGCCATCTGCTAGTGGATGGCAAATAATCTTTGCCATCCGCCAGAGATGGCAAAGAGGTGGGTAGGGTCCAAAGGTCGCAACGGCTTGTCAACCCACCTCTTTGCCATCTGCGGCCAGATGGCAAAGAATCTTTCCATCTGTTGGCGGATGGCAAAGAAGTGGGTGGAGCCCAATGGGTAACAGCGTTATAACGGCCAAGAGCCCCACCTCTTTGCCATACGCCACGGATGGCAAAGGCCCATATCTTTGCCATCACCAGTGGTGGCAGATGGCAAAGAGGTCGACCCCTCTCTCCCTCGGCCCCTCCTCTCTCTCTCTCTTCCACTCGGCCCCACCCCCTCTTTCTCTCTCCCAACCTCACCCACCCACCAGCCCGGCCCCAATAGACTGCACCAGCGTGTTCTGACGATCCCAGTAGCGCAGTGCCACCGCCCACGGCCTGCCCTCCCCGCCACCGCAGCCCTCCTCCGCCTCCCCGCCTCCCCGCCACCGCAGCCTCCCCGCCACTCCCCACCCTCCCCGCCTCCCGCCCCTCCCCGCCACCGCAGCTCGCCCTCCCCCGCCCCTCCCCGGCCACCGCGGCCCTCCCCCGCCCCTCCCCTGCCCCTCCCCGCCACCGCGGCCCTCCCCCGCCGCTCCCCCGCCCCTCCCCACCACCGCCCGTACCTCCACCGAGCCGGACCTCCCCGCTCCTCCTGGCCATCAGCCCTCCCGGCGATCAAGGCGTGCCCCACGGCCCGTCCCTCCATCGAGCCAGGCCACGACGCCGCCCCCTTCCCGCGGCCCTCCCCGCCACGGCGCCCGCCCCTCCATCTGTCAGGTATGTCACTCTGAACAAAGCAAAAATTGTAGGAATCTGAACACTTGCCTATTAAGTATTAACCAATCACAAGCATGACAAGCCAACAGCATGATTTCTAGCAAAAGCATGACAAGCCAACATGACCTTTACTTGCAAGTACACCAACAAACACAAAAATATATGGCATGATTTCTAGGTCTTTGTTCATGTATTCTGAACAATATGTGCATAAGAGGCCAAAGAACACCAAAAGATGGACAATAAGCAGATTACACATCTGAAGAAGAAAAGGAGAGTATCTTGAAGATTACCTAGGTAGTCCTTCAGAAAAATAAGAAGCACCTGAACTAACACAGTAGAAAGGTGTCACGAAATAGAATCCCAGATATAAGTCATTAGCATAAATTCCATCAAGTATGTAGAGCACATAATAGTTATATCTAGATATTAAATCCATCACCTCAATAAGTAAGAAATCGACGTTAGATGCATCTTCATTTCACATCCATTCATGATGAAGCTGCCTAATAGGATTTGAAAATTAATATATGCTATTCTTGTTTTAACAAACATGGCCTGCAATTTTGAGAGTTGGAGACATCAATATAGATACCACATGTCTAGTAATAAAGACTGCACAAGATATTGGAGGACGGTGAATGGAGATTCATAGAGGAAAACCAAAGACCTACTAATTAGCATGAAAATTGACAAAAAGGGGCTGGTCAATAAAAACAGAGCTCCTTATGCATCCTTCTTCTCGCTTCTTCGTAAAGTAAACTGTAGTTTTCATGAACATCGATGAGGCCGCACCCTAGCTCGTCAGGCGGTGACAAAAAACATCAACACGTCAATTCACCTCCAAATTTGACTAATTACGGTAGTTGTGATACAAATTTCAGCTCTCATAATTCATCAACTTTGAAGAATGCTATGCTTCAGAAAACATTAACATCTAGACGATTTCAAGCCGTGAAACACCAGATATTACCAAAGAAGTTGGTGACAAAATACTGTGGTCGCGGGTGGACGCCGTCGCTGCCTTGCTCGATATGGGCAACGGCCGCTTGCTCAAGGTTTGGCGATGTGGGCGGTGTCCAAATCTCAACTCTGTCAAAGGGCGAGTGTGGGACAGGCGGTGAGGGTGGAGAGGAGGGACGACAAGTGACGGAACGCTGGGGAAGCGGCCAAGCGGATAGTGCTCCCATCTAAGATAGGCTATGTAAGACATGTAAAAAATCAAATGATTTTACCATCTAAGATATGCATAATTAAATGCAAGTAAAATCAAAACTTTGGCAAGGGATGGGGCTCGTACATCCCAAACCTGCTAGATGGTTATATATGAATTTGGGAAATAGGTTAGGTTGCACATCAAGAAGAACTAATTCATTGTTAGACCCTTCCATATTTGAAGAACGGTATCCTCTCAAAGAAACAACACCCGGAAACATGAGCATCTGGGACTGGGCAATGACTGTCGAACAAAATTTAGTTTGGATATTAATCAAGCACACAAATATGCAAAACTAGCAAATGTATAGGAACAGCGTGTGCCTTAGCATGTACGGGTTGCACAGGGAAAAAACTACCAAAACTATGGTTTTTCTCAATTTTACCAAAACTACCTAGGTGTTTGGCTGCTGTTTCGCCGGGGTGGTTTTTCGGGTCATATATTTGTGAATTATGAGTTAGGTCATATATTTTCCAATTTTGTTATGAAAAACATCATATATATTTGCGTTGATCGGGTGGATTTAAATGTGCAGTTGTTTCATCGCTGTGAGGGTCTGGTGTTCAACAACTTCCCGTCGTTCGAGCTCCGCCCCTGCGTTAAGTGGGTGAGCACAAATGACATCTCCTCCTCTCCCCTTTCATTTGCTCTGTTCGGTCTTCCTGCCGATGAAACTTGCTAGCTATAGGTGTATTCAATCATCGATAATGCGTGACCACTATGCGTCTCCCGTTCGAAAGGGTTACATCTATAAATATGCATTCATTTGCATATTTATAACCGTAATTCTTTCGAATTGTCCAACGTTATCCATGGACAGCCCGAGTATGTGTAATTCTCAAAAATAACATAACAACCTTAATTAGCTCAAAAATGACTTTAACCTAGGATAGCTCTAAAATGAGCAATACTTAGCATTTATTCCTCTAAAATGAATTTATATACATATTATTATTCATGTCAGGTATTCATTTTTTATGTTGTACTAATTTCGTTTACTCTTTGTCATTCCGGTGTTGTGACAATGGTGGGCGCGGGGCGAGAGCGCGTCGCGGCTCCGACCTCGGCGCGTGGTGGGAGGGGTAGGTGCCATTCCCCCATAGCCTCCCGGAGAGCGCTAGATCTCGGTTTGCAGAGTCCATGACGGTCGCTTCTTCTTCGGCCGGAGAGGTCGAGGGGTAAGAAGGAGAAGGCTGCTAGAGGTGGGCGTGGCGTCGGGAGAGGTAGGAAGGCTGCTACGCCTTCCTCGCCGCCACCCCCAGCTGAGTCACCCGACCACAGGGCTGCTCCGTCTGAGATCGAGCCATCTGAGGTGAACCCGTCTATGGCAGACGCGCCTACGGACGACGAGCCTCGGGCCGACGATGAGCCTCGGGCCGCCGAGCCTCGGGCTGCCGAGTCTTCGCCCCACGAGACTCCGGAGCTCAGACGGGGTCACGCTGAGTCGGAGCCTCGGGATGCCCAGTCTTCGCCCCACGAGACTCCGGAGCTCAGACGGGGTCACGTTGAGTCGGAGCCTCGGGCCGCCGAGTCTTCGCCCCACGAGACTCCGGAGCTCAGCCGGGTCACGCCTGAGTGAGTCGAGTGCACATGGTTGTGTTCAGTGGAGACAATAGTCCCTGATAGCTATAGAGAGGGTGAGTGGGTTGAGGGGCGCAAAGTCTACCAACGTGGTCGTATAAAGCTCCGCCCACCCCGGCGACCCCACTGCAGGTGGTTGATTGCGCCTAACGGGGAGAAGTAAGTGCATTTACTATTTTTAACCTTTTGACTTGACGTTTCTTGAATATCTAATGCGTTGGCCTTGTCATCTTGAAGTTCTTGGACACACGAAGATGGTGTCCGCAGCTCAACACTTGTCCTTGGTGTGATTTGTCGCCGGTGCTTCCTGGTGGAGTCACGTTGCCGGTGAGGGCCGGGTTCGAGCTAGGAATGACCTGGGAGCACTACTTGGCTGCCCGGCCGGCCGGAGCATAGGGTCGGCGATGTCGAGTCACGGCAGAGGTGGCCGACATTGTGATCGCCACGTTTTGGGTAATTTCTCCTTTGCCATTTACGTTGTGTTTTCTTCTTTGATTGCATACCTTCTACATGTGTTTTCTTCTTTGATTGCAGACCTTCTAATCTGTGTTTTCTTGTTTGATTGCAGACCTTCTCTGAGTGTGCCGAGGGACAGGAGGAGGCGGCTCGGGTTATCGGCGCCGAGTGCGCCTACTTGGAAACTTTCGGCCACGAGGCTCGGACTCAGGATGTTCGAGACTACTTAGCACAGAATAGTATTAGGAGGATTAAAGAGAAGTGTCGGGACAAGTATCTGAGTAAGGAGAAGTACATGAAGGTAATTACCTATTCTTAAGGCCTTGTACTTAGTTTCCTTGATTTGATTCGTAGGCATAGCGCTCAAATTTCTCTTGCTTAACTTAGGTGCCTCCGAGATGGTGTGCGGACAAGATGGACTGCTGGGAGGTGTTGGTGGATGAGTGGTGCTCTCCCCAGTGGCGCGTCGCCCACAACATAGCAAAGGAGAAGCGTTTCAAAATGAAAGGTGTGCCACACCATCTAGGCAGCATCGACCTACATGGGTACGGGAAAAACTGGGTATGTGTGGTTTGCTTCATGATTCATGCAAATTCATTCTTTGTGCTAGCTTGAGTCCTTAACTAATACTGTTCCTCTCTTTTAGTCAAAACACAACAAGGCTCCAGTGCGAGCTGTTCGACCTCTATGGCATGTCCAATATTGCACTGCATAAGAAGGCCAAGGCATTCTCTCGAGTCGACCTCGAAAATGCAAAGAACTTCAAAGAACGAGGCCTCCCACCACAAGATGGTGCAGTATGTTAAGCAGGGGAAGGCGAGGAAAGGGCCGGACTTTAACCCGAGCCGGCCTCTTGATCCAGAGATGGTGATGATATCTGGTGGCGGGAGGTTCCATGGCTCGTTAGCCATTGGTAATGGACTGATACGTTGTAGTAGCACTCTCCGCAGATCAAGAAGCGCCAGGCCAGCTCGATCCCGAGATACCGCGTCGTTACGACCGGTGGAAATCGAATTCCAGGTTTGTTAATTATACGGACTCGAGAGCCTTTCCTCCATTACATTGTGTTTGCGGTCGCCGATGATTACAATGCTAACGAGTGGTGTTGCGAGCTGCTATTGAGGCGAGAGAGTGAAGACCAGGCTGCTTTTGAGGAGAGGGACCGGCGGTTGGCGGAGAGGGACCGGCAGCGGCGGAGAGGAACAGGAGAATGAGGAGAGGACGGCTAGGCTGTTGGAGGAGGATAGGAACCGGAACGACTTGGCTAACCGGGCCATGTACGAGCTCTTCGTGGTAAGTTTCTTACTGCATATTAGCTAAATCATGCACGCAATGTTCCTTTCATTAGTAACTAATATGACCGACTCACAAAACCAAATGTGCAGTCCATGTGCGAGAAGAACGGCGGACCCTCCGCCGATGCCAGTCATTGCTCCGGCGGGCACGGTGAGTTTCATTTGAATGGTCATTAGTTACTAGTCTTCACATTTGAGTTGCATCATGCTAACGATACATTGGAAATAATCTTTGGTGCAGCGTAACTCCCGACAAGCATCGACCGATCCTTCTCCGTCTGCCACCGGCGCGACCGGTCCTACACCTACACCTACACCTACACCTCCGTGATGACGGTAAGTGTCCCGTGTGTTTTTCTTAATAGAGTTTTGTTGTGATGCCATGTTGTATATATCTAGACATATCGTGCATAATGTGTGTATGTTTGAAATGCATTGTATGTGTGGGATTCGACACCTAGTCGTGTGCCTTTGGTAGCCTTCCATATAGGGAAATGCCTCCTAGTGCTTCCACTGAGCCATGGTAGTTCGCTCGCTCCGGAACACATGGATTGACCGGCATGTGTCCTTCTTTGCTCCTGTGTCCGTCCCTCACGAGGAAATGTCACGCGGTGTATCACCGAATTACTTGTAGCTTGTTACGACTTGGTTGCACTCATTGATGACCGACACGTGCATTGTTGGGTCATGTATGCCTGTCCCCTGCGTTTGTGCCACCTTGGTTCTATGACTAGTCATGTCGGCCCGGGTTCTCTCGCCATATGGATACTAGCGACATAATCATGTACTTAGCATTTTTCCTCCATATAGTATGCTTAAGAAATGACATATTTT
This sequence comes from Aegilops bicornis, assembly GCA_021605145.1. Classification (NCBI taxonomy): domain Eukaryota; kingdom Viridiplantae; phylum Streptophyta; class Magnoliopsida; order Poales; family Poaceae; genus Aegilops; species Aegilops bicornis. The sequence continues at coordinate 600,292,603 of CM038674.1, read as the reverse complement.
AGGTCCTAACTGACTTCATATGCTTAGCTAGCTCCAAGATGACATAATAACCTTACTTAGCTTCAAAATGACCTATTCAACCTAGGCTAGCTCTAAAATGACCTATACTTAGCATTTTTTTCCTCCAAAATGACTTAATATGCTTAGCTAGTTCAAAATTACATAATAAGCAATTAGCTCCAAAATGACCTATTTAACCTAGGATAGCTCTAAAATGACCTATAATTAGCATTGTTTCCTTCAAAATGACTTAATATGCTTAGCTAGCATAAAAATGACCTATTTAACCTAGGATAGCTCTAAAATGACCTATACTTAGCATCTTTTCCTCAAAAAAGACTTAATATGCTTAGCTAGCTCTAAAATGATATAGTATGCTTAAGAAATGACATATTTTAGGTCCTAAATGACTTCATATGCTTAGCTAGCTCCAAAATGACATAATAACCTTACTTAGCTTCAAAATGACCTATTCAACCTAGGCTAGCTCTAAAATGACCTATACTTAGCATATTTTCCTCCAAAATGACTTAATATGCTTAGCTAGTTCATAAATTGCATAATAAGCTTAATTAGCTCCAAAATGACCTATTTAACCTAGGATAGCTCTAAAATGACCTATACTTAGCATTGTTTCCTTCAAAATGACTTAATATGCTTAGCTAGCATAAAATGACCTATTTAACCTAGGATAGCTCTAAAATGACCTATACTTAGCATCTTTTCCTCAAAAAAGACTTAATATGCTTAGCTAGCTCTAAAATGATATAGTATGCTTAAGAAATGACATATTTTAGGTCCTAAATGACTTCATATGCTTAGCTAGCTCCAAAATGACATAATAACCTTACTTAGCTTCAAAATGACCTATTCAACCTAGGCTAGCTCTAAAATGACCTATACTTAGCATTTTTCCTCCAAAATGACTTAATATGCTTAGCTAGTTCAAAATTGCATAATAAGCTTAATTAGCTCCAAAATGACCTATTTAACCTAGGATAGCTCTAAAATGACCTATACTTAGCATTGTTTCCTTCAAAATGACTTAATATGCTTAGCTAGCATAAAATGACCTATTTAACCTAGGATAGCTCTAAAATGACCTATACTTAGCATCTTTTCCTCAAAAAGACTTAATATGCTTAGCTAGCTCTAAAATGATATAGTATGCTTAAGAAATGACATATTTTAGGTCCTAAATGACTTCATATGCTTAGCTAGCTCCAAGATGACATAATAACCTTACTTAGCTTCAAAATGACCTATTCAACCTAGGCTAGCTCTAAAATGACCTATACTTAGCATTTTTTCCTCCAAAATGACTTAATATGCTTAGCTAGTTCAAAAATTACATAATAAGCTTAATTAGCTCCAAAATGACCTATTTAACCTAGGATAGCTCTAAAATGACCTATAATTAGCATTGTTTCCTTCAAAATGACTTAATATGCTTAGCTAGCATAAAAATGACCTATTTAACCTAGGATAGCTCTAAAATGACCTATACTTAGCATCTTTTCCTCAAAAAAGACTTAATATGCTTAGCTAGCTCTAAAATGATATAGTATGCTTAAGAAATGACATATTTTAGGTCCTAAATGACTTCATATGCTTAGCTAGCTCCAAAATGACATAATAACCTTACTTAGCTTCAAAATGACCTATTCAACCTAGGCTAGCTCTAAAATGACCTATACTTAGCATTTTTCCTCCAAAATGACTTAATATGCTTAGCTACTTCAAAATTACATAATAAGCAATTAGCTCCAAAATGACCTATTTAACCTAGGATAGCTCTAAAATGACCTATACTTAGCATTGTTTCCTTCAAAATGACTTAATATGCTTAGCTAGCATAAAATGACCTATTTAACCTAGGATAGCTCTAAAATGACCTATACTTAGCATCTTTTCCTCAAAAAAGACTTAATATGCTTAGCTAGCTCTAAAATGATATAGTATGCTTAAGAAATGACATATTTTTGGTCCTAAATGACTTCATATGCTTAGCTAGCTCCAAAATGACATAATAACCTTACTTAGCTTCAAAATGACCAATTCAACCTAGGCTAGCTCTAAAATGACCTATACTTAGCATTTTTTCCTCCAAAATGACTTAATATGCTTAGCTAGTTCAAAAATTGCATAATAAGCTTAATTAGCTCCAAAATGACCTATTTAACCTAGGATAGCTCTAAAATGACCTATACTTAGCATTGTTTCCTTCAAAATGACTTAATATGCTTAGCTAGCATAAAAATGACCTATTTAACCTAGGATAGCTCTAAAATGACCTATACTTAGCATCTTTTCCTCAAAAAGACTTAATATGCTTAGCTAGCTCTAAAATGATATAGTATGCTTAAGAAATGACATATTTTAGGTCCTAAATGACTTCATATGCTTAGCTAGCTCCAAAATGACATAATAACCTTACTTAGCTTCAAAATGACCTATTCAACCTAGGCTAGCTCTAAAATGACCTATACTTAGCATTTTTCCTCCAAAATGACTTAATATGCTTAGCTAGTTCAAAATTACATAATAAGCTTAATTAGCTCCAAAATGACCTATTTAACCTAGGATAGCTCTAAAATGACCTATACTTAGCATTGTTTCCTTCAAAATGACTTAATATGCTTAGCTAGCATAAAAATGACCTATTTAACCTAGGATAGCTCTAAAATGACCTATACTTAGCATCTTTTCCTCAAAAAAGACTTAATATGCTTAGCTAGCTCTAAAATGATATAGTATGCTTAAGAAATGACATATTTTAGGTCCTAAATGACTTCATATGCTTAGCTAGCTCCAAAATGACATAATAACCTTACTTAGCTTCAAAATGACCTATTCAACCTAGGCTAGCTCTAAAATGACCTATACTTAGCATTTTTTCCTCCAAAATGACTTAATATGCTTAGCTAGTTCAAAATTACATAATAAGCTTAATTAGCTCCAAAATGACCTATTTAACCTAGGATAGCTCTAAAATGACCTATACTTAGCATTGTTTCCTTCAAAATGACTTAATATGCTTAGCTAGCATAAAAATGACCTATTTAACCTAGGATAGCTCTAAAATGACCTATACTTAGCATCTTTTCCTCAAAAAAGACTTAATATGCTTAGCTAGCTCTAAAATGATATAGTATGCTTAAGAAATGACATATTTTTGGTCCTAAATGACTTCATATGCTTAGCTAGCTCCAAAATGACATAATAACCTTACTTAGCTTCAAAATGACCAATTCAACCTAGGCTAGCTCTAAAATGACCTATACTTAGCATTTTTCCTCCAAAATGACTTAATATGCTTAGCTAGTTCAAAATTGCATAATAAGCTTAATTAGCTCCAAAATGACCTATTTAACCTAGGATAGCTCTAAAATGACCTATACTTAGCATTGTTTCCTTCAAAATGACTTAATATGCTTAGCTAGCATAAAATGACCTATTTAACCTAGGATAGCTCTAAAATGACCTATACTTAGCATCTTTTCCTCAAAAAGACTTAATATGCTTAGCTAGCTCTAAAATGATATAGTATGCTTAAGAAATGACATATTTTAGGTCCTAAATGACTTCATATGCTTAGCTAGCTCCAAAATGACATAATAACCTTACTTAGCTTCAAAATGACCTATTCAACCTAGGCTAGCTCTAAAATGACCTATACTTAGCATTTTTCCTCCAAAATGACTTAATATGCTTAGCTAGTTCAAAATTACATAATAAGCTTAATTAGCTCCAAAATGACCTATTTAACCTAGGATAGCTCTAAAATGACCTATACTTAGCATTGTTTCCTTCAAAATGACTTTATATGCTTAGCTAGCATAAAAATGACCTATTTAACCTAGGATAGCTCTAAAATGACCTATACTTAGCATCTTTTCCTCAAAAAAGACTTAATATGCTTAGCTAGCTCTAAAATGATATAGTATGCTTAAGAAATGACATATTTTAGGTCCTAAATGACTTCATATGCTTAGCTAGCTCCAAAATGACATAATAACCTTACTTAGCTTCAAAATGACCTATTCAACCTAGGCTAGCTCTAAAATGACCTATACTTAGCATTTTTCCTCCAAAATGACTTAATATGCTTAGCTAGTTCAAAATTACATAATAAGCAATTAGCTCCAAAATGACCTATTTAACCTAGGATAGCTCTAAAATGACCTATACTTAGCATTGTTTCCTTCAAAATGACTTAATATGCTTAGCTAGCTTAAAATGACCTATTTAACCTAGGATAGCTCTAAAATGACCTATACTTAGCATCTTTTCCTCCAAAATGACTTAATATGCTTAGCTAACTCTAAAATGACATAATATGCTTAAGAAACTAGATAACAACCTCAGCGTTGCTGTCAAGGAAAATTAGCATACCAAGTTGTAAAAATTCATGAGGTGTGATAAGAAAGAAATGAAATTTTCCACTGAAGTGTGATGCTTCTGAGCGATAAGAAGGAAATGAAATTTACCACTGAAGTGTGATGCTTCTAAGCAAACGCAAATCACATTTCCAAAATGATACTCTACATTTGTAGTAAGTCATTCATTCATCAAAGTCTCTTCAAAAGTTTCAAGATGCATCATAATAATCTTCTTCTTCTAACTTTCTTCTTTCCCATTTCTACGATTTGCTTAAGATCACTAAGCTTGGGTTGATGGAGTGCTTGTATTTAGTTTTTGTTTTGACCTTGTGAAACTTGCTACTTATGGATGAAACTGTGTAATATTGATAAAACTATGTATATGTACGGATGAAACTTGCTACTATTGGTAACATGTGTTGGATACATATGTGTTCATGACTATTGGTAATATGTGTTGAATATGCTATATTGGTCATATAAATATATTTGTGTTTGATTTCTGTGAAAATGAATTGATATAAGAAAAAACGAAATTAAATGGGGCAATATAGTCACTTTGCCATCTGCTGGCAGATGGCAAAGAGCCTGCAGCCTTTGCCATCTGCTGGCAGATGGCAAAGAGCCTGCAGCCTTTGCCATCTATTTGGTCGATGGCAAAGAGCTCGTACCATTGCCATCTATTTGGCCGGATGGCAAAGAGCCTACATCCTTTGCCATCTGCCGACCGATGGCAAAGACCTGCAGCCTTTGCCATCTGCCGATGGCAAAGTATGCCGTTAACCTCCGACGGAGCTAACCCGTTAAGAGGCTTTGCCATCTGCCAGCCGGATGGCAAAGCCACAGTTTCTTGCCATCAGCCAGCAGATGGCAAAGCCACATGTTTTTGCCATCGCCAGCCAGATGGCCAAGAAGCCTTTACCGGCGGGGTTTCGCATTTGCCTGCTTGTTATCTGGCTGATGGCAAAGCCTTTGCCATCCGCTGAACATGCCTTTGCCATCTGCCATGGCAGATGGCAAAGTGCCAGATTCCAGTAGTGATGTTAACACGGGCTGGACAAAGCCCGTCTCCATGTTGATGGAAGGATAATTCAATAAATTCCCCAAAGAAAATTCTTTATAAGCGTTGCCATTATTCTACATTTTGCAAAGAGTAAATATAGATCAAATAATATTGGAAGAAACAGAGGATAATGAAGCTCAGGTGTAGACTAATGATACATAATCAAATAGCAATTAATTAAGTACAGCGTTACAAGGCAAAAGGGAGAGAGGTACTGACAAGAGCAATGCCGAGCCCATTATTGTTTTGAGATCGTATGATCCTTTGAGCAAGGAGATTCATCTGAAATTAGTTTTCATACAAGAGAGAAGGTAAGGCACAAGCATAAATTTAGGAGTTCAAATTTTGAATTGATATCATAGACAAGACTGACGCTGGGCTCCCAGCCGGTTCTAATAGGGGTTTGGCCACTTTGGAGTAGGGGTAAAGTGTGGTACAGTTGGGCCTGTGTTTTCTGTGGCTCCTGATCTATCTCGATTTAACAGGTACCACTACCTTTTCCAAATACCTAGTTTGTACTCCTTGAGGATCTGCACTCACCCTCTTCCTTTTGGACATCTATCACGAAGAACAACATTTGACTGGAAAAACATAGTGTGACGACACATGGAATAGGTTCAAAATGGATAGTTATGGCATATACTAATATATGATGCTTAAACTAAGCAGATGGTGTAACAAAAGTAGAAGAAATGCAAGAGGTCGATGCAAAATATAAAGCGACCAATACAACTTTGCAAAGTTAGAGCAAGCACCTTGATGGGTGTTTAAGATAGGACATCCTCCACCATGCCAAGTTTGTTAGCCATTGGATCGTTCATAATACTCCTCTCGTGCGCCCATTCTCATATTCATTTTGATAATGTTCAATATCTGACATGCATGAAAACATAAAAACAAGTGAGGTTTTCTTTGTAATGCAGAATTGATTCTAATCCAATACTGCCTCCCTGTAAACCCCTTTGTGCTATCTCTGCAATTCTTTTAAAAGATGCCATGCATGCTATAATTTGTTGTGTGCATTAATATAATGTGGCCTACTACTCAAAATATGAGAGCTCCAGAAGTGATGACACTTCGCAGATGATAGCTTCAACATATAGTAAAGAAGAACAAGTCGACCTGACTGTGATTCAAAATATACTAAGGGAGAACAACTCGACTTCGACCAATAATCGCAAGAGAAGAGTATCATCTTAAAGAAGAGCAGAAGAGGAAGAAGATTGAAGATATTACAAGTGTTTCAATACAATGTCGGTTGGCCACCCATGATGAACCAGAGCGCACAGAGAAATACTATTCTTTCCGGTCTCTCCATATGTGGCTCACATGCATTTCGAAACTAAAGTAGGAACATTTAGCTAACCAATTAAACATCTCTCAGTTTTACTAATATCAACAATAATATCCTCTTGAAACGCATGTCCTACATCCGTTTTCTAATCTCTACCTATAGTTTTATTAGTTCATATACACGTATCATTATATTGAAAACACATGAAATTCCCTTTTCATATTTACATCCTTATTTTTGTTGTTTTTTCCACCCAAATATTGATTATTTTACCACCGGGTTTTCCTTAAACCAACTCAACTGTCCCATGTCTTATTTGCTCACAAAACAAAACGATTTTTTGGAAAATCAATAAGTTCTTAAAAATGTTTATTTCGATTACAACAGTTCGGACTCCACGAAATATGCAAAATAAGGTTGAACTTTTTGACCGTGGTCCCGGGCGTAAAATGGGTTGTAATAAATTACTTAAGAATTAGCAAATGGGCTGCAAATAATAAAAAATAGCAAATGGGCTTTATGTTGTCCGCCACAGATTTGTAGGCTGACTTGTGGGCCTACCAAGTTCATCCATACACAACGTTTCGCAAAAGAAACTTAGTCAACAATCGACCCTACCGGCGTCGGATCGTTAGATGTCAATCTAACGGCAATCGTCTTCTTCGCCTCGATCTTCACCTTGACCGCCCAAACCAGCGCCGTCGGAACCTTTGCTCCCGCCTCCCATGGCCGGCGGTCTTTGCCGGGCAGGCCTCACGGCCCCATCATACTCGCATCCCTCGCTGTCTATCCCTCTACTCACCCACACCTCCTGTTATTTTCCGGCGGCGGCAGAACGATCGACCCTCGTACTCTCCATGCGTGGGCAGCCACTGCCGTGTCTTCCCGGCTCCGTGTCGTTCCTTCAGAGGCCTCGCCCGTCGTCCACCACCCCGGTGCTCTCGGCGCGGCGTGGTCAACGATGTCCATCCAACGGCCGTAGTGCTTCTTCAAACTCTGGTCTTCTTGCCCCACCGCCTAAAGCGGCGCCCGGTCGTGCCGCATGCTCCACGCCTCGTGGCGGTCAGGCCTTGCCGCGAGGCCACCATCCCCATACTACTCCCACCGCTGGCCAGGCCATCCCTCCACTCACCCACTCCCCCTGTTATTCTGCGGCGACGTCAGCCTCACACTGCAGCTGAACCAGTGAACCCTCGTGCTCCTCTCCGCGTGGGCATCCACTGCCGCGTCTTGCCCGGCTCCGCGTCGTCCCCTTCCTAGGCCTCGCCGTCGTCCACCGCCGTGGTGCTCTCGGCGAGGCATGGTCAATGTGGTCAACGACCGACTTCCATCGGAAGAGTACTGTACGTGGAGAGGCTGACAGCTGGGTCCACGGCAGCCGCAAGGAAGTGCATCCTTATTACACGCAAAATAATCATTCCTCCACCTGACGGCAGGGACCCACCGGACGGGCCACCAGTATTTCACGGAAAAAACGCTTCCCCCCTGACTGCTGGGACCCACCGGACGGGCCACCGTATTTCGCGAAAAAAACGTTTGCCCCTGACTGCTGGGACCCACCGGACGGACCACCATATTTTGCGAAAAAAACGTTCCCCCCGCTATCAGCTCGGACCCACCGGAAGTGCCTCCTTATTACGCATAGAAAAATGAATACTCCCCCCGCTAGCTGGGACCCACCATGGTGGGAGGCTGACTTGTGGGCATACTAAGTTCACGGGGACGGAGGGCTTTGTCAACTTAGTCAATATGAACGATTCTAGCTCCAGTGATCGTACGATGTCCATCCAACGGCCGTCGTGCTTCTTCAATCTCTGCTCTTCCTGCTCCAGCCACTCAAACAAGCGCCGACGAGACTGCCTGCTCCCTCCTCACCGCGGCCGATGTGCTGTCGCACAGCCCTCACCACCCCACCGTACTCCCATCGCTGGCCTAGCCATCCCTCTACTCACCCACACCTGATGTTATTCTCCGGCGACGGCAGACGATAAACCCTCGTGCAACAGATTCCCCTCCGCGTGGGAAACAATCGCCGAAGTCTTCTCGCCTCGCGTCGTCCCCTTCCTAGGCCTCGCCGTCGTCCACCGCTTCGGTGCTCTCGGCAGCCTGGTCAATGTGGTCAACAACCGACATGCATCCGAAGTGGATCAGATGTGGAGAGGCGATACCGGGTCCACGGCCGCACGCAAGGAAATGCCTCCTTATTACGTGCAAAATAATGATTCCTCCACCGACATCGGGGACCCACCGAAAGGGCCTCTCAGATTTCCAAAACGTTATCACGCCGACATTTCGGACCCACCGCTATATCTTCGCAGCAAGGAAGTGCCTCCTTATTACGCACAAAAAAATGAATACTCCCCACATTAGCTGGGACCCAAAGATAGTGGCAGGCTGACTTGTGGGCCTACTAAGTTGACGGGACGGAGGGCTTTGTCAACTTAGTCAATATGCATGATTCTAGCTCCACCGACCGCACGATGTCCATCCAACGACCGTAGTGCTTCTTCAACCTCTGGTCTTCTTGCTCCACCGCCCAAACCAAGCGCCAAGATGTGCCTCGAGCTCCGCCTCCGTGGCCGTCTGCGATGCGGCGGAGGCGTCACCGCCCCCTACTACTCCCACTGCTGGCCAGGCCATCCCTCTACTCACCCACACCCCCTGTTATTCTACGGCGACGGCAGCCTCACACCGCAGCGAACCACTAAACCCTCGTACTCCTCTACGCGTGGGCATCCACTGCCGCGTCTTCCCCGGCTCCGCGTCTTCCCCGGCTCCGTGTCGTCCCCTTCCTAGGCCTCGCCGTTGTCCACCGCCCTGGTGCTCTCGGCGCAGTGTGGTCAACATGGTCAAGGAACGGCTTCCATCGAACATGGATCAGACGTGGAGAGGTCGATACCGGGTCCACGGCCGCAGAAAGGAAGTGCCTCCTTATAACGTGCAAAATAATTATTCCTCCACATGACATCGAGGACTCACCGCACGGGCCACCGTATTTCACGAAAAAACGTTTCGATCGACTGCTGGGACCCACCAGCTACATCTTCGCACGCAAGGAAGTGCGTTCGGGCAAAAAAAAACGATTCGCCCCCCTGACTGCTGGGACCCACCAGCTACATCTTCGCATGCAAGGAAGTGCGTCCGGGAAAAAAAACAAAACGATTCACCCCCCTGACTGTTGGGACCCACCAGCTACATCTTCGCAGGCAAGGAAGTGCCTGACAGTCGGGACCCACCTGGTCGAAGCGTACGTAGCATTGTCATTCTGGTCGACGTGTACGTACATACTGGTCGATGTAGAGGCGCGCACGTGTCGTAGTAGAGGCGCACACGTAGCATGTACACGTACGTACAACGGCGAGGGTGCAAGAAAGAAAATACGGCCACGTCGTACATACGGGCAGGGTCTCGAACGCCTATTCGCACATACGTACATGGCTGGGTCGAAACGGAGAAACATCGTCGTCGTCGTGTTCATGGGGAGCCAACCGGCTTGGTCAGATCGGAATGCGTGGTCATGTTCATCGGGAGGGCTTGGACGGAACATGCGATGGAGACGAGGCCTGGCGTACCGCACAACGGAGGAAACAGACCACCTACGTTCGGAACGGGGTCCTGTTGATCGGGAGGGGTGTGGCGTACCGCAAAACGGAGGAAACGGACCTCCTACGGTCGAAACAGGGGTCCTGTTGACCGGGAGGGGTGTGGCGTACCGCAAAACGGACGAAACGGACCTCCTACGGTCGAAACGGGGGTCCTGTTGATCGGGAGGGGTGTGGCGTACCGCAAAACGGACAAAATGGACCTCCTACGGTCGAAACGGGGGTCCTGTTCATCGGGAGGGGTGTGGCGTACCGCAAAACGGGACTCCACGGGATATCGTTTCATCTCCACCGTCGACCTCCTCCAGCCTCCACGGGCTACCTTGACCTCCTCCACCTGCACGGGCTCCTGTTCATCCAGCCTCCACCGCGCTACTCCACCGGCCATCGCTCAACCACCCCTCCACGGGCACCCCTCCACCGTCCACTCGCTCATCCAGCCCTCCACACCACGGGTCCTGTTCATCCAGAGGCAACGCCACCGCCATCGCTCATCCAAACCCCCCTGCAACGCTCACTGTTCATCCAATCGATCGGCTTCAGTTAGCAGCAGCAGCGAAGGAACCGCTCCATCGGGTTCAGTTAACAGCCATCGATCGATCGCTCGGGTTCAGTAACGCGTAGCCTGCAGTGCAATCGCTCGGGTTCAGTTAGAGACCAACGCCTCGCTCGGGTTCAGTTAGAGCCAACGCCTCGCACGTGTACGAGAGAAACGCGCATCGCTCGGCCCCCGACCTCCCACCGTAACCGGCAACTCCCCGAAATTTTCCTCCCCCTCACTTCTACCACGGTTTTTTCCGTCATGGATGGCCCAAAGAATGTCATGCAGCTGCGTCTCCGGCCCGCCCAGGACGAAAAGCCCATTTTCTGTCATGATTTTTGTCATAGAAGTAGGAGGCCACCACATCTATGATAATACCGGGTTTTGTCAAAATTATCGTCATAAAAGTGTCATATGTATGACAGAAAAAAAATTCGTTCGGTCCAAAATGTCACGGATGTGTCTTTTTTTGTAGTGCAATAGTTCTAATGCATGATATAGCCTCTAGGCACTTGTGGGAGTAGTTGCTATCAATTTTGTTGAGTTTGGTTCACTTTTATTTCAAAGTTACTAAAAATTTCAGAAATTTTTCAGAGGAAGAAATATGTTTAGGAAAATGTATCAAGGTGGTCCTTCAAGGAAGCAAGGACCCAGGCCCGCAATACGCAATGCGGACGATGAACCACCGAGGGACGCTCAGATGCGGCCTTGTGAATGGCCGTCAAAAGATTTCATGGTCCAAGCAGGAATTAAAGAGGAATTTGACGCATATGTGCGTAATGCAGAACTCGAGGGCTTCATGCAAGATAAGTGCCCTCAATACTATCACCTAACTGATTCCTCACTAAAAGAAATATGTCAACTTGTGACCTTGACTATTGGTCACTGAAAGGTCATTGTTTTTCATTTGCAACCTTTTTTTGACCAAAAACACAAGGTCAAAAGCTGGCGGTCGTAAACTGACTATAGCGACCTTCTTTGTGAGAAGGTCGTGGACGTTTACGACCAAAATATTCCTACTGTGGTGTTTTGGTCACTAGCAACCTCCCCAGGCCATGTAGGCATCCAGCATGGCAAGCTGATGTGGCACAAGATTCAGCCCGGTCCAATTCGGTTTTCTACATGGGCCTAGCCCAACAATTCAGCCTATTTGTGTTTTTTTTGTCTCACAATTTTGGTTGGGTTCATGGGCCAAGCCCAATATTGTATCCTTTTATTGTTGGGTTGTGGCCTTTTTGTCTAAACGAATTTACTTTTTCTTTTTCCCAATAGAAGGGTCCACTAGTCGGATGGGTCCCAATTGTCATCATCGATTGGTCAGTAGCCTTTTCAAAGCGCAGACACAGAATACAATTTTGCACATATATATTGTTGAATTTTCATAATTTTGCTGTCAAAGCAGCATGTACACAGGAATACAATTTTGCTATCAAAGCAACATTTCAAACGTACATCTTCATGACATCGTACATAAAACCAGCAATAAAAGATTACAATATGCCATTTGGCTCAAATCAAATAACATATGACATCCGTGTTCCAAAGAACGAAAAAAGATAACCACCACATCATACCATCTGCACATTCAAAGAGAACAAACTATATGTCAAAAGAGAACTGAGCAGAAAATTGCCAATAAAAGAAAGAAGATAATATACTCTGTAATTACTACAGATTTGCTCACTGGATACACACACATACTTTGCATATACAGATTTGCTCCCCACAAAAACAATTCTGAACAGTTGGCTATAATAATTTACGGCAAAGAAATTCCCAAAACAGAGAATGGTACATCTGGAAATTCCCCAAAAACAGAGGAAATGCAGGAATCATACATCCCAGATCAATCGACATTGCTATACATCCTGTTACTCTGACATCAACAACAAACTCGATATACATCTTGATTCTTTGATTATACCAATTGTTTCATCTTCAACTAACTACTAACCCATGAGTTGGAATACAATGACGATGGAGTCTCAAAGAACGATGATGATGGTTGAACAACACAAAACTACAGCAGGTTCAGTGACTGAAGCTGAACTCTAACAAAAACTTGTTGCTTTCACCTAAGTTTGTTTTCATTTGTTAACAACAGTCAGACTAGGCCACACAGCTATCAAACATGGCAACCGACTTCTATGGCAGCAAGTGTGGACTCTTATTGCATTGACAAATGACAACCAACTTTCTCCAAACCCAAAACTCTCGATGATTGGCTCGCCTAAATGTGTCCCTAGACAAGCTTAAAATCCACCAAGACCCCAACCAAGGAAACTAACATGGTAGTCAACCGGCTAATAAAAAAGCAGGTGAATCGACAATACACCGTCTGCCTACTGCTGTGGCATCAACATCACCCTCTTGCTGTACTTATTCGATTACTGATTCTGCCTATTATGTCATTTTTTCAACGAATTACTAGCCGATGAGCTCAAACACGATGACGGCGGAGTCTGAAACAGCCAGGGATGATGACCGACAACACTTGACACAACTATAGGTTCCACCACTGAACTAAACTGAATCTAGAGGGTAAACAAGAAGAAACCTTGCTCGTTCTTCCGAGGCCCTCGCCAGACTTCCATCCCATCTTCTGCACCAGCTCGAAGCCGACGTTGGAGGAGGCGAGGCGCGTGTCGATGGGGCCTGCTCCAGCCCCTTCGTGTCCAGGTTATCCACCGGCCGGTGCCCCCTCGGCAGCCGGAACTCCACTTCCTCGTCCAGCCGGTCGTACCCTCCCCCGTACTCCTCATCCCCCTCCTCCTTCCCAGACGGCGGTGGGTTCTTGTTGCCGCTGCCGATGTCACCGTAGTAAGACCGATTCTCCTGCGCAGCACGAGTCAGATGAGATGGAGGCGGATCTGCAGCGCGAGTCGGTCAGAGGAAAGAAAGCAAAGCACTCACCATAGCTCGCTAGGGTTTTCGACGGAGCCGGCGCCGACGACGAGGGGGATTGGGGGGGTCTGGTTTGCGGAAGCAGACGAAAACGATGGGTGGGTGTCTGCGGCTCGGATCCGGAAGCCGGACCTCCATCGAGGTTGCGGCTCACCTCGGTGACGACGTCCATGGCGGCCTCCTTGCACAGAGAAGTACAGATGGGATTGAGACTTGAGAAAAAAGGGAGACACAAACAGAGGGAGGAAGAAGAGCGGGGGAACACGTCGACCTGCGGGACTTCGGTCGACGGTGGAGCTGCTCCGGCGAGGCGCGAGGCCGAGGCAGCGGAGACCGAGGCTGGATCGCGTTGGATCTCCCTCCCTCGGGTTCTTCTCTCCCTTCTGGTGAGGGAAGGGGAGCGGCGAGAGGAGGAGGGCATGGGGGGGGGCATGGATGGCAGTGAGCTCCGTCGGAGGGAGGCAGCGGCGGTGATCTAGAAGGGAGGAGGTGATCTCTCGTTCGCTCTCTCTCCATCGGGTGAGACATCGAGGAGAGACGAGGGGAGGGGGGATCAGGGTGGGTGGCGGCGGCGATGTGGGAGACGAGGGGAGCGAGATCTGGATCGAGCGAGGAGAGGGGGGCTGCTAGGGTTTGGGTTGGGTTGGGTTGAGAAGGGACCCGAGAGTCGTTGGATCCATCGGATGTGGTCGGTCCAGATCGGCTAAGGGGGGTGATCCGTGTGAAGAGCTCTGATTGGCTCAGAAAAATTATGATTTAGAATAGTTTCTAAGTACTAAAACTAGGAGAGTTTTGTGAAGCAGCTATCAAAAATATTTTGCAAAATGGCACAACTAAAATTTGCTATCAATTTAGACCATATTTTATGGATGACAGCCAGTTTGCATGCAACTTTAATCTTTGTAGCTATTTTAAATCATTATTCGAGTGCCCAAAATGAGTATTTTTGTGAAGAGCCTACCAAATAATTGTTGCAAAATTGTACCAAATAAATTTTCTAAAATACTAGGACATATTCAAACCACAATTTACCAAATTGTTGGGTGTCAGAAGTTTTGATCCACCTCTGGTGAAAAAGACAAATTTCCACCGATTCAGCTGGAAGCGGGTCAAATTTGAACTGTAGCTACCTCGTAGTTTTCTCTTTATTTTTTCCAAAAATCATTTCTAGGTACATAAGTATGTATTTAATTAGAGAAACACCAAAATAGTTCCAAGATTCAACCACTAGCTAGGAACGGACATTCCCGCCGTTTTGACCGCATTTTGAAACGGGCATAAAAAATTCAAAAAAATTCAAAAAATTGGAAAACCTTCGCATTGCGTCATTATATGTGACCAAGTTACCAGGAAAAATTATAAACTTATAATACGGCGAACATTTAAAAAAAGTGTTATCAGAAACGAGCTATAAAGTGTGAAGATGAATGGCTTTCAACCCAAATGCTCAATCTTATGGCCACATACATGGCATAGTTTGTTCAAATGATCTCATATTGTGCACAAGGGTGCATATTGGAATGACAAACAATGTTGTTTAAGGAAGTTTTCATTTTCTTTGGACAAAAAAATTCATTTTCCATTTTTCGAGTGCCCGAAAAGAGGTTTTCTTGTGAAGGACCTACCATATATTTGTTGCAAATTTGTACCAAGTCAATTTTGTAAAATACTAGGACATATATAATGCACAATTGACCAAATGGTTGGGTGTAAAATTTTTTGATCCACCTCTCGTGAAAAAGACAAATTTCCGCCGATTCAGTTGGAAGCGGGTCAAATTTGAACTGTAGCTGCCTTGTAGTTTGCTATTTATTTTTTCCAAAAATCATTTCTAGGTACATAAGTATCTATTTAATAAGAGAAACACCAAAAAAATTCCAAGATTCAACCACTAGCTAGGAACGGTCATTCCCGCCGTTTTGACCGCATTTTGAAACGGGCATAAAAAATTCAAAAAAAATCAAACAATTGGGAAACCTTCACATTGTGTCATTATATGTGGCCAATTTCCCAGGAAAAATAACAAACTTGTAATATGGCAATTATTTTAAAAAAGTGTTCTCAGAAACGAGCTATGACGTGTGGAGATCAATGGCTTTCAAGCCAAATGATCAATCTTATGGCCACATTCATGGCATAGTTTGTTCAAATGATCTCATATTGTGCACAAGGGTGCATATTGGAATGGCAAACAATGTTCCCTAAGGAAGTTTTCATTTTCTTTGGACGAAAAAACCATTTTCCATTTTTCGAGTGCCCAAAAGGAGGTTTTTTTGTGAAGGACCTCCCAAATAATTGTTGCAAAATTGGATCAAATCAATTTTCTAAAATACTAGGACATATTTAATGCACAATTGACAAAATGGTTGGGTGTAAAATGTTTTGATCCACCTCTCGTGAAAAAGACAAATTTCCATGGAATTCGGTTGGAAGCGGGTCAAATTTGAACTGCAACTGCCTCATAGTTTGCTATTTATTTTTCCAAAAATCATTTCTAGTTACATAAGTACCTATTTAACCATAAATACATGGTTTGGTGGCGATACGTCGAGGTTTGGGCGGTGGCCGAGGGCCCCAACCCTAGAGCGCCAGAACTCAAGATGTTCACCATGGTCACCAAGGCGTGACTGTGGCATTGCCATGTGTTCTGGGCGGCCTAGGAATGTCTAGTAGGTTGGGCACTCTCCGTAGGTGCTAGGAAGAAAATTACAACATAAGATTCTCACGAGGAGACCGATCGATGCTCAAACATGAATTAGCGACCAAGTGTTTGATTAGCGATGCACGGAAATTTACATGGCTAATGGGCGTGAGTTTTGGTGAGGATGATCGGTTACTAAGAAGGCCGTCTTCACAAATTTTCAGCTCAAAAGGAGGAGCCTATGTGGTACTTGCTTTGCAAACTACCACACCGGACATAAATCTGAATGTTGAAGCTCGGCTCAAAATAATGAATGGATTGAGTTGGCATTTGGTGGAGGATGGTTATTTGGGCATAGAAAAGCACCAGTAGAAAATGGATACTATTTGGACATGCCAAAGTGGTACTTCCTTCACAAATTGTTGTTCTGAACAGAATAGGAAAATGAATATTTTTGAATTATTTTTGAACTAGGCAAGGAAGGTTTTTACATATTTGATGAAGGTATGACCCAAAGAATTTATGAGATTTTTTTTGGGAATTTTGGGAATAACTGAAATATAGGTTGCTTCACAACCTAGAGCAAAAACTGCCACATGGACATGACACATAGGCAAAACTGATGAGGTGGCGCCTAGTCATAGCAACCCACCACAATTTACAAGGCTATGACCATCTATATTGGTCATTAACAACTAGAAATAAGGCAGCGGACTAGCGCTGTTTGCTTTATGACCTTTTTTAGGTGTAAGGAAATTACGACCTTTCTGACCAAAATGGTCGCAATGGTTTAGGGTTTGGAGCCCCTCGAACAGCTTTTGACCAATTGGTCTGAAATGGTCATAGATCTATGACCAATTCTTCCAGGGTCACTGACATAAGGTCACTAGTTGACATATTTGTTGTAGTGCCTTTGTGAGAAGGTTCAAATTTTCATCTTCACATAATTCTCACGCTATCCTATTTTATATCTATGGCCAATCTTACACTATGGACTCAGAGGATTTTAGTACTGCTTGCAAACTTCCACAATTGGGTAGTATTAGCGAACCTCGCAAATCTGAGTTTAGAGATTTTCTTGCTAGTATTACAGTGGGGGAGTCTAGAGATGTAACACAAGCTACCATAGGGAGCATTCATTTTCCTGCTATACATTATTTTGCTCTCTTAATAGGTAGGTGCATAAATGGTAAGTATGAAGCATGTCACATGTGTGTCCCTGGCCTTAGTGTTCTTAGAAGTGCTGTTTTAGGAGATAAACAATATAATTTGGGGGCTATTGTTGCACGGAGGTTGCATAATAATGCTTTAATTGGAGACTTTTTCGGGGGAATTTATGCAACTCGTGTGTCTAATTTTCTTGAGATACCCATACAAGAAAATGATAAGGAATTGCCTCCCTCTTATCTAGGATATGAGGTTATGGTTCGCCACCAGTTTATTGAGAGGAACGAACAACCTCTCCAGTACCGACTAATGTTTGACAAGCGCCGCATTTTCCATGTTGCTCTCCCTGCTCCTACTTTCTTTGAATTTCAGACAAAAGGGAGATTTATTATAACCAGGGAGGAGGCGAACGAGTATAAGAGGAGGATGGAGACAGCTCGCCTCCAAGCGGCAGCTCATGAGGCTATAGCTGCTGCATCTCAGTACGACACCAACTACAACTTTGGATACCTGCCAGGCCAGCCGTGGCAATAGACCAACTTAGGCCAAAAGCCTAAGCTTGGGGGAGTACGTATTTCTCACCGACATTACATTCATGTTCACACACTCATGCTAGTTGTCAGTGCTCATACGTTTTGACTGTAATATCCATGCTAGTTTATTTTATTTTTCTCGATTTCTTCTTGTGTGTTTGATAAACCTTAAGAAAAACAAAAAAAATAGTTGTAGCTTTTAGCTAGTTTACTTTCCTTGCATGTAGTAGTAGTAATTAAAAAGAAAACCCAAAAAGATTTCTCGTTCTTCTTTTCATTTGTTGGGAGCTTTCTCGTGTAAATAGTTTTATTTCTTTTCTTTTCCTTGGGGGTCGAGAGGAGAAGACCATAATGAAAATGTTGAAGTGGCTCTTATATGCATTATTGTTGATTTAATCAAGAGCCCATATTACCTTGTCTTCTCCTTTGTATCAGATGCCTGCAGATTCCAGCTTAGTCCAATGCACGTGCGCTATTATTATTATTCACATCGTTCGGTCGTGCAAGTGAAAGGCAATTATGACGATATATGATGGACTGATTGAGATGAGAGAAGCTGGTATGAACTCGACCTCTCTTGTTTTTGTAAATATGATTAGTTCATCGTTCCTGATTCAGCCTATTATGAATAAACATGTTTGCAATGACAATTAGAGATTATAGTTGCTTATGCCATGCTTAATTAGCTAGGAGTTTATAATGGTTTACCTTGCGTGTCAACATGCTATTAAAATGGTTGTGATGTGGTATGATAGGGTGGTATCCTCCTTTGAATGATTCAAGTGACTTGACTTGGCACATGTTCACGCATGTAGTTGAAACAAAATCAACATAGCCTTCACGATATTTATGTTCATGGTGGATCATATTCTACTCATGCTTGCACTCAATGTTTATTAATTTTAATGCATGTTCATGACTGTTGTCGCTCTCTAGTTGGTCGCTTCCCAGTCTTTTTCTAGCCTACACTTGTACTAAGCAGGAATACTGCTTGTGCATCCACTCCCATAAACCCCAAAGTTATTCCATATGAGTCCACTATACCTTCCCATATATGCGGTATCTACCTGCCGTTCCAAGTAAATTTGTCTGTGCCAAACTCTAAACCTTCAAATGAAATTCTGTTTTGTATGCTCGAATAGCTCATGTATCAACTAGGGCTGTCTGTATCTTCCATGCTAGGCGGGTTATTCTCAAGAGGAGTGGACTTCGCTCCTCACTCACGAGAAAATGGCTGGTCAACGAGATGCCCAGTCCCATGCTCTAAGCAAATCAAATCGAAATAATTGCAAACAAAACTCCCCCGGGACTCTTGTTAGTTGGAGGCACTTGTTGTTTCGAGCAAGCCATGGATTGATGCTTATTGGTGGAGGGGGAGTATAAACTTTACCATTCTGTTTGGGAACCGCCTATAATATGAGTAGCATGGAAGATATCGAGATCTCTCGGTTGTTGTGTTGACAATGAAATTATGCCGCTCAAAATATTATTCATCTCTTTTTAAAATCGAGCTCTGGCGCCTCTTCAAATCCCTGCTTCCCTCTGCTAAGGGCCTATCTATTTACTCTTATGTCGAGTCATCACCCTCTTATTAAAAAGCACCAGCTGGAGAGCACCACTGTCATTTGCATCCATTACTATTAATTTATATTGGGTATGACTATGACTGGATCTCTTTTAGCATGAATTACAATGTTTAGTCAGTCCTTGATATTTAAAGGTGCTCTGCATTTATGTTTTGCGGTCTCAGAAAGGGCTACCGAGATACCATCTTGTTATATCATATTATGATTGTTTTGAGAAAGTGTTGTCATCCGAGATTTATTATTATTGCTCGCTAGTTGATTATGCCATTGATATGAGTAAACATGAGACCTAAATGTTATTGTGAATATGGTTAGTTCATAATATTTGCTGAAAACTTGAATGCTGGCTTTACATATTTACAACAACAAGAGCAAACAGAGTTTGTAAAAGTTTTACTTTATCACTTTCAGTTTATCAACGAAATTGCTTGAGGACAAGCAAAGGTTTAAGCCTGGGGGAGTTGATACGTCTCCGTCGTATCTACTTTTCCAAATACTTTTGCCCTTGTTTTGGACTCTAACTTGCATGATTTGAACGGAACTAACCCGGACTGACGCTGTTTTCAGCAGCATTGCCATGGTGTTATTTTTGTGCACAAATAAAAGTTCTTGGAATGACCTGAAAATCGACGGAGATTATTTTTGGAATTAATAAAAAATACAGGCGAGAGAATCAAGGCCAGGGGGCCCACACCCTGTCCCGAGGGTGGGGGGGGGCGCCCCCTGCCTCGTGGGCCCCCTGGAGCTCCACCGACCTCAACTCCAACTCTATACGGAGAGAAAAAATCAAGGAGAAGGATTCATCGCGTTTTACTATACGGAGCCGCCGCCAAGCCCTAATCTCTCTCGGGAGGGCTGATCTGGAGTCAGTTCGGGGCTCCGGAGAGGGGAATCCGTCGCCATCGTCATCATCAACCATCCTCCATCACCAATTTCATGATGCTCACCGCCGTGCATGAGTAATTCCATCGTGAGGCTTGCTGGACGGTGATGGGTTGGATGAGATTTATCATGTAATCGAGTTAGTTTTGTTAGGGTTTGATCCTAGTATCCACTATGTTCTGAGATTGATGTTGCTATGACTTTGCTATGCTTAATGCTTGTCACTAGGGCCCGAGTGCCATGATATCAGATCTGAACCTATTATTTTTTCATGAATATATGTGAGTTCTTGATCCTATCTTACAAGTCTATAGTCACCTACTATGTGTTATGATCCGGCAACCCAAGTGACAATAATCGGGACCACTCCCGGTGATGACCATAGTTTGAGGAGTTCATGTATTCACTATGTGTTAATGCTTTGGTCCAGTACTCTATTAAAAGGAGGCCTTAATATCCCTTAGTTTCCAATAGGACCCCGCTGCCACGGGAGGGTAGGACAAAGGATGTCATGCAAGTTCTTTTCCATAAGTACGTATGACTATATTCATAATACATGCCTACATTACATTAATGAATCAGACCTAGTTTTGTGTCACCCTATGTTATAACTGTTGCATGAATAATCACATCTGGCATAATTCTCCATCGCCGGTCCAATGCCTACGAGCTTTTCACATATTGTTCTTCGCTTATTTACTTTTCCGCTGCTACTATTACAATCACTACAAAACTATCATTGTTACTTTTGCCACCATTACCGTTACTTCCATACTACTTTGCTACTAAATACTTTGCTGCAGATATTAAGTTATCCAGGTGTGGTTGAATTGACAACTCAACTGCTAATACTTGAGAATATTCTTTGGCTCCCCTTGTGTCGAATCAATAAATTTGGGTTGAATAGTCTACCCTCGAAAACTGTTGCGATCCCCTATACTTGTGGGTTATCAATAAACACATGGTATTGACCACTATTCAGCTACTTTGGATTACTCTAATAGCCAGACTATTGCTGTTGATTACCTTGACTAGGTTGCTGATTAAAACCACCTTCATTGCCCCGGCCTTGAAATCCAGAGTTTGAGCCGCCACCTCCAAAGCCGGGTCCGTGAGGGCCGGATCCTGACCCGCGATGCGGGCTATGACTGTCCTGATAAAAGCTAGGGTTTCTATACTCCCTCATAATGAAGCAATCTTTCCGTAGATGAGTGGCCGGCTTCTCTTGAGAACCATGTTTTGGGCAAGGCCGATTCATTATCGCCTCAAGGTTGAACCTTGGCCCGCCATACCGGGGCGTTGATGATTTTCCCTTACGGTGTTGATTATTACTCCATGCGTTGGTGTTCGCCACAAAATCTGAACCGCCGCCAGTTTTCTTGCGCTTACCATTATTACCTTGACCCACCGTATTGTGCTGCTGTCCCTTTGCATTTCCGTTCTTCTTCCCCTTGACATCCTTCTTCTCATCAGACTCGGGGTCCTTAGTATTATCAGAGTCGGCATATTTGACAAGAGCCACCATGAGCTGTCCCATATCATTGCAGTGGCGCTTAAGCCACCCCAGCTTCTGTTTGAGGGGAAGGAACCGACATTTTTTCTCCAAAATCAGGACGGCTGAGTCGGCGTTGATGCTATCCGATGAGTGGATAATAGCCAAAATCCGGCGTACCCAATGGGTGGTTGACTCACCCTCATTCTAGATACAAGTGTCTAAATCAAGAATCGACATAGGTTGCTTGCATGTGTCCTTGAAATTCTGAATAAAGCGCGTCTTCAATTCAGTCCATGACTTGATGGAATTATGGGGCAACCCCTTTAACCAAGTGCGAGCCGGCCCATCCAACATCATGGTGAAATACTTAGCGCACACAACATCATTGACGACCAACATCTCCACGGCTAGCTCATAGCTCCCAATCTAGGCCTCCGGGGTTGATCCGCTGTGTAATTGGGCACCTTGCGGGGGCCCTTAAAATCCTTGGGCAGGCGCTCATTACGTAAATCCGACACTAGGCACGGCACACCAAGGGTTCTAGAAATCATCCCAGCCTCCAAAGACACCGACCGGTTAAGCTGAGGTTGCTGATGAACTGCCAACTGAGCCGCCAGCTCAGCTTCCCGATGGGACCTGGCCTAGTCTACCAAAACCTGAGCATGGCTATCCGCATGTGGCGGGTCACGCCCATGAGGCTGGTTACGGCGCCGCTCACTGCTCGAAACCGCCGGCGACTCAATATGCCGGCTATAACTATGACTGGGGCGTGGAGTCGAATGAATCCGATCATGACTGTATGAGTAAGCCGCCTGCTTAGCTACTACTATCTGAAGAAGCTCCCCTGCCCTTCGTATCTCCATCACGGTAGGAGACTCGCTTTCCATGGGAAGATCCGCCAGTCGTGTCGCCGCAGCAATCATGTTATCCAAAGGGTTAGAATAATGACCCGACAGTGTCGGCACTTGGTGAGGCGGGGTCAAATTCAAACGAGGCGGGTCTGCAACATGTGGCTCAGCCATTGCCCCGGTCACGGGCGCCTCGCCAACCCGGTTTATCTTGGGTGGATTACTCGGCCCAGCCCCATGTGTGTCGAAAAGATCCCTTGCATCATACTCCAAAGGTAAACGACTCTGGTGGCTCCTTTGTAGAACAGCTTTAGATGCATTCTGATCCAAGCTTAACCGGAAGTTCTCTGCTTGAATCCGTTGTGACGCAGCATCCAGGGCGGCTCGTTCTGTTGCCATCCAAGCATTCTCAGCATTAAACTCCTCCTTGTCCTGAGCTATGTCATCTCATAGTTTCGCGACATACACCTTATGATGTGCTTGATTCTCCGGTGTTACCTCCGCAGCTAATAAGGTCTCCAAAGCCTCCAATAGCGCAGATAGAACTTGAGCCGGCGCGCGCGCAAAGCCACTCACCCCGGCCATTGCCGCGACCGTTGAACCAGAAGTCATGGCTGCAACAGTTGATGAATTGAGCACCGGTTGCGTGCCGGCCATGAAGATCGCGACTCTGTTCGGCGGCTCATAAGGGTCCGAAATATTGTTGCCCTCAGAATAGCCCCAAGCCCGCCATCTTGCAGTTGATACATTGAACTGGTCTCACCGGTTGAGGACTCATCATCAGAGTAGATGGCCGTCTCTCGACCGGATACAAATCCTTCCTCAAAATTCGCCCCGTGGATGAAACCAACAAAGGCGTGCTTCACGGCGGTTTGAACCTTGGCGGGTCATGCACGCTGAGCCGTCTTGATGATGTCGGTGCAGGTGTCCGGCTTAGGTTCTGACTCACCGATCTTGCCGATGAAGACATGGATTCCGCCGAAGGGGACCCGGTACCCGTACTCGATTGAGTCGGCCTCGGGGCCCCAGCCAGCGTTGTCGATGTAGAGCTTGCCGCGGCGGCTCTTAGTCATCCGGCCGACAGCGGCTCTTAGTCATCCGGTCGACGGCGTATCCCTTGATCCCTGCGAAGTTGCCCTTCAAGAACTCAAAACCACCGTGCACTGGCCCCACGGTGGGCGCCAACTGTCGTGGACTTAACATGACAGATGCCCTAGCAGAAGGACTTATGTGTGGAGCCATCGCAACTAGGTTAGCTTGAAGGGGTTGAACGGGACAAAGGACACAGAGTTTACCTAGGTTCGGCCCCTCTCGACGAGGTAAAAGCCTACTCATGCTTTCAGTTGTATTGCTTGGGTTTCGATCACCAGGGAGCGAATACGCTTGACCTAGTTCTTGATTGATCGTTACTTGAGTTAACCCGCCACCGGGTCACCCCTTTATATACATGTTAATGCCCGGCGGCTTATAGAGTCCCGGCCGACTCACAGATGGATACGAGGGGTCTGATTGGATCGCGTTTTTCCTGCTATCCCCTGTCCGGTCACTGAGCGGGCGCGTCCACAGGCGTATGAGGGATAGTTTGAGGAGTCCGGCTGTAGATGCTCTAACCTGGTTCCTAAAGTGAAGAGCAAGAGAGCAGGAGTTTTATATAATTGGATAGACATCCATCTGTGAGGTTAGTGGTCTGTAGTAGTTTGTACATATGTACTTTATTATATTGTTAATAAAAATATCGTAGAACACTTGTTCTGCGGTTTAGGGCTTCCAGAAAAGCCAGGTTCCTAAAGATTTAATCACATACATGAAATGAACGACAGCTAGCCTTTTGAACCGTCGGCATGTAGCCTTTTTGCTTGTTTTTTAAGCGCTGCATGGATGAATCAAATCATTTATCAGCTAGCTAGCACTAGCAGTCGATCGATCCAGCGTCAGCGAAGATCACAGCAGATCATGGGGTTAAAATATGCGGCCTATGAGGTAACAGGCTGGTGAGAATTTGAGGCTGGCCTTTTGTGCCTTGGACCATGCATGACTCATGCAAGATACAAGAACCTTTAGCCTACACGGACACGAGCTAAATTAATTACGGGTACGTCAATGCATGGCTGCATTTTTTTTTCACGAACACGTCTATGCATGGCTGCTGTCATTTGGATTGTCCTGGTTACACTCATGCGCTAACAGAACTTCGTACTCGTAAATGATAAGTATGCACGCATGTTGTGCCATTAATTAGGACAGGTGCAGTGGTTGTTGTTCTGATGTGCTGGTCTTATGAGGTTTTAGTACGACGACTTCCCGACTGTCTATTATAATAAATTATGCCCGGCTCTGGCGAGGGAGGGGCGAAGACGGCGGCGCGCCTTCGGCTCGCTTCAGTGCTTATAGGCATCGTTAGATGGTGTATAGATCTAGATTTTTTTTCAATTATTTCTTTTGTTCGTTGTACGGTCATCAGTGAAAATGAATAGATCGGATATTTTTCTGAAAAAAAGGGCAGCCGGTTTGCTTTCAGCCTAGGCATCAACATGCGTTTGTAACGAGTTTGTTGTTTGTGGAGGTTTCTTCTTCGATGAGTTTGTTTCTTTTACTCTTTTCTCGTAGACTGCACTTCGTTTAGTTTCTTTTACTGTTCTTTATTTTGTAATGAGTTTGTTGTTTGTGGCGGTTTTTTATTCAATGGAAATCGACAATGAGGCTGGTTGTTTTAGAAACAAAAAAACTCCAACAAATTAAATTATGACAATGACATAGCAATATCAACCTATTTTCCCCCATTTAAGAAAACATACTCTAAACTACTCTATTTAAGCAAGTTTCTTTCATTTTTGTACCTCTAAAGTTTTGCCCAATTCTGACGGATAGGGCCGGCTGTCAGTCCCATGTGATGCAGCTAGTCAAATGACTCATTAGGGCATCTCCAGCCGCGCCCCCAGGAAGGCCTCCCCAGGCGATTATTTTGCGCCGGCGCCGAAAAAACGGCCCAGTCGCGCCCCAGGAGCCCGATTTTCGCCGACTTGGGCCAAAAAACAAGCGCCAGCGGACCCAGCCCGAACCAGCGCTGAGGCGCCGAGGCGCCAGGCTGTTTTAAGCGCGAAAAAGACGCAGGCCAGCAGCGTCGGCGACTTCGGCGCCTCGTCTTCCCCAACGGCCTCGGTTCCCTTGAGAATCAATGGCAAGGCTGCCGCCCGTGGCCTTGCCATTGATTCCTCACGGGCGATTCTTCGCAGGGACGGCGCGCCCGGCGCCTCCCTCGCCCAGCGTACACACAGGCGCGGCCCGGCTATAAAGCCGGCGGCCTCCACTACTTTGTGCCCACAGCCCGCCCTACGCGCCGTCCAGCCCCTCCCTCTCCCTGCCTCTCCCGAGCGCTGCCGCCCAGCCCCTTCCTCTAACTCTCCCGAGCCCGCCCAGCCCCGCCGTCGCCATGGCAGAACGCTTCCCCGGAGACGAGGTTGCGGCCAACGGCTTCGGCCGCCATTCGCTCCGCGAACAGGAGTCTTAGCTCTGTTCGAGCGAATATCCAGCGCCGCCGGACATGCACGCCGCCAGCAGGGGTGGAGACTCAGCGCCGGGAGTGCCCATTCCCCGTTGCCCGGCAATGGCGGCAAGCCAAAATGCCGCCCGAGGAGGTCGAGATCGTCGCGCGTCCCTCACCGACGCCCAACTCTCCCACCCGATGCGCCGCCCGACAACCACGCAGCGGCTTTGGCGGCGTATTTCGAAGCGCCGCCAAGAGCAGCGATTGACGTCACTAACGGCGCGCCGGTGGTCGGCGGCCGGCAATAGCGAGGGGCGCCACTCGCGGGCGTCCCTCGCCGCACACTCGGCGGCGCGTTTCACGTACCTCGAGGGCGAACGACCGCTGGCCGTTAAGCGTACTTCGGCGCAGCACCGACGCTGCTTCGGGCCATGGGCGCCAAGGAGGTTCGGGTCCTCCTCCTCCTCTTTCTCCTCCCGATCCTCATCGCACTCCTCCGGCAATCCGTTCCTGCTCGGCGTCAAGGCCGAGCCCGCGGCGGAGTCGCCGCCCGGCCGGCGCACTCGCAGCGCCGGCATCGTCATCAACGAGGCGGCGGCGCCTCCTCCTCGTCGACTCCTCGCGCCGTCAAGCCAAAGAGCGGGCTGGCGCCGATGAAGACGGGCGGGCTGGGCCTTGGCCCTAGAATGGGCGTGCCGAGACTCCATTGCGATGGAGAAGGTGCGCCGGGAGAAGGTGAAGGGCGCCCAGCGCCGCCTGCGCCGCTTTGAGGAGGCGCCGACGCGGCCGCGATGAAGGCGAATCGTCGTCCTATCAACGACAACGGCGGCGACACGCCGCCGCCGATCCGCCATGGCGGCCCGGGTCCAGCGAAGCGCCAGCGTCAGGAGGAGAAGGCCGGCGGCAGCGATGGCAGCGACGACTTCAGCCCCTTTTTTCTTTTTTAGATTAGGTTAATGTAATGAAAATGCGCGAATTTCGCTGAAATTTGCCATGTTTAGCCGAAATTTAACTACTTTTTATCATAACTTCACCGAACGGCCCTTCTTTTTTTAATCTGGCGCTGAGGCGACCACAGGCACGGCTGAGGACAAACTGCCCCAAGGCCATTTTTTGCGCCGGCTCACCCTCAAGCGGCGCTTCTAGACGCTCCCTGGGGGGCCAACGGCTAGAGATGCCTTTAGTGGTGCATTCCTCGAGGCCCCGTGACACATGGGTGTGAGATGTGTTGGTTAAGCCTGGGTCGACTGGGTAATTGTTGCCGAGATGGACTGGGGTTCCGCGACGATGCCCTCAAGAAGGTGATGACACGAAGCACCACCGCCGTCGAGTCCGAAAGGACATACTAGGGTTTTCACCCGGACTCCCAGGCAATATGGGGGGACCGACAACAACTCGTCTGGAGGGAAGCGACACCCACAGGAATGTGCCGACACTACGCTAGGAAAAAACTCTCTGATGTCGTTCTCGCACAGACCATAATTGCGAGGTTTTTGCTCATTTAAGTGTTACCAAAAAACATACAGATAAAAATTTTCCTGAAAAGAAAATTCGTTAGATCATCAAGCCTAATTCGGAAATGCGGTAGAGCACGGGCCCTAATCCTGGCTGTTAGCACGTTGCTTTCCTACGTCCGTCGCGAGGAATGCTGCAACGCAGATAGATAGGCCCGTAGTAGCAACCCGTAGCATCCATCCAGGGAGTCGCCACTGGCACATGCAGGCCGAATTTTATTTCCCAACTGCTGTGCCCAACTTTGCAGGAAAGGGAGCCGGTTCTGACTTTCTTCCCTCCGACGGTTACTCGCCGTCCTCTCGCCGGCTGTCGACGCCGGCAACTATCCACACCACACACACTGCTGAGTGCTGACCAATGAGTGTTTACAAGATTCATTCAGTCGCTCTCCTGGCTGCAACTGCCGCCTTTCTGCTGCTGCAGGTGACTGGTGAGTGGTGATAGTACGTGGCTGCAGCTCTAACCATGCCAGTCAGCTGTGAAACTTTCTGCTATCCCACTAATTCATATTCTGGAGCTTCTCTTAACGGGTTAAGAGTGACCCTTATAATTTCTATACGTACGGAAAGCTCAGTATACGCAAGTATTTTGACATCCACATTGCATGTAGTCAGTTTGAATTGATCTATGCCTAGTTAATGCGCTGGCTGCTTTCAGTTATTCAACTCTGTGACAAATCAATCTTATAAGCGGATTTCTGCACCAAAAAAGTCTTATACGCGGATGGCGGAAAATGACTATACAGTTTACTACAGAGAACCTGTCGGGGCAATACAGATAAGCATGCATATGTGTCTTAACCCAAATATGCACCGGGTCACATTTTAGGGAAGATTAGAACAGAAAGGCACGGTCTCTCTGCGCAGAAATACTAGTAGGATTTATTTAGTGCGTCGCGACTGTTCACGCTGATTACATTGTCAAAGATGGTTAAACTGTCAGCGTATATCGTGGTGTGACATTGGCAGTTTGACTTGCAATAATGCGTGTGAGGAGGCTGAGTGAGGTGGCAGGGACATTCGTGTCGTGACTTTGTTTAGAGGAATCTCACGCTGTGGTTCACTACCGGAATAACTGCATATACCAACGGACGCCCGGGCCGTCGAGCGTCCGTCGACATACTATGTGATATGCCGACGGCACACCTCAGACTATGCTGACGGCTGCCGTAGGCATAGAAAGGCCGTCGACATATCTTCGGTTATGCCGACGGCAGCCATTAATTGTCATAGAAAAGCTGTAGGCATACAGGTGGCCCTGGCGACCCGGGCTCAAACGACC
Organism: Aegilops bicornis; assembly: GCA_021605145.1. Lineage (NCBI taxonomy): Eukaryota > Viridiplantae > Streptophyta > Magnoliopsida > Poales > Poaceae > Aegilops > Aegilops bicornis. The sequence goes on along the minus strand of CM038674.1, from coordinate 600,263,385 downwards.
GGCTGACATTGGCATAGATTATATCTTTATTTTTTATTTTATGTCATTTTTTGTTAAAATTTGATTAATTTTGATCTGACTTATCTAAACATAAATATACTCAAATTATATATTGATTTGGGGTATAATTTTTCATAGATTAAGAATATCTACTTTATTTTTGTTTATGGGTATGTTAGAAATGTGACCTCATGTATTTTTGCATATAGGCCCTTACACTTTGTTAAAATCACGAGTAATTGATAGTTGCATAAATTTTGGCAACTTTTATATGGTTTTTTATCAGAATCTTGAAAGGATTCTGTTACTATACTATGTTTTTAAAATTGAAAAAACTAAAATCATGTTTGCCTCATATTTACAGTAAACACCCTTTTGTTTTGACTTTTTGTATATTTTTCATTCCTTGGCCAGACAATGGGGATCTTGTGGTAGGTTAGGCCCAGACCTTGCTTTGAAGTGTTCCCGTGGGCTGATCTATCACAACCAGATGGAGAAGTCCATTGGCCAAAGCCCGCCCGACAAAAGTCAAAGGTCTAGATCTCCGGGTTAACGGGGCCAGGGCTAGGCCGGTCGGGGCCTTTGGGGGATAGGAATGCCACCAAAACATCGCACTGGGTCCTTATACATGTCTTAAGGTGTGGTGGGATGTTTAAAGAGGCAACACGCGGCTCCCGGGTATGGCCCCCCTTCACGGACGGTGATGACACCGAAGTAACGTTCTGCGGTTTTGGTGTTGCGTGAATATTCCTGAACACTCGGGGCATGATAAAATCAAGATTATTTTACATGGCGCAGACACATGTGAATAGGATGCGAGGTAATTTTTCATATATTTTTTTATGATGCAGAACTATCTGAACAGTTAACTCTATGCCGATTGTTCTTCGCATGTCTACGAGTGTGATCGGGGGCCTTCGGGGCTAGCAATGCCACCAAATCTTGCGATGGGTCGTTTTATATGTCCTGAAGTGTGGTGGCAGGTGTGAACACCTGGCACATGGCCTCGAAGTGTGACCCCTTTCACGGACGGCGTTGTCGCCGTCACTTGGGAGGGGGGAAACGTCCATGTCGGGTCGACACCGAGGGAATCTTGTGGTGGGTTGGGCACATACCTTGTTCTAAGTGTTCTTATACTGACCTGTCACAACCATGTGAAAAAGTCCATTGGTCAAAGCCCGTCCGGTGAAAGTCAAAGGCGTAGATCTCCGGGTTAATGTGGCCAGGGTTAGGCCGGTCGGGGGCCTTGGGGGGGGGGGGGGTAGCAATGCAACCAAAGCATCACACCAGGTCCTCGCACATGTCATAGGGTGTGGTGGGATATTTAAAGAGGCAACACACGACTCCGGGGTGTGGCCCCCCTTCACGGACGGCGTTGACACCGAAGTAATGTTCTGTAGTTTTGGTGCTCCATGAATATTCCTGAACACTCGGGGCGTGATAAAATCATGAATTTTTTACACGGCATAGACACATGTGATATAGGATGCGAGGTAATTTTCATATTTTTTTGTGATGTAGAAATATCTGACCATTTCCCTCTGTGCGGATTGTTCTTCGCATGTCTACGATTGTAATCGGGGGCCTTTGGGGGGCTAGCAATGCCACTAAATCTTGCGATGGGTCCTCTTACATGTCTAGAAGTGTGGTTGCAGGTGTGAACACCTGGCACACGACTCCGGAGTGTGACCTCCTTCTGGGGCTAGCAATCCCACCAAATCTTGCGCTCGGTCCTCTTACATGTCGTTTCTTCCTTATTAATATACTAATTGTTTATTCTCTTCTCAATGCAGGTTTGTAAGCATGGGCAAGGGCAAGGCTGATGGCACGGGTCTCCTAAGCAAACTCGCCGGAAAAGTTACTCGGAGTGGACGACCCTGTATTGCCCCCCCCCCCCGACTACTTGAGGATGACACCTCACAGGGAGGTCGAGGGGTCGGGGGAAGTTCCCCTAGAGGAGTAGGGGGTGGGGGAATAGCCCCTAGAGGAGGATGGGGTCGGAGCAAGAAACTGTGCTCCATGTCCGACATAAGGGGCCGTCTTCGAGGCCCTCCTATAGTGAGGTATCGTCAGAGTACGAGGAGGAGGAGGAGGTTGGCGAGGGGAGGGAGTACGAGGAGGAGGTTCATGAGGAGGAGGAGAGCGATGAGGAGGAAGTTCAGGGGGGGGGGGGGGAAGGTTGAGGAGGAGGCACTTACTATACACGGCCCTACGAAGGGCAAGCGAGGAGGGTGGTTGCAAGGAGGGTTATGGTGGGGAGGGGTGGCTGCATTGTATTGCGCTACTACCTCGCCTTCCTGCTGCCGAGGAGCAGAAGTGGCTCCTTGTTCCCACGAGGATAGAGTAAGTGCTTCTTAATCATATTTTGAACACATACTAATATTTTGATTGTACACATGCTAATATTTTGATTGTACACATGCTAATATTTTGATTCTTTTGCAGCAACTGGAAAGTTGTTGGACAGGGCCATCTTCCAAACGATATCATCACTATCTTGTTGAAGTAGTTTTGGCCAGGGTTGTACAACCCACAGCCACAGGAGAACCCGGAGCTGCGTGTTTTGGCCACGACCTGGGAGCACTACGAAGCTGCCAGCCTTTCAGGGTACGGGACGGCCGCTAAGGCCGTGATCAAACTTTTTTGGGAAAGTTCTCTTCAGAAGCACGAGTCTTGAGTTTTGTTCATAGTTTATCATCAAAATCACTTAACTCATGGCTTGTTCCAGTTTGGTTTTATGCATGACTATGGGAATTCTATAGAGTTCTTGAGGACAATAAGGCGACGTACTGCCGATGAGGTCTTGGTGCAGGCTTCGAGGAAGAGGGCCTGTCAGATGCAGTACGAGGTGCACTAGGTGGCCATCTAGCCCTACTAACACAAGGCTCTGGGCCAGCAGATGCCCAAGAAAGAGGCGCAGAGGCAGAATCTTACCTTGTCCAGGGAGTAGTACTTGGACGTAAGTATTATGGACTTATCATTCTGATGTTTGTGGTAAATTCATTGTTTGTGTTGACAAGCCATGCTTTCATTATGTAGATTATTCCTTCTTGGTTCTACGGAAAGAGTGATGGATGGGAGAGGTTGGTGGATATGTGGCTCGGGCAGGAAGCAGAGTTGCTGCCAAGAGCAGAAAAAACCGGGCAAATCGTGGAACCGACAGAACACACAGTCAAGGAACCAGAGCCACTGGCGCCATAAGAAAGTCTAGGTATATCTATATACATGAAACATTCTTCTTCTTGTTCTTATGTATGACTAACTTCTGTTTGGCATTACGAGAGGAGAAGTTGAAGCGGCCGGTCTCAGACATCGAGGTGTGGAAGCTTGGCCACGTGCGGAGTAAGCGCAAGGACGGCGAGGGCGAGTACTACGGCAAGAACGAGGAGCACCTGACATCCTACATGGAGTCGTATAAGAGGATCCATCCTGGGTCGGCCGTTGATGAGCCCATATTGTCAGAGACCAATGAGTCGACATTGGTCGCCATACAACCGAAGTTGCACGTCCGCTATCCGGTTCTGGATGGCATGATCACTCCTTCTATCTCCTACACACGGCTTTGAGCTACCAACCTGAGGTCGAGCACGGCCTGTGCACAGCCCAGCTGGGCCATCCAACATGCTGTAAGTATTTTCCCTCCTATCTTCCTTTTTTCTCACTTTATTTTTCTACACTATTATGTTTTATGAGTTCCATCATTTCATATTGTAGGCCTACGTTGACTTTGTCGAGGCTCATCATGAGGAGGTCCGCCAGTATGTCCAAAGAGTTCAAGCAAACAAGGGCTATAACCGTCGCATGATGACGATTAGTTTTGCCCACTGAGAACTAACGTAAATATTGCACTTTCATTTCTTATGACCTTCGTGTTTGCTTGGTCAACTAACATGCATGATATGTTTGTGGCTATGCAAAACAGCACTGTTCCTACAATCGAACCACCACTGATACGTCTCCAACGTACACTACAAAAAAAGACACATCCGTGACATTTTGGGCCGAACGAAAAAAATTATGTCATACATATGACACTTGTATGACGATAATTGTGACAAAACCCGGTATCATCATAGATGTGGTGGGCTCCTACTTCTATGACAAAAAATCATGATGTAATGGGATTTTTCGTCTGGCGGGCCAGAGACGCGGCTGCATGACATTCTTCGGGCCGTCCATGGCCGGAAAAAAACCGTGGTAGAAGCGAGGGAGGAAAATTTCGGGAGTTGCGGTTATGGTGGGAGGTCGAAGGCGATCGATCGCGCTTTCTCTCGTACCGCGTAGGCGTTGGCTCTAATTGAACCCGGCGAGGCATTGGGCTCTAATCGAACCCGGCGATTGCACCGCAGGCTGCGTTACTTAACCCGAAGCGATCGATCGATGGCTGTTAATCAACCCGATGGAGCGATTCGCCGCTCTGCTGCTAAGCGAAGCCGATCGATTGGATGAACAATGGCGTTATGGGGCTTTGGATGAACAGTGAGCGGTGGCGTTGCCTCTGGATGAACAGGACCCCGTGGTGTGGAGGGCTGGATGAACAGTAGACGGTGGAGGGGTGGTTGAACAGGACCCCGTGGTGTGGAGGGCTGGATGAACAGTAGATGGTGGAGGGCTGGGTGAATAGTAGAAGGTGGAGGGGTGGTTGAACAGTAGCCGGTGGAGTAGCGCGCGGTGGAGGCTGGATGAACAGGAGCCCGTGGAGGCTGGAGGAGGTCGATGGTAGCCCGTGGAGGCTGGAGGAGGTCGACGGTGGAGATGAACCGTATCTCGTGGAGTCCAGTTTTGCGGTACGCCACACCCCTCCCGATGAGTAGGACCCCTGTTTCGACCGTAGCGCTCCAACACAAGTCCGTTTCGTCCGTTTTGCGGTATGCCAGACCCCTCCCGATCAACAGGACCCCCGTTTCAAACGTAGGAGGTCCGTTTCATCCGTTTTGCGATACGCCACACCCCTCCCGATCAACAGGACCCCCGTTTCGACCATAGGAGGTCCGTTTCCTCCGTTTTGCGGTACGTCACACCCCTCCCGATCAACAGGACCCCCGTTTCAACCGTAGGAGGTCTGTTTCCTCCGTTCTTGATGCGCCACACCCCTCCCGATCAACAGGACCCCCGTTTCGACCGTAGGAGGTCCGTTTCCTCCGTTTTGCGGTACGCCACACCCCTCCCGATCAATAGGACCCTGTTCTGAACGTAGGAGGTCCGTTTCCTCCATTGTGCGGTACCCCAGGCCTCGTCTCCATCGCCTGTTCCGTCCAAGCCCTCCCGATGAACACGACCACGCATTCCATTCCGACCCAGCCGGTTGGCTCCCCATGAACACGACGATGACAATGTTTCACCGTTCCGACCCAGCCATGTACGTATGCGCGAGTAGGCGTTCGAGACCCTGCCCGTATGTACGTACGTGGCCGTATTTTCTTTCTTGCACCCTCTCCGCTATATGTACGTGTACATGCTACGTGCGCGCCTCTACTACGACACGTGCGCGCCTCTACATCGACCAGTATGTACGTACACGTTCGCGACCAGAATGACAACGCTACGTACGCTTCGACCAGGTGGGTCCCGACTGTCCGGCACTTCCTTGCCTGTGAAGATGTAGCTGGTGGGTCCCAGCAGTCAGGGGGGCGAATCGTTTTGTTGTTTTTTTGCCCGGACGCACTTCCTTGCGTGCGAAGATGTAGCTGGTGGGTCCCGGATCGAGAGTGAATCGTTTTTGCGGAGGCACTTCCTTGCGTGCGAAGATGTAGCTGGTGGGTCCCAGCAGTCAGGGGGGTGAATTGTTTTTTTTCGGACGCACTTCCTTGCATGCAAAGATGTAGCTGGTGGGTCCCAGCAGACAGGGGGGAACGTTTTTTTCATGAAATACGGTGGCCCGTCCGGTGGGTCCCATTGTCACCGGATGAATAATTATTTTCTTGGCGTAATAAGGAGGCACTTCCTTGCTGCGGCCGTGGACCCGGTATCGGCCTCTCCACGTCTGATCCACGTCCGTTGGAAGCCATTCCTTGACCACGTTGACCACGCCCGCGCCCGAGAGCACCGAGGCGGTGGGCGGCGGCGAGCCTCTGAAGGGACGACGCGAGCCGGGGAAAACGCGGCGGTGGATGCCCACGCGTGAGGAGTATGAGGGTTCACTCGTTCGGCTGCGGTGTGAGGCTACCGCCGCCGAGAATAACAGGGGTGTGGAGTGCGTAGAGGGATGGCACGGCCAGCGGTGGGAGTAGTAGGGGTGGTGAGGCCTCACAGCATCCACAGCCCGGCCACGGGCGGCAGGAGCACGCAGCAACACGACCGGCGCTACTTTGGGCGGCCGGAGAAAAGAAGAACAGAGGTTGAATAAGCACTACGGCCGTTGGATGGACATCGTCACGGTCCTTTGGAGCTAGAATTGTTCATATATTGACTAAAGTTGACAAAGGCCTCCGTCAAGTCAACTTAGTAGGCCCTACAAGTCAGCCTCCCACCAAGGTTGGTCTCGGCTAGCGAGGGGGTATTCATTTTTGTGCGTAATAAGGAGGCCCTTCCGGTGGGTCCGGTGACAATGGGGAAACGTTTTTCACGAAATCGGTGGCCCATCCTGTGGGTCCCAGCGATCCGGGAAACATTTTTTCGTGAAATACTTTGGTGGCCCATCCGGTGGGTCCCTCTTGTCAGTGGAGGAATAATTATTTTCAGCGTAATAAGGAGGCACTTCCTTGCGGCTGCCGTGGACCCGGTATTAGCCTCTCCACGTCTGATACTCTTTAAATGCGACCGTGGATGACGGGCGAGGCCTAGGAAGGGGACGGCGGGCGGGAAAGGCAGCGATGGAAGCCCAGCGGAGAGGAGTATGAGGGTTCACCCGTTTGGGCTGCGGTGTGAAATTTGTCGTCGCCAAGAATAACGAGGGTGTGGGTGAGTAGAGGATGCCACAGCCAGCGGTGGGAGTAGTAGGGGCGCTGAGGCTGCGTGGCAACCTGACCCGCCACGGGAGGCGGGAGGCGATCCTGCCGGCGCTGCTTTGGCGGCTGGAGCAAGAAGATCAGAGATTGAAGAAACACGACGGCCGTTGGATTGACATCCAACGGTTACGTCCGCTAGAATCGTTGTTGACGTAGTATATAATAACTAAAAAAATCTTGCATACGCGTTAACTAAACAGGCCCACAAGTCAGACCACTCCCTCTTTTTTTCAATAATTTATATATAGCTCATGGCAACTTCTTATGCAATTTATTGTAGTCGTTTTTTGGTTGGCGGGGCCAATTTCACATATTCTGTGGGTTTCAAACTATTTTAATACCGAAATGTCGAGCCAGATTTAAAGTACTTTGAAGATATATTTAAATTAGGTTAATGCCCAAAGTGAAATAGGAGTGCGAACATGTGAAAAAATTAGAAATTATAAAGTAATTGCCAATTTGTCATCTGTTTTTATATTTACAACCCATTTCATATTACTTTCAAGATTTGTAGGCGTCTTGAAAGAGTTGCAGCCCATCAGGGCGTAGAAAAATAAGTAGGCCTGGATTGGGTATTCTTCAGAAAAAATAAACTGGACTCGTTTTCACAAAGAAAAAATAGCTAGGCTGGTCACATGGTGAACATAAAATATAAGCCTGGGCTAGACGGGCCTGACCAGTTCAAACCTGCTCCGTCTCAACAATACCAAACAAAAAAATACTGCTTTCGAGTAGCTACGTCCCAGGTGTCAGCCGATCTTGTGATGTTCTCTTGTCTATTGACTATATACGCTCACAATGTCGTGGGTCCCAGATGTCAGGAAAACACTAGGAGAAAGCATTTTATTTTTCCATACGTTGACGTGGTGGGCCCCTACTGTCATCCTCTCCACGTACTTCTGCCGATTCTTGTTGTTCGTTCACCATGTTGACAACGCGAGAGGGCGGCGCCGCGGTGAGCGCACCAAAGCGCGCGGAGGACGTCGGCGTTAACGATTTAGGAGCCGGTGGGCGGCGATCGTGTCTTGGCGCAGCCGGCCGTGGGAGGCGGAAGCGGCGGCCCAGCCTTTGGTTTGGTTTTGGCGGTGGAGGAAGACAGGGGTGATGAAACACAACATACTGTAAAAGCAGCAGGAGTACTTAACAACCTTAATCAAACCAGCAGGGCACTTAACAACCAAAGTGAAAGCGGTATGAGTACTTATCTGAGTTCAACCATACAAAGCACGCCTCGAACAGTGCTACTTTGCCTACAGTTAACCAAGGGTGAGGCCGCCAAGCCCCTAGACAAGGCCCAGGCCCCACCCCGCACATCCACAACCTTCTAAAAGCGGCTTCATCTAGCAACGTGGTCAATAAACAGGATATTTGCTTTAGAGCCATGGAAAAGCATGAACATAATCTTCTGTCCTATTCTCCAAGATGGACGGGCCTTCATTATTTGAGACCACCCACGAATAAGTATCTTTTCACCTCCAAGGGAATTGAGTAGGTCGACATAAACATCATGTTGTGACCAAGCGCAAGTCTGACCCGACCATGGTCGAGCATCTGTATAGGAACAATAGAACTTCGGCGGTTCTGTTTCAAGAAGATCACATCTGTAAAACTGTGTATAAGCAATAGTTTATGACCATCATATATAACGTAAAACAGCTCGTACCATAAGTTTCTCGACATAGTTGGACCTGTTCAGCGGGTGCGAAAGTGGCACACATATCCCGTGGCCTTCCACCATTGAAAGCCCACAAGGACCTCAATACGATCAATAAAGTGTAGGAACTTGTGGATGTCGATCCGATCAACTTGATTGCCATTAGTAACAGCCGAGTTATTACAGAGTAACAAACGAGCAGACTGCTTTACTCTGAAAAAACCTACACGTGCCACCAATTATAAGAAAATATTAGTTAGAAGTAGCATCTTTGTGAGAGATTTGTTGCTACTTCTAAAGTTAAATTGTGATTAGTTAGACATAATAGGTGGATTAAGAAGTAACCGAGGCAACAAGCAAGAACCAGATACAAAACTAACATGGATGAACAATTGGAACGACGTCGGGGTGGAAGATCGCAGTGAAGATGAGACCAGGTTCTGCTATTTCCATCAACATTAAATGCGTAACATTCGATCTGTAACACTTGAGAAAGTTTATCCAAGTTCGGCCATAAAAAAGCAGCGATCTTCTTGGTTCATGAACCCAACTCGGAAGTAATATCCATGGATTGTCTTCACTGTGACCATTAAACTAGTGTATTCAGTTATGGCAAGGCCGAGCATCTTGAGTACATGTGTGCTGGCAGAGCAAATAATACACTGCATGAAAAATAATATGAGAACACAACATGTTCAAAAAAACCCCACCCTCCCGGATAGAGAAGAGGATTCTAGGAACATCATGCGGCGTTTCAAAATGCCGTGGTAGGATGAGAAGGAACAAGTGTGTGCCGTCTCGCCGAGGGCGCGAAATCTGTAGGGTACTCGCACTTTGGGCCTTTAAGCTGAAACACACTAGATTGATCTGAAGAAAAATGCATCAACGGCGGCAGCTGCCATCCTAGGATTACCTACGACCAAGGGACTTGGATTTATCTCAGGATGGATGAAGAATTCGTACACAGTTCTCCATGAGAAAACCCTATGCAATCGCCGGCGGGGTTTTCTCTAAACAAGCGAGCGAGGGAGAAGGGGATTGAGGCCCAGTGAAATATTGCCGCTTCATCCGTCCGACTTCTGCTAAAAGCTGGAAAGGGGGTTGTGATTTGTGGCTCATTGGGCATTCTTATGGCGCTTCTGACCGGGTGTGTCTACCGTGAAGTTGTGCACTCAATTTGTGCATATGGCACGTGGACCCGTTGCGGTTGCCCACATATCAGCGAAAGGAAGTAGAAAGACAGGAGTAACTAGTTACACATCAATATATTTTTTGACAGAGAGATACTCCCTCTGTAAAGAAATATACAGATCTTTTATATCACAGGCTCACCTTGCCGAGAAATATACCCCCTCTGCAACGCATGGGCATTATGGGGGTTCAGCTTTTTTTATGGGGGTTCAGCTGAGAATATACTACTCAGATAGGCTCACGGTTACGGACTTTGGGCATGGCCGACCCTGCATGTTTGGGGGCCCATGTGTTCTACCTCGGCGCTTTTCATATTGCAAGCGATCGATGCTGCGCTGGTTTTAGATCTTTGTCATAAGGCGAATACACAAAATTGAATAAAGCACGATAGCTGTTGGAATGAAATCGAACGGCAGATGCTAACCAGCAATCAGAGTTGCAATTCTATCAACGATATACCATGTGATAAATAATACTGCCGTACTACTTATACACACAGGACACTTGTTTCACCATGCCAGATTATTACATCAAAATCTCTCGGAGGATAGATCAGTTCGGAAGTTGCGTCTTTGCTCTTGAAGAATTTCAACGTTGATTTGGACCAGCTCTCCTTGCCGAGAAAGTTCGATTTTGACATCATCCCCTACCGCAAGATATGATTTAGATTTGAACCTTGACCATCCTTTAGCATCAATCATCATGCGACCATCCTTTGTACTTACGGTATATTGAGCAGGTTCATTCACACCAAGGCTGCGCATGGTAAGAGAAACTTGGCATGATGCCCGGATTGTTGAACGACTCCCTCATTGCTCTAGGAATTCTCTGTTTGCAAACAAGACGACATACCCAAATAGTTAGATCAACACAGTGAATCATGTGAAACAACATGGAAAGAAAAAAGAATGAAGCACTTGGGCGGCCAATGCTTACCAAGAAGGTGGACATGTCGGTTTTTGTAAGGACTTTGGTATATGAAGTGCGAACTGCAGCCCAGTCTGTTGCCGGTGCAACTGCACGGGCCGTACCAAATGCAAGTGCAAGTGTTGGTGCAGGTGCCGAAGCCGCTGCTACTGCCGGAGATGGTGCTCCTTGTAGAGCTGGTGCCGGTGTCGATGCCCGATCCTCCGGTAGATCAGACTGATCGGCAGCGGTCGGTGCCCAATCCTCACCGGATCGGTGAGCTGCTTTGCCATTGTCGATGCTAGAGCAACTGCCGGTGCTCGATCTGTGTGAGATAGCGGCGATCGTGTCTGGTCTGCTATGATCAGCTTTCTAACTTGGCTAGGATCCGTGACTGTGATCCAGTTTTTTTCTTTATTTCTTTTAAACACGAGAAGGACTAATTGTGGCGTTTTTGTTAAACCAAACTGCAGTTCATCACAGGGATTCAGCTTGTACTCAGACAATGATCGATCCAATTTTTTCGATAATATAAGTGATGGACAGTGCCTTCGTTACTGACACGACATAAGAAGTGAAACCTGCAAAAATAGCCATCGTAGAGCAAACCAAACGGTTTATTCTATGATGAATGTCACATGGCAAAACATGCATCATAAAATTGCAGGAAAAGAAAGCAAACATGACATTAAATCAATAAGATTTAGACAGTAAATCAATAAGATTTACTTGATGTGACACGAGTGAATCCTTACCAGGAAATCACTATGTTGAAGTACTAAGCGTAAGATTGATCGTCCAACTACTGGCGTGGGATGCGAGGGCCACGCCTACTCCCTGGCAAGGTGATAGTCCAAAGGTCGTGACAAATCGTATGGACCCGAACATCCATGGGACCGGAAATCCTGGTGGGTGCGATAAACCCTGCAATGCATACATATATTGGAGTGTAACCATAATTGATAAACCGTCCTCACAAAAAATATGATCTGGATACTTCAAAATGTACAGTGAATTGAGTGGACGAGACATTAACATAGACCATTCTCGGGACTGACCACACACCAAAAGCGGCAGTACTAATAAACTATACAGTGTTCAAAAACACAAATAAAGTACTGAACAATAGTAATTATTACAGACAAGCAAAGTTGCACTAACTAATCTCTGCAGACTATTTCTTGCCAACGACCTATGGGACGAACCCAGCGTAATCGACTAGGCCATGGACTTACGTGTGAGATGTCTACATGCACCATCACCATCTTGTCAACCTTGGAGAACCTAACAGAGTGGTCTTTCCACTCATAAACATGACGATGAAGACAGGCCGCATCAGATTTGTTGGGAAGCTTTACAAGAACCACACCCTTCGTAATCAAAGGCACATCATGGAAATTGTTGTGGTCAAGTACAGCCTCGATAACACGCCTGACAACAATGCTACATGAAAACACTAGTTCAGGACACGTGGCGACAAGGACACAACAGCTGGATAGTTCAGCAGTAGAACTCATCATCAGGTCTTCCAGTTCACACGGCATGACTTTGAGAACTTCATCTCCACCGTGCACTGGTTCTAATTCAAGCGAAACCATATTTTATTACTACCTCCGTTCAGAAATATAAGATGATTTTTGATATTATACTCCATATATGACTACATATACATACGAAATGAGTGAACAAAGACACTAGAACATGTCTTCAAAGGCATGAGAGCAGAGGATTACATGCAATATCCATAACACAAATTCTTGAGGCAAATATACCCTCTTAAAAGGTAGCATTGATGTTCATAAAGTACTCCCTCCGTCCCAAAATTCTTGTCTTAGATTTGTCTAGACACGGATGTATCAAGTCACATTTTAGTATTAGATACATCCGTATCTAGACAAATCTAAGACAAGAAATTTGGGACAGAGGAATAGTTAATAATCTATAAGAAATGAGTGTCAACCTCTCGCATGTTTTGGTCAAAAGAGGTATTTAGAACCGTCATTTGGCACACTAAAATCACATGCAAGATCACCCAGAAAGTTGTACTACCAGTACTAGTACTACGTGTTAGATGAAAAAACACGATCAAGATCGAGAAAAGATCGTCGACAAGAGACATTACGGACTTGCTTAATGAGGGATCCCGGAGAGGGGGCTTGGACAGGCGATGGCTTTGACCTTGTCTGCGGTAGTCTCGACGGGGTGCTTGCACTTCTTCGCACCATGAGCCTCATTTGTTTTGGCGAGCCATAGACATCACGTCGGCCGGTGCTCCGGTGTCCATCCAAGAGAGGAAGCTGAGAGAGAACAGTGAAAGGAGGAGCGAGATGAGGGAGAAGCGAAGCGAGTGAGGGTTTTCTTCAAGAGAGGAAGCTGAGAGAGAAGAGTGAAATGATGGTTGCTTCGTCCGTCCAACTTCTTTGCTGGTCGGGGAGGGTTTTGTGATTTGACGGCTCATTGGGCATTCTTTGCGGCGGTTCGATCGGGGTAGTCTACCATCACTCTACTATGTAGTAATTTAGTGAATGGCTGGTGGACCCAGGTGCTGGCTGTCCCTGCGTCGGTGAAAGTGAGTAATTTAGTGCATGGCTGGAGGAGGATCCATGCGGTAGAGCGTGTCCACTGTTTTTCATTACGAAGAAAAAATGATTACGACAAGCGTTTCCACTCTTCTGACGGAGGAGTCTGGCTCTGGCAGCCACTTGAACATACACAGTGCTCCTACTACTAGGCATGTACAAGTGGTTCATACGTCGATTACTACACAATCTTGTTGCTAGTGTAGTAAGATATAGCGATAACAAATGATGTTGTGCGCATGTCAACTACTCCTATATGTAACATAGTACCGCTTTTTTATTTGTCCGGTCGAGAATGAGCAGTGAGATCAATGTTAATAGAACTAGGTCCACAGCGCGGAGAGTATGGTGCTCTGATTACTCCACGAAACATGAACCATATGAAGCACATCCTATAGTGTTAGACAGGGTGTACGAAGGGTGCAGGATGGGAGCAAAAGTTCCCTTCTCGACCCACTTTTGGGTGTTTGGCAGAGTGCATGAACCATGAAGGGTGCATGAGTCCACACTAGTAGGTTGACAAAAATACACGAAGAGGAAACAACTATATTGAGATGAGAATGCAACCAAACACACCCACACACTTTGTGCTACAGTGACTGATCTGCACCATCTGAGTTTGATCCAACGGTCATGTTGCGCCGAGACATGGACATGCCCATGCAGAGGGCGCCTAAACACCACCGAAGTCCCTCTGCTTCCGAGGCGCCTGACGTTGGTGATGCAGGTGCAACCGCCCAGAGCCGCTCCCGGTCGGCAGGAGCCAGCTCGTCAAAGGCGGCGTCAATGGTACGAATGGATTCCGGTGACGGAGCCCTGAAAGGATTCGCCCGGCAACGGCGATGGCAGCCCGCAACCCCTCCTTGTCTAGCTCAGCCCCACCATCGCGCGGAGACGGCTCAGCTCCTTGGAGATATAGGTGAAGAAGGAGACCAGGTCAGGAAACCGGAGCTCGTTGAAGTCGACAGGTGGTCGAACGGGTTTAGCCCTTCGGCTGGCATCGTCGCACTGACACGACGGTAGGCATCGCGCAGCCGCAACACGTGCGTGGCAACTTGGTTCACCAAGTGGCTGAGGCGATCCTGGACCTCGTCACGATCGGCCCGCTCGCGCTCCAGCCAGCTCCCCTGACGGCCTATCGTATCTCCCGCTTTCTGCAGCAACGCCGCCGATGCCTCGAGCATCTTTGTGGTGGACGTCTACCGCTTTTGAAGCTCCGTGAACTCCCGCACATAACGGAGGAGCATGGCACTCCTCTCCTCCTTGAGCTCATGGAGCTCCACGTCCTTGGCCCTGAGCTCCGCATCCTTGGCATGGAGCTCACTGTGGGCTCCTCACCTCGGACTCCGTGATCTGCTGCACCGCCATGGCACCAGGTAGAGGCAATGGGGAGAGGAAGCAAAGGCGAAAGCGGCTGAAAGGCAATGCAATCTCTGGGAAGGTGGAGAGAGCCAGCCGAGGCGGGAATCTTTGGTTTTCACCATGGTAAAACACCATTCGATAACTTCTCACATCGGGGCGGTGGGTTTTTCTGGCGTAGTCATCGTGACTAATTGCTGCCGCTGCTCCCGTCAATCAAAAAATTAAAAATCCTGCCGCTTTGCTCCGTCAATCAAAAAATTAAAAATCCTGCCGCACCCAAACACCAGAGCAACGCCGCGGTGGATATTTAAATTTACCCGCCGACAAGTAGATAAAAAATGGGTAAAAAAACAAATGTGGCGGTGGCCTAGCTAATCAGTCGAACTAGCCCAACTAGCTAGCCACCGTGCTTCACTGATGTACTCGGCGGGAAAGGTGGTCTTTCGTGATTTGACGACTCATTTACTTGCTTCGGTGCTACGACCGAGGAGGACCTAGAAAACGCGCGATAGGGCATCCTACGTCAGGAAAAATATATGTGTGCACCACCCGGCAGGACCCCGAAACCGCGCAGTAGGGTGTGCCACGTCTCGGCACAGAGGAAAAATGTGCGTGTAAAAATATACTGTATCAGACGTAGTACCTATGGTTCGACCTCGGGACCCAGCCAATCGGTCGAAAACACCCCACTAGCCACACGGCTTCATCATGCAAACGTGGCACGGTTAGCTTCGTCTCGACCAGCCACAACGTCTCTTGTTCTAAGCGATTCTTCTATTTTCCAAGCTTTTTTAGTTGTAATAACACCACGGCAAGCTAGTGCCGCTCTTTCGTGTGTGCCCGTGCAAAGGTTAGGCGATAGAGAGAAGAGAGATTGAGATCGCAGACACAGGACCCACCAGTAAGTGAGACAACGGTCATGCACGTGTTGACGAGGCACTCCCTCTACTCTACTCAATGCAAGTACTGTATAAAATCAAGTTATGGGACAAAGCCAACAACCGTTCATTTTTTCAGGCTATCAACTTACGCTTTGTAGTCCAGGTTGCCAGTTTGAATCTCGTCTTTCAGATTTGTTAGTTTTAGGTCCAAATTTGATTAATGACAAGTGGGACCCCGTGTGTTGTTCCGATATTTCAGTGTAGGATGGTTTTCTTGAACAAACACTTTGCGCGGTTAGACAAGTAGCGGCATGAGTTGCACGTATTTTGCAAGTTTACGAACAAGAATGATAGCGGCATAGAATATCACATCCACCCCGCAGCTTAGATACTATGGTGATACGAGTTTTTACAACGTTGGAAGTGAGATCCAATGGCTTGGGAGTAGTCTTTGTGATTATGCACAATTTCCAAACTCTCCAAAGGTTTTTTTTGCAAATAAAACATTCAGGCCTCGTGTGTGCCGCTACATCTTCGATCCAATGGTTCCCCGGTGCTCATATTAGGTGCTCCCCGTAGCTTAATTACCCGCTACGGTGATATGAGCATCTAGGTCGTATGATCAGTGATCAGATGGCACATGCATAGTACTTGTCCTTTCTGCGCATTTCCCAAACTCTATCAGCCGTATATTGCAAAAACATTCAAACCTCTCCTCATGGGCGTTAGATCTCGGTGAACTCGTATCACCATGGAATCTCTGATGTGGGAGCACCTCATACTCTCCGTGCGAGAAAACATAAGGTGCTATCGCAGCTTGGATGCTACGGTGATCTGAGCTTGGAGGTCGTTTGATCTGAGATCCAATGGCATCTGAAAGCGGTCTTTATGCTTATGGCGATGGCTGAACTCTTTTGGGGCTTTTACGCAAAAAACCATTCGAACCACCGAGGAGGTGTTGGGTCACAAATCCAACGCCTCCAAGAGCTATCACCAAAGCATCTAAGGTGTGGTATCATAGGATATTCTTACATACAGGAGAATATGATGTCCTCCTTCATCTTAGATGCTACGGTGATATGAGATTCGAGGTCGTTTGATATGGGATCAAAGGGCATCTAAGTAGTTTTTGTACAAATTGTGTGCAATTCTCAAACTCATCAAGGTTTCCTGCAAAAAAATTAAGGCACATCATGTGAGCTGCTATATCTCAGATCTACAAGCTCCAAGCAACTCGTATCGGCATATAGCATCGAAGGTATGGGGGCACATGATATTCTCCCGGGGAGGAGGGGTGGGGCGTGCACAACCAATCGGTGGTTGGGAGGTGGGGACAAATATAATTTAAACAACCCTAAACAGAGCTCCACAATTTTATCTAAGGTCGAGGGTTGACCCCGACAATCATAACTCCGCCTAAACACAACATTTGCATGTCTTTGTAGTACTAGACTTAATATTCATGTTTTAGTTTCATGTTCATTTTAAATATTGAACTGAGGACCATGGATGTCTTACATTTTACTCCCTTCGTTCCTAAATATTAGTCTTTTTAGAGGGTTCAAATGGACTGGAACGTATAGATGTATATAGACATATTTTAGAGTCTAGATTCACTCATTTTTCTCCGTATGTAGTCACTTGTTGAACTCTCTAAAAGACTAATATTTAGGAATAGAAGGATTATTTTTCAATTCGTGTCATACATGCATGGGTTGGAAAAATAGATGCACTATACTTATTGGATTGTTGTTGTGTTCGTGCGTGTGTGTCTTTCTCTGTGTGTGTGTGTGTGTGTGTGTGTGTGTGTGTGTGTGTTTGTGTGGTCATATGCTTGATACATACAAAGTTTTCTTACCTCCATATTGTTCATCTTTTAAATTTGAATTTGCATTGGAAAACTTAGTAGGGATACCATGAAATGTGAAATCCACGTTGAGATCACTATATCACAAACTCACTCTAATTTAACAACTCGTCATAAATCAATTACCACGTTGAGATTAGTATTTGCAAGGAAAATACGGGTATTGTAATACACATAGATTCATTCGGCAATTTAAAAGATTCCTTTCGTATTCTTGAATGGTAGGACCCAACGGCGTACCAGCCAGACCTTGGCTCGTATTGATCCTAAAAAAAGGGCCCGTGTCCTTCGGTGGCGTGCGTGGTACGCACATTAGGCAACCTCAACCAGTCGAGCCTCAGTGTTTCAAGTCGAAATATCTGGCGGCCAGAATTCCAGCCCTAGGAAATTCCCCTCATGTCCCCGGTCCATAATGACTACCGATGAACAACGGAGGGATGCTTTAGTAACTAGACAACGTTACCTACCGTGCCGAGCACGGTTCAATTCCCACTACTACTATTACTACTACTACTACTACTACTACTACTACTACTACTACTACTACTACTACTACTACTACTACTACTACTACTACTACTACTACTACTACTACTACTACTACTACTACTACTACTACTACTACTACTACTACTACTACTACTACTACTACTACTACTACTACTACTACTACACCAGGATGAGTACAAAATTGAGACCGTTTGTTCGTGCCTAGTACTTGAGTTAATATATTAGGCAATGCACCTTTAATGCGTGAGGATTATCCTTTTACTCCCTCCTTTCCGGTTTATAGGGCTTATCTCAAAATTTTAGTTTTCCCATTTTATAAGTCTCAATTTGGTTGTTCCCCATCACATGTTCAGATTTCAAGGTGCAATAAATCATTACATGCAAGAATTAAGAGAAAATTGACCAAT
This sequence comes from Aegilops bicornis, assembly GCA_021605145.1. Taxonomy (NCBI): domain Eukaryota; kingdom Viridiplantae; phylum Streptophyta; class Magnoliopsida; order Poales; family Poaceae; genus Aegilops; species Aegilops bicornis. The sequence goes on along the minus strand of CM038674.1, from coordinate 600,245,081 downwards.
GCATGTACTTTATGCATGCATGCATTGCAACTAATGCATTCAGTAAACACAATTTTGAGGAAAACATGCGCATTAATTGAGTGGTTTTGCAAACTACAACAATTGTTCCACCTCTCACCATCTACCTTGGTTGGTGAGATTTTTGAATTGAGCCCTATAAACCGGAAATGAGGTTTAACTAAGCAAAATGTTTGACCAAATCCATTCTTAAGAAATACAACAGGACAGATGTACGGCTTGAAAATTTATTGCATGATGCAGGTTATGATATTGTTTCGAATCCTGGATCTTAAATTTTAGAAAATCCAAAAGTGAGCATAAATTCTTGACACTGAGCATGGTCACGTGATATGGCACAAATATTACTTCGTATGTTTTTTCTTCTATTCGAGACAAGCTGCTTATGACAAGTTGCACAAATGAAGAGACAAGGTATTTTGGAACAAAGACATGTCACGTTAAGGCGAACGCTTTCACTATTGAAACCGTGGGCGTTCACGTGCCGCCACGAGTCCCCGCTTCTCATCGGCAGGTGCCGTCCTAGCAAGCGTGTGAGTAGACGGGAGGCGTGCGAGCAGACCGCTATGCCGGCTGTCACGGAGGCGTGCGAGCAGACCGCTGTGCTGACTCACCGGGAGGCGAGCCCTTTGACCAGGCTCTGCCGCCCACCATTGTCCCAACTGCTCCCACTTTTAATGTCGCCGGCGCCACAGTTTAAAATCAACCCCGCACTACCCGGTATCGCTACAATCCTCTCTCTTCCTCTCTGATTCTCCTGTCGTCTACCTCCAACTAGCCTGACCTAAACGTACGCCATGCCGCATCACGATGGTCTGCCCTTAGTGTTCCAGTTTCCTGAGGAAGACACCCAGCCGGAGTCTCAAGAACATAAGGCGTTTTGGGACGAGCTTGAATCGGCCTTGCGGGAAGATGCCGCACTGTCCCGCTCTGCCTGCTCCGTCACCCCGACAGCGCCAGCGCCATCCCGTGGCATTGATGGGCTGGGAGCCGCACATTGTCGCCGAAGCTTGATGTCGCGGGGTTCCACGAGGTCCCGCTGACTTTCACGCGCCCGTGCACCTGCCGGCGCCGCAGCGCTGCGCGTGCATGCAGCCGCTTGCGTCAGTGCCCGATGCACTGCCAGGTATCTTTGCGCGTCTGGCAGCGTGCGATGCCCGATGCGGTGCCCATGCACACAAATGTCTCCGCCGCGCCGTTGACAGCGCATGTCCCCGCGCGGGTGCCAGTGCCCCCCTCAGCGGCATGGATGGCCGCCGTCGACCGCTTCCTTGCACCAACGCCAGTCGCCTCCTCCCGCCAGTTGACTCGCTCTGAAGTCCAGAACATTTTGGCCTTCCTTGAAGCTAGGCCAACGTCCAGGAGTACGCCAACAACGGCGCAAGACTCCGCCGTTGCCGTCGGTCAGTGGCCCGATGACACATAGAGCACGGCAGAGGAGCCGCTTCCCGCCGCGAGACGCCCCCGGCGCCGCCGCGTAATCTAAATTTGCCATGAAAAACGTTCGGATTGCCATGCTTAAAATCCGAACGTTTATCATTTCCGTTTATTTATATCGATCGTCGTATAATTTAAAGTCGGAGTCAGACTGAACGAAATGTATGGTTTGATCAGTTGAATGTTCTGCTAGAGCCGTATCAAATTAAATATAAAACGTCATCAAGCCACATGTATTCCTTGTCATCCAACGACCTAGACTGCTTCAATGTCGAGCGCTCAACACGTTTAGTGTGCAGTTAATTTCATGCAAAAAATAGTGCTAATCACATGACAACACGCAAATAATATCCAAGTTGTTAATATGCGCATGCACTTAATATACTTCCAAATTAACGTGCATTGCACGTACACACTGACTAGTGCTTCTAGTATGTGAAACTGGTGCCGTGACTTGTGAACGCGTCCAGATATGGTCGACGGCAACACCGCCGAGAGTTCTTCCTATTTGCTCATGCGTCTAAACGCAGAAGGGGAGGAGAGAGAGAGCACACATGGAACCCACCAGTAAGTGAAGGCGAATAGTACTAAAAATAATATTACATGTTATCCATTAATTAGGCTGTGGTAATATAAAAACATTATGTGAACAAAGGGGTACAACAAACATTGCTATTCTACGTATGTTGCCTATTGACGTCGGCTTGAAGGCCCGGTCGCATGTTCGATCCTCGTCCTTTGTTTTTTAATTTGTATATGGGTCCAAATTTGTTTCATGACATGTGGGCCCCTCGGTGTGTAGTTTGTAGCACTTTAATTTGTCGGTCGAAATTTGTTCCATTCCAAGTGGACTATCGGTGTATAGTTTTGTAGCTTATTTATAATAATTAAAGAGAAAAACATAGTTTTTCAATAATACCATGGTGCGACGTTGAAGGAGAGAAAGGACGTGCGAGAGAGCGATGACCGAGCCAGAGGGAAATCAACTAGGGGAGTTGCGTGGTTGCAACGGTGTTTGGAGTAGTTGTGTGTCGAATGCTACGAAAATATAATCTAAACTGACCAGAATAAATGCCTACACAAATTAATCCAAGGTTGGAGTGCCCCTCGCAATGTAAATAGCTCCAGCTTTGTGAGGGATGGAGAGGTAGTAGCTTCAACGCGTGGAAGATACGGTGTGAGAAAGCGAGGTCAATCAAGAGACATATAGATAGAGAGACAAAGTGAGTGTGGTCCGACATTCATTGAACAAATATATATGCTCCGGAGAGATATTGTCCGATTGAGCTTTTGGTAAGGGTGAGGGCTGTAAGATAGAGCTTGAGAGATGATCCAGTCACAGACGTGTAGATATATTTTGTGCGTGGGAGGAAGCAAGGTCAACCGATCACATAGGGGCCATGCGATCGAAAGAGTGAGACGGGTTGGACAGAGTGACCTAGATAGACGATGTGCATGTGAGAGAGTATACAATGTGAATAGGTCGAATTGGGCTCAAATATGGTGATATATCGTTTTTGTCCGAGAAAGACTGAGGTCAATCGAGACATATGGAGATATATATATATATATAAATAAAGATATATATATATATATATATATAGAGAGAGAGAGAGAGAGAGAGAGAGAGATTGAGTGAGCGTGGCCCACCATGAGGTCGAAAGAGTGGCGGCGGCTTGGATGGACTGACCTAGATAGACAATCTGCGTGAGAGAGTATAGAGTGTGTCGATCGAGGCCCGAACAGGGAGATATATCATTTGTGTGTGAAAGAAAACGAGGTTAAATGAGACTTAGATAAAGAGAGCGAGATTGAGCGAGTGTGGCCCGCCGTGCGGAAGAAAGAGTGAGACAGTCTCGAGGGAGTGACCTAGATATACAACGTGCGTGCGTGCGCACGAGAGGTTGGGGGGGCTAGATAGGCAATGCATGTATTTAGCGCGAGAGGGTGAGAGGGAGAGGGGAGAGAGAGAGCTCAGCAGTGGGTGCAATGGCGGGTGTGTGAGGTAAATACATTTGGTAACAGGAGTGGAAAAAGGGGTTGTGCAGTTGAGAGACTTAGAGATCGAAACATGGAGAGAAAGAATGAACATGTGTTGGAAACCGATAGCTTGCTAAGGTGGTTAGGAGAGGAAGATTGACCGACAGAAGTATGTAGCGTTTGTGCGCCGGGGGGCCGGGGGGGGGGGGCTAAAAACAACATTTGAATGTACATAGTACGAGATTTACTATCGATGTTTCAATTCGGTGTACATTGTAAGATTTGAACCGAGGACCAGGCATACGGGTAATTATTTCGAATTCGTGCCATACTAAGTTTCGAAAAGTTGACATTGACTCAATTTGTTGTGCTATTTTGTAGGTCATATGTTTGAATCCATCCAAAAGTTTTCTCACTACCATGGTGTTCATCATATACATATGAATTTGTATTAAAAAGTAGCGTGGATACAGTGAAATGCGAAATCCATGTTAGAATTGGAGATCGCTATGTGACACACACTCTAATTCAAATAACTAACTACGTGACACATACTCTAATTCAAATGACTAATTATATGACACACTCTATTCCACGTTAGCGTGCGTACCGTTTCAATTTTGTTTCAAGTAACTCCTCATTAATTAATTTATAGTACTCCCTCTGTTCACTTTTATAAGACCTTGAAGACATCTCAGACAATGTGCAAAACAGTTCATTTTAAGTTGTCTGAAACGACTTACAAAAGTGAACGGATGGAGTATCTCATTTCGAATGACTAATTATTGCAAGGAAAACACGGGCATGGTAATACATACAGATTCGTTGCAAATGAAAGAAGATTCATTTGCATTCTCAAATGTAGGCGCACCAGGCAGACCAAGGTCGTGGTCGGGTGGATGCTTGCCGGTGCCTTAAAGGCAATCGCCTTTGGTGACTGACATGTGGGCCAGCCACCTGTTGGGCCCACATGTCATGGACACAAAGGCAGGTGCCTTAAGGCACCGAAGCATAGTCCTGTCGGGGTGGTCGCGTGTGTCGGACAGACGCGTAGCACCCAGCCACCCACCCCCCCTAAAAGGACAACGACAATATAAGTTCGCGCTTCCACGTTTCGGATTGAAACATTTGGTGGCCCCAATTCCAGCCCTGCAAAATCTCTCTTCTCCATCATCCCATTCTGCGCCCAGATTGCTCAAATCCCTAATTCGCAGCCATCCCTCAAATCGCCCTCGTCTCGTCTCTTTCCCCATCGTTCCCCACCTCTGTGCCGGACGACAACGACGAAGACGACGGTCGCGCTTCACCACCGCACCGGATCTACCTCATCTACGCCCTCGTCCACCGCACCGGGTGGTCCACCGACAACGTCGGCCGCCGCAACTGACATGCCTCACAGACACCGAGTTCCACCGCATCAGGTGCGCTTCACCGATGCCGTCTCCCAGCTCACCGGGGCCACTTCACCGAGCACATCGTCGCACCTCTGCCCCCGAGGACATTGGGGCTTCACCAACGGTCTCGTCCACCGCATCGTAGCGCTCCGCTGCCACTCAAGATCTGCATCTGTGCGCGGCCAGCCAACGCCAGCGCATCACCCTCAACGGCTCTGAAGTGACCCGCACTCTAGCTAGGCGAGCATGCCCAAACGCCGACCCGAACTAGGTTTCCACACATCACTCCCTTGTGCATTGTTCGGATGATGTTTGGATATCCTTTCACTGCTCTCTTAGTTTACACGCCTATGCAACTCTGACTTTAACTCTTATTTCTTCTGGAGATATCATGTGAAACAAGCAAATCCATTTTTAGCGAAGCATGACGGCGCTACGGGATGTGGTACACATCCTGCACACCCGTATAACCTTGTAAGTATCTGTCTCCGGTACAACATCAAGGTCGATTCCTCTTATTTGATCAACCATTCGCCGTGTCAAAAATGCAGAGGGGGAAGCAAGGAGCACAAGGCCTGGACATCCAAGCAAGTGGTAACATGGACTTGTACATGGAACATCCCAAGCGCATAGCGAGTAGCTGCAATGAGCCTGTACAACGAGCTAAGCGTAAGTCCCTGCATTTCATTTAATTATTACTAACATTCGTGTATGAGTTGTGTGCAATGGCGGATCCACGAATTCAAGTTACCAGGGCCGAACATTTAACTTAAAAAATACGAAAGCACTTGCACTCCGGAAATCAACATAACTAGAGAAATGTGAAGCTACATGCACTTTGAAAACCAGCTAATGATCCAAAGTAGTTCAGATTATAAACACTAAATGATGCAAGCACCAAAAAACACAAAATGCAACATGGTGTACAAGGACTACAAACATGGTATGTACCTGCTTGATTATTCGTTCTCTGGCTGAAAATATCGAAGTGTAATTGCATGTATAACCAGTGCACAAACTGCATATCAATATATCTATCCTGCACAAGTATGCCAATAGTTTCAAACAACATATTAGAAAAGTATTTGTGCTATGTTGTCATGATACGGGGACTTTCTGGTAGATGGCCTCGACGTTTCCTCAAGCTATGAAAATGCACTATAATTTGCTTGTCATCAATGCCTGCAAATCTCTGTCTCTCTCAACATAGTAGATCATCATTAGACACTAGATCCTTCAATGAGCTTGTAAAATGCTTGCATTAGATCCCTCATTAGACACTATATGTTCATCACCAGAGCATGTAAAATGTTTGCATCAAATCCTTCATTAGCGATCTGTTCATTAGACACTTCGTGCTCAAGAACAACATGAGCTTGTATGTTTGCACCAAACTTGATTAGATACATCAGATTCAGTCAGTTTAGTATTGATTGGGGGAGTTATAAAATAAGTAGAAATTGGTTTCATTTTCTCATAGATTCCCTACATACAAGCAGTTTTACAACACCGTCAGGTTTAACTATTGGAAAGAAATTGAAGAGTTGAATTAGATATAATCAGGGATGTGATGTACACCTTTCGTTGCATGCTACTCTTGGAAGCTGCGATCGTCTGCTTATGCAAGCTCGATGCCATGCCCGTGCTGCCGCCACTGCTTCCCACGCAGCTACACCTGTGGTTGGATCTTCATCTTCTTGTCCTTCTGTTCGCTTGAAGCCCGGCGACCACCCTCCAACGAGGGTGCGAGGAAGTGCTGTGTCGGTCTGTCCAGCGGCGGCTAGGTTAGGACCGAACCAGACTAGAGGTTGGAGCGAATGAATTGGGATTTTTCCTGCTGTCGATCGATATGGGAGGCGCTCGTATGGGCCACGAGCCTGCTATAGGGCCTGCCTTGCACTTAAGTTATTGGCCCATCAAAATTGAAACATTTTTCTTCATTTTTTACATTGCCTGCTCGTGCGTTGGGACGAACAAAATTAGCATGGGCCAACCTGGACGACTCAAACTAGGTGCACACTTTCCAGCCACCTGAGGCGGCTGCCCATACCAGCACCTATGGTGGCGTCGCCCCTTTTTGCGTGTATGATTGGATAGTGAACCAGTGGCACTTTTGATTTACCCACAGAATGGTTGAATTGCTTGTTTCGATGAACTGAGTTCGCCAATAATGTGAAGGATGCCAGTCTTTTCATCCTATTGTAGATTGCTTAGATCTCGATATGCCAAAAGTAATCGCATGAAATATACAATAAAAGCCAGTGTGATGTGTCTGGCTACAACTAGTCCGACTACACGTCCTCATATAACATATCAAGGACGCACCATCTTACCATATTAACCATTCGACTTACCCATGCAAAGTGTGGGAAGAAAGAAGTATTGGGACTGCGTATCCAAGCAATTGATGTCATGGACTCCTTTGTACAACCTTGTGTTTAAAAAGAAGTTCAGTGTGCTGTACAAAGAACTAGCGTAAGTTCGCCATTACGCTTCTCGGAATTTTAGTTAGCCACTTATTGCAAAATTGTTCAATTACGTTGTTTGGCTTAATTTAGTTTGCTACTGATTACATAATGGCATAGCCTGTTAGTCATATTGTAGACTGCGCCTATCTATGTGTTTGATACTTACTGTTAAGAATTACCTGTTTGCCTTAACTTAAATATCTACTTGTTATTTTAACTGCTTTGCTGCTGCAACAGCGGGTTACAATGATGTTAATAACTACTATACTTTTCAGCATCCAATTGAAACTCTTTAATTCCTTGTTTGTTTAACTGGTTTGTTGTTATAACTCCCAGCTAAGATGTTTTGCTAACTTCAACTTTTCTGAATCCAATCGAAACTTTAATGGCAAAACAGGTTAGCCCAAGATCAAAGAGCGAGGTCTCCATGGACGTTGCATCATCCCACAAAGCAGGGCACCGCCCAATCGTGCATTATGAATTTCCAACTGCGATGCTCTAGAGGCTAAACTAGTGGTAGAAAGAGATTCTCGCTTCGCACTTAGAGATGAAGTTGACATGTTGAGGAAGCAAACAGCACAATCACAAGCGATACTCAAGACAACCATTAAATATTTGGTGGATTTGAAAACGAAGCAAGCCGAGACCCGACCAGATTGTTAAGGTCCTGAAGGAAAAAAGGAAATTAAATTCCTACTTGGTAAATCATAGGTGAAATTTTCTTTCCATAGTTGAATAACCTTTGTGTTGTCTGTTCATGTAATCAATCAAACCATTTGTTTTAGAGATCATGTAATAATTGTTTTTTTTTGTTTATTGGTTTGAAATTTTATTAGAGCACAGATCTGTATTAATTGATAAGACTCGGAGACATTTCATTTGGATTGCTGTGCCAGACCTACAAATATGCCAATCAGGCTGAATGTGCATTCAGCAATAGTAGTAGTATAGATGGACCATAAGTGGCACGCATCAGAAATGGACAAGATGTCACTAAAAAAGGATGTTGTTGTAGCCAAAAAAAAGTACAATGGCCCTGGCTTATGTATGTTAGTTGATATTATTGATCCATATACTCTATAAGTGTTATTTGTCTGTTAGTTCTGTACATTCTTGGTTGATTGACTCGGTATTTGAATCTTGATACATCGCTTGTGTACATATCTAAATGGGAGTACACATTATGCTGCGTGTGACATTTGAGTTGGACATGAAGTGTTCCAAATATTCGAATTCACCTTAAACTGGATTCTAGTTTCTGAATTCGAGTATCGGCATTTGTAAACCATGTTCATATATGACAGTGGAATACATCTTTGTCATCCTTTTGAAGATATATAAAAACAAATAGAATGATTTATAAAGATTCATATAGGAATACAAAGTGGATTCAATTTAGTTGCTGTGGTAAACATGGATGCTTATTGTCCCAAAATTCAAAGAAGCAAAGAAATGTCCACTCCCACGTCGGCTGCCCGAAGCCAAGTGTTTGGGAGATGGAAATTACTGTCTACCAATTACACGGACAATCCATCAGCCCGATTTCCACTGCTCTAAATAGGGGTAGGTTAGTACCTTCAATTAGACGTGACACGACCGCCTCTAAGCCCATTCCGACACGGTGGGCGTCAAACATGGGAGGCAAAACACATTTGATTCAAGCTCGTCCGAAAGACCTATGTTTCTCCCTCAATTCCCCATTCATACACGGTGGGCGGCAAAACAAACTCGACTCGGCCAAAATCGATTTAGGAAAATATTTTCAATAGGGGCAGGTTTGTAACTTCACTCAGACGTGACACAACCGCCCTACCTGTCAGCCCCGTTCATACACCGTGGGCGCCAACCACCCTCTCCTCGCCCGAAATCGCTCTGGGCAAATATCGGCGAGATGCGAGATTACCGTCCTACCCCCAACTGACGAGACGTCCAAATTTTAAACGGGGGCTAAGTTCGTAACTTTCCCATATTTCAGGCAGGTGCGTCCCAAAAACATGGTTCCCCGTACCTCTCCCTCCATTTTCCCATTCATACACCGTCCGCGCTAGAACACCCCATCCCCACACCAGCCTCCGTCCGCCACCGCATCCATCACCGCCATCCTCCACCACATCCATCGCCACCGTCCTCCACCATGACGGAACGCCTGTTGGAAATATGCCCTAGAGGCAATAATAAACTATATTATCATATTTCCTTGTTCATGATAATCATTTATTACCCATGCTGTAATTGTATTGATAGGAAACTCATATACATGTGTGGGTACATAGACAACACCATGTCCCTAGTAAGCCTCTAGTTGACTAGCTCGTTGATCAATAGATGGTTACGGTTTCCTGACCATGGAGATTGGATGTAGTTGATAACGGGATCACATCATTAGGAGAATGATGTGATGGACAAGACCCAATCTTAAGCCTAGCACAAAGATCGTAGTTCGTATGCTAAAGCTTTTATAATGTCAAGTATCATTTCCTTAGACCATGAGATTGTGCAAGTCCCGGATACCGTAGGAATGCTTTGGGTGTACCAAACGTCACAACGTAACTGGGTGGCTATAAAGGTGCACTACAGGTATCTCCGAAAGTGTCTGTTGGGTTGGCACAAATCGAGACTGGGTTTTGTCACTCCGTGTAAACCGAGAGGTATCTCTGGGCCCACTCGGTAAGACATCATCATAATGTGCACAATGTGACCAAGGGATTGATCACGGGATGATGTGTTACGGAACGAGTAAAGAGACTTGCCGGTAACGAGATTGAACAAGGTATCGGTATACCGACGATCGAATCTCGGGCAAGTACAATACCGTTAGACAAAGGGAATTGAATACGGGATTGATTGAGTCCTTGACATCGTGGTTCATCCGATGAGATCATCGTGGAACATGTGGGAGCCAACATGGGTATCCAGATCCGCTGTTGGTTATTGACCGGAGAACGTCTCGGTCATGTCTGCATGGTTCCCGAACCCGTAGGGTCTACACACTTAAGGTTCGATGACGCTAGGGTTATAAAGGAAGTTTGTATGTGGTTACCGAATGTTGTTCGAGTCCCGGATGAGATCCCGGACGTCACGAGGAGTTCCGAGTGGTCCGGAGGTAAAGAATAATATATAGGAAGTGAGGTTTTGGTCACCGGAAAAGTTTCGGGTTTTATCGGTAGCGTGCAGACCACCGGGAGGGTCCCTGGGTCCACCAAGTGGGGCCACCATCCCCAGAGGGCTGCATGGACTAAATGTGGGAGGGGACCAGCCCCAGGTGGGCTGGTGCGCCCCCCCCCCCCACAAGGCCCAAGGCGCAGCTAGATGGGGAGAGGGGAAACCCTAGTCCCAGATGGGCCTAAAGGCCCACCCTAGGGGGCGCCCCTCTCTCCCCCTCTTGGCCGCCCCCTTCAAGTCCCATGTAGGGCTGCCGTACCCCTTGGGTGGGAACCCTAGATGGGGGCGCAACCAACTCCCCTCCTCCTATAAATAGTGGGGGTTTTGGGGCTGCCCAACACATGAGTTTCTCTCCCTCTTGGCGCATCCCTACCTCTCTCCCTTCTCCTCTCTCGCGGTCCTTGGCGAAGCCCTGCTGGATTGCCACGCTCCTCCATCACCACCACGCCATAGTGCTGCTGCTGGACGGAGTCTTCCTCAACCTCTCCCTCTCTCCTTGCTGGATCAAGGCGTGGGAGACGTCACCGGCTGTCACGTGTGTTGAACGCGGAGGTGCCGTCCGTTCGGCACTAGGATCTCCGGTGATTTGGATCATGACGAAAGTACGACTCCTTCAACCCCGTTCTCTTGAACACTTCCGCTTAGCGATCTACAAGGGTATGTAGATGCACTCTCCTTCCCTCGTTGCTGGTTTCTCCATAGATAGATCTTGGTGACACGTGGGAAAATTTTGAATTTCTGCCACGCTCCCCAACAAAGTGGCATCATGAGCTAGGTCTATTAAGTAGATTCTTTGCACGAGTAGAACACAAAGTAGTTGTGGGCGTTGATGATGTTCAATATGCTTACCGTTACTAGTGCAATCTTGTTTCGACGGTATTGTGGGATGAAGCGGCCGGACCGACCTTACACGTACACTTACGTGAGACAAAGTTCCATCGACCGACATGCACTTGGTGCATAAGGTGGCTAGCGGGTGCCGCCCCTCCCACTTTAGTCGGAACGGATTCGATGAAAAGGGTCCTTATGAAGGGTAAATAGCAATTGGCATATCACGTTGTGGTTTTATGAGGTAAGAAACGTTCTTGCTAGAAACCCACAAGAGCCACGTAAAACATGCAACGACAATTAGAGGACGCCTAACTTGTTTTTGCGGTGGTATGTTATGTGATGTGATATGGCCAAGAAGAATGTGATGAATGATATGTGATGTATGAGATTGATCATGTTCTTGTAATAGGAATCACGACTTGCATGTCGATGAGTATGACAACTCAGGAGCCATAGGAGTTGTCTTTATTTATTGTATGACCTGCGTGTCATTTAACAAACGCCATGTAATTACTTTACTTTATTGCTAACTGGTAGCCATAGTAGTAGAAGTAATAAGTTGGCGAGACAACTTCATGGAGACACGATGATGGAGATCATGATGATGGAGATCATGGTGTCATGCCGGTGACGATGATGATCATGGAGCCCCGAAGATGGAGATCAAAGGGAGCAAAATGATATTGGCTATATCATGTCACTATTTGATCGCATGTGATGTTTATCATGTTTATGCATCTTATTTGCTTACAACGACGGTAGTAAATAAGATGATCCCTCATTAAAATTTCAAGAAAGTGTTCCCCCTAACTGTGCACCGCTATGTAAAGTTCGTCGCTTCAAAGCACCACGTGATGATCGGTGTGATAGATTCTTACGTTCACATACAACGGGTGTAAGCCAGATTTACACACGCGAAACACTTAGGTTAACTTGACGAGCCTAGCATGTACAAACATGGCCTCTCGGAACACAAGAGACCGAAAAGGTCGAGCATGAGTCGTATGGTAGATACGATCAACATGAAGATGTTCACCGATGATGACTAATCCGTCTCACGTGATGATCGGACACGGCCTAGTTGATTCGGATCATGTAATCACTTAGATGACTAGAGGATGTCTATTCGAGTGGGAGTTCATAAGATGAACTTAATTATCCTGAACATAGTCAAAAGATCTTTGCAAATTATGTCGTAAGCTCGCGCTTTAGTTCCACTGCTTAGATATGTTCCTAGAGAAAATATAGTTGAAAGTTGGCGTGTAGCAATTATGCGCATGACGGTAGAAGGCTTATGTCCTTAATGCACCGCTCGGTGTGCTGAACCCCGAACGTCGTCTTTGGATGTTGCGAACATCTGACATACACGTCTTGATAACTACGTGATAGTTCAGTTAAACGGTTTAGAGTTGAGGCACCAAAGACGATTTCGAAACGTCACGAAACATATGAGATGTTTCGAGGGCTGAAATTGGGATTTCAAGCTCGTGCTGCGTCGAGGAGGTGTAAGGCCTCCGACGATTTTCTTAACTCGCAAACTAAGGGAGAAAAGCTCAATCGTTGAGCTTGTGCTCGATTGTCCGAGTGCAACAATCACCGAATCGAGTGGGAGTTGATCTTCCCGATGAGATAGTGATGTTTCTCCAAAGTCATTGCCACCAAGCTGCTAGAAGCTTTGTAATGAACTATAACATATCGAGGATAGATATGATGATCCTTGAGCTATTCGCAATGTTCGACACCGCTAATGTAGAAATCAAGAAGGAGCATCAATTGTTGATGGTTAGTGAAACCACTAGTTTCAAGAAGGGCAAGGGTAAGAAGGGGTACTTCATGAAGCGGCAAATCGATTCTTGCTCCAGTTGAAGAAACCTGTGGTTGAACCCGAACCCGAGACTAAGTGCTTCGTAATAAGGGAACAGCCATCGGAGCAGAATTACCCTAGATACTTGGTAGATGAGAAGGCTGGCAAGGTCGATAGAAGTATATTGGATATAGATTATGTTAATGTGTACTTTACTAATACTCCTAGTAGCACCAGGGTATTAAGATACCGGTTCGGTTGCTAAGTGTTAGTGACTCGAAATAAAAGAGCTACGGAATAAACGGAGACTAGCTAAAGGTGAGCTGACGATATGTGTTGGAAGTGTTTCCAAGTTTGATTTGATCAAACATCGCACGCCTCCTCTACCATCAAGATTAGTATTAAACCTGAATAATTGTCATTTGGTGTTTATAAGTTGAGCATAGACATGACTGGATCATGTCTATCGCAATACGGTTATTCATTTAAGGAGAATAATGGTTACTCTATTTATTTGAATAATACCTTCAATGGTCTTACACCTAAAAGAATGGTTTATTGAATCTCGATCGTAGTGATACACATTTTCATGCCAAAAGATATAAGATAGTAATGATAGTACCACTTACTTGTGGCACTGCCATGAAAGTCATATTGGTGTAAAACGCATGAAGAAGCTCCATGTTGATGGATCTTTGGACTCACTCGTTTTGAAAAGTTTGAGACATGCGAACCATGTCTATTGGCGTATACGCATAAAGAAACTCCATGCAGATGGATCATTTGGACTCACTTGATTTTGAATCACTAGAGATATGCAAATCATACCACATGGGCAAGATGACTGAAAAAGCCTCGGTTTCAGTAAGATGGAACAAGATAGCAACTTGTTGGATGTAACACATTTTGATGTGTGCAGTCCAATGAGTCTTTGAGGCATGCAAAGGAATATCGTTATGTTCTTACTTCACAGATGATTCGAGTAGATGTTGAGTATATTTACTTGATGAAACGCAAGTCTGTGAGTTATTGAATGGTTCAAGTAATTTCAGAGTGAAGTTAAAAGATCTTCGTGACAAGAGGATAAAATGTCTATGATATGAACATAGAGATGAGTATCTGAGTTACGGGCTTTGGCACGCAATTAAGACATTGTGGAAATTGTTTCACAATAAATACCGCCTGGAAAACCATAGTGTGATGGTATGTCCGAACATCATAGTTGCACCCTATTGGATATGGTGCGTACCATGATGTCTCTTATCGAATTACCACTATCGTTCATGGGTTAGGCATTAGAGACAACCGCACTCACTTTAATAAGGGCACCACGTAATTCCGTTGAGATGACACCGTTTGAACTATGGTTTGGAGAAACCTAAGTTGTCGTTTCTTAAAAGTTTGGGGCTGCGACGCTTATGTAAAAGAGTTTCATCGTGATAAGCTCGAACCCAAAACGGATAAATACATCTTCATAGGATACCCAAAATGGTTGGGTATACCTCCTATCTCAGATCCGGAAGCAAAAGTAATTGTTTCTAGACACGGGTCCTTTCTCGAGGAAAAGTTTCTGTCGAAAGAATTGAGTGGGAGGATGGTGGAGACTTGATGAGGTTATTGAACCGTCACTTCAACTAGTGTGTAGCAGGGAGCACGGGAAGTTGTTCCCATGGCACCTACACCAATTGAAGTAGAAGCTTATGATAGTGATCATGAAGTTTCGGATCAAGTCACTAACGCATTCTCGTGGGGTGACAAGGATGCGTACTACTTGAGTGGTACGCAATCCTGTCTTAGAGGTCATGTTGCTAGACAACAATGAACCTACGAGCTATGGAGAAGCGATGGTGGGGCCCGGATTCCGATTTAATGGCTCATGGCCATAAAATCCGAGAACGGATCCATGACTTTGGAAGAAATACTTGATGGTCGTAAGGCCATTGGGTACGGATGGATTTTAAAAGGAAGACAAACAATGATGGTAAGAATTACCATTAAGGAAGCTCGACTTGTCGTTAAGATGTTTTCCGACAAGTTCAAGGAGTTGACTACGGTGAGGCTTTCTCACTCATAGCGATGCTAAGAGTCTGTTAGAATTGGATTAGCAGCTACTGCATGATTGATGAAATCTTGCAGATAGGATGACAAAACATTGTTTCCTCGACGTTATACTTGAGGAAAGGTTGTATGTGATACAACCAGAAGGTTTTGTCAATCCTGAAAGATGCTAACAAGTATGCAAAGCTCCAGCTATCCTTCTAAGGACTGGAGTAAGCATCTCGGAGTTGGAATGTACGCTTTGATGAGATGATCAAAGATTTTGGGTCTATACCAAGTTTATGAGAAACTTGTATTTCCAAAGAAGTGAGTGGGAGAACTATAGAATTTCCGATGAGTATATGTTGTTGACATATTGTTGATCGTAAATGATGTAGAATTTCAAAAGCATATAGGGTTGTTTGAAAAGTGTTTTCAATGGAAAACATGGATTAGGCTACTTGAACAATAAGCATCAAGATCTATAAGATAGATCAAAATGTTTAATAATACTTTCAAATGAGCACATACTTTGACATAATCTTGAAGGTGTTCAAGATGGATCAGTCAAAGAAGGAATTCTTGCCTGAGTTGTAAGGTATGAAGTTAAGAGTTAAAGCTCGACCACAGCAGAAGAGAGAGAAAGGACGAAGGTCGTCCCCTATGTTTCAGACGTAGGCTCTATAATATGCTATGCTGTGTACCGCTTAAGTGTGCCTGCCATGAGTCGGTCAAGGGTACAAGAATGATCCAGAATGGATCATCGACAATGATCAAAATTGTCCTTGGAGTAAATAAGGACATGTTTCTCGATTATGGAGGTGATAAAGAGATCGGCGTAAAGGGTTACGTCGGTGCAAGCTTTAACACCTATCCGAGTGACTCTGAGTAGCAAACTGGATACATATAGTGGAGCAACCATTTGGAATAGCTCCAAGTGGAGCGTGGAAGCAGCGTTTACAATATGACCTAGAAATTTGCAAAGCACACACGGATCTGAAAGGTTCATACCCATTGACTAAAACCTCTCTCACAAGCAAAACATGATCAAACCTCAGAACTCATTGAGTCTTAATCACATGATGATGTGAAGTAGTTTCTGAGACACTAGTAAACTCTTTGGATGTTGGTCACATGGCGATGTGACCTATCGCTGTTAATCACATGACGATGTGAACTAGATTATTGACTCTAGTGCAAGTGGGAGACTGTTGGAAATATGCCCTAGAGGCAATAATAAATTAGTTATTATTATATTTCCTTGTTCATGATAATCGCTTATTACCCATGCTGTAATTGTATTGATAGGAAACTCGTGATACATGTGTGGGTACATAGACAACACCATGTCCCTAGTAAGCCTCTAGTTGACTAGCTCGTTGATCAATAGATGGTTACGGTTTCCTGACCAAGGACATTGGATGTAGTTGATAACGGGAACATCATTAGGAGAATGATGTGATGGACAAGACCCAATCTTAAGCCTAGCACAAAGATCGTAGTTCGTATGCTAAAGCTTTTCTAATGTCAAGTATCATTTCCTTAGACCATGAGATTGTGCAACTCCCGGATACCGTAGGAATGCTTTGGGTGTACCAAACATCACAACGTAACTGGGTGGCTATAAAGGTGCACTACATGTATCTCCGAAAGTGTCTGTTGGGTTGGCACGAATCGAGACTGGGATTTGTCACTCCGTAAACGGAGAGGTATCTCTGGGCCCACTCGGTAAGACATCATCATAATGTGCACAATGTGACCAAGGGGTTGATCACGGATGATGTGTTACGAACGAGTAAAGAGACTTGCCGTAACGAGATTGAACAAGGTATCGGTATACCGACGATCGAATCTCGGCAAGTACAATACCGTTAGACAAAGGGAATTGAATACGGGATTGATTGAGTCCTTGACATCGTGGTTCATCCGATGAGATCATCATGGAACATGTGGGAGCCAACATGGGTATCCAGATCCCGCTGTTGGTTATTGACCGGAGAACGCCTCGGTCATGTCTCTGCATGGTTCCCGAACCCGTAGGGTCTACACACTTAAGGTTCGATGACGCTAGGGTTATAAAGGAAATTTGTATGTGGTTACCGAATGTTGTTCGGAGTCCCGGATGAGATCCCAGACGTCATGAGGAGTTCCGGAGTGGTGCGGAGGTAAAGAATAATATATAGGAAGTGAGGTTTTGGTCACCGGAAAAGTTTCGGGTTTTATCGGTAATGTACCGGGACCACCGGGAGGGTCCCGGGGGTCCACCAAGTGGGCCACCATCCCCAGAGGGCTGCATGGGCTAAGTGTGGGAGGGGACCAGCCCCAGGTGGGCTGTAGCACCCCCCCCCACAAGGCCCAAGGCGCAGCTAGGTGGGGAGAGGGGAAACCCTAGGCGCAGATGGGCCTAAAGGCCCACCCTAGGGGGCGCCCCTCTCTCCCCCTCTTGGCCGCCCCCTTCAAGTCCCATCTAGGGCTGCCGCACCCCTTGGGTGGGAACCCTAGATGGGGGCGCAACCACCTCCCCTCCTCCTATAAATAGTGGGGGTTTTGGGGCGGCCCAACACATGAGTTTCTCTCCCTCTTGGCGCATCCCTACCTCTCTCCCTTCTCCTCTCTCGCGGTCCTTGGCGAAGCCCTGCTGGATTGCCACGCTCCTCCATCACCACCACGCCATTGTGCTACTGCTGGACGGAGTCTTCCTCAACCTCTCCCTCTCTCCTTGCTGGATCAAGGCGTGGGACGCCACCGGCTGTACGTGTGTTGAACGTGGAGGTGCCGTCTGCTCGGCACTAGGATCTCCGGTGATTTGGATCACGACGAGTACGACTCCTTCAACCCCGTTCTCTTGAACGCTTCCGCTTAGCGATCTACAAGGGTATGTAGATGCACTCTCCTTCCCCTCGTTGCTGGTTTCTCCATAGATAGATCTTGGTGACACGTAGGAAAATTTTGAATTTCTGCTACGTTCCCCAACAACGCCTACCAAGACCGCGTCGTCCATTGCTAGAGATGGACTTTTCTCATCCACGGCGATGGACCAATAGCCTTGCATCGCGTCCTCTCGCTTCATCGGTGCCGTCGACCTCTTTGCTGGGGCCGCTCGCACGACCTTCTCTTCCACCGGAGCGGGACTTATCCCCCGATGCACCCGTCTACCATCGCAGATCTGCTTCAACGCCACCGATAGCCATCGCACCCCCGATGCCTACACGGCGCCGCAAGAGAGGTGGTACTTCATACCTCCTCAACCTTTTGATCTCAACCAGAAAATAGATCTTAACCTGGTTACTCTACTTTCTTTTCAGCTCTTAGAATTTAGTTCTTAGTTCGAAGCAAACAATGGATGCTAAATATCATTTCTCCGGTTTGCAGCTTCAAATCTGCCATGGCACAGCCATAATACGGTTTAATTGATCATGCTTAGGGTTTAATCGATCATGTTGGTTCCGTGGTGGTGTTTTAATAGAAATCGGAGGGGAAACCCTCTTTTGCTAAAAAAAATATGATTAGAGTTTCCCCCTTTTATGATCACTATATGATCAGAATACGTGCTTCGTGTTATAATAACACTGCTCCACCCATCAAGCTAAACAAGCTTAGATGTTCAAATATGAATCTGATATTATTAAAACAGAGTTGTTTAATTGGTCAGCTAAATGTTCCTAAATTAGTTTCAAAAATGCATGTTCGCCGCTCGGGTGTGTATCTCTACAGGGTGCCCACGGTGGGCCGGCCCACCCTGGGATTTTGGGTCGTCCCAGGCCCCGATTCCCCTCTATTCTGCTGCGCGCTTCCGATCTCTACTCGCCCCCAGCCGCCTGCCTCGCCGGCGACTTGCCGTCCCCGGACGGCATGACTCTAGGAGGAGACGCCGGACTAACAGGAGGTCAAGAGCCGCTCGCCCAACAGCGTCCCGCTGCTGGCGCCGCCGTGCCTACCTTCCCAAATTGCTCAAGGTTTCAAAGGCAAAGCACCCACCAAGCCAACCCAATTTATCCTGAGATACGTCCTCAACACTCAGCAGCCACTCCTCATCACCCATTTTCTAATTGATTCATTACTCATTAGGCAGGACTGTCATTAGGGTTTGTTGTGTGCTCAGTGCTACCTACACTTAATGGTTCGATGTATTTCGCAATCTTTAGTACCTCTAAAGTTCACATGGTTTTCAAAATTCCGGCCCTTGGAACAGAAACTAGTCATTTTGGATTGTTGGTCGTAGTGACATTGACCCAGATTACTACTGCAAGCCAGGTTTGTTGACAATTTTACTTGTCTTTCTTACTCATTTGATATAATATCCAATTATTCACGTCGATTAGTTGCAAACAATAAGTGCTAGACAAACTTCTTCATTCAGATTTAGGACGGTCTCTTACTGCAGTTACAATTCTGCATACTTGTCCTAATAAGTTCACAAGTAAATGATTGATTCACTACATCTATGCTTGCCTTGTCATATTTCTTGTCAATATTCTTTTAGGGTGGACCACCCTATTTCTAAATACTGGAACCGTAGACATGAGTGAATAGTATTTCTCTATGTGATCTCTTCCATCATGTGTGGGTAACGAACACTTCATTGTATAGAAAGAAAGTGTCATTTCCAGCTTTTACATAGGTTTCGATCTTTTACATGGAATACAATCTGCCTACTTGTTTTGTGTCGCACTACCAACACTCCACCCTTGAAGCTAAACATTACGCCACTCATAATTGCTTAGTTTATTTGTTCAAATACGAATTTCACATGATTCTAATGTTCCTACTTCAGTTTTGAAATGTGTGCCTGCCTGTTATAGAGACATAAGGGGTTTGTATTTATGTGTGTGGTCTGGTCAGCATGGTTAGTGAGGTGAACTTTTCATATGTAGGGGTTTATAGGGAGACACTCTCCGAGTTGAATCCGCAATGCATTCCATAGATAATCTGACTACTTTTTATGTTTTCATGAATCTCAGATTCTGAACAGCATCATAATGATTATGAGCTTGCGCGCATGAAAAGAATAAAGCGTAACAATGCCATGGCTGTCAAACTTGGCATTAAGGGACTGAAATCAAGTCTGGATGCAATGCAATGCAAACGCTCTCCACCTCTGATTCATGCTCCGAATATGATCCTAACAGTGATTCTGAGCTAGAGGGAGACCTAAGTCAATGTAGCTCCCTAGTGGAGGAGTCAGAGGAAGATGCCCTATCTTATTCACCCATCAAGGTACTTGCTCTAACTTTCCAAGGTTACATTGCTCGCACATATCTTGCAACTGATGCTTTGCATTGCTTCTACTTTGTTGAACCGCCATTAGCTTAGTTTACACATCGTGTATGTGAATACGCCCTGCCTATCCATTTTCAGTACATATTCCATCTGTCATCATACCATATTTATTCATTCAAATGCTGTTCTTGTGTATCAGACGTTCAAAAGGAAGGGGGTGATTGCTGATCATGGAGGAGCACAAGCAAAGTATTTGGAAATGGTAGTGGCACCTGATAAATCAAATAGCCCATTAGGTGTAGTTGCAATATCACCTGACCCACAAAATACCCCAACTCTATCAGACTCTAGCCCTACTACACTTGTCATTTCTGATGCCCCAACACAGCAGACCCCAACTGAAGCAAACAAGATGATTATGCCAGTTGACATAGCACCACTGCATTTACGCAAAACCCCATTCCAAAGAAAGAGTACACCAAATCCAGCTTGTCAAATCCCTTTTCGAACCGTAGAGAGCCCCAATTGCAGCAAATAGGACCCCTGTTCCATTTCTTCCTAGTTTACAAGACGAAGCTTATGTTGTTGTCAGAACTTTGTGCATCTTTCCTTCATGGAAAGATTATACCGCATGAACAGAACAATTTCCAGTCTTCCTCCGCAACTTACGCGTAAGTAATGTACTAATGTTATTCATGGTCATTATCGCATATGTTTCACGATGTAAGACACAAGATTTCATTCTTTTAAATAGGCAAGGAGCAAACAGGATTGTGATGACGAGCAAGAGTTGGTTGCGCTTTTCAAGCACTGGTTGATGAAGTATCGTTCCTACCCGAGGCAAGCGCACTTCGACGGCAAGCCTCTGAACAAAATTTCTGTAAAGTCTCCGGTGCTACATTTATCCGGTGGTGACTGGAATAATCTTGTTACACATTGGTCTTGGCTGCAGCGTAAGCTACTGTCTATGATATCACATCACAATTTGAACTACATTTCTGCATTTGCCTTAATGTCTCACTTGTACGAAAACTGTTAGCACCACATAATCTCGCAACTATACTGCACACTGCATTGCTCTTGTGAGTACCGCTTGCCTTGTATGACCATACTTACTTTCATAGCTGTTTGATTATGTAGCATCACTGCACATGTCAGCCTCGTAATCGTCCATTTGGTGGACATTATAAGATCCATATGGACTCTTACACAAATTTAGAATCAACCCAATGCTTTTGAAGAGGTTTAGCTCTGCAGTCCTCTTGTAAGGACTGAACATGGTCTATCACTGTACTTACATTAACAGTACTGAACGTCTTGTATTATGGGAAGAGGGATTGGTTCATTTTGTAGCATTCTGCATCTTATCTCCCTCGCCCACCATTTACTAAAAAAGATCAGATCTATATTTAATCTTACCAACAAGTAGAATACACAGACAATGCCGGTCTTGAAGTGTAGCCCATTGCTCTTGTCAAGACATTTTGTCCTCAGAACGCTTGTACTTACGAGGATTGGTAGTTGATTATGTAGCATCAATCTGCATCTTATCTTCATTATCCTCTATCCCTTCCAGTATTATCATATCTATAATTACTCTCTACAAAATGTAGAGAACATGCAATGCTTATGAAGAAGATTATGTGCTGAAATTCTTGAGTTATCCTTCCCTTGACATGGAGAAGGCATTATAAAGCCGGTGTTAACTATTAATGTAAGTCAGTCCTTCTAAAGCCTTTATCCTCAACTTTGTTTAATTTGCTCATACTCCCTATCGCTTATTGTTGTTTAGTTTGTCGTTTCTACCAAAATGCATGTTCGTAAGAACCGTAAGTTCTAAGTTTTACTTGTAAAACCAAATTCTTATTGATACCATGCACATTACTTAATACTCCATATATGTATGCTTGGTTTTGTGGATCTATAATCCGATGTGTGGTGAAGCAGCCCACGTTTGCACCTTGTCATCTCCTGTTTTATCTTCTTGATGTGGTGATGATATGAACAACATGCCATGCACATTATCCAAAATAGATACAATGATTTTCTTTGCCCTTCATCTATGCTTGTTATGTTGACATGGTAATCCAGTAGTGTGGTGAAGCTCACCGCATTATGAACAATGCCAAATTATGCTATTGATATTTTGAACTTACTCTTTATTTTCTAATTAGAAATTGGATAGAATTGACAGAACAATTATCATCTTTGTTTATACACGTGCAAACCCTGTCATCTCTCTGCTTTGTTTCAGGGTTATATGCCTGATGGCATGCACAAGTCTGCTGAAGGCTGTGAGACAAACCCAACATATATTGCAGCAAAGAAGGCAAAACATCTTGAAGATAGCGAGACAACCCCAAAGTCTTGTCTTGATGCAGTGTTCAAGTTACTTGAGACTAACAGTCAGACAAGCTCACATAATTCGTTGTCTGACTCAGTTCGACTTCTTCAGTCCCAAGTCCTAGCAGAAAGGCATTATGCAACTCAACTTCGACTTGAAGTCCTATCTCTAAGAAAGATTGCGGAGAACACCAATGAGAACCTCATCGCTAAACAGCTACACCTGGAAGCTATGACCGACATGCTAGGCCGGTCTCACAGCCTTGCTCAGCAGCTTGCGCGGCAGTTCCCCCGCAGGTCTAACCTTTCTTGAACTGTCGTGGAAGTGGTCTCGATTCGATATTATTTTATTCTGCTGCAATGGTGCCCGATTTTGTAATCTGCTTCTTCGTTGTGCTTTATGATCACTGGTGGCGAACTTCGATGCCAAAGTGGATGTAATATACCTTAAATCCTTTATTGTATAGTGTAGGTTTATTCTTAGTTACTATGCCGTAATTTCTTTATTGCATAGAGTAGGTTTGTTCTTAATTCCTACTAGTTACTGCCATCATTCGCTATCTGAAAAAAATCAGATGTAGTCGGCCGGGCCGAAATATTCAACTCTAACGACCTAGGTTTTTAGCGGGCCACAATTGGGCTGGCCTGCATCTTTCTTGGGCCCGAATGATTGGGGCCTTCACACATTGCGCCAGGCCCAAACTTACACCGACCTATATTTTAGTTGGGCCTTTTGTCGACCCAGCGCTTAGTTTGGCCCAAGTAGCGTTGGGCCATTAACAGGTTGGATATTTTACTGGCCTGTTACGGCCGAGATGAAACCACGGGCCTTTAGCAGGCCAAAATGCATGTTGGGCCTCAATTTTCACTAGTCGTCGACGGGCCTTCAAAGAGCGAAATGTAGACCGGGCCGTTATGGGCCCGTTAGCTTACGGGCCGTTACCAGGCCGAAACATATCTCGGGCCATAGTTGGCCCACTGATATCATGGGCCTTTAAGAGGCTGAAAGCTTAGTACATGCATGAACGGGCCGAATTACGTGATAGGCCTTTAACAGGCCCAAAGTCACGTTGGGCTTAACTGTTGCCACCTTTAGCAAGGGCCGTTAGTGGGCCCGATGTCCCGTCGAACCATATATGGCCCATGGGCAACACGGGCCATTCCCAGGCTGAAAGTGACACCAGGCTGAAATGGGCCCATGTCTACATCAGGCCTCTAACAGGGCGAAAGTCACTGGGCTGTAGTTGGGCCCGAATATTCGGCGAACAATTAACGGGCCAGATCTGGCTTCGGGCCGCAAATGGACCCAAATATTGGGCGAACAATTAACGGGCCAGATCTGGCTTCGGGCCGTAAATGGGCCCAAGTATTGGGCGAACAATTAACGGGCCAGATCTAGTTTCGGTGCGTAAATGGGCCTTTAAAAGT
Organism: Aegilops bicornis; assembly: GCA_021605145.1. Classification (NCBI taxonomy): domain Eukaryota; kingdom Viridiplantae; phylum Streptophyta; class Magnoliopsida; order Poales; family Poaceae; genus Aegilops; species Aegilops bicornis. The sequence goes on along the minus strand of CM038674.1, from coordinate 600,220,959 downwards.
AGGTCATTATTGGGCTGGCCCACTAGTACCTGATTAAGTTCTATGGGACTTTGACTGGGCCGGCCTTTTTAACCTATATGGGCCTCTGTTGGGCCCAGCCACGTGTCGACATACCATAGGCATGTCTCCTCCAATGGACGGGCGACATCTGGCCCACTGACGAGCTTAAAGGTGTTCCCTTTGGCCAATCAGAATTTTACACGTGGAAATTTCCCATTGGTCGGGGCTGTTAACGGGTTATCCGATCCAAAATCCGACCCGATAGCTTAACGACGCTCGTTACATTACGGTGGATGCCACGTGTCGGTCACCCTTGACGAAAGCACTTCTGTGACGCGCGATTTATCGTCATTGAAGTGGACACTTCCGTGATGATAATTTTGGTAATGTCATGGAACACTTCTACGACAGCACAGGTATGACTATCTTGATTCTGTCATAAATTTGTCATGGATGTACATGCATGACAAAAAACGCGACCTACTGTGAATCATCACGAAAATGTGTTTCTTGTGTAGTGGTATCTATAATTTTTGATTGTCCCATGCTATTATAGTATCAATCTTGGATGTTTTATATACATTTTCAAGCAACAGTATATCATTTTTTGGGACTAACCTATTAACTTAGTCCCCAGTGCCATTTGCTATTTTTTGCTTGTTTTTGGTTTTGCAGAATATCAGTAGCAAACAAACTCCAAATGCCACGAAACTTTTTGGAGATTTTTTTTCCGGCAATAAGAGATCCTGGAAGCCTTGGGAGGGGACGAGAAGATGGAGCCGTGGCCCACGAGGCACCAGGGCATGCCCTGGGGGGTGGGGCGTGTTGGTAAACGTTGCATGGAAAAAAATCTATGCATACGCAAGATCTATCCATGGAGATGCATAGCAATGAGGGGAAGAGTGTGTCTACGTACCCACGTAGATCGTAAGCGGAAGCGTATAGTAACACGGTTGATGTAGTTGAACTTCTTCGCGATCCAACCGACCGAGTACCGAACGTACGACACCTTCGCGTTCATCACACGTTCAACTCGGTGACGTCCACGCATTCTTGATCCAGCAAGACGGCGAGGTAGTATATGAATTCCAGCAGCATGATGGCGTGGTGACGGTGACGGTGATGCTACCTTTGCAGGGCTTCGCCTAAGCACTACGAAAATATGACCTAGGGTGTAAACGGCGGAGGGCAGCGCCGCACACGGCTAAACAATTGTCGTCGTTATGTGTGGAGCCCCCCTCACATATATATATATATATATATATATATATATATATATATATATATATATATATATATATATATATATATATATATATAAGTGGGGGAGAGAGGAGAGGCCAAGAGGCGCCCCAAGTAGGGCCGAATCCTACTTGGGGTCCTCCCATAGTTGCGCCCCCTTTCCATATTTGCCGGAAGGGGAAAGGAAATGGGGGAGAGGGAAGGAAGGTTGAGGCCCAAACCCCCTTCCTTTCCCCCATGGATCTACTGCCTTAGGGGGGGCAGCTCCCTGTGGGCTGGTGTGCTCCCCTCTAATGGCCCAATAGGCCCATCACCCTCCCGAGGGTGTCCAGAAGCCCCTCCGGTATTCCGATGACTACCCGGTACACTCCGAAACACTTCCGGTGTTTGAATACCATCGTCCTATATATCAGTATTTACCTCCGAACAATTCCGGAGCTCCTCTTCATGTCTGTGATCTCATCCGGGACTCCGAACAACATTCAGTCACCAAATCATATAACTCATATAGTACTATATCGTCAATGAATGTTAAGTGTACGGACCCTATGGGTTCGAGAACTATGTAGACATGACCGAGACACCTCTCCGTTCAATAACCAATAGCGGAACTTGGATGCCCATATTGGCTCCTACATATTCTACGAAGATCTTTATCAGTCAAACCTTATGATAACATACGTAATTCCCCTTGTCCATCGGTATGTTACTTGCCCAAGATTCAATCATCGGTATCTTTATACCTAGTTCAATCTCGTTACTGGCAGTCTCTTTACTCGTTCTGTAATACATCATCTTGCAACTAACTCATTAGTCACTTTGCTTTCAAGGCTTCTTATGATGTGTATTACCGAGAGGGCCCAAAGATACCTCTTCGATGCTCGGAGTGACAAATCCTAATCTCGATCCATGCCAACTCAACAAACACCATCGGAGATACCTATAGAGCATCTTTATGATCACCCAGTTACGTTGTGACGTTTGATACCACACAAGGTATTCCTCCAGTATCCGGGAGCTGCATAATCTCATAGTTGAAGGAATATGTATATGACATTAAGAAAGCAATAGCAATAAATTGAACAATCAATATGCTAAGCTAATGTATGGGTCTTGTCCATCACATCATTCTCCTAATGGTGTGATCCTGTTATCAAATGACAACACATGTCTATGGTTAGGAAACCTTAACCATCTTTATGATCAGATCTATCCATGAATATTATTTGAGTTTTCTCTGAACTCTTTTATGCATGATTACTATAGCTTCGTATTTCTCTTCGATCTATTGATTTGGTTTGGCCAACTAGATTGATTTATCTTGCAATGGGAGAGGTGCTATGTAATGGGTTCGACCTTACGGTGCTCAATCCCAGTGACAGAAGGGGACATGACATGTATGTATCATTGCTATTAAGGGAAAAAGGTGGGGTTTATTCATACGTGAGTTTATCTTGTTTACATCATGTCATATTGCTTAAGGCATTACTCCGTTTTTTCATGAACTTAATACACTAGATGCATGTTGGATAGTGGTCGATGTGTGGAGTAATAGTAGTAGATGCAGAATCATTTTGGTCTACTTGTCTCAAACGTGATGCCTATATATGATCATTGCCTTGGATATTGTCATGATTATTTGCTTTTCTATCACCAACAGTAATTTGTTTACCCATCGTATACTATTTTCTTGAGAGATGCCTCTAGCGAAAACTATGGCCCCAGGTCTATCTTTTATCATAATTAAAACCAAAAATACCTTGCTGCATTTTTTATTTATTTCATTTTGTATTTTTGCTCGATCTATCTATCTATCTATCTATCTATCTATCACCATACAATTTAATCTTGCTCGTACCCGTCATGGGATTGACAACCCCTTTGCGTGTTGGGTTGCAAGGATTTGTTGTTTGTGTGCAGCTGCTGCTAACGAGGAGTTGCTTGGTTTTCCTACTGGATTTATAACCTTGGTTCTTAACTAAGGGAAATACTTATCTCTACTGTACTGGATCATCCTCTCCTCTTTGGGGAAATCCCAACGCAGTTCACAAGTAGGAGGAAGAATTTCTGGCGCCTTTGCCTGGGAGACATCATCAACATCTACCAAGTACCATCGCATAAACTTTCATCTCCTTGAATATACAGTATTTGCCATTTGCCTCTCATTTTCATCTCCCCAACTTCTAAAATATTTTCACAAAAACATAAAAACATTTACCGTTTGCCTTTTTGCTTGTTTGCTCGTTTGCTTGCTTTTTGTCTTCATTTAAACACTCAAAAATAGAAAAATAAATAATAAATATTAAGATTTATCCTCATCCTCTTGCTAATAGTTTTAAAAGATCCAATTATGATGAACCAATTGCTAGTGAGTTGAGTGCACTAGATTATGTTTATGAAGTTTTCCTTGAAATTCGTGAATCTGAAAATTGTGATGAAGTGTTAAAAGAGGAAATTTATAAGGTGATTCATGATAGCTCCTTGAATGAAAAGCATGGTTGCAATTCTATTATTAGCAATTCTATTAAATTTAGTTGTGTTAATGATATGCAAAACCCCAAGCTTGGGGATGATTATTTTGCTATGTCTACTGCTTATTGCAATAATCATGATTGGGGTGATAGTGCTTCTTATGATCTTGAAAATTTATTTAAGCCTCACGATGAATATGTTTGCAATGATAATGAAAGTGGGTTTGGAAGAGTGTCAACTTTAGCAAAAAATAATCCCACATATTTTGAGAGTGTTCATTCTTATGAATTTGAAAGTGGGTCTGGAGAGGTCATGACTTTAGTTGATGTTAATCCCACTTTCTTGGAAGATTATAAAACTCCTAAGCATGTGGATGATGAAGAGAAAAATTTTAAATGATAGCTATATTGTTGAATTTGATCATGATCTTACATGTAATTATAGTGAGAGAGGAAAATATGGTTGTAGATATTTCCATGTTACTAAATTACCTCTCGTTATGTTGAGATTGCTATTGTTTGTTTCTTCTTCCTTGCATATGCTAGATATTGTTTGCCTACAAAATGCCTGTGCATAGGAAGTATGTTAGACTTATATGTGTTTGTCAGAGGTTTTATGATGCTCTCTTTGTGCTTCAATCTTGTCTTTCATGTGAGCATCATAGAAATTCCAAGCCTATCTTAATGGCTATAAAGAAAGAGCTTGTTGGGAGACAACCCAATAATTTTTATGTTTTCTTGTGTGTGAACAATTACGCTACCGTTATTATTGTGTTTTTATGTTTTAATTAGTGTTTGTGCCAAGTAAAGCCATTAGGATGGTTTGGATGATAGTTGACTCGATTCTGTGAAAAAACAGAAACTTTTGTGCCTAGTTCTGGAATTTTTTAAATTCACAGAATCTTGCTTTTGCTCTGAGTTTTTTACACATTGATATACAAATTTCCCTCGTTGTCCTAATTTTCAGAATTTTTGGAGTTACAGAAGTATGGTCAATGTTCAGATTACTTCTGTTCTGTTTTTGACAGATTATATTTTTGTTGCATTGCGTGCTTATTTTGCTGAATCTATGGATTGTATCGGGGGGGTATAAGCCATGGTAAAGTTAGAATACAATAGTTATAATGAAATAAAAAATATGAATGGGTTTGCAACAGTACTTAAAGTGATGATTTGCTTTATTATACTAACGGATCTCAACAAGGTTACGTTAAGTTTTGTGTGATTGAAGTTTTCAAGTTTTGGTGATATCACGATGGATGAAGGAATAAGGAGTGGCAAGAGCCTAAGATTGGGGATGCTTGAGGCATCCCAAGGTAATATTCAAGGACTCCCAAGAAACTAAGCTTGGGGATGCCCCAGAAGGCATCCCCTCTTTCTTCAAACGACCATCAGTAATTTTACTTGGAGCTACATTTTTATTCGTCACATGATATGAGTTTTGCTTGAGTATCGTGTACTATATGAGTCTTTGCTTTGTTTTCGCTTTAGCTTGTCACGATCATCCTTGGTGGACACACCTATTTGAGAGAGCCACACGTTTACCATGATTTTTTAAAATGCCGTAAGTGCTTCACTTAAATTTTTTGAGCTAGGCAGTTGCTCTAGTACTTCACTTATATTATTGAGCATGGTGGTGGTTATATTTTAAAGAAATGCACTCTCATGATTCATTTATATTATTTTGATAGTTGATAAATTTTGAAGAAATGCACTATCATGCTTCACTTATATTATTTTGATAGTTGATAAGTTTTGAAGAAATGCACCATCATGCTTCACTTATATTATTTTGAGAGTTGGTAAATTTGGGAGAAATATTTTTACTCTCATGCTTTACTTATATCTTTTTGAGAGTTGATAATTGTAATAGTAATTTGCACAAGATATTTATTTGGTCCCAACGTGATGAATATCCAAGAGGGATAAAAACATTCATGAAAAGATCATTGGATATGACAAAAGTATGATTCCTTGCAATAATTTTGCGATATGGAGATGATAATTTGTGAGTCATGTTGGTGAGTAATTGTGGTTTAGTAAGAATATTGGTGTTATGGTTTGTGATTCCCTATGCAAGCACGTAAAGTCAATACTTAGGGAACGAAGTTATATCCTACTTGTGGTGCATTATTCAGTGTTAGTTACGTTCAATGCATGTTTATGACCGTTTTCATTTTTTTGCTTGGTCGCTTCTCAATCTATTTGCTAGCCTTCATTTGTACTAAGCGGGATTGCTGCTTGTGCATCCAACTACTTAAACCCAAAGTTGTGCCAAATGAGTCCACCATACCTACCTATATACTGTAATTCCATGCCGTTCTAAGTAAATTTTCATGTGCCAACTCTAATTTTTAAAAATAATTTTCCGTTTTGTGTGCCCGTGCTACTTCTTGAGCTTGCGTTGGTTTTTCCTTTGAAGAGGAAAGAGTGATGTGGCACAGTAGAGATAAGTATTTCCCTCCGTTAAGAATCAAGGTATCTATCCAGTAGGAGGAACACACAAGTCTCCAATAATTGCACCTGCACAAACAAACAAATACTTGCACCCAACGTGATAAAGGGGTTGTCAATCCCTTCATGGTTACTTGCAAAGTTGAGATCTGATAGTGATGGATATAAAAGATAAATAAAAGTGCAAAATAAAATAAAAGTAAACAAATTGCAGCAAGGTATTTTTGTGTTTTTGATTTTGTAGATCTAAAAATAATATGATAAAAGATAGATCCGGGGGCCATAGTTTTCACTAGAGGCTTCTCTCTTGAAAGAAAGCATACGGTGGGCAAAGAAATTACTATTGAGCAATTGATAGAAAAGCACATAGTTATGACGATATCCAAGGCAATGATCATGTATATAGGCATCACGTCCGACACAAGTAGACCGACTCCTGCCTGTATCTACTACTATTACTACACACATCGACCGCTATCCAACATGCATCTAGTGTATTAAGTTAACAAGAATAGTGTAACGCCTTTAGCAAGATGACATGATGCAGAGGGATAAATCCAATCAATATGAACAAACCCCATCTTTTTATCCTTAATGGCAACAATGCAAATACGTGTCATGTCCCCTTCTGTCACTGGGATTGAGCACCGCAAGATTGAACCCATTATAAAGCACCTCTCCCATTGCAGGAAAAATCAATCTAGTTGGCCAAACCAAATCAATAGATCAGAGAGAAATACAAAGCTATATAAATCATGCATAAAAGAGTTCAGAGAAGACTCAAATAATATTAATAGATAATATGATCGTAAACCCACAATTCATCGGATCTCAAGAAACACACCGCAAAAGAAGATTACATCGAATAGATCTCCAAGAACATTGAGGAGAACATTGTATTGAAGATCAAAGAGAGAGAATAAGCCATCTAGCTACTAGCTATGGACCCGTAGGTCTATGGTAAAATACTCACACATCATCGGAAGGCAGCAAGGTTGATGTAGAAGCCCTCCGTTATCGAATCCCCCTCCGACAAAGTACCAGAAAAGGTCCCCAGAAGGGATCTCATGAAGACTGAAACTTGCGGCGGCAGAAAAGTATTTTTGGTGTGTCCTCTGGTCTACGAGGAATATTTGGGTATTCATTGAATAAGAATTACGGTTAGAGGAGCCACGAGGGGCCCACAAGGTTGAGGGGCGCCCCCTGGGCGCGCCCCTGAGCTTGTGGCCATCTTGTGGCCCTTCTGGCCTCCTCTTGAAGCTTCTAGGGTGTCTTGCGGTCCAAGAAAAATCGTCAAAAAGTTTCGTTCCATGCGGACTCCATTTGGTATTGATTTTCTGTAAAGACAAAAACAAGGGGGAAAATAACAACTGGCACTGGGCAATAGGTTAATAAGTTAGTCCCGAAAAAGTAAATAAAATAGAATAATAATGTATATAACACATCCAAGATTGATAATATAATAGCATGGAACAATAAAAAATTATAGATACGTTGGATACTTATCAGCCCGTACCGCTCATGAAGCGGCAGGGGGTGGACAGTATTTTCCATGCTAGGCGGGCTATTCTCATGATGAGTGTTTATTCATTTGCCATTGCACGAGAGTGTGGCAGGTAATCTGGATGCCGAGTCCCAAAATGAATAAAAATGATGATATACATTCCTTGGAAAGAGTTGGTATGGAAGGCACCCGTGGATACGGCTAGCCATGCATTATGAAAGAAAGGTGGAAAGGAAATAAACTTTATTTTCTGTTTGGGAACCACCTATAATGTGTCTAGCATGGAACATATTGGGAATTCTCAATCGTTTTCGTTGATAGGAAAAGCATGCCTCTCAAAATAATTTTATCTCTCAATTTAAGCTTTGAGTTGTAGCACCTCTGCAAATCTCTAATTCCCTCTGCGAAGGGCCTCTCTATTTACTTTTATGCAATTTTTATTTTTATTTTGAGTCTTCATCTTCTCTAACAAAGCACCAACTAGGGAACACTATTGTCATACTTGTGCATTGTATATAGCTAATATTTGAGTGTGTTTCATGAATGGATCAATGATTGAGCATAATGGGCTAGGGATAGCTTTCTTTAGCGTTGATATTTTGAAAGAGATGGTTGCTTGTTAGTATGCTTGATTATTGATGTCTTCATGTCAAATTATAGACTATTGCTTTTAATCATTCAAGTCCAAATGTCCATGCTGGAAAAGAAAAGATTATATGATGAATATGTTAGGTAGCATTCCACATCAAAAATTCTATTTTTATCATTTACCTAGTCGAGGATGAGCAGGAATTAAGCTTCGGGGTGCTTGATACGTCTCCAAGGTATCTATAATTTTTGATTGTTCCATGCTAGTATAGTATCAATATTGGATGATTTATATACATTTTCAAGCAACAATATATCATTTTTTGGGACTAACCTATTAACTTAGTGCCCAGTGCCAGTTGTTGTTTTTTTGCTTGTTTTTGGTTTTGCAGAATATCAGTACCAAACGAAGTCCAAATGCCACGAAACATTTTGGAGATTTTTTTCTGGCAATAAGAAACCATGTAAGCTTCGGGAGGGGACGAGAATATGGAGCGGTGGCCCACGAGGCACCAGGGCACGCCCTGGGGGGTGGGGCACACCTGGCTCCATTTGACCTAACTCCGCCTCTATAAATCCTCTAAAATCGTGAAACTAGTAGAGGAGTCCACGAAATACTTTTTCTGCCGCCGCAAGTTCCAGAACCACAAGATCCCGTCTGGAGGCCTTTTCGGGCACTCTGTCGGAGGGAGATTCGATCATGGAGGGGCTTCTTCTCTCTATGATCCTTGTTGCCCTTCCGATGATGCGTGAGTAGTTTACCACAGACCTACGTGAAGGAAATATGCCCTAGAGGCAATAAGAAAGTTGCTATTTTATATTTCCTTATTCATGATAAATGTTTATTATTCATGCTAGAATTGTATCGATTGGAAACCTAAATACATGTGTGAATACATAGACAAACACTGTGTCCCTAGTGAGCCTCTACTTGACTAGCTCGTTGATCAAAGATGGTTAAGGTTTCCTAACCATAGACATGAGTTGTCATTTGATAACGAGATCACATCATTAGGAGAATGATGTGATGGACAAGACCCATCCGTTAGCTTAGCATATTGATCATTCAGTTTTATTGCTATTGCTTTCTTCATGTCAAATACATATTCCTTCGACTATGAGATTATGCAACCCCCGGATACCAGAGGAATGCCTTATGTGCTACCAAACATCACCACATAACTGGGTGATTATAAAGATGCTCTACAGGTATCTCCGAAGGTGTTTGTTGAGTTGGCATAGATCGAGAATAGGATTTGTCACTCCGAGTATCGGAAAGGTATCTCTGGGCCCTCTCAGTAATACACATCATAAGAAGCCTTGCAAGCAAAGTGACTAATGAGTTAGTTACAAGATGATGTATTACGGAACAAGTAAAGAGACTTGCCAGTAACGAGATTGAACTAGGTATGAAGATATTGACGATCGAATCTCAGGCAAGTAACATACCGATGGACAAAGGGAATAATGTATGTTGTCATAACGGTTCGACCGATTAAGATCTTTGTAGAATATGTAGGAACCAATATGAGCATCCAGGTTCCGCTATTGGTTATTGACTGGAGAGGTGTCTCAGTCATGTCTACATAGTTCTCAAACCCGTAGGGTCCGCACGCTTAACATTCGATGACGATATTGTATTATATGAGTTATGTGATTTGGTGACCGAATGTTGTTCGGAGTCCCAGATGAGATCACAGACATGACGAAGAGTCTCGAAATGGTCGAGAGGTAAAGATTGATATATAGGACGATAGTATTCGGACACCGGAAGTGTTCCGGAGTGTATCGGGTAATTATCGGAGTACCAGAGGGGCTACCAGAACCCCTGGGGGATATATGGGCCATATGGGCCATGAGAGGAGAGCACACCAGCCCACAAGGGGTGGCGCATGCCCCCTATGGCAGGTGGCCGAATAGGAGAAGGAGAAGAGGCGGTTCGCCCAATTCCTTCTCTTCTTCCCCCTTCCTTTCTTCTCCGATGAAAAAAGGAAAGGGGGCGCCACTTGGGGAAACCCCAAGTAGGATTCGGATCCTACTTGGGGCGCCCCCTGGCTGCCTCCCCTCCCCTCCCACCTATATATATGTGGGGAGGGCGGTGCCTAGAAGACACAACATCAATTGTTAGCTGTGTGCGGTGCCCCTTGAGGGAGTCCTGGATTAGGGGGTCCTCGGGCGTCCGGGCTATGTGACATGGGCCGGACTCATGGGCCGTGAAGATACAAGACAAAAAGCTTTCTCCCGTATCCAGATGGGACTCTCCTTTGCGTGGATGGCAAGCTTGGCGTCCGGATGAGTAGTTTCCTTCCTCTGTAAACCGACTTTGTACAACCCTAGCCCCCTCTGGTGCCTATATAAACAAGAGGGTTTAGTCCGTAGGGGCAATCATAATCATACTGGCCAGACATCTAGGGTTAAGCCATCACGATCTCGAGGTAGATCAATTCTTGTAACCCCTATATTCATCATAGTCAATCAAGCAGGAAGTAGGGTATTACCTCCATTAAGAGGGCCCGAACCTGGGTAAACATCTTGTCCCCTGCCTCCTGTTACTATTGATCTTTAGACGCACAGTTCGGGACCCCCTACCCGAGATCTGCCGGTTTTGACACCGACATTGGTGCTTTCATTGAGAGTTCCTTTGTGTCATCGATAAAGGGATTGATGACTCGCCTTGTCATCAATGACAACATCACTTCTGGAGGAGCCCTAGCTTCAGGGCAGACCCTCCGACTGGGCAGCTTCACTATGGGCGCCCGTCCGTCAGTTAAGCCAAAAGCCCCCCCCCCCAAGTCGTGAAGAATCATCTCCGCATTGGCCCCAAATACTCCGACAAGATGGATCCGGCGGATATAGCATCTTTGAACGAGCTGCTAGATCGCATCGCCGCCTTGGGCGTCGCAACCGACTATGACCGGATTGGGCTTAAACCCAATAAAAGAGAAATCAAATCTCCACCGATCACCCATCTAATAGCGGTTGTGGAGGAACATGCCAACAATAACTCTTCTCCTACACTGAGAATGAACTATGTTCAGATTTCTGAGCCAGGAGGGCCGGATACCCATCACCGGAAGGACACTCCTTGTTCTCCGAACATAGGACCGGACGTCAAGTCCGAAGTCTCAACGGACACTCCAGATCCCGGGCTGGTAACCTCGGGAATTCACCAAACTCCGGAGTCTGCTGTGGGTCAGGGTGCGAATTTAAGCCCACCCACCCACCACAAACAATATTGCCCAAGCAATTCCGGTCCACCGGACATATACGATTTAATGTATGTGCGGCAGCAGCCTCAGGAAACAATCCATCACTTTTGGGCTAGATTCCGCCTTGTTAAAAACAATATCAAAGGCTGCTGCGATGACGATGCGATTTCAGTATTTCGCAACAACTGTACAGATGAGGGAATCCTTAATGCCCTCAATCGCCGTTGCGTATTGCACTTTGCAGATTTGGCACACATAGTATAGAAGTACTGTGCAATGGAAAGCGCTTGGAAAACTCAGACAGCCCGCTGGGAACCGCAAGCCTTTAAGCCATCTCCCGGACGAGCAAAAAAGATGCACCCTCGCGAGGCACCTAATCATCATCCCGTGGACAAGAAAATTAAGCCCTTCCCGGGACATAAAACTGTCTTCGAAGAATGGCTCGATAGGCCCTATCAAATACACTTGACTCTGAATACCGAACCAACGCACAACCTACGGGCATGTTGGATACTCCGACAAGTGGCCAAGAGCGGCAAGGGTATCCTCACCAACAATACCCTAGAGAAGTACTCTCCGGAGGATGATCTCGAAGTATTCATGGTCTTTGAGACCCTTCTCATCAAATAATCAGCGCAAAAGGGCGCTCCGCAACCTCGCCGAAGTCTGCCAAGTAGAAGCAGTAAACCCTTGGAACGATACGGCAATTACTTCCGATGTCGACGATGAACCGAGGTCCCGCTTAGTCCGGGCACCAGTCGCTTTGGTCCTAAACCCAATCATGGATGGCTTTCGGCTCACTAAAGTGCTAATGGACGGCAGTAGCGGACTGAACCTCATCTAGAGGACACGCTCTATAAAATGCAAATGGACAGGAGGCGCATTGAGCAGAGTCACACAACCTTTCAAGGCATTATACCCAGTCGGGAAGCAAGATGCTCGGGGGAAATCAAGCTTGACGTGATATTCGGCATGCCGGAATACTATAATCCAAAGAGTTACTCTTCCATGTAGCACCTTTCAACAACGGTATCACGCCCTGCTGGGGGGAGACGCATTCACACGCTTTCAAGCTATACCCCATTACGGGTATATGAAGCTCAAAATGCCCGGGCCCAACGGAGTTATCACTATCACCAGCGATCCGGACATAGCTCTCCGCGCCGAAAATAAAACCGCCTCCTTGGCCCTTGAGGCACTATCCGAGGCCCTCGTGGCCGAAGAATTGACCACCCTACGTTCCACGGTGGATAGGGACGATGTAATCCTCGATAAGAGACCTAAGTCCACTTCCTTCAAGCCAGCAGACGAAACAGTCAAATTTCAAGTTCACCCGACGGACCCCAAGAAGAGAGCTTCCATTGGGGCACAGTTGGACCCGACGGTCAACGCCGCGTTACGCGCGTTTTTACGAGAGAATTGGGACATCTTCACCTGGCACCCTTCGGATATGCCATGAATCCCACGCCGACTAGCCGAGCACAGTCTCAATATATTAAAGGGATACAAACCAGTCAAGCAAACACTGCGGCGATTTTTCGAACCCAAACGACAGTCTATGGGGGAGGAGCTAGCCAAGCTACTTGAAGCTGGGTTTATTAGAGAAATCAAGCATCCGGACTGGCTAGCAAACCTGGTCATGGTGCCGAAGAAGGATAAATCCTGGCGCCTGTGTGTCGACTTCAAAGACCTTAATAAGGCATGCCCTAAGGACTCCTTCCTGCTACCTCACATAGAACAGATCATTGACGCGACCGCAAGACACGATTCACTGGGCTTCCTCAACGCATACTCTGGATACCATCAAATTAAGATGAACGAAGCCGACCAGGCCGCAACGGCATTCATCACCCCGTACGTGCCCCTCTATTTCAACACTATGCCTTTCGGGCTCAAGAACGCCGGCGCCACTTACCAACGCATGATTCAAACATGCCTGGAAAGAAAATCGGCAAGACTGTGGAGGCATATGTCGATGACGTAGTCATCAAAATCAAGCATGTTGAAACCCTGGTGGACGACTTACGGCTTACATTCGACAACCTTCAAACATATGACATATGGCTCAATCCAGAGAAGTGCGTTTTCGGCATCCCCACCGGAAAACTGCTCGGGTTCATCATCTCCAATAGAGGAATCGAAGCAAACCCAGCCAAAATCCAAGCCTTGTCACAATTAGCAACACCAACAGACCTCAAGCAGGTCCAAAAACTAGCCGGGTGCGTGGCAGCTTTGAGCCGTTTTATCTCCAGACTAGGAGAAAAGGCATTACCATTGTATCGCCTGCTCTGCCGCACCGACCACTTCGCGTGGACGGATGCCGCCATAGCCGGATTGGAAGAAATAAAAATTTTGTTAGCAGGCAACCCGATCCTGGCCGCACCAAATGTCGGTGAACCAATGTTGCTCTACATATCCACAACTCACAAGGTGGTGAGTGCGGTGCTCGTCATCGAACGAGAGGAAGAGGAACATAAATTCCCACTCCAAAAACCAGTATACTATGTAAAGACAGTCCTTACACCATGCAAACCACGATACCCGCATTATCAAAAGATAGCTCGGGACGCCACCATGCGGTCTTTATGGCATCCCGTAAGCTGCGGCACTACTTTCAAGAATGCTCGATCACGGTGGCTTCTGAAGTACCACTTAATGATATTATAAACAACCGGGACGCCACCGGCCGGATTGCCAAATTGGCCATTGAGCTCTTACCGTTTGAAATAACGTACAAGCCACGCCGAGCCATTAAATCTCAGGTGTTGGCTGACTTCGTCGCCGAATGGACAGAGGTCGAACTCCCTAAAGAGTACGGCACATATTCCAATTGGGTGATGCACTTCGACGGCTCTAAAATGCTAGCCGGACTTGCGGCTGGTGTCGTTTTGACATCCCCCACAGGAGACACAGTCCGCTACATGCTACAAATACTATACACAGACTCTAACAATGCAGCCGAATACGAGGCCCTACTGCACGGTCTCTGGATGGCCATCTCCATGGGCATACAGCGCCTCGAAGTGCGCGGGGACTCCAACCTCGAAATATCCCAAACAAACAGAGAATTCGACGCAAAGGACCCAAAGATGGCGCCTTACCGCAACGCCGTACTCAAAATATCAGCTCGGTTCGAGGGGCTCGAGTTTCATCACGTGGCTCGAGAAAGTAATCAATCCACGGACATCCTTGCTCGCATGGGCGCCAAACGCGATCCCGTCCCACCAAACACCTTTGTGGAAAGGCTCTTCAAGCCATCGGTGGTGTGGCAGGACGAAACCGGCAACCCTAGTCCGGAGCCGATCACACCCCCAGATTCCAAACATAGTTCCGATATCATTGGGGGCTCGTGCGCCAAAATAACACCCTTGTCCCATGAAATCATGGCTATAATTGCATCGTGGACTGAACCCTTCCTCGCCTACTTTACTAGGAACGAGCTCCCTGGCGATCAGACCGAGGCCCGTCGTATTGTTCGACGCTCGAAGGCCTACAAAGTCCATGAGGGAGAACTATACAAGAAAAGTACTACCGGAATCCTTCAGCGATGTATCTCTGAAGAGGAGGGACGACAGCTCTTGGCTCAAATACACACTGGTCTTGGTGGCCATCATGTCGTAGCTCGGGCCCTTGTAAGTAAGGCCTTCCGTACAGGTTTCTATTGGCCCACGGCCCGAGTAGACGCACATGACCTCGTACAACGCTGCGTCGGATGCGATCTTTTTGCCAATCAAAGCCATATATATGCCGCCCACCGCCCTACGAACAATCCCCATTACTTGGCCTTTCGCGGTCTAGGGGCTAGACATGGTCGGACCCCTCAAAGGGGAAGCCATAAGAAGAAATATTTACTAGTTATGGTCGACCGGTTCACTAAATGGATAGAAGCCAAACCAATCAAAACAGCCGAGCCCGGACCGGTGATAGACTTTATATCCGGTGTCGTACACCGTTATGGTGTCTCGAATAGTACTATTACTCATAACGGCTCTAAATTTACGGCGGATGAGGTAAAAACTTGGTGCGCTAATTTGGGCATCAAGCTTGATTACGCCTCCGTATACCACCCTTAGACAAACGGTCAGGTCAAACAGGCTAACAGCCTAATAATGAGCGGCATAAAACCCAGACTAGTGCGATCTCTGAAGGAATCAGACAATCACTGGGTATTCTGTACTCTGGGGGCTGTGGACCATGCCCAATCATACGACCGGTTATACACCTTTCTTCATGGTGTACGGCGCGGAGGCAGTCTTGCCTTGCGACATTATTCATGACTCACCTCGAGTGCGCATGTACGAAGAGAGAGAAGCCGAGCTCGATCGGCAGGACGATCTGGACGGCCTGGAGGAGGAGCGCGATGTCGCGAAGGCCCGTTCCGCATTCTACCAACAGCAGGCTCGGCAATATCAAAGCAGGGAAGTACGGGCAAAGAATTATAATGTCGGTGAACTCATTTTACGCCTACCAGAGAGGAAAAAAGACAAGCTCAAGCCCAAATGGGAGGGTCCCTTCATTATAGATGAAGTTCTCACTGGAGGAGACGATCGCCTTCGCAATGCTTCGGATAATCGCTTGGAGCCAAACCCATGGAACGCCACCCGACTCCAAAGATTCTACCCCTAAGTCCGCACATATACCTTTTTCCTCGTTCCTTTTTTTCTCTCTCTTTTACCGTTTTCCTTTTTCTCGTTTTTATATACGCCTTTAGCTCGTGTTCGGATAAACCACACAGTTGAAGGGTATACATCCTTAAATGTACATACCCCATAATACCTGGGGGCTTCTTTCATAGAAGCTTATTATCATTATTATTTTTCGAGCATCAAGCTCACCTTATATATGTGTTGTCTACTCATATATGTCTTTTCTTCGCCACTATATGCACCAGTTTTTGCCAAGCTAGGTTGCCTGGCTCCTGTGCTTATGCCCTACGTTCCTGCTTGTTCGGCTAGGGCATAAAGGGAGCACCTCTGCGATTGTTACAGCCGGGTTATCCGGACATGTACCTCAGACTGGGTGAAGCTGAAAGCTAGCGTTCTTAAGGGAATAAATGGTCGGCGAACATAAGACGAATTTCCCTCGTTGCAATACACAACCCCCAGATTATAACCTGTACTATGATGTTTAACATCACAACTTCGGCATACAAAAAACAAAAAAGGGAATAGCATGCTGGCCCAAAGAAAGGAACCCTTAATGGAACTATTTTCTCTAGAAGATGTTTCTTACAATTAAATGTAATATAACATAACTCCCCGAATACAACTTGTCTGTTCAAGCATCTATGACCGGACTGCCTGGTTTCCGAACATCCTTGAGTGATTACCTGCAGTATAGTATTCAAAACACTCCAAACCTCGGGTTTTCGGAGGTTGAAGCAGAAAGTCTGCCATGACAATGGTTTTACAAATTCGTTTGGAGACAAGTTTGTCGATCAAAGTACATTGCTACTGGGACTCAAAAACGTCTTCTTCCTCTAGACCCTCAAATAGTCTGGCTAGTTCACAATCCTGTTGTGAATATTGGGCGGCCATCTTCACTTGGTCATACACCAGGCTAACCAGAATTTCCTGTCCGTCGGATCCTCGAGGTCCGACCCGCGCCATATGATTCGGATCAAGTTTGGTGTCCTGTGTTTTCACCATGGCCCAAGCTTCCCGAGCACCTTCGCGGCATGTTGATATCTTCCATAGCGCAAAACGGTGCCGAGCTCCCTTGAATAAATTCACAAGTTCCTCCATAGTTCCCGGAGGAGAATCGGCTGGCCATAAAGCCTTCGCAAGGTTCCTCATAGCCTTCCGAGCTTGCTCATGCACTCTGGACAGCTCTTGCAGTAGGTCGCCTTGGAATCCGGACACTTCTCTTTCGGTCGCCCAGTCAGCACACCTACAGAAGCAAACTTGTAAAATTTCCACCAGGGAACCTCACGAAAATCGGGTTAAAGAGCGTACTGAATATGCCGCCTTTCAGCTTTATGTTCTCCTTCAAGGCATTCGATAGCTGGGCTCTTACGTCCTTCAGTTCCTCGGCTTGCTTAATGTTTGCATCTTGTAGTTTGTTCTTCTCATTAATGGTCTGTGTTAATACACGTTGAGCAGCAGCCTCTTGCCCTTCGGCATGTTTTTTATCTGCCTGAGCGGCCCTCAGCCTTTCATCTAACTGGTCTGACGATCCTGCCATTGCATAACGAAACACACACTACTACAGGATGCTGCTAACGCGACACTACAATCAGAGACCCTTCGAGAAACTGTGTGCGATGCCATAATCGCAAACGGCGGTGTATGAAAACCGTCAGAAACGTGTAAACCGTTTCTGATGGAGGACGCATCAAAAACGATTCAGGTTTTAGTTGCGTGTGCGATGAAGGGCATACGGTTCAGTTCAATTAACTGTTTGCGGTGAGGAGGAACAAAAAAATGGGCAGCCAGATAAAGGCGTGGGAGATACACAACATACGGTTCACTCAGACGAACTGTTTGTGATTAGGGAACACAAAAGAAACGGGCAGCCAGATGAAGGTGTGTGCGATATACAACATACGGTTCACTCGGATGAACTGTTTGTGATTAGGCAAGAGAACAGAAACGGTTCGATATAACAAGATGTGTGTGATACGCGGCAAACAAGTCTGTAATCAGAAATGTGTCTGAAGACCAATAATAACGCAGACGATTGCTTCTAATAAGATGTATGTGATATGCTCTGTCTACACAACATCTATTGGCCATTGTGGGACGGGCGGTCATCACCGACGGGTTCCCTAGTGTGGTCTGTGTTCATCTGATCATCATCTACGACTTGTGCTAGCTCGATGCTAAGTTTCCATTAATTGATGGCCTTTTATGAACACGCCACCATTTTCCGCCATTTCCTCACCTGTTTCCCGCCACCCTGCTATATTGCGCATAGGGGGCACGCGACGCACGGAGGCGACAAGCGCAGCCTGTAGCACATCCACCTTTTCCAAGCATGCCAACCCACCAAAGCGCCACCTCTGCCATCAACCTCGTCGATGAGGAAAACGAGCAGGCGCCACGGCCCGTCGAGGCCGAGGCGCTCCCCGGCAACGCGATGGACGATGCCGTGATATGCGTCATCGCCAGGGTTGAGCAGACCTTTGGCGCATGGTGCTTGAGAGCCGCGGATCAAGATATGCATGTAAGCGTTGATAGGCTGCAACTCGTCGCACAACATGATCAATGGCGCCGCAGAGTAAGCTAGGCGCGTCCGCGCCGATAGGCTGCGGCTCGCCGGACGACGAGACCGTTGGAGCGTCGTAGAGCGAGAGGCGCGGCGCGCCGCACAGCAACAACAGATCCATCGGCGCTTGCCTACTGTCGACACGGCGTCGCAGCTGGGTACACGTCCCGTCAGTACCCCCACTCCTCGCCAGGAGTGGGCAGAGCCCTCAACATCGTACATGCACCAGAGGCCGGCCGCGCCGTACTTGCACCGGATGCCTGCCGTGCCGTTCGCGTGGGTGCCGCCATTCACCTTGTCCGCGGTCCGCTGGATGCCAACGCGTTGGTCTGTAGGCTCGACCGCCTCCTTGGCCCAGGTGTCCACCTAGGCGCAGTAGAGGAACATGGCCATCGCATCCTCGAGCTGGTGATCTCCGATGAAATAGCCAACTTGGAGCTCGAGATCGCGCTCCAGATGTACCGCGAGCGTGTCGACCGCTTGGACGAATGCCTGCACGAGTTCAGGCAGAGCCAAGAGCTACCCTAGGCAAGGGCTGCTGGTCATGGTCTCATGGACGCATTTTATTTTGGAAAGTTGTTTCGACGTGGATAGCTATGTATTCACAACAATCATAGTATTGCTCTGTTTATTAATCTGTTTCAATGTGTGTATATACGCTTTCCATTCTGTATATGTGGATGATAACAGCTAGATTCAAATTAGTATACAAAAACAGATAGAAAATGGAATTCATAAATATGTATAGATATATATATATATATATATTAATTGTTCATTAGATCATCACAGAATATATATATATATATATCATCACATATACGTGATGATACTTAACTACAAGGTACAATGCATAAAATTGAAAACAAACAATATTAAAACTAATATCCCTCCTGGGGCCAGTATTCCGGCAGCCCCTCGCCGGCAACTCCCTGGTGCGCGACGTCTTCCCAGTGCGGAGGCAGTACTCCGACTCCTCCGCCTCGTAGCGCTTGACATACCGATCTGCCTCTTGCTGGCGGACGCGCGCAGCCGATCTTGCCATTTCGTTGGGCGCCCATCGGAGCTCCTCGTCGATGGCACGATGGAGCTTATCGGCCCACCTCCACGCAGCGACGAGGCGCCCACCGCCTATGACCTTCCTCGCGAAGTACCCGTCTTCGTACACCTCCTCAGCACGAAGACCCGTCTGCCCCCAAAGCTCCGCCGCCTCCTTTTTCCAGGCGGCATCACGGGCTTCATAGGCCGCCTGGTACCTGGCTTCCTCCTCCGGCATCTCCTTCTTGAACTCCACTTGCCTGGCTTTCTCAGCCGGCGGCAGCGGCTTCCACAGACAAAGATCGTACTGGCCCCAAAACCAATCCAAAGTTGGGGGGTCCGGCACAAATTCGTCTGGCGGCGCGTAGGGCTCCTCGTCGCTGCTAATCGAGTGAGCGTCCTCGGGGGGCGGCGACTCCTCATCGGCAGGTGGGCAGACCGGCGGAGCCATGGCAGATATTTGAGAGAGAGAGAGAGAGAGAGAGGGCAAGCGAGGGGAGAATGTAGATGAGAATGTAGGCGGGACGACATGAGCAAGCTAGTATTTATTGGCGGCCGGAATCTAGATCGACGGGGATAGTACACACACCAGTCGCCGAAATTTACGAGTACTGTAGTTTGAATACGCACAATTCCCGCAGCAAATCCGTGTGTGAACATAATAGCTGACGGTTTCCAATGCAGAACTGTGTTCGATTAATGATCCCCGCCAATCACCTACCAAACCTCGAGCCGCGAGATAGAGTGCCAATCGGGTGGTGGTCGGTTGTCTTGCCAGATCTTTACATTTTCTTTTATGAACACCAGATATTTACATCGTCTGATTATTTTTTAACTCACACACAAGTACACAAAAATATGATTTTTCAAACCGTTTTGGTTAGGCATTGCATGTAGATGTAGTTAAAATTCGAATTACGATCAATAAATGGTTAGAAAATCACTTAAATGTCTTTAAAAGGTCAAATGACCCCTGAAAATTTCCAAATTTTCACATGACAGTTGTATTAGTGCACGTTAAACGTAGGAAAAAATTTGAAGGCCGTAAGAGGAAGCTATCTCCCGTCCGTCAGTAAACATGCATTGTTCCCTCTCGGAACCACGAACCTTCTAGTGAGTTGCTCCAATTTGTGAGGGGTGTGTGTCCAAGTTTTTGTCAAACAGGCCATTTTTTGTACCACATCATCTTGGTGGCATGACATTAAATCAAGCAAGGTTTCATGTTTTTCTGATCATTTTTCATTTTTTTGGAATCAAAATGCCATGGCATGCACTCCATGCATGTGCCCATGCCTTGACACCAATATGTTTGAAATTTCCTTCGAATTTACTGCACATGGAATTAACTCGCACACAAGTACACAAAAATATGATTTTTCAAACCGTTTTGGTTAGGCGTAGCATGCAGATGTAGTTCAAATTTGAATTACGGTCATTAAATGGTTAGAAAATCACTTAAATGTCTTTAGAAGGTCAAGTGACCCCTGAAATGTACCAAATTTTCACATGACAGTTGCACGTTAAACGTAGGAAAAAATTTGAAGGCCGTAAGAGGAAGCTATCTCCCGTTCGTCATCAAACATGCATTGTTCCCTCTCGGAACCACGAACCTTCTAGCGAGTTGCTCCGGTTTGTGAGGGGTGTGTCCAAACGTTAAATCAAACATGCCAATTTCTTTACCACATCATCTTGGTGGCATGACATTACATCAACCAAGGTTTCATGTGTTTCTGATTTTTTTTTGGAACTAAAATGCCATGCCACTCCATGCATACGTATTCATGCATATGTGCCCATGTCATGATACAAATATTTTGAAAAATCCTTCTAGTTTACTGCACATGGAATTAACTCGCACACAAGTACACAAATATGATTTTTCAAACCGTTTTGGTTACGCGTTGCATGTAGATGTAGTTCAAATTTGAATTACGGTCATTAAATGGCTAGAAAATCACTTTAATGTCTTTAAAAGGTCAAATGACCCCTAGAATTTTCAAAAAAATCACATTACAGTTTGTAGTAGTGCACGTTAGACGTAGAAAAAAAATTGAATGCCGTAGGAGGAAGCTATCTCCCGTTCGTCATCAAACATGCATTGTTCCCTCTCGGAACCACGAGCCTTCTAGTGAGGTGCTCCGGTTTGTGAGGGGTGTGTGTCCAAACTTTGGTCAAACATGCCAATTTTTTTACCACAACATCTTGGTGGCATGACATTACATCAACCAAGGTTTCATGTGTTTCTGATTTTTTTATTTTTTGGAATTAAAATGCCATGTCACTCCATGCTTAATTGTGTCATAACCGTTAGACCAATATGTTTGAAAATTCCTTCCAATTTACTACACATGGAATGAAATCGCACACAAGTACACGAAATATGAGTTTTCAAACCATTATGGTTAGGTGTTACATGTACATGTAGTTCAAATTTCAATTACAGTCATTAAATGGCTAGAAAATTGATTAAATGTCTTAGAAGGTCAAATGACCCCTGAAATTTTCCAAAATTTGACATGACAATTGTATTAGTACTACAAAATTTCTCGTTCATTTAAAACACCATCCGTTGGCAATATATTCCAAATTCGTCTTTCACAGCTAATAAAACATATCTCCAACATCACACAGAGTTGTTTTCCAGGAACCATTTGCGATGAAAATATCTGGGTCTATTTAAGTCGCCCTCCTTAAGCTTCGCCGGCTCGTCTGCTCTAGTGCCGGCAACCCCCGAATCCACAAATCCTGATCCCTATTACCGCACCCCCTTCTTGCAAAGATGATGTCGTGGAAACGCTTCGTGAAGGCCCGTACGATGGCCGCTGCCCCGAAGCGCCGCCGCTGCGCCGAGGCTGATCGCCACGCCGAGAGTGCCGCCAAGATCCGCATTGAGCGCGCCGCTTTTTGCCGAGAGGGCGTTTGCGGCAGCCGACAGGCAGCGGCACAATGAGACACAAGCGACGGCGGTCAACGCCGAGAGCGCTCGAGCTGCCGTCCGTGCCGCTGATGTCGCCCTGGCTCGGGTTGAGGCCATCCACACCAAGATCGAGGATCCACACGCCAAGATATTCCAGGCCACCTTGGACTCCAGCATGCATCCCACGTCTGAAAAGGCGGCGGTGTCCATGGAGCACCTGCTTCCTCATATGGTCGCCGAGCGGGAGCTGGAGATGCAGGAGGCGGCGGAGATCGAGGAGCGCTGGGAGGAGGAGTTGCGCGTGGCCGAGGTCGAGGTAGATAAGAGTCTGTCCGTCGAGGAATCGACGGTGGAGTACCAACGCGAGCTCTGGCGCAGCCACTACTACGAGTACTACAACCTTGAGGGCGGCGCCGAGGACGAGGACGAGGACGAGGCCGCGGTCGACTTCAGCAGGGGGGCGAGGAGTCCACCAATGGCGGCATGTCACCAGGACAAGTCATCTACGTCTCATCTCACACCGGCGATGCATAGGCCGACGCGGCGGCGGATTTTTAATTATGTGTACTTAGGCTTTGTTTTAATGCCGGTCTTTTGTTAGAGCAATGTTTAGGTCAACTGGCTCTATGTAATTATTAAAATTGCTCGATTCAGTAAGTGTGGTCCGTCTGATGTATGCTCTTTTGTGTGCCCAAATTAGTAGGCGATGTTAAATTATGCAATGACGTACCCGGGGAAATTTCCACCAAATTTTGAATTATCAAACTCATCCCATGCGCATAAAGCAGAAGAATCGTTTGTGATGCACACAATCGTTCAAAGTGAATGGTCCGGCGGCACCACGCGCGTTCAAAGTGAATGTGCCCATGCCTTGAGACCAAAATTTGAATTATCAAACTCATCCCATGCGCGTAAAGCAGAAGAATCATTTGCGATGCACAAAATCGTTCAAAGTGAACGGTCCGGCGGCACCGCGCGCAAATTTTCCCTCCACATTTCCAAAATTTTGGGTACCGCCAAAATATCTACCCCTGCCCGCCTTCCTCACCCCCTTTTCTCCCCGACCACAAGTCACATTTCCCCTGTTTCCTCCTTTGTTCCTTCCTTGCTAAGCTATAGCCGCTTCCTTGCTCTCGACGTCTCGCATCCTACCGCCGGGGTCACCATGGTCTTCTTCAAAGACATCTCTAGCGGTTCCTCCTCTAGCGACTACTCCTTCACCACCCGGGTATGCCTCTCTTCTCTCTCTCTCTCAGGCTATGACTTGGAATGAAGGATTTTTACCCGGAGGTCAATTTGAGTCGTTTCTTCCTCTTGTAGCTCCCTAAGACCATTAGTGGCAACAAATGGAGCGGGGTGGCTGAAGATCTATCTGCTCGTTGTCGCCATCAATCTCCGTGCATGAAACTACTTGTGTTTGATTCTGTGGACACTGGGAGGAAGTTTCTAGCATGTGCAGAGAAGGTTAGACCCTCTTCCGTTGTTACAAATCATTTGTTAGATGTGATTCAGGCACTGTCACGGTCCCAACCCATTCACACCTTCAACCAAACGCATCCTAAGACAGTGTCACAGTTTGTACCTAGTATCTTAAATTCTTGCCATCTCATCAGCGGTGCCATTAGAAAATTATTTGGCACCGCTTCAGCAGTTTGTGCAGCCAACTTTGTTCCACACATCCGAGCAGCCAAGCAGTAAAATACTATATCTTTATGTTACGAAGGAACTGGGCATCGGAGCAACTACGTGCTCCGGAGTCCAGGTCCCTGATTCTTTTCCGCTGCATCGGCTCGCCAGTTCAGGGCACCGGCGCGAGATGTAGCAACAGTTTTCTTTACACCAGTTTTGGCATATATAGTGGACGGCCTTAGTGCTATTAGTTCTATGTTACTAAATTTTTGCATGTACACACATGTTAGTATCAATTTGCTGTCACCCAAACATTACCGCTATGTTGTTGCTGTTATATTTACCTTCCTCATAAAATGTTCAATTTGTTATTTCTTGTACATGAGTAAGAACTTGTAGCGTCGTTGTAGTTAACTATAGCTTCTGATGTTCCGGAATTTGGTTGTTGTCTCAGTACCAATTATTTCATTTGCACATTGATCTTTTTGAGAAGATATGTCATAATTAACATGTTTCTTCAGTTTTTCAAAATAAGCATTGGTGATTTTCTATGTTGCTATAAAACCATTTCCCCTACAATTGTTACTGATCTAGTTTTAAATATTATAGGATGAACGGAAGTGTACTTACTTGGAGTGGGTTGATCAAGAGTGGCCAGAGTCTTTGAAGATGTGCCTAACGAAGCTCTGGAGTATGTATGAGGAAGTGAACACACGTAGGCTTAGAGAAAGTATTGTCAACGCTGAAGCATATTTCAAGATGCGGGATCAAAAGGTGAAGGTGGAGAAAGAGCTCAGGATTTTTAAATCAAACTTTTCTAAGATGGTGTTGGCGAAGGAGGAGGCACTTTCCCAGTTGGCCCGTGCAAAATGGGTTCTTACTGAACTCAAAGCAGAGGTGGATAAGACGATCCTGGATGATCTCGATTAGGGAAATGAATATATTGTTATTATGAAGTTAAACTAGCTATATGTTGTACTGTGCTGTTTTCATGTAGCTACCGTACTGTGATGTTATAATATATTTATGTGCCAGATATGAAATATGCAAACAACTGTTCAATATGAAATGTGAATTTGCGTAATGCTGGAATTATTAATTGTAAACTAATAAAC
Organism: Aegilops bicornis; assembly: GCA_021605145.1. Taxonomy (NCBI): domain Eukaryota; kingdom Viridiplantae; phylum Streptophyta; class Magnoliopsida; order Poales; family Poaceae; genus Aegilops; species Aegilops bicornis. Next base: position 600,195,586 of record CM038674.1, on the reverse strand, counting down.
CTGCTAAATGTTCCATGGACCTTTGCAAACAGTTCTAGCAGTAAAAGCGCTTGCGATGGATAGCCCAATGCCACACAGTTTTCTTCATCAAATCGTGTGTGATATAGTTGATAAAAGCAAACAGTTAACCAAGGAAGACCGTGTGTGATAGTTACACCTTTCACACACGAGCCTACACATAAAACTGTGTGGGATTTACGTCCGAACAGAAACGTTTTCCCTGGATTGACTGTGTGGGATGTACATAAGAACGGAAACGTATTCCTTGGATTGACTGTGTGTGATACACATACGAACGGAAATGTTTTCTAGGATTCACCGTGTGGGATGTACATACCTACGGAAATGATTTTCTCGGATTACCGTGTGGGATGTACATACCTATGGAAATGATTTCTGGGATTCACAGTGTGGGATGTACATACCTATGAAAATGATTTCTGGGATTCACCGTGTGGGATGTACATACCTACGGAAATGATTTCTGGGATTCACCGTGTGGGATGTACATGCCTACGGAAACGATTGGGTTTCGATGCCTCGCCCGGTCTCACAAGGCCCCAGCCTGGGTCCCAGGAGGGCCCATTCCCAACGATTTCTGGGTCATGTGGGAAGGACGCCCTATCGCACACACTCACTTGGCGACGGTTCCAAATGCCATCACGGAAAGGGGTAAAAAACCTTTTTGTGTAGGACCGACGCGCACCAGTGACAATGCATGGTTAGAATCATTGCTGGTATAGAACAACGTTCTCCGGATAGTGTTGTGCTTACCATAAGATGCCTCCTTGGATTTCTTTAAATCTTCAAGTTCAGCGGTGACAACAGATAGCTTAGTTCCTGTAAATGCATCTAGTGCCCCTTAGTGATTTTGGTGCATTGAAGACTTATAGGTTAAGGGACTAATGTGTTTATGAGTGTACACAGGTCTATAAGTCTATGAGGAGTTTGATATTTACAGAGAAAGTCGACCTCTAAAAATGAAGTTCTTCGATCAAGACTTTGATATTCTCAAGACTTTCTCAAGACTTTGAAAGTGAAGAAATTGGTGTGACCTTGAAGACTTGGTATTCATTTGAGGAACATGAAGCGTGAAGACTTTTGTTTTCTTAGTTTCGCTTTCTCTTTCTTGAGTCATAGGAAACACACCGTCTTTGTTAAAGGGGTCGAGGAAATACTAAGGAAAAATTTCCATGTGATGCTCAACTCAAAATCCTACACCTACCAATCCCTTGAGTGAAGCCTTTGGAAATCTCATACGCTTCAGTCAATTTCTTCAAAGGATGTAGACGAAGTACTTCCGTCGCCGAGGAATTTGTTCTGACCGAGGAGTTATGAATTCGCCAAAGGCGGATTGCCTACATGTGAGGAACATGATAGCCCCGAGGAATTTGAGAGTCAAATTTCCGACCGTTCTTTGTCTTCTTGCCACTGTCCCAAAATATCTTATCCACCTAACGGTCATATCATTGAAGGGCATTTATGTCTTATCATGTCGGGCTGCTCCCTAGGCTATAAATAGCCGCCCCTACAACCACTAGCTGGTTGGCTGCTCCGAGAGATCTTGACACTTGTCATTTGAGAGCAACCCATCCTCCGAGGACTTTGAGCGAAAATCATCGAAAGTGAGGAAAACCCAAAACCAAACCCCTACAAACCCAAAGTGATTGAGCATCATCAAGAGATTGATCCTGCATGGATCCGACGCTTGTTACCTTTGAAGATCTGTGCTTCTTCCAGACGGTTAGGCGTCATGGTCTAGAGCATCCAAGAGGCATTGTGGATCACCGAGTGACCAAGTCTGTGAAGGTTTGGAAGTCGCCTGAAGACTTACCACGAGTGATTGGAGGAGGTCTGTGTGAGCATAGTTCAAGGAGAATACGGTGAGTACTTGGTGTCCTGAGCTGCGTGCTCAGCGACTGGGTGTCCGGGACTGTGTGTCGTCGAGTTTAAATACTCAGCCGCTCCAACCAGACGTACAACTGAGACAGCAGTTGGAACTGGTCTACCAAATCATTGTCTTCACCAACCTAACTGGTTCTATTTCCTCAACTCTTTCATTTCCTCATTACTGTGTTGAGTGTTCGTTCATATCTGTGTTTGAAGACTTTGACTAAAGACTTTCTCAATTTCCTCAGTTTAATTCTTCAGTATGTTTGTCTTCATCTTGTACTATCATGTGTTTACGCTTTCTGTACTCGTTGATTGTCTTCATTTCATCACGATGACCATGCTTGCATTCTCTTATGCTTACTTCTGAGTACTTATTCCGCTGCAAGTAGTTCTTCACTTAGGAATTTCCTCACCGGCAAATTCCTCATTGAAGAATTCATAAAAATCGCCTATTCACCCCCCCTCTAGTCGATATAACGCACTTTCAATTGGTATCGGAGCAAGGTACTCCCTTGTTCTGTGTGATTTTGGTTTAACCACCTGAAGTTTTAGTTATGTCGACCGCAGGTATGATCAATTTCTCAGCTGGGTGTCCTACCTTTGATGGTACGGACTACCCCTACTGGAAGAACAAGATGCGAATGCATCTTGAGGCAATTGAAAACAATCTCTGGTATGTTGTGGAAAATGGTGTTCCCTCTGTCTCACCCTCACTGAACGCTACCGATGTGAAGAGATTCAAGCAACTTGATTCTCAAGCGAAGAATATCATATGTGGCCATCTGAGTAAAGGACAGTATGGAAGAGTGAGTGCTTTGGAAACTGTTAAGCTTATCTGGGATAGGCTGTCCAAAGTAAATGAAGGAGTCTCAACTCAGCGTGACTCCCGAGTTGATGTACTTCGGAATCTCTTCAACCGCTTCAAAAGACTCGACAATGAAAATGTTCAACAAACCTTCAATCGCCTCATCGACATCTCAAATGAGCTTCAAGCGCTTGGTGCCAATTGACATCACCGACCATGAGGTGGTGAAGAAATTGTTGAGATCGCTTGATTCCTCATTTGATACTCGCACCGATGATACAAGAGCGTGCTGACTACAAGTCACTTGATCCAGCTGATATCCTCGAGAGGCTAAATACTCATGAGTTCCACCTTGCTGAAAAGAGAGATCTCTATGGTTCTAGCTATGGAAAATCGCGTGCCCTGAAGGCCAAGGTTGTGTCTGAATCTGATTGTGCAGACTCTGGTAGTAGCCTTGGAGATCCTGAAGAATTGAGCCAGGAGCTAGCACTGCTCGTGAAGAAATTCCAGAAGTTCTCAAGACGTGGTCGCTTTGGAAAATCCTCAAGGAGCAGTGATTCCTCATCCAGTGACTATAAGAGAAGACTATGCCACAAATGCAAGAAACCTGGTCACTACATTCAAGATTGTCCTCAGTGGGAAAAGGAATTAAAGAAGAAGAAATACAAGTATTACAGTACTGATGACGCTAAGAAGAAGAAGAAATCGTCGAAATCTTCATCCTCAAAATCCTCAAAGTCTTCTTCTCACAAGAAAAGCAGCTCCAAGAAGGCTCGGGCATTCATTGGCAAGGAAATGGACTCTGAAGCTGAATCTGAGGAACATGAGGAAGAGGAGGCATCAGAAGAATCCGAGTCCGGTGTGGCGAGTCGGCTCTCGCCTCTTGCTTTAAATCAACAAGTCCATCTTCTACTCAAGAAAATGACCTCACCAACAAAGTCGATGAAGATAGTGATGACTATGCTCCCACCTATTGCTTCATGGCAAAGGGTGCCAAGGTACTCAAATATACCTCCTCTGAATCTAGTGAAAATGAATCTGATGAAGATCTCAAGCCCAGCTACTCAAAACTTGCTAAGATTGCTGTAAAACAACAAAGGGCTTTTGAAAAGGTTCAAAACATGCTAGATAAAAGTGATGATATGTTAGGTGAAGAAATGGATCGCACTAAAGCCCTGACTGAAAATCTTCAGAGACTTCAGTCTAGGTTTGACAGCCTTCAAGGTCATCATAACTCTCTCTTATCTGATCATGAGAAGCTTTCTTATGAATTTCTTCAAAAGAAGCAAGATCTTGGGAAGCTAAGAGTGAGTTATGAAGATCTTCAGAAGGAGCGCGATTCATTACTTGCTCAAAAAATCAGCGCTTCTCAGGAAGAATTTGTTCCTCCATGCTTAAAGTGCATTGAACGTGAATCTGCTAATTCTTCACCTGTTCAAATGCTTCAACTATTACAAATTCTTCACCTGCCTCTGCTATCACTAATTTCTCATCTGAGGACATTGCTAGTATCACTGACGATGCAGGGTTGAAGGAATTGTACATGACAGGCATGTACAAAAGCCTCAAAGGGCATCAGACTCTTTGTGATGTGCTTAAAAGCAGATTCTCAACAGAACCCTAGGAAAGAGGGTATTGCCTTTGAGAGGAAACTCAATGTGATGGAACATATTGGAAGCCTGAGCAGTACCCCAAAACCTCATGGGTTGCTGCAAAGGGACCTCTAGTTGATCCATCTAACTTATCTGGCTTTACATGTGAATCTCCTCATTCTTCTGATGAGTCATTTGATTCCAAGTATAAGCTATTCAAAAATCAGAATGGTGAAGTATTTGCTAGATATGTTGGCACTAACTGCAGGAACGGTTCCCCTATGAAGAAAATCTGGGTTCCCAAGAAGTTCCTTGAAAGTCTTCAGGTGAATGTCCTCATGACACCACCTGTGACGAATAGGAACCCCAGATCAAACTCTTCATATGGACCAAATTCTTCATATGGATCCAAGTCCTCATACAGACCAAATTCCTCACATGGATCAAAGTCCTCATATGATTATCATCGTGCTAACAACTCTGTTTCGCGGGGTAGAGCTAAGGGCTATGAATATGTGCATTATTCTTCAAACCAATATGTTCATAAGTCCTCAAGAATTTCTCCGCTTATTCATATGCTTACCCTAACCTCTCTTATGTGAAACGAAATGGATTGGCTTCTATGCCACCATTCTCATATGGAGCTCGAGAGTGATGAACTCTTTGCCACCCCTTCAGATGTGGGTGGTGAAGAAAAGAACTAATCTCTTCTGAGGGTCAGGTCTCCGGGCGTGCTTTAACGTCTGAAGAATTTGTCGGGGCACGACAAAATGCCTGAAGGACACAGGCTAATCATGAAGAAATGAACTTTCATTTCACACGTCCTCATCTTGCTTATCTGTTATATCGCTCGATGAAATTCATCTGATGAAATTGATATCATATTCTTCACTGATGAAGTATATGAGATCGTAAGTTGCACTAATTCATCTGCAGGATGATCAACCCAAAGCCAATGAGTGGGTCCTCGATAGTGGATGTACAAATCACGTGATCGTGAAAAGAATCTATTGATGGATGCTCCCTTATCACCGTCACATCTGAAGCATATCATCTTTGCTGACAAAGGCAAAAGTCAGGTATTGGGTCTTGGTAAGGTTGCGGTCTCTAAGGACATACACATTGACAAAGTCATGCTTGTTGAGTCCTTAGGATACAACCTCATGTCAGTCTTAATGCTTTGTGATCTTGATATGGTTGTTGTCTTTGGCAAGTATCGTTGTGTTGTGATCATGGAAGCTGACAATTCCAAAGTCTTGAAGGCTTTAGGAGAGGAGACTTGTATATTGTTGATTTCTCTGAGACCACAACCAGCCGTGTGTCTACTTGCAAAAGCTTCATAAGGCTGGCTATGGCATCGACGACTTGGTCACGCAGGCATGAGGAATTTACTGCACGCTTGCGAACAAGAAGCATGTCATTGGCATTGAGAATGTCAAATTCCTCAAGGATCACTTGTGTGGAGCCTGTGAAGCTGGAAAATGACCAAGGCCAAGCATCCAGCAAAGACTATCATGACCACTACTCGTCCATTTGAATTGCTTCACATGGACCTCTTTGGTCCTAATCATTACTCAGCAGTCACTAATGATGCATCTCTATATGGCTTTGTTATTGTTGATGATTACTCTCGTTACACATGGGTACACATTGTTACTTACAAACATGAAGTGCAGGAAGTCTTCAAACGATTTTCCTCGAGGGCTTCAACCAACTTTGTGTGAAGATCGGGCACATCAGGAGTGATAATGGAACTGAGTTCAAGAATTCTGGTCTTGATGACTATCTTGATGAACTTGGTATTACTCATGAGTTATCTGCTCCCTATACTCCTCAAAGAAATGGCGTCGTGGAGCAAGAAGAATGTAACTCTTGTTGAGATGGCTCGCACTATGCTTGATGAATACAAAACGCCTCGTCGCTTTTGGATTGATGCAATTGGTACCGCGTGCCACATCATCAACAGAGTATATCTTCACAAATTCTTCAAGAGGACTGCCTATGAACTCCTCACTGACAAGAAACCCAATGTGAGTTATTTCAAAGTCTTGATTGCTAAATGCTGGATTAGAGATCCTCATCACAATGCTAAATTTGCACCGAAAGCACATGAAGGTTTTATGCTTGGTTATGGAAAGGACTCGCACACCTACAGAGTCTTCAACAATGTTCTTTACAAGATTGTTAAAACTGTAGATGGGCGGTTCGATGAAACTAATGGCTCGCAAAGAGAGCACCTACCTTCTGTGATAGATGAACCAGCACCTGAGGAATCTATCAAGTTCAAGGCAACTGAGGATGTAATTCCTCTTGAAGAATCTGCGAAGAATTCATTCCGTAACGCGAATAACGTCGAAATGATGCACTGAAGATAATCTTTGAAGAAAATGGTCTCAAGAAAACGCTGATCAAATTCCTCGACGACAACTAGCTCATCCTCGCGTTGCAAAAGAAGTGCAAGTTGACAAGATCATCAATGACATTGAAGCACCAGGTCCTCTCACACGCTCAAAAGCTTCACATTTATCTAACTTTTGTGGGCACTATGCTTTTGTCTCTATCACAGAGCCCACTAAGGTAGATGAAGCATTTCGAGCCCGAGTGGATTCGTGCAATGCAAGAAGAATTACATCAGTTCAAGCTCAACAATGTCTGGGAACTAGTCAAACGTCCAGATCCTCGCAAGCATAATATCATTGGCACAAAGTGGATCTGCCGCAACAAGCAAGATGAAAATGGCCTTGTGGTGAGGAATAAGGCAAGACTAGTAGCTCAAGGCTACACACGAGTTGAAGGAATTGATTTCGATGAAACTTTTGCACCTGTTGCTAGACTTGAGGCTATTCGCATATTACTTGCTTATGCTAACCATCATAATATCACTTTATATCAAATGGATGTGAAAAGTGCATTCCTCAATGGTAAGCTTGAGGAAGAAGTATATGTTGCTCAACCCCCAGGTTCCAAAGAATCCCGACAAAGTCTTCAGACTCAACAAGGCCCTCTATGGCCTCAAACAGGCCCCACGGGTGTGGTATGATACATTGAAGGAATTCTTCGTGAAGAATGGCTTCACACCCGGTTCACTCGACCCTACTCTCTTAACTAAATCACATGATGGTGAACTGTTTGTGTGCCAAATATATGTTGATGATATTATCTTTGGTTGTACTGACCAACGTTATAGTGATGAATTTGCCTATATGATGAGTGAAGAATATCGAATGTTTATGATGGGATAATTGAAATTCTTCTTAGGTATTCAAATTCGTCAACAACACAATGGCATATTCATATCTTAGGAGAAATACCTCAAAGATGTTCTGAAGAAATTCGGCATGCAAGATTGCAAAGGCATCGGAATTCCTATGCCCACAAATGGCCATCTATGCACTGATGAAAATGGTATTGACTTCGATCACAAGGTATACCGCTCCATGATTGGTTCTCTATTGTACTTATGTGCATCCAGGCCAGATATAATGCTTAGTGTTTGCATGTGTGCCCGATTTCAAGCTACACCGAAGGAATCACACCATAAGGTTGTGAAGCATATTCTTCGATATCTCGCTCACACACCAACACTAGGATTATGGTACCCCAAGGGCTCAACTTTTGATCTCATTGGATATTCTGACTCTGACTATGCTGGTGATCGTGTGGACCGCAAGTCAACATCTGGTACTTGTCATTTCCTCGGACGATCTTTGGTCTGTTGGTCCTCGAAGAAACAGAACTGCGTATCACCGCTTCATCATGGAAGCTGAGTACATTGTTGCGGCTCTTGTTGTGCTCAATTGCTGTGGATGAAGCAAACTCTCAAGGACTATGGCATCAACGTGAAGAATGTGCCTCTCATCGTGACAATGAGAGTGCCATCAAGATTGCTCACAACCCAGTTCAGCACTCGAAGACAAAGCACATTCAGATTCGTCATCATTTTCTTCGTGATCATGTGTTGAAGGGCGACATCTCCATCGAGCATGTGAAGACTGAAGAACAGCTAGCCGATATCTTCATAAAGCCCTTGGATGAGAAGAGATTTAGCAAGTTGCGGTGTGAGCTAAATATCTTAGAATCTTCGAATGTTCTTTGAAAAGGACACACATCCTGACACTTATGCAAAATTGATGACTTAGATGTGCAACACATGAAGAAACGTTTTCTTCAATCAATGAAGAATAACACTCTAAGTGTGAATAAATTAATGAAGAATTTGATTCTCGTAACCCTCGACAATTGTACGCAGTGTCTGAAATCATCATTCTTATACGGTGGATCACGCCACCACCAAAGTTGAAAATCTTCAATTTGAGTTTTTCCTCGGTTTGAAATTCTTGATTTTCAAATTCTTCAACTTTGCAAAATCTTCACTGTTTCCGTTGTCTTTCTTCATTGACTATATATATATATATATATATATATATATATATATATATATATATATATATATATATATATATATGGGTTTATGTCCTCTACATTCACTTATGGCTATTCCTTCAAGTTGCTTTTTTACGCTAAGTGAATGTGATCGGACCCTTCCCCTCTATGCTATACTCAACCCAAGCTATTCACAAATTCTTCATGTGCGTTCTATTTGAAACTCATTCAAAATCTTCACTGTGTCCTTGTCAGCTGAAGAAATTGCGAACGGAACTTTTAACTTATCTTATCCAAATTTTTGGTTTGCCGCTCAATCAGTTCCACTCCCTACGTTAGACTTATCTATTCACCCACGATATAACACGATCTCCACTTTTCAGTACGTGGGTGACACTTGTCAAGCGAATGAGAAGGGTCAGGGGCACGTTCGTCCAAAATCTTCGGGCGAACGGTTTTTCACCGTGGCTATATATACCCCCTCTCCCCTTCCTCACTTCCTTTACTCCGCTCGACCGCTCTCTCTCTCTCTCTCTCTTGAGCTTCTCAAACCCTAGCGCCGCCGCTACTCCATCATCGCCGGTGAGGAAGAGCTTCACTGCCTCGACCTCGTCGCCGTCGTACTCGCGTCGACCGTGGAAATCTTCACTCTGCCGCCGCCGTAGCTGTCTTCCTCCGCCGAGTTAGGGCGTGGGAGATCTGAACTGACGAACTTCTAATCTACACCTCTCAGTTCGTCATGTTCTTCAGTTCGGGTAATTAAAAGTTACTTTTATTACTCGCTTTGATTCTCAAACCTTCCTGAAAATCTTCAAAGGTGTTTATTCTTCAAATCTTCACACATATGAACACCTCAAACGAAATATGCTCTTGATTCGTTTCTCTAAGCGATGATTTTTCTTCAAGATTCCTCAATTGTGTGGATCCTCGATCTATACAACTCGAACCTAAGACAAAGATCGCTAGTGAAATTCTTCAAGGCTCATCTAGTCAAATTCCTCAAACTAGTTCTTTTGAAAAACCTTACGAGAACGCATATGACCTCTCCAAATTCCTTGCAACTATACTCTGCTCACGTACTCATGTCCATTCTTTGAATCACTAGGTTCTCATCAACTTAACTCATTTGCAGCGTTCCTCGAAGAAAAGTTGCATACTTCTTCAGAGAATTTGATTGTTCAAATTCCTCAGCTGAAGAATATGGCAGAAGGAAAGAAGCCACAGAAAGGTGGAAAGAGGCCTGAGGTCATGACTGCTTTCGAGATACCTGAGGACTTATACGCTGACTATTGCACAGCTGATGAAGCCAAGTTTGGCAAGGAAAACAAAAATCAGCGCAAGGTGCGCATTCAGAGGATTGAAAGGAGATGGGCAAGGGAATGGAGGGAGTACAGATATGTTACTCCAAAGTACATGAAGAAATTTGCACTGAATCCTCCATGCCCAAGAGCTCCATTGGCACCTGGCCAGGAAGCTGACCCCACCAGCATCAAGCATGGTGAGGACTTTCCTGAAGAATGGGCCAAGCGCCAAGCCAAATTGGCGAGACAAGCCAAGGAGGCAGTGAGGAAATTTAATGAAGACTCTGCTACTGTTGCTGCCACTGAGGCCCCTGTTCAACCCAGAAGATCCATGGCAAAGAAGTCAGCGCACAAGCCAAGTGCTTCCTCAGCAATGCCCTCACGGCCAGAATCTTCAATGCCCTCACGGCCAGTTCCTCATGCTGCTCCTGCTCCTCCAAAATCCTCAGCTCCTACAAAGTCCTCAGCGGCTCTTCCAAAGTCCTCAGCACCTATGCATCTGGCCACGTGCCAAAGGACTGCAGGCATCTCTATTGCCTCTGGTGTCTCAGCAAGTTCCTCAGCTGCACCAAATTCTTCATCAGGCCCCTCTCTGCTGAAGACAAAGGCAACTGCTGGACGAGGTCCTCGGCCAAGTCCCAAGAAGAAACAGGTCGCCTTCCAAGAGCCACCTGAAGATGATGAGGCTGATGATGATGAACTTGCGGAAATCATCAGAGATAGGCAAGTAAGGGCTACTAGAGCCAAAGGCACACCTGTGCCACTGCTTTTGGATCCCAAGAAAATCCTCGATTACATTGATCTCTGGCACAAGGATCCAAACACCCCTATGCCTAATTTTCATCTAACACCTGGACAAAGTCACATGTTGACCCATTTCATCGCTAAAGAGAAATGGAAATTTGAAAAGGCCAGACAGATCAAGAAGGCTCAGTTCAGGAAAGAGAAGTTCCTGAGGAAAAACGTTGTCAGTATGACACCCGAGCAACTCCTCAAGATCCAGACTGAAATCCAAGCCCTCAGCAAAGACTTTGATGCTTATTATGCTGATTGGCAAGGAGCCAAAGTCAGATTCGTCAACCTGACGAAGAAGTTCACAAATGTTGCAGCCCCAACGCAACAAGAAATTCCTCAGGCTGGAGCCACTGCTCAGCCTGTTGAAGAACATGCCAGCACCGCTGATGATTTTCAGCCTGCTGAAGACAATGCTAGTTCCAGGGCTGATGACTCCATCCCAGCCGCTGAAGAAATTGCTAGGGCATCCACTAGTGGTGCGCTGAAAAGCCCGAAGAAGTCAGGCAACCGTGCATCGATTCTTTGAGGAAATTCAACCAGATTCCTCAGCTCCTCCTGGGCCTACACCAACTCCAATCCTTCCATCTGCATCTGATGTGAAGAAGACCAAGGCTGCAGAGCGAGCTGCAGTGAAGAAAAGGAAAGCATCAGTTGCGTCAAATTCTTCGGCTGCAAAGAAAATGAAGCCAATGACCAGCTCTTTTGAAAATCCTATTGATGTTGTTCCAATTTCCTCCATGCCATCAAAGGACCTTGTTCCTTTTGGTGAAGATTATGAGATCCCAAGCAGGTCTGATGAAGAAAATCATTCTGCTGCTTCGTCAGAGCAGATTGATGAAGAAGTTGAAGTGGAAGCGATCCCTTCTACTCCTGTTGTATCCTCATGTATGCCTCAGTTCACAGCTGAAGAGGCTGGTGTTGAGGAAATTGAAGAAGATGTGGATATTGGAAGCACAACACCTGTGATGAACGATGACTTTTGGGAAAGTCAGCATCCCAATTCTCCACTCTTCACCCCAATCCAACAGATTCCTCAGTCCCCTGCACCAACTGTTCAACTGGGCTCTGAAGAAACTCATCCCACTCCCTCTATGCATGAAGAAATTCCAGCTGCTAGTGCTGAAGAACCTGCTACTGCTGACCCTATGAACACGCAGACTGCATATGAAGAGGAACTAGAAATTCCTCAGCCTGAAGAACCTGAGATTGCGATTCCTGAGGTCGTGATGCAACTCACTGACACTCCACTGCCAAAGCCAAAGAATCCATTCTCAACGAAGCAAAAGTGCAAGGCTGAAGATTTCTTCGGCAAGCATGTATTTTTCACTGACTACAACCCATATGACTCTGCTCGCATAAGGAAGAGGCGTTTCTGGACTCCTAGTCAAGCCAACTTCTATTCCTCTGTGCTATTCAACAAAGGCAAAGTCTTTGATCATGCACATATTCCTCATGTGGACATGGAATCACTGCTAGGCTTTGAGCCAGTCCTCAGTGTTCTTCACAATGCAGGACTCCTAAATTTCTGCACTGACATCTGTGATTGGAATGAAGAACTTATTCTTCAATTCTATGCGACGCTGCATATCACTGGAGACGCTGAAGATGTGAACTCATGGGTGTTGGACTGGATGTCTGAAAATACTCACTACAAGGCACCAGCAACTGAATTGCTTCGTGTCCTTCCTCTCAGTCCTCCCCTTGACGATGCACGTTGCATCTACAGTGAACCTGAATCGACAAATCACTATATGCAAGTCTTGATGAAGCCTTTGAAGCCGTGAGCAGGCCCCACCAGACCAAATACCTCGTCAAGGAATTATTGTATGTGCCTCGGACTGTCTATCGCATTACAGCGAAGACAATGAGTCCTATCAAAGGCCACGACTCAAATGATGAAGAAGCCGTTGGCATCATGAAGAATATGCTTTTCAACATCATTCATGGCGTTCCCGTCAACTTCCATGATTTCTTCATGAGGACTCTAGCGAACATTGCTATGTCACCATTTGAGCTGAAGCCTTATGCGCCTTGGATTATGAGGTTCATCAGGGCAAGGTCTTCACTCAATTACAAGGCTGATACTCTGAACCACTGCAGCTACTTGCCTCCAATTGAAGTCCTCAAGCGGACATTTTCCTCGGTGATGACAAGGGCAAGGCAACTGTTGTGATAGATGAAGGCATTCATCCATTGGATGGTCAATTTCGCAAAGCTGCATCCTACTCCACCAATGATGACTCGCCACACATGACTCGCCGCCAATACCTCGGCCAAGCAAAATCCTCAAGCCACGGCACCTAGGGTGATGGTGGTCGTGAAGTTACTCCTCGATCTTCATCGGAAGGTTGATCGCCAATCATAAATGGGTCAATCGTCGGTTTGGTTCAATTCTTCACAACATGACCTCAACACACAATGCGGTGAAGAAAAACCAATACTACCTTCATGAAATCTTCAACCGTGCAGGCTGTTCTTTCTAATGTCTACTGGTATGAAGAAGCTGAAGACAATGGGTCTCAAGGAAGAATTTGACTAGTCTGTACCTGCACCGAAGAAATTCAGGAAGGTCAAGGTTCCTTCCTTGGTAGCCAGCTCCTATTCTTCATCGCGACAATCGATGAAAATGAAGACTTGGGCGACAACGTGGCGAGGCCCTACTACGACAACCGACCCCGACAACGTCAAGCGCTCCTTCATCAACTTGAAATTCTTCAGGGGCGTTAGTCCTCAGTTTCAATCCTTTTGGTCATTTGATGACAAAGGGGGAGAAATTTGAGTTAGTCTTCAAGCGGGTCTATTTTTACGCCCATATACAACATTTTTTGCTAAGTTACAACTCTCGTTCTTCTGAAACTTTTATTGGATCGAGTTGTAATCTTAAACCCGATGGTGCTCTGATACTTTTGATGTGTTCCTCTGCATGCTTATTCCTCATTATATGTTAATGCACGCATGCTGAACTACATCAGTCACCATATTTCATCATGCATTTCAAATTCCTCATATTATATGTCAAATGTGTGTATGAATTACAAGATATAGGGGGAGATCTCCATGATTCAACTCTTCAAATGTGCAATGCCTCAAAAGCAAAATTCCTCACTATGCACATCTTTAGGGGGAGTTCTTCTATATCTTGCAATCAAATTCCTCAATATCAGTATTTACACTTCATATGTTTATCCCGTTGAAAACTTAACCTATATTGTCATCAATCACCAAAAGGGGAGATTGTAAGTGCATCTAGTGCCCTTAGTGATTTTGATGTATTGAAGACTTATAGGTTAAGGGATTAATGTGTTTATGAGTGTACACAGGTCTATAAGTCTATGAGGAGTTTGATATTTACTGAGAAAATCGACCCCTAAAAATGAAGTTCTTATTTGAAGACTTTGATATTCGAAGACTTTAAAGACTTTGAAAGTGAAGAAATTGGTGTGACCTTGAAGACTTGGTATTCATTTGAGGAACATGAAGCGTGAAGACTTTTGTTTTCTTAGTTTCGTTTTCTCTTTCTTGAGTAATAGGAAACACCGTTCTTTTAAAGGGGGTCGAGGAAATACTAAGGAAAAAATTCCATGTGATGCTCAAGTCATAATCCTACACCTACCAATCTCTTCGAGTGAAGCCTTTGGAAATCTCATACAGTTCAGTCAATTTCTTGATGTGAGAGGCGAAGTTCTTACAGTGAGGAATTTGTTCGGCCCGAGGAGTTAGGAATTCGCCAAAGGTGGATTGCCTACACAAAGTGAGGAACATGATAGCCACGAGGAATTTGAGAGTCAAATTTCCGATCGTTGATGTCTTCTTGGCGCCAGCTGTCCCAAAATATCTTATCCACCTAACGGTCATATCATTGAAGGGCATTTATGTCTTATCATGTCGGGCTGCTCCCTAGGCTATAAATATCCGCCCCCTACAACCACTAGCTGGTTGGCTGCTCCGAGAGAACTTGAAACTTGTCATTTGAGAGCAACCCATCCTCCGAGGACTTTGAGCGAAAATCATCGAGTGAGGAGAAACCCAAAAACCAAACCCTACAAACCCAAAGTGATTGAGCATCATCAAGAGATTGATCCTGCATGGATCCGGCGCTTGTTACCTTTGAAGACTGTGCTTCTTCCAGACGGTTAGGCGTCATGGTCTAGAGCATCCAAGAGGCATTGTGGATCGCCGAGTGACCAAGTCTGTGAAGGTTTGGAAGTTGCTCAAGACTTACCACGAGTGATTGGACGAGGTCCATGTGACCTTAGTTCAAGGAGAATACGGTGAGGACTTGGTGTCCTGAATCAAGTGCTTTCGGCCGAGGTGTCCGGACTGTGTGTCCTCGAGTTTAAATACTCAGCCGCTCCAACCAGACGTACAACCCAGAGACAGCAGTTGGAACTGGTCTACCAAATCATTGTCTTCACCAACCTAACTGGTTCTATTTCCTCAACTCTTCCGTTTCCTCATTACTGTGTTGAGTGTTCGTTCATATATGTGTTTGAAGACTTTGACTGAAGACTTTCTCAATTTCCTCAGTTCAATTCTTCAGTATGTTTGTCTTCATCTTGTACTATCCTGTGTTTACGCTTTCTGTACTCGTTGATTGTCTTCATTTCGTCATGATGACCATGCTCGCATTCTCTTATGCTTACTTCTGAGTACTTATTCCGCTGCAAGTAGTTCTTCACTTAGGAATTTCCTCACCGGCAAATTCCTCATTGAAGAATTCATAAAAATCGCCTATTCACCCCCCCTCTAGTCGATATAACGCACTTTCAGTTCGGTACTCTTCCAGCTCCTTGGACAATGTGTTATTCCTCTCCGTGAGTATCTGATGAAGTAACAACCCTTAAATCAGTTGGGCCAACTGCTTCAAGGCTCAGGGGCTACTGGCATATGATTATTCAATCTACACCAAAGTTCTTACCCGCATATCATTTGAAAGCTGGTGAGTAGCTCCAGCAAGCCCACGCCGAGCAGCTCGAAGGTATGCATCTGCTGAGCTGAAAGCATTGAATGCATCTTCGGTGAAATGTGGGCCGCGCATAGCCGCCCTCCGGCGTCGATGGTTCATCGCACTCTCCACTTCGGAGTTGGTGACGGATACGTCATCTGCATCCTCGAGGAGAGGACAATCCGGCATTGCACCCACATTGACCTTTAGGGCAGGATACGGGGTCGGATTGGTCGATGCATGACCGGTGGGGTCTCCGGACATAGTCCGGCGTATGCTCTTCCTAAAAATGTGGCATAGCAAGAAACATCACAATCCGGTAGGACTGCCTAGTGCATATTAAAACCTATACCTCTTTGGTGAAGGTGGAGGCCCGGTAGCATCGTCGTCTGCCCTTCTTTTTGAAGACCCGCTCTACGTAGGCATCGGCCTCTTGAGGGACGCCTCCGATGTGGCGTGGCGAGACGACCGCCGCCCCTTTGGAGCACGAGACAGTGCGGCAGGTGAGGTGCAATGAGGAAACTCTTTTGGAAGAGACGTCTCCTGGGTACTTACGTGAGAGGAGGGGAGAAGGCCGGGGTAACCCCCCTCTCTCTCTCTTTCTCTCCCACCTCTCGCCAGCCCCTTCACCACCCGCCCGCCGCCTTGGCGCCCCCCGCCCGTCGCCCCACCACCCCGCCACCCAGCGCCCCATGGCCCCGCCCTGCCGTCTTGGCGCCGCCACGCCCGGCGCCCGGCACCTCGCGCCTCGCCGCCCGGCCACCCAGCGCCGCCCGAACCGCCCGCCCCCTCCTCCGCCGCCCCAAGCCGCGCCCCCTCCTCCACCCTCGCCGCCACCCAGCGCCCCCCCGCCCGCTGCCCCGCCGGTTTAGGCGCCGCCACGCCCAGCGCCCGGCACCTCCTCGCCCGCCGCCCGGCCGGGCCAGCGCCCGCCGCCCAGGCCGCCCGCCCCCTCCTCAGCCGCCCAGGCCGCACCGCCCCCTCCTCCACCCTCGCTGCAGGTGAGTCTATTCTTCCTTTTTTTCCTTTTTTCTGTTTTTTAGTTTTAGGTTTATGTTTAGTTTTAGGTTTATAGGTTTAGTTTTAGTTTAGTATTAGGTTTAGTTTTAGTTTAGTATTAGGTTTAGATTTAGAAGAGGAAGAAGAAGAAGAAAAGAGAGGAGGAGGAGAAGAAGAAGAGGAAAAGGAAAGGAGGAAGAAGAAGAAGAAGAAGAAGAAGAAGAAGAAGAAGAAGAAGAAGAAGAAGAAGAAGAAGAAGAAGAAGAAGAAGAAGAAGAAGAAGAAGAAGAAGAAGAAGAAGAAGAAGAAGAAGAAGAAGAAGAAGAAGAAGAAGAAGAAGAAGAAGAAGAAGAAGAAGAAGAAGAAGAAGAAGGAAAAAAAAAGGAAGAAAAGGAAAAGGAAGAAGAAGAAGAAGACACCCGACCCGAGACCCCGACCCGACCCGACCCCGACACCCCGACCCCGACACCGACCCGACACCCCCAGGCCGAGCCCGACCGACCACGGTACCCAGACCCGACCCGGCACCCCGACACGACACCCCGACCCGAGACCCGACCCGACCCGAGACCCGACCAGGACACCCCGACCCGACCCGACTCGACCCGACACCCCGACCCCCAAGGCTGACCCGACACCCCGACCCGACACCCCGACCCCAGGCTGACCCAACACCCCGACCCCGAGCCTGACCCGACAACCTGACCCCGACACCACCCCCCGACCCCGAAACACCACCCCGACACCGACACGGCACTACCCCGACATCGACCACGACACCCGACCCCGACCCGAAACAGCACCCCGACCCGACCACGGCACCCCGACACCGACAGACATCCCGACCACCGACACCTCCCGAAAAGGTGTTCTTTGGCCTTCCAGAGGCCGACGGGGTCATATATTTGTGAATTATTAGTTAGGTCATATATTTTTTTATTTTGCTATGAAAAACATCATATATAATTGTGTTGATCGTGTAGTTTTAATTGTGCAGTTGTTTCATCGCTGCGAGGTTTGGTGTTCGACGACCTCGCCGTGCGTTTGACGAGCTCTGCCCCTTCGTTCGTTGGTGAGCACAAATGACAACTCCTCTTCCTCCATTAATTATTTGATCTATTCCGATGAAACTTGATAGCTAGCTATATATATGTGTCTTGAATCATCGGATGTCGTAACCAATATGTGTCTCCCGTTCGAAAGCGTCATAGTTATAAATATGCATGCATTTGCATATTTATAACCTTGATTCTTCGAATTGTCCAACGCTATCCATGGACAGCCAGTATGTGTAGATTGGGTTCGTTTTCCCATATGCTTTGCTCCGGATCCGGCGCATATATTTAAATCGTTGCCTCCCTGCTGTTCTCCGGGTACACATCCTCTCATTTATTGCGTAGACGTGTATCGAGGAAGAGCGGCGAGGAAAATGCTGCCGAAATTTTGCGTCGGATCTGAAGCATAGCATGGAAAATAAACCCAATCTACACATACACGGGTGGGATTAGGACCTATCATTACCTATTAGAGTGTAGGTTGCATGGACGTAATAAAATTGACAAAGTAGATCGACTGATGAATATATACATGGTGAATTACATATATAATTGTTGTGTGTCAAGTAGCTCTGAAAGTCAAGATGAGTGATCGTGCTTGGATGTATACGGTCACCGGGTCGTAACAAATGGAGCTGAATGGTTCACAAAAACTAAGGGGTTTGTGCAAGCCGCATTTGCAAATGGCCAAAAGAAAACACAGTGCCCCTGTTTCCGGTCGGCAATTGGGAAAAAGAAGACAGAGGCTGAAATGGGCAAACACACTGCAGAAGAGTGGTTTCTGCCCGATTATATGGTGTGGACATTTCATGGTGAGTCTGCCCAACATGACCGAAGCTGAGGTGGATCGTCGTCGCACCGACGAGCATGGTACCGGGATGGAAAACATGGTGCAAGGCTATGATGATGCTCGGGATTCGGACGAGGAGATGGAGGAATCTGCAAAGGCCTTCAATGGAATGTTGGAGTCTTCGAAACGTCCACTCCATGAGCACCTTGAGCTTTGTCGGTTGGATGTCATCTCACAAGTAATGGCTCAAGGCTCGGTTCAACTTGGGCGAAGAATGCTATGACGCAATTATGACAGTATTTGGGCGCTTTCTACCCAAAGGCCATGTAATGCCTGCAAACATGTACCGGTCGGACAAAATCCTCCGTGCCTTTGAAGATGCCCTATGAGAAGATACATGCCTGTGAGAAAGGATGTGCCTTATTTAGGCTTGACTATGCGGACTTGAACTATTGTCCCATTTGCAAGTCTTCCAGGTATATTGTGGTAGATAACGGTATGGGTGAGAAGACACGGACCAAAATCCCGTTAGTGTTCTTCGGTATATGCCAATCGTACCAAGACTTCAACGTCTTTTCATGGTCGAAGAGGCGGCGGGGCAGATGACATGGCACAAAACAGGCAAAAGAACCGAACTAGATGCGGATGGGAATCGATGATGGTACACACATCGGATGGTGTTGCGTGGAAAAAGTTTGATGAATTACATCTTGACAAAGCGGCAGATCCGAGGCATCCTCGAGTCGGCATCAACGCGGATGGGTTCGATGTGTTTGGTATGACGGCAGCCCAATACAGTTGTTGGCCCGTGTTGTCTTTCCACTCAATCTCCCCGGACAGATTATGCAAAGAAAGAACATTTTCCCGACGTTGATAATTCCAGGACCCAACTATCCGCCAAAAATATGAATGTGTACATGCAGCCGCTTAAGGGCCATTGCAAGAAGCACAGGATAATGGGTTCAAGACATCTGACGCCTTTAGCAAAGCGGAACTTCATAATGCGTGTTATACGGTACATGTACTCGACGCATGACTTGCCAGCGTATGCGCTTATTAGATTGGCTGGTGTGTGCATGGAAGGTTCCGTGCCCCACATGCAAGGGAGCTCTTGAGTTTCGTTGGCTTCAGGCGGTCGCAAGTTTTCTTGCTTCGACATGCATAGACAGTTCACGGATCCTCGCCATAAGTTCGGGAAAGACAAGAAGAACTTCATCGAGGGTAGAGTTGTCAAAACTCTGCACCACCTGCATTGACAGGCCAATGACCACCTGGATCGGTTAAGCGCTCTCGAGCCGGATCCACAACGTCGTGGTACTTCAAGGGGTATAATACTAAGCACGCGTGGGCTCACAAAACATGCTTATGGGATCTGCCTTACTTCAAAGACCTCCTTTGCCCACACAACATCGACGTGATGCACACTGAGAAGAATATCGCCGAGGCACTTTTTGGTACATTGTTCGCATAGATGGGAAGTCACAGGATAATACTAAGGCTCGAGTCGATCTGAGGCGCTATGTGATAGGCCGTTACAAAACATGAAAGAACCGAAAGGAAAGCGGAATCGACGAAGCCAAAGGCATGGTTCAATCTTGGAAGGCCAGCTATGAGGGAAATTCTCTTGTGGGTGCAACAGCGATTGATGTTCCCGATGGGTATGCAGCGAATCTAAAGAGGGAGCGAATCTTGATAAACTGAAGATATTTGGTCTCAAGAGTCATGATTGGCACATATGGATTGAGCGGGTAATGCCGGTGATGTTGCGTGGCTTCATCCACGAGGATGAATGGCTAATCTTGGCAGAACTCAGCTATTTCTTCCGTGTTCTTTGTGCGAAAGAACTATCGCTGGCGTGCTAGAAGAAATGGAAGAGTTGGCGCCGGAGTTGATCTCGCAAGTTAGAGAAGATCTCCACCGGCTTCTTTAATCAATGCAGCATTTGATTTTGCATCTCCCGACCGAGGCAAGATTGGGGGGCCCGTGCAAAATCGTTGGTGCTACCTAACCGAGAGAATGCGTAAGGCGCTTCGACAAAAATGTAAAAATAAACGTAGAATTGAAGCATCGATGGCTGAGGCATTCATCACAGAGGAGGCAGCAAACTTCGTAACAGCGCACTACGAAGCCAAAAATCGTCATTTGCATAATCCGAAGCCTCGGTACAATCTTGTGAGCCTAAAAAGGGTGGATCCAACCTCAGCCTATTCAAAGGGAATCTCGCACCAGCTAGTGTTTCACATCCAGTATCTTTGAATAACGAAGAATGGCGGACCATTTCGTTGTATATCTTCAACAACCTGATAGAAGTGCGGCAGTACATCGAGTAAGTTCTCGGTACATTGTTTCGCAACTTCTATTTCCTTTGAACTACTCTTATTCCTGGATATGTCATACGGTCGATACGTCGCCATATTCTCGTATGGAGCGGAGATCCAAAAGGATTCCGTCGAAGAGTATGAGCTTCTCGCAAAGCAAGGAGGTGGCTATCCGGTTTCATCTCTTGGTTCAAACAAGCGGTAATTTCTATTAGACAATTTCATTTCATTCGCTAATTTGTGCATAATGCAACAATCCTTTCATATTGAACTTGTAGGCTAATTCAGAGTCTATGGACGCCGAATTGAGACAAGTCGCTAATGGTTTTGACTATAAGGTCCGTTCATTTGACAAGTACGACATCAACGGGTATCGCTTTCGTACCTATGGCAAAGAGCTATCTATAGCCGACCGAAAGTCAAAAAATTGTTGTGTATCTGCTATCGGCGAAGGAGGTACCGATTATTATGGGAGAGTTGAAGCAATTTATGAACTTCTGTTCTATGGTGAAAACCCACCGAATGTCGTAGTCTTCAAATGTTATTGGTTTCAGCCGAAGGAGACTAGAAGGACTCATGAACATGTAGGGCTAGTTGAAATCAACCAAAGCACTCATTTAGATGTTCACGATGTCTATATTATGGCTCAACAAAGCGACCCAAGTATTCTATCTACCGTGGGCCTGCCAAACTAATCCAAATCTGAAAGGTTGGGATGTCGTTTATGAAGTGCCGCCACGTGCTAGACTTTCTCCCCCAAAGGAAGAGGATTATGAACCTCACATTAACCCGAGACACATATGAAGGAGAATTCTTCCAAGAGACACGTCTTTCCAAAAAGCGTTTCAAGAACCGCTATACTTCACCCCAAAACATTGAAGTAGACAGCGACAGTGAATCCAACATCACCCCGGAGGAGGAACAAGAAGAGCCGGAACAAGAAGAGGTTACTGCTGCGGATGACCTGTCAATGCTTGACCGATTACGTCAAGGTGGCCTTGCACATGTTGATGCCAATGAACCCTATGAGCCCGTCATTGATGATGATACACTTAAGTGATACACATATTATTATTCATGTCGGTCTTTTTTTATGTTGTACTAATTTCGTTTACTGTTTGTCATGGCAGGTGTTGAAAGATGGTGGGCGCTGGTCGGGAGGCGTGGTGCGAGGTCTTCCATTCCAGACGCACCTCTCCGCCGGCGTTGCTGGACGATGTATGGCCACACCGCCGGGCCCTTCTTCGTCGACCGCGGTGCCCAGCAGGGACGAGGTAGGAAGAGAGGAGGTAGGGCACGTGGTCGTGGGAGAGGAGGTAGGGTGACTGCTCTGGCGCCTTCCTCGCCGCCACCCCAGCTGTTTCACCCGAGCACGTGATCGCTAGGGTGGACTCGTCCGAGGAGGAGGCTACGGACTCGGTCCACGAGCCTCCGGTCCACGGGTCTTGGGCCTCGAGTTCGGCCCACGTGACCCCGGAGGAGCACACGCGTCCGGATGGGGTACCTGGCGGATCAGCCCGAGGAGCCGAGTGGCCATCTTGATGATGGCGGGAGACGGCTGATCTTGAGGAGGAGGGGGCACCGTCTACCGGCGTGGTGCTACACGGCTCCCGTCCGTGCCGGTGACCAGCGGCAGAGGTGGTTGATTTTCCACGATGGGGAGAGGTGCGTAAGTGCATTTAATATTTTTGTACCTTGTGCATTCACGTTTTTTCAAATAACTAATGCGTTGGCCTTGTCATGCTGCAGAGGTTGGGATCACCATCATAGTGTCCGCCGGCCCAACTCCGTCCTTGGAGTTCTTTGCCGGCAAAACTTCCCGGGGTTTGTCACGTTGCCTGGTGAGGGTCGGCTTCCAGAGCTTGGATTGAGCTGGGAGCACTACGTGGCTGCCCCGGCCCCGCCGGATGAGATTATCGGCGGTGTCGTGGTAATGCGACACGAGGGCGCATATGGTGATCGAGAAAGTTCAGGTAATTTCTCCTTTACACATTTAAAAATCTTCAACTAGCTAGTTATTAATTGTACTAATCAATATTGTCTCATTTGATTGCAGACATTCTACAGGTGTGAGGAGGGATACGAGGAGGGGCGGCACATGTTATCGAGAACGTCTGGCGCCTACTCCGTAACTTACGGCACAAGGCTCGGGTGCGGGCTGTTCGAGACTACTACGCCTTGCGTGGTATCAAGAAGACCAAGCCGGCGTGCGCGATAAGTTCCTGAGTACGGAGCAGTACATGAAGGTCATTCTTAAGGCCTTCTCTCCTTAAGTTCCTTCATTTAGTAAGTCTTAGCCGTAGCGCTCAAGTTTCTATTTGCTAACTTAGGCGCCTCCGAGATGGTCTGCGGATCGGATGGATTGTTGGGAGGTGTTGGTCGATGAGTGGTGCTCAAAACAATGGCTAGCCCTCCACAACGAGGCCAAGGACAAAGCGTGCCCAAATGGAAGGTGTGCCACACCATCAAGGCAGCTCCAACTTATATCGATTCGGGCATGGTGGGTATGTGGTTTGCTTCATGATTCATGCAATTCATTCATCATGCTAGCTTGAGCCCTTTAATTACTAATTTTCATTGTTTCTCTCTTTCGTGCACGCTACAATAAAGGCGGATAAGGTGCCAGAGGTGTACGACCTGTATGCCATGGCCCACACCGCCTCTTTCAAGAAAGTCAAGGCTTTCTCTCGGTCGACCTCGATGATGCAAACAACTTCACCAACATCTCCTCCCACAACAAGCTCGTGAGATATAGAGATGAGGGGAAGGCGAGGAAAGGGAGGACTTTAACCCGAGCCGAGGTCCCATTGATCCAGAGCTGTTGATGATATCTGGTGGCGGGAGGTCCCATGGCTCCATAGCCATTGGAGATGGACTTATCCGTTGTCCTAGCACTCTCTCGGAGATCAAAGGCGCCCGGTCGAGCTCCGCTCCCGAGATAAGGCCTCGTGAGCGGCCGGTGCAACTCGCCATCAAGGTTAGTGATACATACTCAGTTAGCTTTCTCCATTACATTGTGTGCGCTTCCATCAATGATTACAAATGGTCATGTGAGTGGTGTTGCAGGCTGCTATACAGAGTGAGAGAGATAGAACGGAGAAACTTCGGCGGAGGCGGCGGAGAGGCAGCGGGAGTTGGAGGAGAGGCGACAAAGATGATGGAGGAGGAGAGGGCACGGAATGACATGCGAGCAAGGGCCATGTCTGAGCTCCTTATGGTAAGTTTCTTCTGCAGATTAGCCAAAACATTCATGTAGTGTTTGTCTCATTACTAACTAGTATGACTGAGTCGTCAAAACCAAATGTGCAGTCTGTGTGCGAGAAGACAGGTCAGACCACTCCGCCGATGCCAGTGATTGCTCCTGGGACCACGGTGAGTTTTATTTGAATGGACATTACTTGCTAGTCTTAACATTTGAGTGTCATCATGCTAACAAGACATTGGAAATGATCTTTGGTGCAGCGTAACTCCAGACAAGCATCGCACGATCCTTCTCCGACTACCGACCACGAGCCACCCCGCCTCCTACACCTCCTGGATCTTGGTAAGTTTATCTAGTGTTTTGCTTAACACATGCATAAAGACCTAGACTTAGCTTTATTTCCTCCAATGCTTACCATAATGACCTAGACTTAGCTTCTTCTCCTCCAAAATGACTTAATAAGCTTCTTGACCTCGAAAACCATCCATTTTACCTAAGTTAGCTCTAAAGCGATCTGTACTTAGCTTACTTATGTCAAAAATTGCATAATTAGCTTAGTTACCTCATAGGCGATCCATTTTACCTAAGTTAGCTCTAAAATGACCCATTTTACCTAGGTTAGCTTATAAATGATCCAGTTCATCCAAGTTAGCTCAAAATGACCCATTTCACCTAAATTAGCTCTTAAATGATCCATTTCACCAAGTTAGCTACAAAAGCGATCCATTTCACCTAAATTAGCTCTTAAATGATCCATTTCACCTAAGTTAGCTCAAAAGATCCATTTCAACTAAATTAGCTCAAAAACGATCCATTTCAACTAAGTTAGCTCATAAAAGATCCATTTCAACTAAATTAGCTCATAAATGATCCATTTCAACTAAGTTAGCTCATAAATGATCCAATTCACCTTAGCTAGCTCATAAACGACCCATTTCAACTTAGTTAGCTCATAAATGATCCATTTCACCTTAGCTAGCTCATAAGCGACCCATTTCAACTTAGTTAGCTCATATATGATCCATTTCACGTAAGTTAGCTCATAAATGGCATACTCTTCTTGTTCTAGTCTTCTTCTTGTTCTACTCTTCTTGTTCTAGTCTTCTTCTTGTTCTACTCTTCTTGTTCTAACTTTCTTATTTTTCATTTTGCGATTTCATTCACTTGACGAAAGCTTGCATAGATGGAGTGCTCCTTATCCCTTTCTCTGTTTCTTTTGTATCGTTGAACTATGCATGTATCGTTGGATGAAACTATTGTAATATATATGGTTGGATGCCTCTATGTTGAACTTGTTATGTATGATGGAACTATGCATGTAATATATATGTTTGGATGATGAAGTTATGTGTTGGATATCTTATATGTTTGCTCTGTAATGGCCTTTTGAAATATATCTATATATGTCATATATATTTGTGATGAAAATTGGTGGAGTTAATAAAAAGCAGATAAAAGAGCCAATATCACGGGCTCTTTGCCGTCGCCACCGGCAACAGCAGCGCTCTTTTGCCGTCTTCCATGACGGCAAAGAAGACACGTGGCATCTAGTCAGTGCTTCACGGAAGGCGACCCATTTGGTCACTTTGCCATCGATGGCGGGCGGCAAAGAACCTGCACTTTGCCATCGATGTGACGGCAAAGAACCTGCACTTTGCCATCGATGGCGAGCGACAAAGAACCTGCACTTTGCCATCGGTGGCGACGGCAAAGACACCTGCACTTTGCCATCGGTGGCGGGGCGGCAAAGACACTAGAAATTTTGCCGTCGGCGGCGGACGGCAAAGGCCTGCCGTTAGACACTTAACGGACTGATGGCAATTATTGCCGTCCGCTCTCTTTGCCGTCCGTCATGGACGGCAAAGGGCTTTGCCGTCACCGCCAGAAGCGGACGGCAAAGTAGCTGTTTACCGTAGCCTATGTTGCCGGAGCCTGTTGCCGTCCGTGGCTGACGGCAAAGGATTTTGCCGTCCGCCATTCATGCCTTTGCCGTCCGCCATGGCAGACGGCAAAGTAGCTGATTCCTGTAGTGCACCCCTAATCCAAAAGAAGGCAAAGTTGTAGTTTTTACTGATCACATGCTCCGGGGGTTCACTCCACCCGGCTCAAAATTCTTTCGTGATGTACTGCACTTCTTCCAACTCCATCCGCAAGATATTGGGCCCAACTTTGTTTCGAACATCTGCAACTTCCAAGTTTTTTGCGAAGTGTATCTTCAACAGGAGCCCACGGCAGAACTGTTCAGGGAATTCTATTACCTGAACCGCCAGACCGAGTTCACGGATGAACCCAGCTTAGAATTAGGTGGCATATCAATTCAGAGACGGAAATAAGCCACTTTTCCCGCCGCTGCACTTCCCAGTCATCCAAAGGACTGGAATCAGAACTGGTTTTACTACAAAGACACATCTCCAGAAGGTGAAAATTCTCTGCTGGGTTACCGTGAAAGTCGGCTTAGCAACAGACATCCTCTCCCAGAACGGATTAGCACAGAAGAACGGGCCAAATATATCCCCATTTTTACAAAGATTAGAGCCTTAATGGCCAATGGATTGACTGGAGTCGATCTGGTTTGATGCTGGGTTGCATGGAGAATCTTACCCTTAAGACGCCGATCCGGATTAATGTGTGAGTTTACCGGCGATGTCAAAGATCCGCTTCGTTATTCTCCAATCCGTCTGGAAGAAAAACAGATCAATGATATGACAAAGACTCTGCTCAACGAGAGTCTAGAAACTTGCAGCAAAGTGGGGCTGAACCCCTTCTGCACCATCAACAAACCGCCAGCTGTAAGTATTTTTGAGCAACTTTCGTTAACTCATTATCTGTTAATCTTCCTTCTCATTCTTACTTGAACTTCTGTAGGCTGACTCCCCCTTTTGGAACAAGAAACTCCAAGATAAACTGGCCAAGAAGGCCAGAAACAAGACCAAGGTGACCAAGAAGCCTGTTAAGAAGAATACAAACACAATTGATCCGTTTACTCTGGAAGAAGATTCGTAGGTAGAACTTGACTCCCTTGGATCCTTTTTTGTACACCTTATTGACACTGATTGCTATCGGGATGACGCGGAAGGAAGTCAGTCAGATGTTGAAGAGGTAACTATCATTTCCTCCGACTCAGAGCCTTTATCAGGCCAGAAAATTCGGAAGGTAACCCGGAAAGTAAGGTTTTCTCACCCTTTGGCTTACTTGGACCCCACCTTTATTTTGAAGAAACAACGGCATGAAGCTCATTGCACCAACCGGAACAGCGGAGGTGGAGAACTGTCCTCCGGCTTACCAAACACACCGGCCCCTCGCAAACGCCGGAAAGGGGTGCCTCGGAATTCAATATCTTTTTACCCAAAGGCGGGTCTTATGCGCCAACCACTTAATCCTTCCTACTCAAATTATAAGGGAACTTCTCATTCCTCTTCTGGCGATTCATCACAGACCCAAATGCCTGCCTTCAAACTTGCCCCTGGATAATAATATCTAGCTTTGTCATTTTAGCATCTGTAAGCTGATATACTTATATCATCATCATTTTTATTATTCGAGTGGTGTGGCAAAGCTGAGCAATAAACTGAAAACAACTAAGCTGGACGAAAACACCAATACAACTGAAGATTCCAAAGTTGTTGAACCGAAGAAACAATCACTGTCTGAATCTTTGCATCAAACTTTTGAAGCAGCTATCTGATATGTCCATTTTGCATCGTGTTTTCCTACTGTTATTTATGATGTTTTTATGCATAATAATGCTTTTTGGAGTAATTCTAATGCCTTTTCTCTCATGATATGCAAGGTACACGCAAAGAGGGTGAATTCCGGCAGCTGGAAATCTGGACCTGGAAAAGCTACGTCAGGTCACCTATTCTTCACAACTCCAAACAAGCTGAAACTCCACGGAGATTTTTTATGGAATATTGGAGGAATGTTGGAGCCAATAAGTACCAGAGGGGGCCCACCAGGTGGGCACAACCCACCTGGGCGCACCAGTGAGCTGCTACATCTTGAGCACGCATTGGCTTTCCCTTGAAGAGGAAAGGGTGATGCAGCAAAGTAGCGTAAGTATTTCCCTCAGTTTTGAGAACCAAGGTATAAATCTAGTAGGAGACAACGCACAAGTCACCTAGTACCTGCACAAACAATCAAGAACCTTGCAACCAATGCAGTAAAGGGGTTGTCAATCCCTTCACGGTCACTCGCAAAACTAAGATCTAATAGAGATAGTAAAGTAAATATTTTTGGTATTTTTGTTGTATAGGTTAGAAAGTAATGATAGCAAAATAGTAAACGAGATGCGATGTAAATAAAAGAGATGCAATATAACAGGAAAGAGACCCGGGGGCCATAGATTTCACTAGTGGCTTCTCTCAAGATAGCATGTATTACGGTGGGTGAACAAATTACTGCCGAGCAATTGATAGAAAAGCGCATAGTTATGAAGATATCTAAGGCCATGATCATGAATATAGGCATCACATCCATGTCAAGTAGACCGAAACGGTTCTGCATCTACTACTATTGCTCCACACAACGACCGCTATCCAGCATGCATCTAGAGTATTAAGTTCATAAGAACAGAGTAACGCATTAAGCAAGATGACATGATGTAGAGGGATAAACTCAAGCAATATGATATAAACCCCATCTTTTTATCCCTGATGGCAACAATACAAGACGTGCCTTGTTGCCCCTCTTTGTCTTGGGAAAGGACACCGCAAGATTGAACCCACGGTGAGCACTTCTCCTATTGCAAGAAAGATCAATCTAGTAGGCCAAACTAAACCGATAATTCGAAGAGACTTGCAAAGATATCAAATCATGTATATAAGAATTCAGAGAAGAACCAAATAATATTCATAGATAATCTTGTTCATAAATCCATAATTCATCGGATCTCGGCAAACACACCGCAAAAGAGTATTACATCGAATAGATCTCCAAGAACATCGAGGAGAACTTTGTATTGAGAATCAAAGAGAGAGAAGAAGCCATCTAGCTAATAACCATGGACCCGAAGGTCTGTAGTAAACTAGTCACGCTTCATCGGAGAGGCAATGGTGTCGATGTAGAAGCCCTCCGTGATCGATTCCCCCTCCGGCAGATCGCCGGAAAAGGCCCCAAGATGGGATCTCACGGGTACAGAAGGTTGCGGCGGTGGAAAAGTGGTTTCGTGGCTCTCCCTGATGTTTCTAGGACATAAAATTATATATAGGAGAAAGAAGTACGTCGGTGGAGCTACAAGGGGCCCATGAGGGTGGGGGCATGCCTACCCCCCCCAGGGCGCGCCCTCCTGCCTTGTGGCCTCCTCATGGAGTTCCAGACTTCGACTCCAAGTCTTCTGGATTGCTTTCGGTCCAAGAAAGATCATCGCGAAGGTTTCATTCCGTTTGGACTCCGTTTGGTATTCCTTTTCTGCAAAACTCTAAAATAGGCAAAAAAAAGTAAATCGCACCGGGCCTCCGGTTAATAGGTTAGTCCCAAAAATAATGTAAAAGAGTATATTAAAGCCCATTAAACATCCAAAATAGATAAAATAATAGCATGGAACAATAAAAAATTATAGATACGTTGAAGACTTATCAAGCATCCCCAAGCTTAATTCCCACTCGTTCTCGAGTAGGTAAATGATAAAAATAGAATTTTTGATGTGGAATGCTACCTAACATAATTATCAATGTAATTTTATTTATTGTGGCATGAATGTTCAGATCCGAAAGATTCAAGACAAAAGTTTAATATTGACATAAAAATAATAATACTTCAAGTATACTAACAAAGTAATCATGTCTTCTCAAAATAACACATAATGAATATCATCACACTTTTATTTACTTACAACTCAAGAATTACAACTCGATACTTAGACCAAAATATGACTCTATATGAATGCCTCCGGCGGTGTACCGGGATGTGCAATGAATCAAGAGTGACATGTATGAAAAAATTATGAATGGTGGCTTTGCCACAAATACGATGTCAACTACATGATCATGCAAGGCAATATGACAATGATGGAGCGTGTAACGCCCCGGATTCGATGCGCCAGGTGTCCGCCAGTTATTTGCCGTCCTTGCCATGTCATGTGCTTGCGTGTTGCACTTTGCCATGTCATCATCTGCATTTTTATCATGTCATCATGTGCATCGCTTTTGCATACGTGTTCGTCTCATACATCCGAGCATTTTCCCCGTTGTCCGCTTTTCCAATCCGGCACTCCTATGTCTCCGGCGCCCCCTTTTGCCTCTTTTCATGTGCGGTTGTTAAGCGTTCTCGGAATGGACCGAGGTTTGTCAAGCGACCTTGGTATAACACCGGTAGAACCGCTTTGTCAAGTTTCGTGCCATTTGGAGGTCGTTTGGTACTCAACGGTTAACCGGGTAACCGCAAAAGCCTCATACTCCTTGCAGCCCAACACCCCTTCCAAACTGGCCCCAACCCAGCAAACTCCCCTCCATGCTCTCGGTCGTTCGATCACGATCGCGTGGCCGAAAACCGCACCTCATTTGGACTCTCCTAGCTCCCTCTACCTATAAAACTAGACCTCCCCCGAAATTCGCGGTCTATTCCCCCCGAAACCCTAGCTTCGTCCTCATCCAAGCGGACACGTCCGGATCCATGACATGTCCGCCCGTCGCCCCCGTAACCGCTTTCCGCCACATGGCGCCGCCCGTCGTCCGCCGCCCATGACCGTCCGGCCAGCGGTATGACCAGCGCCGCCGCCGCCCGGCCCGAGCGCCCGCCCGCGCCCGAGCTCCTCCCTGCGCCGCCGTTGCCCCTCCGCCCTCGCCGGTGCGCCTCCGCCGCCGCCGCCCGAGTTAGGCCGTCGGCGCCCTCCGCCGCCGTCGTGCCGTCGGCGCCCTCCGCCGCCCGTTACCGCCCGGCCAGCCTCCCCGCTGCCCGCCTCCGGTCTGCCCAGCGCCGCCCGACCGCGCCCGCCGCCCGCAGCCTCCGCCGCCTCCATGAAACCCTTCGCCCGCCTCCACTTCCGGCTGCCGCCCGGATCTCCATCGGCAGCGCTGCGCCGCCCGGAAGGCCATTGCCTCCCTCCGGCCTTCCCGCCTCGCCCGCGTCTTCTCCGGCATCTCCCTCACGGCCCCATCTCCTCCTCAACTCCGGCGAGAACTCCGGCCATCCTCGGCGAGATCCGCCCGGGTGGATGAGATCCACCCGTTCGCGGAACCAAACGGCCCCGTCCCTGCCCTGGATCTCCTCGTCCCGCACGTCTCCGTCCCGGGTTGACCTTCCGGAGTGGTATAATTCTGCTAAGTCCCGAATCTGCTAATATTTTTCATGCATTTTCGTCGCATCATATCTTTGCATCCGTATCTCCGTTTCGTGCGTGTAAGACGTCAAATTGTTCGCCTCGAAGAGTGGACTATATCATCTCATTGCATCATTTACATTTGAGCTCATCTTGATGCCCGAAAGGCTGTTAGAAGAGTGCTATGTGTTGTTAGTTTCAGATTCTTATCAGAACATGCACTTTTGTCATTTTTGCCATGATTGATGTCTGCACCCTATGGACTTGAGTCCTACATGTGTTTTGTAATATGCCATGCCGTATTTACAGGGGTGTATGCCATGTATTTTTGTGTTCTCTGTGGTGACTAGCACAAGTATGCAAACTAGGCTTCATGATGTTGCTGATTTCAGCCCCTGTTCTGCTGATATTTTTTATGCCATGTAAACTTGATGCTACCGAGAGATCCATGCTTATTTTGAGATACTTCAGTAAGGATGTTTTGTTATACATGTCTTGCTCTATCCATCCATGCCCTTTTTGAAATTATGGAGTGCCATAGCTTGAGTCAATCGAGCTCTACTTTTGCTATAAAATGTTTCCTGGCAGGTTGTTTACATGTTATTCAATTTTGCCAAGGTTGTTGTAGTTGATCCGTGTATGCTATGATGTTGTTCTTGCCATTTATAGCTTCTATGCCATGTCTTCTTACTGTGAGTTGCCTTGCCATGCCATGTATTGCTCCGTGGTGAGTGGTTCAAGCTCACCAACATGCCTACTTATTGTTGTTCCTGCCATGTATGAATCTGTAATATAACTTGCCATGTTTACATGTGTGCCATCATATTTTCTGATCATTTTTGGCTCATGGTCAGTAAGGGACATTTGTTCTATGCATTTAGTATTTTCAGGCCGTGCCTTTGTTTGCCATGATAAGTTCCTGTAGCATATTGTTTGATAGCTCTAAACATTGCAACCTGATGTTATTTCCTGTTAAGTCTGAAACTGTTATTATTTGCAATCTTGCCATGTCATTTTGAGCATGTCCTAGTGATTTATGGAGATAGCTCAGTGTTCATGTTTTGTTGTGCTTTACCTGTACATCATTACCATGCCTTTTGTTTTCATGTTGAGATGCTGTAGATTGTTGTTTTGATGCTTGCAATATGCCTAGTTGCTGTTTCGGGCAGATTGTTGCTTTGACTTGTATTGGGTGTATGTGTTGCACCGTTGCTCCGTTTTGAGTGTGCTCTATATGAAACTTGCTTGATTTTGCATGTAGTTTCATATTATCATGTTGCATCCTTGATTTGAGGTGTTTGCTTGATGTTTGTATGAATTTTGCATCCATGCCATGTTTAACTTGTTTTGCTCATATCTTCTAGGCCGTAGCTCCGAATTTAATGAACTTTATATGTAACTTGACTAGAATTTCGTGTAGATCATCGGTGTGCATCTTAACTTGCTGTTTAACAACTTGAACATAAAGTTATTCAGTTCTGGACCAATTTCGAAATTTGCATATGAGGACTTACCGAAATTGTTATATCTTGTTCCCGGCCTCATTTAAACTTGCTTTGACGTGCTGCTCTTGTTTGCATCATCTCTTGCCATGAGTAGCTTCATGTAGTCTTGTCATGCATCATGCTTGTTGTGCATCATGTCTTGTCTATGTGTGGTGTGTTTACTATGTTGTGTGCTTCTTCTTGTTAGTTCCTGTTTCGTTGCGATCGTGAGGATTCGTTTCGTCTCACGCTTGGTTCGGCTTCATCCGTTCGTCTTCTTCATGGACTCGTTCTTCTTCCTTGCGGGATTTCAGGCAAGATGACCGTCACCTTGGATCTCACTACTATCATTGCTATGCTAGTTGCTTCGTTCTATCACTATGCTGCGCTACCTATTACCTGTTCATCAAGCCATCCCAAATTGCCATGTCAGCCTCTAACCTTTTGCACCCTTCCTAGCAAACCGTTGTTTGGCTATGTTACCGCTTTGCTCAGCCCCTCTTATAGCGTTGTTAGTTGCAGGTGAAGATGAAGTTTGTTCCTTGTTGGAACATGGAGATGTTGTTCCTTGTTGGAACATGTTTACTTGTTGGGATATCACAATATTCCTTATATTATTAATGCATCTATATACTTGGTAAAGGGTGGAAGGCTCGGCCTTATGCCTGGTGTTTTGTTCCACTCTTGCCGCCCTAGTTTCCGTCATATCGGTATTATGTTCCCGGATTTTGCGTCCCTAACGGTCGGGTGATTTATGGGACCCCCTTGACAGTTAAACTTTGAATAAGACTCCTCCAGCAAGGCCCAACATTGGTTTTACCATTTGCCTCACCACCACCTACATTTCCCTTGGGAGTAATTAACCCAAGGGTCATCTTTATTCAGCCCCCCGGGCCAATGCTTGTCTAAGTGTTGGTCCAAACTAGAGCACCGTGCGGGACCATCCCTTGGCAACTTGGGTTACGTCGGTACCTGTACGCTTCGCTTATCCGGTGTTGCCCTGAGAACGAGATATGTGCAGCTCCTATCGGGATTGTCGGCGCATCGGGCGGCTTTGCTGGTCTTGTTTTATTTTTGTCGAAATGTTTTGTAGCCGGGATTCCGAGACTGATCGGGTCTTCCCGGGGAGAAGGAATATCCTTCGTTGATCGCGAGAGCTTATCATGGGCTAAGTTGGGACACCCCTGCAGGGTATAAACTTTCGTAAGCCGTGCCCGCGGTTATGTGGCAGATGGGAATTTGTTAATGTCCGGTTGTAGTAAACTTGAAGCAAACTCTTCTAAAATACACCAACCGTGTGCGTAACCGTGAGTCTCTTTTCGGGGTTGATCGAGAGGAGAACACGGTTTCTGGGTTATGTCTGACGTAAGTAGGAGTTCAGGATCACTTCTTGATCATTACTAGTTGACGACCGTTCCGTTGTTTCTCTTCTCGCTCTCATTTGCGTTGGTTAGCCACCATATCATGCTTAGTCGCTGCTGCAACCTCACCACTTTACCCCTTCCTTACCCATTGAGCTTTGCTAGTCTTGATACCCATGGTAATGGGATTGCTGAGTCCTCGTGGCTCACAGATTACTACACCACCAGTTGCAGGTACAGGTTATGCGATGATCATGACGCGAGAGTGATGCTTGCTTGCGTTGAGTTCTTCTTCTGCTTCTTCGATCAGGGGATAGGTTCCAGGTCGGCAGCCTGGGCTAGCAGGGTGGATGTCGTTTGAGCTTCTGTTTATGTGTCATCCGTAGTCGGATGTTGATCTTGTATATGATGTTGTTGTATTCATGTGACATTGTGTGTATTGTTTGTATCCCCATCTGTTATGTAATGTTGATGTAATGATATCCACCTTGCAAAAGCGTTTCAATATGCGGGTCTATCCTTGGTGGGACCTTCGAGTTCCTTTTGGATAGGGTCGCATATTGGGCATGACAAGTTGGTATCAGAGCCTCGACCGACCTTAGGAGCCCCCCTTGATTGATCGTGTAATTTGGTCGTTGTTGAGTCTAGAAGAAAACTGTTTTCGGAGTCTAGTTATATCGGAGAGTAGGAATTCTTTTTACTCCTCTGCCCCTTCGTCGCTCTGGTAAGGAATCTTGACGTAGGTGTTTTGAACTACTCCTCTTCCCCTTCAAATTTTTTTTCTTTAGGTTCACGCAGTTAGCTTTCCGGTAGTTGTTCCTCAGCTCTTTTCATCCGGTGCATTTCTCGTCAAGTTGACTCGAGCCTCTTCATCGTTGTCAAGTCCAATCCTCAGCTGTCTTATTTTCCCACCCGCCCACCCTTCTTCTTCTCGGAACCGGAGTCCGTAATCGAGTATCCATCCCACTCGTGCGAAGTCTTTGCTTTCTCTCCTCAATGATTTCATCCGGTGTTTTCTCTTCAAGATATTAAATCGGTTTCCCCTTCCAAGTTGTCTTTGTTTTCCGCCTCCCACCCTATTATTCCCGGAGTTCGAGTTTCTTCCGACCATCAATTCCATTCGTGTGGGGCCTCTTCAGTCTTCCCTCAATTATTTCAACCGGTGAATTCTCGTCTTGTTCGTCATTCTTCATCCCTTTCTTTTTCCGGTGCACTCAATTCAAGTTTTTTTCGGGTTAATCATATTCTTTTCCTTCGAAGTGTTCTCTTTGCTCGTTCGCCTCTACTTGATTTATCATTCCGGAGTTAGAAGACATCTCGGGAGATTAAATGCGTGTTCGAATTAATTCGAGGTTGACACCTCATTCTAATATTTCAATTGTTCCGGTGCATCATCTATCTGTTCAACATCCCTTTCCAACGGTGTTTTCTTTTAGTGGGCCCTAACCCACAGGTCTTTCCCAGGATCTTACCTGACTCTTTTAATTTCCCCGGAGCTATTCCCAATTCTTTTCAAGTGTGATGTAAGAATGGATTCCATCAGTCACATGCCTTTTTCAAGATCGATTTCAAATCATTTCATTATTGGCTCAACCCTTCCTCTTTTGCATTCTTCCGGAGTACCTCAGTTATTTTGGTGGTGTTTCTCGTCATCATTTGAAGATCGAAGAAGAGTTTTTTTCCTCTAAATCTTGTCTGTTCTCCCGGAGATTCGTGGTTCTAGCTTCTTGTTACCCTCTCGAATTATTCTGTTTGTCGGAAATTCTTTTTCTCACCCATCCGGAGTATTTCAGAAGTTGTTTCCAGTTTCTTTTAATTGGAGGTCTTCGTTCCAGAAGAATTCTAAGCCCTCACATTTCAGCTTCCGTTATCCAATTATCCCGGTGCTTTGTCAAGTGTTCTTTAATCAGCTCATGATCTCTTTGTTCTTTTGCATCTAAATCTCTTCTAGCATATTTATTCTTCTAATTCTTCCCGGCGATTCATTCTCGTTCGTCAGTCATTCTTGATTTCTTACGGTGGTTCGTTCAAGATTATTTTCCCTTGTTTATCATTCAATCCATTCCTTCTTTCAATCATACCGATGGTTCATGAAGTCCTTCTCAAGTTTGCGATATGTCACTTCTCAATTCTTTTTCAAGAAGAATAAGTAGTATGCAAAATCCATTGCTTGTCATCAATTTAATTTGATGAAGGATAAGCATACAATAAATCTTATTCTTATTTACTCAAAGTGAGTAATCCCTTCCTTCGGAGTTTGTTCTTGAGGAATAAATTCTAGTTCCAAGTGTTTTCATCTTTTCTTGTCCGGAGTTCAATTATTTCCTCGATCATCTCGTCGGAACCTCCATCTAAGTCACCGCAAGGCTCATCTTATTCTTTCTTCCTTCATTCTATCTCACCATCCTTTTGTTACCGGAGTTCTTCACGGTGGTTCTTCATGATTTAATCTGTTCTTCAAGAGTTCATCAAGATTTTGTTGGTGGAGTTCAAGTATCTTTTCTTCTCGCATCTCGAAGTGCAATTAATTCTCCGTATTCTTTTGAAGTGGAGTTTTGCATTTCTTAGTTCTTCTCAGCCTTTCAATCATTTCCGTTTGCGGCCGGTTATCACCTCATCAATTTTGAGATGTTTTCCATAAGTCCACAACAAGCTTATTCTTTCGTGGTCGATTTTCCCAACAACTCCGTTCAATCTTTTCTTCTAAGATTGCTTTCTGTTCCATTCGTGGCACAAGTTGTCATTTTATTCTCCGTGCTTTTCATTCAACGCTTTCAATTCTTTCCGGAGGTTTTGTGTCACGTCTTCATCAAGTATCATTCCATCTTCTCAAGTTCTTGTTCTAATCATTCCATTTTCAGCCGGAATGTTGCCTAAATCCTTCCAGTCTTATTCGTTTCTTTTCTCATTCTAACCACTCCGGTTAGAACGAGTTGTTTCATAGTCTATCTGATTCTGTGAGCATTTGATTCTCGTCATTCTCGTCGTTCCTCTCTTCTTCCCGTGTGCTCTCGATTCTTTGCTTCTTCTATTGAGTTCCTGTTTCACCTCATCCCTTTTCCCTTCCGTCTCGGTCCTAAGATCTCGGGACGAGATCTCTTGTTAGTGGAGGAGTGTTGTAACGCCCCGGATTCGATGCGCCAGGTGTCCGCCAGTTATTTGCCGTCCTTGCCATGTCATGTGCTTGCATGTTGCACTTTGCCATGTCATCATCTGCATTTTTATCATGTCATCATGTGCATCGCTTTTGCATACGTGTTCGTCTCATGCATCCGAGCATTTTCCCCGTTGTCCGTTTTCCAATCCGGCACTCCTATGTCTCCCGGCGCCCCCCTTTTGCCTCTTTTCATGTGCGGTTGTTAAACGTTCTCGGAATGGACCGAGGTTTGTCAAGCGGCCTTGGTATAACACCGGTAGACCGCCTGTCAAGTTTCGTGCCATTTGGAGGTCGTTTGGTACTCCAACGGTTAACCGGGTAACCGCAAAAGCCTCATACTCCTTGCAGCCCAACACCCCTTCCAAACTGGCCCAGAACCCAGCAAACTCCCCTCCATGCTCTCGGTCGTTCGATCACGATCGTGTGGCCGAAAACCGCACCTTATTTGGACTCTCCTAGCTCCCTCTACCTATAAAACTAGACCTCCCCCGAAATTCGCGGTCTATTCCCCCCGAAACCCTAGCTTCGTCCTCATCACGCAGCCGGACACGTCCGGATCCCGCCGGACATGTCCGCCCATCGCCCCTTAACCGCTTTCCGCCACATGGCGCGCCGCCCGTCGTCCGTCGCCCGCAGCCCGTCCAAATCTGCGGTAGCCCATGCGCCCGCCGCCGCGCCCGGCGTCGCCAGCGCCCGAAACTCCTCCCTGCGCCCGCCGTTGCCCCTCCGCCCTCGCCGGCGCGCCTCCGCCGCCCGTTGCCGCCCGGCCGCCAGCCTCCCGCCGCCCGGCCGCAGCCGTGCCGCCAGCGCCGCCCAACCAGCGCCGCCGGCCTTGCAGCCTCGCCGCCTCATGAAACCGCTTCGCCCGCCTCCACTTCCGGCCGCCCGCGGTTCTCCATCAGCGGCAGCGCGCCTGCCGGAAGGCCATTGCCTCCCTCCGGCCTTCCCCGCCCTCGCCCGCGTCTTCTCCGGCCTCTCCCTCACCGGCCCCATCTCCCTCCTCAACTCCGGCGAGAACTCCGGCCATCCTCCGGCGAGATCCGCCCGGGTGGATGAGATCCACCCGTTCGCGGAACCAAACGGCCCCGTCCCTGCCCTGGATCTCCTCGTCCCGCACGTCTCCGTCCCGGGTTGACTTTCCGGAGTGGTATAATTCTGCTAAGTCCCGAATCTGCTAATATTTTTCATGCATTTTCATCACATCATATCTTTGCATCCGTATCTCAGTTTCATGCGTGCAATATGTCAAATTGTTCGTATAGAAGAGTAGATCATTTTATCTCATTGCATCATTTACATTTGAGCTCATCTTGATGCCCTAAATGCTGTTAGAAGAGTGCTATGTGTTGTTAGTTTCAGATTCTTATCAGAACATGCACTTTTGTCATTTTTGCCATGATTGATGTGTGCACCCTATGGACTTGAGTCCTACATGTGTTTTGTAATATGCCATGACATCTTTACAGGGGTGTATGCCATGTATTTTTGTGATCTCTGTGGTGTCTAGCACAAGCATGCAAACTAAGCTTCATGATGTTGCTGATTTCAGCCCCTGTTCTGCTGATATTTTTTATGCCATGTAAACTTGATGCTACCGAGAGATCCATGATTATTTTGAGATACTTCAGTAAGGATGTTTTGTTACACATGTCTTGCTCTATCCATCCATGCCCTTGTTTGCAATTATGGAGTGCCATATCTTGAGTTAATCGAGCTCTACTTTTGCTATAAAATGTTTCCTGGCAGGTTGTTTACATGTTATTCAATTTTGCCAAGGTTGTTGTAGTTGATCCGTGTATGCTATGATGTTGTTCTTGCCATATATAGTTTCTATGCCATGTCTTCTTACTGTGAGTTGCCTTGCCATCCCATGTATTGCTCTGCGGTGAGTGGTTCAAGCTCACCAACATGCCTACTTATTGTTGTTCCTGCCATGTATGAATCTGTAATATAACTTGCCATGTTTACATGTGTGCCATCATATTTTCTGATCCTTTTTGGCTCATGGTCAGTAAGGGACATTTGTTCTATGCATTTAGTAGATTCAATCCAGGCCTTTTTTTGCCATGATAAGTTCCTGTAGCATATTGTTTGATAGCTCTAAACATTGCAACCTGATGTTATTTCCTGTTAAGTCTGAAACTGTTATTATTTGCAATCTTGCCATGTCATTTTGAGCATGTTCTAGTGATTTATGTAGATAGCTCAGTGTTCATATTTTGTTGTGATTTACCTGTAAATCATTCCCATGCCTTTTTTTTCATGTTGAGATGTTGTAGATTGTTGTTTTGATGCTTGCAATATGCCTAGTTGCTGTTTCGGGCAGATTGTTGCTTTGACTTGTATAGGGTGTATGTGTTGCACCGTTGCTCCGTTTTGAGTGTGCTCTATATGAAACTTGCTTGATTTTGCATGTAGTTTCATATTATCATGTTGCATCCTTGATTTGAGGTGTTTGCTTGATGTTTGTATGCATTTTGCATCAATGCCATGTTTAACTTGTTTTGCTCATATCTTCTAGGCCGTAGCTCCGAATTTAATGAACTTTATATGTAACTTGACTAGAATTTCGTGTAGATCATCGTGGTGCATCTTAACTTGCTGTTTAACAACTTGAACATAAAGTTATTCAGTTCTGGACCAATTTCGAAATTTGCATATGAGGACTTACCGGAATTGTTATATGTTGTTCTCGGCCTCATTTAAACTTGCTTTGACGTGCTGCTCTTGTTTGCATCATCTCTTGCCATGAGTAGCTTCATGTAGTCTTGTCATGCATCATGCTTGTTGTGCATCATGTCTTGTCTATGTGTGGTGTGTTTACTATGTTGTGTGCTTCTTCTTGTTAGTTCTGTTTCGTTGCGATCGTGAGGATTCGTTCGTCTCACGCTTGGTTCGGCTTCATCCATTCGTCTTCTTCATGGACTCGTTCTTCTTCCTTGCGGGATTTCAGGCAAGATGACCGTCACCTTGGATCTCACTACTATCATTGCTATGCTAGTTGCTTCGTTCTATCACTATGCTGCGCTACCTATTACCTGTTTATCAAGCCATCCCAAATTGCCATGTCAGCCTCTAACCTTTTGCACCCTTCCTAGCAAACCGTTGTTTGGCTATGTTACCGCTTCGCTCAGCCCCTCTTATAAGCGTTGTTAGTTGCAGGTGAAGATGAAGTTTGTTCCTTGTTGGAACATGGAGATGTTGTTCCTTGTTGGAACATGTTTACTTGTTGGGATATCACAATATTCCTTATATTATTAATGCATCTATATACTTGGTAAAGGGTGGAAGGCTCGGCCTTATGCCTGGTGTTTTGTTCCACTCTTGCCGCCCTAGTTTCCGTCATATCGGTATTATGTTCCCGGATTTTGCGTCCCTAACGCGGTCGGGTGATTTATGGGACCCCTTGACAGTTTGCTTTGAATAAGACTCCTCCAAAGAAGGCCCAACATTGGTTTTACCATTTGCCTCACCACCACCTACATTTCCCTTGGGAGTAATTAACCCAAGGGTCATCTTTATTCAGCCCCGGGCCAATGCTTGTCTAAGTGTTGGTCCGAACTAGAGCACCGTCTTGGGACCATCCCTTGGCAACTTGGGTTACGTCGGTACATGTACGCTTCGCTTATCCGGTGTTGCCCTGAGAAAGAGATATGTGCAGCTCCTATCGGGATTGTCGGCGCATCGGGCGGCTTTGCTGGTCTTGTTTTATTACTGTTGAAATGTCTTGTAGCCGGATTCGAGACTGATCGGGTCTTCCGGGAGAAGGAATATCCTTCGTTGATCGCGAGAGCTTATCATGGGCTAAGTTGGGACACCCCTGCAGGTATAAACTTTCGAGAGCCGTGCCCGCGGTTATGTGGCGGATGGGAATTTGTTAATGTCCGGTTGTAGTAAACTTGAAGCAAACTCTTCTAAAATACACCAACCGTGTGCGTAACCGTGAGTGTCTCTTTTCGGGGTTGATCGAGAGGAGAACACGGTTTCGGGTTATGTCGGCGTAAGTAGGAGTTCAGGATCACTTCTTGATCATTACTAGTTGACGACCGTTCCGTTGTTTCTCTTCTCGCTCTCATTTGCGTTGGTTAGCCACCATATCATGCTTAGTCGCTGCTGCAACCTCACCACTTTACCCCTTCCTTACCCATTGAGCTTTGCTAGTCTTGATACCCATGGTAATGGGATTGCTTTGAGTCCTCGTGGCTCACAGATTACTACACCACCAGTTGCAGGTACAGGTTATGCGATGATCATGGCCGAGGCGATGCTTGCTTGCGTTGAGTTCTTCTTCCGCTTCTTGATCGAGGATAGGTTCCAGGTCGGCAGCCTGGGCTAGCAGGGTGGATGTCGTTTGAGCTTATGTTTATGTGTCATCAGTAGTCGGATGTTGATCTTGTATATGGTGTTGTTGTATTCATGTGACATTGTATGTATTGTTTGTATCCCCATCTATTATGTAATGTTGATGTAATGATATCCACCTTGCAAAAGCGTTTCAATATGCGGGTCTATCCTTGGTGGGACCTTCGAGTTCCTTTTGGATAGGGTCGCATATTGGGCGTGACAGAGCGTGTCATAATAAACGGAAAGGTGGAAAGTTACATGGCAATATATCTCGGAATGGCTATGGAAATGCCATAATAGGTAGGTATGGTGGCTGTTTTGACGAAGGTAAATGGTGGGTTTATGGTACCGGCGAAAGTTGCGCGGTAGTAGAGAGGCTAGCAACGGTGGAAGGGTGAGAGTTCGTATAATCCATGGAATCAACATTAGTCATAAAGAATGCACATACTTATTGCAAAAATCTATAAATCATCAAAACAAAGTACTACACGCATGCTTCTAGGGGAAGGGTTGGTAGGAGTTAACCATCGCGCGATCCCGGCCTCCACACATAAGGAAGACAATCAATAAATAAATCATGCTCCAACTTCATCACATAACGGTTCACCATACGTGCATGCTACGGGAATCACAAACTTTAACACAAGTATCTCTCAAATTCACAATTACTCTACTAGAATGACTCTAATATCACCATCCTCACATCTTAAAACAATCATCAAGCATCAATCTTCTCATAGTATTCAACGCACTTTATATGAAAGTTTTTATTATACCCATCTTGGATGCCCATCATATTAGGACTAGTTTTATAGCCAAAGAAAATTACCATGCTGTTCTAAAAGAATCTCAAAATAATATAAGTGAAGCATGATAGATCAATACTTTCTATAAAATAAACCACCAGGGTGCTCTAAAAAGATATAAGTGAAGTACTAGAGCAAAATTATCTAGCTCAAAAGATATAAGTGAAGCACATAGAGTATTCTAATAAATTCCGATTCATGTGTGTCTCTCCCAAAAGGTGTGTACAACAATGATGATTGTGGTAAACTAAAAATCAAAGACTCAAATCATACAAGACGCTCCAAGCAAAACACATATCATGTGGTGAATAAATATATAGCCTCAAGTAAAGTTATCGATGAAGCGAAGGCGAAAGAGGGATGCCTTCCGGGCATCCCCAAGCTCAAACTTTGGTTGTCCTTGAATTTTACCTTGGGTTGCCTTGGGCATCCCCAAGCTTAGGCTCTTTCCACTCCTTATTCCAAAATCCATCAAATCTTTACCCAAAAACTTGAATACTTCACAACACAAAACTTTAGCAGAAAATCTCATGAGCTCCGTTAGTATAAGAAAATAAATCACCACTTTAAGGTACTGTAGTGAACTCATATTTTTATTTATATTGGTGTTAAACCTACTCTATTCCAACTTCTCTATGGTTCATACCCCCCGATACTACTCATAGATTCATCAAAATAAGCAAACAACACACGAAAAACAGAATCTGTCAAAAACAGAACAGTTTGTAGAAATCTGTAACTTTCGAATACTT
This sequence comes from Aegilops bicornis, assembly GCA_021605145.1. Classification (NCBI taxonomy): domain Eukaryota; kingdom Viridiplantae; phylum Streptophyta; class Magnoliopsida; order Poales; family Poaceae; genus Aegilops; species Aegilops bicornis. The sequence goes on along the minus strand of CM038674.1, from coordinate 600,152,349 downwards.
ATGTAACTCCAAAAATCCTGAGAAATTAGGAAGTCCTACGTAATTTGTTTATTAATCTTCTACGAAAGGAATCAACTAAAAATCACGTTCCTGTGATTTATGAAAATTATTTTTGTGGGTGCAAAAGTTTCTGTTTTTCAGCAAGATCAAATTAACTATCACCGTAGGCTATCCTAAAGGTATTACTTGGCACAAACACTAACTAAAATACAAAACCAAATCTAACCAGAGGCTAGATGAATTATCTATTACTAAACAGGAGCAAAAATCAAAGAACAAAAATAGAATTGGGTTGCCTCCCAACAAGCGCCATCGTTTAACGCCCCTAGCTAGGCATTGAGATTCCGATGATGCTCACATGAAAGACAAGAATTGAAGCACAAAGAGAGCATCATAAAACATGTGACAAACACACTTAAGTCTAACATACTTACTATGCATAGGCATTTTATAAGCAAACAAATTATCAAGACAAGCAAAAACTAGCATATGCAAGGAAGCGGAAAGAGACAATAGCAATCTCAACATAACGAGAGGTAATTTATTAACATGAAAATTTCTAACACAATATTTTACTCTCTCATAATAGTTACATGTGGGATCATAAGAAAATTCAACAAAATATCTATCACATAAAATATTTTCAACACGATCCACATGCATGCAAAGTTGACACTCTTCCAAAATAGTGGGATTAACATTAACTAAAGTCATGACCTCTCCAAACCCACTTTTATCATAAATTTCATAAGATTGAACATTCTCCGAATATGTGGGATCTAAAGTTGACTCTTCCAAACCCACTTTAAATAGTATTGCAAACACTATTATCAATCTCATATTCATCATGGGGCTTAAACAAATTTTCAAGATCATAAGAAGAATCACCCCAATCATGATCATTGCAACAAGTAGTAGACATAGCAAAACTAGCATCCCCAAGCTTAGGGTTTTGCATATTATTAGCACAATTGGCATTGATAGAATTTATAATAACATCATCGCAATCATGCTTTTTATTCAAAGATCTATCGTGAATCACTTTATAAAGCACTTCATCACAATTTCTAGACTCACGGATTTCAAGCAAAACTCCATAAAGATAATCTAGTGCACTCAACTTACTAGCAATAGGTTCATCATAATTGGATCTCTTAAAAATATTAGCAAGTGGATGAGGATCCATAAACTTAGCAAGCAAAGATGCAAGCAAAAAGAAGGTACATGGTAACACAAGATCGAACGAAAGGAGAGCGAAGAAAAGGCAAAGGTTTTCGAAAATCGTTTTAGAAGTGGGGGAGAGGAAAACGAGAGGCGAATGGTAAATAATGTAATGCGAGGGAGAAGAGTTTATGATGGGTACTTGGTATGTCTTGAATTGGCGTAGATCTCCCCGGCAACGGTGCCAGAAATCCTTCTTGCTACCTCTTGAGCATGCGTTGGTTTTCCCTTGAAGAAAGGGTGATGCAGCAAAGTAGCATAAGTATTTCCCTCAGTTTTGAGAACCAAGGTATCAATCCAGTAGGAGAAAACGCACAAGTCACCTAGTACCTGCACAAATAATCAAGAACCTTGCAACCAACGCGATAAAGGGGTTGTCAATCCCTTCACGATCACTCACAAAAGTGAGATCTAATAGAGATAATAAAGTAAATATTTTTGGTATTTTTGTTGTATAGATTAGAAAGTAAAGATTGCAAAATAGTAAAAAAGATGTGATGTAAGTAAAAGAGATGCAATAGAATAGGAAAGAGACCCGGGGGCCATAGATTTCACTAGTGGCTTCTCTCAAGATAGCATGTATTACGGTGGGTGAACAAATTACTGCTGAGCAATTGATAGGAAAGCACATAGTTATGAAGATATCTAAGGCAGTGATCATGAATATAGGAATCACGTCTGTGTCAAGTAGACCGAAACTGGCACCTGGCCTCCGGTTAATAGGTTAGTCCCAAAAATAATATAAAAGAGGATATTAAAGCCCATTAAACATCCAAAAAAGATAAAATAATAGCATGGAACAATCAAAAATTATAGATACGTTGGAGACGTATCAGGAGCCCAGGCGCGCCCTGGTGGGTTGTGCTCACCCAGGCCCACCTCCTGTGCCCATCTTCTGGTATATAAGTCATTTTGACCTAAAAAAATAAGGGGAGGACTTTCAGGACGGAGAGCCACCGTCTCGAGGCAGAACTTGGGCAAGAGCACTTTTGCCCTCCAGCGGAGCGATTCCGCCGGGGTAACTTCCCTCCCGGAGGGGGAAATCATCGCCAGCATCATCACCAACCACTCTTCCATCTTGGGGGGGGGGGGGGAGGGGCAATCTCCATCAACATATTCAATGGCACCATCTCCTCTCAAACCCTAGTTCATCTCTTATGTTCAATCTTTGTACCGGAACAATAGATTGGTGCTTGTGGGTGACTAGTAGTGTTGATTACATCTTGTAGTTGATTACTATATGGTTTATTTGGTGGAAGATTATATGTTCAGATCCAGTATACTATTTAATACCCCTCTGATCTTGAACATGATTATCATTTGTGAGTAGTTACTTTTGTTCTTGAGGTCACGGGAGAAATCATGTTGGAAGTAATCATGTGAAGTTGATATGTGTTTGATATTTTGATAGTATGTATGTTGTGATCCCCTTAGTGGTGTCATGTGAACGTCGACTACATGACACTTCACCATATTTGGGCATAAGGGAATGCATTGTGGAGTAGTTATTAGATGATGGGTTGCGAGTGATGAAGCTTAAACCCTAGTTTATTCGCTATTCCGTAAAGGACCGATTGGATCCAAAAGTTTAATGCTATGGTTAGAATTTATTCTTAATACTTTTCTCGTAGTTGCGGATGCTTGCGAGGGGGTTAATCATAAGTAGGAGGTTTGTTCAAGTAAGAACAGCACCTAAGCACCGGTCCACCCACATATGAAATTATCAAAGTAGCGAACACGAATCGAATCAACATGGTGAAAGTGACTAGATGAAATTCCCGTGTACCCTCAAGAATGCTTTGCTTACTATAAGAGACCGTTTTGTCCTGTCCTTTGCCTCAAAAGGATTGGGCTACCTTGCTTCACTTTTGTTACTAATATCGTTACTTGCTCGTTACAAATTATCTTGCTATCAAACTACTCTATTACTTACAGTTTCAGCACTTGTAGACATTACCTTGCTGAAAACCACTTGTCATTTCCTTCTGCTCCTCGTTGGGTTCGACACCCTTACTTATCGAAAAGAGCTACAATTGATCCCCTATACTTGTGGGTCATCACTATCAATGACCCGCCGCCAGAAGAGCACCATGTCACACTAGATTCCATGGATGTTAACCCGGCCACAGCTAAGCCGCCAAGTCCCGTCAAGCCTACTGAGAAAGAAGCTGAAGATGTTATTGTCACCGGGTTTGGCTATACAGCGCAGGGTAACCCCACTGTCTTATCAAAGCATAGTGCCAAGGAAGAATTTTTAGCTGCGGACAAGGGTAAATGGAAGCTTGACTTGGAAAGTTATGCCCAGTTTAACACTCATGAGATTCACGCGGGTTATCTAAACCGCCTTCACACCAGCCGTGACTTTGAAGCCGGCTTGGTTAACCTCATGAAGGAGCGCTTTGAGGTAAGCACTAACAAGACCTTCTCATATAAGTATATATCGGTCAGCCGCCAAGTCTACTGAATATAAAAAAATTGAATATACCATAGAATTATATAGCCTCTGTGATCTTGTAGCTATGCCTTAGCATTTTGTAACTACTGAATCAAAATGAGTAGCCCCCAAGGGCCGGCTTAAACTGGAAAGTTAAGCCGGGACTTCAAGTTGTAGTGCTAAACTCCACATATGTAGCCCCCAAGGGCCGGTGATGACCCACAAGTATAGGGGATCTATCGTAGTCCTTTCGACAGGTAAGAGTGTCGAACCCAACAAGGAGCAGAATGAAATGATAAGCGGTTTTTAGCAAGGTATTCTCTGCAAGCACTGAAATTATAGGTAACAGATAGTTTTGTGATAAGGTAATTTGTAACGAGTAACAAGTAACAAGTGTAAATAAAGTGCAGCAAGATGGCCCAATCCTTTTTGTAGCAAAGGACAAGCCTGTACAATTTCTTATATGAAGGAAAACGCTCCCGAGGACACATGGGAATTATATCAAGCTAGTTTTCATCACGTTCATATGATTCGCGTTCGGTACTTTGATAATTTGATATGTGGGTGGACCGGTGCTTGGGTGCTGTCCTTACTTGGACAAGCATCCCACTTATCATTAACTCCTATTGCAAGCATCCGCAACTACAAAACAAGTATTAAGGTAAACCTAACCATAGCATGAAACATATGGATCCAAATCAGCCCCTTACGAAGCAATGCATAAACTAGGGTTTAAGCTTCTGTCACTCTAGCAACCCATCATCTACTTATTACTTTGCAATGCTTTCCTCTAGGCCCAAACAATGGTGAAGTGTCATGTAGTCGACGTTCACATAACACCACTAGAGGAGAGACAACATACATCTCATCAAAATATCGAACGAATACCAAATTCACATGACTACTAATAGCAAGACTTCTCCCATGTCCTCGGGAACAAACGTAACTACTCACAAAGCATATTCATATTCATAATCAGAGGGGTATTAATATGCATATAGGATCTGAACATATGATCTTCCACCAAATAAACCAACTAGCATCAACTACAAGGAGTAATCAACACTACTAGCAACCTACATGTACCAATCCCAGACTTAGAGACAAGAATTGGATACAAGAGATGACCTAGGTTTTGAGAGGAGATGGTGCTGGTGAAGATGTTGATGGACATTGGCCCCCTCCCGATGAGAGTCGCATTGGTGATGACGATGGCGATGATTTCCCCATCCTAGAGGGAAGTGTCCCCGGCAGAACAGCTCCGCCAGAGCCCTAGATTGGTTCCACCAAGGTTCCACCTCGTGGCGGCGGAGTCTCGTCCCGAAAGCTTGCTATGATTTTTCCTCGGACGAAAGACTTCACATAGCAGAAGATGGGCACCGGAGGGCCACTAGGGGAAGCACGAGGCAGGGGGCGCACCCAGGGGGGTAGGGCGCGCCCCCACCCGTGTGGCCAGGGTGTGGGCCCCCTCTGGTATTTTCTTTGCTCAGTATTTTTTATTATTTCCAAAACTAACTTCCGTGGAGTTTCAGGACTTTTGGAGTTGTGCATAATAGGTCTCTAATATTTGCCCCTTTTCCAGCCCAGAATTCCACCTGCCGGCATTCTCCCTCTTTATGTAAATCTTGTAAAATAAGAGAGAATAGGCATAAGTATTGTGACATAATGTGTAATAACAGCCCATAATGCAATAAATATCGATATAAAAGCATGATGCAAAATGGATGTATCAACTCCCCCAAGCTTAGACCTCGCTTGTCCTCAAGCGGAAGCCAACAACGATAAATAGGTCCACATGTTTAGAGATGGAGGTGTCGATAAAATAAAATACGGACATGAGGGCATCATGATCATTCTTATAACAGCAACATATATGGATATTGTCATATGATTTCTTATGCTCAAGTAATAATCTGTTCACAATGTCAAGTATGAATCAGAAATTTCATTGAGAACTAACAAACTATAATCTCAGTCATTGAAGCAATTGCAATTTATCATAACATCGGAAAGAGTCAATATAAGAGCTTTTCAGCAAGTCCACATACTCAACTATCATTTAGTATTTCACAATTTCTAACACTCACGTAATACATGTGGTTACGGAGTTTTAATCGGACACAGAGAAAGATAGGGGCTTATAGTTTCACCTTCCCACCTTTTACCTCAAGGGTAATGTCAACAATAACAGCTCATGCTAACTTACATCCAATTAGATATATATCAGGATCTTTCCAACACACTATGCTTGCCAAAGAATAAAATTTAAAAAGGAAAGGTGAATATCACCATGACTCTTGCATAAGGGTAAGAGGTAAAAGTAAAAGATAGGCCCTTCGCAGAGGCAAGCAGAGGTTGTCATGCGCTTTCATGGCTGGATGCATAAAATCTTAATGCAAAAGAACGTCACCTTATATTGCCACTTGTGATATGGACCTTTATTATGCAGTCCGTCGCTTTTATTTCTTCCACATCACAAGATCGTATAAAGCTTATTTTCTCCCACACTAATAAGTCATACATATTTAGAGAGCAATTTTTATTGCTTAAACCGATGACAACTTACTTGATGCGGAGCATCCCACGCTCATCCCCATGTACACTCCATCTACTCTCCAAGCCCCAAGGATACATAAGATGAGACCTCGACTATGCGCCATTGGACCTAAGGTGAACTCGCTCCTTTCCGAATCGTCCCTTTCCGCATGTAAGACATGGATGCTACTTCAAGCCGCGGACATTGTGCATACTCAGGTACACCCGAGGAGATCATGGAGAGCCCAAGGACCAAGGCCAAGCGTGCGCGGGAGCGAGGGAAGGAGAAGGAAGAAAGGGACCAGGACAGCCCGGACATCCGGCCCTTGGCCCGGACATCCGGCCCTTCCAGCAAGCCCGGACATCCGGCCCCAGCCCGGACATCCGGCCCCCCATCACAGCAGCCGCAAAGCTACAGGGCCCGGACATCCGGCCCCAGGCCCCGGACATCCGGCTCTTCCGGAAGCCCCGGATATCCGGCCCCCCTCGCCCGGAAATCCGGCCCCCCATCACCGATTGCGTTTGGAAGACCCCGCCAGCCCGGACATCCGGCCCCCTAGTCCAAACATCCGGCGTCTGAAAACTTGGGACATCCGGCCCGGCAGCCCGACATCCGGCCTCCCCACCTCTGTGAGTGCATCCGGACTTGTCCCTTGTACCCCTCGCCCCCAAGACTATATATACTTCATCCCCTTCCTCTTTTTAGGGTTAGCTTAGGTTTAGCTCATGTTTGTGTGAGAGCCTTGCTCATCCACTTGGTTACTTCTCCTCGGAGCTCGGGACCTCTCTGGAGAAGATCTCCCAAGCGGATTCAAGACCCCCTTCTAGGGTGGACCCCATCAAGACCTCCTCTCGGAGAAGAACGGCTACTCGTGTATCCTTACCTTTGTTGATTGTGGATCATATGTACCTCTTTGTGTTCGATGATCTAGCACTTGTGTGATTGATTCCTTTGTTGGTTGAGCGATCTCTCTCTCGTTTCCTCCGTGTTTCCCTCTTGTTCTTCCGCGTGTTCTTCGTGATTCCCTGTAGGATCCGCTCCAACGTGAAAGATCATCCACGTAGGGTTCCGCCCTACATCATCTATGGTATCATGAGCCACGTTGATCACATTTTTGGAGCCCCTACCCCGTGTTTTCTAGCTTGATTTTGTTGATTTCGTCCTAAATCCGAAAATCCCCACCAAAACTAGCCCCAAATTTTTTTGTGATTTGTTAGTTTTGATGATGTTTTATTGATTTTGATCCATGGATTTGCTTGGTTTCGAGTGGATCTAGCATTTCCCCAAGTTTCCCCACTTTCCATCCATGAAATCTCTCCAATTTTGACCTTGAAATCATCAATTTCCGCTCCAATTCGAAAATTTCAGCCCCAAGCGAGATCGGGATTAAATCGGGCGGACATCCGAACCTCGGGCGGACATCCGGGCCATCCGGCCGGACATCCGGGCCCCAAGCCGGACATCCGGGCCCTGGAGCACAAAATTCGCACGGTTCTGGACATACACCCCCGGAAATCCGGCCCCGACCCCCGGATATCCGGCCCCTGGGATTTCAGTTTTTTCCGTTTCACCGTTTTGTCCATAACTAATTCATCCGGAGTCCGATTTTGACGTTCTTTAGCTCGTTTTGAAGCTATTGACATCCCCCTTCCCATAAAAATACTACCATCACCATTTGACTCCATCAAATTTTGTGAACTTTGGCATCTTTGCCTAGGGCTTCCGCCACATCCTCCGCATAACCACCACCGACTTCCGCAACCTAACCAATTTTGTTCCCCATAGCATTAGTGGTTGCTTGAGTAGTGATTAGAGTCTCCTAAGGTGTTTGACTACTTAGGGACGATTGCTTCTTCATCAACCACCACCACCACTTCCACATAACCTTGCCCACCATACACTTCCGACAACCCAACTTAACCTAATTGTTGATTGAGCTTTTTCGAGTTGTGGCTTGTGTCTCCTAAGGTGTTTCGGCTACTTAGGGACGGCAACTTCAACTCCGACACGTGTATAGCCCATCATTCCACTTTCTCATTGCCAAGTGCAAACCACCACCGCATTCCCGCTACCACCATTTTGACATTTGACGTTTGAGATTTTGAGTTCGCGGTTTTTCCGTTTCCTAAGGTGTTTCGGCTATTTAGGGACGAGTCTCCATCATCTTGGTTTCTACATCAAGAACACCGCTACTCATCATCGCCAGACGGTAACCTCCATATCATCTTGGTATCGTGGTATCCCTCCTTTGTATATTCCCCTTGCCATTGCATTGTTAACCCCTAGCCTTACTTTTGCGTTACTTGCCTATCGAGACTAGCCATTTGAGTATTGCCGGCAACGTTACTTGTGCACATTAGTGATCATACTTCCCATAGCATATATACCATATCATTGTGGTGCATATATTGGTATCATATCTTGTGTCACAAGTTTGTTCCCGCATACACACAATTGCTATCTTGGTTTGTGCATTGTGCAAAGTGGCCATAAAAAAAGAGAGAATAAAGCTTTTAAGCAAAAGAAAGAGAGCAAAGAAGCTTGTAAGCAAGTGCGATATCATCATACCATATTGCATATAAGATTGTCATATCCGATCATCTTGGATCATCTTGAGAGAAACACCGGGAACCATACATACATAGCATACTTGGGATAGAAGTTTATCCATTTTGCATCAAAATAGGTTGTGCACAAGTGTCGATCCGCCTATTGAGCAACCGTGCTAAGCGTCTCTCTTGAGTTGTGCAACACGGCGTTTTCCGTGGATTCCACATTTTGTGCTCATTCCTTGGTTGCACGACCCCATTTATCTATCCGTGTGTGTGTTTCCGTGTGCCATTATTTGCTATTGGTCCATTTGTTTCGCTTGCGAATTTGTGAATCTCTTTCAACATTATTGACTCTTGCTAACATTTTGCATTAAATTTTTGTGCCACTATCCTCACCGAGCTCCTCCATAAGCTTTACTTGTGTAGGTGTGAGAACCGACAAGGATTGGTACCAATAGTGCTATTTCATTGTCCGCATTTGAGTGAACCTGATTCATTGTCAACATCGGTCAAGGTACATTGGTATAAGTTCTTCTCTTTCTCCCACTCATATTTGCTCGAGTCTTGTGATGGATAGGCAAGGCATTTCATCTCCGGTCTTCGACAACAACGGCCAGGCGTGAACAACTACATCACCAAAGCGTCTCTCTTTGATCTACAACGACAAGTGCAAGGCACACAATCAAGATTGCGAGGCGCGCCGAGAACATCTCCATCGACATTCATCACTCCGAAGCAAGGAGAAGGGACTACTTCGACAAGAAGCTTGCCGCACATAAAGAGGAGCAATATGCAAGGATGGAGGAGATTCGGCCTTGATCAAGTCTTCTTCCCTTCGTCATCTTCAAGGTAGCGACATTCAAGCCACAAGTCTTGAATGCCGCATAAGCGACGCAAGTGCACATCGTCCTCGTCCACAACTACATGGCGACCACCATCACGTTCGTGATCAACATCGTCATGAAGGGCAAGTCAACTCCAAGCATCATGTGCACGTGACGAACGCCAAGGAGCTCAAGCACGACGACGACATCATCATCATGAAGATGCTCCACAAGCGCAAGTGCACAAGTCCCAACAAGACCGCGAGACGACCACCACCAAGACGGCGCTACGGCTACATCAACCACTTCGGCATCTTCGCCAAGTGTTCTCAAGGCATCTTTGCCTTTGGACGTACGGCATCTTCGCCTACTTCCCATGAGTACGCCTAGAACAACTTCTTCAAGTCCAAGGCGGCCACCTACGACCGAGGGCGACACTTCCATCTTCGGAAGCCCCTCAAGGAAGATGGCCGAGCATGGGAAACTCCCTTCGGTCATGGAGACGAGCTATGAGGTGCCACATCATATGGGCCTCCCACACCAAGACGGTGACACGACGGTCGAGCAAGGGCCATCCCCTTCGACCACGGCGACGAGTGCGAACCTCTTCAACAACATGAAGGCAGCGCCCACTTTGGACTCATACTCCGAGTCAAGCTACGCGACCCGCGCATGGAGACATTTGCACCTACATCTCTCAGACACCCATATATGTCGAGATGCCCCAATTGCCATGTGAGGAGAGCCACCACCCCATGAGTGACATGAGTGACTCCACCATACGTGACATTGAGAGCATTTCCTATGAGAGGATGTGTGTGACCACCACTAGCCCCACACATGAGAGCATGCCACACACCCTATGTGAGGTTGAGCGCCATTTGAGTGACTCCACCCACCATACGAGGGAGAGCATCCTTGAGGGAGTGAGTGAGCCACAACACTTAGTGAGTGAGGTAGTTGACACGACACATGAGGCCACTATGATTTCTAACGACTTAACCTCTACTCCTAGTGTGTTTTCTTCTTTGGTGTTAGGTCTCCTACATGACGACATGCCTATCTTTGTGAGTCTATTCCTCCATTGGAGGCAGCGATGGCCATGGTGGATGATGATGCACCCCACATGGTTCCATCAAGATGAAGATGACAACGAGGCGATCTTCAACACCTCACCTACAACTCATGAGCGACCTTCCAAAGGTAACATAGGTGATGGTGCTTCTCTTGTCCCACTAGTGGACTCTCTTGCCATCGATTGCTCCCATGATGTTGACCCACCTATTACCATGCTTCATGCTAGTAAAACTTCTTCATGCCTTGACTTACCTATTTATGATGAATATTATGATGAGCATGTTGAGTTGCCTAGTTGTGATGCTATGCTTCATAGGATATCATGTGAAAATTCTATTGGTCACATTATGTTTGACAATCCATTGAACTTGTCATATGCTATGAGTGAGATCTCCCATATTGCCTCATTTCAATCTCAACATAGTAACTATGCATGCCCCATTAAAATAAATCCCATTTGCACTTATGGCATAGATGACGAGATGATGGTCATTGGCTTTTGCTTCTCTTGTGATGATATTGCACTACTTCCTTTGCGCAATTAAGTCTACTATTCCATGCCATGATCACATTGTTCCAAATATGCATTGTGTTGGATGTTGTCAATATTCTCCATGTGATGTTTCCATTAATGCTCATGAGGAGACCCCATAGTTTCCTCATACATATTAGGAGATCTTGATGCATTTCATACTTTGCATGATTCCCATAATTGCTTGAACCATATGCATTCCATGAATAACAATGCTCTAGATATTTCTCATGATGCATTGCACAATTTGAGTCTCCATTATGCCATACATAATAACAAACCTATCATGATGGATGACATGTTCCTATATCACGCATCTCATTTATTTGAGCATTGGCTATTTTGTGCTAACCGACACATGCACGTATGCATCATGATGGATGATGTGTACATCTACCACGCACACACAATTTTCTCTTTGTCTTTGTTTTGTGTAGGTACCCACATACACTCATCAACATCTCAATCCCATGAGTTGATTTAAACGAGCTCTTGAGAGCAACGATGACTTGGGATCACGTGGACTTTCATTCCCACCATTCCTTTTGCGCAAGGACTACGCGCATCTCTTCTACTTGGCTCTCACACGGCTTTGGGCTATTTACCACTTGTTACCTTATGCCCATTCTATCGTGTTCACTTTGCATGTTATGCTTACTTCTATGCCTTTGCCATGCAATTGTGACCCTTGCTTGGATATACCCATGATTCACCATTATGCTACTCCTATGTGTATTTGCATGCTTGGTCGAGATCCTTGTTGCTTTTTCCATGATTATCATGTGCCCCATGCTATTGTTGATTGTTGTGTTGGGAGAGTCATGATGTCCCATTGTTATTTACATACCGCCTCTCGCCAATACATTGATGATAATTTTCTCATATCTTGCTTTCATGCTTGTGCTATGCCATGTGAATTATTCATGCCCACTATTTGCACATATGACATGCTTGCCATGATTCCTTCTAGTATGTTGCATCTTCGCACTACTAGCTTGCTTGACTTGATCGATATGATTGCTTGCTATGTTGCATCACCCATGTTCCACTATCACTTGCTTTCTTGGGTTGATGACATATATGCTCATGCCTCTCACATGATATATCTTGATCATTGTCTCTTGTGTCCATTAGTTGCCTCTCTCATATCCACTTGTATTGAGTGCAACCATACTATGATTATTGATCTTGGAGACTTTGACATATTACTTGTGATGCATGCTTGTTTGATTGCGCCTATTGCATTTGGTTGTTCTTGCATCATATGCCTCCATACTATGAAACGCTCCCTTGTACTTTCTTATGATATGAATGATGAGAACACTTGTTGGGTATCTTACCACTCGAATGATAGGTTTTGCATTTCCGCTAACCTCATTTGTTTTTCCGAGTGTTTGTCATGTTCTTTCATTTTGGAGGTGACACAAGGCGATGCCGTTATGCGACAACTTGGTCATGCGAAGGCATACACGATGCACAACACCAACATTTGCGAGAACATTCATAAAGTGAAATCCTTCTCTTTGAGCCATCCTCAACTACGCATATTGGATGGGTCACTCTTTCATTGTTGTTTCCTTCTTGTTGTGTACATGTTACATCTATTGGACGGAGGAGCGAAATTGGAGATTGGCTCTATGGACCTTTACATTGAGGAGCGCTTGGACTTATGGGATGCACCTTGAACCTCCACTCATGCCACGACATCGAGCATTGGTACATCAACACTCCTTTGACACATTGTACCCACACATCCATATTTGTTGCTTGTGCTCATACATGTCATGCTCGATGGACATATCATACTCACCACAAGTTTGCACCCAATGCATGGATTGACACACATTATGATTGCCTTGTTGCATCTTGTATTCCCATGTCATCCATGATATATGAGCTTGTGCATTTTCTTAGCAAATTTGTTGTGATCTTCCTTGATGGCATATTCATACATCATGATCATATTGCCAATCATCAATTGCATGATAACATACACATGTTGAGCATCCATTGCCATATTCATGATATTGATAAACCGTCTCACTATGACAGCATTTTGCACCGTGGTTGCATTCATCATATTCACAACACAATTGTGTGCACAATGATTGCATTTGTTCCCATGAATGCTTTACATCTCATTTCATATTATCTTGCTAAGCTTCATGTGCTTTGTCATGAACAATCTTGCCTCACGGACTCATTCTTACATGATGGACACTTTGTGTGCGCTAACCATTGTATTTCCGAGTGTTGCTTGTGTTTGCTCTTTTTGCATGTCTATCACTCCAGCGACACCGTGACTACTTGGATTGCGCCATGTCTTCAACTTCGTCCAACTACAAGTCCGTCTACGACAACCGTTTCCATGGTGATGAGGATCACGATCCGAGGTCGGATCTTTCCCAAGGGAGGGAGATGATGCGGAGCATCCCACGCTCATCCCCATGTACACTCCATCTACTCTCCAAGCCCCAAGGATACATAAGATGAGACCTCGACTATGCGCCATTGGACCTAAGGTGAACTTCGCTCCTTTCCGAATCGTCCCTTTCCGCATGTAAGACATGGATGCTACTTCAAGCGCGGACATTGTGCATACTCGGTACACCCGAGGAGATCATGGAGAGCCCAAGGACCAAGGCCAAGCGTGCTTGTGAGGCGAGGAAGGAGAAGGAAGAAAGGGACCAGGACAGCCCGGACATCCGGCCCTTGGCCCGGACATCCGGCCCTTCCAGCAAGCCCGGACATCCGGCCCCCCATCACAGCAGCCACAAAGCTACAGGGCCCGGACATCCGGCTCTTCCGGAAGCCCCGGATATCCGGCCCCCTCGCCCGGAAATCCGGCCCCCCATCACCGATTGCGTTTGGAAGACCCCGCCAGCCCGGACATCCGGCCCCCTAGTCCGGACATCCGGCGTCTCGGGAAAGCCCGGACATCCGGCCCGGCCTTGGACATCGGCCTCCCCCGCCTCTGCCAGTAGTGCATCCGGGACTTGTCCCTTGTACCCCTTCGCCCCCAAGACTATATATACTTCATCCCTTCCTCTTTTAGGGTTAGCTTAGGTTTAGCTCATGTTTGTGTGAGAGCCTTGCTCATCCACTTGGTTACTTCTCCTCGGAGCTCGGGACCTCTACGGAGAAGATCTCCCAAGCGGATTCAAGACCCCTTCTAGGGTGGACCCCATCAAGACCTCCTCTCGGAGAAGAACGGCTACTCGTGTATCCTTACCTTTGTTGATTGTGGATCATATGTACCTCTTTGTGTTCGATGATCTAGCACTTGTGTGATTGATTCCTTTGTTGGTTGAGCGATCTCTCTCTCGTTTCCTCCGTGTTTCCCTCTTGTTCTTCCGCGTGTTCTTCGTGATTCCCCGTAGGATCCGCTCCAACGTGAAAGATCATCCACGTAGGGTTCCGCCCTACATCATTACTTGAAGGATCTTACTCAATCCATAGGTAGATATGGTGGACTCTCATGGCAAAACTAGGTTTAAGGGTGTTTGGAAGCACAAGTAGTATCTCTACTTGGTGCAAAGAATTTGGCTAGCATGAGGGAGAAAGGCAAGCTCAACATGTTGGATGATCCATGACAATATACTTTATTTCAGATATAAGAAAACATAACACATTACATTGTCTTCCTTGTCCAACATTAACTCTTTAGCATGTCATATTTTAATGAATGCTCACAATCATAAAAGATGTCCAAGATAGTATATTTATATGTGAAACCTCTCTTTCTTTATTACTTCCTATTAATTGCAACGATGACCAAAGCTATGTTTGTCAACTCTCAACAACTTTTAATCATCATACCCTTTCTATGTGAAGTCATTACTCTCCAAAAGATCAATATGATCTATTTTATTTCTTTTTATTCTTTCTTTTTCTTTAATTCCCTCAAGATCATTGCAAGATAATCAAGCCCTTGACTCAACACTAATCTTTATTATATAGCTCACGGACTCGATTACATAGAAGGATCATAAAGCAAAACTCAAAACTAGATCATACCAAAAAAATTATTCTACTAGATCAAGATATTACTAATAGGATCGAACTAAGAAAAATGGTAAAGATAGGAGTGTGATGGTGATACGATACCGGGGCACCTCCCCCAAGCTTGGCAGTTGCCAAGGGGAGTGCCCATACCCATGTTATTATATCTCTTTTGCTCGTGAAGGAATTGTTGATGATGTAGGCTTGTCGTCCCTCTTCCAAGGCATAGGCTCTCCATCATAGAAGGATGATTGAGTCTCCGAGATCCTTAAATATGCAGCCAAACTCATCCTCTTCAATCTATATTCATACTCACAGTTTTGATTTTGCAGGTCATAGATCTGGGCTTGGAGGTGCTCGATTTTCTCGTGAAGCTTGAAGATGGCTTCCCCAATGTCCTTGGCATCCAGCTTGTGGTTGTTGGTGAACTCCGTGATCATTATGTGATTGGAGTCAAGTCCGCGCTCCACCATCTCCTGACACTTGAAAACTTGTTGCTCCATTGCCTCAAGCCTTGTCTCCATGCTTCCGGTCCTCCTTGGTCCCTCAACATCGCGGATGTGCAGCACCCCCTCATGCATCTCAATGGTTTGAGGGTGTTGTGGCACCTCTGCAAGGTAGGGGTTGATGACCTTCTCGAAGAACTTGTCCTTGGGGGCACTTGGAGACGTCATGACGATCTAGATCTGTCAGAAAAATAGCTCGAAACAAAAACAGAGGATATTTGCGTGATACGGTGGTCAAAACCTTAGAGAGATTATATAATGAATTTTTACCGACCAAAAGAAGTATCGTGCAAGAAAACAGAGTCCGGAGAGCACACGAGGTGCCCACGAGGTAGGGGGCGTGCCCTCCACCCTCGTGGAGGCCTCGTGTCCTTCTCGGACTGCTTCTTATTTTTCCTATTTTTCTAAATATTCCAAAACGGAGAAAATTTGCCATTAGAACTGTTTTGAAGTCGGTTTACTTACCGTGCCATATACCTATTCCTTTTCGGAGTCTGAAGCATTCTGGAAAGTGTCTCTTATGTATTCCTCTGGTGCTATGGTTTCAATAATATTAGTTTCAACATTTATAGGATTACCTGAGATATAGTGTTTGATTCTTTTACCATTCACCACCTTCAAATTTGTGCCTTCAAAGTTGTTGATTTTTATGGCACCGGAACGATAGACCTCCTCGATAACGTCAGGACCTTCCCAATTAGAGAGAAGTTTTCCTGCAAAAAATCTTAAACGAGAGTTGTATAGCAATACATAATCGCCTACATTAAACTCATGCTTTTGTATCCTTTTGTCATGCCATATTTTAACTTTTTCTTTAAACAGTTTGGCATTCTCATATGCTTGGGTTATCCATTCATCAAGTGAGCTAATATCAAATAACCTCTTCTCACCGGCAAGTTTGAAGTCATAATTGAGCTCTTTAATGGCCCAATATGCCTTATGTTCTAATTCAAGAGGTAAGTGACATGCTTTTCCATAAACCATTTTATATGGAGACATACCCATAGGAATTTTATATGCAGTTCTATAGGCCCATAATGCATCATCAAGTTTCTTCGATCTATTAACAGTCTTTCGCAAAAATTAATTTGAGCTCTCTATTACTCAATTCTACTTGACCACTAGTCTGTGGGTGATAAGGAGATGCAATTCTATGATTAACATCATACTTAGCAAGCATTTTACGAAAAGCACCATGAATAAAATGTGAACCACCATCAGTCACTAAATATCTAGGGACTCCAAACCTCGGAAAAATAACTTCTTTAAGCATCTTAATAGAGGTGTTATGGTCAGCACTACTAGTTGGAATAGCTTCTACCCACTTAGTAACATAATCAACAGCAACTAAAATATGTGTATACCCATTAGAGGAAGGAAACGGTCCCATATAATCAAAGCCCCAAACATCAAATGGTTCAATAACAAGTGAATAATTCATAGGCATTTCTTGACATCTACTAATATTACCAATTCTTTGACATTCATCACAAGATAAGACAAACTTACGAGCATCCTTGAAGAGAGTAGGCCAATAAAACAGGATTGCAATACCTTATGTGCAGTTCTATCTCCAGCATAGTGTCCTCCATAAGCTTCGGCGTGACACTTGCGTAGGATATGTTCCTGTTCATGCTCAGGTACACAACGCCTAACAACACCATCTACTCCTTCTTTATAAAGATGTGGGTCATCCCAAAAGTAATGTCTTAAATCATAGAAAAAACTTTTTCTTTTGTTGGTATGTGAAACTAGGTGGTATGAATTTAGCAACAATGTAATTAGCATAATCAGCATACCATGGAGCGATCTGAGAAGCATTTATGACATTTAATTGTTCATCGGAAAGCTATCATCAATAGGTAGTGGGTCATCAAGAACATTTTCTAACCTAGACGAGTTGTCTGCAACGGGGTTCTCAGCTCCCTTCCTATCAATAATATGCAAATCAAATTCTTGTAGCAAGAGAACCCATCTAATAAGTCTAGGTTTAGTATCTTTCTTTTCCATAAGATATTTAATAGCAGCATGATCAGTGTGAATAGTTACTTTAGAATCAACAATATAAGGTCTGAACTTATCACAAGAAAATACAACTGCTAAGAATTCTTTTTCAGTCGTGGCATAATTTCGCTGGGCATTGTCTAGAGTTCTACTAGCATATTGAATAACATTTAATTTCTTATCAACTCTTTGCCCTAGAATAGCACCTACAACATAATCTCTAGCATCACATATAATTTCAAAAGGTAAATTCCAATCAGGTGGCTGAACGATAGGTGCAGAGATTAATGCTTTCTTAAGTATTTCAAATGCTTCTATGCAATCATCATCAAAAACAAATGGTATATCTTTTCTGTAAGAGATTAGTCAGAGGCCGAGAAATTTTTGAGAAGTCCTTAATGAACCTCCTATAAAATCCGGCATGACCAAGGAAACTTCTTATACATTTGATGTCCTTGGGACATGGCATCTTTTCAATAGCATCAACTTTAGCTTTATCAACTTCAATACCTCTTTCAGAAATTTTATGCCCCAAAACAATGCCTTCATTAACCATAAAGTGGCACTTCTCCCAATTCAAGACAAGATTAGTTTCTTCACATCTCTGCAAAACTCGATCAAGGTTGCTCAAGCAATCATCAAAAGAGGATCCATAAACGGAGAAATCATCCATGAAAACCTCACATATCTTTTCACAGAAGTCAGAAAATATAGCCATCATGCATCTTTGAAAGGTAGAAGGTGCATTACATAAACCAAAAGGCATACGTCGATAAGCAAAAGTACCGAAAGGGCAAGTAAAAGTGGTATTTGCTTAATCATCAGCTGATACTGGTATTTGAGAGAAACCAGAGTAACCATCTAGAAAGCAAAAATGTGTATGTTTGGATAATCTTTCTAGCATTTGATCAATAAAAGGTAAGGGGTAATGATCCTTTTTAGTAGCCTTATTTAATTTGCGGAAATCAATTACCATCCTATAACCTGTAATAATTCTTTGCGGAATCAATTCATCTTTATCATTAGGGACAACAGTAATACCTCCCTTCTTAGGGACACAATGGACAGGACTTACCCACTAACTATCAGCAACGGGATAAATTATACCTGCCTCCAGGAGCTTTAGTATTTCCTTTCTTACCACTTCTTTCATCTTAGGATTCAGCCATCATTGATGATCAATAACTGGTTTGGCATCTTTCTCCAAATTTATTTTGTGTTGACATAGAGTGGGACTAATGCCCTTAAGATCATCAAGAGTATATCCAATATCAGCACGGTGCTTCTTCAGAGTTTTCAATAATTTTTCTTCCTCCTTCTCTGAAAGGTTAGCACTAATAATAACAGGATATATCTTCTTTTCATCAAGATAAGCATATTTAGAGCATCAGGCAACGGTTTAAGCTCAAACACGGGATCACCCTTGGGTGGAGGAGGATCCCCTAGGATTTCAACAGGCAAATTGTGTTTCAGAATAGGTCCCTGTTTAAAGAATACTTCATATATTTCCCTTCTTTCATTCATAAACATATCATTTTCATGGTCTAGCAAATATTGTTCTAAAGGATCACTAGGAGGTACGGCAATAAAAGCAAGACCAATAATCTCATCTTTACTAGGCAATTCCTCATCACGAGGTTGTCTACAAAATTTAGAAAAATTAAACTCATGAGACATATCATCCAAACCAATAGTAACAACATCCTTCTTGCAGTCTATCTTAGCATTAACAGTATTCAAGCAGGGTCTACCAAATATAATGGGAAAAAGCTATCTTGAAGGGAACCAAGAACAAGGAAATCAGCAGGATATTTAGATTTCCCACACAAGACCTCAACATCTCTAACAATCCCAATTGGTGAAATTGTATCTCTATTGGCAAGGTTAATGGTGACATCAATTTCTTCTAACTCAGAAGATGCAATATCATGCATAATTTCTTGATATAAAGAAATAGGTATTGCACTAGCACTAGCACCCATATCACACAAACCATGATAACAATGATCTCCTATTTTAACGGAAATAACAGGCATGCCTACCACAGGTCTATGTTTATCTTTAGCACTAGGTTTAGCAATTCTAGCAGTTTCATCACAGAAGTAAATAACATGCCATCAATATTATCAACCAAGATATCTTTAACCATAGCAATATTAGGTTCAACTTTAACTTGCTCAGGAGGTTTGTGTGTCCTAATATTACTTTTGTTGACTACAGTTGAAGCTTTAGCATGATCCTTTATCCTAACAGGAAAAGGTGGTTTCTCAACATAAGCAGTAGGAACAATAGGATCATTATAAGTGATAGTCTTTTCTTCAACTTTAATAGGTGCAACTACTTTTACTTTGATGGGAGGATTATATTTAAACCACTTCTCCTTAGGGAGATCAACATGAGCAGCAAAAGATTCACAAAAAGAAGCTACTATCTCAGAGTCAAGTCCATATTTAGTGCTAAATTTACGGAAAACATCGGTATCCATAAAAGATTTGACACAATCAAACTTAGGTGTTATACCTGACTCCTTACCTTCGTCGAGATCCCAATATTCAGATTTGCGTTTAATTCTTTCCAATAAATCCCACTTGAATTCAATAGTCTTCATCATAAAAGGACCAGTACAAGAAGTATCGAGCATGGAGCGATTGTTGTCAGAAAGCCGAGCATAAAAATTTTGAATAACCATTTCTTTTGAGAGCTCATGATTGGGGCATGAATATAACATTGACTTAAGCCTCCCCCAAGCTTGAACGATGCTTTCTCCTTCGCGAGGCCAAATATTATATATATATATAATTACGATCACGATGAACAAGATGCATAGGATAAAACTTCTGATGAAATTCCAATTCCAATCGCTTGTAGTCCCATGATCCCATATCATCACATTGCCTATACCATGTCAATGCATCTCCGTTCAAAGATAAAGGGAAGACCTTCTTCTTGATAACATCGTCGGGCATACCTGCAAGCTTAAATAATCCACAAACTTCATCCACATAGTTTAAGTGTAAATCGGGATGCAATGTTCCATCTCTTACAAAAGGATCAGCTAGCAGTTCCTTTATCATACCCGAAGGAATTTCAAAGTAAGCATTTTCATTTTCAGTAGGTTCAGTAGGTTGAGGAGCAACTCTTTTCTCTACTGGTCGGGGTGAAGATACCCCGAACAAGCCTCTCAAAGGATTACTTTCCATAGTAACAAGTGACAGTAAATTTCAGCACACTATATAAATTTTTCCTTACCAAATTGCACGTACCAAAGGCACTTCACTCCCCGCCAATGGTGCCAGAAAAGAGTCTTGATGACCCACAAGTATAGGGGATCTATTGTAGTCCTTTCGATAAGTAAGAGTGTCGAACCCAACGAGGAGCAGAAGGAAATGATAAGCGGTTTTCAGCAAGGTATTCTCTGCAAGCACTGAAATTATAGGTAACAGATAGTTTTGTGATAAGGTAATTTGTAACGAGTAACAAGTAACAAGTGTAAATAAAGTGCAGCAAGATGGCCCAGAATAGGTGTAGGACTTTTAGTCCTGAAACTCCAAAAGTCCTGAAACTCCACCAGGGGTAGGCCCCCCCCCCCCACCCTCGTGGCCAGGGTGTGGGCCCCCTCTGGTATTTTCTTCGCTCAGTATTTTTTATTATTTCCAAAAATAACTTCCGTGGAGTTTTAGGACTTTTGGAGTTGTGCAAAATAGGTCTCTAATATTTGCTCCTTTTCCAACCTGTAATTCCAGTGGCATTCTCCCTCTTTATGTAAACCTTGTAAAATAAGAGAGAATAGGCATAAGTACTGTGACATAATGTGTAATAACAGCCCATAATGCAATAAATATCGATATAAAAGCATGATGCAAAATGGACGTATCAGCCGGCTTAAGCTTCATAGCTAAGCTAGGACTTACCACCATATTTATGAACAAATCCAAATATGTAGCCCCCATGAGCCGGTTGTAGTTGAAGAAAACTTAGCCGGATCATTAAAGATTTGTCTTCAAAAGAGCAATATGCATTAGCCCCAAGTGCCAACTAAAATACTTGTATTATGCTTGGGACTTTAAATAAGATGATTATGATAACCACATACTGCTGCTTAATCTCTTTATCTTGCAGGCTGAATTAAATATAAAAGAATCCCAAGTAGTAGATCTGCGGCAGAACATCCAAACACAGCAATCTAAAACTTCTAAAGCCAAATTAGAAGTGAAAACCGCTTTGGAAGACATTGAAAAGCTGAAAAAGGATTTCAATGCTGAGTGAACCAGCTGGGATACTGAGAAAGCGACTCTGTTAAAAAGAGCAGAAAATGTTGAGGCTGCCCTTAAGTCGGTGACTGACGAGTTATCCGGCTTAAAGCATCAAATCAATAGCATGACAGCCGCCATCTTTGGTAAGTAATATTGTACTTTAATCCTTCATCACCACTGTTTAACAATCATTTGTCGGTTTATCCATATCTTTGCTAACGCAGGCCCCAGAATTTCCAGCCTTGGCCCAGACATGCGCGTGAAGCTTAAAGCTGCATACACCCTTGTGGAGCAGTTATATACCGGTGCTCAACGAGCTATAGCTACCGTCTCGCATAGAAAACAGCCACCTTTACTTATCAGAGAAACACTGGACAAACTGTCAGTCATACCCCAAAGGGTGGAGGACATAAAGCGTTCAGCCGCCAGAGCTGACGCCATCACCGCCCTGAGCCGGGCCAAAGCATGGCAGGCAGAGCTTGACCCAGAGGAATTAGCCACAGGTTGTCCAAGCTTAAAAGAAGATGGGTCTCCCTTTAGTGTAGATGACTCCACCAAATGTGTAAGGGACATGCGCCCTTTGGCAAGCAAGCTGGCTGAGGAGACCGGTCTTTCCAAGTATCAGGCGGCTTATACTGCGGAAAATGCAAAAGTGAAAGCACTGGTTCATCCAGTCATGGATCTTATTCCACCACCACGTAAGCACACTTTTGCTCCTGATATTGATCCATCCATGCTCATAGATGACGAGGTTGTATTCAAAGTCATAACTGGCGTCAATTGGACATCACCTGATTTCCGGTCAGTGGAGGAAGAGGAAGAACCAGCGCTGGATAAACCGGAAGCTTCAACCCATCAAGATCAAGGCAACCGAACCACGAGGCGGCTCTGAGACTGCCACATATACTTTATGCGCAGAATAACACTTATTCTTTTGGGATGTATGATGCCTTGTGATAGGCTAGCTGAAAACAATGATCTGACGTGCCATCGTGCATGTTTGTTTGCATAACATTTTAAACCACCGATCTGATGTTGGAAGATCTGTTGTTTATGCTCATAAAATTATCAAGCATGTAAGTCATGTTATTATATTCCCTGCACACAAACAAATAACATGTGCCCTAGCGGCTTACACCAGGGCTGGTCATGATGTCCCATATAAAATTTTATGGTGACTGTATAGTCCATAACCAGGGCGGGTCATCAAACCGCA
This sequence comes from Aegilops bicornis, assembly GCA_021605145.1. Classification (NCBI taxonomy): domain Eukaryota; kingdom Viridiplantae; phylum Streptophyta; class Magnoliopsida; order Poales; family Poaceae; genus Aegilops; species Aegilops bicornis. The sequence continues at coordinate 600,129,192 of CM038674.1, read as the reverse complement.
CATTTTCATTGAACAAGTAAAAAAACATACCTATGATATTGGTTCATACTGCCGGCTTATATCGCCATATCCAATAAAGATGACAGCCCAAAGACATAGAGCGCATAACTCCAAGTGCACAATCAAAGTATACTGGTGACTCAACGTCCAAAGCCAGACTGGGTTATCAAAACTCCAGATATGCTCAAATATAAGCCATAAGGATTAATGCTACATGGCCTGAATCGTTTTAAACCATATGTCAATATGGTTTAAGGATATGAACCCAAACATTATTCAAAAGAAAATAATAAATCAGAAAAAACAAGGCTTTCATAGGCTGCCAAGCCTCAATATCAAGTGCTCTTCATGGGCCGCACAACCACTAAGTTAATCCTTCATTCAAACCTGTAAGTCGGGCCTGACATGACCAACCACCGTTTTAACTTTGACAAGTTCGGGGTCTTTATAAGATTGACTGTCAAGAGTATGGCGGGTCATTCCAGGATTACCTGGGCGGAGTGGCAGACATACAAGGCAGGATAAACAGGAATTTGGTGGTTTACACCTGGCGTACAAGCCGATCAAAAAGGGGTAAATAAAGCTATGTTCATTGAACAGGGAGCCCCCAAGTGATGTATAATAAGTCATCAAGGCAGGATACCTATGTTTGAACTGTGCAGTGCAACAAGTTCTCTTTGGTAACCTTTAACTTGGGCAATAAGCCCCCAAGTGATTTGCAACAAGGCATATAAGTCGGATCAAATAGGGTAGTCATAGCTATGCTCAATGAGCAGGAAGCCACCAAGTAATTTTTAACAGGGCGTGCAAGCTGGATCAAGAGGGTAGTCACAGCTATACTCAACGAGCAGGAAGCCCCCAAGTGATCTTATGAACTGACAATAAAGACTCAGATATTCAGAAATGAAACGACAAAGGCCCTGAATCATCAGGGATGCCGGATTTATTATACTTGATCATAATATATAAATTGACAAAATTATGTACAACATAAGAGCCGATGGCTCAAGTGTAATAAGGCTGAAGATGAGCAATGTTCCAAGGCTGGGCGGGTCTCCTCCTCCGATGTGCATGAATCCTTGTGGTCTCGAATACCAATGAGGTAGTACGACCCGATGTTCAGGTTTTTGCTGACCACAAAAGGCCCTTCCCAAGGTGGGGATAATTTGTGCATGTCTGCTTGATCCTGGATGAGCCGGAGCACCAAGTCGACTTCTTGAAAGGTTCGAGTTTTAACCCGGTGGCTATAATAGCGACGCAGATCTTGCTGGTATATCACCGAACGAGCGGCCGCAAGGTCACGCTCTTCATCCAACAAATCAAGAGCATCTTTACGTGCTTTTTAATTATCAACTTCAACATAAGCCGCCACACGGGGTGAGTCATGACGGATGTCACTAGGAAGAACCGCCTCCGCTCCGTAAACCATGAAGAAAGGCGTATAACCCGTGGATCTGTTGGGGGTGGTATTGATACTCCAAAGCACTGAAGGTAACTCCTCAACCCAACAACCGGCGTCCTCTGCAAAGGGACCATAAGCTGGGGCTTTATGCCTCTCAAGATTTCTTGATTGGCCCTTTCAGCTTGACCATTGGACTGGGGGTGAGCCACAGATGAAATATCAAGACGAATATGCTCTCGTTGAAAAAATTCTTTCATAGCACCTTTAGACAGATTAGTACCATTATCAATTATGATGTTGTGAGGGTAGCCAAAACAGAAAATCACCTTTTTGATGAGTTGAACCGTCGTTGCCGCGTCACACTTGCTGACCGGCTCTGCCTTGACCCACTTCGTAAACTTGTCAACCGCCACCAAGAGGTGAGTCTTTTTGTCCTTGGATCTTTTAAAAGGTCCAACCATATCTAGCCCCCAGACTGCAAACGGCTAAGTAATTGGAGTCATCCTCAATTCTTGAGCCGGCACATGCGCTCGTCTGGAAAATTTCTGACAGCCGTCACACTTGCTAACCAGATCCTCTGCATCAGCATGAGCCATCAGCCAATAAAAATCATGACGAAAAGCCTTAGCCACGAGAGACTTAGATCCGGCATGATGGCCACAATCTCCTTCATGAATCTCCCGTAGAATCGCATGGCCCTCCTCAGGAGAAATACAACGCTGAAACACCCCTGTGACACTGCATCGGTGCAGCTCGCTGTCGGTGTCAAAACCGGCGGATCTCGGGTAGGGGGTCCCGAACTGTGCGTCTAGGCGGATGGTAACAGGAGATAAGGGACACGATGTTTTTACCTAGGTTCGGGCACTCTCGATGGAGGTAAAACCCTACTCCTGCTTGATTAATATTGATGATATGGGTAGTACAAGAGTGGATCTACCACGAGATCAGAGAGGCTAAACCCTAGAAGCTAGCCTATGGTATGATTGTTGTTCATCCTACGGACTAAAACCCTCCGGTTTATATAGACACCGGATAGGGTTAGGGTTACACAGAGTTGGTTACAATGGTAGGAGATCTACATATCCGTATCGCCAAGCTTGCCTTCCACGCCAAGGAAAGTCCCATCCGGACACGGGGCGAAGTCTTCAATCTTGTATCTTCATAGTCCAGGAGTCCGGCCAATGGTGATAGTTCGGCTATCCGGACACCCCCTAATCCAGGACTCCCTCAGTAGCCCCTGAACCAGGCTTCAATGACGACGAGTCCGGCGCATATTGTCTTCGGCATTGCAAGGCGGGTTCCTCCTCCGAATACTTCATAGAATATTTTGAACACCAGGATAGTGTCCGGCTCTGCAAAACAAGTTCCACATACCACCGTAGAGAGAATAACCTTTGCCCAAATCTGCTGACGTATTCCGCGGCATGACATCACACCATGGCCAGGCCTTTATACGAATCGTTTTTACTGTTCCACCTCAGCGCGTTTAGCGAGGCGGTTTCCTTGGCACGTCTTATCAAAGCGGAGATCGTGCCCCCTTATTCCGGGATTCCCATCAATACGGGCGTGGGTAACCCAACCGCGCCATTGATTACGGCGCTTGGGAGATAAGCGAGTTTTAGCAGGCTGGCGGGGGACGCATAGCTTCCTCCGTCCATATAAGGGGATAAGGATCCACCTTCTTACCTACGCCTTCTTCCTCCTTTGCTCATCCATTTCCGCCTTTCGAGCTCCAGCGCCCAAGCCCGCATCCCACCTCAACCTTCTCCAACTATGTCCGAGCGGGAGGCAGTGGATGGCCTCCTCCGTCACGGAGGGGCACATCAAAAAAGCTGCGGAAGGCCGGATACTTGTCCAAATGACATCGCCAGACCGGCTACCCAACGGCGGGCAGCTCATTCCCACCCCGGCCCCATGAGAGGGTGGTGTTCCTCACCCACTTCCTCCATGGACTAGGTTTTCCACTTCACCCATTTGTCCGGGGCTCATGTTCTACTACGGCCTGGATTTCCACGATCTGCCCCGAACTGCATCCTCAACATCTCGGCGTTTATCGTCAGGTATGCGAACCTTCCTCTGCATCCAGCCCCACTTGACTTATGGCTAAAGACCTTCAATGTCAAGCCGAAGGTAGTGGGCGGCTTCCAAGCGGAGTGCGGAGGTGCCATGGTTGGCAAGATGGCCAAAGTCCTATGGCTCGAGCGCTCCTTTGTGGAGACCATAAAGGGGTGGCAACCAGGGTGGTTCTACATCACCGAGCCGCGCGACTCTCAATGGGCGGCGGCCCCCGAATTACGATCTGGCTCCCACACACGGCTCACGTCATGGAAAGAGACGGGTCTGACGTGGGGTGATTCGAAAGAGCTGTCCGGACTCCAAACCTGCGTCCGGAACCTGGTGGACAAGAATCTCAAGCTTGTCAATGTAATCCAGGTGATGCTCATCCGCCGGATTCTCCCATGCCAGCAACGGGCCTTTAAATTGTGGGAGTTCGATCGGGCACAGCATCAAACTCTGTAAAGGCTCTTCGACACTACGTACGAAGATGCCTGGAAGGTGTTGTTCAAGGGCACCGAGGCTCCCACATCCGCTACCGAAGATCGTGGATTCAGCTCGCAGCGTCAAGCCAGCGAGGTAAGTTATTTTACCCTTTATGGGACTCTTTTTTCATAGTTTGACTCTATGCCGGATTTAAAAACTCCCTAACCTTTGACAGGACTCGCTGAAGACGTCCGGACAAATTAACTGTCCGGCCCCCTTGCCAGAAAACCCAGCGGACGCCCGTTTGACGGGGCTGCTGGCTCCGGCACCTCACATGGTGCCGGAGAAGAAGGCCAAGAAAGAGGCCACGGGGACTTGAAGGAGCGCCCGACGCCAGGTGTTGTCGGACTCATCGTCCAACGACTCTGAGGCGGAATCCTCCTCTGAGGAAGAGGAGGAGGAAAAATAAGCTTCTCCCCCAGCGGGGGGAGAGAAGAAAAGGAAGGCCGCCCCAACCGGGGAGGCCGGAGGGTCCAAGAAAGGAAGGACCCTTCCTCCGGACTTCTCCACCAACGCCGACAACGACGAGGAGGAGTGGCCAACAAGGGCCAAGCCCCTAGCGAGATCGTAAGTGTCCGGACTCCGGAATAGTTCATGACTTTTTATTTGTCGCATAGTGTCTCCTAACGCTGAATATGACCATGCAGCCCGCCCAAGGACAAGCTCGCCGCTTCGTCGAGCGGCTCCCTAGGTTAGTCGGATGTGAATAGCACTTCACTTCCTACCGCCTCCTCTCCTCGTGTCACCGACGACACCGCGGTGGAGTCCCAAAAGGGGCCCAGCCAGAGGAGGTGGTCTGGAGGCGCCGCAAGGCGACCTCCGGACTCTGGGCACAAAGGGGCGAAACCCCGGAGGGCTCTAAGTCCGGCCCTGTCTTGGGACTCCGTCTCGAACCTTCAAGGTTCCGTAGTCCGGCAAGCGGCTCCTTCGTAAGAAGGGCAAGACTGCGACACCGGTGACCTCCGTCCATCCGGAGGCACCGGATAGCTTGCTGGAGGCGCTTAACGGTGCCTCCATCGACGAGGAGCACCGCACTGTTATGAGTGTGGTGATCCAGAAGGTTCAGTCCGCCAAGAGCGGGCTGATCGAAGCTTGCATCAGCCTTCTAACAAGCTTTGAGGTAAGTTTGGAATTTGTAAAATATCACCGCATAGACAGTAGCCCCCGATGCTTAGTTCGATTGTTCGGAAAGAAAAGCCGGACCGAGGATCTAAAAAGATATCTGCAGGAGTCTAACATAAGTATGTCAATATGCGAATGCGCTCACTTGACCTCTGCCGCACTGACTGCGGAGGTCAATGCATTGAAGCAGAGCCTCGAGCGGTCCGAGAACAAGCTCGGCCTTGCCAAGAAGCAGCTCGAGGACAGGGAAGGTAAGTAATACCTTATTAAAGAAATACCTTATAGAAATGATTAGGTTGCAAAAATGACAGGAATAATGTGGGTATTGCAGGGGCCACGAACAAGGTGGCGAACCTGAAGGAAGCGGTGCCCGCGGCCGAAAGCAGAGCAGCCGCGGAACACACCGAGCGAGAGAAGCAAGAGGAGCGGGTGGCGGAGGTGCGGCAAGAGCTCCAGGCTCTCGTGGAAAAACACGAGAGTTTGGAGCGTGACTCGAAGACTCGAGAGTCCAAGCTCGCCTCGGCTCTTGAGAGTGCCAAAGCCGCTAAGGCGAAGCCCAAAAATCCCTCCAAGAGATTGAATCATTAAAGAAGATAGCGGCGGGTAAGGCATTCTTTATGCAAAGCAAGCATGTGAAAGTGAATTACCTATTACTTACCCGAATCCAGAGCTCTCCAGGAGCATTCGCAGATCTGCCCTGTAGCGTATCTGATGCTGCCGCGTCCTACGGCGCCAAGGAGGGGAGCTCGACGGAAAAGGTGTTCTGGTCTCAGTATGCTGCGGCCGAACATCCGGTGCCCCTGAGCGACCAGCTGAAGCAGCTGGTCGAGCTCCACAAGGTCGCCGAACAGGCTATGAAGGGCCTCATAGTTTGGTTGTGGCCATTGGAAGCCATGCCTGGGAGCTACTTCGGGCTAGTGCAGCGGCTGGTGGACGCCTGTCCATGGATTGAAGTCATCAAGCGCTCCGTCTGCATTGAAGGTGCCCGTCGGGCCCTTGCCCGTGCTAAAGTGCACTGGGGCAAGCTATATGTGGAGACGCTTGTGACGGTCGGGCCACCAAAGGGCAAGGAGCATCGCAAGCCCGAAATGTACTATGAGGGCGTCCTGAAGGGTGCCCGCCGTATAGCGGGTGAATGCTCAAAAGATGTAATTTTTTAATAGACTCGCATTTGTTATCCTCAGACGCTGAAAACTTGTTCATATCGCTTAAGCAACACTTTGTGAATTTAAAATATTACCTTCATGCGGCCGCTTATCAAATTTTGAGAGATGGCAAGTCGTTGGCTTCAGCCCCATGCCACGAAAGTGCTGGGGTGTTCGATGAAATTGAGCGCTCTTGTTCCCATTCTTGGGTCCTTCGAGGAGGCGCTCAACGCAATGAACAAGGCAACCGGACTTATAGTGCTTGAACACTCTCACTTAGCCATAGAATTCTATAATTTTAAATTTCGGCGAAGCCCCTAGTATTCGGAAGACCGAGTTCGGGGCGCTATCCACGCCTTGGTCGGACAATGCCGACTCCTCGCTCTAAGCGGCATAAGTCTTTAGGGACCGAAAAAACCTCTCAAACAGCGATCGGCTCTCGCCCTATCATGACTGTCGGTTTAGCTTTCTCCGAGGTGCTCAACCCAGCTCAGCAGGCACAATCGCAGTGGTTCTCCCAGCGCTACCTTAGCCGATATAACGGAATGTAAGGTACCAAAACATGGGAGCCAGGCAAACAACCCAACTATTGACCCAAGACATGATTCGGAGCCCATGTATATAATGCTATAAGTTCGGGATGCCGCACTTGTGAAAGTGTTCGGACTTATCACACTATACTTTTGGGGTACTTAAGCCCCTGGTGTATTGGCCGTACCAAAGTGTATGGGTGCAACATGTCATGAAATGACATATATATATATATATATATATATATATATATATATATATATATAAAGAAAGGAGTGCAATAATAGGCAAAAGCTATGTATTGTTTATTCAAAAAGGTACTGCAATGGAAGCGGAGCGATACAAATGGTGCGATAAGCAAGGGATGGGACTATTTAACATGTCCCCCTCCAGGGGTAAGCTGCGGGATGGTATGTAAAACAGGTATAATGATCGTAGTAGAGACTACCTGGACACTCGACGTAGCTTCCTGGCTGTTGCATCTTGAGTTCGGCAATTCTAGTGCCGGACAGGACTTCTGGAAAACGGAGTCCTGGAAGTAAGAAAAAAGAAGAAAAGAAAAAGAATGACACAATCGGAGCCCCAGTGCGGTTGAGCCGCATTCTGGGCATGCCGTGGTCGTGCCCCTCCCCTTATGCCCATGGTATCTCCAGAGCGTAGTTATGTATGCGTAGTACTGGCTTCGCAGTTTCGCGAGGGCTATGGTTGGGGCCGGATTGCTACGCGTGCTCGGATCGTGCCAGGCGGTCTTGTTGTAGGTTACTCCGGGCGCGCTTGACGGTGGCAGGACGTTTAATAGCGGGACTCGAGAATTGCTGTGAGAGGCTGCTTTGCGCCTCCGCCGCGAGGGCCGTCGTGTGCTCCTCTGTTCGGAGAGAGCGTTCGGTGTTTCCATTGACCGTGATTACTCCTCGAGGGCCTGGAATCTTGAGCTTGAGGTATGCGTGGTCTTGGCGCCGCATTGAACTTTGCAATGCGGTTCGTCCAAGCGAGGCGTGATAGCCGCCGCTGAACGGGACTATGTCGAAGATTAACTCTTCGCCGGAAGTTATCCGGGATCCAAGACCACTTCGAGTGTAATCGAGCCTGCATAATTGGCCTCTACACCTGGTATGACGCCTTTAAAGTTCGCTCTTTGTGGGTTTAATCCTTGAGGGTCTATTCCCATTTTGCGCCCGTATCACGATAAAGCAGGTTCAGGCTGCTACCACCGTCCATCAGGACTCTAGTGAGGTGAAATCCGTCGATGATTGGGTCAAGAACCAATGCGGCGAATCCGCCGTGGCGGATGTCGTGGTTCTAAGTCTGACAGTAGAATGGGGGTAGGTATGGAGAGGCAAGGTACTAGCTATGGAGTAGTTGTATATGCACGAGTTTTACGAGTTCAGGCCCTTCTCGGAGGAAGTAACAGCCCTACGTCTCGGAGCCCGGAGGCGGTCGACTGGATTATATGCATAGGAATTACAGGGGTGCGAACCCTTCTACCTATGGAGGGGTTGGCTTATATAGAGTGCGCCAGGACCCCAGCCAACCCACGTAGCAGAGGGATACATTAAGGCCAGGCGTTACTGGTAACGCCTTACATAAAGTGTCATCATGACCATAAAGACTACCTAATTACAGACTGTTTGGACTCAGAGTGGCTCTTGAACTCCTGGTGGTCGAGTGGGTCTTCATGGTCGAGTGGGTCTTCATGGTTGAGTCTGTCGAGTGGAATCCTACCAGGTCGACTGGAAGGCCGTTTATTCTAAGGATGTCCTTGGGGAGGGTGAGGGAGTCCCGGACTAGGGGGTGTCCAGATAGCCGGACTATCATCATCGGCCGGACTCCAAGACTATGAAGATACAAGATTGAAGACTTCGTCCCGTGTCCAGATGGGACTTTCCTTGGCGTGGAAGGCAAGCTTGGCGATACGGATATGTAGATCTCCTACCATTGTAACCGACTCTGTGTAACCCTAGCCCTCTCCGGTGTCTATATAAATCGGATGGCTTTAGTCCATAGGACGAACAACAATCATACCATAGGCTAGCTTCTAGGGTTTAGCCTCTTTGATCTCGTGGTAGATCCACTCTTGTAACACACATCATCAATATTAATCAAGCAGGACGTAGAGTTTTACCTCCATCAAGAGGGCCCGAACCTGGGTAAAACATTGTGTCCCTTGTCTCCTGTTACCATCCGCCTAGACGCACAGTTTGGGACCCCCTACCCGAGATCCGCCGGTTTGACACCGACATTGGTGCTTTCATTGAGAGTTCCTCTGTCGTCACCAACAGGCCCGATGGCTCCTTCGATCATCAACAACGACGGTCCGGGGTGAGACTTTTCTCCCGGATGAATCTTCGTGTTGGCGGCTTTGCATCGGGCCAATTAACAGCCATATGGAGCAGATCGAAAGCTACGCCCCTGGCCGTCAGGTCAGATTTGGAAGTTTAGACTATACGGCCGATATCCGCGGAGACTTGATCTTCAACGGATTCGAGCCGCAGCCAAGCACGCCGCGCTGTCTCGATGGGCATGATCTAGCTCTGCGGCGAGCGGTGCCACGGAGGCCGCACCAGAATCCGCTCCGACCCTTAACCCGGAGCCGGATTCCCCGATCGAGGACGAGTGGTTGGACACCGCCTCGGGGGCTTTAGTCTCTATGGTGATCGAGCCGAACTCCATCCCTGTCCTTTGCGAAGACCTCGACTCCAGGGTGCCGGACTCCTCTCCGGACTCCGAACCCTCCGCGCCCTTGCCAATCGAATCCGATTGGGCGCCCGTTATGGAGTTCACGGCAGCGGTCATCTTTCAAAGACTCGCCCTTTGGCGACATCCTGAATTCACTAAAGTCTCTCTCTTTATCCGGAGAGCCCTGGCGGACTACGAACAGGAAGGTTGGGATGCGGACGATGAAGAAACTCAATGCCCACCCACCACCCACTTCATAGCCACTGTCGAAAGCTTACACGACGTGCTCGATTTCGACTCCGAAGACATCGACGGTATGGACGACGATGTAGGAGACAACAATGAACCAGCACCTATAGGATGCTGGACAACCTCATCCCATGATGTATACATGGTGGATACACCTAAAGGAAATGAAGACGAGGAACAACGGGATGCCACTAAGGATAAATCCCTCGGAAAATAGTCAAAACGGCAACGTAAACGCCGAACAAAGTCCCGCCTCAACAAAGACCCAGCCATAGAGCAGGGCGAACCGGTGGACAACCAACAAGCTATCAAGCAATCGTCCAAACAAGACAACTTGGATAAACAATCTGTCCCCGGCGAAGACAACAACTGGACGACCTCACGCCGGACAAACCATTGGAGCAAAATTACCTCCGAGAAAAGGCTCGCCGCTGCGCGTAGCCTGAAAAAAGCAAGCGGAAGCTCAAAACAGCCGAAGATGCACTCAGGAATAGATGGAGCAAAGTATTCAGCACCTTGAATAAGCACGGCGACAACCACGAACAAAGAGCTACCCGAAAAGAAAGCTACTGCCCGAATTCGACGAGGAGGCCTTAGAGCCCCCACAATTAAAAAGCAAGAAGGCCACCCGGTCGGATGAACGACCTCACGGCAAAAAGAGAGCAGCGAATGGTGCCGCACACAAGCCAATATGCGATCCGCCTAAGGATTCACATCAAAAGGATGGCCCAGTTAGGTCCATCTATGGGCCAAGAAAGCACGCCACAAAGCAATGCAACACGCCAAAATTCGAAAACCACGGCACACCCAAATATAGGGCGCCAGACACCCCTATGTTTCACCGATGAGGTGCGGATCATGAATTTCCAATGATTCAAACCCGTAAACATAGAGGCATACGACGGAACAACAGACCACAGAGTGCGGATTGAGGATTACATCCTCCACATACACATGGCTAGAGGAGATGATCTCCACGCCAGAATACTTACCCTTAAACTCAAAGGGCCAGCTCGGCATTGGCTTAAGAGCCTCCCGAAAATACCATTGGAAGCTGGGAAGAGCTCGAGGATGCATTTCTGCAAATTTTCAGGGGACCTACATCCGCCTCCGGACGCAGACGATCTAAGTCACATAACTCAACAGCCCGGAGAGTCAAGACGAAATTTCGGAACAGGTTCCTTACTAAAAGAACCAAATAGTCGACCGTCCGGACGCCAAGCCTTAGCAGCTTTCAAACACAGCGTCTGGAGACGAATGGCTCGCTGTACACCTTGGCCAAGAAAAGCCAAGAACAATGGCCGCATTAACAAGCCTCATGACCCGCTTTTGCGCAGGGGAAGACAGCTGGCTGGCTAGATGCAGCACCAGCGACCCGAGTACATCCGAAATCAGGGGTGGAAATGGGAAATCACAACGCAGAAAAGATCAGTGCCGGAATAAGGAAATTGGCCCAAATAGTACGGCGGTCAACGCCGGATTCAAAACTCTCGGCCGAACTTAAAAACACTGCCCCTAAAGGATAACAGTGACGAGCTATCCAACCTAAACAAGATTCTGGATAGACTGTGTCAAATACATGGTACCTCCAGGAAGCCTGCAAACCATAGCCATAGAGATTGTTGGGTCTTCAAGCAGTCTGTCCGACTTAACGCCGAACACAAGGGACTCGACACACCAAGTGAAAGTGACGAAACCCAAAAGCAGCACTCCGGAAAACAAAAGACTTTCCCACTAGAAGTCAAAACAGTGAACTCACTTCATGTGATAACACACAGCACGGCACCTGCCATACCAGGACACCGTCCGCATAATGGGGATAGAACCCACCAAAATTCGCTATAGCAGCTCTTCCTTCAAAGGAATGACGCCAGGCCTTCTTTATTATACAGGCTCTCTACCACTAGAGGTTGTGTTCGGTTCATCCGACAACCCCCGTCGCGGAAAGCTCACTCCCCATCGCCCGATTCAGCAGTAGCCCTTAAGCAGTACTGAGGCGTACAGCTTTCGCCCGATTTAACACAATACCGCATTATGCATCTCTAACACTTAAAATGCCTGGTCCACGTGGCATCATCTCGTTAAAGGGAAGTATTAAGTGTCACTTGAGCACGGAAGAACGGGAGACTGCCTTGACAACCCCACAGCTATCCGGCTCTGCTAGGCAAAGAACCTGAATCGGTCATTCAAACCCTGGACTCGGTTAGACGAAGTCAGCGCCTACTAGCGGCATATACCCCATACGAGGGGCCGCGTACATGTATAACAAGAGACAATAAAGCTCAATTTTATTTAATTCTTCGAACCGTACTCTGTTTATTTAATATTAAGTACACCTTTCACACAACCCTTTTTCTTTCAAACTAAGTTCCTCTCTTTTACAGATGAACAACGTGCTACACCCGTCCAGGATACGGCACAACGGAGACACAGGCGCAGACATGCAGTACGGACCCGTTGCAAGGATTCTTTTCAGATTAAGACCCTACGTAAACCTTTTTTCACTGTCTCTTGTTGATATACATCCCCCCGGTTCCTTAATATAACCGAGGAGGAGGCTGGTGCTTTGGCATTGGCCGCACAAGAATTTTTTATGCGTGCACTAGACACTGTGGGGCTTAGGGCATTATTCTGCCCATTTTCATAAAGACCGAATACCTTAGGGAGTATTCGGCGTCTCGAAGTTAGGCCTTATATGCATCAGCTCCGAATCATGTCTTTGGTCAAATGTTGGGTTGCCCGGCTCTCGTGTTTTGCTGCCTTACGCCCGCTTTTCACGGCTAACGCGGCACTGTGGAGAACTACTGCGATTGTGCTCCGGTTCGGTCGGGCGAGCACCTCAGTAGAGAAAGCCGAAAACTGACTGTCATCATATAGCAAGAGACTGGTCAACCACTCGATGACTCACAGGAATGTTTAGGATTCCTCCGATTAACGAAGGACCGGTTTTCGGTCAGGCACATACGCACCCCGAATTCGGGAGAGTGCGGGGCCCCCAGGGGCTATATAGTAGCCCCACCCTCGAACTCCTATGGCTAAGTGAAAGTGATAAAGCATTATAGTCCGGTTGCCTGGTTTGCTACGCTATCACCTCCTTAACAGGACCAAGACGTTGGATTAAGTGTGAAAAACGCTTTTTGCAAACACCCCGCACTATCTGCGTGGGGGCTGAAGCCAAGGACTGCCATCTTTCAGGTTATATATACATATACATAAACGGCCGCACAGGGAGTAGTTTACTACTTGAACGCACAAGTATAAAAAGCACTCACATTACATTGAAACATTGTTTTCACAAATCATACATGTCATTTAAACATAATATCCTTCGAGCACTACGCCTCTATTAAACGAGCGCCCGGCAGGACTTCTTCAAAGTAGTGCTCGGCAGGTACTCGGCCTCTGTCCGAATCCTGGGATGCAACATCAGTGGTCTTCATCTCTGCCCAGTATGTCTTGACACGGGCAAGAGCCATCCGCGCTCCCTCAATACATGCTGATCGCTTCATTGCGTCGATACGCGGCACCGCACCAAGAAACTGCTGCACTAAACCAAAATAGCTCTTGGTGGGGTCCGTCCGGCCACAAGTGAGTCAAGACATGCTTCATGGCAAATCCGAGAATCAATTCAACTCGGCCCATTCGCCAACCGATCGGTCAGCAGAGGACGCCCGGACTATGGAATTGCGACCAATATAGCTCTTCCTTCTTCGCCTTTTCCGCCCCGGAAGTGCTCAACCGCGTCCACAAGTGCTTCGCCGCCAAGTCCAGATAAGCATCCTCCTCAACTCCACAATTTATCGAATCGAGCATACTTTGGATCAGTATATTTCCTTCGCAGCGTAAACGGTTTTCCACCGCAATTGCCCGGCTGACTCAGCTCCTCCTTAGCAGCACTCAAAGCCGATTGGGCATTCTTGGATTCGGCGGCCTTCTTTAGGCCCTCTTGTTCCGCTTGACGTTCCTTTTCAAGAACCGCGCATTGATCGGTAGTATTCCTTAACTTTCTGGCCATCTCGGCCATCTCCTCTTTGCTTCGGCAGTGAGCAGCCCGTTCAGCTTCTAGCTCTTCGGCCGCCTTTACAGCCGCGTACTAATTCTGGCTTGCTCTTTCGCTCGGGCGAGTTCTGCCCGCAGCTCCTCAACGGCAGCGGCACCATCTGCATTAAGCATACAAACAGTAAGACACGGGCGTCAAGCTCCCTTACAAGGTGTCCGCATAGAGGTCGCATACCTTGTGACTCGTCAAACCGTTTATTGACCAGCGCGATGTCCGCATCCGCCTCGTCAAGTTGTCGCTTTAGTTCGGCATATTCAGCAGTCCGGCTGGCCTCCGGACGCCCCGCCACCTGTTCAGGAGCGGCGATATGTTATAACTGAAAATTTGATACTCGGCACATTGTCAATTTTGACAACATACCAAGTCTCAGGGGCTACTATCTATACAGGGTGCATTTTATATGCATAACTGTCAGAAGGTACATCATTTTCTCATACCTCAAACCCCGTCAGTAAGCTTCTGACGGCTTCATGCAATCCGCTCTCCGCGGATGCAATTCTTTCAATCACCGTACCCATTAGAGCACGGTGATCCTCTGAAATAGCCGCTCGCCCGAGCAGATCCTTCAGCTCCTCCAACCGCACGCCACTTGGCGCCGGACCTTCCGGCCCCGCCGGACTTGGGGGAACCCTCCATGACGACACCTCCGGTCGTCCGCCTCACATGAGGGTGCGATGTGGAGGCGTTGCTCTCCATCATCTCCGGAAGAAGATCCTCAAGACGAGCTCACTGAGAAGGGCTGAAGTCCGAACTACAAGGTACAATTTCTGTTATCCTCATGAATAAATACAGGATGTTCCTTATTTACAAGACCCCTTCTTTTTACTTACGGCTGGTCGAGGCCTGGTCCCCTTGGGGAAATAATGCGGCTGGGTTACTTCCCGGTAGGACTCTCTGCAGAAGATTCCTTCCCCTCTTTGAGGCCTTGACCTCCGGATCTTCCAGCGGTCCTCTTCTCTCCTCGGAAGGTGGGACTCTTAATCCCTCCTTCCTTGATATCCTCCTTCGCAGAGGCGGTTGCTTCCCGCTCCCCCTTCGCCTTCTTCAAAAGGCGCGACCTTCAACATCTTGGTCAACATGGGATCCGGCGTGGTCTCTGGGAGGGGAGCCGGACACCTTATTAACTTTGCCTTGGCTATCCACTCCTGTTCAAGAAACGGCTCCTTCAAAGGGCATATATATATATATGAAATAAATGAATGAACAGCTTGTCCGGTTGCAGGACTACTTACTTGAGTATCTGGGCGATTGCATCTTAGTCCTGCGTCCTCGGTCAAGTCCGGACACTTCTCTTGTGATCCAAAGAACAGTTTATACATCTCCACGAGCGTCGTGCCCATAAAATTTTGGAGAGCTCGTGGTCCCTCTGGATTGAATTCCCACAGGCGGAGGGGGCGACGTTTGCAGGGCTGAAGGCGCCAGATCACCATAATCTGCGCCACTGCAACCAGATTGATCCCTCTTTCCTGGAGATCTCGAATACGGCCTCGCAGGGGAACGCCCTTGGACGGCCCCAGTCGAGCCCCTTGTTGACCCATGATGCCAGCCGCTGTGGTGGACCTGAGCGGAAGGCGAGAGCGCCGCCCATTTGGTGCCCCCGAGCGGTGATATAAAACCACTCCCGTTGCCAACCAAGCTCCTCTTGAAAAGAGCCCTCGGGCCACGGAGCATCAAGACATTTGCTTATGACCGCCCCTCCGCACTCCGCTTGCTGCTCCTTGATCATCTTTGGCTCCACCTTGAAGGTCTTGAGCCACAATCCAAAGTGGGGGTAATATGGAGGAAGGCCTCACATACGACAATGAATGACGAGATATGGAGGATGGACTCCGGATTCAAGTCATGGAAATTAAGCCCATAATAAAACATGAGCCCCCGCACAAAGGGGTCCGTCGGGAAGCCTAAACCCCGAAGGAAATGGGACACGAACGCCACGTTCTCGCCGGGCTCGGGAGTGGGAATGACCTACCCTGGAGCAGGCAGCCTATGCGAGATCTCGCCGGTCAGATACCTGGCATCTCGCAGCTTTAGCACATCTTCTTCGTGGACGGAGGAAGACATCCATCGGCCCGTCTTTGGTCGGAGCCGGACATCGCCGAAAGTCCGGCGCTGAATCTAAAGCTTTGGGTGTTGGAACTCGAAGCGCGAGGCGAACTCGATGGAGGGTGTAAAGAAGAAGAGGGCCTTGGTCTCATCATAAAGAGCTTGAATACCAAGAGCCCACCCCGTGGTCGATTAGGACTCGCCTTCAATAGAGAAGGCAGGTCAACGGGCATGGTTGGGTTACCCACGTTCGTATTGATGAGAATCACGAAATAAGGGGGCACGATCTACGCTTTGATAAGACGTGCCCAGGAAACCGCCTCGCTAAACACACTGAGGTGGAACAATAAAAAACGATTCATATAAAGGCATGGCCGTGGTGTGATGTCACGCCGCGGGATACGTCAGCAGATCTATGCAAAAATTATTCTCCCTACGGTGTTATGTGGAACTTGTTTTGCAGAGCCGGACACTATCCTTGTGTTCAAAACCTTCTATGAAGTATTCGGAGGAGGAACCCGCCTCGCAATGCCGAAGACAATCAACGCTACCGGACTCATCGCCATTGAAGCCTGGTTCGTGGGCTACCGAGGAGTCCCGGACTAGGGGGTGTCCGGATAGCCGGACTATCATCATCGGCCGGACTCCAAGACTATGAAGATACAAGATTGAAGACTTCGTCCCGTGTCCGGATGGGACTTTCCTTGGCATGAAGGCAAGCTTGGCGATACAGATATGTAGATCTCCTACCATTGTAACCGACTCTGTGTAACCCTAGCCCTCTCCAGTATCTATATAAACCGGATGGCTTTAGTCCATAGGACGAACAACAATCATACCATAAGCTAGCTTCTAGGGTTTATCCTCTTTGATCTTGTGGTAGATCCACTCTTGTAACACACATCATCAATATTAATCAAGCAGGACGTAGGGTTTTACCTCCATCAAGAGGGCCCGAACCTGGGTAAAACATCGTGTCCCTTGTCTCCTGTTACCATCCGCCTAGACAAACAGTTCGGGACCCCCTACCCGAGATCCGCCGGTTTTGACACCGACAGAGGGTATCTTGGACAGGTCCATGACCCTACCCTAGGTACATGACTTCATCATTAGCCCCCGAATGGATCGAGGTTTGAGTGAGGAAGGAATTGATAATCTTTCCGACCTGTTTTTCATGCTGCGAGTGTGTCTTACTCGGGATCAGTGACCTTTTAGTGATGGAGTCAACTTCTCTTTCAGTCGCCTTGATCCATTCCTTACATCTGTCGAGTGAACTTTATGAACTTGGAGATCTGAATTTCGGGAAGCGCGCGAAACGGAGAAGGCCGCGGTACTCGGATGGGATAAGGCAAGGATGCCTCGATCTCCATGCCACCTTTTTCGCCACGTATCGCTGCTGCGATTGTTGCGGATTTGACAGGATTGCCTGGGCCTACCAGTCAGCCACTCGGAAGCGACTTCATATAAGGCACCGGGCGGGGGTCTTTTGAATAGTGCGCCCTCATTTTCCCCTCCTCCGTCCTTAGATTCATCCACCGCGCCAGTAACCTGCTCAGCGCCGGCGACAATGGTGAAGGAGAAGACGGCGGCCTTGGAGCGGGCGAAGAAGGCGACGACGAAGGCGAAGGGGAGAGCGCCCAGTCGGGGCGGATCCTCGTCGAGGTCCAGCCTGCCGCAAGGTTGGGTCCAGGGAGACTGGATCTGCTCGACCATCACCCAGAAAGACCTCGACGACCTGGCCAACGAGGGATTGATCCCCCACAGATCAGCAAGGCTTCCGGGGACGGAGTGGCAGCCGCAGCCTCAGGAGGGTGAGTGTGTCCTCTTAGCCACCCATGTCGATCGCGGATTTTCTCTGCCGCCAAATCTTTTCTTTCAGGGTTTTCTGAATTTCTTTGGAGCACAACTCCATCACTTCACACCCAACTCCATTGCCTATCTCGCCACTTTCGTGTCTTTGTGCGAAAACTTCTTGGGTTGTCGGCCACACTGGGGCCTCTTCAAACACATACTCACTTGTCACTCACAGACGATGAAAAAGGCTAATCCAAATGATGAAAGAACCCAAGTAATCCAGATGTGTGGGGGTCTTGGGGTCCAGATGAGGGGTAAAAGTGCCTTTCCGGCCATGATTCTTCCCGATTCAGTTAGAGGGTGGCAGTCGACCTGGTTCTACTGCCAAGACCAGTCGATGCCAGGGCAGTCGACTGGACTCCCTCCATTCTCCATGAGTCGAGTGAACAAGCCGTCCTCTCTGAAGGTGCTCCCGGAGGAGAAGGTCCAGGTTAAATTGTTGATGGAGCGTGTAGTCCAGCTCATTCGCGGCGGAGTGACCGGCATGGGTCTCCTGGAGGTTTTCCTTCGACGGCGCATTTAGCCGCTCCAATACCGAGGCAACCCGATGTGGATGTACTCTGGTACCGAAGACACCACCCGGGTCCACCCAGAGGAGGTCGACGACGCCACATTGGAGAGGTGGATGACAGCCATCATAGGGAACAAGGATAACCCTCGTGGAGCTAGGAGGATCCCACCACTCGAGCAATCTTACGAACCAGACAAGGTATGACCACTTATCTCCGACTGTGATCTGTAGCATACGCTTTGTTCCGCTGTGAATCGGCTTATTGACTTTCGTCTTGTTTTGCTGTCTTCTAGGCCACCACTGAGATGTACTCGATGCCCAACGGGGCGCAAGAACAAGTCGAAGAAGAAGAAGTAAGTGGAGGCGAAAGCCAGGAGGAATGGGAGTCCGAGGAAAACGACAGCTCTGATGAAGAGGAGGAGGAGGAGGAGGAAGAGGAGGGAGACGTGGATCCTCCCCACTCGGAAAGGCGATCCAAGCTGACGCATGATCCGGCGGTAGAGCGCGGTAAGGCTATCGCGCCCGTCGGGCGGTCGATGAAGCGCACTCGGACGACTTCTCCAGTGCCGACTGAGAAACTGCCAAAGCAACCCCGAGAAATGTCATCAAAGCCGACGAAGGCCTTGCCCAATATGAGGATGGTCATTCCCACCATTTCCGGGTAATCAGCGGAACTTGTGTTTTCCTGTTTATCATGGTTGTACTTTTGGTCGACTCGTTTGACTGATCAACTGATTTCTGAAATCTGCAGTGCTGCCACCTCCGAGACTTCAGCTAAGCACGAAGATCAGGAAATGGAAGATGCCGCCACCTCCAACCTTGGTATGATCTCTGCAGTTTCGCTTTATGGTCGATTGGATTTCTGTTTTTACCTTTGAATCTTTCTTGTAGCTCCACCTCATGTCATTGATCTCCCTGACGACGATGATGAAACACCGCTGAGTTAGAGGAAGGACAAAAAGGTGCCTGCTGGCAAGGTTATTCAAGTTGTATCACTGCCTGAGACGCTGGTTCACGAGGGAGGCAACACCACTCGGGCTTCTGTGTCCTTTCTTTGTGCGGCCGACGAGTGTCCGCCTTCGTCACGATCGCTGACCTGCCTTCCCTTTTGCCACACACCACGTCCCGTAAGACCAAGTGAGTGCTGCTAAGGAGGCCATCGCCCGGTAGGGATCATGATGGAGCAAGTGAAGGTGGTCCAGGAGGCCAGCCAGCAGCTTATGATGCAAGCTCACTCTTGAGCAATGTCCAAGTAAGTTGGTCGTTGCTTGTTCATTAGGATATGCTACCAAGTTTCTTCTTTTCAAGATTTCCATATCAGATCTCTGTACATCCACCGGGTGGGTGTGTCGATTGAATTTTTGTACCGTGGGGGCACGCTGAGTGCACCCACCGGGTGTAGTCCCCGAGACTATGGTGGATCAGGCAATCGACTATAGTCTTTATACTTTGAACTTCTTCACTCGGTCTGGTCGGTCCATGTCGAATGGATCTTTTAAACCGGTGGGGCACGCTGAGTGCACCCATCGGGTGTAGTCCCCGAGACTATGGTGGATCACTGGCGATCGACTATAGTCTAAGGAACTGCTTTTTTACACGGCCGATCACGACAGCTTGGCTGTGGTTTTAGGATCATAACCTTTTGCCTCTTTCGGTCGATCGTCGAACCGAATTGATAAAACCAGTGGGGGCACGCTGAGTGCACCCACTGGGTGTAGTCCCCGAGACTACTGTCGAATGTTTTGATTCGACTGTAGTCTTAGAAATGCTATGATTTTTCTTTAGTCACTCAGAAGTGACCTGTCTTCGATGTTTTGTCAATTGACTCTTCGCAGAAATCTTGCGAGCTCGTGGCCCACTATACCGAATTGGGGAACAAACAGATCCAGCTCAACCTTGACTTGAAGCTTGCTCAGGAGAATTTGCAAAAGGTGAGAGACGAAGCAAAAGGTATGGCTGGTGAGAACTCGACGATCGCCTTTGTCTTTCTACCCATTCTCAACTCTTGGGCTTATTGTTATTTTGCGCATAAACCGGAGGAGGCTCTGAAGAAGAAAGACCACGACCTTGCAGAGGCATAGAAGGCGGCTTTGGAGAAAACAAAGCTCGCGGAAGAGAAACTGGTCTTAGTCGGGAAACTCGAAGAGGAGAATACCAAGCTGAAGGCTGCTCTCGACGCGGCCAACAAGGAGATTAGCCGATCAAGAATGACAAAGTTGCTCTGATAGCAAGGTCAGCGAATCAAGGGAAGAGGAATGATCTGGAGGCTTATCCTGGGAGGGCTCGCCAAGAAGCTATTCCTCATGCTTGAAGGTAATTCCTCTTATCCGATCGACTTGTCATCATCGACTCATCATAGAACCATTAGCTTGAACTCGAGTCGTATTTGCAGAATTCTGTCACGAACTTCAAGAGGAGACCACGGTCAGTGGAGACAAGCCCGACCCCATCAACTCTCCCGTGAAGGATGAAGTCGCTATGAACGTGCTCGACCGGAGTCTCGCATTGCTTCTTTGTGGTGGACTATCTCGCTCGATCAAGGCCGCGAAGACGGATCGACTCAACACTCTGGCGGACAGACGCCAGAATGACCTCGAGTCCTTAATGACTCGACTGAATGAGGTTCCAAGTCGAGTGCAAGAATGGAAAAAGTCTTCTGCCAGGTGCGGTGCTGATGTTGCTCTATCTCTGGTTCGTGTCCACTGCAAGGAGGCGCGGGAGGAAAAGCTGGCGTCCATCAAAGTTGCCAATACCAAGAAGTATGATTTCCAATCTTTCATGGAGACTTTCATCGCTGCTGCCACCCGGATTGCTGATGGGATCGACCTTGACCAGTTTGTGGCTCCTTCCAGTCCTCCACCTGAGGAGTAAAAAACTTTTATGCTCTACCTTAAATTTGCCTCGGAATGCCGAGTGATTTTGTAACCGATAAACTTTAACGGGCTTGAGGCCTGGGTACTTCTGCATCCTTAGGATGCTATCCAAACTTTACTTATCGTCGAAATATGCTTTTGTTTGCCTTCGAGTGAACTTTGCTCTTCACTCGGATTATGATTCAATGCTTGAGATGCAGCTCTGAGGTGGATCCAGTCGACCTACACCTTGTTGCTCTTGCAGGCGCAGGAGATGGAAGCAGTCGACCAGACTCGTCAGTCTCTTATGCGGATCGGGATGGAGCGCACGTTGTACTTGTGGCGCAGCTCCGAAGGAGAAGGCAACAGTCGACCTGCACCTCGTCGTCCTTGCGGATCGAGATGGAGCACATGTTGTACTTGTGGCGCAGCTCCGAAGGAGAAGGCAACAGTCGACCTGCACCTCGTCGTCCTTGCGGATCGGGATGGATTTCGTACTTAGGCGAGTACTGGACTACAGCTAAGCCCCCGAGTGGGAGGTTTGCTCTCCACTCGGTAGGATTTTTCAAACTTAGGCAGTACTAGATCTGCAGCTAAGCCCCCAGTGGGAGGTTTGCTCTCCACTCGGTAGGATTTCTCAAACTTAGGCGTAGCATCGGACTGCACCTAAGCCCCGAGTGGGAGGTTTGCTCTCCACTCGGTAGGATTTTTCAAACTTAGGCGTAGTACTTGGATCAGCAGCTAAGCCCCCGAGTGGGAGGTTTGCTCTCCACTCGGTGGGATTTTTCAAACTTAGGCGAGTACTGGACTGCAGCTAAGCCCCCGAGTGGGAGGTTTGCTCTCCACTCGGTAGGATTTTTCAAACTTAGGCGAGTACTGGACTGCAGCTAAGCCTCCAAGGAGGGTTTTTGTATCATAGCTTTGAAGGGGAAGGCAACAGTCAACATGTACCTCATCGTCCTTGCAAAGTGCACATTGTATTAAATACTTAGGCGAGTACTTGGACTGCAGCTAAGCCCCCTGAGTGGGAGGCTGGCTCACTACTCGGTAGGATTTAAAGCACTTAGGCGAGTACTGGGACTGCAGCTAAGCCCCGAGTGGGAGGCTGGCTCACCACTCGGTAGGATTTAAAACACTTAGGCGAGTACTTGGGCTGCAGCTAAGCCCCCGAGTGGGAGGCTGGCTCCCACTCGGTAGGATTTTAAAACACTTAGGCGAAACGGATTCGCAGCTAAGCCCCCGAGTGAGAGGCTGGCTCACCACTCGGTAAGGATTTTTTTTTACAAACTTAGGCGAAACGGATTCGCAGCTAAGCCACCCACTTGGGGGGGGGGGGGGGGTTTAACAAAAAGTAATAACGATCACTGGGAAAATTATAACCTTCTTGATTTAGATAAACAAGCTACGGAAGTACTTCTATTACATCTCACCCGAGTGAGTTCTTAAGTGTAAAAGGGGCGGAGCAGCTCCGCATTCCAGGCTCGAGGCTCATCGATCTGGCGTTCGACATTGTAAAGATGGTAAGCTCCATTGTGGAGAACTCGTGACGATGAAGGGACCTTCCCAAGTGGGAGCAAGCTTGTGTGGTTTCGTTGATCCACTCGGAGGACCAGATCTCCTTCTTGAAAGGCTCGGCTCTTCACATTTCTAACGTGGAATCGACGCAAGTCCTGGCTGATAGATGGTCGAGCGGATCAGGCCATCTCTCTATCCTCTTCAAGGAGGTCGATTGCATCTTGACGGGCTTGCTCCGCTTCAGCCTTCGTGAGTAGAGTTCGACTCGGGGGCATTGTGAAGCGTGTCACTCGACGTAACTGCTTCACTCCATAGACCATAAAGAATGAAGTTCTCCCAATGACCGATTAGGAGTGGTCCTCAATCCCCAAAGAACTGACCAAGTTCGTCAACCCACGCCCCGCTGCATGCTTGAGATCACGATCGATCGAGGTTTCAGCCGTTTGAGAATTAGACCATTTGCTCGCTCGCTTGTCCATTCGACCGGGGTGAGCCATCAAGCATAGTCGACTCGCGTGCTCGAGAGGCGCAAAAGGCTTTGAACTTGTCGGAATCGAAATTTGACCCATTGTCGATGATGATGTTGTGCGGAACTCCATATCTGAATATCAACTCTCTCGATGAAATCGATGATGCATGCATCAAGGTTCTTGATAGGTTTAGCTTCGATCCACTTCGTAAACTTGTCGACTGCCACAAGTAAATGAGTGAAACCACTTCTGCCAGTTCTCAGTGGTCCGATCATATCCAACCCCCAAACAGCAAAAGGCCAGACGAGGGGAATGGTCTTCAAAGCTGAGGCGGGTTTGTTTGACATATTGGAGTAGAACTGACATCCTTCACACTTGTCGACTATTTCCTTTGCCATTTCATTCGCCTTTGGCCAGTAAAATCCCGCTCGGTATGCTTTAGCCACGATGGTCCAAGAGGACGCATGGTGACCACAGGTCCCCGAGTGGATATCATCAAGAATTATCTGACCTTCTTCTGGCGTTATGCACTTCTGGCTGACTCCAGTCACGCTTTCTCTGAATAACTGTCCCTTGATCACAGTAAAGGCCTTGGATCGGCGGACGATCTGTCTAGCCTCTTCTTCGTTCCCCGGGAGCTCTTTCCTCAGGATATACGCGATGTACGGTACTGTCCAGTCGGGAGTGATGACCACGACTTCCATAATCAGGTCGACCACCGCTGGGACCTCAACTTCAGTCGGATCAGTGGCACTTTTTGGCTGTGGAGCTTCTTTAGTGAAAGGATCCTCTTGAATCGACGATGTGCGGATGTGCTCCAAAAACACATCACTGGGAATGGCTTCCCTCTTGGACCCTATTTTCGCCAAATCATCAGCAGCTTGATTTTTCAGTCGGGGTATATGATGGAGCTCTAACCCCTCAAACTTCTTCTCCAGCTTCCTCATCAGACATTAAAGAGCCAGTCATGGCTGGACTTCGACGTCCCACTCCTTCATCACCTGATTAACCACCAGATCTGAGTCGCCATAGACTATGAGGCGATTTGACGCCGAAAGTGAAATGGCCATACGCAACCCATACAACAGTGCTTTGTATTCTGCTTCATTGTTGGAAGAATCAAAGCGAATCTGGAGCACATATTTGAGCTTATCTCCTCGGGGGGAAACCAATACTACCCCAAAGACCGAACCATTCAAAGCATCTTGGAACCATCAAAGAACATAGTCCAAAGTGTCTCGAGTGAACTTGAGTCGGTAACTGTTGTTCAATCCACTCGGTGATGAAATCTGCTATTGCTTGGGACTTGATGGCTTTCTTTGCCTCAAACTTGATATCAAGGGGAAGAAGTTCAATCACCCATTTCGCCACTCGACCAGTTGCGTCTCTGTTGTGCAAAATCTCTGATAATGGGGCGTCGCTGACGACTGTAATGGAATGATCAGAGAAGTAATGAGCAACCTTCTTCACGGTCATATAAATCCCATACACAATCTTCTGATAATGAGGGTATCTTTGCTTTGATGGGGTTAATACTTCAGAAAGATAATATACTGGGCGCTGAACTTTGAAAGCTTTTCCTTCCTCTTCCCGCTCGACCGTAAGTACTGTACTGACGACTTGTCCTATGGCTGCAATGTAAAGTAGCAATGGCTCCTTGCTGATTGGGGCAGCAAGCACCGGCTGGGTGGAGAGCAGAGCTTTGAGCTCTGCAAACGCTGCATCGCCTTCGTGGAGTCCACTTGAACTTATCGACTTCTTCATCGGTCGGTAAAGAGGCAATGCCTTTTCACCGAGGCGAGAGATGAATCGACTTAAAGCGGCCAAGCATCCAAGAAGCTTCGACATCGTGCACACGCATGCAGGCATTTCATTCGGAGTATAGTGCCAACTTTTTCCGGGTTAGCGTCGATTCCTCGTTCAGAAACGAGAAAACCGAGTAACTTTCCACCAGGAACTCCGAATGTGCACTTTGATGGATTAAGCTTGATATCATACCTCCTGAGATTGGCATATGTTTCAGCGAGGTCAGTCAACAGGTCGGAACCTTTCCGTGACTTGACAACAATGTCATCCATGTACGCTTCCACATTCCGACTGATTTGAGTGAGTAAACACTTCTGAATCATCCTCATGAACGTGGCTTCGGCATTCTTGAGGCCGAATGGCATGGTGACATAACAGAAGCACCCGAATGGAGTGATGAAAGCTGTTTTGATCTCGTCGGGTCCATACAGACGGATCTGATGGTACCCGGAATATGAGTCTAAAAAAGACAACCGCTCACATCCCGCAGTTGAGTCGACTATTTGGTCGATGCGGGGGAGAGGAAAATGATCTTTCGGGCAGGCCCAATTGATATGTTTGAAGTCGATGCACATGCGCAGTGAATTGTCCTTCTTAGGGACCATGACAACATTGGCGAGCCACTCGGAGTGGTAAATTTCTCGGATAAACTCTGTTGCTAAGAGCCGAGCCACCTCCTCGCCTATGGCCTTTCTCTTCTGGACGGCGGACCGTCGAAGATGTTCTTTGACAGGTTTGACTTTTGAATCGACTCGTAGACGATGCTCAGCCAGCTCCCTGGGAACACCCGGCATGTCAGCAGGCTTCCATGCAAAGATGTCCCAGTTCTCACGGAGGAACTGGACGAGCGCTTCTTCCTATTTGGAGTCGAGTGTTGTTGAGATGTTGGTCGGAGCAGCATTCGGATCAGTCGGATGAATGTGAACCTGCTTCGTCTCACCGGACGACTAAAATGCCGACTCCGTAGCGGGCTTCTTGGCTCGCAACAAATCACTCGGATCTGCAGTCTTTTGATATTCTTGCAATTCTACCACTGCCATCTGAGCATCAGCAATCTTAGAGCCTTTCTGGAAACACTCTTCCGCTTTCTTCCGATTGCTAGTGACAGTGATCACACCCTTGGGGCCGGGCATCTTCAGCTTAAGGTACACATAACATGGTCGAACCATGAAACGGGCATACGCCGGCCTTCCCAGAATAGCGTGATAAGCGCTCTGGAAATCCACGACCTCAAAGGTCAACTTTTTTTGCGGAAATTCTTCGAATCACCAAAAACCACATCAAGAGCAATTTGACCGAGTGACTCAGCCTTCTTTTCAGGAATGACTCCATGGAAACTCATGTTATTGGTGTTGAGTCTGGACATCGGAATGCCCATCCCTTTCAACGTCTCTGCATACAAGATGTTCAGGCCACTGCCACCATCCATCAAAACTTTGGTCACGAAAGTGCCTTCTCATTTGGATCGACCACCAACGCTTGCCTCCCGTGGGTGGCAATGTGAGTCGGATGATCGGACTGGTCGAATGTGATGGCGGTCCGGGACCATTTCAGATAATTGGGCGTCCGGGCGACCATGTTCACTTCTCGGTTGATAACTTTCAATCGACTTTTGCTTTCAACGTCGTAAAAATCATCGGTGGAATTGACTGGGGTATCCACCATCACTATCTTCCTTGTACTCAACTTTGTCCGACTCCTTTTCCTTATCCTTGGGTTGCTTCCTTGGGCTACTGAATCAAGAGCCGACACTGTCAGTGGTATGCTTCGGGTAAATGAGTTTACCCTCTTCATCTTTCTTCGTGTGAATGTGCCACAGCAAGTCCAACACATCATTCCCATCTTGGTCTTTCACCTTCTTGGGGTTCCACGGACCCTTGGGTTTCCCCTTGAACTTTCCTGGGGTCACAGCCAAGGCTTCTCCGGGAGCGGCTGGCTCAGCTTTGCGCTTCTGCTTCCCACTGGAGTTCCCTCCGCCGGCTTCATTAGCGGCTGACTTGTACTTACCACTCCGGAGCCGATCCTCTTCT
This sequence comes from Aegilops bicornis, assembly GCA_021605145.1. NCBI lineage: Eukaryota > Viridiplantae > Streptophyta > Magnoliopsida > Poales > Poaceae > Aegilops > Aegilops bicornis. The sequence goes on along the minus strand of CM038674.1, from coordinate 600,102,385 downwards.
TCACCATTAGCGTACTTGGTGGCAATCTCCATCATGCGACTCAGGGTCATATCTCTGTCCGAGCAATTTCAAACTCAACTCCCCTGTTCTTGACACCTTCCTTGAAAGCACAGATCGCTGGTGATCGACACATTCTCAATCGTGTGGTTCAAGGTAATCCATCTCAGGATGTAATCTCTCAAAGTTTCATTCAACTTCTGTAAACACGACTGCGGCTCTGTCAACCCTTCTGGTCGCTTGCAAGTCCCTACAAATGTCCAGACAAACACTCGGGCAAGATCATCCCAAGTGTAACATCTTTGCTGGTGCTAACTGATTCAACCATGCTCGCCTGAACCCTCCAACATAAGGCAAATGCTTCATAGCTACCTCATCGTTGCCGCCGCCAATCTGGACAGCCACTCGGTAGTCCTCAAGCCAAGTGTCGGGCTTGGACTCACCGGTGAACTTATCGACTCGATCGCCAACTTTGAAGTTGGGAGGAATCACTGCGGCTCGATGGCCTGCTAAAACACTCGCCCCGAGACATGAACTCTGCTGCTGGAGGAACATCTCTCTCATGGCCTTCTCGGTGAGCTCGTTCCTGTCGACCAAGCCTTGAACGATAATGGATCTCGCATCAAAGCCCGGCTCTGGGGTCGATTAGAACTCTTCGCCAAAGACCTTTGTCAAGGCGTCTGTCATCTTGTTGCCGAGGAGCGTATGATCCACCCCTTGGGGGAGGGGTGGGCACTCGACGTCGATAATTGCGATTGAATTGGTGCTCATACGGCTCGCGGTTCTTGTACTGATCATCACGCCGGCCTCCTCGTTCCTCACGCCTCGGGGGCGATCTTAGACTATGGGCCGACTGGACTGAATTCACAGCGATGGATCTGCTGTGAATCCTGTTCGTGTTGTGATACGACTGAATTTTGATCTCCTGCTGCCCGAGTGAATCTACGATCTTTTGCAAACCTCTACCCGCCTCCATTTGGGAAGGCTGAATCGACTCTGCTATATGGGCTGCAGCTGCTAAATTCTGAATCGGAGTTCGATATACCTGAGTTGGTTGTGGAAAGAGCTGACATCGACTGGATTCTGGAACTCGTGGATGTGTGCGCTCGTCGAGAAATCGCTGGAGGTTCTCGGTCGAGTCTTGCCGGGCCAGGTTGGCTGTTGCATCCTCCAAGGCACGAGCCTCGGGGGTTTCTCCAACGACAGGAGTGTGAAGCGCATCCATGTTTCAGTGGCGAAGTTCCTCCTCTGTAGCGAAGTGAGGGGCTCGGGTTGCTACTCTTCGTGAGCTTGCGCCGGATCGCCTCCACCGTCGCCTCCGTCGGTGCGGGGGAATCCAGGAGGACTGCGTGGTCCGTCGACCATCAGAACCTCTGCTACCGGATCGCTCCTATCGCACTCGGATGCAGTCTCTGCGGAGCCAGTCGACAGATCGAACAGGCCGTAGAGAGATTCGTCGGGCTCGATTGCCGCGACTTGGGAAGTGGCCGACTGGCGAGCCACCGCATGCCTCACCCACCGCTGAAGCCTCGACCGGCCGGAGCGCTTGCGCCGGCGGAGATCGGGAGTGAGGACGGCACAAGAACCGACCCATACCGGGTCGACGGTTGCCGCAGGAGGACGCCGCGACGCACACGCTGAAAGTGTGTTGCTCAGCGGACGGGCGCGTCGATGTCGAGGGAGCCTCCACGAAGCCAAGCGGAGTCGTCGGGCGATGAACGTGAGCGCACCGAGACGGATCTCGCGGCCCTCGACCAAAACTCCACCTGAAACCATGATGTAGGAGATTGAAAGAATCCCAACTTCTCCAACAAATCGCTTGAACACCTGCCCCACGGTGGGCGCCAACTGTCGTGGTTCTAAGTCTGACAGTAGAATGGGGGGTAGGTATGGAGAGGCAAGGTACTAGCTATGGAGTAGTTGTATACGCACGATTTTTACGAGTTCATCCCCTTCTCGGAGGAAGTAACAGCCCTACGTCTCGGAGCCCGGAGGCGGTCGACTGGATTATATGCGTAGGAATTACAGGGGTGCGAACCCTTCTACCTGTGGAGGGGGATGGCTTATATAGAGTGCGCCAGGACCCCAGCCAACCCACGTGTGCGGAGGGTTAAAAAGGTACATTAAGGCCAGGCGTTACTGGTAACGCCTTACATAAAGTGTCATCATGACCATAAAGACTACCTAATTACAGACCGTTTGGACTCAGAGTGGCTCTTGAACTCCTGGTGGTCGAGTGGGTCTTCATGGTTGAGTCTGTCGAGTGGAATCCTACCAGGTCGACTGGAAGGCAGTTTATTCTAAGGATGTCCTTGGGGAGGGTATCTTGGACAGGTCCATGACCCTACCCTAGGTACATGACTTCATCAGCGGATGCTAGTGGGGTGGTCTCTTCGATCAAAGGTGATCGGGCAGGAGGACCATGGGTTGCACTTCGGGGCGACTGGCTCCATCGCATATACGTCCCTTAGTGCATGCTTCCGCTCCCTTTTGGGTATGTGGGTTGCGTATATCATGTTCATCGTCCGCACTTGTGGGGGGAAGCCCTTCTGTCCTCTATTGTTCGGCAGCCGGGGCTCCTCCTCATCATCGCTATGCAGCCCCTTGTCATTGAGTTCGGCATTTAACTTGCCTGCCTGTTTGAAGACCCAACAATCCCTGTTGGTGTGGTTGGCTGGTTTTTCGGGGGTGCCATGTATTTGGCACGAGCGATCGAGTATTCGGTCCAGATTGGACGGGCCCTGAATATTTCTTTTGAACGGCTTTTTCCGCTGACCGGGTTTAGAGCCTCTGAATCCGGCATTGACTGGTGTATCTTCAGAATTATCGCCGTTAATGCGGCGCTTGTGCTTGTTGCGATGCGACCTGCCATAGCTGTCCTTGGTATCCAAACTACCCGGGTTTTTGGTCAAGTTGTTGCTACGATCTAGCCAGCTGTCCTCTCCCGCGCAAAAGCGGGTCATGAGCGTTGTGAGGGCTGCCATGGATTTCGGCTTTTCCTGTCCTAGGTGCCGGGCAAGCCACTCGTCACGGATGTTATGTTTGAAGGCCGCAAGGGCCTCTGCATCCGGACAATCAACGATTTGATTTTTCTTGGTTAGGAACCGTGTCCAGAATTGTCTGGCCGATTCTTCTGGCTGCTGAATTATGTGGCTGAGGTCATCGGCGCCGTGGTCGCATCGACGCGTGCCTAGAAGTTATCAAGGAATGCGGCTTCCAGGTCCTCCCAACAACCAATTGATTCTGCTGGCAAGCTGTTAAGCCAATGCCGAGTTGGTCCTTTGAGCTTGAGTGGGAGGTATTTGATGGCATGTAGATCATCGCCGCGGTCCATGTGGATATGGAGGAGGTAGTCCTCGATCCAAACCGCGGGATCTGTTGTGCCATCATATGATTCGATGTTTACGGGTTTGAAACCCTCGGGGATTTGATGATCCATTACTTCGTCTATGAAGCATAGTGGGTGTCTTGGCGCCTACAGATTGAGCTATATCACGACGCAGCTCAAATGAGCTTTGTCTACTGTGTTCGGCCCGACCGGAATTGTTGTATCCGGCATGACGGTTATCATCACGTGTCGTGGGGCGCCCACGCGATCCGTAGATCGATCTTGTTTGCCTTGCCTTGTCCTCCAATATGTCTCGCAGCTCGACGCGTTTCCCGTGCCTTGGTACTTTTCGAGCGACGCCGAGTGTGGCTTGAATGGAGGGTCTAGAGGCCTCTCATCGCGACCACGGGTGGCCGGTCGGCTGCATCATGCGCTGGTGATGTAGGTTTGGGTGTTGCTTCCTCTAATTGGGGTAGCAGCCTGCGTTTTGGGTATCTCTTGGAGGGGCGTTCGAGTTCATACTCTTCGGCTGCAAGGACTTGAGTCCATCTGTCAGCTAGCAGGTCTTGATCAGCTCTAAGCTGTTGCTGCTTTTTCTTGAGGCTGCTTGCCGTGGCCATAAGCCTGCGTTTGAAACGCTCCTGTTCAAGGGATCCTCATGCACGACAAATTCGTCGTTGTCGAGGCTTGCCTCATCTTCAGAGGGAGGCATATAATTATCGTCCTCCACCTCCCTGTCTGCCGCTCTATCATGAGGGCTGGCTTCTCCCTCCTCCTATGCTGAATCCTGCTGGAGGGGGTTGTCTTCGGCACTGTCCGGGGTGTTATTATCTCCCGTGCCGGAATCACCGTTTTTGCTGTGGCGGGATTTAGAGCGGCGCCGCTGACGCCGGCGCTTGGGCTGTTTCTTGGAGGGGTCATCCTCCGCTTTTCCATCGTCGTTCCCATCTTTTGGGATGTCCACCATGTATATGTCGTATGACGAGGTGGCCTTCCAAAGGCCTCAGAGGGCGCTGGTTCTTGGTCGTCTCCAGCATCATCGTCCATACCGTCGATGTCTTCGGAGTCGAAGTCGAGCATGTCGGTTAAATTGTCGAAAGTGGCTACAAAGTGGGTGGTGGGTGGGTGTCGATGTCAAAACCGGCGGATCTCAGGTAGGGGGTCCCGAACTGTGCGTCTAGGCAGATGGTAACAGGAGACAAGGGACACGATGTTTTTACCCAGGTTCGGGCCCTCTCAATGGAGGTAATACCCTACTCCTGCTTGATTAATATTGATGATATGGGTAGTACAAGAGTAGATCTACCACGAGATCAAGGAGGCTAAACCCTAGAAGCTAGCCTATGGTATGATTGTTGCTCGTCCTACGGACTAAAACCCTCTGCTTTATATAGACACCGGATCGGTTAGGGTTACACAGAGTCGGTTACAATGGTAGGAGATTTACAAATCCGTATCGCCAAGCTTGCCTTCCACGCCAAGGAAAGTCCCATCCGGACACGGGACGAAGTCTTCAATCTTGTATCTTCATAGTCCAGGAGTCTGGCCAACGGTGATAGTTCGGCTATCCGAACACCCCCTAATCCAGGACACCCTCAAGAGCCCCCGAACCAGGCTTCAATGACGATGAGTCCGCGCGTTGATTGTCTTCGCATTGCGAGGCGGGTTCTTCTCCAAATTCCATATACTTGTCGAATAGTGTCCGGCTTCTGATAAATGTTGCGCTCCTTGGCTTCTACGCCCAATAAAGGCCATCTTCCACGTGTTTGAATGAATGCGAAAAGCCGTGGTATTTTACAATTACCCCCCTAGCTGCGCAAATGAGCTGCCTATAAAAGGGGCGAGGTTCTAGAGCTGAGTCACAGCATCCCCCCGTCACGAGCTTTTCATCGGAGCGCCTTTGACCAAAGCCCATTTCATCATGGATGATGACGCTGCTCCTCCTCTCAAGGCTTCCAGCCCTCAGCCTAGAAATTGGGAGATGATCACCCGCATAGCGAAGCTAGTTATACCTGTGCTAAGGGATTTCTTCCCCCGGCCTTCATGGTTCCGGTTCGAGCCGGACTTGCCACCTACAAGGGCGGAAAGCAAGCGGAGAGCGTCCCCGGTCCCTCTAAAGAAGAGCGGGTATGCTTCATCTCTTATCTAGTAAGAGGACTCGGATTTCCAATCCATCTGTTTCTCCGGGGGCTCTTGGAGTTCTACGGCCTCCGATTGCACCATCTTACTCCTGCCTCCATCTTGCACATCGCGGGCTTCGTGGCCCTTTGCGAACTGTTCTTGGGTGTCGAAGCTCATTTCGGGCTGTGGAAGAGAATATTCTGCCTAGTACCCCGTTCTCACGAGGGGTCAATATATCAAGTGGGCGGAGCCGAGCTATGGCGCATCGCCGGGACCGGATACCTATCCGGAACCCCAAAGAAGGCGTCCGAAGACTGGCCTTCGGAATGGTTTTACATGGAGGACGTCCCACTGCCGGATCCCATTCGGATCGGCCTTCCGGAGTTCAGCAATGCTCCTATGAAGAAGCGCCTAAGCTGGCGCCATCGAAGCCCCCGGAGGGAAGATGACCGGGATGTCCTTTATTTGATGAGCCGAATAAGGTTACTGGCTCATGCCGGATTGACCATGATTGGAGTCATGGCAATCTGTATTATGAGGGGAGTGCAGCCGCTCCAATATAGGGGCCACCCCATGTGGGACTTCAACGGGGAGGACGATGCCACCCGCCATGGCCGCAAAGGGCCGGGATCGGTCACCGAACTGGTGAAGATCTTGTCTGCGATGTATAAAGGGGAGGAGGAGGATTTCCTCCGCGTCAACCCACTGAAGGAGTTTTGTTCGAATAATCCTCGAAGCTGGGTAAGCAAACATCTTTGTGATCTGTCCGATCCATGTTCCCATGGTTAAATATCTCATTTTGTGGTTTCACGCGAGAACTGCGCGCCGGATCGTGGAGAAGATACACAGCCCGCCCCACAACCCGAGGATCCGAACGGTACCTCGATCCGACCTCCGAAGAGGATCCGGATATAAAGGTGGAGTTGATCGACGGGGTATTCCACCAACTTAGCATCGACAATGCTTTGGTTGCCATTACGGCTGATTACCCCAGAATACTTCCAGCCTCACAGGTAACTGAGACCGAGGCCCCAACATTCTGAAAATGACCCATCCATGCTTATTTCTTGATCACCGTATACCAATGGCGCTTCGCAGGGGGTACCTTCGAGGCAGGAAGCCGAGCCCGCGGCCGCCAACAAGGCGTCTGACCTGCAGGCTAAAAAGAAGTGCGGTCCGGATCGAAACTCCGCCGCAATGGTATGGCCTGTCACCATGTTCCTAGGATCGATTCCTAGAAGGCGTACTAACGCCGACGCTCTTTTCAGGAAAAAGAGCGCTCGCCGGACTTAGTCCGGAGAGGTTGCCAATCGAACATCCGCCGTCCAGGCTCCAAAGCCGGGTCCAGAAGCGGAGGCGAACACGAGACATGCCTCGGATGCTCCTCCGACAGAGGATGCCGACAGAATGTCCGCCACCAACTCCGAGGTGGAGAGCGCCTTGAATCAGAGGCGCCGCCGGACAGTTCTTCGTGACGCATGTTTCTCCCAAGAGGCCTTGAATGCCTTCAATTCAGGAGATGCGCACCTCCGTGCCGCTCAAGATGGTCTAGCTGTAACCACGGAGCAAGATGTAAAGGACATACGGGTAAGAAAATTTGACAGCTTATATATGCCAAGAGTTCTCGAGACTTAAAAATGCTTAGAATAACTGATTTAAGGATCATTTGTTATGCAGGATCTTACGTAAAAGAGTACCCGACTGTCCCAGAGCTTGAAGAGTGCAAGGCCCAACTTGAGGCCGCACTAGCCGCCATGTGGGAGCCACAGAGACCCCTCTGTAATATACGCTTCAAAAGATAAATAGTTTATGAAGTGCGGCGGGTGTGTAAATCGACAAAACATTGCAGATGGCGCCGACTGGATCCGGACAAGCAATAGCTCTTGCGCCAGCTAAAGGTCAGCGAGAGCATGCTTACGAGGGTGCGGCAGAGAAAAATAACCTCCAGATGCCAACACCAAGCTGGGTGAGGAACTAAAGGATGTTCGTGCTCAGCTTGTCCGACTCAGAAGGAGAATCGGCGGCTTCGTCGCGGCATTTTCAGTAAGTGCTTGAGCGGACTTTGAAAGAGTTCGGCGAGGAAGGCGACTAACATAAACATGTATGTAGGTTTGCTCACGAGCCGTCCTGAGGAGGAGATGCCCAGTTCTTTGGGTGATCTTCTTCCCGAATTAAGGCCACCGCGAACGAAGTCCGCAGTGATGAAAGGCATCGGCCAGGCCTTGTGGCCATCTATCTCCCTGCCCGAAGGCATTGGGGAGCTGGCAGAGCGGCTTCAAGGAGCACGGCGGCGCTTCCGACTATGGAAGATATCGGCCTGCCATCAAGGCGCCAGGGAGGCCTGGGCCATGGTAAAGACGCGGTACATGAAGGCTGACCCAAATGACATGGCGAGGTCGGACTCAGGGGCCTGATGGGATGGAGATCCCTGTAAGCTTAGTGTGTACGGCCAAGTAGAATTAGCCGCCAAGTATTCCCAAAGAAGATTGTAAATTAGATAGCCTATTAGATGGCATTGAGGAGGAATACAATGAGTCGAGTTGACTATGTAAAAATATGACATGAAGAAAAATGTCTTCTAGCCGGATTGTAGATCATTTGTCATAGCGGACCTTTTCGCTTCGACCTCAGGACTCGATAGTCCGGAGTGTGTCCGAATACCTTCGTGGTTATATAAGAACCGGGGTATGCATGGAGACAAGGCGTAGGGGTCATTGTTGCTGTATCAGACAAGTGCCCAACTAGTTATGTTATATTACATGGGTAGTAAGAAACGCCTTCCGTGGAGAATAGTTCCGTTAAGGGTTCCTTTCGCTGGGATGCATGCCCTAAAGTGCATGTCAAAGCTGCTATGAAAGCGAGAAAATCATCTGGGGCAGATGGGTAAATAATTAAAAAAGGTCATCTTTCCGCTCACCGACCGAATATTCCCTTAAGAACGCTTAGCTTTCGGCTTCACCGATCGAGGTACACATCCGGCCGACCGGCAAGAATAATCGCAGAGGTGCTCCCTTTACCACCTAGCCGAACAATCGTGAACGTGAGGGTAAGCACAGGAGCCGTGCAACCTAGCTTGGCCAAAACTTAAGTCATATCGATGCATATAATGGTGAATAAAAGGTACATGCGGAAGTTGAACGCATGTGTTGGGCATGAAGCCCGTATAAATAAGCTTCTGTTAAAGAAGCCCCCAGGTATAATGAGCGCGGACAGCGCGTCAAGTATGTGCAAAAAAAGCGCAAACGAGCCTCTAGAGGCTTCAAGAATAAGAAGGAGGAAGGAGAGAAATAAAATACAGCAAAAATAGCAAATGTGGACGGAGGAAGGAGACGAACTTGGAGTCCGGCGCTTAGGCGTAGAATCTTCGTAGACGGGCTGCGTTCCATGGGTTCGGCTCGAGTCGGTTATCCGATGCGTTTACCGACGGTATGCTCCGCGGTCAGGACCTGGTCAATGATGAAGGGACCTTCCCATTTGGGCTTTAGTTTGTCCTTTTTCTTGTCCGGCAGGCGTAGAACTAGTTCGCCAATGTTATAAGCCTTGGCCCGTACTTCCCTGCTTTGATATCTTCGAGCATGTTGTTGATAGAATGCGGAACGAGCTTTTGCCACGTCGCGCTCCTCCTCCAGTGTGTCCAAACTATCCTGCCGATCGAGCTCGGCTTCTCTTTCTTCATACATGCGCACTCAAGGTGAGTCATGTATTATGTCACAGGGCAGGACTGCCTCTGCGCCGTACACCATGAAAAATGGTGTAAATCCAGTAGTACGATTCGGCGTGGTCCGCAGCCCCCAGAGTACGGAGTCGAGGTCCTCAACCCAGTGCGTGTTAGATTCCTTGAGGGACCGCACTAGTCTGGGTTTAATGCCGCTCATGATTAGACCATTTGCTCTTTCGACTTGGCCGTTGGTTTGAGGGTGATAGACAGAGGCGTAATCGAGCTTGATGCCCATGTTCTTGCACCATAATTTGACCTCATCGGCCGTGAAGTTGGTGCCCTTATCAGTGATGATACTGTGGGGGACACCGTAATGGTGCACTACCCCTGATATGAAGTCTATCACTGGTCCAGATTCGGCCGTTTTAAGAGGCTTGGCCTCTATCCATTTGGTGAATTTATCCACCATGACCAATAGGTATTTTTGCTTGTGGGTTCCTCCCTTAAGGGGTCCAACCATGTCAAGCCCCTGCATGACGGCCAGGTGATGGGTATAGTTTTAAGGGCGGTGGGTGGCATATGGCTTTGGTTAGCAAAAAGCTGGCTACCGACGCATTGTTGGACTAAGTCTTGCGCATCTGCCCGGGCTGTCGGCCAATAAACTCCTGTACGGAAGGCCTTGCCTACAAGGGCCCGGGCTGTGGCGTGGTGCCCACCCAGTCCGGCATGAATTTCAGCCAGGAGGTTTTGCCCTTCCTCTTCAGAGATACACCTTTGAAGGACTCCGGTAGTGCTTTTCTTATAAAGCTCTCCCTCATGGACTTTATAGGCTTTAGATCGCCGTACTATGCAGTGAGCCTCATTTTGGTCTTCGGGGAGTTCCTGCCTAGTTAGGTAGGCTAGGAATGGTTCCATCCACTGGGCGATAACCGCCATTATTTTGTGAGCGGAGGGTGTTATCTCGGGGACAGTGCCTCCGGTTGTGTCAGAGTGTTTAGCGTCAGGCAGTGCGGTTGGGTCCGGATTATTGTGCGGACTCCCCTTCCCATAGTACGGATGGCTTGAACAGCCGTTCGGGGAAGATGTTGGGCGGGGCGGCATCGCTGTTTTGCACCGATGCGTGCTAATATATCCGCCGCTGGTTGTTATCCCGGCCTATATGATGAAATTGAGCCCTTCAAACCGTCTGACATTTTTAGGACCGCATTGCGGTATGCTGCCATTTTCGGATCTTTGGCATCAAAGTCTTCGTTTATTTGAGATATTGAGAGGTTCGAATCCCCGCGCACCTCTAGGCATTGAATGCCCATGGAGAATGCCATCCGGAGGCCATGCAGAAGGGCCTCGTATTCGGCTGCGTTGTTGGAGTCTGTATACATTATCTGAAGGACGTATTGGACTATGTCCCTGGTTGGGGACGTCAGGACGACGCCAGCCCCCAGGCCGGCCAACATTTTGGAGCCGTCAAAGTGCATGATCCAATTGGAGTATGCGCCGTACTCTTTAGGGAGTTCGGCTTCACCCATTCGGCCACGAAGTCGGCCAAAACCTGCGACTTCATAGCTCGTCGTGGCTTATAAGTTATGTCGAATGGAAGGAGCGCTATGGCCCATTTAGCAATCCGGCCCGTCGCGTCGCGGTTGTTTATAATGTCGTTAAGAGGAACTTCGGAGGCTACCGTTATCGAACACTCTTGAAAGTAGTGTCGTAGCTTCCGGATGCCATGAACACCGCGTATGCTATCTTTTGATAGTGTGGGTACGGGACTTGCATGGAGTTAGGACAAGGACACATAATAAACCGGTTTTGAAGAGGGAACCGGTGTCCGCTTCGTTCTCGTTCGACAACGAAAGCACCCGCTGACAACTTGATGTGTTGCGGTGATATATAATAGCATTGGTTCGCCCATACGTTGAAGCGCTGCCAGACCGGATTCGTTGCCAAAATGGCCTTTATTTCTTCGAGTCCGGCCGTGGCGGCATCCGTCCACTCAAAGTGTTCGGTGCGGCGGAGGAGGCGGTAAAGGGGTAACGCCTTTTCCCCCAAACGAGAAATAAAGCGGCTTAGAGCCGCTACGCATCCCATCAATTTTTGTATTTGTTTGAGGTCTTTTGGAATATCCAATTGTGACAGAGCTCGGATCTTGGCTGGATTTGCTTCAGTTCCTCTACCGGACACAATGAAGCCTGTGAGCTTTCCTACTGGAACAATCAAGACGATTTTTCGGATTGAGCTTGATGTCATATTTTCAAGATTGTCGAATGTGAGCCTCAAGTCGTCTACTAGAGTTTCGACGTGCTTGGTTTTGACGACCACGCCATCTACATATGCTTCCACTATTTTGCCGATCTGGTTTGCGGACATATACGAATCATGCGTCGATACGCTATACCGGCGTTTTTGAGCCCAAAGGGCATTGTATTGAAGCGAGAACAAGCCGTATGGGGTGATGAATGCTGTTGCAGCTTGGTTCTGCTCCGCCATCTTGATTTGGTGGTAGCCGAGTACGCGTCGAGGAAGCACAATGAATCGTGTCCTGCTGTAGCGTCAATAATTTGATCAATTCGAGGGAGGGGGAAGGGATCCTTTGGGCAAGCCTTATTAAGGTCTTTAAAATCAACACATAGGCGCCAGGATTTATCCTCCTTTGGTACCATCACCAGGTTTGCTAACTAGTCCGGATGTTTTATATCTCTAATGAATCCGGCTTCCAAAAGTTTGGCCAGCTCCTCTCCCATGGCATGTCTCTTGGGTTCGGAAAAGCGCCGGAGAGCCTGTTTGACTGGCTTGAATCCTTTTAGGATATTTAGGATGTGCTCACCAATGACGTGGGATTCTGGCATGTCTGAAGGGTGCCGTGCAAAGATGTCCCGATTTTCTTGTAGAAATTCTCGTAGTGCGGCGTCTACATCGTGGTTTAATTGTGCCCCAATGGAGGCCGTCTTTGCGGTCTGTTGGGTGGACTTGGAATTTGACTATTTCATCCGCTGGTTTAAAAGAGGTTGACTTGGATCTTTTATCAAGTGTCACATCGTCCTGCTTCACCGTGGAGCGCATCGGGTGAGTTCCTCGCCGCAAGGGCTTCGGATAGTGCCTCGAGGGCTAGTGCGGCTGTCTTGTTTTTCGCACGGAGTGCTATGTTCGGATCATCAGCGAGTGATTATTCCGTTAGGTCCTGCATTTTAAGCTTCATGTACCCGTAATGGGGTATAGCTTGAAAAATTGTGAATGCCTCTCGTCCTAATAAAGCATAATATCCGCTGTTGAACGGGCCACTTGAAATGTGACCTCCTCGACCTGTAATTGTCCATGAGCCGAACACTACGTCCGGTGTGATTTTCTGTGCGGCATGCTTCCGGCTAGGGATTATTCCTCTAAAGGTTGTCCTGCTTCGCTCAATGCAGTTCCATCTATTTCCATTTTTCGGAGGGTTTCCTCATAGATGAGGTTTAGTCCGCTGCCGCCATCCATGAGTACCTTAGTAAGGCGTAAAGCCGCCCACTATCGGACCGAGGACCAATGCGGCCGGTGCTCGGGCTGTTCGGAATTTAGGTTCGCCAACGGCATTAAAGGTAATAGCCGTGTCCTCCATGGATTTATTGTTGCTACTTGGTAGACTTCGCAAGGTTGCGGAGTGTTCGTTTTCATGTTATTTGATGCGAAAGTCTCAAGACTGTTAACACCGTGACTGGTGTTGCTATTTGGGATTCTAAAGCTAGAAGCTCCTCGCCACTTTTGGCCACCTGCCGTAGTATCCAACATGCTTGAAGGCTATGAGTTGGAGTGGCGCCCTCGTGCTATGAATTTTGCAGGTCCGCTTAGCCAACCCTCCGATGCATTCCGTACCCTTTAGGGGTTTTGGTTTTTGGTATTTAACACAGGTGCTTGATAATGATGCACCCTTTTGTTTCGGACTAGGGATGTATTCGGGCGGATTATCCCAAAATTTACTTTTGGTTTTCCAGCGCTCTCCATCGCACAAGACTTTTGTACTATGGTCACCAAGTCAAGATAAGCGTGTAATTTATGACGACTTATGGCGTTTAGGATTCCCTTGTCCGTGCAATTATTGCAGAAAATTGGGATTTTTTTTTCCTCTCGGCAGTCCTTTATCCTGTTCATAACCAGGAGGAATCTGGCCCAGTAATGATGTACTGTTTCAGCGGGCTCTTACCGAATTCAAGAGAGATCGCTAATGTTTGGGTGGGCGGGTGGAACTAGATCCGGAACCCCGTCCAATTTAGGACTCGGGGGCGAAGTTTCCGAACTCGGAAGTTTGGATTTTGAGTGTTATCCAATGAGTCCGACCCGCCACCGACTTTAAGTTCGTGGCTTGATCGACATCCGTCCCTCTGCGGGAATCCGGCATGGAGGGTCGGAATCGGACGTAGCTAGTCCTTAAGATAGAAGAAGAATCGCCGCATTGCTCCTCTATCACAGCAACATGGTTGGTAGCCTGGGGAGAGTTGATCTCTCTCGGATCGGTTTTAGGCCCGATCCGGTCGTAGTCTGTGGCGACTCCCAGGGCAGCGATTCGATCCAAGAGCTCGTTTACGGAGGAGAGCTCGATCGGATCTAATTGTTCGGCAAGTTCCGAATTGACATGGAGATTGGTTTCGATGACTCGAGAGGTCATCGTCGGCGCGGTGGCCGGACTGGCGGTCATAAGAAAACCACCTAGCCGAAGAGTCTGGTGAGCGGCCAAGGCTCCTTTGGCGATGGTATCGTCTTTAAAGACGAGATGAGGCATCCTACCCGATGGCGACGACACAGAGGAACTCTCAATGAAAGTACCAATGTCGGTATCAAAACCGGCGGATCTCGGGTAGGGGGTCCCGAACTATGCATCTAGGCGGATGGTAACAGGAGACAAGGGACACGATGTTTTTACCCAGGTTCGGGCCCTCTCTATGGAGGTAATACCCTACTCCTGCTTGATTAATATTGATGATATGGGTAGTACAAGAGTAGATCTACCACGAGAGCAAGGAGGCTAAACCCTAGAAGCTAGCCTATGGTATGATTGTTGTTCGTCCTACGGACTAAAACCCTCCGGTTTATATAGGCACCGGATAGGTTAGGGTTACACAGAGTCGGTTACAATGGTAGGAGATCTACATATCCGTATCCCAAGCTTGCCTTCCACGCCAAGGAAAGTCCCATCCGGACACGGGACGAAGTCTTCAATCTTGTATCTTCATAGTCCGGGAGTCCGGCCAAGGGTGATAGTTCGGCTATCCGAACACCCCCTAATCTGGGACTCCCTCAGTGGGTGTTGAATTTCTTCGTCGTCCGCATCCCAACCTTCCTGACCGTAGTCCGGCTAGGGCTCTCCTGATAAGGAAAGAGACTTTAGTGAATTCAGGATGTCGCCAAAGGGCGAGTGCTGAAAGATGTCCGCGGCAGTGAACTCCATGACTGGCGTCCAATCGGATTCGATTGGCAGGGGCGCAGAGGGTTCGGAGTCTGGAGAGGAGTCCGGCACCTTGGAGTCACGGTCTCCGCAAAGGACAGGGATGGAGTTCGGCTCAATCACCGTAGAGATCATATCCCCCGAGGCGGTGTCCAACCACTCGTCCTCGATCGGGGGAGTCGGCTTCGAGCTAAGGGTCGGAGCGGACTCTGGTGCGGCCTCCGAGGCACCGTGGCAGAGCTAGATCGTGCCCATCGAGACAAAGGCGGCATGCTTGGCTGTGGCTCGAATCCGTCGAAGATCAAGTCTCCGCGGATGTCGGGCCGTGTAGTTCAAACTCCCAAATCTGACTGATGGCCAAGGGCGTAGCTTTCGATCTGCTCCGGATGGCCAAGCTTAATTGGCCCGCATGGCCGCCGCGAATCTGAAGATCTGTCCGGGAGAAAAGTCTCACCTGGACCGTCGTTGTTGATGATCGAAGGAGCCATCGGGCCTAAGGATGACGACACGTAGGAACTCTCAATGAAAGCACCAATGTCGGTGTCAAAACCGGCGGATCTCGGTAGGGGGTCCAGAATCGCGTGCGTCTAGGCGGATGGTAACGAGGAGACAAGGGACACAATGTTTTTACCTGTGTTCGGGCCCTCTCGATGGAGGTAATACCCTACTCACCGCTTGATTAATATTGATGATATGGGTAGTACAAGAGTGGATCTACCACGAGATCGTAGAGGCTAAACCCTAGAAGCTAGCCTATGGTATGATTGTTGTTCGTCCTATGGACTAAAACCTCCGGTTTATATAGACGTCGGATAGGGTTAGGGTTACACAGTCGGTTACAATGATAGGAGATCTACATATCCGTATCGCCAAGCTTGCCTTCCATGCCAAGGAAAGTCCCATCCGGACACGGACGAAGTCTTCAATCTTGTATCTTCATAGTCCAGGAGTCCGGCCAACGGTGATAGTTCGGCTATCCGGACACCCCCTAATCCAGGACTCCCTCACTCGCCATTGACAATAGTCATCGACTTAGACCGCCGGGTTATCTGCCTGGCCAAAGTTTCATCTTCAGGTAACTCACCCCGGGTCATATAAGCCAAATACGGAACTGTCCAATCAGGAATAACATGAAGAGCCGCCACCAACTGTGCCTCTGGGTCAGGGATAGCAAGATCCTCTTCCGTAGGCAACTTAACTGAAGGATTATTCAGAATATCAAGAAAGACATTAGGTGGTACCGGCTTACGCTGAGATCCCAGCCAGCTTAAAGCATCAGCCGCCTCATTTTTCCTGCGATCAACATGTTCCACTTGATAACCTTTGAAATGACCAGCAATAGCATCAACCACCCGGCGATAAGCCGCCATGAGCGGGTCTTTGGAATCCCAAGTTCCCGACTTGCTGAGCCACCAGATCTGAATCGGCGAAACACCTGACTCGGCTTAAGTTCATCTCTTTGGCCATCCGAAGACCATGGAGCAAAGCCTCATATTCGGCTGCATTGTTAGTACAAGGAAACATCAACCTTAAGACATAGAAAAATTTATCACCTTGTGGGGAAGTCAAAATAACTCCAGCCCCGAGCCCTCCAATTGCCTGGATCCATCAAAATGAATAGTCCAATAAGTATTATCAGGCTTCTCCTCAGGCATCTGCAACTCTGTCCAGTCATTGATGAAATACACAAGTGCTTGAGACTTGATGGTTGTCCTAGGCACATATTTCAAACCATGGGGTCCAAGCTCAATAGCCCACTTGGCTACCCGGCCTGTAGCTTCTCTATTTTGAGTAATATCCCCTAGAGGAGCAGAACTGACCATAGTGATGGGATGACCAAGGAAGTACTGCTTCAACTTACGACTGCCCATGAACACTCCATAAACAAGCTTCTGCCAATGTGGGCACCTCTTCTTAGATTCAATTAGTACCTCACTAACATAGTAAACCGGCCTTTGAACCGCATATTCCTTGCTTGATTCCTTCATTTCCACAACAACCGCTACACCGACGGCTCTGCTGTTAGCAGCCACGTATAAAAGCAAGGGCTCCTTATCAATGGGAGCTGCAAGAACCGGCGGCTCAGCCAACTGCTTTTTTAGTGTCTCAAACGCCTGATTAGCAGCATCACTCCAGACAAAGTGATCTGTTTTCATCGTCATCTGGTACAAAGGGGTAGCCTTTTCGCCCAAACGACTTATAAACCGGCTCAAAGCCGCAATACGACCCGCCAATCACTCAACGTCATTGATACATGCCGGCTTAGCCAAAGAAGTGATGGCCTTGATTTTCTCCGGGTTAGCTTCAATGCCTCTTTCAGAAACCAAAAAACCCAACAGCTTGCCTGCTGGCACACCAAAAACACACTTGGCCGGGTTAAGCATCATCTTGTAGACCTGGAGATTGTCAAAGGTCTCCTTCAAATCATCTAACAAGGTCCCTTTCTTCCTGGATTTCACAACTATATCATCCACATAAGCATGAACATTGCGTCCAATCTGGTTGTGGAGGCAATTCTGAACGCAACGCTGATAAGTCGCCTGAGCACTTTTGAGCCCAAAAGGCATAGATACATAGCAGAAGGCTCCAAAGGGAGTGATGAAAGATGTCTTCTCCTGGTCCTTAACTGCTATCTTGATCTGATGATAACCAGAATAAGCATCCAAGAAACTCAAACGCTCACAACCCGTTGTAGCATCAATGATCTGATCAATACAAGGGAGAGCAAAAGGATCAGCCGGACAGGCCTTGTTAAGGTCTGTGTAACCCACACACATGCGCCAAGTGTCGTTTTTTTTAAGGACCAGCACTGGGTTAGCTAACCATTCAGGATGAAAAACTTCAATAATAAACCCAGCCGCCAAGAGCCGGGACACTTCTTCACCATTGACCTTGCGCCTCTCTTCATTAAAGCGACGAAGGAATTGCTTGACCAGTTTAAACTTTGGATCAACATTGAGAGTGTGCTCAGCGAGTTCCTCGGTATACCTGGCATGTCTGAAGGTTTCCATGCAAAGATGTCCTGGTTCTCACGGATGAACTCGATGAGCGCGCTTTCCTATTTCGGATCCATATTGGCACTGATACTGAATTGTTTGGATGAGTCGCCAGGAAAAAAATCGACCTGCTTGGTGTCATCTGCCGAATTAAATTTCAACAAAGGGTTATGCTCTGTGGTTGGCTTCTTCAAGGGGGTCATATCCGTCGGGTCAACATTATCTTCGTAGAACTTCAACTCCTATGTTGCACAAACAGACTCAGCATAGGTAGCATCGCCTTCTTCACACTCCAAAGCTATCTTCCTGTTACCATGCACCCTGATGGTACCCTTACGACCCGACATTTTAAGCTGCAAATAAACATAACAAGGTCGTGCCATAAATTTGGCATAAGCCGGGCGTCCAAACAGGGCGTGATAAGGGCTCTTGATCTTGACCACCTCAAAAGTCAATTTGTCGGCCCTATAGTCATGATCATTGCCAAAAGCCACCTGCAAGGTTATCTTACCCACTGGATGCGCCGACTTACCAGGCACCACCCCATGAAAGACGGTAGAAGATGGCTTAAGATCTTTGTCAGTCAAATTCATATGGCGAAAAGTATCATAATAAAGGATATTGATACTTCTGCCCCCATCCATCAGCACCTTCGTGAACTTGTACCCTCCGACCTAAGGAGCAACAACCAAAGCCAGCTGAACCGGGTTATCCACCCGGGGCGGGTGATCCTCACGGCTCCATACAATGGCTGTTGTGACCATCGTAAGTATCGGGGGACCGTCGGCTCAACCACGTTCACCACCCGCTTATGAATCTTCTGGTCTCGTTTGCACAAACTCGTGGTAAACACATGATATTGACCGCTATTCAGCTACTTCGGCCAACTCTGATAACCAGACTGCTACTGCTGATTACCTTGATTAGGTTGCTGATTGAAACTGCCTTGATTACCTTGGCCCTGAAATCCACAGTGAACCACCACCTCCAAAGCCAAGCACGTGAGAGTCGAATCCTGACCCGCCGTGCGGGCCTTGGTTATCCTGATAAAAGCCGGAATTTCTATACTCCCTCATGATGACGCAATCTTTCCAGAGATGAGTGGTCAGCTTATCTTGAGTACCGTGCTTTGGGCAAGGCAAATTCATTATCGCCTCAAGGTTGAATTTTGGCCCGCCAAACCGGGGCACTGATGATTTCCCCTTACGATGCTGATTATTACCTTGCGTGCTGGTATTAGCCACAAAGTCTAAATTTCCGTCAGTTTGCTTGCGCTTACCGTTATTTCCTTAACCCACCATATTGTGTTGCTGCCCCTTTGCATTGCCGTTCTTCTTCCCCTTGCCAGCCTTCTCCTCATCAGACTCAGGGTCCTTAGCATTATCAGAGTCTGCGTACTTGATGAGAGCCGCCATGAGCTCTCTCATATCATTGCAGTGGCGCTTAAGCCGCCCTAGCTTCTGCTTGAGGGGAAGGAACCGGCAATTCTTCTCTAAAATCAGGACGGCTGAGCCGGCATTGATATTGTCCGATGAGTGGATAATGGCCGAGATCTGGCGTACCCAATGGGTTGTCGACTCGCCCTCACCCTGGACACAAGAGTCTAAATCAAGAATCGACGTAGGCTGCTTGAACGTGTCCTTGAAATTCTGAATAAAATGCATTTTCAATTCAGCCCATGATCTGATGGATTTAGGGGGCAATCCCTTTAGCCAGGTGTAAGCCGGCCCATCCAACATCATGGTGAAATACTTAGCGCACGCAGCGTCACTGACGTCCAACATTTCCATGGCCATCTCATAGCTCTCAATCCAAGCCTCCGGGAGTTAATCCGCTGTGTAATTGGACACCTTGCGGGGACCCTTAAAATCCTTTGGCAGGCGCTCATTACGCAAAGCCGGCACTAGACACGGCACACCCACTGTCCTAGAAGTACTCCCAGCTTCCACTGACACCGACGGGTTATGCTGAGGTTGCTGATGAGTTGCTAGCTGAGCCGCCAGCTCAGCCTCCCGATGTGCCCTGGCCTGATCCTCCAAAGCCTGAGCATGGTTACCAGCAGGTGGCGGGTCACGCCCACGCGGCTGGTTTCGGTGCCGCTCACTGCTCGACAACGCCGGTGACTCAATATGCCGGCTATAACTCCGACTGGGGCATGGAGTCGAATGAATCCGCTCATGGCTATACGAATAAGCCGCCTGCTGAGCTAGCGCCGTGTTAAGAAGCTCGACAGCCCTCCGGGTCTCAACCGCCACGGGAGACTCACCGTGCATTGGAAGAGCCGTTAGCCGCGACGCCGCAGCAACCAAGTTATCCAGAGGGTTAGAATAATGACCCGGCGATGTCAGCACCTGCTGAGGCGGGATTAAATTCAAACGAGGCGGGTCTGCAACACGTGGTTGAACCGTCGCTCCAGTCACAGGCGCCTTGACAGCCCGGTTTATCTCAGGTGGATTACTTGGCCCCGCCCTAGGAGTGTTGAAAAGATTCCTCACATCATACTCCGAAGGTAAATGACTCTGGTGCCTCCTTCGCAGAATGGTGTTAGATGCATTCTGATCCAAGCTTAACCGGAATTTTTCGGCTTGAATCTGTTGTGAGTCAGCGTCCAGGGCGGCTCTTTCTGTGGCCATCCTAGCGTTCTCAGCATTAAGCTCCTCCTTAGCCTGAGCTATCTCATCTCGCAGTTTCGCGATGTCCACCTTGTGATGTGCTTGGTTCTCCGGGGTTATCTCTGCAGCTAATAAGGTTGCCAAAGCATCCAAGAGCTCGAATAAGACTTGAGCCGGCTGGTGCCCAGAGCCGCTCGCCCCGGCCGTCGCTGCAACTGTTGAGCTAGAGGTCATAGCCGCAGTGGTCGTTGAATTGAGCACCGGTTGTGTGCCGGCCATGAAGACCGTGACCCTGTTTGGCGGCTCATAGGGGTCCGAAATACTGCTGCCATCGGAATAGCCCCCAAGCCCGCCGTCTTGCAATTGATACATGGAATTGGTCTCACCGGTTGAGGACTCATCATCAGAGTAGATGGTTGTCTCTCCACCGGACACAGATCCTTCCTCAAGACCCGCTCCATGAATAAAACCAACGAAAGCATGCTTCACGGAGGTTTGAACCTTGGCGGGTCGTGTGCGCCGAGTCGTCTCGATGATGTCGCTAAAGGTGTCCGGCTGAGGCTCTGACTTGCCGATGAAGATGTGGATTCTGCCGAAGGGGACCCGGTGCCCGTACTCGATTAAGCCGGCCTCGGGGCCCTAGCCAGCATTGTCGATATAGAGCTTGCCGCAGCGGCTCTTAGTCATCCGGCGACGGCGTATCCCTTGATCCCTGCGAAATTTCCCTTCAAGAACTCGAAACCACCATGCGCTGGCCCCACGGTGGGCGCCAACTGTCGTGGACTTAACACGACGGATGCCCTAGCAAAAGGACTTAGGTGTGGAGCCATCGCAACTAGGTTAGCTTAAAGGGGTTAAATGGGACAAAGGACACAGAGAGTTTACCCAGGTTCGGCCCCTCTCAATGAGGTAAAATCCTACTCCTGCTTTAGGTTGTATTGCTTGGGTTTCGATTACCAGGGAGCGAATACGCTTGACCTAGTTATCGATCGATTGTTTCTTGAGTTAACCCTCCGTCGGGTCACCCCTTTATATACAGGTTGATGCCCGTCGGCTTACAGAGTCCCGGCTGGCTCACACAAACGTGACCGGCTCGATTTCTAACTAAGCTTGCCTTACAGAACAAGTTAAACATATGGCAGCTCACCCCTTTGGGCCTCAAGTCACCTCCGGGTCTTGGGCCTTCAATAGGCTCGCTCCATGAACCATCATCTTCATGTCTTCTTGGACCTTATCGGGCCTCTTCGTCTTTAAGTCGCCAATGGCATGACCCGGCCCCTCGTGGGCGGGTCATACCCAGTAGTTACATCCCCAATAGGTTGACTACGATGAGACTTTCTCACTCGTAGTGATGCTTAAGTCTATTCTAATCATGTTAGCAATTGCCGTATTTTATTATTATGAAATCTGGCAAATGGACGTCAAAACTGCATTCCTTGATGGGTATCTTGAGGAAGAGTTGTATATGATGCAACTGGCAAGTTTGTCAATCCTAAAGGTGCTAACAAAGTGTGCAAGCTCCAGCGATCCATCTATGGACTGGTGCAAGCATCTCGGAATTGAAATATACGCTTTGATGAGGTGATCAAAGCATAAGGTTTTATACAGACTTACGGTGAAGCTTGTATTTACAAGAAAGTGAGTGGGAGCTCTATAGCATTTCTAATATTATATGTGGATGATATATTATTGATTGGAAATTATGTAAAATTTCTGGAGAGCATAGAAGGATACTTGAAAAAAAAGTTTTTCAATGAAATACCTCGGTGAAACTGCTTATATATTGGGCATCAATATCTATAGAGATAGATCGAGACACTTAATAGGACTTTCACAAAGCACATACCTTAACAAAGTTTTGAAGAAGTTCAAAATGGATCAGTCAAAGAAAGGGTTCTTGCCTGTATGCAAGGTGTGAAATTGAGTCAGGCTCAATACCCGACCACTGCAGAAGATAGAGAGAAAATAAAAGTCATTCCCTATGCCTCGGCCATAGGTTCTATCATGTATGCTATGTTGTGTACCAGACCTGATGTGTGCCTTGCCATAAGTCTGGCAGGGAGGTACCAAAGTAATCCAGGAGTGCATCACTGGACAGCGGTCAAGAACATCCTGAAGTACCTGAAATTACCAAGGATATGTTTCTCGTTTACGGAGGTGACAAAGAGATCGTCGTAAATGGTTACATCGATGCTTTGACACTGATCCGGATGACTCTAAGTCACAAATCGGATACATATTTATTTTGAATGGTGGAGCTGTTAGTTGGTGCAGTTCCAAGCAGAACGTCGTGGCAGGATCTACGTGTGAAGCGGAGTACATAGCTGCTCGGAAGCAACAAATGAAGGAGTCTGGATGAAGGAGTTCATATCCGATCTAGGTGTAATACCTAGTGCATCGGGTCCAATGAAAATCTTTTGTGACAATACTGGAGCAATTGCCTTAGCGAAGGAATCCAGATTTCACAAAAGAACCAAACACATCAAGAGACGCTTCAACTCCATCTGTGATCAAGTCAAGGAGGGATACATAGAAATTTGCAAAATACATACGGATCTAAATGTAGCAGACCCGTTGACTAAGCCTCTTCCACGAGCAAAACATGATCAGCACCAAGACTCCATGGGTGTTAGAATCATTACAATGTAATCCAGATTATTGACTCTAGTGCAAGTGGGATACTGAAGGAAATATGCCCTAGAGGCAATAATAAAGTTGTTATTTTATATTTCCTTATTCATGATAAATGTTTATTATTCATGCTAGAATTGTATTGATTGGAAACCTAAATACATGTGTGAATACATAGACAAACAATGTGTCCCTAGTGAGCCTCTACTTGACTAGCTCGTTGATCAAAGATGGTTAAGGTTTCCTAACCATAGACATGAGTTGTCATTTGATAATGAGATCACATCATTAGGAGAATGATGTGATGGACAAGACCCATCCATTAGCTTAGCATATTGATCATTCAGTTTTATTGCTATTGCTTTCTTCATGTCAAATACACCTTCGACTATGAGATTATGCAAGTCCCGGATACCGGAGGAATGCCTTGTGTGCTACCAAATGTCACAACGTAACTGGGTGATTATAAAGGTGCTCTAAAGGTATCTCCGAAGGTGTTTGTTGAGTTGGCATAGATCGAGATTAGGATTTGTCACTCCGAGTATCGGAGAGGTATCTCTGGGCCCTCTCGGTAATACGCATCATAAGAAGCCTTGCAAGCAAAGTGACTAATGAGTTAGTTACAATATGATGTATTACAGAATGATTAAAGAGACTTGCAGGTGACGAGATTGAACTTGGTATGAAGATACCGACGATCGAATCTCGGGCAAGTAACATACCGATGGACAAAGGGAATAACGTATATTGTCATAACGGTTCGACCAATAAAGATGTTCGTAGAATATGTAGGAACCAATATGAGCATCCAGGTTCCGCTATTGGTTATTGACCGGAGAGGTGTCTCGGTCATGTCTACATAGTTCTCGAACTCGTAGGGTCCGCGCGCTTAACATTCGATGATGATATTGTATTACATGATTTATGTGATTTGGTGACCGAATATTGTTCGGAGTACCGGATGAGATCACGGACATGACGAGGAGTATTCGGACACCGGAAGTGTTCCGGAGTGTATCGGGTAATTATCGGAGTACCGGAGGGGTTACCGGAACCCCCGGGGGGAATATATGGGCCATGAGAGGAGAGCACACCAGCCCACAAGGGGTGGCGCACCCCCCCCTATGGCAGGTGGCCGAATAGGAGAAGCAGAAGAGGGGGTTCGGCCCCCCTTCCTTCTCTTCTTCCCCTTTCCTTTCTTCTCCGGTGAAAAAAGGAAAGGGGGCGCCACTTGGGGAAACCCCAAGTAGGATTCGGATCCTACTTGGGGCGCCCCCTGGCTGCCTCTCCTCCCCTCCCACCTATATATACGTGGGGAGGGGGCGCCTAGAACACACAACGTCAATTATCAGCCGTGTGTGGCGCCCCCTTCCACAGTTTACACCCCCGGTTATATTCTCGCAGTGCTTAGGCGAAGCCCTGCGCGGATCACTTCACCATCACCGTCACCGTGTCGTCGTGCTGACGGAACTCATCTACTTCCTCGACATCTTGCTGGATCAAGAGGATGAGGGACGTCATCGAGCTGAACGTGTGCAAAACTCGGAGGTGTCGTACGTTCGGTACTTGATCGGTTGGAGCTAGAAGAAGTTCGACTACATCAACCGCGTTGTCAAATGCTTCCGCTATCGGTCTATGAGGGTACATAGACATACTCTCCCCCTCATTGCTATGCATCTCCATAGATAGATCATTGCGTGTGCGTAGAATTTTTTTGTTTTCAATGCAACATTTCCCAACACTACGGGTCCATAGTTAGTAGCTAGATGGCTTCTTCTCTCTATTTGATCTTCAATACAATGTTCTCCTTGATTTTCTTGGAGTTCTATCCGATGTAATTAGTTTTTATGGTGTGTTTGTTGGGATCCGATGAATTGCGAGTTTATGATCAGATCTATCCATGAATATTATTTGAGTTTTCTCTGAACTCTTTTATGCATGATTACTATAGCTTTGTATTTCTCTCCGATCTATTGATTTGGTTCCGCCAACTAGATTGATTTATCTTGCAACGGCGGAGGTGCTTTGTAATGGGTTCGATCTTAAGGTGCTCAATTCCAGTGACAGAAGGGGACATGACACGTATGTATCGTTGCTATTAAGGGTAAAAATATGGGTTTTATTCATATGAGAGTTTAACTTGTCTACATCATGTCATCTTGCTTAAGGCGTTACTCCGTTTTTCCATGAACTTAATACACTAGATGCATGTTGGATAGCGGTCGATGTGTGGAGTACTAGTAGTAGATGCAGAATTGTTTCGGTCTACTTGTCTCGGACATGATGCCTATACATGATCATTGCCTTGGATATCGTCATAATTATTTGCTTTTCTATCAATTGCCCAACAGTAATTTGTTTACCCACTGTATGCTATTTTCTTGAGAGAAACTTGTAGTGAAAACTATGGCCCCTGGGTCTATCATTTATCATATATTAAAACCAAAAATACCTTGCTGCATTTTTTTTGTATTTTTGCCTGATTTATCTATCTATCACCATATAATTTAATCTTGCTAGTAACCGTCGAGGGATTGACAACCCCTTTGCGCGTTGGGTTGCAAGGATTTGTTGTTTGTGTGCAGGTGCTACTAACGAGGTGTTTCTTAGTTCTTCTACTATATTGGTAACCTTGGTTCTTAACTGAGGGAAATACTTATCTCTACTATACTGCATCATCCTCTCCTCTTCGCGTAAAGCCCAACGCAGTTCACAAGTAGCAACCACAAACACCTGCTGGACCACAACCAGTATTGCCTTCGTTCGAAGAATTTGTAGTACTACGCACCTGGACTCTGGTTAGTACAATGCAAAACTATTCAAGCACTAGTTATCGTTGATTGAGCACTATCATCTTTCCCTGTAGGATCGAAAGTATGTCTAGAGGGGGGTGATTAGACTACTTGACCAAATAAAAATCTTTCCTTTTCCCAATTTTAGTTGTGAGCAGATTTTAGCAATTAGCACAAGTCAAGCAATCAACCTACACATCCAATTCTAAGAGTATAGCAGCGGAATGTAAAACATTGCATATGAAGGTAAAGGGAAGGGTTTGGAGAAGGCAAACACAATGGAGACACGGAGATTTTTGGCGTGGTTCCGATAGGTGGTGTTATCGTACGTCCACGTTGATGGAGACTTCAACCCACGAAGGGTAACGGCTGCGTGAGTCCATGGAGGGCTCCACCCATGAAGTCCGATAGGTGGTGTTATCGTGCGTCCACGTTGATGGAGACTTCAACCCACGAAGGGTAACGGCTGCATGAGTCCATGGAGGGCTCCACCCATGAAGTGTCTACGAAGAAGCAACCTTGTCTATCCCACCATGGCCATCACCCATGAAGGAACAACCTCACTCGGGTAGATCTTCACAAAGTAGGCAATCTCCTTGCCATTACAAACTTCTTGGTTCAACTCCACATCACGACGGAGGCTCCCAAGCGACACCTAACCAATCTAGGAGACACCACTCTCCAAAAGGTAATAGATGGTGTGTAGATGATGAACTCCTTGCTCTTGTGCTTCAAATGATAGTCAACCTAACACTCAACTCTCTCACACAGATTTGGCTATGGTGGAAGGAGGATTTGAGTGGAAAGCAACTTGGGGAAGGCTAGAAATCAAGGTTCAAATGGTAGGAATGGAATCTCTTGATCTCAACACATGAGTAGGTGCTTCTCTCTCAGAAAATGAATGGCGGAAGTGTAGGCACGTTCTGATGGCTCCCCTCTATAAGGAAGAAGGGGTGGGGGTATATATAGCCTCCACACAAAATCTAACTGTTATACACTTTTGACTCATCTCAGTGGCACCGATTAGGACACTCGGTGGCACCGATCTATTCAAAAATATGAACGTTAGGAATCTCGGTGGGACCGACTGGAACAACTCGGCGGGATCGATTTGCTAGGGCTTAGGGAAAACTTCATCTCGGTGGTGCCGATTGCATCAACTCGGTGAGACCGAAGTGAAGCAATAAGCAACAGAGAGTCTGTCAAGCCAACTCGGTGAGACGATTGCATCAACTCGATGGGACCGAAGTGAATGCAACAGATCATAGAGCGCTCGCAAGGCCATCTCGGTGGGACCGGGATCCGTATCGGTGTGACCGAATCGTTAGCGTTTCTGGCAGTGGCTATGTCAAATGAACTCGTTGACTCCGGGTAGAAAGAATCGGTGGGGCTGAGTTTAGAATTTAGATCTGGACATATTTGGATGGAGAAAGTGGCTGAGGGTTTTGGAGCAATATGACTAAGCAGTTTGAGCAAGTAGACCGTTAAGCAACACCTCATCCCCTTTTAATAGTATTGGCTTTCCTATGGACTCAATGTGATCTTGGATCACTTAAATAGAAATGAAGAGTCTTGAGCTTTTGCCAATCTTTGTCCTTAGCATTTTGAGGGGTCCACATCTCTAGTCCATGCCATGCCAATAATTGAACATCCTGAAATATTTATCTTGAATGGATATTAGTTCAATGAGCTACATGTTGTTATGAATTACCCAAACCACCCGGGGATTAGTTGCACTTTCGTTCCCCTTAGCATCTCTTTTCAAACATGTAGGGAACCAGTGGATCATCTGTTGGTGGTCGTACTGCTACTCCTGCTTCATAGAGCCCACACACTCTGCTCTACCTCGGCGGTGTTGTGCCTGGTGCTTCTGCTGGCGTCGCTTACAACGGTGGTACTTCCGATGCTCGTGGTGGTTCTTAGGTGATCTTGTTAAGGATCATGTTATTATGCTTTTCAATGACTTGTTGATATGACGCTTATATGAGTTGTGTGCTGGTTTAGATGACTTGTGTTCTTGTTTAGATGATGACCATGATCTTGACAACTTTGGGCGCTATGATCTTGACTATGACGATGATAATGTTGTGTAGATGATGATGATGATGATGACGATGTTGTGTATAGATGATGTTGTTATATGTGTGTGTGTGTGTGCGCGCGCGCGTGCGCGTGTTGCTATATTTGATGTTAATTTGAACGGAAGAAAACATAAAATATTAAAAAAAAACTTACCAAAACTATGCCGACAGTCTTGCCGTCGGTGTAGACAGCCGTCGTGCTACCAGGGGCCACCATGTGTCATCTATGCCCACGGCTTACCAAAAACCGTCAGCATAGGTGACGCATGGCGGCACCTGGTGCCTCGTGCCTCGAAGCTATGCCGACGGCCAGGCCCTCTTTAAATCAACCAAATGAACTAAATTATCAAAAATGATGTAAATCTGAAATTTATTTCATTTAGTTGAACTAAGTAGGGTCGAAGAGTACCCTCAAGGTTCCATTTTTGCATCTAGATATAGAAGAATGTGATGCCTTTTTAACAAGTCACTTTGCAGATAAAGAAGACTCGCGCGCATACACACACATGAGATTTCTATAGCCCTTAGAACAGATGCTCTAGGCAGACACGTCGCTTCAATGTTAGCACCAGTGACCGGTCGCGTTCGCTCGGGACTGGCATGAATGTGGAGCAAGGAGCAGCATGCGGTCGCGCGAAGAGGGCATGGGTGCTGCAGATGTTTTTGGGTGGGACCGAGGTGTCAGACGTGTACGTGGCGGCTATCCGAACGCCCGTAAAGCTCCCCTGGTTTGCATCCGGTTTGCTGGATTTCAGACAAGTGGATGTGTCCGCGGACCATTGGGGTACCATTTGATGGCTTGTAGTGTCCGGACAGCTCGGTCCAGATGTTTGCGAGAGTTTTGATTGTTTGCATTGGAGATTCCCTAAGGGGTACACCTTGTAAAGGTCACTCCCATATTCTCTGATGGTGATAAGCGGCGCACTGCATGTGCGACACTTGTCATAACCAGGAAGTTTTGGTTTTCTACAAAATGTTTTATCTCTTGAACCGTATGTCTAAATCATGAACCGTTTGTTTTTGAAACGGAGGCAAAGATTGCCTCATTAATTAATTAAGCAGAAGAGAATTGCCCAGTTAATTACGGAAAACCGGGCAAAAACCGGAACAACAAGGGCCAAGCCCACTCCCATAGACTGAAACACACAGGGCAAAGTCCACCCTCATCGTCGACAAGTCGACCTGCAGCCAGACAACACAGCTCCGACTCTGACGGAGAACTCAGAAGAACAAAACCAGGCACGGTTGGCGCCAGGAAGATCGCCGAACGGGCTACCTACAGCCAGTCATCGTACACCACAGGGCCCCGCCGCCGTAGCTTCGACTCCACAGCAACAAGCAAACCGAGGCAAAACCGTGGACACGCCGGAGAAGAGCTGACTACCGCAACGTTTTCACCATTGGGTTTCTCACGTCGAGATCTTTGAAATTAGATCCCACGCTAATAGGTTTGGACGAAATTTTTCCCCTAAAAGAATCGTAAAGAGAGGGAAAATAAAAAAATAACAAAAACAAAAAGTGGACACGAAAAAATGAAGACACAAAATCCAAAAACTGAAAAAAAATCGGGAACTGGGAAGCACAATTGTGATTTCCCCTTTTTTTTCGAGAAGCACATCTATGCTTTTCACTCTTCCGGAAACCACACATATGCACATTTGTGCTTTGCACTTTTCGGGAAGCCACATGTGCTTCTACAAGAAGTACAACTTGCTTCCTGCGGAAGCATGCAGAGCTGTGTCTTTCTATTTTCAACAATTGTGCTTCACACGAGGATAATCTTCAAGAAAACATACAAAAAACAAACATAATCCAAAAATCCAGAAGACCCCAAAAATACACAAAAATGCGTGAAGGAAAAAAAATAAAGTTGTGCGCGACACGTGATGAACCAAGTGACGCGTTTCAAGTCCATCAAAAGTGTCCGCTGCGGTTTCCGTCAAAGGTACCCTCTGATTAGTTAGTCCACATATGTGTTGATCGGTCTTTGTTTGCTAGACTAATTATCACACCAATTATTGAAGATCCGGCAACCCGCCGTATCACTTTGCACAGATTTTTTTTATTGTGAGTGAGACAAGGAGTTTATGAGAAAAAACACATGGTGTCTCTGGGTTATCTTGTGCAGTCAGAACTCATGCAAACTCGCTCATGAACTCATCATAAAATGAGTCGGACCAAATAGGGAGCTGGGTGCTGTTGCCCACAGCCTCACAACTTGAGGTGCTGCAAGCATCGCCGAGGTTGGAAATAGGGAAGTCGGCAAGCGGCGGAAGGGAGTCCTCTGACAGGAGGAGCAGTCTCTCCCCCTCACCGCTGTTTGCACTATAATCTGAGTTCTGGTTGGTACAATTGATGATAGCCTGTTCGTGTTCGAAGAATGAGCTACTAGGTATCTGGATCTCAGGCACTTGCCCGGAAACCAAGTCTTGGCCATTGACACCCTCCATGATCCTTGGAGACGACAACGAAGACAAGGATGACATCTGCGAAGGGCTCAGGAGGCCGATTTGCTCCAGGTCAGTGGAGATGGTGTTGATGCTGCTGGAGCTGGGACTGGCCGCAATGGCTGCTGCCGACTGAAGCAGGCACTGCAAGTACTCGAGCTTTGCTGCCTGGACTGCATCGGCCTGCAGCTGGCTGGCGCTTTGGTCGTCCCATGGGCGCTGCTCCACGAGCTGCCGGAGGTTGGCGAGCGCGATGAGCTGTGGCAGCGCGGCGAAGAAGTCGGTCCTTGGCCGGTGCGTCATCGGGTCGAAGCCCATCTGGATCAGCTTCTTCTTCAGGTGGGTGTTCCAGAAGTTCTTGATCTCGTTGTCGGTCCGCCCGGGGAGGTGCTTCGCGATGGCTGACCACCTGGTTTGACCAGAGTTTCTGTGTTAGCAAGAGCACCACATATATATGTTTTTCAAGATTATACAACACATGTAGACCATTCTTGAGGATTATATAAGCAAGAGATTTGATAGGTGTGCCGTACTTGTTGCCAAGGACGGAATGGAGCTGGAGGATGGTCTGCTCTTCCTCGGGTGTGAACTTTCCTCTCTTGATATCTGGCCTCAGGTAGTTGCTCCATCTCAGTCTGCAGCTCTTGCCGCACCTGTTGAGTCCTGTGAGATGGCACAGAAGAACCAGATGCATGAGCTACATTTCGGACCAAAGCTAGCCGCGGTATCAAGACAGAAAACGGAGGCGTGCGTTTGCGTACCTGCAAGCTTAGGCAGGGCTCTCCAGCTCCCATGGCCATGCTTCTCGATGTAGTCCGTAAGCTTCTGGTCTTCTTCAGCTGTCCAAGGCCCCTTCTTGAGGCCATTCTCATCGCAGCAAGGAGACCTCCCCATAGGATTGAGATAGAATTGGGGTAGGATGGTGCAGGTGGGAAGGAGGGAGACAAAGCTATCTGCCTCTCCTCCCTAGCTTGGGTCCTTGGGGTTTCCTGTGTCAAGGATGTCTGGTCACCGGAACACAGCTTCCTCTATATAAAGGCCATGAAATCCGGTGTCTAAACCCAGGTCAGGATTAGATTTTTTTCGAGTGGAAAGGACTAATCCGCCCTTAGATAATTTGGGTATGCGATACATGTCAAGCGCCTGGGGCAAGGGTATTGGTGTCCTCCACACTAAGATAAGGGCTGTTGATCCATGTTGTTGACTTAAGCTGCTAGCTGGTACTTGGGCAATCAGCAGTCACATTGGTATACTACTCTTTTTTCCTTCGGCCTTTTTTCCAACAAGGTGTGCTCCTGAAGCCTTGCCTTAATTGTGCTGTTTTCGTTGCTGTTCTGCGCCAGAAAAAGTGAAAAACAATGCTTCGTTGGGTGTTAGCATTTAAGATTTATAAGTAGCCAATAGCTCATCATGTGACATGTCACATGTCCTACCATATATTGTGATTGCTTGCTGGCAGGCCTGTTATTCCATATAAAATGAGCAAAAGGTTTCAGAAGTGGGGTTCCTGGAAGTGTACTGTATCAATTCCAAAGACATATAAGTGGTACAATTTCAACAACTTCAATACGAGTTTTGGAATATAGTTGTAGCAGCCTCAAGATGATGTTGTATTGGCAGCATTGTACTTGGCACATGACACCTATATATATTATTGAGTATCACAGGTTGGAGAGAAATACACAATTTTTTATGCATGTCAACATGTAGATGACTAGATTCCTGGGATATCATAGTAGCTGTTGCCGTATATCCTCTTCTCAAGTATGTAATGGGACCAGCAGATGACAAACCTGCGCATGGAGCTGGACTGAGACCGTCCTAACTAATAAATAGTTAACTTAAGGAGAAATATTTTTATACAAGTATCCCAAATGACAGTGTTAACAGCTAGCTATGCAGGGCTCTCTTGTTTATAGAGTACAACGTATGCAGAGATCTGGCCCCGTAGTCTTGTTCTTGCAGTCCCAAAAACTAAGTATATATATTTGAATTCGTTGGTTTGGCAGTTAATGCCTGCTTATCCATGATGCGTGTGCCCTTTTAGTCTGTTGCATTTCTTAGTGCAACTGGGAACTCAGGATATATACCTAGGATGAGAAACACGCAGGCTGAGCTTTTACTCTGAGAAGATCACCGGTGAAGATGGCCGCCGTTCTATCTGGAATTAGTGCGTGAGTTTCAGTGGAGATTCGCAGGATTCCCACGAGAAACAACCCCTCGAGTGAATTTCAGCGGTGGCAAGTAGGCAGGAGTAGCATATGTCCGGCCACTTGGTGAAACGTACATGTCATTTCATTGACAAATTACCAGGGTCGCTGAGCTGCAACCGAACCAACAACATACGCTAGCACACAGAGGTGCTGAGGAGGCCCCAGATCGATAGATTCGATCGTCATTCCGATTACCTGCTCCCAGACCCAGCGACTGGGCAACAAACCAAAGCGCCCTACTGCTCCTACTGTCCTACGTACATGTACATGCATACTCGATGGATCAGACCACTTGCTTTTGGCAAAGCTCGGCCGATCATCACTGGCGACCTAATTAACAAGCTCCCATCCAGCGGCACGTATCTTTTCCGATGTTTTCCACGCATGTCGAGTTGTCGACGGACTCCACGTGCTGGCCGCCGTGGGGCCGCGTCCGGCCGGCCGCGAATCTTTCCTTCACCATGCACGCAACGTACGTGAATGGAGAGCGGCTGGACCTCCTCGTCGTCGTCGGCGGCTCGGTCGTCGTCACCGCATCGGCCCACCCTCCGTCCGCGTGGCTCATAAACAACGCATGCAATAGTGCAAGTTGATCAACGCCTCCATGCTGCTTTCAGGTTGTGACATGCAGCTAGCACAGTTTTTTTAGAGAGAAAAGGCCACCAGCCCAATAATAATGAAGCCATCAACCGGCTAGGATACAATCATGTTATGAAAGAAAAGATACAAGCTTGAGAGCAAGGTTTTGGTTACCGAATGAGGCAATTTTACCGAGGGGGACTGGTAAACGTGGTTACCACGGTTACTGAAAAATAATGAGAATATTTCGAACGAAATTTATAGTTGAATTTTGAATTCAAATAAATGAATGAACGAACATTCGAATCAGAGACCTCCCAAAACAAAAACTAGGTGTTGCTACCAACACGTGAGAACCAACTCTCATGGCATTAATCAGATCATGCATGTACTTTACTGTAAATCAAACGATTAAATACAAAAAATTCAAAAAACTGGTATTTTTTGCTCGGTATGGGGATTTACCGAGGGGCACGGAAATACGCGGTAACCATGGGAAATCTCGAAATTTCGATCGGTAACCAAAACCTTGCTTGAGAGCAAGCTAAAGAATTACATGCAAAGAACAATCGCGCACAACTACTACACATAGCAGAGGGGAACGACCGCACCGACCAACAAAGGAAGCATCTTGATCAAGCCAAAGGAAAGCTCCTCGCAGATAGGATCGACATCTGCAAAAGCTGACGAGGGCGCACCAGACAGGCCATGCCGCTAAGTTAACCTTGCCACAGTCGGGGGAGAGACCACAATCTCACCACACCCGCTGCCGGAAGGAGACCACTACGCCCTTCGCCCTTGCGCAGAGCACCGTATCGCCTATCAGCAGCCCGCGGAGCGACCAAGCAAGGAACCAAAAAGATTGCGGAATGATGCCTCCACCACAAACACCATCGGCCACCCTGAAGGCTACACACATCCCCACGACGCCCAACACCGTAGAACAAGCCCACATCCCCCACCCACCCCAAGACGCCGCCTTCAGGAAGGTTCATGACGCCACATCGTCGCCGACGCCCGACGTCCATGGTTTTCACCCACGTGATTGGGGGAGGAGGAGGAGGTGGGGAGGGGGGGTTCGAACACACCCTCGGGAAGGAAGACGGAGCAGGAGCGCCACCGTCGGCGTCAAGGTCGACACGAGTAGAACAACAACCCCTTTGTTTGTTTATCACAATCTCCACCAGCTTCCATTCAAGGTCGGTCCTAGCATTACAGAGGCCCTAGTGTAAACAGAGTACAATGGACCTACCAAATAAAACACAACAACATAAATACTTTCGCCGGTATATATTATATACTGCCTCATGAAAATCAAAATAAAGGCAGAAAACATGATAATTCAATCCAGAACCTGAGCTCAGATGCACCTGATGAACAATACAAAGTTCAGAAAATTATGGGTTCTTTTTGTGGGAAAGATGCTTGAGTGTGTGATGCTCGTGTCAAATTTCAGATCATTCAGACATTAGCTCTCCGCAAAAGAAATCAGGTCCAAACAATAAAAACAGGGGAAACATTTTCACAACCCCAAATTTGTCTTTTTTCGCTGAGAGCCACTCAAATGTCCAAATTATCTGACATTTGATACAAACATCAAGGACTCAAGAATCTTTCAGCACAAAAAAAATCAGTTTTTTTTTTTTTAGTATTTTTTGTGATTTTACTGTTCACTCCCGACTCATCTGGGCCCGGGAACCAAAATGTTGCGTCCCATAAACATCCAATAATGTCATTTTATTAGCAAATAAAATCTAATACAGCATGTATATAATATAAATGATGAGTACAAGTTACATGTACTCAACCATAAACAACTATTGAATAAATACAACATTGTGAAGTGCCGCGGGATGGGGGCAAGGGCACCCTGCACACTTGCTGATTTTGTGTTCTGCAAATCACATTTTTGTAATTTTTATAGGTATGTAGATACATTGACCCTTATTTGAGATGGCCCTGCGTCACCTCACCTTTTGCCATGGCCTAGGACCGGTTGCTTCCACTGGCGGAGTTATGTGAGGGCAAAACTCTGCCATGGCCCGCTCCATCCAAAAGAATGGCTAAAGCTTAGATTGGCCCGCCCTAGTTTTCTGATGTAGCTTCGCCACTGGCTGCTTCCATTACGTACTTGTTCGGCTCTGTCCGGTTTGCCGTGAACAGTAATTTATTTTCGCCCGAGACTCGTTCCTAATGTCCTTTTCCCCTTTTGTGATTGACGAAGGTCTGTGTGTTCTTCTTTGTTGATTGATGTGATAATATTTGTATTTGTTCCGATGCTTATCATGTCGCTTGTACGTTTAGTGGATTTGGTTCGCTACGGATCGATGCTTGTTAATAACTAGAGAATGCCCCCCTCTTTGTTGCAGGAATTGATTGATGACATGAGAACCAAAATTTAAAATATATATGACTTGTTATATTTGATTGTGTATAGATGTAACAATATTTATTGAATATAAATAGAATAATTAAATAAAAAAACATTTTTCATGTATTGTTTTAATATTGTGTTAGGTATTTTTCCATCACAATTGCATGTTGAGGTGAGCCTTATCCCATATGTAATTGTATGATGAGATGGCATGTTTGCATGCTGAGATAAATAAGTTACTCAGAATGACTCTCTTAGGTATATAGGATATGATTGGATTTGATTTCTAGAAACTGTAGAGACGTAGGCTAGGGCTAGTTTGTGGTGTATTTTTTTCGTAGGTCCCCTGACTTGTCAACGCAGGGCTGCTTGGTCCTGGCACTTGATTTCTCAGGCCTCCCACATCGTCATCCTAGCTTCATTTTCCACTGTCTCATGGACAATATATATGGTTGCGTTAACAATTTTGTGCATGTAAATTTTCTCCAGGAGAGTATTTGGTTGCATTTACCACAGTACCAGTGCTGTACCGAATACGGGATCCCGCTCACACGGGATAAACCCATCGGGACTCGACTACAGCCGGCTCACAAAATTATTTTTGCGCAACAAGTTCAGTAACTTGTGTTGTAGTACTTGATTTCTGACTTCTGCAACCGATGTTTTTCTATCCGTTCTCCATGATCATGCATCATCGCCTCATTCCTAAATTTTCAGAACTTCAAAAAACGATTTTTGCTAGATCGAAGGTGCATATTGCTACGTCGTTGCTCGTTACCATAATTTAATTCGATGAATGGTGCATGTGCTCCAATCAATCTGTCCAAAAAAATTGTGCAGCAAAGCATGCACGCCCACCTATACCACTGACATTTCCAGGACAAAGTTCCATTAAGCATAGTGTAAGCAGGACAATCCAAATGACAGCAGCCATGCATCGACGTGCCCGCGAAAAGAAGTGCAGCCATGCATAGGCGCCGTACTTTCATGCCCGTTGTTAATTTAGCTCGTGTCCGTGTAGGCTAAAGGTTCTTGGATCTTGCATGACTCATGCATGGTCCAAGGCGCAAAAGGCCAGCCTCAAATTCTCACCAACCTGTTATCTCATAGGCCGCATTTTTTTAACCCCGTGATCTGCTGTGTGATCTTCGCTGACGTGGATCGATCGA
Source organism: Aegilops bicornis (assembly GCA_021605145.1). Lineage (NCBI taxonomy): Eukaryota > Viridiplantae > Streptophyta > Magnoliopsida > Poales > Poaceae > Aegilops > Aegilops bicornis. The sequence continues at coordinate 600,065,974 of CM038674.1, read as the reverse complement.
CTGCTAGTGCTAGCTAGCTGATAAATGATTTGATTCATCCATGCAGTGCTTAAAAAACAAGAACAAGGAAAGGCTACATGCCGACGGTTCAAAAGGCTAGCTGCAGTTCATTTCATGTATGTGATTAAGTCTTTAGGAACCTTTTTTTAGGGGAAAGCCTTTAGGAACCTGACAAGGGGCAGTTACATGGGAGTCGGGACCTGGTTAGCAAAGATGGTGGATTCAGACCGCAGACATTTTGTTCAGACCTCATGTGTGCATCTTACTATGTAGAGGTCATGTGTCGCGCGCTCATCATGTTTTGTATCCGCTCGATGCTGCAATTTAAGTTAATAAAAAAGCCTTCTATTAAAAAATGCACGCATTCCATATATACTAGCATTTGAGTACTACACATGTCTATTCAGCCGAATATCATCAACCCACATTAGGTGATTGCACACTGCATGTGTGGCCCTGCATGCACAAGGCTTGGAATGTACACTTGTTTCATGGCAGTAGAAAAGGCATGCCCAATAGTCCAGAGAGGAGAAATGGAAAAAGGACAGGTCCATACAGCAGTATGCAATCAAGTGATGACACCCTGTTTGACATATGTGTGGGAGTTGGTGAAGCCAACAACCAAGAACCTCCAAGTTTTAAAATTTCCATGGTCCAGCGTTTTTGTCGACGACGATCTTTGCCCGCCTCAACACTCCTGAAGCCAGTGCTCCGTCATGGTCACAACAGGCCAAATGCCTCGGACCATGCACACTTTGAGGTTTAACCACAGTGACCATTCACACAAAAGCGTTCAGAGATTAATTGGTTGACAGTATATAGTTAGAGACACACGCACCAACCTTCTTCTGCCAAAAGCTGGCTTGGCTTGGAGCTCGATCGTCCCGTCCTTGAGGCCCTTTCCTACTTTCTTTCTGTCTAATAATCAAGCTTAACATTGAGTTGATTGCTACTAATAAACATATATATCTCCTTTTGTCATCTGATCACTGATATTATCAGATTTTGCTGCAAGCCATCTGTATATCTGCATTCTCAAGGTTTCGGACGTGAAGTACTCTCTTTCTTTTTTCCCCGCAAAAAAAAAAGACTATGGCAAATTATGTATTCCCTCCGATCCATATTAATTGCTAGATACTCCCTCTGATTCAAATTATTTGCCGTTGATTTAGTACAAGGGAGTACATCCGTTTAGACGACAAGTAATATGGATCGGATAAATAGATATATACATGCAATTAAAGACGAAAGTGCATGTATAGTGCACATAACTATCATATCATATGTGCAGAGGACCAGCTGCCACAAAGGAAAGATGGACCCATGCATGCATGGATGGAAGAGGACAAACACAAGGAGATGGAGGATCCTTGGTCCCTAATTAATCTTCCCCACCTCATGTCCTGGCCGACTTGTCCCCTTCGTTCTGCTGTGCACAATTACATCACTTCCCATTGACAACAAGTTAAGCAACAGGATAAAGTTGATGATCTTTCATATCTGAGACGACCCTTTAATCTCCTCCTGCTCCACGACCACACGGACGGGTCAGACTCAGAGGCTAGCTAAGCTAGCACCTATGAACTGCCTGGCTTCCTTCCTCGTGGAAGATTCAAACCACCACCCCATGCACGCAACCGCGAATGTAACATCAAATGCTGCTAATCCCATGTTCCGCCCCCGGTGTGATGATAGGGATTAGGGATCGATCGACGCTGTCGTCGCTGGTTGTGTACAAGGTCAGAGATGGTTCCTTGCGGACATGGGTTTCTAAATTCTAACCGTGCCGCCATAGGTTATTCTTTCCGTAAACCGTATTGTCGCTGCACTGTCTGTCCATACTATATATCTCAGGTTAATTAATCAATGAGTGAATGATCAGGAGAGATACATTACTGATTCGTCGCACATCACATGCACCTCCCCATCATGGTTAGTTATGTATACGGTTATGTGTACGTCGAGGAAAGTATATAGGGTGTCGTCAACGAGATGGAGCAGTAGTAAACTATTATCAGTGAACATGGCAAGCGTATCCGGCAACTGTCTGGGCGCGTATAATACGGCTAACTTGTATAGGGACACGCGTCGACGGTTTCATCAGATGTCAGTTATTATCAGTGAAAATGGCAGGCGGATTAAGCTAAGGGGAGCTTTCCTTGCAGTTGGATGCATGCATTACTAGTTCAACTCCAGCTTCCACGGTGGTTGTGACCTCGAGCCCTCGCGCCGTCGCCGTCGCCGGTGGAGTCCCGCGCACGAATCCCTGCATCACGGTGCGCGCAATCGACAAGGAGGCCAGGACGATGATCACCCCGGGCCGGGGGCCGGGGCTAGCCGCAGTGTCCTCTACGTATGGAGACAACCGGGCGAGGCCGTGTCTGCATGCATGTGGAGTGACGACGGCATCAGTGTTCTTAATTGCTAATGCGAACTGCCTTCCACGTTACTGATCGAACACATGGCGCTGTGCTTATTTTTGTTCTTTCCCTGTACACACTTTAGTTTGATAGCTTTGTACCAGATATTTGCATATGGTTCTCTTTGGATGTCTACAGTTTTTGGTGTCACATACCCCCTCCGTTTCTAAATATAAGTCATTCTGGAGGTTTCAATATGGGCTACATACGGAGCGAAATGAGTGAATCTATACTCTAAACTACGTCTATATACATTCATATGTAGTCCATAGTAAAATCTCTAGAAAGAATTGTATTTACGAACGGAGGGAGTATGTTGTTACGGGCGAATTTATGGTTCTCAGTTTCAGTGAGGGTATCACCGGCGAAAATTGAAAATTTTCAATCATTTCAACTAATGCCAACATGTTTGCCTTCTCGTCAAAACAATTCAAAATAAAATCTAGTCCAGCATGGATGGTGCTATCTGCTATGTATGTGGAAATTAAGTAAGGTGGGACATAAGAAATTTGTCCCTTGCATGAGTCAAACCCTAGTCAATAGGGATGTGCCATTGCGATGTATATTGTTCTTGCCACGGTCAAATACTCCAGTCATTTCATTTTGTATACAAGCAACATACAAATTTTTAAGTTCTATTGAAATTCCTCAGACTTTGGTTCGATTTGCAATTTCAAGTGAAATTTCGGGTCCTTCGGCCGAAATGCAAACCAAAAATAGCCAAAAAAAATGAGAAATTTCAGTGATTTCGGTATTAGGTCTAGTTCATTAGCACACCTCTCTCATGGATAAGGCCCTATTACTATAGCAGGAAGAATAAGCAATAGCCGTTAGATGTGAATCGGAAGGCTAATAAGAAGGGACTGATGCCTCTCAAATTGTCAAGCAACTGATGCATAGATGGCCCCAAAGAAAGATAGCATCTGATCCATGATGTGCTATAGAAAAAACTACACAAGGAAAAACTTCTTTGCTGTTGTTCCCGCTCACATGAGAATTGGGAGGTTTTTGCTCATTTTTGGGTTGGACAAAAACATGCATAAATCTTTTTAGATCATCTTAAGGTGTACTATTTCAGGATTCCCCACAAAAAAAAGTGTATTTCAGAATTGCAGCAGAGCGTTGGCGCAGGCCGAAATATTTTTCCCAACGCAAAGTTCTTGCTTAGGCCGAGCTTTGCAGTACCTCCTATCCACAACGTTGGCTGTCCTCGTGATATGTGCAGCTCTAGTGTCATTGCGAGGAGTTGTTCTGTCGAAACAGTAATTAAAAGTAGCTGGTCCGCCCAATAGCTTGTGTGCGCAGGTTCTAAAGGCGCGGTACTACCCAGAGGGGCGCCTCGAAGACACGGTCTTCTCGGGGAATGCATCCCCGACTTGGCGTGCGATTCAAAGATGGCCTTGAGCTCTTGAAGAAGGGCATCATATGGCGCGCCGGGACGGGCGAAACATACGCATATGGCGCGACCGGTGGCTACCCGAGGAGCCGTCGCGTCAACCCGTGTCCCGCGAGGGGTGCCGCCTCGGGAGGGTGGCGGATCTCTTGGATGGCGACGGGTCTGGCGCACGGACCTTCTTCATCGCTACTTCCTCCCGGCGGATATCGATGTCATCACCAAAGATCCGTGATTACCGCCTCGCGTCCCGGACGACATCATTGCATGGGCACCAGAGAGGAACGGTATCTTCACTGTTTTGTCCGCCTACCGCCTAGCCATGGACGAGCGCGAGCGTCCATTGGCGTCCGCCACGAGCAGGGCACCGGATGGTCGTCGCGCCATCTGGAAGATCATATGGGGGTGCCCTGCTCCCCCGAAGGTACGCGTCTTCGCCTGGAGAATCGCCACCAACTCACTTGCTACTTGGGCCAATAAATTCTCACGGCATCTCGAGCTTACTGACATATGCCCCCTCTGTGCTATGGAACGTGAGGACGGATTCCATGCGCTGCAGGTGCCCCTTGGCAAGGGAGCTACGGCGCATCATGGCTTTGGACCGAACATCCCCAAGGTGGAGTCCATCCATGATACATGTGCCCAGAGTGGGTCTTCTCACTGTTGGACCCCTTGGACGACACAGCAAGACTGGTGGTGCTCATGACCATGTGGCAAATATGGCATGTCCGCAACGAGATCACTCATGCCAAGCCGCCACCCCCTGCCGAAGCTTCCAGGCGTTTTTTGCGCGAGTACATCAACTCATTTTTGTGCTTACAGCAACATCCTACGGGTGATCTAGTGAAGGGAAAGATGATGGTCATTACATCACCACAATGCGCCCAGGTGCGCACGGAGACAAAGGCGATTGCAGTGAGCCCCCCTGTGCGGGCTGGGCGGTTGAACACAGACGGGAGTTATATCGCAGCCACGAAAAGTGCGGCGGGTGGTGGCATGATCCTTCGAGATGATAGAGGTGACATCATCTATAAGCGCATGCGAGGAGCTCCGCACATGCAATAATGCCCTCGAGGCAGAGCTAGCGGCGTGCAGAGAAGGCCTAGAGTTGGCCTTGTATCGGACGAACCTACCGATCATGGTCGAGATGGATAGCACGGAGGCGGTGGCCATGCTTACAGGACGTCAGCGGGATAGATCGGTTCATCGTGCACTAGTAGAGGAGATTCGCAGCATGGCTAGTCTCGCTACTAGGGAGATCTCTTTATTCATCATAACTGTTCTCGTAACATTGTTAGTCATGAGCTGGCCACCTATGGTCAGAAGCACCGCTGCAGACAAAGAATATGGCTTGCTGCCGGTATGAACTTTGTTGTAAACCTGGTTGCGGCTGAAAAGCCCCCGTGAGCTTAATGGAGATTTCTTTTCACCCCGAAAAAAAAAAGTAGCTGGTCCGGCATGCGATTCCTAGGCTGCTAGGCACAGTATGGCTGGTCGCCATTGTTATGTCACATGCACCCCTGTCTCTGGAGTCCTGTTTGCCAGCGAATAAAAAACGAAGGAACAGTGTGCCCTGCTGCGGCTGACCCCAGAGAGAGAAAATGGGATGCTACTTGGTGCTTGCCGACATGTGAGGGAGAGAACCTGTGAGAGAAATGGAGACGAGGGAAAACGGGATAGGAGAAACGGAGAAGAGGGAGAGAGAAAGGAAATGGGAGACTGTGAGAGAAGGAGAAAGGAAAAATGTGTGAAGATTGAACAAGCATTTTACTGTGTGTGTGAGAGAGGAGATACTCTCGCCACTTTTCTGAGCAAGGGAGAATCCTCCATTTGAGAGAGAGCAGGGAATCAAAAGAGAGAAAACAGAAGGCCTCAGTCCTCACGCTAGCAATGGATATGACGGCTTCTAGTGGACAAAACCATGCATTCGGTCAGCCTGAGAAGTCACTGTCTTGAATAGTATCCTATAAGCCTATAGAGATTCGAATTTTGTAGGTCTCGCACCGGTGTATTAGCCACTGATCACACTGCCACAGTTGTCAATTTTCAAAACACAGCTCGTATCCCTATGCGTGGAAGAACAGGATGAACGGTTAAGATAGGGGGTGCCGTGTAGCTCGAGCTACAAAAAACCGCGCTCTAGCAACCCGTAGCATCCATCCAGGGAGTCGCGACTCGCGACTGGCGCAGGCCGAAATATTTTTCCCAACCGCTGCGTCCAACTTTGCAGGAAAGGGTGCCGGCTCTGACTTTCTTCCCTCCGACGGCTACTCGTCGTCGTCGTCTGTCGTCTCGCCCCCTGTCGACGCCGGCAACTGTCCACACCACACACACTGCTGACTGCTGACTGCTCACAACATTTCATTCAGTCGCTCTCCCGGCTACAACTGCCGCCTTTCTGCAGCCAAGCCCACTTGCTGCAGGTGGTCAGCTGCTAAACTTTCTGCCACCCCATTAGTGATGCTTGCAGCTGCAGGATACTTGAAGCCGGACACAGACAGGTGCTTAAATCGTATTCTGGAGTTTCTCTTAACGGGCTAAGAGCGACCGTTCTAATCTGTATACGTACGGGAAAGCTCAGTGTACGTCGAGTATATTATACATCCACGTTGTACACAGTCAGTTTGAATTGATCACTGGCTAGTTAATCCGCTGGCTGCTTTCAGTTATTCAACTCTGTGACAAATCCCGTTAATCAATCATCTTAGTATGCGCTGATGGCAGAAAATGACCATACAGTTTACTACAGAGAAGCTGTCCGGGCCATACAGTACAGGTAGGCGTATGCATATGTGTCGCAGCTCAGATATACATTTTGGGGAAGACTAGCAGATAAAGGCTGGGTGTCTATGCAGAAATAGAACTTATCATTTGGTGGGTCGCGACTGTTCACCTTGATTACATTGTCAAAGATGGTTAAACTGTCAGAGTATCGTGGTGTGACATTGGCAGTTTGACTTGCAATGATGCGGGCGAGAAGGGTGCGTCTGGTGCTAGAGACAAGACGAGTGAACCCTTTGTTTAGAGGAAATCTCACGCCGTGCTTACCATCGGAGCAGTGCCTACTTGTCTAGTTCTAATGGGCTCTGTAAAAAAACAAGACTTATTGACCTTGGCCTGATTTGGTCAGAAAATAAATTGAGTTTATTTATGAACCTCGTCAGATGGCGGGCTGATTCTGTATTTTTATTTTAAGATTATAGAAAGAAGAATGGAGTGACTCATTGTATATATATATCTTTACTACATCGGGGTCTTTCACAGTAGACTTCATGTATCGTGCACTCACGCATTCTGAGGTACCGGTGAATAATAATAAGAAATTATGGAAGTCGAAGATTCCACTAAAGGTCAAAATCTTCATGTGGTATCTTCGTAGGGGGAGTTGTGCTAACCAAAGACAACCTCGCACAGTGCAACTGGCAAGGGAGTAAGAAGTGTTGTTTTTGTACTCATGACGAGACAATCAAACACCTCTTTTTCAATGCAAGTTTGCACGTTCTACGTGGTCAGTCATCCAAATAGCGTCAATTTGTATCCGCTCACAAGTGTTGCCAATATTTTTGGTTATTAATTGGACGGTATTCCAAATAGGTTCAAAACGCTAATAAGGGTGGGAGCGTATGCCTTAATGTGGTCGCTATGGCTATGTAGAAATGATTTGGTTTTTAATGACAAAAATGCTTCTCCTCTACAGGTTATTTTCCGGTGTACGCACTCGCTTCGTACGTGGTCTACACTACAGCGAACAGAGTACCAAGCGCTATTCAAGACGGTGTATACGCGATTGGAGCAGGTGGCTACGCAGGTTTTTTCCCCACATGGGTGACAGCATAACCTCCGGATTGACCCACCATCACTTTCGACATAGGCATATATAGTGTCGGTCTATAGGACTCTACTGTTGCCGTTTTATCGATTTTGTTTCTTTTCTTTATGTCAAACTTTTTAGAATTGGCTGTGTGCATCTTAGTTATGCAGATGCCGGGTGTCATTTATAATGCTTTGTATCCGCTTGATGCTAAAATTTTGAGATAATAAAATGCCCTTTATCGAAAAATATATACCAAAGAAAAAAAAACCATTCATCAGAGGATAATCGTGTGAAAACCCCCACGCCCGGAAACAACCTAGGCCGTGTTTGGTTGCCTGCATGAGGCCCGGCCTGACTCGTGCGGGATGAAAATGGGCCGATTGGTTGCCTGCTTTTACTGTTTGGCCCGCATGGCACGAACCTTAAGCACTCCTGGGCCTGGCTTCCTGGGAACGCTCGAATCGGCAGTTTCTCCAGGGCCAGGCCCGAGCGGTGCACGTGGTGGCGGTGGATGCACGCGCGTGGCCACGCTCGAGAAGCTGCGTTGCTTCCCGAAGTGCCGTCAGTCATTAGCCTCACCGCCCCTCACCGCTCCCTCTCCCCACTCTCCCCCACTCTCCCAACTCTCACTGGCGGCGGCGGATCGGAGGAGAGCAAGAAGACCACCGGACTCCATCACCAGCGAGCGGATCATCACTTGGCCCACGGCAATGGCGGTAAGCACTTCTTTCTGTTCGTCATGCAGTACTTTTTCCCGTTCGATCCGGCGATAGATTTGATCCACGGCGGAGGGGAATGGGGAATAGAGATAGATAAGCATGTAGAGGTAGTTCATACGAGTTCATAGTACTTCAAACTAGTTCATGCAAGATCGGAATAGAGGTAGATGCGGATGCAGAAGGGGGATTGGGGGATTGGGGGTACACAATGGACACCGGCTCACCGCGGCGGCCGTCACGGGCGTGCGGAGCGGCGGGTCGAGCCGCTGGCCTTCATCTGCACCGGTTCTTCCTCCTCCTTAGGCTCCCCATCGATGACCGCCGGCGGCGCGATTGCCTCTCCCAGTACACTGCAACACGGCGGTTATTAGGAGCCCAGTAGTTCTTGTACTTGCACCACTTCTTCTCTGTTTAGCGTCGTCGGAGATGGCCTGATTCATGGCCCAGCGAATGATGTCGACTGCCATCGCGCCCTTCGTTGGGTCAGGAATCAACATCTTCAGCTCTTGTGCAGTGGCCCTCTTGAGCACTGCATCAGATTCCTTCTGCATGTCAGGCATGGAGCCGAAGTACGAGCACACCTCCATGGTGTTCTCGAACTTGGTGCGGTCACTAGCCGACCACCCGAGGAAGAAGGCCCTCCAACCAATACCCCAAGGGAAGGGGTTGGCGTTGGAGATGGAGCTAGAGGTCATGGCGATGGAGAGGAGGAAGGTTGACAGTGAGAGAAGAGAGAGGATGGGTAAGTAGTGGTGGGTAGGGTGAGTAAATATAGGGGCGATGGAGAGGAGGATAAGAGTGACAGTCATGCCGTTTTAACTACATGCTCTTCAATAAGCCATGAACTTTGTGTTGTGCCTGACTCCATGAATTGTGTGCAGATCAAGGAGAGCAATGAGATGGGCACGGAGGTGCTCCAGACCGTTGACAACAAGGGCAAGCAGCCCCTTCATCCAAAGCCCAACGAGGTTGTGTTGCCGCCCACCGCCGAGGAAGAACCAAAGACGCCGGAGGCTGGCGACGACGAGCGCATGGAGGAGCCCCCAGCAACAAGCGCCACAACTACGGCCACTACCATGAGGAGGATGGCCCAACTCACTTCTGCAAGGTCATCCTTGCACCGAAGCTTGAGTGCATCCCCATGCCCCTGGGCTTCACCAAGCACTTCATCGCGGTGTCGACGGAGTTCAAGCTCAGGAACAACACCGGCTGCTCTTGTAAGGTGACGATGAAGCTGATGAACGGCAGGGTGACCCTGGATTAGGGTTGGGCCACCTACGCAGCCGTTTATCAGATCAAGATCGACTACATGGTGACATTCAAGCTCCTCACTCCCGACACCCTCAAGGTCATCATCTTCGACGACGAAGGCATTGAGGTCGTCAACAAGTGCGGGAAGCACGGCGAAGCCTTCGCCGCCAAGGACTAGGGCCGGGGCACCTCCTTCCTAAGTACTATCGAGACTGCTTTGAACTGTTTATGTTTATGGTTTATGCGTTGAACTGTTATGAAGTGTGGTACTTCTTATCTAAACTATGTTGTTAAGTAGTTCATCCTCTGTTTATACTCTGCTCTGCTTATGATGTGTGCTACATGGTTGTGCCAAAGTGTGCTGGTAACCTCACCAACTAGCCAAAGAGGTTACCACACACCAAAGCGCTGTATACAACCAAACACCATGCCTTGGGTTTGTCCACTAACATGCAGGCAACCAAACACCAGGCAATGTTGTTCAGCCCATGCAGGCAAGAGGGCATGCAGGCAACCAAACAACTTGCAGATGGTGCATTTGAGGCTGCATTTGCATAGCTAGGCTAAGTTGTGAAGGCTATGCAATGCAGCTACTATAGACTACGACAACCAAACACGCCCCTAGCAAACTACACCTAGCGTACAAAATATCAAAGAAGAAGAGAAAACTAGACCTGGAAACAAAGGCAACTAAGTCGACATCTGACATAGCGGACCCGCTGGCAACACACCCACCTCGGGCCTGCCAAGTGATTGAGCAAACATAATAGATTTTCAATGGTACAGTCAAACAACGATTGACCAAAATTTGTTCCTATATGTGGAAAATAGAGATCGTTGAAGACACAAATGACATTTTTTTTTCATATCCAACAATTGTTACTCTTATTGAGATATACACATGCTTTTGTGAGGATCGAGCAGTCGAAGCACGAGTCGAGGAGAAAGAAAGGGAAGGACACACAGTGGAAGGGGAGCTGACTTGCGAGATGGTGGCGACACAAAGCTGATCGCCACGAAGAAAGGAACGGGGCACAGAGCAAGTAATATGTCTCTCCACAGTTTAGGATAAATATCTTACTGAAACGCGACAACCCCTCAATCCGATGTCACCATTGGTGGCAGGTGCCAACACTTGATTTGGTTGGATCATGTATGGGAGAGAGGAAGCAACAAGGCGCTAGAGCAAGAGGAGAGGAAACATCGGCTGACGAGGAGGAAAAAAGATGAAAAGAAGTGATGCTTAAAAATTCGATGCTAGGCCTTGGTCACGCATTGCAGTCCAAAGAAGAATGAAATGTATTTTGAACAAAGTCACTTTGCATCCAAAGAAGATGCGCGCGCGCGCGCACACATAATATTTCTATAGCCCCCACACCCTCTTTTATAGGGTTAAAGTACGTTTAGCTTATTAGAGTCATACAAGAACAAGACCCGTAAGGAGTTGAACTCTTCCCCCTGTTGAATGCATCCTCTTTGATTTGATTGGAATCCAATTTCAACAAAGAGCTTTTGTTGATTCGAGTTCTATTTCCAAAGAGCTGCCTCATTAGTGTGTATTGTTGGGACTTCGATTTTGAGTTTGCTAGAATAATTATCCTACAAATTATTGAAGATCAGGCAATTGCATATTTACCGTCCCACCCTAACGCATGGGATACTCAGCCATCACGCCGGTCCATTTGCTCGGCTATATTAATTCGGGTACAGGCATCTGGCTCAACTGGTTTAGAGTGTGGTTTTAACAAAACTTCTAAAAAGAGAAATCGACTAAAGAAATGTCGCATATTCAAAAAATGTTCATGAATTCAAAAAAAATTGTGATTTGGAAAAATGTTAACAAACTAAAAAATATTAATGAATTTCAAAAAAATGACGGTGAATCAAAAAAGAGCGTGATTTTTTTTCATGGATCTGTAGAATGTTTCTGGATTTCAGAAATTCCTCATGAATTTTGAAAAATGTTCTCTTATTTCAAAAAACCTTTATGAATTTTGAAAAATATTCCCATATTTCATAAAAATGCATTAACTTTAAAAATGTTTTCAGATTTAAAAAAAGATCATGAATCTGTAAAATGTTCCTGAATTTCATTATTTTCAAATTTAAAAATATTCAAAAATGCGAGAACTGTTCCTAATTTCATAAATATTCAATAAAATGGAATGTTCATCAATTTTAAAAATAAATTCAGGATTTTAAAAATATTCCTTACTTTAAATAATGTTCACCAATTTGAAAAAACTGGTAATTAATTTTATAATATTCCTAAATTTACAAAAAAATACTCATGATTAAATGAAAAGGAGAAGTGAAGTAAAAAAACCCAAACAAAACTGACATAAAAACATAGAAAAGGAGAAGAAAACCATGTTCAAGGCAGGTTATAAAACCTACCAAAAACAGATGGAAATACCTTCTGGGATGGCCCAAAGCAGCTACAGCCAGCACCCGGGGTGCGTGTTTGATCGGTAGTCCGCGCGTTGACTAAACCTCGTTCCTCTTTATTCTACAACAATGGTCAGAGTAATTGATACAAGATCGTGCGGTACATCTAGCCACACATATCTACCAAGATCTAGATGTAAAGAAAACTTTGCTAAGCTATCATCTTCAAAGTTCCTAATCTACTCTAAAAAAAAGTTACAAGAATTAGACTAGGGATTTATGAAACATAACACTTTATTTTTTTTTGGGTTATATCTTGGGCCGATGGGCTATATGATTCCTGTTCTTTCTCGCCCGCTCTCTTTTTCCCGGGAGCAACTAATTAACGAGCACTCCTTCGGGAGCCTCACAACGATCAGCGTCACTTACCGCGCTCTCAGCCATTTGCCACATGTCGCGTTCTGGGCGCTTCCTCCGAATTCTGTTTTTTTTCCGCACCCGTTTTTGGCTTTTTAAACGGGTTTTTTCCAGTTTTTTTTGACGTTTTGGTTTTCTACCGGTCTTCCCTAGCTTTCGACCAATTTTTTTTCGAATTTTTTTTTTCACGAGAGTCACGGTTTTGTTTTCGCGAAAGGCACGGTTGTGCTTTCGCGAGAGGCACGGCTGTGCCTCTTGAAAACGAAAAAAAACGTATTTTATGTTTTTTTCTTTTGTTAGAGGCACGGTTTTGCTTCCGTGAGAGGCACGGTTGTGCTTTCGCGAGAGGCACGGGCGTGCCTCTTTCGGAAAGGGAAAAAACGTGTTTTTTGTTTTTTTTTCTTTCGCGAGAGGCACGGTTTTGCTTCCGCGAGAGGCACGGTTGTGCTTTCGCGAGAGGCACGGGCGTGCCTCTTTCGAAAAGGTAAAAAATCGTGTTTTCTATTTTTTTTCTTTCACGAGAGGCACGGTTTTGCTTCCGCGAGAGGCACGGTTGTGCTTTCGCGAGAGGCACGGGTGTGCCTCTTTCGAAAAGGAAAAAAGAAACGCGATTTTTGTTTTTTTTTCTTTCACGAGAGGCACGGTTTTGCTTCCGCGAAAGGCACGGTTGTGATTTAAATCGAGGCACGGCGCGTTTCTTTTCGAAAGGGAAAAAACCCGTGTTCCCGGTTCGGTTTTTTCGTCGGTTTTCTTGGTCTGGTTTTTTCGTGAAAAAAAAGTTCATCAAAACCTATCAACATGGGATCTAGTTTTGAAAATCTCGACGTGAGGAATCCAACGACGAAAGCGGTTCAAGATTTGAACGCACGATTTAAGAGATAAAATATTTTGAATAAATGAATCTACAAAAAAAAGGAAAAACTACCAGGTTGCGACAAGTGGCGCACATACAACGCATCATTTGTCGCAACCTGAGAAAGTTGGAGTGATGTCCGCAAGGAATACTCCTTAACTAGTGATTTTGCTTTTTCCCCAGAGATCCCTCCTCTCTTTTTCTTACGAAAACAAGGCCTGTGTCGGCCTGGCCCATATCATCAACTTGTAAAACAAGCCGAAGACTCTTCCTTTCCGTGCCACTGACACAGGGCCCCACATAGGCTCGTCGCCGCCCGGAAAAAGAGAGCGCAAAAAGGTTTTCTTTCTTCTTCCCCACTCCGTGCTGATTCTCGAGCAGTACTCCGCAGTCCGCAGGCGGCAGGCCTAAACCCCCCCTAAACCCTAGCCCCCCACCGCCCCCGCCCCGTCCATGGACTCCTCGGCGCGATCGGGCGCCACGGGGTCCTCCAACCCCCGCGCCTGGATCGTCGCGGGCGTCGCCGTCGCCGGCGTCATCGTCCTCGCGGAGGTCGCGCGGCGCCGCCGGAGGTGGCTGCGCGGCAAGTCCAACCCGCCCCCCTACTCCGGGGCGTTCTGCGACCGCCTCGAGCTCGCCCCGCCGCCGCAGCCCCCGCCCCCCGCGGCGCGCCAGCAGCTCCCGGACCTCACCTTCGCGGTCAGCGACAAGTGAGCCCCCAACTCTGCTTCGATGTCCTGCGGGATCGCGGGTTTTCTGCCGTGGTTTTGATCCCCTATTCTCTGCGTCGTGTTTTTTAGCTTCGAGATCGAGGGCTATGTAGCCGGCTTCGGAAACCCGGACTGGAAGAGGACCCACAAGGCAGCGAGCCACACGGCGGCGGCCGTCAAGGCTCTGCTGAAGCAGGGGGCTACCTGCGTCGGGAGGACAGTCATGGATGAACTCGGCTTTGGGTTCGTAATTGCTATTTGCTCTAATTGAATTGATTGCTTACTACTACTACTTTAGCATTTGGGTGGCCTGATCCTTACAGATCTTTGAATTTGTATAGGATTTTGCACATACATTGATAGAAATATAGCTGTTTTAGAAAATCTGTTGTCTCAGGGTGACTTTTGTGGACAATGTTGAGGTGCTGAAATCAGATTATTTGGTTTTTAAATGAAAACTAAGCACATATCTTTAACTTATAATAGCAAAGGCAATCCTTTATTTTTCACTTGAGGTCTGCTTGTTTTAAGTCTATTTGGAAACTTAATGTGCAGTAAATGTGTCTTGAGGAGGATGCACATAACTTGCTCAAATTGGGTGGGGTATTCTTTAGCTGTTGATTGAAGTGTTGCAGCAGGCCTATGATTGCAGTAAAATGGTGCATCTCGAGGGTGTTCGTGGTGACAATTTTAACTTCAGCTGATGCAAGATAGATTCTGTTGAGACAGTTAACTCCTGTGTCCATTTGGTTGGTGGCCAACTGATCGTAGCAAAGATAGCAAAGTTACTTTACTGTTGGGGGTCTTGTAAACATAACTCTCAAATCACTGTTTGAGTCATTGTAAATCATGTTTTGTTTTATGCTAAGTTTTGCATTCACCTTTAATATCCCTTGGAACTCCAATATGCTAAATAACTAGTTCCTCTGTTCACGAATATAAGATGTTTTAGATATTTCAATATGGACTACATATGGACTGAAATGAGTGAACAAACACAGTAAAACATGTCTATGTACATCCGATTCAGAAAAAAAATTAGAACATCTTATATTTGTGAACGGAAGGAGTAGTTTTTTCTAGCCATTCAATTCAGATGACCGCGCACGTACATAAATCTTTAACAATATTCTTTTTTCATATTAATCATTAACAGGCCTTGGGCTTCAACTAAGACTCACTAGATATCTATCTATCGGTGTTCTGCATTAGATAGATGATGAATTCTAACACTGCATCAATTAACATGTTTTTACAGTGTTACTGGAGAGAATTTACACTGTGGAACACCAATTAACCCAGCATCTCCATCAGTTGTCCCTGGAGGGTCATGCAGTGGCTCCGCTGTTGCAGTTTCTGCGCAGCTTGTCGAGTTTGCTCTTGGTATTTTTCTAAAAAGACTTTTACACATCTACAACTTCTGCAATCTACATGTGTGGTAACTTGGCGTCTATTCTTATATTGTACTCAATTGTGGTTATCTAGTTTTCTTCCTTGCTTTCTTTTTTTGATTGTGAATCTACTTCCACTGGAAATTGCATCTCGTTTGTATATGAGTATATGACTAACATTTTTATGCATCTGTCATATTATCAAGTCATATAAATATAGCATGATCAGAATTATAGCCCCAGTCACTAACCTTGTGTAGTTAGCATGGTTGTGTTTACTGTAAGATCCTTGTGTCCTACCCTATAAGATCACATGATGATTGGCTTGGGGGAAAAGGACATTAATTATAATATCTGGTTACTGGTTAGGTTACAGGATGAGTTCCTGAATAATTGGCCGTCTCCCTGCATTTGTTTTTACCAGAGTGTCCTTGCACTCTTATATCTATGATAGTCCCTCCCTTTTTTTTCCAGGCACACATGTTTTCCAAAATTTAACTTTGACCAAAGATCCAACTACTATATAAATATTTCCTACAAAATCTTATGGCTATTCTTTTCATGCCTTGTGATACTTTTATCATGCACGTTTATCTTAGTATGTGTTCAATCACTATACATTTTCTCCTTTTCTCCATGTATAAGTTCTTGATGCAAACTGTGCTTGATTATTATGGCTGTCTCTTAGAGATATTCGTTCATATTCCACATGCAAACTGATGCTGTAAGCCCTGAATCTCTTAGGTACTGATACAACTGGTGATTTGAGAATTCCAGCATCTTTCTGCGGTGTTCTTTGTTTCCGGCCTTCTCATGGGGTTGTGTCTACTCTTGGGACCTTACCGAATTCACATAGTCTAGACACCATTGGTATTTTCTTACACTTATCAATTGTTTATGTTTTCATGTTTATTACTTATCATGCGACAAGCATATCTATGTGATCTATATCAAAAGTTGCCTATATATGACATAGTACCCACCAAACAAAGAACATCTGAAGGCCTTATGATTAATGCCCCATCTTTACAAAATATCATAGGCTGACTATAGATTAGAAGACCAGTCTCCACTCAGAGCTAAGAGACCTTTTATTGAAGTCGAATGCCAGCATGCTTTGTTTTTCTCAGTTGGATATTCATGTAGATTGTTTCTTATTTCACTGATTTTCTGATCCTTGTTAGGATGGCTTGCACGAGATCCTCATATACTTAGTCGTGTTGGAGATGCTCTGTTACCAGCTGCTGCATGTGGACTTAGGGGGAAAAGGCAGTTGGTTTTTGCTGATGATTGCTTTGAGTTGCTAAAGATTCCCAACCAGAAAACAGTGGACGTCATAGAAAATGCTGTCCGTACATTACCTTATGGATGTAAGCCATACTGATGTCTATATTTCTTAAATGCATCGGTGATTCTCTTAGGTTTATATATTTTGTGCAAACAAGTGTGAGACATTCAACTCCACATCTATCTTGCAGTTCAGCCACCTAAGCACATCAATATTGGCCAGTATATCAGTTCAAATGTACCTAGCTTGAAGGAGTTCTGCGAACCTTCTACAAAGTTGCAAGAAGGAAAGTCAGCCTTGAAAGCTCTCTGCACGGTTATGCTGTTATTACAGAGGTTTGTTTCAATAATTCTTGGCACCTCGTGAAATCAAATGATGGAACCTAAATTGTTTTTTTTCCTGGAGAAATATACAAACAAGTATACTGAGTCACGACCTTGAAAGCTTAAACATTTGTTATCATAATTTGTACAGTAATGCCAGCATTGGTATATTTCTGTAGCCTAATCGAAGTTTGTTGAATCACTGCATATAGTATCCTCTCTATGGCCTGAATTAACGAGTAAAGAAGTCCTAAGTTTGAATTCTTTGACATGCCAAATTGCTTGGGTCTTTATGATAGAAGTGCTAGTTTACTGGTTCATCTTGTATTAAATTAGTCCAGCCATCGGTGTTAAGTTGGGGCAGGCATTAATTCAGGTACTCAGGTAGTTAAATTGTACCTTACACATTCTAGTTAGCTGTGAGATCCTAGTAAGAATAGTGTCCACCAGTTACAGTAGTTTCTGAAGTCATGGCCGCCGGCTTGCTGATTTAGATTTACTGGTGTGGGCCTTAGCCCTTTGATAATTGATTCCATGGGATTAAGAGCAAACCTGTTGTTGGCGCTGAGTGGTCTGTCTGCTCCATTTGCACCAGCTATCACTAGTTACTAGTGCACTATTTTCCAGCAATCAGTTAGATTACCACCTCCGTTCCTAAATATAAGTCTTTTTAGAGATTTGAATATAGACCACATAAGATGAATATAGATGTATTTTAGAGTGTAGATTCACTCATTTTGCTCCGTATGTAGTCCACATTAGAATCTCAAAAAAGACTTATATTTCGGAACGGAGGGAGTACCTTGGACTTTTGATGGATACATGGACAGTATTCAAGGGGTTGATGTAGTACAGATTATTCTTTATTTGCCAGTTGCATCTGAACATGTAGTTGAACATGAACTGATCACCTCAAAATTTATATGTCAATCAACTACTCAGATATGAATTCAAAGCAAACCACGAGGATTGGGTTAACACTGTAAAACCCAAGCTTGGCCTTGAAGTATCTACTCGTGTACTACAAGCTGTGAACTTCACAGACGATAACATCAAATCCTTGTACATTGTACGAACTGAATGGCGAGCTGCACTGAAGAATCTTCTAAAGGTATTCTGCCACTTGACTCCTTAGTTGCAGCTTGCGATGGTTTGACTACTGTTTTGGCTATTGACTATTCCTCACAGTTGCAACTACATGTACTCAGCTATACCGATTTTATGAGGTCCGTTATAAGCAGCTACCGTATAACTTGTAGATCATACTGCAGTAGTTAGTGACCATCAGAGTTATTTGTTTGGTACTTGGACAACAACAATCTGTGTTTACTAGACCAACCAGGCACTACTAGTTCCTGGTGGCGTTGTTTAAAGAAGAACGACCCAGACACTAGTCACTCTGGGAAATAATTTTTGACCCACAGTAGTCGAACCCTGGTGGTCAGGTTGGCGCTGGCGCACCCTGCTACCTAGTGACTCTCGGTTCACAACAACCTATTCTTACATGGACTGGATTATGTTAAGGAGGTGATAGTGGATCTTTCTATGCATTCCATTACAATCATGCCTATGTCAGATTGGAAAAAAGGGAAACACTGGAATTTTATGTGATTTAATTTGGTTTTAGCTGTTTCTTTAAATGACAATTTATTTAATTTATAGCGCGAGGTGCGATTATCACACATTGTGTCACCATAAGCGTTCATGCTAAATTTAAAAGTTTACCATTGGCTTGAATTAAGGGTTCATGGAGTTTTTCTGCTTACTCTTTCATGTGTTGCCATTTAGGATACTGGAATTTTAGTTCTGCCAACCATGGCTGGACACCCTTTGAAAAGGAGCTCTAAACAGAGATTGTCATCCGAATTTGAAGATAAAATGTACGCATTTGTCAGCATTGCTGCACTTTCAGGCTGTTGCCAGGTAGTTTATTTAGCTGCTTTCAGGTAGTTCTTTTCTTTTCCTACGAAATTTACAACCAATTCATGAGCCACTTCACTTTTGCAGGCCACTGTTCCCTTGGGAAATCACAATGATCATCCTATATCTATTTCATTTGTAGCAGCTCATGGATCAGACAAGTTCCTTCTTCGTGCTATCTTGGATATGTATTCAGCCATCCAAGAACAAATAGTTTTGGCATCCAAGTTGGCACTTCCGCCAGTAATTGATCGTGATGTTGATACATCAGAGCTGTTGAAAGAAAAGGTATATCTCGTTCATTTGTAGCAGTGCATGCATCAGACGAATTCATTCATCATTTTACCTTGGATATGTATTTTCCCATCCAAGAACACATAATTGGGCATCCAGGTTCGCACTCATCAGTAACCGACGGCAATTTTGATGCATCATTTTTTTTAACGATATGTTGACATTTTGTTGCTAAGGGTTGTGTTGCCGAGGGATGTGCTCGTTTCCGACGGGGCAACCTCGGGATTTGATGCGGAAGGCTATGGCTGTCCATGGTGACGAGCGGTCGCCCGAGGGAGGAGCAACGGTGAGCTGGCGGCGGCGAGGGAGGGGATGGGCTCGCCGGTGACCGCATCTGTGTGTGCTCGAGGGAAGGGATAAGAGGCGTAGGGACCCTGCGGCAAACCTCCACGGCCATAGGCGGCGGCAGCGCTGGGCTGGGCTGGTCACCGTTGGGAGCAGGCGAGGCGTGGTGGTTGGTGATGAAACTTCCCTCCCGCCAACGGAAAGGGGAGCCTGCAAAAACGGGTGAAATCCCGCAGACATGGAGGTATTGGGCTTGCGGATTCGGGATCCCACAAAAAAAAATCGGGACGGCCGGATTTGGAGGATCTGTTCGGGCCGGGGATACGGGATGGATCCCGCAAACCGGCGGTTATTATAGCAGACGGCCCGGTTTGCGGATCTGCTAGAGATGCTCTAAGATTGTGTTAGTTTTGCCTGTTTCCTATCTGGTCCTACACACTGATTTTGGTACTCAGTGAGCACGGATAATTTTTTGGTCCTGTATCGAGTGTGAGTCCAAACCCTGAGTAGTATAAATATATAAGAAGATTGTGCATTTACTACCAAGCACCGGAAAATAACAAAAGAATAAAAAATTCTAGCTTTCATGTATTCAATCATGTTCATGGTTTGGGCAATCCACAATTTGGTTTTATGTTTGCTTGACAGGGAAATAATTCCTTCAAAAGAAAACAATGGAGCAAAGCCATTGAATTCTATTCCGGGGCAATCAAATTGAATGGCACAAATGCGACATACTATTGCAATAGAGCAGCTGCTTATCTGGAACTTGGCCGGTATGCTTTCAATACCATTCCCTTTGAACACAATTGCCTGAAATCAGCACTATCAAGCTCATGCATTTTGAATCTTATGCAGTTTCAAGCAAGCTGAAGCGGATTACCAAGCCTTGCTGTTGGATAAAAAGGTAAGTGGCTTTTTGTTAGTCACTTCTCCATGGTTACAAAATATCACTACCATCTTGTGCTGTTATTTATGGTGACATCAGAAATTCACATTCCTTCTCTATGCTGCTGTTGCCTCAGAATGTTAAAGCATACCTACGACGAGGTACCGCAAAAGAAAGTGTTTTGAATTACCAAGAAGCTCTGCAAGGTGTGGAAATTTTCTAGCATGCAATTATTTCTTACTAATATATCTGATTGAAACAGTGGGATCTTTCATGATACTCTTGCTGGTCGCTAATAGCTCAGCACCCAGCAGCTGGTAAAGAGTTGAAGCCAGCTTAACTGGCAACTGTAGCCATCTAGGCTTAACATTGAGTTGACAGATATCACTTTCTTTTCAAGGAAATAGCCAGGAGTAGAGTGATTTTATTATAGATGTTCTGGTAAAACTAGTTGGCAGCAATAGCATGGCTTATGTTTCTGTAATAGTGATATTCATTTTTCTCAATCTCATTGGTCTTGCCTTGCGTGTACAGATTTCAGGCATGCTTTAGCTTTGGAGCCGCAGAACAGAACAGCCCTTGCAGCAGAGAAAAGGCTACAGAAACACCTCAGGTGATTCGGGTGGCGGAGCTGGAACCTGCAACTTGTCAAATTTTGGGATCAAACTAGTTTGTCTGTAAAGGAAAGAGCCCTTCTGCTCCGTGAGAAGAATTGGTCGCAAGGCGCTGAACACTTGCTTCTGTAGTGTCGTTGTTTGCGTTTCATAAATTGAAAATTTTGGCATGAAATTCTTGGAAGATATTGGCATCTTCTGGGTGCAGCAGAAACAACTGGCGCGCTGAGATACTGTTAGGCCAGTTGCTGTGGCAAGAAACATTCCAACTGTTCGGTTAGGCTGTAAAACTTTTACTTGGTGCCATCCAATACGGCAACGTGTGATAACGGTTTCTCAACACCTTGCATGAACTACAGTATGTAAAGAAATTCTAAAACGACTGCCAATCCAACTCATGCCACTCTGCAGCTCAAAAAAAAAAAACTCATGCCACTCTGCCCCCGTGGAAACGTGACCACAAGCGAAGGATAAGTCACTGAACACCAGACAGATATCCACGGTTCGGCCGGAAAATTTGCCAGAAAGCACTGAACACGTAGAGCCGCGAACGACTGAACCACGATCACCCCCGCGGAGAATGCAAGGGACAAACGCCCGGCCGCCGGTTCACGCCAGTTGGCCGAAGCAAACTGCACCGATGAGTCGCCCGACGGCGACCTCCAGCTTGTCCCCTCCTTCCTCTGCGCGTCCGTATGTGTGAGCACGCTCGACCTGGGTCTGTGCAGTGGCTTGGATAAGCAAGCAAACGCCTTCGTTTCTTCCACCCCATCGATCACTTGGTCTGGAGTGGCTGTTTCCCTGGGTGATCGGTCGAATGGAGACGCAGCAGCAGCAGCAGCGCCGGCACCAGCTCCGGACACCCATGGACCCGCTCGTGTCCCTCGCCGCCAGCTTCCTCTCGGCCTTCTCGCCGTCGTCCAGCGAGCAGGGCACCACCACCTCCACGATACTCCTCCTGCCTCTCCCGGTCGCCGCGGCGCGCGCGCTGTCCGTGCTCCGCCGGCTGGCGCTGCTCGCCACGCAGGCCTTCATCTCCCTCTTCTTCGCGTTCCTCTCCGCGCTCTCGCCCCCGCCCCCACCACCGCCACCCTCGCTCGCGCCCTCGCTGCCGCCGCCGCTGCGCGGGGACCGCGCGGGCTCGGGGGGCACCGCCGCCGTGGCGTCCACCTGCGTGGAGCGCGCGCTCGGGCACGTGCTCTGGGTGGCGTCCCGGCTACCCGTCGCCTCCCGCAAGTACGAGCTCGTGCGCGGGCTCGCGGAGCGGCTGCTCGACGAGAACAACGTGGGCGCGCGCGTCGCCGCCGTGACCCGCGCCGCGCTGGCCGGCGCGTTCGAGCGCACGCTGCGGCAGCTGGAGGCGTCGGCGGGCGGCGAGTGGGGCCCGCCCGGGATGGAGCTGGCCGTCCGCGCGGTCAGGTCCGGGGTGCGGTGGTGGAGGCCCACCGTCGCCGCGCTGGAAGGCAACGACGCGTTCGGCGGACCCGCGGCCGTGAAGCTCGCCGCCGAGCTGCTGTGGCTCGGGCAGAAGATGGCCGAGTGCGGCGCGGCGCGCGAGGCCGCCGTGCAGTTCGGCGCCGCGTCGCGCCTCGGCAGCCGCGCGCTCGTCGCCGAGCCCACGCTCCAGGTTGCGCTGCTCCGGCTGGCTGGTACGTACTACGACGTGCAATCTATTTCCTTCCCTCCTTAAGAAATTTTTAAGAAGAAGACGCACGCGGACGCCATTGGCTGTCGCCCTGTCGGTGCAGTGTTCCTGTTCAGGCACGCCAACGCGGCGGAGTTCGAGCAGGAGGAGGGCAAGGCGGGCGTGGCGGAGCAGCGGATGGCGATGCTGCGGTCGTGGCTGCCGCTGCTCTGCCGCGGCAGCAACGGGACGGACGCGCCGGTGCTGAGCGGCAGGGAGAGGGCGGAGATGGTGACGGTGCTGGAGGAGCTGATCGAGAAGCTGCGGTGGGAGCAGCAGGAGGAGGCCCTGGCGCTGTGGCTGCACCACTTCGCCGCCTGCCCGGACACCGACTGGCCCAATCTCGAGCGCTGCTACACGCGATGGTACGCCGAGTCGCGCAAGCTCCTCGCGTGACCAGCAGCAGCAACACGTACGTGGAGCATTTTTGGCTGATGCTCACGTGTGTGCCACTCGATCGAGCAACTTACTAGTAATAGTGTATGTAAGTTCAGTACTAGTACAACAGAATGGGAAGTTCACAAGTTATGCTAGTGTAATCTGCATTTTTCTTTTTTTGCTTCTGGACTCTGTTCATAGCAGGCCTGAGCAAATCTGTAACCCTATTATCTTCAGAGAACCCAACAGATTTTCCCTCTTGCCTGAGAAGTAAACTGGACCAAAAGGACTGAAGAAATCGCGTATCGACGCCAAACAAGTTCATAGAAGTGCTGCATGGATACAAAGGAAAAGAACGAGGCCTTTTGCTCATTTGCTGAATCATCAGGAGCAGAAAAAACCCAAGCTCCTAGTTCTAGCTTCCGCAACGTTGGGAACATGGGCAATACATATACAGTTCTAACACGTCAAACCTCTTTCCTCAAGAATATGAATTTAGGCAACAGCTATTCAGGACAAGGTTATAATGGCAACAATACTTGGGTACGTAGGAGCTTATTCTAATGATTACTCCCCCCGTTCCTAAATAATTGTCTTTCTAAAGATTTCAACAAATGACTACATACGGAGCAAAATGAGTGAATCTACACTCTAAAACATGTCTACATACATCTCAGATGTCAGAAATTTCATTCGGTATTGGCCAGAAAGACAAATATTTTAATCTGGAAAGTATGTTACAATAGCTACCAAAGCCGGGCTCAGATGCGGATTTTCGCCAAAGCCGATTACAACAGATTCTTGGTGTTCATATCCTGATCACTCTACTGTACATTTTATATCAGAGAACAAAAAGGTTTACACTTCACCTTAGTTCTTCATGGAGTTCGTCCTTCCAACGGTGCTTGGTTCGCTGATGGATACAGATGCTAATGATACCTATTGAATTTTTGTGGCGGAGCTTCGGCAGGGCCATTCTGCCTACTGCCCCCAGCCCATGAACTTTTTTCCAACGAGCAAGAAGGGAAGGGTAAAGAAACTGAGGATGAAATTGAAGAAACCTTACAACGCGCAACGAAATTGTATGTTCAAGCTCAAAAGGATGATGGGTCATCTATAAGAGAAAACCGACTCAAAATGCCAATATTGAACAAATGAAGAATCTCCCAATTATGAAGAGGGCTACAAGAAGCAAATCCAGTCAGTCAAATGAAGATATCCAAGAGAACATTCAAGGGATTTTGTTGATGTCATTGCTATAGGCTACAAAGACATGTCTGCATAACTATGCAAGGAACCAAGACTAAGTTGTTCTTATTCTAGAAGAAGCAACATAACTCATCCATGATTCAATAAGAGAATCAAAAAGATTTCTAGAAATAGTTCTGTCGCAAAGAAATCCTAAAGTTGTGAAATGAGATGAATAGATTGGGAGTATATTGACTCCAAGGAAGTATTTGATACCATTCGCGAGAACCGCAAAGTGTCTGACTTGATGGCTCTCCAACAAGATTTGAATGAAGAGCTAATTCTATAATTATTTACCACAATGCAGTTTGAAGATGTGTTAGACAAATCCTTCCAATAGATGTTAAATGGCAAGGTGTACAAGTCAAGTATATGTGAGTTTGCTGAGGTGCAAAAAAAAATCACAAACAAAAATCAAAACTTTGAGACTGTACATTAGAAGGAAATGTCCAATAAGGGGAAGATATCACGGTTATATAATGTGAGCTTGTGTTCAAACATAAATGGAAATCTTGTAATGACAACTGGACTCCATGAAGGATCTTTACAGTTAACTACCTCTTGAGAGTCATTTTTGACCCCCAAGGTTGGAGATAGCATATCAAGATCCAAGGTTTTTCCAAGCAACTTCTTATGCTTGGCATGGATGTTCCTGTGGCTTCGAGCAACCTCTATGGTGTGGGCTTGGTCGGTGGTTGTCTGCAAAGAATTTGAAGTCGCTCGCTCGGACATCAGTGATGACGATGATGCAAATGTGGTACATCGACGAGGTTTTCATTGAAGTGGTGTGAGTGATGTATCTTCTATGTGTCTGATCAACGAGTTGTGCCTGTTTTTCCATTAATTAACTAGGTAGCTCTCTTCTTAATTAATGGATTAAGCCCAAAGTGTTTTGGTTTTAAAAAAACCATCTATATTTTGAAAGAATAAAGGTTGTTGCATATGACAATGAGAACAATGTTCCATTAATTTGGTCCATTCATTCAAAATTTTAATCAAAAATGTAGTGAAAGGTCAAGTTTTTGTCATGGACAATGAGCACATTGTCATAATTCAAAGAAATAAATTGACATGTTTGATCCTAAAAAGCTTAAGCTCGAAAGAACAAGATCAAGAAACTAAGTAAGCAAAAGCTGGATAAAGAACTTCCTAAGGTTCTATGTCCATTGAAGAAAGATTTGAAAACCTAAGACAAAGAACATCATGTTATGTTCTTTAAAAACTGAAGTCAATATTGATGTGCATCTCACTATAGCTTTTATCTAAAAAAAGCTTAGGCAATACAAAGATCAGATAAAAAATGCATCAACAAGTGGTTGCTCAAGTAAAGAGAACAACCACTACCCGATAGTGAAGTGCATTCCACTCCTCCACAAGCAGAAGAACCTACTGCCACCTCAATTGTTGAATAGTCAGTAGAAGAATAAAAGCCGGAATCTCAAGACTCGGAAGCCACTCCCAGCCCTAGTGATGCATAAGAAGAGTAAGAAGGTGACGAAGACCTCATTTCGTCAAAGAGTTCTCTTCCTAGTCCATGGCTTGTGGATTTGATAGTAACCTTCTCTAACTTTTTGGCGTCCTTGATGTCAAAGAAGGAGAGAAGAGTACTACTTTAAGATCTTATTTGCTTCAGGGGAGAGAAGAGTTAGTCATGGTGTGTGTGTGTGTGTGTGTGTACTGGTTTGATAGTTACAAGACTTGTTTCTATTTCAAGATCATGTGTGATCTTGTTTGTATGTCTTTGTAAACTATATTCTTGTGGTATGCTTGCCCACATGACATGCTACTCGTTCATGCATATTGTTATATCATGCTATATTTGAGAGTGTTGTTTTGTTGTTTTTACAAGTGATGTCTTTACTACAAGTGTTGTTGTGTCATATACTTGATGTTCTCACACTACCTAATGATATGTGCATCTACATTCCAAAAGAAAAATTCAAATAATGCACACAAATAGGGGGGGGGGGTCAAAATATGCGTTGAGTACCTAAACTTACACATCTTTACCATTTCGTGATATACTCAATTGTGTTGTCATTAATGCACCAAAAAGGGGGAGACTGAAAGTCCATCTCTTAGATACCCCTGTTGGGTTTTGGTGACTAATGGCAAACCAATTGACAGACTAACTTTTTATCAAGTTTAATTTCAGGAATTTAGTCCCTATAATTTTGTGGATACCATTTGTGGCAACTACCTCCAAGTTTTGAACAAGGTGTCTACCTAAAGCTTTAGTTTGTAATTTATAAGATTTTGGTGACCCAAGATTCACATTTAATGTAGTACAACCACTATCAAGAGGGGCACAAGCAATGTAATCTGGTTTGAACTCTATGAAAAATATCCTAAGCCAAAGGTCCTAAAAACTATCCATTTTAGCCACTCTACACCTAAGTCTTTCCTAAGCCCCGACACCACCATGTTTTCTTGAGCTGTACTACTCTATTAAATTAATCCAATTTCCCCCTGTTCGGAACAGACTCTCATTTTGTTCTAGTATTGTCGAGCCAGACTCATTTGATACATTCCTTTCCTAGCTCTAGCACCTTTGACCATACTTTTCAAATGGTACTTCCGGATTTTTTGGGTTTACTTCTTCCCCTAATACTTTCGGGCTATGACTTTCGCATTTTTATAGGTCTCAAACATATCAATTATTTTTGATTGTTTCATGCTTGAAAGCACATTTGCTCCCTTGGTGGTGATGGTAATTCATGTCAACATACATGTTGTTGAACTAACATTTTCATCTAGAATATTTCAGGAAGTGTTCAACATTGGCTTGTAGATGGATGGGGAAGTGGACCCCTCAAGCTAAAAAGGACAAGCATCGGCAAGAGCCTCAAGACACTACAGTTTTTGTTAAGTGATCAAAGATCACATTGAATCCATAGGAAAGCCAATACTAAAGGGGATGAGGTCTTGATCATGAGTCATTTGCTCAAGTGCCTGAAGATATTGCTCTAAAACCCTCAACCACTTTCCCACATTCCAAACTTTCCAAAACCCTAAGTCTATTCTCGATCCCACTGAAAATCTCCCATCCTGACCCACCGAGATACTGAAGACAGTGCCAAAAGTCAAACCCTAGAAACTCGGTACAACCAAGATGACATTTGGTCCCACTAAAGTGCATGTGCCAGGTTTCTGTACCCAATTGATTTCACTTTGGAATCACCGAGTGAAACCAATCGGAATTATCGAGATGAGGTACTGCTTAGGTCATCTCTAATCAGTCTCATCGAGTGGATCCATCCGGTCTCACAGAAACGTCTAATGGTCGAATCTTTTGCGCATGTCCGTCTCATCAAGATTTCATTTAGGTGTAACCAAGTTATGCATAAAATTTGTAATGGCTAGATCTTTGGTGATGGCTATATATACCCCACCCACACCACCTACTCTCAGAGAGAGCAACCAGGATGAAACTGCACTTCCCGTATCAATTTTCTAAGAGAGAACCACCTACACTTGTGTTGAGATCAAGGCATTCCACTCCAACCATTTGATCCTTGATTTCTAGCCCCTTCAAGTTGCTTTCCTCTCCAATCCTTCTCCCACCACCATGCCAAATCTGTGAGATAGTGGTTGAGTGTTGAGGGGACTACCTTTTGAAGCACAAGAGCAAGGAGTTCATCATCAACAACAACACCTACTACCTTTTGGAGAGTGGTGTCTCCTAGTTTGGTTAGGTGCCACTTGGGAGCCTCCAAGCTTGTGGATTCGAACCAATGAGTTTGTAAGGGCAAGGAGATCGCCGAAGATATACCCCGAGTGAGGCTAGTCCTTCGTGGGTGTAAGACATGATGGAATAGACAAGGTTGCTTCTTCGTGGACCCTTCATGGGTGGAGCCCTTCATGGACTCGCGCAACCATTACCCTCTGTGGGTTGAAGTCTCCATCAACGTGGATCTACAATAGTACCACCTATTAGAAGCATGCCAAAAATCACCGTGTCTTCATTGCGTTTGATCTTCCTATCTCTACCCCTTTACTTTATTTGCACTTGCATATTGTACAATTTCCGCTGCCCTATCTCTAGATATGCATGTGTAGAAAGTATTGGTTGCAACTTAACTAGTTGCAAAATCTGCCTATTTGTCAAGAAAATCAAAAACTGCACCTTTGCCTTTTTAAGTGTCTATTCACCCCCCTATACCTATCTTCTCAATCTTTCAATGCTATTATAGTATCACTTTGAATACTTTTTATAGCATTTCATATTATCTTTCTAGACTAACCTATTAGTGGCTAGAGACAGTTGTTATTTTCTGCATGTCTAACTTTTCAGAAAATCCATATGTATGGAGTTTTAAAAATTCTGAGGATTTAATACGATTTTCGCGTCATGAAGATTCCAGAAAGTGTTGGGACCTGTCGGGGGGGGGGGGGGGGCAGCCAGGGGCACCACACAACCAGGTGGTGCGACTAGGGGGTGACCCGCACTGGGAGGTCACATGGGCCGCCTGTTCACCGCCTTCCGTCCATTCTTCACCTATAAATTCCATATTTCCCTAAACCCTACATACCAATTTTCTCTGAATTTTTCCGCCACCACAAGTTCCTGTTCCGAGGAGATCCGATCTGGAGGGCTATTTCGGCACCCTGCAAAAGGGGGGATCCATCATGGGAGGCTTGTTCATCAACCTTGCTGCCTTCATGACCATGTGTGAGTAGTTCCTTTAGGACCTTATGGTCCATAGAAGTATTTAGATGTCATCTTCTCTATCTTGTGATTCAACAAAGTTCCCCTAAGCTGCCTCACATGATCGGGATCCATAAGATGTAATGGGTGTTGTGTTTGTTGGGATATGATGAATTGGCACTTTATGATCAGATTGTTCATTGAATTCTATTGAATCTTTTGAAGTTCCTTGTTGTATAATTAAGTAGCTTTGTATGCTCTCTGATACATTTGTCTTCTTTTGCCAAGTTTGATGGGTAGTTCTTCAGAGGGAGTGGTGCAGAGTAATGGGTTCAATCTTGCGGTGATTCATCCTAGTGGAAGAAAGGGAATGAACACGTATTGTATTGTTGCCACTAAGGATAAAATGATGGTTTATTTATCACACTTGGATGATATTTTCACTATCTGCATTATGTCATCATGCTTACTGAAATGCCTTGTTTGTCATGAACTTAATACTTCGAGATGCATGTTGGATAGCAGTCTTGGGGTGGAGTATTAGTTGTAGATGTAGTTGCATAACGGTCTACATATCACGGGTGTAATGCCTATACGAGATTATACCATGAATAATCCTAGTCATAAATATAAATATTACAATTTAATCACCGCCCAACTGTAATTTGTTTACCACGCTGCACTTGTATGGTTGAAGAGATTCCACTAGTGAACCTATGGCTGAGGGGTCTATTTTGCTTTACTGAAAACTCTACCAAAAATATTATTTCTTTACTGTACCTTTTTATATTTTATCTATCTAACAATTCCTACCATACCGTGCAACTTAGTCTTATAACTAGCAGTACAAGAAGGTTGATAACCTTCTTGACATGTTGGGGACAAGTGTATGGTGTTTTGCGTGCAGGTACCCGTGACTTCCTTATCTATAAGAACTCCTTCTGGTTCGATAAACCTTGGTTCTCTACTGAGGAAAATACTTATTGCTAGGTTACTTCACCCTTATACCTGGGGTTACCTAAGCACTCTTACGAGAGAGCAAGAAAGATCTCTGCATAAGTTCCTATTGAGAATTGCAATGGTCAACTATGGTACTATCAAGACATTGGTCTTACCAGGTACTTCCAAGCCTGTTTTATGCAAGCAGAAAGGAGCCACCATTTTTCTTTCACAACGACCACCTACTATTATCCTAGTACTCCCATGTGATGTGCTCTCCTCAGGTTTCCGAATTCAAATTTGAATGTCTAATACTACCGAGATTTATTCAATAATACTTCCCGGCTAGTTACATTTTTAGTGTAACAGTCAAATTTCTGTCGAGCTCATGTTCCTATAGTAGGATCGATATAAATGTCTAGTTGCCAATGAATCTTTGTGAATGTGTGCATATATATAGATTTCTAGTTCAGACCATTTGGATTCAAAAAAAAGTTGTCTAGATGTATAGATTCCATTAATTTAGGAAAACATGGCGCACACCCATGCCCCAACCTATATGCTAGTAACCACTAGACATTTAGTTATTATGGCTAAGAGTGTAGTTCATGTCTTGTATAAAAATAAGGCTATTATGGCTAAGAGTGTAAGTAACACCTTGAATAACAATAAGGTCAAATATGTAGAAGCAAGTTCATGACATAGATCAATAGAGGGGTAAAAACTAAGTGAATCTAATCGATGCAACCGTTAGCTTAGTCCATTTGGTAGCCTCTCTCGTGTAAATGACGTACATTTCACTTTAACTACACTATAATTATGTTTTATGGTATTGGTGGATTAATTAATATGTTTGATTTCATGGGATAGGATGAATTTTATTGGATAAAACAAGCACGATCATTTGTATGGTTTATAATTAACATATTAGCACTTGAGAAGTTTCTTACGAGGGTGGGCTAAGCATCTCAGTGGGATTTATAAGGTTGAAAAGGAAAGGCACCTTACACTTATTCAGTCCCTAGATTTAAAAGCCGAGTCCACAATTTTAGAAACCACGGAGCTTCATGCTAAAGTAGACGCGGAGATGAGATTGAAAGAACTCCTGCGAGAGGAGGAATTGAAGTGGGCGTTGCGAGCTAAGGTTCGCAAAGTTGTCCAAGGGGACGCTAACACTCAATTCTTTCATATGATAGCCAATGGCAAGCATAGAAAGAAAAGAATCTTTCAGCTTGAGCAAGACGAGGGGACGATTTTAGAACAGGAAAACCTAAAATTATACATAACCAATTACTACAAGCAGCTATTTGGGCCTCCGGAGGACAATTTTGTGTCCTTGGATGAGTCTAGGATTGAGGATGTTCCTCAACTTGCTGCGGATGATAACGATGTATTGACCGCCCCTTTTTCGGGGAAAGAGGTGTTTTAAGCTATTTCACAGATGAAGAATAATAAAGCTCCGGGGCCGGATGGATTTCCGGCGGAGTTTTATAAAAAATGCTGGCATATTATTAAAGAGGATTTGATACCGATGTTCCATGATTTATTCTCTGGACAGCTTCAGTTGTTTCATCTGAATTTTGGAACAATAACTTTGCTTCCGAAGAAAACAGAGGCTGTGAGAATTGAGCAGTTCAGGCCGATCTGTTTTCTTAACGTAAGTTTCAAAATTTTCACCAAGGTTGGGACTAATAGACTCATGCAGATTGCGCACTCTGTGGTGCAGCCATCCCAAACAGCTTTCATGCCGGACATAAACATCCTGGAAGGGGTTGTGGTCCTTCATGAAACGCTCCATGAAATTCACACGAAAAAACTAGACGGGGTTGTTTTCAAAGTGGATTACGAAAAGTGTACGATAAAGTCAATGGCCATTTCTTCAACAGGCCTTGCGTATGAAAGGTTTTGATCAGGCCTGGAGACACCAGGTAGAATCTTTCACGCAAAAAGTGAGTGTTGGAATTAAAGTGAATGATGACATAGTCACTATTTCCAAACACATAAGGGCCTGAGACAAGGAGATCCGATGTCACCTATTCTGTTCAACATAGTAGTCGACATGTTGATGATTCTAATAGGAAGGGCTAAGGATGCTGGTCAAGTAGGTGGCATGGTACCTCATCTGGTTGATGGAGGTGTGTCTATCCTACAGTACGCCGATGATACTATCATCTTCATGGAGCATGACTTGGCAAAAGCGAGAAACATGAAGCTGGTGTTATGCTTATTCGAACAATTGATCGGGTTAAAGATTAACTTCCACAAAAGCGAATTGTTTTGCTTTGGAAGAGCTAATGAGGAACAAGAGGCGTACAAACAATTGTTCGGGTGTGAATTGGGGGCCTTACCTTTCACGTATTTGGGTATACCAATTCACCATCGTAAGCTAACAAACAGAGAATGGAAGTGCATTAAGGATCGATTTGAAAAGAAACTGAGCTGCTGGAAGGGAAAGCTGATGTCATACAGGGGCCGATTAATTCTCATTAATTCGGTACTCACGAGTATGCCCATGTTTCTCTTGTCTTTTTTCGAGGTACCAGTTGGAGTTCGGAAAAGACTGGACTTCTACCGTTCCCGCTTCTTCTGGCAGAGTGATGACCTGAAGAGAAAATATAGACTCGCTAAATGGGATATCATTTGTCGACCGAAAGAACAAGGGGGTCTAGGTATCGAAAATCTTGAGGTGAAGAACATATGTCTTCTCAGCAAGTGGCTGTACAAGCTATCTGTAGAGACGGAGGCCACATGGGCGCAAATTCTACGTAATAAGTACCTTCACTCCAAAACTTTGTCCCAGGTGACAGTGAGGCCGACGGACTCGCCTTTCTGGAAAGGACTGATGAGAGTTAAATCAGTTTTTTTCAATAGGACAAAGTTTATAGTTGGAAACGGTACCTCTATGAGATTCTGGAAGGATACATGGCTAGGGGAAACACCCCTCGCGCTTCAATATCCTTCTCTTTATAGCATTGCTCAACGGAGAGATGCCTTCGTTGCGACAGTACTTCAGTCCACTCCTCTCAATATTCACTTCAGGAGAACGCTAGCTGAAAACCGTTGGGAAGCTTGGCTCCATCTTGTGAGACGACTGATGGACGTGCAGCTTTCTCAAAGACCAGATCAGTTGTGCTGGAAGCTAACTAGGAATGGAGAGTTTACGGTTAAATCCATGTATCTGGAAGTTATCAACTCTAGCTCTATTCCTAGTTCGAAACATGTTTGGAATGTCAAAGTACCTTTGAGAGTTAGAGTGTTTATGTGGTTTGTACACAAACAAGTCATTTTAACTAAGGATAACTTGGCCAAACGCAACTGGACTAGATCTACAAGATGTAGTTTTTGTGACCGGGATGAATCCATCAAACAACTCTTTCTTGATTGCCCGTCGGCAAAAAAATTATGGCGGACTGTTCACATCGCTTTTAATATTACTCCTCTGAACACTATCAACACGTTATTTGAGACGTGGCTTGACGGTATAGATTCCGAAACAGCGAGACACATTCGTGTAGGAGTATGTGCTTCATTATGGGCAGTCTGAACTGCAGAAATGATTTGATTTTTAACAGAACAACAAATACTCATTTTTTGCAGGTTATCTTCCGAGCCACTGCATTAATCCGTATGTGGTCGCTACTCACTCCGACGGAGGCCAGGGAGCGTTTGGTTACTGGATCTATCCGATGGGAGATGGTAGCTCGGGCTATTTTCAACCGGTTTGGATGGCGGTTATGTAATAGGATAGGCAATTAGTTTTCCTATCTTTCTTTTGCCATCCGGTCGTGGCTTTTCTTTTACTCTTCTGCTCTTTGTGAGCCTTTTTTGGTTTCATTTGTTTGAGACTTCAAGACCTGTGTTGAACTTATTTGCTTATTAATAAATGTGGACGTATGCATCGTTCTGATGCAAAGGCCGGGGATCTCCCCCTTTTTGTTTTTTTTATAATTACATATTGGTGTCATTTCAGTATCAATTTCAAAGCAAAACACAAGATATCCAATAGATTACCAAACTAACTAAACCATGTGAAACACATTTCACAGCCACTAAAGTAGCATACTAACCATTAGATGATAAGCTCCTCATAAAAGCCTTATAGACGCATTAGGAACCACATGCCAAAGTTATTTATTGAACTGTATGATTTACATATCTGTGCTGAGATATTTAAGTAACCACACACACACACACACACACACACACACACACACACACACACACACAAACACACACACACACACACACTATGATTATGTTATTTAGAAAACACATTTAAAGAAATCTTGCATCATATTTTGAAGGGCATTGTCTCAAAAAGGAAAAATAAAACTTTTGCCATAATATGTATAACAAATAGCTCTATAATTAAATTTATCAACATGTTGTGTGGTTAAATAAAAAATATACACAACTTCATATTTTTAATTTAATATATATATATATATATATATATATATATATATATATATATATATATATATATATAAGTATAAGAGCTTGGTCTAAAAGTAAAGAAAATATATACTACTTAATATATCACATTTCCGCTCATAGTCTGTGATAGACTCCTTGTGCTTCCCTTGTCTGGGGCATACCACATAGTGGTTTGTCCTATACCACGCCCCTTTGCTTGTGCGAAAACCTACATGTCTTGCATACTGTTGACGCTCAAAAGTGGCACAATCATAGAGAATAGTTTTAAGTTATATCAAGACTAATTCAAACTTATGATTGGAGATCACCTCCGGATGGCTCTCTTTAAGAAGATCGAGATGGATATGAACATGGTCTAAAACGGAGCTCTTATGCAATATTTATGACAAGTTCAGAGATGCTCATGTTGACACCAGATTAAAGAATGGCATGAAACTCAATTAAGACGGCCTCTGATGGAAAACATTTCAACACGAAAGTTGTGCGTCTCGTTGAAACGGTTGATTCTGATATAAAGATCGTCCAAATTCAAGTACATATGCAAAAGTTAGAGCCATCGGAATGCAGCCTTGCCAGGAGGCAAAATATGGCGCGCCCCACCAGACATGTGTCTGATGGGTAGCGCCACCAATCGGTTGTTTTGCGTGAGAGATTCGGCCCTCAAGATTGCTTCGAATGAAAAATGTTCAAAATGAAAGTTGTTCGCATTGTTGATGCGGTCAAATTTTATTTTGGTCTCATCTTCATCTGAGGTCGTTTGTGGCCCGTGGGACCTAAAAACCGAACTAATGTTCCAGACTTACCTAAATCCGAGTTTGGTTGATTTTGGAAAGATTTGGACGTGATTTGGAGTCCTTTTCTTGTACGAGAAGTCCATCCACCTCTTATATACCTAAGGGGTGATGGCCGATTGAACAACACACAATCGAGAAAATCATCTACCACTTTTTATCTTTTTATCTTTCTCCTTAACCCTAGTTCTTATTCCTCGTTCTTCGTTCGATCTTCTTGTTGCTGAGAAACGAACCTCGAGGCCCTAGGGGCGGTCAGGCCGACCTAGGGAAGCCCATAGCCGCCACGCGCCCTGAAAGGGTCCCTCCCGGGCGTATAGGGTTTTGGGTCTATAAAAGCGCCCGCCGAAATGCTTGCGTATCGCGCTTCCGGTCGGGTCTCCTTCAAAGTGAGCTGCGGTGCATCATCCCCGGCGTCGTGGGTACACAGTGACGTGTTCGTCTGCGAACAAACTTTTTGGCGACTCCACTAGGGACGAAGCTTTGAACGGTCTCCAGCCCGTTTTTGCTACGAAGAGAGCGTCATCTAGGGTTTTCAATCTACAAAGGTAATATGAATACCCAATTCACTTATGTAGATGCAAATAATGCATATGTTGTTGCTAGATCATTTAATCAGCATAATGTGTCGGCTAGCCCTAGTTTTATCAATATGCATCTAGTTATGCGCAACAGCCGATTCTGAATAATTTTCATGCTTCAACTTCATATAATTTTAGCAACATGCAACATATGTATCCCAACTCCGATGCATCAACAACCCCACAAATTTATATGCCGATGAACAACATGATGAGTTCGGTTAATCAAGTTGAAACACCTCATTTAGGAACTTTCAATAGCTTGTAAAAAAGTGTTTCACCTTTTTATTCATCGGCAACTAATTTGCAACATGTTAATCTGAACATGCCGTTGGATAGGGGAATTGACCATGCTACTACTAGTTATTCAGCCAATTACCCTCAACAATCATATGCTACACCTCATGCTACTAATTTTTTGGCACCATATGCAACTGTAGGTATTCATAATTTGGCTTCGCACATTCACGCTAATAGTCAAATAAGTGAAAATTCTATAGGATCACATGTGTGTTCACTTACTACCGTAGCATATCATCTTCCCCCTACACTATTACAAAATTTCGGCAACATCTCATTGCCGAAAGAGTCTAGAGGCATCGGGGGGAAACCGTATCCAGACAGGGTGATTGAGAACAAGATTACATTCTCTTGGGATTTTTGCAACCCTATTCTCCAAGAACTAATAGAAGGCGGGAAGCCTCATGACTTTGCTGCTGTAAAAGCAAGAGTTGTGCAAATGATGCATTCGCCTAATTCTGTACCAACCAATGTACCCCCCTAAACAATTGCAAAGTTTCAGCACCTCATTGTCGAAAGAGTCTCAAAGCACTGGGGGGCAATCTCATGAGGAGTGGATGCAAATTGAGATGAAAAAGTTTAAAGCTCGCCAAACTGAGATGTGGGCTAAAATAAGACAAGAACGAGAAGCCTTGCAAATTCAGAAAGAGAAAAGTATTGATTCAGGTAACAAAGAAAATTCGGTTATTGAAAAAGCCGAATCGAATAGTATGTGTACTGAATCTATCAAATAAAAAGAGGATGCCAAGGTATTGGAGTGTCATTCAAAAGTGGAACATAGTATTATTCGAGTGACACAACCATCATTCTCTCCCAACGTGTATGAAGAGGTATGTCTACCAAGTGATTTACCTATTTTCAGATATGGTCACAACTTTATTGTTGATGCATCTATTAGGATAAATCTTATAAGTTATTTTGAAAGACCAATGATGAAGGATAATTTACTTATTAGCAATAAAATTGTTACAAAGCATATCGGTCAACACATTGTACCATTCGAAGAGACCGATGATGACTTATTATTGTAGCCAAACCTTTTCCCATTGTTTTATGTGAAGTTTATATCTAAGTGGGTAGTTTTGCTTGTTTCTTACTTGGCCTACACTTGGTCTCAATTGAGACATATGTGTTCTAGCTATTTTCATTTTAGAAATATAAAGCCAAGGTTAAATTCTTTCGAGAAATCTGATGCTAATATTATATCTTATCCAAAGACATCGGAGATAGAGTGCAAAACACGATGCATAGCCGAATGGGGAGATTCTAAATCTGAACCATTTGCTTGCTTACCTCCAAAGCCGTTCGCACACCAAGATCAGCTAGAAAACAAAAAGTATACCTTCGATTCAAACATGTGTGGTCAAATCTTTGATTTGTTGTTGAAAATAATTACATTATAATTCTTGATCACCATGTCAAGCCATCTGCGCAAGGTGAAAGTGCTAGTTATCGACTAGAGGGGATTCTTGATGTAATTCTCATGTAGTTAAAGACTTCAGTGATGCCTAACACTCTTTGGCTCTGGGTGTTTTTGGCTTTGTCCTTGCAAGGATCTCTCTCTCAAAGGCTTCGGAGGTGGGTTGCTCTCAAACGAAAAAAGCCGTGTACTAACTCTAAGCAGCCACCAATTTATAGTGTAGGGGGTGGGCTATTTATAGCCTGGAGGCAACCTGAAATGATATGTCCGAAATGACCCTAGGTCACTACGGTCGGATTTCAAACACACGCGACATCTTGGCTTGGGCTACAAGCAAGGCCGACTCATCCAACTCTAGATAAGATTTGCTCTCATTGTCTTAGCTCGAAGACATAGGTTTTTGGTTGAGCAAGGCTGACTCATCAGTCATCTGACTTTGTTCACTTGGACCCCACTTAACAGTACGGTGGTTCCTATGACTCAATAAAGAAGAAAAGGAAACTATGAAACAACTATGTCTTTGCACTCCATAGTCTTCAAGTGAATGTATTTACATGTCATAATCTTTGTCGTGAATGTCTTCATGAACCATCATTAGCTTCAATGTCTTCACACATTTTTAGGGGTCATCTCTGGTAGGTAAACCGAATCAATAAGGGACTACTACCTGTGTTATCCTGCAATTCTCTCAAACACATTAGTCCCTCAACCAAGTTTGTCGTCAATACTCCAAAACCAACTAGGGGTGGCACTAGATGCACTGACAATCTCCCCCTTTTTGGTGATTGATGACAAACTGGTTAAAGTTTTCAACGGGGATAAAAGTATGTGAAAGTTAAAGATCAAAGTCATTGTCTTCATAAGTTGTAAAAGGCTCCCCCTGAAGATGTGCATATAAGTAGTTTGCTTTGGAATGCAAATGCACACGGCAGAATTTACTTTGTGGAGATCCTCTTCAACTCATGAAGACAACTCATCATGCATACATAAGTATAAGTAAGATAATGAAATACATAATGAGAAACGGGCGTCTGTAGAATGACTTCATGCAGAATTTATCATCGCATCACAAAGTAGCAGCAAAAGTAGCAGACGACCACCAAGTTTAAGTGTTACAACTCAAGAGCCAAATAGTTTAAAAATGAGAGTTGTAAGAACTTAGCAAAAATAAGGCAACCACCCCATATGGACCCGCTTGAAGACTATCAACCTCATATGCTTCTCCCCCTTTTGTCAGTAAGGACCAAAAAGGTTTGAAGACATAAAGGATCTACTCGTTCCCAGTTGGA
Organism: Aegilops bicornis; assembly: GCA_021605145.1. Classification (NCBI taxonomy): domain Eukaryota; kingdom Viridiplantae; phylum Streptophyta; class Magnoliopsida; order Poales; family Poaceae; genus Aegilops; species Aegilops bicornis. The sequence goes on along the minus strand of CM038674.1, from coordinate 600,027,290 downwards.
AAATATGTTGGAGCAGGGTCAATGTTGGAGTTGGGCGGTGCAGACGGGTCTGATGTAGAGTCGTGGTGCAGATTGTGGAGGCCTATTGTCAAACTTGAATGTCTCTGTGAAGCCATATTCGTGAAGATCATCTTCAGAACAGAGCAGTGTGAGGCTCTTCCAGGACCGCCGACAGGCTTCATGTGCGACGAATGAATTCTTGGTGGCCAAGTTGCGAATGCGATTTACATCGACCAGAAGACTCTGCATTTGGCACTTCAGCCAGTCATGATGCCTATCCTGCTTCTGATGTAAGGATACAAGAAGCTCTCAGTCGTTGAGGACACGGGGATGCTTCTGAGGCCTTTGAGCAATTGTACTGGATGTGGCTTCAGTATTGGCATGATGCGGCCGACGCAAGTTGCCAGCCAGAGGATAAGCAGGAGAAGTTGAATTTGGAACATGAATGCCTTCAATTGGCTGGGTGAAGCTTTGATGTTCTGCATTTTGTAAGTGGAGTAGCTTCTTGGCAGGTTCAGGATAGATGGCTTCATAGTCCATATCAACATCGGGCAAAAATACAACATGGTTGCGCGCTGAAGGTTGATAGTTGATTGTTGAATGAAGCTTGATCAAGTGCATCACCCATGGAGCATAAAACTTCAGTCCAAAGAGATCAATGCCAGAAGCTGCAAGCTGATGGATGAAGAAATCCTGCATATTGAATCTAATGCCATTGATGATATAGAAGACCAATGTCTTCATGGCGCCCTCGAGGTTGGCATCATAAGAGTTTCCTTTGATTGCCAAAGAGTACGCCTCAGAATGTGATATACTATGCGGGGTGAAAGTGCAACTATCCCTAGGTGGTTTTGGTAATTCCTAAAAGCATATAGCTCATTGAGCTAATGCTATTTCAAGATTAATATTTCAGGAAAGCTCAATGATTGGCATGGCATGGATGAGAAAAGTGGACCCCTCAAAATGCTAAGGACAAAAGGATTGGCTCAAGCTCAAAGCTCAAGACTCCACATTTTCTATTTTAGTGATCCAAGATCACATTGAGTCTATAGGAAAAGCCAATACTATCAAGGAGGGATGAGGTGTTGCTTAATGAGGCTCTTGCTCAAAATGCTTAGTGATACGCTCCAAAGCCCTCAACTACTTTCTCACATCCACATATGACCTAAACCAAAAGTAAAACTCGGCCCCACCGATTCTTTCTATCCGGCGCCATCGAGTTCAGATGTCATAGCTACTGCCACAAACCCTAGGCAAATCGGTCTCACCGATAGGGATCTCGGTCTCACTGAGATGGGATTGTAATCTCTCTGTTTCCCTTCATAACGTTTCGGTCCCACCGAGATGAGTGACCTGTCCCACCGAGATTGCAATGTAAACTTTCTGTTTCCCTTTTGTAACATTTCGGTCTCACCGAAATGAGCGAATCGGTCCCACCGAGTTTACCTGACCAACTCTCTGGTTAGCTTATTACCAAAATCGGTCTCACCGAGTTTGTGTAATCGGTCTCACCGAGATTACGTTATGACCTAACCAAACCATATCGGTCCTACCGAGTTGCATGTCGGTCCCACTGAAAATCCTAACGGTCACTAGATTTGCTGAATCGGTCCAACCGAGTTTATCAATTCGGTCCCACCGAGTTTGGCAAGTTGTGTGTAATGGTTAGATTTTGTGTGGAGGCTATAGATACCCTCCACCTCCTCTTCATTAGTGGAGAGAGCCATCAGAACGAACCTACCCTTCCAACTTACATTTTCTGAGAGAGAACCACCTACACTTGTGTTGAGGCCAAGATATTCCATTCCTACCATATGAATATTGATCTCTAGCCTTCCCCAAGTTGCTTTCCACTCAAATCTTCTTTCCACCAAATCCATATCATGTGAGAGAGTTGAGTGTTGGGAGACTATCATTTGAAGCACAAGAGCAAGGAGTTCATCATCAACACACCATTTGTTACTTCTTGGAGAGTGGTGTCTCCTAGATTGGCTAGGTGTCACTTGGGAGCCTCCGACAAGATTGTGGAGTTGAACCAAGGAGTTTGTAAGGGCAAGGAGATCGCCTACTTCGTGAAGATCTACCCTAGTGAGGCAAGTTCTTCGTGGGCGACGACCATAGTGGGATAGACAAGGTTGCTTCTTCGTGGACCCTTCGTGGGTGGAGCCCTCCTTGGACTCGCGCAGCCGTTACCCTTCGTGGGTTGAAGTCTCCATCAACGTGGATGTACGATAGCACCACCTATCGGAACCACGACAAAAACATCTGTGTCTCCTATTGCGTTTGAATCCTCCAAACCCTTCCCTTTACATTCTTGCAAGTTGCATGCTTTACTTTCCGCTGCTCATATACTCTTTGCATGCTTGCTTTAATTGTGTTAAGATTGCTTGACTTGTCCAAAGTTGCTAAAATCTGCCAATAACTAAAATTGGCAAAAGGCTAGATTTTTATTTGGTCAAGTAGTCTAATCACCCCCTCTAGACATACTTTCGATCCTACACGGGGCAAGTACTCGAGGTCCTGAACAAAGAACTCCTTGGGGTATTCAGCGTCATGAGGCAAAGGCTTCATCATACTCAACATCTGGCTCATATTGGGCTCTGGTTTCTGAAAGATGCTCTGCCGTTCATTTTGATGAAGCTGACAATCTTTCAAACAACTCACCAGGAGTGGGCAGGGAAGTAAGCTCAATGATGTCCTGAGCTTTGGCTTCATGATGTACGCCACCTCTCATCCACTCAAGGATCCAAGCCTTCGGATCCCTGTTGTAGCCGTGAATGTGCAATGTGGTATAAAACTACAGCAGAAGCTCTTCATTCCAGTGCTCTTTGTCAGTCATGAATGGCAGCAGCCCAACATCTCTGAAGCAGTCAAGGGCCTCTTCAAGGCAAGGCATCCCAGCAATAGCATCACAATTCAGACGCTTATGAGGAAAAATCCGATCTTGGTTGTATAGAATGCATGAGTAATAGCTTCGTTGCTGATGGCTCCAAAACCTGTCAGAAGAGATCTTGGGCTTCTTGTATGGGTTATTGGCGCTGTCGAAGAATGTGTTGTGCTCTCTGAATCTGAGCACACTGAACGAGCCTTGAGTTGTTGCAGCAGTAGGAAGCCTAGGCAGTCTTGGCTTTGGCTTCTGAGTTTGAGGCCTTTGCTCCACATGATAATCATATTGAGGGCCAGGAGCAGTGGGTGGAACCATGATAGGCCATCTCACCGTGACAAGCTCACCACCATGATTGTAAGCGCGTTCCATCGTATGAGGCCTTGGTGGAGGAACGAATGCACCAGAATGGTAGGCTACACATTGTCTTCAGGGGCAGCATTGGCTTCAGGCTCCACATTGCCTCCAGCCATGACAGAGTCATAGGCTTTAGTGGTGATGGTGGTGGCAACCTCATGGAGGGTCGGGCATGATCACATTCTCTTCCTGGACGACTGGATCACTGGTAGGGGGAATAACTTCTCTTTATTCTTCTTTTTCTTCATCGGCTGATGCAAAATGAATGTCTTCGCAGCTTTTGGCTTCGTAACTCGTATGCATACGTATGGGATGGCTTTAGGGAACACTTGACGTGCTACTGAGCTGGTTTTGTCGGATTTTGGGTTCCGGCAGACCCTCTAGGTTCGAACTCTGGGGTGCGCGTGGAGATCTCGCCCCCTGCCGACCTACACCTCGTCGCTTCGCAAGGATCTAGAACTACACGAAGAGCAATACAAGGGACACAAGGTTTATACTAGTTCGGGCCACCATTGTGGTGTAATACCCTACTCTAGTTTGTGGTGTGGTGGATTGCCTCTAGGGCTAATGATGAATAGTACAAGGAAGAACAGCCTCGCGAGGGTCTGTTCTTGGTCGGTGCGATGAACTGCTAGGGGGAGTTCAATCGCTTCTCTCTCTCTCTCTCTCTGTGCGATTGATCTCTTGATGTGATAAAGCTCTCTCTGATTTTTCCTACCCTGTGGGTGGCTAGTCCTATTTATAGGCAAAGGCCCTGGGCCTCTTCCCAAATATTGAGCGGGAAGGGCGCCAACAATTGGCCATTTTGAAGGGGAACATCTGGTACACTTATCCTCGACTAAAGTTGGTCCTCGCCGCCAAAGGCTCTGGTCTTGGCCCGGCTTGGGCTCCACGATGACTTCCTTCCCCGCCACGCGACGGTCTTGGTCTTGTTGCACCTAAATGGATGCCTTTGCTTGATGCTCGCTTCAAGGCTTGCCCCCTTTGCACCAAAGAGGAAATGAGGATATCAAGACGGGCTGGCGCCTACCGGGCGCCTTTGGTCGTCATGGCTTGCGTCATGGGCACCTCGTGAGGTACCCCGCCTTGATCTCTCCGCCTCCTTGCGAGCCACCGACGAGACCGTGCTCGAGGAAGCTTCCCGTCGTCCGCCTGCGAGGCTTGGCCTCGCGAGGGTCTCGAGCTTGTCCGACGAAGATGGGCCTTGCTGGGCCACCTTGAGCCACGCCACAGCCGCAGTGTGCAAGTCTGGGTACCCCCGTTCCCAGAACGCCGATAGTAGCCCCCGGGCCCAAGGCGTGCCTGGACTTGGCTGAGCAGAGAAGCGAAGGGGCAAGTGCGAAGAGCCGCGGGCCCTAACAGCCTGTGGCCTTGGGCGCCGCATGGCGGTTGATTGGACGTGGGCGCCCCTGCTTCCCCACGACGCCTCGGCAACTGCACGAATTGACAAGTCCCTACATGCAAAGCAGGTCATGATTACGTGCGATCATGGAGGCCGGCGGTTGGCCTTCCCCGGCTATAAGTACGGGACGGCACCTGCCCTTCTAGTCCATTCCCTCTCGCTTCTTATTCTTCTTCATGGCTCCGCCAAAGAGGTTCTTGGCTGCGGAGAAGGGAAAGGCTCGCCAGGTGGAGCCTGAGTCACCCTCGCCCAAGCGCGGTCGAGGCCGTCCCCGGTAGCACCCCGTGGCTCCCTTAGTGGCTCCTCACGGCCGTGGAGGTGATCTCTCGCGCGGTGACGGGCGGCAGGCCATTGATGGGGGGCGCACTATGGCCGCGCGACCCCCTAGGCCGCGTTTCCACTCGGCAGAGGTGCTGCTGGAGTTTGTTGTGTGGTCGGCTCCAGCTTCCCCGCTTCCTCCTAGGTGAACTTCCGGCTGGCGCCCCGGGCGGCCTCTGGCTCCAGGCGGATGGCTGCTGCAGCCGGGCTTCCTGGGCTTCATTTGGAGGTCTCTCAGCCGAGCGTGGCCCCTAACCCGGGCCGCGGTGACATTTGCCCACGCGCTTGGTCTGAGCCGGCGGTGCACCCTGCACTTCAAGTTTGACGGCGATGCCACCCTCTATGTGAGGGTGTTCGGGGAAGACGGTCGCCGCGCCGGGTGCTGCCCCTAGGGCGACGACCGCAGCCGTGGGCCTAGCCCCGGCGACGATCGGGATGAAGATGACGGTGCGCGCGTGGTCGGTGGTGCTCGGGGTTCGTCGAGCTTCAGCGACTCCTCTTCAGGCAGTGGCTCCTCCAGCGGTGGCCATGCCCAGCCTCCGCGCTGCCGCGCCCGCCTGGGGGGAGGTAGCGGGTCTGCCCGCCGTTGTGCCTCGGTGAAGCGCGAGAGGGAGTCCGCGTGAGCTCCGGAGGATGCTTGAGCCTTCGCCGCGAGTTTGTGTCAAGCAGGCCATGTTTGTTTTGTCCCTTTCCTTTCCTGCATAAAAAGACAGCAGTGTAGGGCCCGGTGGGGGCGTGCTTGGACTGTTGCTGTTTAATTATCGTACTACTTCCGCTATATCGGTATTATGCCTTTGTGCCACACGCCTGCGCGTAGAAATTACTTAGCTCGGGGGGGGGGGGGGTTGTCGTGGCCTTTGCTTCCCGAGGCCGAGGCCTCGTCGAACGCTTCATGCCCTGCACAGGTTAGTCTGGAGATGTAGCTCCCGGCCTCAGCTGTGGAGGCAACCGACCCAGGTCCTGTGTTTGTGTCGCGGTGCCCGTGGGGCACGGACTGGAGGGGTGCTCCTGTAGTGGACCCAGGTAGGGAAGCCTCAAACGATAAGGGCAGAAAACACTCGCGAGGGTGCCCGCGCTGCTCCCTCGCGAGACTAGCGCGAGAGAAATCGAGGTGGGAGAGCGAACAAGCAAAGAGTCACAAGCCAAAGACGGCAACAATTTCAATAAATCCTCGAATTGGAATGAACAAGCCAACTGCAGAAAGCAAATGAGAAAACCCGCGTCCGGCACCTAATCTAGTCTTCAACGTCTTCTCACCAAATACAGAAGCTAAGTGCTGCCATCTGGCGTGGAGGGAGCCCAAGGTCCTGAGGCCGGCGCTCCTATGACTCCGGGGCGTGTACAACCCCAACTCATTATTACGTGAGAGTGTAACGGGCGGCGAGCTTCACAGGCATTGGCCTTCTTCACAGGCTCCGGGCCTTTCTCAGAAAGATAAACTTCACAGGCGTTCGCCTTCTTCACAGGCACCGGGCCTTTTCCAGAAAGATAAACTTCACAGGCGTTCGCCTTCTTCACAGGCTCTGGGCCTTTTCCGAAATGCAACAGCTTCACAGGCATTCGCCTTCTTCACAGGCTCTGGGCCTTTTCCGAAACACAACAGCTTCACAGGCATTCGCCTTCTTCACAGGCTCCGGGCCTTTCCGAAAATGCAACAACTTCACATGCATTCGCCTTCTTCACAGGCTCCGGGCCTTTTCCGAAACGCAACAGCTTCACAGGCATTCGCCTTCTTCACAGGCTCCGGGCCTTTATAGGGGTAAAACCTCCAGAGGTGCTGGATGTTCCACGTTACGGGACGGGCACCCCTCCCGAGTCTCCAAAAGCGGTGCCGGGCCCGAAACATGAACAACCTTGAAAGGGCCCCCCACATGGGAGATAGCTTATGCAGCCCTTCCTGGAGAGAACCCGCCGAGCACGAGGTCCCCTACCTCGAGAGTCTGGGCGGATGTTGCGGCAGTGGTATCGCCGCCATAGCGCTTTGTTGGTATCTTGCCGCTCGTAGCGCGGCTTCCCGACGATGCTCCTCCCCCAGCACGAGGTCCGTCCCCCGCATGGCGTCCTGCTGCGCCTCGTCGAACGCCAGGACCCGTGCGGAACGACGTCTAACCTCGTGAGGGAGGACTGCTTCAGCTCCATAGACCAGGAAGAACGGGGTCTCGCCAGTCGGCTTGGTCACGGTTGTGTGGATGGACCACAATACGGACTGAAGCTCATCGTACTAGCCTCTACCGCAGGCCTCCAACTTCTTCTTGAATGTCCTGGTTTTGAGGCCCCTCAGGACCTCTGCATTGGCCCGCTCGTCCTGACCGTTGCTCCGCGGGTGTGCTACCGAGGCATAGCATATCTGCGTTCCAAGGTTAGTGCAATATGTTTTGAAGAGGTTACTGGTGAATTGCGAACCGTTGTCGGTGATGATGCGGTTCGGCACCCCGAACCGGCTCACGATGCCCTTGATGAACTTGACCGCAGAACTGCGGGGATGGTCGCGCGGCTTCCACTTCAGTCCACTTGGTGAACTTGTCCACGGCGGCGTAGAGGTAGCGATAGCCCGTGGCGCCCGAAAATGGGCCCGGATATCCAGCCCCGGATCGCGAATGGCCACGAGAGGGGTATAGTTTGCAGACCTCCCGCCGGCTGATGGATCTGCTTGGCATGGAATTGGCAGGCCTCGCAAGCCTTCACCAGTTCGACAGCGTCATTGAGCACATTGGACCAATAGAACCCGCTGCGGAACGCCTTGCAACGAGGGTCCGCGATGATGAATGATTCCCACAGTCTCCACCGTGTATATCTGCCAGCAGTTCCTTCCCTTGCTCCCTGGAGATGCAGCGTAGGGACACATCATTTGGTCACTTCCGGTAGAGCTCTCCATCCCTAATGCCGTATGCTGTGGCTTGTCGCGCCACACGCTCCGCTTCCTCCTCCTTCTCAGGCAAGGTCCCTTGCATCAGGTAGCTCAGCTCCGTGATCCAGACCCCTCCCGAGGCTCCAGCCACAAGAGCAAAGCGCGCGCCCCGAGGCCGGGCCGCATACCGGGGCTCCCCGAGGTCTGGTGGTGGGGAGCTCCTCCCGAGGCTGCACCGTGCTTGACAACGATGGTGTGGCCGAGGGCTTGAAGAGCCGCTCCTCGAAGACGCCAGGCTCCTGAGGTAGCCACCTGGATGCCCGCTTGGCGATGTCGTCGGCCTCTTGATTGGTGCCACGGGGCACATGCTGCAACTCCAGCCCCCAGAACTGCTTCTCCATCATGCGGACCTCTGCGAGGTAGGCTTCCATGTGTTCATCCCTCGGCCCGTATACCTTGTTGTAGAAGTTGACGAGGAGCTGTGAATCACCTTTGATGGTAAGGCGCTTCACTCCTAGGGCAATCATGGCTTTCGGGCTGCCTGCTATCGCCTTCATATTCTGCTATGTTGTTGGAGACCTTTTCTCCGTCTTTGGAAACAGAGCTGCACGGCGTAGTAGAGCTTGTCTTGAGTAGGAGATATAAGCACTGCTCCAGCCCCCGTGCCGTGCCTGGAGAACGCCCCGTCGAAGTACATGACCCAATCGTCTGGCGCTTCTCTTCCCGGGAAGAGGGATCGGTCGTCATCAGCCTTGAGGCCCGGCGCCTCCGTCCATTCTGCCATGAAATCTGCCAATGCGGTCCCCTTGATGACTCTGGTTGTGCTGAATTCGAGCTGAAATGCTTGCAGTTCGATGTTCCACTCAGCGACTCTTCCAGCTGAGTTGGGGATCCTGATCACCCTTTCCAAGGGGTACGCTGAGACAACCTTGATGGGGTGGCCCTGAAAATAATGCCGCAACTTGTGCGAGGCCACCAATAGCGCGAGGAGGAGTTTCTGAGGCATGGGGTACCGCGCCTTCGCGTCCTGCAACACTGTGTTGACGAAGTACACAGGGTGTTCAACGAGGTTGGGAGTGCTGGTGTCGATGGCGCCCTCCGGAGACCGTGGCGCCTCCTGAGACAGTGGAGCCTCCAGCGGCTGGTCGCCAAGGGGAGGGGTTTCTTCTGTCCCGAGTGCGTTTCCCTGCGGCGGCTGATCCTTCTCGGCTGTGGTAGTGGTCTCCGTGAGTCTTCTTTGATCCTGCTTTGCCTTGGCCCGGGCAGCTGCCGCGGCTTTGGTCTGCCGCTCCTCCCTAACTGCCACCAGGGCTGCGCTGGCGGAGTAGGGAGTGGCGGCAAGGTAGAGCACCAGGGGTTCTTAAGGGCACGGGGCTACCATTACCGGAGGGCTGGTTAGGTACCTCTTGAGATCTTGGAACGCCTTGTCGGCCTCTTCAGTCCATTCATATGGCCCCTTTTCCTTCATCACTGGAAGAAAAGCAGCGCCGCTTCCCCATCTTGAGATGAAGCGTCCCCAAAGGCGGTCACGCCGCCCAAAGGAGCTTCTGCATTTCTCTGAGGGTCTTTGGCGGGTTCATTTCCTTGACCGCCTTGACCTTTTCTGGGTTAGCTTTGATGCCTCGATGGGACACAAGGAAGCCCAAGAGCTTGCTCGAGGGGACCCCAAACACACACTTCTCCGGGTTGAGCCGCAGGTTCACTGCGTTGAGGCTCGCGAAGGTTTCCTCTGTGTCTTGTATCGTGGTCTTGGCCTCACGAGACTTCACCACAATGTCATCGACGTAAGCCTCAACATTCTTCCCGAGCTGCGGGCCCAAGGTGATGTGCATCACCACGAAAGGTCACCCTCTATGCGTAGTCCGAACGGCATGCATGTGTAGCAGTGCACTCCACACGGGGTCAAGAAGGCCGTCTTTTCAACGTTTTCTACCGCCATCTTGATCTGATGATAGCCAGAGAAGGCATCCAAAAAGCATAACAGGTCGCACTCGGCGGTGGAATCGACGATCTGGTCGATACGGGGGAGCGGCAATGGATCCTGCGGGCAGGCTTTGTTGAGGTTGGTGAAGTCGACACACATGCGTTCCTTCCCCCTTTCTTTGGCACAACAACAGGGTTAGCCAGCCAATCTGGGTATCGGACCTCGCGAATGACCCCTGCAGCTCCGGTTCTTGGGTCTCTTGGATGATGAAAGCCTGCTTTTCAGTGGACTGTCGTCTCGCTTTCTGCTTCATGGGGCGTACGTTGGGGCACATGTTGAGGTGATGCTCGATTACGCCTCTAGGGATCCCTGCCAGCTGATCAGGCTCCCATGCGAACACCTTCCTGTTCGCGCGCAGGAACTTGACCAGGGCCTCCTCCTGCTCGGGTTCGAGGTTGGCGCCTATGGTGAAGGTGGCGTTAGTGGATCCGTCCTCGTCGACCAGTATCTGCTTGGTTTCTGCCTTGTCCTGGGTGAACAACTGCTTCTTCTTGGCCGGCGCAGCCCCCTTGGGCTCTGGGGCGTCTGAGCTAGCCGGCTGGGCCGCCGTCGCAGTCTTGAAGGCGAGCTTGAGTACTTTCAACGCATCCCCGGTGTCTCTGGACACGGTGAGGACGCCGTTGCTCCCGGGCATCTTCATGAGGTTGTACGCTGGGTGAGTCGCAGCCATGAACCGGGCTAGCGCCGGGTAGCCGAGGATGGCGTTGTATGGGAGGCCGATGGGGGCGATGTCGAAGTCGATTAGCTCTGTGCGGAAGTTGTCGTAGGTGCCGAAGGTCACCGGAAGACGGATCTGCCCCAGGGAGCCGGCTGAACCGCCCCCGACGCCCAAGAAGGGCCTGCTAGGCCTAAGCCGCTCTGGCGGTATGTGGAGGAGGCTGAAGGCTTCAACCGAGAGCACACTGAGGCCCGCGCCGCCGTCGATGAGGGTCCTGGTGACGGCCACCTGGCAAATGGTGGGAGTGCACAGCATCGGGAGCGCGCCCGAGCAGGTTGAGTTGGAGGGGTGGTCCTCCAAGATGAAGGCCCGATCGTCCTTGGACGCCGACCGACCTGGGGAGCCCCCTGCCGCGTGGAGGCAGCGCCGACCTGGGGGACGAATGGCTTGACGTGGCAGCTTGAAGGTGGCGCCTGCGAGCCGCCCAGGAGAGCCGCGACGACCGGGGGCGCCGGCGCAACGTGCTGGTCGAGGAAGAGGCTGCGCAGCTCTTCCCAAGAGGCCACGGAAGCCGCTGGCAGGTGGAGCAGCCACATGCGCGGGGCGTCGGTGAGAGCCATGGGAAGCCAGTTAGCCATGACCCTGTCGTCGCCTCCTGCTTCGAGGATGGCCTCCTCGTCAGACGCCAGAGGAAAGCCGGTCGGGCAGTGCGCGGCAGCGTCTCCGGCTTGAACTTGTCCGACCACCGCACCTGTCGCAAGGCTGGGGCCAAGGCTCGGAGCCCCCTGGCCCCCGCGCTGGCGCTGGCGACCGGAGTGGGCGGCGCGCTGCCCATCGCAGGGCTAGTCGCGGTGTCGGCGGAGAGCGGGTCGGTGGAAGGGAAAGCTCTGGCGCACCCCTACCAAGCGCGCCATATGTCGGATTTCGGGTTCCGACAGACCCTCGAGGTTTGAACTCTGGGGTGCGCGCGGAGATCTCGCCCTGCCGACCTACACCTCGTCGCTTCGCAAGTATCTAGAACTACACGAAGAGCAATACAAGGGACACAAGGTTTATACTTGTTCGGGCCACCATTGTGGTGTAATACCCTACTCTAGTTTGTGGTGTGGTGGATTGCCTCTGGGCTGATGATGAGCAGTACAAGGAAGAACAACCTCGCGAGGGTCTGTTCTTGGTCGGTGCGATGAACTGCTAGGGGGAGTTCAGTCGCTTCTCCCTCTCTCTGCGATTGATCTCTTGATGTGATCAAGCTCTCTCTCTGATTTTTCCTACCCTGTGGGTGGCTAGTCCTATTTATAGGCAAAGGCCCTGGGCCTCTTCCCAAATATTGAGCGGGAAGGGCGCCAACAATTGGCCATTTTGAAGGGGAACATCTGGTACACTTATCCTGACTAAAGTTGGTCCTCGCCTGCCAAAGGCTCTGGTGGTGACGCCGGCTTGGGCTCCACGATGACTTCCTTCCTGCCGCTGCGACAGTATTGGTCTTGTTGCACCGAAACGAATGCCTTTGCTTGATGCTCTCGCCTGTGCTTGCCCCCTTTGCACCAAAGAGGAAATGAGGATACTGCGCGGGCTGGCGCCCTTGGTCGTCATGGCTTGCGTCATGGGCACCTCGTGAGGTACCCCGCCTTGATCTCTCCGCCTCCTTGCGAGCCAGCCTGACGAGGCCGTGCCTGAGGAAGCTTCCCGTCGTCCGCCCCGCGAGGCTTGGCCCCTCGCGAGGGTCTTGAGCTTGTGCTGACGAAGATGGGCCTTGCTGGGCCACCCCTTGAGCCACGCCCTGGCGAGCGAGCGAGCAAGTCTGGTACCCCATTCCCGAACACCAGTAGCCCCGGGCCCAAGGCGCGCTTTGGACTTGGCTGAGCAGAGAAGCGAAGGGGCAAGTCTGAGCGCCAGCTGGCCCAAACAGCTCTTGACCTTGGGTGCCGCGTGGCGGTTGATTGGACGTGGGCGCCCCTGCTTCCCCATGATGCCTCGACAACTGCACGAATTGACAAGTCCCTGCATGCAAAGCGGGTCATGATTACGTGCGATCGTGGAGGCCGGCGGTTGGCCTTCCCCGGCTATAAGTACGAGACGGCGCCTGCCCTTCTAGTCCACTCCCTCTTGCTTCTTCTTCTTCTTCATGGCCCCACCAAAGAGGTTCTCGGCCGCGGAGAAGGGAAAGGCTCGCCAGGTGGAGCCTGACTCACCCCCGCCCAAGCGCGGTCGAGGCCTTCCCCGCTAGCACCCCGTGGCTCCCTTAGTGGCTCCTCACGGCCGTGGAGGTGATCTCTCGCGCGGTGACGGGCGGCAGGCCATTGATGGGGGGCGCACTATGGCCGCGCGACCCCCTAGGCCGCGCTTCCACTCGGCAGAGGTGCTGCCGGAGTTTGTTGTGTGGTCGGCGGAGCCGACCAGCACCTGGCTCCAGCTTCCCCGCTTCCTCGTAGGTGAACTTCCGGCTGGCGCCCTGGGCGGCCTCTGGCTCCAGGCGAATGGCTGCTGCAGCCGGGCTTCCTGGGCTTCGCTGGAGGTCTCCCCCGCCGAGAGCGTGGACCTAACCCGCGGCTGGCAGACGTTTGCCCGCGTGCGTGGTCTGAGCCGGCGGTGCACCCTGCACTTCAAGTTTGACGGCGATGCCACCCTCTATGTGAGGGTGTTCGGGGAAGATGGTCGCCGCACCGGGTGCTGCCCCGAGGACGACGACCGTGGCCGTGGGCCTAGCCCCGGCGACGATCGGGATGAAGATGACGGCGCGCGTGTGGTCGGTGGCGCTCGGGGTTCGTCGAGCTTCAGCGACTCCTCTTCAGGCAGCGGCTCCTCTTGCGGTGGCCATGCCCAGCCTCCGCGCCGCCGCGCCCGCCTGGGGGGAGGTAGCAGGTCTGCCCGTCGTTGCGCCTCGGCGAAGCGCGAGAGGGAGTCCGCGTGAGCTCCGGAGGCTGTTTGAGCCTTCGCCGCGAGTTTGTGTCAAGCAGGCCATGTTTGTTTTGTCCCTTTCCTTTCCTGCATAAAAAGACAGCAGTGTAGGGCCCCGCGGGGGCGTGCTTGGACTATCACTGTTTAATTATCGTACTACTTCCGCTATATCGGTATTATCCCTTTGTGCCACACGCCTGCGTGTAGAAATTACTTAGCTCGGGGGGGGGGGGGGGGGGGCGGTCGTGGCCTTTTCTTCCCGAGGCCGAGGCCGCGGCGAGCGCGTAATGTCCAGCAAAGGTTAGTCTGGCGAGGTAGCACCCGGCCTCGGTATGGAGGCGACCGACCCAGGTCCTGTGTTCGTGTCGTGGTGCCCGTGGGGCATGGACTGGAGGGGTGCTCCTGTAGTGGACCCGGGTAGGGAAGCCTCAAATGATAAGGGCAGAAAACACTTGCGAGGGTGCCCGCGCTGCTCCCTCGCAAGACTCGCGCGAGAGAAATCGAGGTGGGAGAGAGAACAGGCAAAGAGTCACAAGCCAGAGACGGCAACAATTTCAATAAAACCTCGAATGGGAATGAACAAGCCAACTGCAGAAAGCAAATGAGAAAAGCCGCGTCCGGCACCTAATCTAGTCTTCGACGTCTTCTCACCAGCGCGGAGCTACGTGCTGCCATTGGGCGTGGGAGGGAGCCCCAGGGCCTTAGGCCGGCGCTCCTGAGACTTCGAGGCGTGTACAACCCCAACTCATTATTACGTGAGGTCACGGGCGGCGAGCTTCACAGGCATTGGCCTTCTTCACAGGCTCCGGGCCTTTCTCAAAAAGATAAACTTCACAGGCGTTCGCCTTCTTCACAGGCACCAGGCCTTTTCCAGAAAGATAAACTTCATAGGCGTTCGCCTTCTTCACAGGCTCTGGGCCTTTTCCGAAACGCAACAGCTTCACAGGCATTCGCCTTCTTCACAGGCTCTGGGCCTTTTCCGAAACGCAACAGCTTAACAGGCATTCGCCTTCTTCACAGGCTCCGGGCCTTTTCCGAAAGGCAACAGCTTCACAGGCATTCGCCTTCTTCACAGGCTCCGGGCCTTTTTAGGGGTAAAACCTCTGGAGGTGCTAGATGTTCCACGCGTTCTGGACGGGCACCCCCTCCTGAGTCTCCAAGCGCGCGGAGCCGGGCCTGGAAACATGAACAACCTTGAACGCCCCCCCCCCACATGGGAGATAGCTTATGCAGCCCTTCCCTAGAGAGAACCTGGCTGAGCATGAGGTCCCCTACCTCGAGAGTCCTGGGGCGGATGTTGCGGCAGTGGTATCGCTGCAGCACTTGTTGGTATCTTGCCGCTCGTAGCGCGGCTTCACGACGATGCTCCTCCCCCAGCAAGAGGTCAGTCCCCCGCATGGCGTCCCGCTGCGCCTCGTCGAACGCCAGGAGCCATGCGGAACGACGTCTGACCTCGTGAGGGAGGACTGCTTCAGCTCCATAGACCAGGAAGAACGGGGTGTCGCCAGTCGGCTTGGTCGCGGTTATGCGGATGGACCATAATACGGACTAAAGCTCATCGTACTAGCCTCTACCGCAGGGCTCCAACTTCTTCTTGAATGTCCTGGTTTTGAGGCCCCTCAGGACCTCTGCATTGGCCCGCTCGGCCTGACCGTTGCTCCGCTGGTGTGCTACCGAGGCGTAGCATATCTGCGTTCCAAGGTTAGCGCAATATGTTTTGAAGAGGTTACTGGTGAATTGCGAACCGTTGTCGGTGATGATGCGGTTCGGCACCCCGAACCGGCTCACGATGCCCTTGATGAACTTGACCGCAGAACCTGCGGGGATGGTGCGGACGGCTTCCACTTCAGTCCACTTGGTGAACTTGTCCACGGCGACGTAGAGGTAGCGATAGCCCCCTGGCGCCCGAGGAAATGGGCCCAGGATATCCAGCCCCCAGACTGCGAATGGCCACGAGAGGGGTATAGTTTGCAGACCACCCGCCGGCTGATGGATCTGCTTTGCATGGAATTGGCAGGCCTCGCAAGCCTTCACCAGTTCGATAGCGTCATTGAGCGCAGTGAGCCAATAGAACCCGCCGCGGAACGCCTTGCCAACGAGGGTCCACGATGATGAATGATGCCCACAGTCTCCATCGTGTATATCTGCCAGCAGTTCCTTCCCTTGCTCCCTGGAGATGCAGCATAGGGACACATCATTTTGTCGCTTTCGGTAGAGCTCTCCATTCCTAATGCAGTATGCTGTGGCTTGTCGCGCCACACGCTCCGCTTCCTCCTCCTTCTCTGGCAAGGTCCCTTGCGTCAGGTAGCTCCGGAGCTCCGTGATCCAGCACCCCTCCTGAGGCTCCAGCGTCAAGAGCAGGCGCGCTCCTGAGGCCGGGCCACAGACCGGGGCTCCCGAGGCCGGCGGCTGGGGGAGCTCCTCCCGAGGCTGCACCGTGCTTGACAGTGATGGCGTGGCCGAGGGCTTGAAGAGCCGCTCCTCGAAGACGCCAGGCTCCTGAGGTAGCCGCCTGGATGCCCGCTTGGCGATGTCGTCGGCCTCTTGATTGGTGCCACGGGGCACATGCTGCAACTTCAGCCCCCAGAAATGCTTCTCCATCATGCGGACCTCTGCGAGGTAGGCTTCCATGTGCTCATCCCTTGGATCGTATACCTTGTTTGAGAAGTTGACGAGGAGCTGTGAATCACCTTTGAAGGTAAGGCGCTTCACTCCTAGGGCAATCAAGGCCTTGGGCCTGCTATCGCCTTCATATTCTGCTATGTTGTTGGAGACCTTTTCTCCGTCTTTGGAAACAAAGCTGCAGGCGTAGTAGAGCTTGTCTTGAGTAGGAGATATAAGCACCGCTTCCGACTTCTGCCCCAGGCTCGGAGAACGCCTGGCCGAAGTGCACATGACACAACCGTCCGGGCGCCGCTTCCGGGAAGAGGGATCGGTCCTCATCGCCCTTGAGGCTCGGCGCCTCCGTCCATTCTCGCCACGAAATCTGCCGGTCGGCCCCTTGATGACTCTGGTTGTGCTGAATTCGAGCTGAAATGCTTGCAGTTCGATGTTCCACTCAGCGACTCTTCCAGCTGAGTTGGGGCTCCTGAGCACCCTTTCCAAAGGGTACGCTGAGACAACCTTGATGGGGTGGCCTTGAAAATAATGCCGCAGCTTGTGCGAGGCCACCAATAGCGCGAGGAGGAGTTTCTGAGGCATGGGGTACCGCGCCTCGGCCCCACAACACCTGTGGCTGAAGTACACAGAGTGTTCAACGACGTTGGGAGGGTTGGTGACGATGGCGCCCGTCCGAGACCGTGGCGCCTCCTGAGACAGTGGAGCCTCCAGCGGCTGGTCGCCAAGGGGAGGGGTTTCTTCTGTCCCGAGTGCGTTTCCCTGCGGCGGCTGATCCTTCTCGGCTATTGTAGTGGTCTCTGTGAGTCTTCTTTGATCCTGCTTTGCCTTGGCCCGGGCAGCTGCGCGGCTTTGGTCCGACGCTCCTCCCTAACCGCCACCAGGGCTGCGCTGGTGGAGGAGGGAGTGGCGGCAAGGTAGAGCACCAGGGGTTCTTGAGGGCGCGGGGCCACCATTACCGAAGGGCTGGTTAGGTACCTCTTGAGATCTTGGAACGCCTTGTCGGCCTCTTCAGTCCATTCAAAGGGCCCCTTTTTCTTCATCATTTGGAAGAAAGGCAGCGCCTGCTCCCCAACTTGGAGATGAAGCGTCCTAGTGCGGTCACGTGCCCAGTGAGCTTCTACATTTCTGAGGGTCTTTGGCGGGCTCATGTCCTCGACCGCCTTGACCTTTTCTGGGTTAGCTTTGATGCCTCGATGGGACACGAGGAAGCCCAAGAGCTTGCCCGAGGGGACCCCAAACACACACTTCTCCGGGTTGAGCCGCAGGTTCACTGCGTTGAGGCTCGCGAAGGTTTCCTCCAGTTCTTGTATCAGGGTCTTGGCCTCACGAGGCTTCACCACAATGTCATCGACGTAAGCCTCAACATTCTTCCTGAGTTGCGGGCCCAAGGTGATGTGCATCAGCCGCTGAAAGGTCACCCCTGCGTTGCGCAGTCCGAACGGCATGCATGTGTAGCAGTACACTCCACACGGGGTCAAGAAGGCTGTCTTTTCCACGTCTTCTACCGCCATCTTGATCTGATGATAGCTAGAGAAGGCATCCAGAAAGCATAACAGGTCGCACTCGGCGGTGGAATCGACGATCTGGTCGATACGGGGGAGCGGGAATGGATCCTGCGGGCAGACTTTGTTGAGGTTGGTGAAGTCGACACACATGCGTTCCTTCCCCCTTTCTTTGGCACAACAACAGGGTTAGCTAGCCAATCTGGGTATCGGACCTCGCGAATGACCCCTACAGCTCCCAGTTTGCGGGTCTCTTGGATGATGAAAGCCTGCTTTTCAATGGACTGTCGTCTCGTTTCTGCTTCACGGGGCGTACGTTGGGGCACATGTTGAGGTGATGCTCGATTACGCCTCTAGGGATCCCTGCCAGCTGATCAGGCTCCCATGCGAACACCTTCTGCTCGCTGCCAGAACTTGACCGGGGCCTCCTCCCGCCGGGTTCGAGGTTACGCCTATGGTGAAGGTGGCGTTAGTGGATCCGTCCTCGCCGACCAAGATTCTGCTTGGTTTCTGCCTTGTCCTGGGTGAACAACTGCTTCTTCTTGGCCGGCGCAGCCCCCTTGGGCTCAGGGGCGTCTGAGCCGGCGGGCTGGGCCGCCGCCGCAGTCTTTAAGGCGAGCTTGAGTACTTGCAATGCATCCTCGGTGTCTCTGGACACGGTGAGGACGCCGTTGCTCCCGGGCATCTTCATGAGGTTGTACGCTGGGTGAGTCGCAGCCATGAACCGGGCTAGCACCGGGTAGCCGAGGATGGCGTTGTATGGGAGGCCGATGGGGGCGGCGTCGAAGTCGATTAGCTCAGGCGGAAGTTGTCGTAGGTGCCGGAAGGTCACCGGAAGACGGATCTGCCCAGATGCCGGGTGAACCGCCTCGACGGCCAAGAAGGGCCCGCTAGGCCGAAGCCGCTCTGGCGGTATGTGGAGGAGGCTGAAGGCTTCAACCGAGATCACACTGAGGCCCGCGCCGCCGTCGATGAGGGTCCTGGTGACGGCCACCTGGCAAATGGTGGGAGTGCACAACATCGGGAGCGCGCCCGAGCAGGTTGAGTTGGAGGGGTGGTCCTCCAAGCTGAAGGCCAGATCGGCCTTGGACGCCGACCGACCTGGGGGAGCCCCCTGCCGCGTGGAGGCAGCGCCGACCTGGGGGACGAATGGCTTGACGTGGCAGCCTGAAGGTGGCGCTGCGAGCCGCCCAGAGAGCCGCGACGAATCGGGCGCCAAGCGCAGCGGTCTTTGGCGAGGAAGAGGCTGCGCAGCTCTTCCTAAGAGGCCACGGAAGCCGCTGGCAGGTGGAGCAGCCACATGCACGGGGCGTCGGTGAGGGCCATGGGAAGCCAGTTAGCCATGACCCTGTCGTCGCCTCCTGCTTCGAGGATGGCCTCCTCGTACGCTTGCAGGAAAGCCAGCGGGTCAGTTGTGTCGTTGTAGCGCGGCAGCGTCTCCGGCTTGAAGTTGTCCGGCCACCGCACCTGTCGCAAGGCTGGGGCCAAGGCTCGGACCCCCCTGGCCTCCGCGCTGGCGCTGGCAACCGGAGTGGGCGGCGCGCTGCCTAGCGCAGGGCGAGTCGCGGTGTCGGCGGAGAGCAGGTCGGCGGAAGGGAAAGCTCAAGACCCCTTTACCGGGCGCGCCAAATGTCGGATTTCGGGTTCCGCACCCTCTAGGTTCAAACTACAGGTGCGACGGAGATCTCGCCCCCTGCCGACCTACACCTCGTCACTTCGCAAGGATCTAGAACTACACGAAGAGCAATACAAGGGACACAAGGTTTATACTAGTTTGGGCCACCATTGTGGTGTAATACCCTACTCTAGTTTGTGGTGTGGTGGATTGCCTCTGGGGCTAATGATGAACAGTACAAGGAAGAACAGCCTCACGAGGGTCTGTTCTTGGTCGGTGCGATGAACTGCTAGGGGGAGTTCAGTCGCTTCTCTCTCTCTCTCTCTCTCTCTCTGCGATTGATCTCTTGATGTGATCAAGCTCTCTCTCTCTCTGATTTTTCCTACCCTGTGGGTGGCTAGTCCTATTTATAGGCAAAGGCCCTGGGCCTCTTCCCAAATATTGAGCGGGAAGGGCGCCAACAATTGGCCATTTTGAAGGGGAACATCTGGTACACTTATCCTGACTAAAGTTGGTCCTCGCATGCCAAAGGCTCTGGTGACGCCTTGGCTTGGGCTCCACGATGACTTCCTTCCCGCCACCTGTGGACGGTCTTGGTCTTGTTGCACGAAACGGATGCCTTTGCTTGATGCTCTCGCTGCGCTTGCCCCCTTTGCACCAAAGAGGAAATGAGGATATCTTGCATGAAATGGGCGCCCGCCTGGCGCCCTTGGTCGTCATGGCTTGCATCATGGGCACCTCGTGAGGTACCCCGCCTTGATCTCTCCGCCTCCTCGCGAGCCAGCCTGACGAGGCCGTGCTTGAGGAAGCTTCCTTCGCCTCGCCTCATGAGGCTTGGCCACTCATGAGGGTCTTGAGCTTGTGCCGACGAAGATGGGCCGTCTTTGGGCCACCTTGAGCCACGCCGCAGGCCGCAGGCAGGCAAGTCTGGGTACCCCCGTTCCCAGAACGCCGACAGGTTTGTTGCACATCTTCTTCTGGAATGCTTGACATGGAGACCTGAGGCCTAAGGCCTTTGCGAAGCCTGTGAAATGCGGGCGACGCCTTTGGAGAGGGAGTGGTCTGTTCCATGTAATCATCATCAAGCACCTGAGTGGTGACTTGAGCTGGTGGAGTACGGGGGATCTCATCTTGCAGGGGGTGTTTGGTTGTTGCTCTACCCATGAATCATCTTGAGCAGGTGGCGTCAAAGGACGACCAATGCTTATGAGTTCACTGCTCGTGGGAGTAGGCGATGATACCGAATTGGGTTCATGCTGAGGAAGGACTTTATCATCTTCAACATGGTCCTCATGACCAATGTCTTCAGCTACGTTGGAGACAACAACTGGAATCTCTTCACTTTCTGGAGCCTCTGTGGAAGCAGGTTCATGAATCACAAGGCGGCGCTCACGGTTGGCAGGTAGAGCAACAGAGATAGGTTCAATATTGAGGGGCTCTTGGGCAGCAGCAGGCACTTATCTTGAAGACTTTGAAGCCTTTGTCTTCAACTTCTTCTTGGAGGGAGCAGCATCAGAGGTGTCATGATGCTTACTCTTCATGGCTTCTGCTTCAGCTTGCCTTGTCTTCTTTTGCTTTGAAGCTGCCAATGGGGACCTTTGGCTTCGAGCCAGTCATGCTAGCGGTGAAGACAATGCTTGGTTGGCCCTGCCTTGAAGCTTCTGGTTTAGCTTCAGTAGACTTATTGTTCTTCTTGGCAGCCATCTTGGGGTCGATGCCAGGATGCCCAAGTGCCTTTCTCTTTTCAGCCTCATTGTGTGGTTGCACACACTTCTGCGCATAATACTTCATGTGCTCACGTGAGCCTTTAGGTTCTTCACGCTTCTTGTTGAACTGGGCCTTGAAGTCATTCATCATTTGCTTGAAATTTTGCACATTAGCAACACTGAGTTTGGCCATGTGCTTCTTGAACTGAGCCTTCTCATAATCGATCTTGTTCTTCAGCTCAATGATTTTATGAGCTATGGCGAGTTCATTGGCAATGGCTGCTTGAAAGGTGACGCTGATGTCCACGGGCAGCTGTAGATCATCAATGTTGATGCTTTGATCCTCAAACCATTCATCAATAAAGTTGTTTAGTATATCAGCATCAAATAGAGGCAGATCTTGGAAGATCTTGGCCTCTTGCTTGCTCTTGATCAACATTTCCAGAGCATCATCTGCGAGACCTTCATCACTTGACAGATCAATGGTGTTGTCCTCATTGCGCAGAATGGCAACATGAGTAAGGTCATGCCCAGAAATCTTCTTAGGCTTCTTGGTCTTCTTGGAGACTCGAGATTGATCGTTAGACTGCACACTTGGTTCAGGAGGTGCAGTTTTCAATGGCTTCATAGTAGAAGATTTAGGAGTAGAAGCGAGCTTTGAAGCTTTTGTTTTCTTCTTCTGCTTCGGGGGCACAGGAGGATCCTCAGAGTCCGCGTCATCAGCAGATGGATCAACTGTGGCCCTTTGAGCTGCAATATGGGAGAGAAGCCCATCGAAGCCATTGAAGGGCCCGATGACATTGGGATTTGCTTCATGAGTGCCATTAGACCTCGGAGCAGACGGACCAGGGTTGAAGTTGAGTCTGAATGCCTTTTTGTTCTTGGCGGCAGACTCCTTTGCAATCTGAAAGTTGCGCTTGAAGAGATCATCATCACGACACCATCAAAGAGATGATGGGTCGGCATTTTTAGGCTGAGGCCCTTGGACCATGCACATATAGAAGCCTTGAGCAATAGCTTCAGGCTTCGTCTTAGGTAGCAGATTCTTGTAAAGAATATGGCCCCATGGGCGCTTGACAACATTCTTCTCTGCATACTCAGGAGTGACGAAGTTATAATTGAACCATTTTTCTACCCAATATCTTCTGATCCACTGGATTCTGGTTTTGCGCTGTCCATAGGTCTCCTCTGGATCATACTTGTATAGTACATAAAGATCCGGAGGCAGATCCATAGCAGTATTTCCATGATGCTGCCTACCACCTTTCCTTGCAGATTTCTCGGTTGCCATTTTATTTAGACTGAAAGGCTTCAACACAGTGAATGGCTTCCGACGACTGGTCAGACAAGAGCTGGCTTCAGGAGATTCAATGTGATGCTGTAAGTATTCTGCAAATGAATGCAGACTATGAGAACCAAGGGATTCTCCCACGGACATGTACCTGTGACAACATTAGAGATGCAAGGGAAGGGGAAGAGGTCATATACATTCTCAGAATATTTTCAAGGTAAATCAGTTTGAAGACATTGACCTCATAGTGCGAAGACATTCAATTATTTGAAGTGAGTTGGTTCCAGATTTGTACGAATCCATGAATAAGTACATGTGAGTAATCTAACTAGTTGTGAGGCATAAGTGAATATACTTGCAAGATATGAGATGAAACAGAAAGATCCAGATTTGGAAGTTTAGAAACCACTTTTGGGTGAAGTGGACGGATTCAACAGGTCGAAAAAGCGGTAAAAAGCGAGTTTATTTACCACTTGAAGAACTGCTAGACGAGGCGGCACGGATGCCGAGTAGTCCAATTTCCCGTGCCCTAACTTGGCGGCAGAAGACACCTACGGCGGCGGCGGAGAAGACGAGGTCCGTGGCCGGCGTGAAGACAACATCAAAGAGGTCGTGGCAGCTAAGCGCTTCGTCTCCGGTGTCGACTCGAGCTAGCGGTGGCGCTAGGGTTTGAGCGAGGTGGAAGAGGAGATAATGACCGCGTGGGTGAGTATTTATAAGGTGAAGGGTTGTGCAGCGCAATTACGCAGGTGCCCCTAGAAGTTCACATCTGATGGACACGTGGCGTGCAAGCAACTCATTGAGAGTTGATCCATGTTCCCACGCGTGCCTGGTTTGTCGGGTGGTTGTTCCGGATTCTCTGGTATTCGGGCAAAAGAGATATAGCATTAAAAACAGTTTTAAATGTGTGTCTCTGTATCTTCAGCTGACAAGGACGCAGTGAAGTCATTCGACACGTGTCAACAGAATGCATATGACTAGACAGAAAGAAATTGAGGAAGAATCGCAGAAGGGGTTAGGGTCCGATCACATTCACTTAGTTCAGAAAATGGGAAGTTTGAAAACATAGCTATAAGCGAATGCTGTAGAGGACAGAATGCATATATAATATATAGATATATCAGAAAAGACCAAATCAACATTGCGGAGATAAACTTTGAAGTCAAATCAATGTTGAAGACAAAACTGAATATGAAGATAATGCAACTATGACGCCAAATGAAAATCTTTGAGAAAGTTTGGTGGTGGCGTTACCCATCATATAGGAAGTATTAGACCCAGACACGGTGCACAATTATCATGGCGCTCCGAAGTCAAATTCCACATTGATGTATTCACACTTAGAGGGTAAGTCTTCATGATTTGAAGATATACGTTACTTCGTGTGTTGCACATCTAATTCATTAACATGCATAAGCGTTAGGATGTGTGTCCATTCACAGGACATTCGAGGATTCTAGGATATTTAGCTCACACTACATCTTGCAAAACCTTTTCTCATCCAAGGGTATAGTGAAGATATCTGCCAATTGCTCTTCAGTGTTGACGTGTATGATATCGATGTCTTCCTTCAACACATGATCCCTGAGAAAGTGATGACAAATTTGAATGTGCTTTGTCTTCGAGTGCTGAACTGGGTTGTGAGCAATCTTGATGGCGCTCTCATTGTTGCAGTAGAGTGGCACATGCTTCATGTTGATGCCATAGTCCTTGAGAGTTTGCTTCATCCATAGAAGCTGAGCGCAGCAAGATCCAACAGCAATGTATTCAGATTCAGAAGTGGAGAGTGATACACATTTCTACTTCTTTGAAGACCAACAGACAAGAGATCGTCCAAGAAAGTGACATATTCCTGATGTGGACTTGTGATCAACCTTGTCGCCAGCATAATCAGAATCTCAGAATCCAACTAGATCAAACTCTGAGCCCTTTGGATACCATAATCCTAGTGTTGGGGTGTGAGCCAAATATCAAAGAATTCGCTTCAGAGCTAAGTGATGCGATTCCTTTGGTGCCGCTTGGAATCAGGCTCACATGCAAATGCTAAGCATTATATCATGCCTAGATGCACATAAGTAGAGTAAAGAACCAACAATGGAGCGGTATACCTTTTGATCGATCTCTTTACCATTACACTACTAGAAAAACCCCTACTAATGGCGCACCTAGTATGGCTATTAATGGCGCATCTGTGGTGCGCCATTAATAGCACGCCATTAGTAATTTTTACTAATGGCGCACCACCTGGTGCGCGATTAGTATCTGGTATACTAATGGCGCACTGCGGGTGCGCCATTAGTATAGGCCAGGTGCGCCATTAGTATGCCTCCAGGGCCATGTATACCAGTGCTTTGGCATACTAATGGCGCACCACCTCTGAATCGCCATTAGTAACAGCGGCATACTAATGGCGCACTACCTGTGATGCGCCATTAGTATGCAGATTGTCATACTAATGGCGCACTGTCATGTGATGCGCCATTAGTATGAATATTAGGTTTTTTTAATTTTTTTATTTTCTGTTTTTTGCATAGGTTACAAAATGTATAATTTGACAAAATATAGACAGCACACATCAACAATAGATTCATCAAATACAGTAGAAGATTAGTCTTTGAATACAATTCATCATATTAGTCTCCGAATACAATTCATCATATTAGTCTCCAAATTGAAAAGACCGAACAAAGATAGAACATTATATTACAAGTCTCGAGACCTTGAGTAGCGAGTTTGTCTTCACATTACAAGTCGATATCGATCATCTAAACTACCATCACATAGAAGAGAGTCTGCGTTCATCACGATGAGCATCATCACGATGAAACTGCGTCTTCATCCGGTTCCTCCAACGCTCCCTCCCTCTACCGCTAGATAGCGGGCGTATCTAGATTCGGCCTCGCCCTAGTGGTGTACCCTTGTAATCGCTATCATGAATCGGTGAACCTGTCTCCGACACTCCTCCCAGTCATCGTAGACTCAGAACCTTACCCTTGTACCACGACATACGCCGGCATCGCTATGCACTAGCCAAACGAAACGTTAGTACCAATTCACGCATAATACATAAGCAATATATAAGTATGCAAATGTAACGATCGGAATAGAAAAGCAAGACATTAATAGCATCGTTTACATCTAAGTTGAACGACTCTCGAAACCAAAGAGACATACTACAAGTTTATTAAAGTTGAATTACAACATGAGCCAATCGATGTTTGAGAACTAGACAACTCGACTCAAGGGACGGAGTGTGGATGAAGCCGCCGTCTATCGTGGGAGTCATGAAAGAACGGGCGTTGTCATCCTGCATTTGTAGCATTGTGTCGATGTCATTGTTGGACGGTTGATTTACGAGGTAGAACTGCCCCGAGGTACGAAGGACATCTTGATGGATGATTTCCGCAAACTCCGGTGGATGCGAAAAGAATTCTTGTCGAAGGTCCGCGTCTGGATTGCCGACACGCCGCGGCCCAATCTTTGAGTTTACTCGGTAGCAGAAGTTGATGATGGTCCCGCACGATCGCCCGCATGTGATGGATGGCGTAGTAGGCACCCTTCGACCGCCAGCGGCCGCTTGACGCAATGTAACATCGTATTGTGGGAGAACACGTGCTTGCCGTACTTACGAATAGGCCTGGTGAAGGTGCCTCCAGATTTGGCGTGGCCGGGAGAACATCATCAAGAACCTTCTTGACATTTGTGTAGTCTACGTTCGATCGACGGTCCGGGTCGAAATCGTGGCCATGGAATATTTGGGGCTTAGGAGGATGAGCGTGCAACGTGTGTCACTGCAGAAAACACGGAATGTTAAAAGAAAAACGATCGAAATGTAAGAATTCATATGTTACGGGTCGGTTGAGGGGAGGACTTACTCGGGAAAGTAAGGCACGAGGAAGTTATCCTTATCTTGGTTTGCCAGAATGACGCCTTCGAGGTAAGAACTCGCGACTTGTCGGGTCCCAGCGCTGCCCAAGATCTTGGCACGCATGTAGAAGGGGTCGACTATCACGATGTCCGGGTCTTGTCGCGAATGATCCGCATCTCCATACTCAGCGAAAATAGCCGAGCGAAGGTGTAGTGCAGCGGATGAAGGTTCAACATAGCGTGGATGTCATCAAAACGCAGGACGATCGTGCCCGATGGAGTTATCCACAAAGCCCTTGCCCTCTCGGCACCTTGGCCGCGAAAAACCGGGTATGCCACATCCTTCTCCCCGAGACGCCGCTTCTCCAAAGAAAGAACACCATCATGCAGACTCCGCATAGCACCGGTTGCAGCATTGAGCATATTTGTCGGTAGCATCGCCTCTACCCGCCACATGCACCCTCCTCGAGATATCCTGTGGTGAAGGTGGCCCGTCCGAGCACGGATCGTACTCGGTGCCGGGCTGGCTCACACCCTTCTTAGTCTTTCTTTTGCGTGCCTTCTTCTTCTCCTGTAATGGGACCGAAGTTTTCTCACCGACCGCCTTCTTGAGTGTGTTGGGGCTGATAATATTTCGCACCTCGCCTATCTGAGGCTCGGTGAAGTCGGCAGCTGGAGGCGTCTCCTGAGAGCTGAACGCCAGACGGCGCCTGTTGCAACTTGGCTTCTCCGCGGTACCAGCTAGATCGCACACGTCTTTTGTTGGGTTTGGTTCTTGAGAAGGAGGCCCCATGAAGTCGCCATCGTACCCATGCTCGGCAAAGTATTGATCGACGTTGCCAAATGTATCATAGTCGCCGCCGTCGTCGTTTCGATCCCGTGCCATATGCATGTTTGGATCCAGCGGCATAGGGATGTCCGCACCGTTACGGCGGTCTTGCCATGGGGCCGACTTGGCGCCCGGCACGACCGGGCGGTGTTGTCTTTGGGGTGGTGTCCCCGCCATCAAACGAATCGCTCTTCGGCCAAAGCAGGGGCCAGCTCAGGCAGGCGCTGAGGGTCATCACGTCTTCATTGTCGGCCCCGACGGGTCGATTCGGAGGTAACAACTCGTCGCAGCCTGGCAGCACCCGAACCAGTTGAACCCTAAACAAGTTGGGTGGCATCTGGGTACCGTGGAACAAGGGGTTGCCCGGTTGAACTATTTTGCCCTTGGCGACATCGACCAACTCGTTGTTCACGAAGTGGAGGAGAGTGCACAGAACGTCAAGGCGCGCCGCGAAAACATGTAGGGCGTCGAGGATGCCCACCAAAGGCAAGGAGATGAAGTCCTCGGGCGAGAGAGGCTTAATTAGTTACCGTGATGATGGCGTCGAGCTCGGCTAATGTCGACGCATGTGGCCAACGGCGGGCGGCAGTTAACGGAGGGGCCGCTTGGCGAAGAGGTGCCGGCAGCGTACACCCAGTGCATTAAGCTCCTGTCGCGTCGGAGACACCAATGCCGCCTCCGCCGAGGCACCAATGGCCCCGCCATCGCATTATGCGAAGTTGCTGGCCGTGAAGCTAGGAATCGGGGCGCCCTCGGCGCCCGCAATCCACGCACTCAACCCCGAGATCAAGGTAGGCACAAGGGCGGTGATCGCCGCTCCCGAGTCGTTGTTCCACTTGCTCTTGGACAATCTCCGAATTTCGCCACACTGTGCCTTGAGTTCTTGAACCTCTCGCTGGCTTTCCGAGCTGGTCTTTTTCTCCTTCCGCACACCAGCGGTATAGTATGACCCCATTTTGTCGACAAGCCTTTGGCGGCCACACGACCAAGTGACGCCGACCATCGAGCTTATCCTTGTTCTTCATTACATTCAACCCCTATTTAGAGTGGTGTCCCAAGGGTTGCTCTTAGTCGACCCAGCGCTCGCTTTCGATGCGCTTGGAAGGAATGTGAACCATTTAGAAATTCGCTTCATTAATTAGAATGCAACCATATGGAGCTAATTACGCTGGGTGTATTCCTTACCGGGACAAGCTCAAGCTGCCTGGTCTTGGATCCGTGGTAAGCTCCTTTGTTTTCGGGTCCTTCTTGTACCGGCCTGACAAAGTTCCTGGTCCGCTTGTCACCGTATGTATCGAAGAGGGGCGGTAGGCCTTGCTCGGCACGGTCCGCCTCCTCCTTGTCCCATATAGGCTCCGCCACTCTGTAACCGCCGGGACCGAGTGTGTGTTCCCCTATGTTCAGCTCCCGCATTTTTTCCCCCACTCACTTGATTGGGAGCTTGTAGTGCTCGAGCAATTGATCTTGAAGTCGTTGTAGTCATCTTCGGTGATCGAAGGATTTTTCTCCTTGATCTTCTGATAACTCTCACCTTTCTCGATCATTCTCTTCACATTGCTTTTCCAAGTAGACAGGGCCTTGCTCATCTTCGTGAGGGCAGCATTGTTCACTTTATTCCCTTTGAGGCTTGTGTTTTCAAATTCAGCGGGGAACTTGTATCGTTCCTGTAGCTTCGTGAAGAGGAGGTTGCGCAAATTCCCTCGGTTAGGATGCCTCAGGTTCTCGGTGTTGATCGAGACGGTGCTCCGGACAATGCACCCGAGTTGAAGCGAGTACCCCTTGACTATTCGTTCGGGCGCCGTTGGATTCCCGTTGGAGTCCACTTCAGTAACTTCCTCCTTGAGGGTGCGGAGCACGATCGGGCGCCGGTCCTTCCGTTGCCTCTTCGGTTGGCTGCCATCTCAGGCGCAAGCGCCGCCATCATCGATGGTGGCATCCTCGGCGGCACCATCGGTGGTGGCATCAGTGTGGTCATCCTCGGCGGCACCATCCGTGGTCTCGGGATCGGTGGGGAAGGCGGCGGCCTCATACAAGTGAGGTTGTTCCTCCATCTCCTGGGACAGCTCCTGTAATGCCTTGCCGCCCAACCCCGGCCTCATCGTTTGTGGGCCATGTTTCTCTCTAAATAGAAACAAAGTTTGGTCAAAAAGTTGGTTATTGTCAAGGAACAAGATCTCTAAGTTGACCAAATAACCTAATTCTCGAGGAATGTCGCCAAAAAGTTGGTTATTGTCAAGGAACAATTGAGAGATGTTTGTGATATTGCCTAGGTGTTTTGGGATAGAACACATTAGTGTGTTGTTGCTAAGGTCCAAGTCCACGTTCTCGTGGTAACCTAGTTCTTGAGGGGTGTGTCTAGAAAGTTCACTCTTCTTTTTAGAAGACAAGCGTCTGAAATGGTATTGCCTTTCCTTAATTTGTACTATTTTTTCATTGTGCTGAATACTTATGTGGGTGAGTGTATCTGTAATTACTTTTTACTACACCGCATAACTAATCCTGAGTGTACCCTGTTATTGCTTTTTCAATCTATAGCTGAAACATATTACACCATAGATGGTGATACTGTGTTTGCATATGAAAATAGCACCACATGCGGTCGATAGTCTTTCGCCCCTAGCAACTATTGAGTTTCGAAAACTCAACACTTCTACATTACAATTCTCTTTGGAATAGCTGCAGTGTTTTGTCAGTCAAGAGCTGGATGATGTTGTTTGCTCTATGGTTTCCTGTATGTAAACTTGCTGTATTTATTACGTAAAAGGTGTAAAGTTCGCGGACCCAAAGAAATCTGAAGGCAGACCAGCTAACCATGTCAAATTGCTAGAAGCAAAGTGGTTGTCTTGACACGTAACATTGCTACACCAGATAGTGTATCTGTAATTACTTTTTACTACACCAGGATTTGTACTATTTTTTTCATTGTGTTGAATACTTATGTGGGTGTGTGAATAAAATACTAAACTAATCCAACCACTAAAGCAAATTAATTTTTATTTCGGTTGAGAATCGGGCACCTTCTAGGTCAAGAAAATTGGGCATGACCTTTGCTAATTTTCTTGACCTAGGAGTGCCCCATTTCTCAACCGAAACAGAAATTAATCAACGTTTCAGGAGAAAGGGGTTATTTTTTGGCACAAACAGAGATGTTCTAACTATTTTCAGTATCAAGGCATTGCAGTTTGAATCATCTTATCGTTGTCTCTACAAAATAGCTCAGAATTATGATTCCATTTCCACATTGATCTTTGAGCAATATGGTGCATTGTTTTGCTTCAGTGATCTGTCCCCGAGCAAAGCATCCGGACCAAAGCTTTGCAACCTTACAGCGGTGCGTGCACACACGCATCGGCGAGTTTCAAAGAGCTAAATCATGCTATTAGCTGGGCATATGCAGCGAGGAACAACCAAACTTGAAGAAACTCATGCTAAAGAATTTAAAAGCTTCTGCAATACAAAGATGACAATTCACAATTCTTGCTAGTAAATGCATCAGATTTAGAATTCTTGTCGGGAAAGCACGGATACATGTTTAGAATTCCATTTTACTCGATCTTTGCTACAACTTTCAAGATGCCTTGAAAAAATTTACAAGGACACACTTGTGAAGCTTGTGACCACATTATGGGTACAAACATGTTTACCACAAACTCCACGTAATTCATAGTACTTGAAACTAAAGCTAGTGGTCGATCCTGCCAACCAATAAACTCAATCTCTATGTGCCACTTGTCCAACTAGTGCCTCGCTACTCTTCTTCTCCTCTAATTATCTCGGATCAGATAACTACTACCAATGGTGATCCGTGTATACGGTATTGTGCGACTCAATCTCCATATTAAAAAATCCAGATCGAATGAAACCAACAGTTCACTCGACAATATCACTTTCACAGTCACGGGTCTCGGGCCGGTCTCTATTTCAGATAGTTAACCATATGCACATTGCTACTTGCCAAAGAAGAAAAACCAAAACAGTGGTGACATCGTCCAGGAGATTGCATTCCAAAGCCAAGGCTTCATTCATCCCTGGTCATGTATGGTCAAATTTTTTTCTATCTTCGACCACTAATTACAAAAACACAATTCAAAGATTTACAGTTAGATTTCTGGTCAAGAGACTTGAACTGGATCGTACCACGATGCTCTCACTAGAGAGAATATTTCCCATTGACTAGTCTTGGAACAGATGAACCTATCATGATTGGATTGGCTAGGACAAACTGCAACTTGGTGGCATTATATACTAAATAATCTGTCAATGCATCGCAAACAATAAAAAAAATTATTTGCAAAGGACATGATTGCTCAAAATAATTGCGAAGCAAATGTACCATGCGAGGCAAAGTCACTAGTTTGCATCAATAATAATGCAACAGCTATAAAACAATTACTAAAAACAAACACGCTCATGACAATTTGTGCATATACCTATACGGCCTACCTGTAGCTTGTGTGTTAAAAAATGCACAGTGAAAAGCACACTGTAGAGGGGGAGAGGGGGAGAGGAGGAGGGGGAGCTCACGTGGGTGGTGGTGCTCCGGCGACGGTGGTGTGGACGGGCGGCGTCTGGCGTGCGGGTCGCCGAGGCGGCGGGCAGCGTCGAGGTGGGCAGCGCAGCGGCGGCGGGCGGGCAGCGTCGAGGCGGCGTGGCAGCCGAGGCGCGCTGGGCAAGGCCCGGGCGGGCGGGTCGCGTTGAGGCGGCGGGCAGCGTCGAGGTGGCGGGAACGGTGGCGTCGAGGGGAGGCGGGCGACAGACGGTGTCATGATTTGCATGGCCAGGCTTTTCTGGCTCTGGGGAGAGGAGAGGGCGAGGAGGGAGAGGCGAGGCGAGGGAAGGCGGGAGAGGCGAGGGAGAGGGAAGGTGAGGAGGAGGCGAGGGAGGAGAGGGCGAGGGCGAGGAGAGGGCGGAGAGGCAGGCGGCGGCGGTGGAGCGGGCGGGCGGACGGCCGGGTTAGGTTTGGGAGGACGGCGGGCTCGAGGGAGGAAGGGGAGAGGGAGGTGGCGGGGCGCGTGGGCTGCTGCGCAGCTGGGTCAGGAGTCGAACAGCGGCGGCGGCGGTGGATCGAGGGAGAGGGAACTGGCGAGGGGGAGAGGGAAGGGGGGATCGGGCGAAGGGGGGGAGGGAAGGGGGGATCGGGCACAGTACTAATGGCGCACCACCCCTCGGTGCGCCATAAGTACATCCATACTAATGGCGCACCTCACCGTGGTGCGCCAGTAGTAATTTTTTATTTCAACTCGAGCCAACAGGTTATGTACCACGTAACTGATCCACATCAAGTCCCCTCTACTAGCTTGGTGGTCGGCAGCCAGTTCTCACACCAGAGGTCCTGGGTTCGACTCCAGTGCTCCACAAATTTTTAGCATTTAAAAAGCTGTTTGATACTTTTTTGTGTTTAAATATGTTCAAACTTTTTAACATAATAACAGTAATATTTTAATAAAAGACAGTAGCATATAAAAAGCTGATTAATACTAAAATTTTATATAAGACGGTGCGCTGAGGTGCGGGGGTCGGGCGGTTGAGTAGGGGAATCGAGGGTGCGGGGGTTTGCGGCGGCCGTGGACTGGGGGTGCTCGGCGGCGAGGGGACCGGATCTGGCAAGGTGGGATAGCGATCGAGATGGAGGGGATCGAGATCGAGTGTCCATGAAATTTAAAATATTCATGATAGTTCAAAAGTACCCATGAAATACAATCGAGAAATGAAGGCTACGATTTAAATACAATCGATCTTAGCTAGCTATCTGTTCACAATCTTCTTGCCCTTCTTTTTCGCAAATGGAGTTCTTCTGTGGAACGGACGTCCTTTAGGTAGGGTGGTCCTGCTTCTTCTTGTGGTGTATCTTTGCTACTTCATCATCGTCGTCATATTCGATCCTCGGGTCGCCCGTGCTTGTCGAAGTCTTGCTCATTGGCTACTCCATCCATTCCGATGATCTTCCTTTTGCCTCTCCTCACGACAACACGACCGGGCTTTGGCGGGTCGGTAATGAAGAAGCATTGGTCCACTTGGGAAGCCAGTACCCATGGCTCATTTTTCAGCGGTGACGCTTATACCAATGATCTTGATTTGGCTTCGGGTATAACCATGGTGGTGAAATACCGGTCTTCTTTTATGACGTTCTTGGCCCATCCGACATGGAACATCGGGACCTTCTCTCCAACAGTAGCTCAGCTCCCAGATCTCCTCGATCCTTCCGTAGTATCTCTCCTTGTCGTTACGGTGTAGGATTCCATCGTTACCCGGAGTTACGATAACCATCGCTCTTCATGTCCTTGGCCTCGTGTAGAATGTGTAGCCGTTGATATCGTCGCCTCATAGGTCATCAGGTTGTGCTCGGCGCCACTGTGACAAAGGCGAATATGAGTTGTTCTTCCGCGGAAGAATCCTCATGTAAAGGGTACGGCAGAAGCTTCTGCTTGAACCAACGCGTGAAACATGAGTTGTGCTCTTTGAGTGTATCTCCGTCCCGTCCTCTGTTGGCCTCGGTCATTGTACGTCTTCTTAATAAAGGTTTTGTGCTCTACCACCCAAGGATCGACCACGTCTATGTGTTGTAGCGCGACTAGGTTTGCTCTTTCAAAGTCGGCGAAGTCGACCCTCGAAGTCGACATGCATTTCGGCGACCCTCACGGTGACCCCATCCAGCGAGCCTGCCGAGGTGCCTGTTGACGGGCAGACCAACGGGTTCTCGATGCCTAGATAATTCGATGCGATGGGAGATGCACTCTTCGGTCGAAAGCCCTGGCTATGCTTCCTTCGGACATGACATGTTGCGAACGTATCCTTTGATGACACCATTCATCCTTTCGAGCGACATCATGCGTGCGAGGAACGTCGGCCCGAGTTGGATGATATCCTCCACTATATGGACCAGCGGATGCACCATAACGTCGAAGAATGCGGGCGGAAGTACATCTCAAGCTCGCATAGTATCACCACGATCTCTTCCTGTAGCCTTCCGAGTTGCCTCACGCCAATCGACTTCGAGAGATGGCGTCGAAGAAGTTGCATAGGCCAAATAGCATTTCACGGACGTGCGCGTCCATGATCCCACGGATTACTGGCCCCGGAAGTATTCTGCGTCATCGGCCGCGTGACGATCGTGGAGACTTCATCCCGCTGAGCGTCGCTTCACTGGGTCTAGGTATCTGCTTATCTTCCCAGCGTAATCGGAAGGAAGTTTTACTCCTAGGAGGCAGGTGAAAAACTGCTCGATCTCCTCGACTTAGAGTGAAGCACGCGGGAGGGTAGTCATTTCCGGTCTTCTTGGCCTTTTGCCTTTGCGACGACTTTACGTGTCCTGCTTCGCCTCATCATCATCATCATCATCATCATCATCATCATCATCATCATCATATATAGCGTGAAGCTCCTGCATGATGCCCATTGATTTCAAGTCTGCACTTGCTTTCGGCCCATCTTTGGTCCTCTCTGGCATGTTGAGTAGTGTACCAAGCATACTCTCGCACACGTTCTTCGTGATATGCATGACATCAAGGCTGTGAGGCACACGGTGGATCTTCCAGTACGGCAAGTCCCAGAAAACAGACCTCGTTTTCCATACCTTCAGCAGTGGCTCTGGCGCCTTTCACTTCTTTCCCGGCTCTGGCGCCTTTTGCTTCTTTCCCGGCAGTGGGCAGTCTTTCCAATTTTTCAACAGCTTATCTATTTCCTCGCCGCTCCTCGTACACAGGCGTTTTCGGGGTTCGGTTTCACCATCGAACAGATCCTTGCGTTTCCTCCACGGGTCATCATCGCGAAGCCACCTTCGATGTCCCATGAACACGGTTTTCGAAGACCGGGATCTCTATCTAGCTGGCGATACGTTGTGTCATCCATGCACCGTGACGCATCCGGAAAATCCGTGGACTACCTGCCCGCAAGATATCCGTAACCGAGATAGTCGTGCACCGTCGTGAGCGGTCACGGCTCTCATAGGGAAATATTCTTTCTCTGCGGCGTCCCACGTATTGGCTGGCGTTTTCCACAGCGTGTCAAGCTCCTCTTTCGGCAGCCTCGGATACAGATTGATGTCGTTCCACTGGTTGTTTCGGCCCTTCAATTAGCATACTCATGTGAATGTACTTCCTCTTCATGCACAACTAGGGG
The DNA here is from genome assembly GCA_021605145.1 of Aegilops bicornis. NCBI lineage: Eukaryota > Viridiplantae > Streptophyta > Magnoliopsida > Poales > Poaceae > Aegilops > Aegilops bicornis. The sequence goes on along the minus strand of CM038674.1, from coordinate 599,992,394 downwards.
GGAAGGTTGTACATCCACACAAACACAGGCCAGGTGCTATGTGTCCTTCTCTGGCTGCCAAACTGATTGATTCCATCGGTGCTCGCGCCCAGCACGATGTTCCTTGGATCGTTCCCAAATTCTGGGTATTCGAAGTTCAACGCTTGCCACTGGCTCGCATCCTTAGGGTGACTCAGCATCTTGTCTTTTTTATCTATCTCCGGATCATTTGCGTCATCTTCTCGCTTCTTCTCCTCCCTATCCGCGTGCCAACGCAGGAGCTTTGCTACCTTAGGATCCGCGAAATACCGCTGCAAACGAGGAGTGATCGGAAAGTACCACACCACTTTTCGAGGAGCTTTCTTCCTCTTCTTGTATCGAGTGACACCGCACACCGGACATATGGTAGACTCACGCGTGCTCGTCCCGATAAATGATGCAATTGTTCATGCACACATGGTATTTCACGTGCGGTAAATCCAGAGGACACACGATTTTCTTCGCCTCCTCCAAACTGGTCGGGCACTTGTTCCCCTTGGGAAGACGTTCGTGCGAATGACATGTTCTTGTCGAAGCATCGTCGGTCATTTTGTGTTTTACCTTCATCTCCGAGCCATGAGCGTTACTTTCAAAGCGGGTATCCTCGGGCCTGCATCCTTCATACAATGGAGTAACGCGTCTAACTCAAGTTGATCCATCTTGGCTTTCTCTCGGGCGGCAGCTCTTGCGTTATCCGTGCAGCTTGAGAAGCAGTCTTGAATATGAGGGTCCCTGCACCCAGCCCATCGATGGTCCAGGTCGTGCGCTCCGTCGGCATCATCATCATGTCCTGCATCTTCTACATGATGACTGTACAGCATCACCGTCGTGATCATCTCACAGGGATACTTCGTCTTCTCGCCCCGAGCCGCGGTGGTTGTCTTGCTGCCCTTCCTCATTTCTTTCCTGGCCCCCATGGACGACTTCAGTAGTCATCTTCATCACCTTGCCACCGATAGCCATCCATGAAACCACGCAAGAGCAGGTGGTCCCTTTTGCCGGAATCCGGGTCCGCAATAAGGCTATTCAGCTTGCATCTTCGACACGGACATCTTATCTCCGTCTCGTTCTTTTGAAGCATCTCGGCCTTTCGGACCTCAAAAACCTATTCACGATGCCTTCGGTCATCGTATGCGGACCATGGTCGTCAAGGGTAGAGCAAAACGATATTTTAGAACCAAGAAAAAATTTGGCATGACTTTCCCTAAAAATAGGACCAAAAGAATGCTTAATGCCAAAATTCTACTTGAAAAGGAAATGAATCAACATTCCGCAAAATATTGGCAACTATCGCATTTCAAATACCGGTACACCTCCAAACACAAACACATATGCAACACCACGAACATACATAGATCTAGCTAGGCCATAAAAAGTGCATGTGCACATTGTTGTAGGAGAACAACATAAATATAGCTTCCCCTTACTTACCTAGCAAAACAAGGTAACTTAACCACTTAATTTGAATGAATCTATGGTGGAAATGAGGTGAAAAAGAGGAGGCACCGAGACAAGGAGGAGGCGGTGGAGAGAATGAAGTGGGGAGAAAGTGAGTGTGGGAGGAGGCTGTCCAAAATATCTTGTTGCTGCCCACTTACTAATGGCGCACCACCAACAAATGCGCCATTAGTAATCAGGTTACTAATGGCGCACCCCTGGTGGTGCGCCATTAGTACTTTTGCAAAAAAGGAATAAAAACAATAATAAAAAAAACATTAGTGGCGCACCTTACGGCTGGTGCGCCATTACTAATTACAACTAGTAATGGCGCACCACCAGTGAATCACGCCATTAGTATGTTTGGACAAAGCACTAGTTCAAAAAAATTGGTACTAATGGCGCACCGTGGGCGAGGTGCGCCATTAGTAGTTTCAACACTAATGGCGCATCAGATGGTGGTGCGCCATTAGTATATACTAATGGCGCACCACATGTCTGGTGCGCCATTAGTGTCAATTCCATCTATAGCCCTTTTCCTAGTAGTGTTATCGTCGGGGCCCAATTGGCCTTTGGTTGGCATTGGCGTCGTTTACCCTTTGCAGTCTTGCATTCCAAACTTCTTCAGGAAATCTTCGAGGTACTTCTCTTGTGATATGAAGATGCCATTTCTCTGCTGACGGATTTGAAGACTAAGGAAGAACTTCAGCTCACCCATCATGGACATCTGATATTGCTCTTGCATCATATGCCCAAACTCGTCACTGTATCTCTTGTTAGTGCAGCCAAAGATAATGTCATCCACATAGAATTGGCATACAAACAGTTCACCATCATATGTCTTGTAAGTGCATCTAGTGCCACCCCTAGTTGGTTTTGGAGTATTGACGACAAACCTGGTTGAGGGACTAATGTGTTTGTGAGAATTGCAGGATAACACAGGTAGTAGTCCCTCATTGATTCGGTTTACCTACCGGAGATGACCCCTAAAAATTTATGAAGACATTGAAGGCAATGGTGGTATGTGAAGATATTCACATTGAAGACTATGACTAGAGAAGACATTGCGTGAAGACTGTGGAGCGCGAAGACTCAGTTGTTTCGTTGTTTCCTTTTCTTCTTTGTTGAGTCATAGGAACCACCGTACTGTTAAGTGGAGTCCCAAAGGAACAAAGTCGAGTGGTCAAGTGATGCTCAACCAAATCCTATGTCTTGACGAAGACAATGAGAGCAAATCTTATCTAGAGCTGGATGAGTCAGCTTTACTTGCAGCCCAAGTAAAGTTGTTGCGTGTGTTTGAAATCTGACCGTTGGGACACATGTCAGTTCCTTAGTGACCCAGGGTCATTTCAGACAAATCATGTCGGGTTGCCTAGTGGCTATAAATAGCCCACCCCCCACACCATAAATTGGTGGCTGCTTAGAGTTAGTGCACGGCTTTTGTCGTTTGAGAGCAACCCACCTCCGAAGCTTTTGAGAGAGAGAAATCCTTGCAAGGACAAAGCCCAAACTCCCAGAGCCAAAGAGTGCTAGGCATCATCAAGTCTTTCTCATCCGCATGACACAAGACTTGTTACACTTGAGGACTGTGAGTCCTCTGACCCGATTAGGCGTCGCGTTCTGAGCATCCAAGAGCCATTGTGGATTGCCAGTGAACAAAGTCTATGAAGGTTTGGAAGTCTACCTTGAAGACTTACCAGAGTGATTGGGAGAGGACTGGGTGTCCTTAGCTCAAGGGGAATAAGGTGAAGACACGGTCTTCTGAGTTAAATCTCAGCCTCCCTAACCAGACGTACAGTTGTCACAGCAACTGGAACTGGTCCAACAAATCCTTGTCTTCGCCAAGCGACTGGTTCTATCGTCTCCCTCTCTTTATTTACAGTTTGTCTTCGTGAAGTCATTGCCTATTTGCATTACCTATTTGTCTTCACTGTGTGACTACTATCGTTGTTTGGCTTCATACCATCTTCCATCCCGATCCTTACTACCTAGCTGCTATTAGTCTTCATGCTTTCACTTCATTGCATACTTGACTATGGCTTGCTTAGTGTATTCTACCTTTCGCTACATATCAATAGGTTCATTTCTATTGCTTGTCTTTGAAACTCTCATGTTTTGAAGACTTTCATAAAAATCGCCTATTCACCCCCCCTCTAGTCGATAACTAGCACTTTCAATTGGTATCAGAGCAAGGTACTCCCTTGTTCTGTGTGATTCGGTTTAACCACCGGAGTTTTAGCTATGTCATTTGCGAGGGATAATCAAAGTCTCCGCTGCTTGCCCCATCTTTGATGGAACTGAATATCCCTACTGGAAGAATAAGATGCGCATGCATCTTGAAGCAATTGATGTCGACCCCTTGTATGTCGTCAAGAATGGTATTCCCAAGACCGGTGAAGGTGTCACCGCTGCTGATGTCAAGAAGTTCGTTCAACTGGATTCTACTGCCAAGAACATCATCTGTGGTCATCTGACCAAAGGACAGTATGGCCGTGTGAGTGCTCTGAAGCGTCGAAGCTAGTGCGAGGGCAGCTCTCCAAGGTCAACGAAGGCGTCTCAACCCAGAGAGATCAAATAATCAATGTTCTTCGCAACCTCTTCAATCGCTTCAAGAGAAACGACAATGAGAATGTCCAACTCACGTTTGATCGCCTCACTGACATCACAAATGAGCTTCGTGCTCGTGGAGCCACTGAGATCACCAAGCATGAAATCGTCAAGACACTGCTGAGATCACTTGACAGCTCGTTCGACACCCTTGCCCTGATGATACAAGAACGCCCTGACTTCAAGACACTCGATCCGTCTGACATACTTGAGAGCTTCAACACACATGAGTTCCAGCTATCTGAGAAAAGAGATATCTATGGTCCCAACTATGGCCAAACTCGTGCTTTGAAGGCAAAAGAGGTTTCCTCATCTGAAGAAGAATCTAGCTGCAGTTCTGGTGATCCTGAAGACATTGGAAAGGAGCTTGCTATGCTTGTGAAGAAGTTCCAGAAGTTCACTAAGAAGAAGGGCTTCAGAAAGTCTTCACGATCCAGCTCAAGAAATGATGAAGCATCCACTCATGACTACAAGAAGAGAACATGTCACAAATGCAAGAAACCTGGACACTACATCTCTGAGTGTCCATAGTGGGACAATGAACAAGAAGAAGAAGAGCAAGGAATATGATTCTGATGACAAGAAGAAGAAGAAATCCTCAAAGTCTTCTTCCAAGTCCTCATCCAAGTCTTCATCTCATAAGAAGAGCTCATCTGGCAAGGCTCGTGCTTTTGTTGGCAAGGAGATGGATTCAGAGGAGGAGTCTGCTTCTGAGGAGGCGGAGGCGGAGTCTGAGGAGGAGTCCGACCCTGGCGTTGCAAGTCTGGCTCTAGCTACAGCCTATGTTGCCAAATCCATCTTCAACACTGAAGACAATGGCCCCGTCACCAACACTGATGCTAATGACAAGGACGACTCTGCTCCCACCTACTGCTTCATGGCACGTGGTGCCAAGGTAAAATCACGCGATGCTTACTTTCAAACATCAAGTGAAGATAACTCTGATTGTGAATCCAAACCCAGCTACAAAACACTTGCTAAAATTGCAACTGAACAACAAAAAGCTATGGAACAAACTCAAAAACTGTTAGACAAAAGCGATGACCTGTTGGACGCGGAAATGACCCATTCTTAGTCCTTAATTGAAGACATAAAAAATCTTCATGTTAAGTACCAGGAACTTCAAAGTCGTCATGAAACGCTCTCAACCACTCATGAAAAGCTTTCCTATGATTATCTTCAAAGGAAGCAAGAGCTTGAGAAATTGAGAGCGGCTCATGAAGATCTTCAAAAAGAGAATGAGTCACTTCGCACTCAATAGACCAGTCCCGCTCAGGAAGGATTTGAACCACCATGTCTAAAATGCCTTGAGCGTGATAACACTACTTCTGTTGCTGAATGTTCTACTGCTACTACTGTTGCAATATCTTCAACAATTGATGTGGTAACTAACCCCTCTGCTGAGGATGCCACTACTATTGCTGATGAAAATGCTAGGTTGAAGACATTGCTTGAAACAGGGATGCACAAAAGTCTCAAAGGGCATTAGACACTGTGCGATGTCCTCAAAAAGCAGATTCTGAACCGAAACCCTAGGAAAGAGGGTGCTGGGTTCGAGAGGAAAATGAATGTTGATGGCTCCTACTAGAAGCCTGAGCAGTATCCCAAAACCACACGGGTTGCTACAAAGGGACCTTCAGTGGATCCGTCCACCTTATCTGGCTTCACTTGTGCTAACCCTATTATCATTGATGAATCCTTTGATGCAAACTATAAACTGTTTAAGAATCAGAATGGTGAAGTGTTTGCCAGGTATATTGGTACTAGCTGCAGGAATGGGCCACCTATGAAGAAGATATGGGTTCCCAAAAGTTGTCTTGAGAATCTTCCTATGAATGTCGTCATGACACCACTCGGGAAGAAGACAAATCCCAGACCAAAGGATTCATATGGTCCAAAGGCTTCATACAGACAGAGGACTCACCCGAGTCACCCTAACGCCAATGTTTTGCAGGGAAATCATACTCAGACTTATGAATATGAGCGTGTTTATTCAAACTGCTATGTTCATAAAACTAAGAACTTTTCTGCTTATTCATTTGAGTACTATTCACCTCCTGCAAGGCTATTTGCTAGGGCTTCAAAGCCGAAGTTCTCAGATGCCGCACTTAGACTCATTGCTTCTAAGCCACCCCTGAAGATGTGGGTGGTTAAGAAGAATTAACTTTCTTTTGCGAGGAAAGGTCTCGGTAGGAAATCAAAGGCGTCTGATGCTATTCTTTGGGGACCTAAAACATCTTGTAGGCGCAAGATCAAATGCCCAAACGGTCTTACTATGTATTTTGTTCTGAATAAACTTGCCAATTATCCTATCGGTCCTAATCTTGATCTCGAGCTTTGATAATCCTCTTGCCCGTCAAATGTTTATGCTTCACATTACTCTTTGTGAAGCCTATCCCCTAAGCATCTTGTAGGGCATGACACCTCATGCTTCAGAATGGATTATGGACGGCGGATGCACTAATCATATGACTGGTGATCGAAGTCTTCTCATGGACTCAAGCTTACGTCCATCTGACAAGAGTCACATCACATTTGCTGACACTGGTAAAAGCAAGGTATGGGGTCTAGGTAGAGTTGCAATCTCAAAGGATCAGCACATGGATAAAGTGATGCATGTTGAATCCCTTGGTTTCAACTTAATGTTTTTCTTAATGCTTTGCGATCTGAACATGATTGTGATATTTGGAAAATATCGTTGCCTTGTACTAATGGAATCTGAAAAGTCTTAGTCTTCGAAGGGTACCGGAAAGATGATCTGTACATGGTAGATTTTTCAGATGGGCCATAGCTTGCCGTATGTCTTCTTGCAAAAGCTTCAGAGTGCTGGCTCTGGCATCAGAGGCTAGGGCATGCTGGCATGAGGAACTTACACACTCTCGCGAAGAAGAAGCATGTCATAGGCATCGAGGGTGTCAAGTTCAAGAAGGATCACTTGTCTGCGGTGCTGCGAGGTGGAAAGATGACAAGGGCCAAGCATCCCTCGAAGACAATCATGACGACATCTCAACCCTTTGAGCTGCTACACATGGACCTATTTGACCCTACTCACTACTGTACTCTCACTACTACTGCATGTCTCTATGGCTTCGTCATTGTTGATGATTATTCAAGATATACGTGGGTGCACATAATTCTCTACAAGATGAAGTGCAGGATGTCTTCAGACACTTTGCCAACCGTGCCATGAACAACTATGGCGTCAAGATCAAGCATATCAGAAGTGACAACGGCACAGAGTTCAAGAACACCGGCCTCGATCTTTACTTGGATACATTAGGCATCACTCATGAGTTCTCAGCTTCGTACACACCTCAGAAGAATGGCATCGTGGAGCGCAAGAATAGAACACTCATTGAGATGGGCCGGATGATGCTCTATGAATACAAGACTCCAAGAAAGTTCTAGCTATTGATACTGCATGCCATGTCATTAAACGTGTTTATCTTCACAAGCTTCTGAAGAAAACATCCTATGAACTCCTCACTGGTAAGAAGCTAAATGTCAGTTACTTCAGAGTATTTGGTGCTAGGTGTTGGATCAAGGATCCACATCACACTTCAAAATTTGCACCGAAAGCACATGAAGGTTTTATGCTTGGTTACGGGAAGGACTCGCACTCCTACAGAGTCTTCAACCTCTTTCACTATAAAGTGGCTGAAACTGTGGATGTGCGGTTCGATGAGACTAACGGCTCGCAAAGAGAGCACCTGCCAAATGTGCTAGATGAAGTTCCACCTAGTGAATCCATCAAGCTCATGGGAACTAGAGAAATCATACCAAATGAAGCACAACCTGAAGAGGAACTTATCATTTCTGCACCTAATCAACCTGAAGACAATGCTCAGCCTGAAGACAATCCTCCAAATGATGACAATGATCAGCAAGACCAAAATCTTCGTCCGGTTCATCCTCGTGTTGCAAATGAAGTACATATTGAGAAGATAATTGATAGCATCAATGCGCCTGGTCCACTCACTCGTTCAAGAGCAACACAGCTAGCAAATTTCTTTGGGCACTTTGCATTTGTTTCAATATCTGAACCCAAGAAAATTGCTGAAGCCTTCATGGAACCTGAATGGATTCAAGCTATGCAAGAAGAGCTTCAACAGTTCAAGCTGAACAATGTCTGTGAACTTGTCAAGCATCCTGACCCCCGCAAGCACAACATAATAGGGACAAAATGGATATATCGCAACAAGCAAGATGAACATGGTCAAGTTGTCAGAAACAAGGCTCGTCTCCTTGCTCAAGGATACACTCAAGTTGAAGGGATTGACTTCGATGAAACATTTGCTCCCGTGGCTAGGCTTGAAGCTATTCACATATTGCTAGCCTATGCAAACCATCACAACATCCTGCTATATCAAATGGATGAGTGCATTTCTCAATGGCAAGATTGAAGAAGTGTATGTTGCACAACCTCCTGGCTTTGAAGATCCAAAACATCCCGATATGGTGTACAAGCTAAACAAGGCACTACAAGCCCCTCGCGCTTGGTATGACACACTCAAAGACTACCTGAAGAGCAAAGGCTTCAAACTTGGTTCCCTGGATCCCACACTCTTCACGAAGACATATGATGGTGAACTGTTTGTGTGCCAAATATATGTGGATGGCATTATCTTTGGCTGCACCAACCAGAAATACAGTGATGAGTTTGGACACATGATGCAAGAGCAATATCAGATGTCCATGATGGGTGAGCTGAAGTTCTTCCTTGGTCTTCAAATTCGTCAGCAAAGCAATGGCATCTTCATATCTCAAGAGAAATATCTCAAATATTGCCTGAAGAAGTTTGGAATGCAAGACTGCAAAGGTTACACCACACCAATGCCAACCAAGAGTCATCTGGGTCCTGACGCCAATGGTAAAGAGTTCGATCAAAAGGTATACCGCTCCATGATTGGTTCTTTACTTTATTTATGTGCATGTAGGCCAAATATTATGCTTAGTGTTTGCATGTGAGCTCGATTTCAAGCGGCACCAAAGGAATCGCATCACTTAGCTGTGAAGCGAATTCTTTCATATTTGGCTTACACCCCAACATTAGGATTATGGTATCCAAAGGGCTCAGAGTTTGATCTAGTTGGATCCTCGGATGCTGATTATGCTGGTGATAAGGTGGATCGCAAGTCTACATCAGGCACATGTCATTTTTTTGGGACGATCACTTGTCTGTTGGTCTTCAAAGAAGCAGAACTATGTATCACTCTCCACTGCTGAATCTGAATAAATTGCTGCTGGATCTTGCTGCGCTCAGCTTCTATGGATGAAGCAAACACTCAAGGACTATGGCATCCATCTGAAACAATTACCACTCTACTGCGATAACGAAAGCGCCATCAAGATAGCCAACAACCCAGTTCAGCACTCGAAGACAAAGCACATTGAAATTTGTCATCACTTTCTCAGAGATCATGTCATGAAGGAAGATATTGATATCATACACGTCAACATTTGAAGAGCAATGGCGGATATCTTCACAAAGCCCTTGGATGAGAAAAGGTTTTGCAAGTTGTGGTGTGAGCTAAATATCTTGGAATCCTCAAATGTCATGTGATCAGGCACACATCCTAACACTTATGCATGTTGATGACTTAGATGTGCAACACACGAAGTAAAGTATATCTTCAATCAATGAAGACTTACATTCTAAGTGTGAATACATTAACGCGGAATTTGACTTTAGAGCGCCACGATAATTGTGCGCCATGTCTAGGTCTAATACTTCCTATACGGTGGGTAACGCCACCACCAAATTCTTCTGTTTGAAGTGTTTTTCTCATGGCGTTACATTTGTTATGTCTTCGCATTTGGTTTGTCTTCATTATCTACATGGCTTCATGTTTATCTTCACAATGTTGATTTGGTTTTATTCTGATATATACATATACATATACATATATTAGTGTTCTGTTCTCTACAACATTCACTTATAGCTATGTCTTCTTGTTTGAATCTTTTGAACTAAGTGAATGTGATCGGACCCTAACCTCTCTATGCTTTCTACCTCAAACTCTATCTATCCAAAATCATATGCATTCTGTTGAAACTGTCGAATGTCTTCTCTGCGTCCTTGTCAGCAGAAGATACAGAGACAAACATTAAATCTGTTTTAAATGCTCCATTCTTATTGCTTGAAACCTGGAGAAGCCGGAACGACCATCCGACAGTCCAGGCGGGCATGGGAACATGTGACAACTCCCAATGTGTTGCATGTTCGCCACGTGTCCCTCAGATGTGAACCGCCAGGGGCACCTGCGTAATTGCGCTGTGCCGTCCCTTTCCCTATAAATACACATCCAATCGCGGTCAAAATCTTTCTTCCACCTCTCCACCTCGACAAACCCTAGCGCCACCGCTAGCTCTCGACGACGCTGACGACGAAGCGCTTAGCTGCTGTGACCTCTCCGACGCTGTCTTCACGCCGGCCGCGGACATCGTCTTCTCCGTTGCCGCCGTAGGTGTCCTCTGTCGCCAAGTTAGGGCATGGAAGATCGAACTGCTCGGCCTCATCTTCTACTCCGTCTAGCAGTTCATCGTGTGGTAAATCAAAACCCTCTTTTTACCGTCTTTTAGATCCTATAGATTCATCCTTTTTACCAAAAGTGGTTTCTGCCTCCACAAATTTGGATCTATCCTGTCTGCATCTCATATGATGCCTAGTATATTCACTTATGCTTCACACGTAGTTAGATTCCTCACTTGTACTTATTCTTGGATTCGTACAAATCTGGAACCAACTCTCAACATATAAGTGAATGTCTTCGCACTATGAGGTCAATGTCTTCTAAACAGATTTATCTTCAAAATCTTCTGAGAATGCATATGACCTCTTCCCCTTCCCTCGCATCTCTAATGTTGTCACAGGTACATGTCCGTGGGAGAATCCCTTGGTTCTCATAGTCTGCATTCATTTGTAGAATTCCTACAACATCATATCAACTCTCCCGAAGCCAGTTCCTGTCTGACCAGCAGACGGAAGCCTTTGACAGTGTTGAAGCCATTCAGTCTGAACTACATGGCAACAGACAAGTCTACAAGGAAGGGTGGCAGACATCACCATGGGAACACATCAAAGGATTTGCCACCAGACCTCTATGAGTTGTACAAGACAGATCCAGAGGAGGACTACAATTAGCGAAAAACCCGAATCCAATGGATTCGAAGATACTGGGCAAAACAATGGTACAAGTACATGTTCGTGACCCATGAATATGCTGAGAAAAATGCCATCAAGCGACCCTGGGGAGACATATTGTACAAAAATCTTCCACCCAGGTCCAGAGCTGAAGCCATTGAACAAGACTTCTACCCTTGCATGGTCCATGGACCACAGCCTGCAGATGCCGACCAATCTTCATTGCTATGGTGTCGTAACGACAATCTGTTCAAGCGCAACTTCCAGTTTGCCAAGAACTCGGCCAAAGAAAACAAGAAGTCGCGGGATTATCCTTCAACCCCGGTCCCTCTGCTCCTCGTGCTGATGACACACGTGAAGCTGAACCCAATCTTCTTGGGCCCTTCTACAACCTAGAAGGTCTCATCACTCATATTATGGTTCAAGGGACAGTCATGGATGAACCTACAGATGCACTGATTCTGACGAAGCACCTGCACCACCGAAGCCTAAGAAGTTGAAGAAACCCAAGGCTTCGAACCCTTCCACTACACCAAAAGCTTCACGAGCAAAGCCTCCGGCCGCTGCTCCTCCTACACCAAGTGTGTATTCTGAAGATCTCTCACGCATCTCCAAGTCTAAGAAGAAGAAAAAGAAGCCCATGCACACCACTGGTCCAGCTCTGACCCCTGCTGCTGTTCTGAGGAATGAGAATGACGCCATTGATCTGTCAAGTGACGACGATCTTGCTGATGACGCTCTTGAGCAGCTGATAAAGAGCAAGCAAGAGGCGGAAATCTTCAATGATTTGCCTCTCTTTGATGTGGAAGTATTGAACAACTTCATTGATAAGTGGTTTGATACCCCCAATCTCAGCTTTGATGATCTGCAACTTCTCGTCGGCCTAAGCGTCTCCTTCCATGGAGCAATTGCTCCTGAGCTGGCTCTTGCTTAGAAAATTGTTGAGCTGAAGAACAAGATTGATTATGAAAAGGCTCAGTTCAAGAAGCATGTGGCCAAGCTCAGCGTAACAGACGTCCAGAACTTCAAGGTCATGCTGCATGAGCTCAAGGAAGCGTTTCACAAGAAACGTGAAGAAGCCAAAGGTTCTCGAGAGTGCATGAAGCTTCTGGCTGCAAAGTGTGTTCAAGCTTACAATGAAGCTGAGAAGCGCAAGGCACTTGGGTGTCCTGGCATCGACCCTAAGACGGCTGCTGTCGGTGTCAAAACCGGCGGATCTCGGGTAGGGGGTCCCGAACTATGCGTCTAGGCGGATGGTAATAGGAGACAAGGGACACGATGTTTTACCCAGGTTCGGGCCCTCTTGATGGAGGTAAAACCCTGCGTCCTGCTTGATTAATATTGATGATGTGTGTTACAAGAGTGGATCTACCACGAGATCAAAGAGGCTAAACCCTAGAAGCTAGCCTATGGTATGATTGTTGTTCGCCCTATGGACTACAACGTCCGATTTATATAGGCACCGGAGAGGGCTAGGGTTACACAAAGTCGGTTACAAAGGTAGGAGATCTACATATCCGTATCGCCAAGCTTGCCTTCCACGCCAAGGAAAGTCCCATCCGGACACGGGACGAAGTCTTCAATCTTGTATCTTCATAGTCTTGGAGTCCGCCGATGATGATAGTTCGCTATCCGGACACCCCATAGTCCGAACTCCTCAAGAGCCCCGAACCGGGCTTCAGCATTTACGAGTCCGGCCAGATATTGTCTTCGGCGTTGCAAGGCGGGTTCTCCTTCAAACTTCATGTTCTTGTTGAATAGTGTCCGGCTTCCTTATAAATGTTGCGCTACTTGGCTTCTACGCCCAATAATGGCCTTCTTCCACGTGTCGTACGAATGCGAAAGGCAGGGGTATTTTTACATTTTACCCCCTAGCCGTGCGAACGAGCCGCCTATAAGAGAGGCGAGGATCTAGATCCATCTCACACCATCCTCCATCCGCAAGTTCTCATCGAAGCGCCTCTGACAAAAATCCATTCCATCATGGATAGCCGACGCGGCTCCTCCTCTCGCGCTCCCAGCCCTAAGCCAGGAGATTGGGGGAGATGCTCGATTCCACCACAATGAGCTAGTGGCACTCCAAACCGAGGGATATCTTCCCCAGCTTTCATGGTTCCGGTTCGAGCGGACTAGCCACCTACAAGGGTGGAAAGCAGGTGAGAGCGTCCCCAACCCTTCCAAAGGGGAGCGGGTATGCTTTGTCCCCTATCTAATAAGGGGACTCGGATTTCCCATACATCCGCTTTCTCCGGGGCTCCTAGAGTTCTACGGACTCCAGCTTCACCACCTCACGCCCGCCTCCATTTTGCACATCGCGGGCTTCGTAGCTCTTTGCGAGCTGTTCTTGGGCATCGAGCCCCATTTTGCGTTGTGGAAGAGATTGTTTTGTCTCGTACCCCGTTCTCATGAGGGGTCGATATATCAAGTGGGCGGAGCGAAATATGGCGCATCGCCGGGACGGATATCTATCCGGCACCCAAGAAGGCGTCCAAGACTGGCCTTCGTAATGGTTCTACATGGAGGACGCCCCTCTGCGGATCCAGTTCGGATCGGCCTCTCGGAGTTCAACAATGCTCCCTTGAAGAAACGCGCTGAGTTGGCGCCCATGAGCCCTCAACGGGAAGATGATAGGAGCGTCCATTATCTGATGAGCCGGATTAGGTTACTGGCCCACTCCAGATTGACCATGATTGGAGTCATGGCCACGTGCATTATGTGAGGGGTGCAGCCACTCCAATATAGGGGCCACCCTATGTGGGATTTCAACGGGGAAGATGACGCCACCCGTTATGGCTGCAAAGGGCCAGGCTCGGCAGCCGATCTGGTAAAGATCCTGTCCGGCTTGTACAAGGGAGAGGAGGAGGACTTCCTCCGCACGAATCCGTTGAACGGTTTTTCTATGAATAACCCTCGGAGCTGGGTAAGCGGATGTTCATCTACCCGATCCATACTTTTTAAAGTTAAGTATCTTACTCTGTGATTTCGATGCAGGAGCTGCGCCGGGACGTGGAGGGCATACGAAGCCTAACTCCATAGCCCGAGGATCCGGAATGATCCCTTGATCCGACCTCTGAAGAGGATCCGGACATAAAGGTGGAGCTGATTGACGGGGTGTTCCACCAACGTAGCATAGACAATGCCCTAGTCGCCATTACGGCTGACTACCCCGGTTTGTCTCCGGCCTCCCAGGTGACCACGACCGAGGTCTTGACACCATCATTTGATCCAGCGCTCAATTCGACCATCCCATACCGATGGTGCATCGCAGAGGTGCCTTTAAGGCGGGAAGCCGAACCAGCGGCGGCCGACCAACAAGGGTCATCCGCCCAAAGAAAGCGGAAGAGGAGTGCGACGCGAACCGAAACATCGCCGCCAGCAGTGCAGCACCGCTATTTTTAAGGGAAGGATCCCGGAGGTATATTAATGCTCATAACTTTTCCAGAAGAGCGCCGCCGGACGGTGTCCGGAGAGGTTGTCAATCAAGCCTCCACCAGCCATGCTCCAACGCACGGTCCGGGAGGAGGCGAATACAAAGGCATGAGCAGACGCTCCTCCGACGGAGGATGCCGACAGCTGTCCGCCACCGGTCGAGGTGGAGAGCGCCATGAATCACAAAGGCGTCGCCCGGACAGTTCTTCGTGACGCGTGTTTCTCCCGGAGGCGTTAAATGCCTTTGATGCGGAAGCAGCGCACCTCCGTGCCGCTCAAGATGGGTTAACGAGCCACGGAGCGGTATGTGAAAGACATACGGGTAAGTAATTTTAATAGTTATATATGCCAGTAGCCCCCAAGACTTAAAATAGTTGAAATAACTGATTTAAGGATCAATTATGATGCAGGATCTTATGGAGAAGAATACCCATCTGTCCCAGGAGCTCCAAGAGTGCAAGGCCCAACTTGAGGTCAAGCCTTGGCCACCTGTGGGGAGCCACAGAGACCCCCACCGGTAAGACGTACTTTGAAAAGATAATTATTTAACAAAGTGCGGCGTGAATCGACAATAATATTGCAGAGGGCGCCGGACTAGATCCGGACAAGCAACAGCTCTGCGTCGGCTAAAAGGCGGCGAGAGGGTGCTTATGAAGGTGCAGCAGGAGAGAAACAAGCTCCAAGATGCCCACACCCAGCGAGGAGAAGAGCTGAAAGGTGTTCGGGCCCAGCTGTGTGGCTCCGTGAAGGAGAATCAGCGGCTTCGTCGCGGCATTTATAGTAAGTGCTTGAACAAATTCCTTTGAAAAGAAGAATTGGCGAGGAAGTCGATTGACGTAAATATGTCTTTAGGTGTGCTCACAGTGTCGCCTGGAGGAAATGCCTGAGTCAACGGGTGACCAACTTCCGAGCTGGTGCAATTGCTCGAACGTGTTCGGCAGCGGCGAGTGGCGTCGTTCATGCTTTATGGCCATCCGTCTCCCTACCCGAGGGCCTTGGTGAGCTTCTTTGTGAAGCTTCAGGGAGCACGGCGACGCCTCCGTTTGTGGAAGATATCGGCCTGCCGTCAGGGCGCCAGGGAGGCCTGGGCCATGGTGAAGACACGTTACCCAAAGGCTGACCCAAACCACATGGCCAAGGTCGGACCTGCGGGGCCTGATGGGAAGGAGATCCCTGTGAGCTTGATGTACGGCCAAGTAGAACTGGCCGTGAAATATTCCCAACAGGACTGTAAATTAGACAGCCTGTTAGATGGGATTGAGGAGGAGTACAATCAGTCGGTTTGACGATGTAATTTGAAATGACATGAAAAATGCCTACAAGCCGGAATGTAGATCGTTTGTCTTTGCGGACCGTTTCGCTTCAATCTCGGGACCCAACAGTCCGGAGTGTGTCCGAATACCCTTACGGTTATAAAAGAACCGGGGCATGCATGGAGACAAGGCGTCGGGGTCATAATTGCTTTATCAGACAAGTGCCCAACTAGTTATGTTATATTACATGGTTAGTAAGAAACATCTTCCAGGAGAATAGTTCCGTTAAGGGTTCCTTTCCACAGGAGGCATGCCACTGAAGTGCAATGCTTGGGACTGCGAAAATAGCAGAAAAGCATCTGGGGGCAGATAGATAAGTAAGTAATAAATCATCTTTCAAGTCACCGACCAAATATTCTCTTAAGAACGCTAGCTTTCGGCTTCACCCAGTCTGAGGTACACATCCGGCTGACCGGCGATGTAATCGCAGAGGTGCTCCCTTTACCTCCTAGCCGAACAATCGGGAACGTAGGGGTAAGCACAGGAGCCAGGCAACCTAGCTTGGCCAAAACTTAAGTCATATCGATGCATACAATGGTGAATAAAAGGTACATGCGAAAGTATGACACATGTATTGGGCATGAAGCCCGTATGAATAAGCTTCTGTTGAAGAAGCCCCCAGGTATAATGAGTGCCGGAGCACATCAAGTGTGTGCGAACAAAGCGCCAAATCAGCCTACAAAAGGTATTGAAAAAAAAGGTGGGAAGAAGGAGGGGACAAGAGACAGTAAAAATATAAAATGGTGGGCCGGGGAGTGAGGCGAACTCGAGTCCCGGCGTTTGGTGTAGAATCTTGAGGCGGGCTGCGTTCCATGGGTTCGGCTCGAGTCGGTTGTCGACATGCGTTACATAGACGGTATGCTCCGCCGGTCAGGACTTGGTCGATGATGAAGGGACCTTCCCACTTGGGCTTAAGTTTGTCCTTTTTCTTGTCCGGCAGGCGTAGAACGAGTTCGCCAACATTGTAAGTTTTGGCCCGTACTTCTCTGCTTTGATATCTTCGAGCCTGCTGCTGATAAAATGCGGAACGAGCCTTTGCCACGTCCCTCTCCTCCTCTAAGGCATCCAAACTGTCCTGCCGATCCAACTCGACTTCTCTTTCTTCGTACATGCGCACACGAGGTGAGTCATGAATTATATCGCAGGCGTAACTGCCTCTGCGCCGTATACCATGAAAAATGGTGTGAATCCGATGGTTCGGTTTGGTATGGTCCGCAGCCCCGAGTACGGATTCGAGCTCCTCTACCGGTCGTGTTAGATTCCTTGAGGGACCGCACTAGTCCGGGTTTGATGCCGCTCATGATTAGACCATTTGCTCGCTCGACTTGACCGTTAGTTTGGGGGTGATAGACTGAAGCGTGTCGAGCTTGATGCCCATGTTTTTGCACGAGAGTTTAACCTCGTCGGCCGTGAAGTTCGTGGTCGTTATCGGTGATGATGCTATGGGGGCGCCAAAGGGTGTACTACCCGGATATGAAGTCTATCACCGGTCCGGATTCTGCCGTTTTAACCGGCTTGGCCTCAATCCATTTGGTGAATTTGTCCACCATGACCAATAAGTATTTGTGCTTGTGGGTTCCCCCTTTAAGGGGTCCAACCATGTCAACGCCCCAGACCGTGAACGGCCGGGTAATGGGTATAGTTTTGAGGGCGGTGGGTGGCATGTGGCTCTGATTAGCAAAGAGCGGCAACCGACGCATCGTTGGACTAAGTCCTGAGCATCTGCCCGGCCGCTGTCGGCCAATAAAATCCTGTCTGGAAGGCCTTGCCTACAAGAGCCCGGGCTCTGACGTGGTGCCCGCCGAGTCCGGCGTGAATTTCAGCCAGGAGATTTCGCCCTTCCTCTTCGGAGATACACCTTTGAAGGACTCCGGTTGTGCTTTTCTTATAAAGTTCTCCCTCATGGACCTTGTAGGCTTTAGATCGCCGAACTACGCATCGGGCCTCATTTTGGTCTTCGGGAAGTTCCTGCCGCATTAAGTAGGCTAGGAATGGTTCCGTCCACGGGGCAATTACTGCCATCATTTCGTGAGCTGAAGGTGTTATTTCATTGGCTGAGCCGCCGATTGTGTCAGAATGGTCTGAGTTAGGTGATGCAGCTGGCTCCAGATTGTTATTTCCGGACTCCTCTTCCCATAATACGGATGGCTTAAAGAGCTGTTCCGGGAAGATGTTTGGAGGGACGGCGTCTCGTTTCGCGCCGATGCGTGCTAACACGTCTGCTGCCTGGTTATTATCCCGGGCTACATGGTGGAATTCGAGTCCTTCGAACCGAGCTGACATTTTTAGGACGACGTTGAGGTAAGCTGCCATTTTTGGATCTTTGGCGTCAAAGTGTCCATTTACTTGGGATATTGCGAGGTTTGAATCCCCGCGCACCTCTAGGCGTTGAATGCCCACGGAGATTGCCATCCGGAGGCCATGTAGAAGGGCCTCGTGTTCGGCTGCGTTGTTGGAGTCCATGTACATTATTTGAAATGCGTATTGGATTGTGTCTCCAGTTGGGGACGTCAGGACGACGCCAGCCCCCAAGCCAGCCAACATTTTGGATCCGTCGAAATGCATGATCCAGTTGGAGTACGCGTCGTACTCTTTAGGGAGCTCGGCTTCGGTCCATTCGGTGACGAAGTCAGACAGAACCTGTGACTTTATAGCTCGCCGTGGTTTGTAGGTTATGTCAAATGGTAAGAGCTCGATAGCCCATTTTGCAATCCTGCCCGTTGCATCGCGATTGTTTATAATATCATTGAGAGAGGTACTTGAGGCCACCGTTATTGAACACTCTTGAAAGTAGTGTCGCAGCTTCCGGGATGCCATGAACACCGTGACACGCCTATCTTTTGATAATGTGGGTACCGGATTTGCATGGAGTTAGAGCGGTGGATACGTAGTACACTGGTTTTTGAAGAGGGAATCTGTGCCTTTCTGTTTCTCGTTCAACGACGAGTACCGCGCTGACAACTTGATGTGTTGCTGCGATATATAATAACATAGGTTCGCCTAGGTTGGGCGCGGCCAGAACCGGATTTGTTGCCAGTATGGCCTTTATTTCTTCGAGTCCGGCTGTGGCAGCATCCGTCCATTCGAAATGTTCGGTCTTGGAGGAGGCGGTAGAGGGCAGAGCTTTTTCTCCCAAGCGAGAGATGAAGCGACTTAAGGCCGCTTCGCATCCGGTTAGTTTTTGTATCTGCTTGAGGTCTTTTGGAATATCCAATTGTGACAGAGCTCGGATTCTGGCGGGTTTGCTTCAATTCCTCTACGGATCTGATGAAGCCCAAGAGCTTTCCGGCTGTTACGCCGAAGACGCATTTATCCGGATTGAGGTTAATGTCATATGCTCGGAGGTTGTCGAATGTCACCCTCAAGTCTTCTACTAGAGTTCCGACGTGTTTGATCTTGACGACCACATCGTCTACGTATGCCTCTACTGTTTTGCCTATCTGGGTAGCCAGACATGTTTGAATCATGCGCTGATATGTTGCGCCGACGTTTTTGAGTCCGAAGGGCATTGTGTTGAAGCAGAATGGCCCATATGGAGTAATGAATGCCGTTGCGGCCTGATCTTTCTCCGCCATCTTGATTTGATGGTATCCGGAGTATGCGTCAAGGAAGCACAATGAATCGTGCCCTGCGGTAGCATCGATGATTTGGTCGATGCGAGGGAGGGGGAAAGGGTCCTTTGGACAGGCCTTGTTAAGGTCTTTAAAATCGACGCAGAGGCGCCAGGATTTGCACTTTTTTGGTACCATTACTAGATTGGCTAGCCAGTCCGGATGTTTTATATCTGTGATGAATCCGGCTTCTAAGAGTTTGGCTAGCTCCTCTCCCATTGCCTATCTTTTGGGTTCGGAAAATCGCCGAAGAGCTTGTTTGACTGGCTTGAATCCTTTTAGGATATTTAGGCTGTGCTCTGCCAGCCTGCGTGGGATTCCTGGAATGTCTGAAGGGTGCTAGGCAAAAATGTCCCAATTTTCCCGAAGGAATTCTCGTAGTGCGGCTTCGACATCAGGACTTAATTGTGCCCCAACGGAGGCCATCTTTGTGGGGTCCGTTGGATGGACCTGAATTTTGACTATTTAAATGCGCTGGTTTAAAAGAGGTGGACTTGGACCTCTTATCGAGTATCACATCGTCCCTATCCATCGTGGAGCGCAGCGTAGTTAGTTCCTCTGCCGCTAGGGCTTGGACAATGCCTCTAGGGCCGGTCTTGGCTGTTTTATTTTCGGTCGCAGTGTCAGATCTGGATCATCAAGTAGAGTGATTATCCCATTGGGTCCGGGCATTTTGAGCTTCATGTACCCGTAGTGGGGTATAGCTTGGAAGACTGTGAATGCCTCTCGCCCTAACAAAGCGTGATATCCGCTGCCGAATGGGGCCACTTGGGCGTGACCTCCTCGGACCTGTAATTGTCCGGTGAGCCAAACACTACATCTAGTGTGATTTTTCCTGTCTGCGTACTTCTCGACTAGGGATTATCCCTCACGAAGGTTGTGCCGCTTCGCTCAATGCGGCTCGATCAATTTCCATTTTTGAAGGGTTTCCTCATAGATGAGGTTTAATCATGCCGCCATCCATGAGTACCTTAGTAAGACGAAAACCGTCCACTATCGGGCCGAGGACCAATGCGGTGGTGCTCTAGCTGTTCAGAATTTAGGTTCGTCGCTGGCATTGAAGGTGATAGCCGTGTCGCTCCATGGATTTGCTGTTGCTACTTGGTAGAATTCGGCGATGCTGCGGATTGTTCGTTTCCGCATGTTATTTGATGCGAAAGTCTCGAAGACTGTTAATACCGTACTGGTACTGCTGGGCTGGTTGCCCGGGGCTAAAAAGCCCTCGCCACTTTTGGCCACCTGGCGTAGTATCCAACACGCTCGAAGGCTGTGTGTTGGAGTGGCGCCCTCCGTACTGTGGATTTTGCAGGGTCCGTTGAGCCATCCCTCCAGTACGGTTCCGTACCCCTTAGGTTGTTTTTGCTTTTTGGTTTTTAACCCAGGTGCTTGAGTATGAAGCACCCTTTTATTTTGGATTGGGTTTGTATTCAGGGCCGGATTGTCCCAAAACCTAGTTTGGTTTTCGAGCACTCTCCATCGCCGATATTTTTTGTACGATGGTCGCTAGGTCGGCGAGGCGTGAAACTTCGCGACGGTGATGGCGTTATGATTCCCTTGTCCGTGCAATTGTTGTAGAAGATTGAAATCGCGCTTTCTTCACGGCAGTCCTTTATCTTGTTCATAACCGGAGGAATCGGCCCGATAATGATGTCTTGTTTCATCGGGCTCTTGCCGTATTTGAGATAGATCGCTTATGTTTGGGTGGGCGGGTGGAATTAAGTTCGAACCCCGCCTTGATCTGAGGCTCAAAGGCCAAGAAGCTTCCGGATTCGGAAGCTTGGTTTGCTGAGGGCTTTCCAACAAATCTGGTCCGATGCCTGACTTTAGGTTCAGTATTTGATTACGTCCGTCCCTCCGCAGGAATCCGGCATGGAGGGATCCGGAATCCGGACATAGTTGGAATTTAACATAGAAGAAGAGTCGCCGCATTGTTCCTCTACCACGACAACGTGGTGGGTAACCTGGGGAGAGTTAATTTCTCTCAGATTGGTTTTAAGCCCAATCTGATCGTAGTCGGTAGCGACTCCCAGGGCGGCGATGCGATCCAAGAGCTTCGTTCTGGAGGAGAGCTCAATCGGATCTAGCTGCTCGGTGAATTCGAGCTGACGTGAATATCGCTTATAATGACTTGAGAGGTCATTGTCGGGCGGTGGCGAACAGCGGTCATGAGAAAACCGCCCTAGCCGGATAGTCGCCGCGGCCAAAGCTCCTTGACGATGGCGCCGTCTTTAAAGACGGGAAAAGGCATCCTTCCCGATGGTGACGGCACGCAGGAACTCTCAATGAAAGCACCAATGTCGGTGTCAAAACCGGCGGATCTCGGGTAGGGGGTCCCGAACTGTGCGTCTAGGCTGATGGTAACAGGAGACAAGGGACACGATGTTTTACCCAGGTTCGGGCCCTCTTGATGGAGGTAAAACCCTACGTCCTGCTTGATTAATATTGATGATGTGTGTTACAAGAGTGGATCTACCACGAGATCAAAGAGGCTAAACCCTAGAAGCTAGCCTATGGTATGATTGTTGTTCGTCCTATGGACTACAAACCGTCCGATTTATATAGGCACGGAGAGGGCTAGGGTTACACAAAGTCGGTTACAAAGGTAGGAGATCTACATATCCGTATCACCAAGCTTGCCTTCCACGCCAAGGAAAGTCCCATCCGGACACGGGACAAAGTCTTCAATCTTGTATCTTCATAGTCTTGGAGTCCGACTGATGATGATAGTTCGGCTATCCGGACACCCCCTAGTCCGGAACTCCCTCAGCTGCCAAGCAGAAGAAGATGCCTGCTGTGGACCAAGCTAAACCATCCAGGTGGGAAGAAACTCGCATTGTCTTCCCCGCTAGTATGACGGGCATGAAGCCTAAGGTCCCCACAGTGGCTTCAGAGCTTCAGAAGACAAGGGCAGCCGAAGCCAAAGCCAGAAAGCGCAAAACCAGGAACACCATTGACGATGCTCCACCCACCAAGAAGCGCAAGACCAAGAAGAAAGATCGGGCTGCTCCTACAGAGCCCCTTGTCATCGAGCCAATTTCTGTTTCTCGTCCTCCATCTGCACAACAAGAACGCCGTTTGATAGTTCACGAGCCTGCTTCCCCAGAGGCTCCTGAAGCTGAAGACATTCCAGCTGTTGACCCCACCGCAGCTGAAGACATTGGTCATCAAGACAATGTTGAAGATGATGAAGTCCGTCCTCAGATCGAGCACAATATGGTATCAACGCCTGTTCTCACGAACAGCGAACTCATCAGCATTGGTCATCCATTGACGCCAATTGCTCAGGATGAATCATGGGCTGATCACCCACAAGACTCCCCCCGTCAAGCAAAAACACCAGTTACTCCCCCAACTCAAGTCACCACTCCGGTGATTGAAGATGAAGACTTTGTGGCCCAACCAACTCCATCTCCACAAGCATCGCCATGACGTTCATGAGCTTCGCAGCGACCAAGGCCACAGGTCACTCTGTCAAGTGTTCCAGAAGGAGAAGAGCGCCAATCCGTTTCACGCCAAGTCTTTCCTAAAGCCTCTCCAACTATGGACAACCCCGAGACTGAAGCCAACATGGCTGAAGATATTCCGGCTACATTAGCCGATGACCAAGAAGAACCACGAGTTAAAGAAGAACGTGTTGCTACACCCCCAACCAATCCTAAAGTTGTTCTCAAGGAGAACGTGTCCGACCCTCCAGCCACTCAAGTGGAGGTTAACAACATTGAGGCGACCACCAACACCAACACTGAAGCCTATGCCATTGTCATGGCTGAAGCTAATGTGGCGCCTGAAGTCAATGTGGTGCCCGAAGTGATTGCACCTGAAGTCAATGCTGCACCTGATGCAAATCTGCAGTCTGAAGTCACTGCCATCGCCATCGCTCTGCATCGCCTCCCGGGCCACATACTATTGAGCAAGCATACAACTATGGTCGGTGGTCCTTTGTCGGATGGCCTATTCTCGTTCCTCCACCGTCACCTGGTCTGCAATTTGATTATCATGTTGAGCACGGGCCTCGGGTCCGTAAGCCAAAGCCAAGATTGCCCGGGTTTCCAGTAATCGCCACTTCACGGGGTCCTTCAATGCAAATGGCTTCATCACAAGACAACACTTTCTTTGATAGCGCCAAGAACCCCTATTCCAAGCCAAGGATTTCATCGGATCGGTTACGGAGCTATCAAGCGCAGATTATTATTCTTGTGTTCTTTATGATCAAGGGCATCTTCCCCATACGCGTCTTGACTATGAAGCCATTGCTTTGGATTGCCATGCCTTGAAGAAGCCCTTATTTGCTTCCGTGATGCTGGATTGCTGAATTTTTTGACTGATAAGGAGAATTGGAATGAAGAGCTTCTGCTGCAATTCTATGCCACCCTCCACATTCGCGGCTACAACAGGGATCCGAAGACATGGGTCCTTGAGTGGATGACAGGCAACGTACACCATGAAGCTAAAGCTTTTGACATTATTGAGCTCACTTGTATGCCCACTCCAGGTGAACTATATGAACCTGGTTGTCAACTTCACCGCACTGCTTTGGAGAGCATCTTTCAGAAGCCAGAGCCCAACATGAGCCAAATGCTGAGCATGATGAAGCCTTTGCCACATGAAGCTGATTACCCAAAGGAGTTCTTTGTCAAAGACCTAGAGTATCTGCCCTGCACTATTTATCATATCAACAGGCGAACTCTATGGCCTGTCAAAGGACATTCTTCAGTAGCAAAACTTGAAGGAGCAATGAAGACTTTGGTCTTTTATATCTTCAATGGCATCAACTTCAATGCTCAAGACTTCTTTATCGAGCGATGCGCATCGAGCTCGATCTCTTTGGACTGAAGTTCTACGCTCCATGGGTTATCGCCTCATCAAGCTACATTCATTCAACTATCAGCCCTCTGCTCGCAACCATCTGATCTTTCTGCCAGAGGTTGATATGTCAGTTGAAGCCATATACCCAGAGCCTGCCAAGGAGCCTGTTT
Organism: Aegilops bicornis; assembly: GCA_021605145.1. Lineage (NCBI taxonomy): Eukaryota > Viridiplantae > Streptophyta > Magnoliopsida > Poales > Poaceae > Aegilops > Aegilops bicornis. The sequence continues at coordinate 599,967,859 of CM038674.1, read as the reverse complement.
TTCTTCACAATGCTGATCACCAAAGCTTCACACAACCCATTAAAGGAGTCCAGGCAGTCACTCGTGTTTGTCCTTTGGCTGGCAATACACACTTACCTCACCGTGCTCACACTGAAGCAACTGAAAGCACTATTGCTCAAAGGCCTCAGAAGCGATCTCGTGTTCTCAATGACCGAGATCTTCTCATCGCACTGCATCAGAAACATGATAAGCATTACTACTGGCTGAAGCGGCAGATGCAAAGCCTCTTGGTGGACGTCAATCGCATTCGCAATCTTGCCACCAAGAATGCCTTTGTTACACATGAAACCTGTCGGAGGTCATGGAAGAGTTTGACATTGTTGAGTGCTGAAGCGGATCTTCAAGACGATGGCTTCACTGAAAGATTCAAGTTTGACTCCACTCCTCCAAGGAATGCTGTCTTGTGTAGAACTCCCTCTCTTGAAGACTCTAATTATTCCTCCTCAGCTGCAATGGTGAATGCCAAAGTGATAGATGATCAAGATGATGCTACTTCACCACCTCCGACTTCAGCACGTATCGACACTGCACCAAGTTCTTCTGCACCGCCAAACCCCGACGCCGACCCTGCATCTTCTCCTACTCCTTCTGGGAACGAGTAGAGGCTCTATGTCTTCAAACCTTTTAGGTCCCTACTGACAAAAGGGGGAGAAGCATATGAGTTGATAGTCTTCAAGCGGGTCCATATGGGCGTTTGCTTTATATTTTTCCTAGTGTTTACAGCTCTCGCTTTTGATACATATGGTTCTTTGGGTTGTAACACTTAAACTTGATGGTCGTCTGCTACTTGTTTAATATTCTGTGATGCGATGATAAATTCCGCATGTGCGATGATAAATCCCGCACGAAGTCATCTATGACGTCCATTTTTCATTATGCATGTCATTATCTTCATTATATCAAATCATGCATGATGAATTGTCTTCATAAGTTGAAGAGGATCTCCACAAGTACAACCTGCCATGTGCATTTGCATACCAAAAGCAAATTACTTATATGCACATCTTCAGGGGGAGCCGTTTGCTACTTATGAAGACAATACCTAAATCCTTTAAAATTTCACATACTTTTATCCCCGTTGAAAACTTCAACCAGTTTGTCATCAATCACCAAAAAGGGGGAGATTGTAAGTGCATCTAGTGCCACCCCTAGTTGGTTTTGGAGTATTGACGACAAACCTGGTTGAGGGACTAATGTGTTTGTGAGAATTGCAGGATAACATAGGTAGTAGTCCCTCATTGATTCGGTTTACCTACCGGAGATGACCCCTAAAAATGTATGAAGACATTGAAGGCAATGGTGGTATGTGAAGATATTCACATTGAAGACTATGACTAGAGAAGACATTGCGTGAAGACTATGGAGCGCGAATACTTAGTTGTTTTGTTGTTTCCTTTTCTTCTTTGTTGAGTCATAGGAACCACCGTACTGTTAAGTGGGGTCCTAGTGAACAAAGTTAGAGTGACTGAAGTGATGCTCAACCAAATCCTATGTCTTTGAGCAAAGACAATGAGAGCAAATCTTATCCAGAGCTGGATGAGTCAGCTTTACTTGTAGCCCAAGTAAAGTTGTCGCGTGATTTTGAAATCTGACCGTTGGGACACGTGTCAGTTCCTTAGTGACCCAGGTTCATTTCGAACAAATCAGTTAGGGTTGCCTAGTGGCTATAAATATCCCACCCCTACACCATAAATTGGTGGCTGCTTAGAGTTAGTGCACGACTTTTGTTGTTTGAGAGCAACCCACCTCTGAAGCTTTTGAGAGAGAGAAATCCTTGTGAGGACAGAGCCCAAACACCCAGAGCCAAAGAGTGTTAGGCATCACTGAAGTCTTTCTGTCCGCGTGACCTGAAGACTTGTTACACTTGAGGACTGTGAATCCTCCAGCCGGTTAGGCGTCGCGTTCTGAGCATCCAAGAGTCATTGTGGATCGCCGATGAACAAAGTCTGTGAAGGTTTGGAAGTCTACCTTGAAGACTTACCAGAGTGATTGGGCGAGGACTGGGTGTCCTTAGCTCAAGGGGAATAAGGTGAAGACACGGTCTTCTGAGTTAAATCTCAGCCTCCCTAACCAGACGTACAGTTGTCACAGCAACTAGAACTGGTCCAACAAATCCTTGTCTTCGCCAAGCGACTGGTTCTATCGTCGCCCTCTCTTTATTTACATTTTGTCTTCGTGAAGTCATTGCCTATTTGCATTACCTATTTGTCTTCACTGTGTGACTACTATCGTTGTTTGGCTTCATACCATCTTCCATCCTGATCCTTACTACCTAGCTGCTATTAGTCTTCGTGCTTTCACTTCATTGCATACTTGACTATGGCTTGCTTAGTGTAGTCTACCTTCCGCTACATATCAATAGGTTCCTTTTTATTGTTTGTCTTCGAAACTCTCATGTTTTGAAGACTTCCATAAAAATTGCCTATTCACCCCCCTCTAGTCAATAACTAGCACTTTCATGTCTTCGTGAAGAGGGTGGGATCTAGAGAACTAGGTTTGAAGCCTTTGCTCTTCAGGAAGTCTTTGAGTGTGTCATACCAAGCACGAGGTGCTTGTTTGAGGCCATACAATGCCTTGTTGAGCTTGTATACCATGTCAGGACGCTTTGGGTCTTCAAAACCAGGTGGTTGTGCAACATACACTTCTTCTTCAATTTTGCTGTTGAGGAAAGCACTCTTTACATCCATTTGGTACAGAAGAATGTTGTTGTGGTTGGCATAGGCTAGCAGTATGCGAATGGCTTCAAGCCTAGCCACAGGAGCAAAGGTTTCATCGAAGTCAATCCCTTCAACTTGTGTGTAACCTTGAGCGACGAGATGAGCTTTGTTTCTTACAACTTGACCACGCTCATCTTATTTGCTGCGATATATCCATTTGGTGCCGATGATATTGTGCTTGCGAGGATCAGGACACTTTACTAGCTCCCATACATTATTCAGCTCAAACTGTTGAAGCTCTTCTTGCATAGCTTGAATCCATTCAGGTTCCATGAAGGCTTCATGAACTTTCTTGGGTTCAGATATAGAAACAAATGCAAAGTGCCCACATAAATTTGCTAGCTGTGTTGCTCTGAACGAGTGAGTGGACCAGGTGCATTGATACTATCAATTATCTTCTCAATCTGGACTTCATTTGCAACCCGAGGATGTACTGGATGAAGATTTTGCCCTTGCTGATCATTGTTTTCATCTTCAGCATTGGCTTCAGGCTGAGCATTGTCTTCATGCTGATTAGGTGCAGAAATAATGATTTCCTTTTTAGCCTGTTCCTCTGTAGGTATGATTTCTCCAGTACCCATTAGCTTGATAGATTCACTTGGTGTAGCTTCATCTAGCACATTTGGCAGGTGCTCTCTTTGAGAGCCGTTAGTCTCATCGAATCAAGACATCCACAGTTTCAACCACTTTATAGTGAAAGAGGTTGAAGACTCTATAGGAGTGCGAATCCTTTCCGTAGCCAAGCATAAAACCTTCATGTGCTTTCGGTGCAAATTTTGAATTGTGATGCGGATCCTTGATCCAGCACCTAGCACCAAAAACTCTGAAATAGCTGACATTTGGCTTCTTACCAGTCAGGAGCTCATAGGATTCTTCTTTAGGAACTTATGAAGATAAACACGGTTGATGATGTGGCAAGCAGTATCAATGGCTTCAGGCCAGAACTTCCTTGGAGTCTTGTACTCATCAAGCATCGTACGTGCCATCTCAATGAGGGTTCTGTTCTTGCGCTCCATGATGCCATTTTGCTGAGGTGTATATGGAGCAGAGAACTCATGTGTGATGCCCAATGTATCAAGATAATTGTCGAGGCCGGTGTTCTTGAATTCTGAGCCATTATCACTTCTGATGTGCTTGATCTTGATGCCATAGTTGGTCATGGCACGATTGGTGAATCGTCTGAAGACATGCTGCACTTCAGTCTTGTAGAGAATTATGTGCACCCATGTGTATCTTGAGTAATCATCAACAATAACAAAGCCATAGAGACATGCAGTGGTAGTAAGAGTAGAGTAATGAGTGGGGCCAAATAAGTCCATGTGCAGCAGCTCGAAGGGACGTGTTGTCGTCATGATCGTCTTCGAGGGATGCTTGGCCCTGGTCATGTTCCTGGCTTCACAGGCACCACACAGACGATCCTTCCTGAACTTGATGCCCTCGATGCCAATGACATGCTTCTTCTTCACGAGAGTGTGCAAGTTCCTCATGCCCGCATGCCCTAGCCTCCGATGCCAGAGCCAACACTCTGAAGCTTTTGCTAGAAGACATATGACAAGTTGTGGTCCTGCGGAGAAATCTACCATATACAGATCGTCTCTTCAATACCCTTCGAAGACTAGAGATTTGTCAGATTCCATAAGCACAAGGCAACGATATTTTCCAAATATCATAATCATGTTCAGATCACAAAGCATTGAGACAGACATTAAGTTGAAACCAAGGGATTCAACAAGCATCACTTTATCCATGTGCTGATCCTTTGATATTGCAATTCTACCTAGGCCCAATACCTTGCTTTTACCAGTGTCAGCGAACGTGATGTGACTTTTGTCAGACGGACGTAGGGTTGAATCCATAAGAAGACTTCGATCACCAGTCATGTGGTTAGTGCATCCACTGTCCATAATCCACTCAGTAGCCTTCGGAGCCATACCCTACAGTGCGGTTTGCGGGATAGGCTTCACCAAGAGTATTGTGAAGCATAAACATTTGACGAACAAGCATACTATCAAAACTCATATCCTTGTTAGGGTAGATAGGATGTTTGTCGAGAAAACCTAGGACGAAATACATAGTAAGACCATTTTGGCACTTTATCTTGCGCCCCACAAGATGTTTTAGGTCCCCAACATTAGCGAGAGAAGCCTTTGATTTCCGGCTGCAAACCTTTCCCTGCAAAAGAAAGTTAATTCTTCTTAACCACCCACATCTTCAGGGGTGGCTTAGAAGCAATGAGTCTAAGTGCAGCATCTGAGAACTTCGGCTTTGTAGCCCTAGCAAATAGCCTTGCAGGAGGTGAATAATACTCATAAGAATAAGCAGAAAAGTTCTTGGTTTTATGAACATAGTGGTTTGAAGAAACACACTCATATTCATAAGTCTGAGTATGGTTTCCCTGCAAAACATTGGCGTTAGGGTGACCCTGGGGGGGTCCTCTGTCTGTATGAAGCCTTTGGTCTGGGTTTGTCTTCTTCCCAGGTGGTGTCATGATGACATTCACGGGAAGCTTCTCAAGACAACTTTTGGGCACCCAGATCTTCTTCAAAGGTGGTCCATTCCTGTAGTTAGTACCAATAAACATGGCAAACACTTCACCATTCTGATTCTTAAACAACTTATAATTTGCGTCAAAGGATTCATCAATGATAATGGGGTTAGCACAAGTGAAGCCAGATAAGGTAGATGGGTCCACTGAAGGGCCCTTTGCAGCAACCCATGTGGTTTTGGGGTACTGCTCAGGCTTCTAGTATGAACCATCAACATTCATCTTCCTCTCGAACTCAACACCCTCTTTCTTAGGGTTTCGGTTCAGAATATGTTTCTTGAGGACATCACATAGTGTCTGATGCCCTTTGAGGCTTTTGTACATGCCTGTTTCAAGCAATGTCTTCAACCTAGCATTCTCATCAGCAATAGTAGTGGTTCCTAAGACGAGGGGTTAGTCACCACATCAGCATTTGAAGGTATTGCAACAAAAGTAGCAGTAGAACATTCAGCAATAGATACAACATTATCACGCTCAAGACATTTTAAACATGGCGGCACAAAATCTTCCTGAGTGGAAATGATCTGTTGAGCGTGAAGTGAATCATTCTCCATTTGAAGATCTTGATGAGACGCTCTCAGATTCTCTAAATCTTGCTTCCTCTGGAGATAATCATAGGAAAGCTTCTCATGAGTAGCTGAGAGAGTTTCATGGCGACTTTCAAGTTCCTCATGTACTTGACATGAAGATTTTTAATGTCTTCAATCAAGGACTGAGTTTGATTCATTTCCGCGTCCAACAGGTCATCACTTTTGTCTAGCAGATTTTGAATGTGTTCCATAGCAGTTTGTTGTTCAGTTGCAATTTTAGCAAGAGTCTTGTAGCTAGGTTTGGATTCACATTCAGAGTCATCTTCACTGGATGTTTGAAAGTAAGCATCGCGTGAGTTTACCTTGGCACCTCGTGCCATGAAGCAGTAGGTCGGAGCAGAGTCGTCCTCATCATTGGCTTCAGCGTCGATGACGTGACCATTGTCTTCAGTGTTGAAGATGGGCTTGGCGACGAATGCTGAAGCAAGAGCCAGGCTTGCCACGCCTGAATCAGACTCCTCCTCAGACTCCACCTCCGCCTCCTCAAAAGAAGACTCCTCCTCTGAATCCATTTCCTTGCCAACGAATGCACGTGCCTTGCTAGATGAGCTCTTCTTGTGAGATTAAGACTTTGAAGAAGACTTTGAGGATTTCTTCTTCTTCCTGTCGTCAGAATCATATTCCTTGCTCTTCTTCTTCTTCTTCTTCTTCTTCTTCTTAGATTCCTTGTCCCATTGAGGGCACTCAGAGATGTAGTGACCTAGCTTCTTGCATTTGTGGCATGTTCTCTTCTTGTGGTCACGAGAGGAAGCCTCATCATTTATTGAGCTGGATCTTGAAGACTTTCCGAAGCGATTCTTTTTGGAGAACTTCTGGAACTTCTTTATGAGCATAGCTAGCTCCTTTCCAATGTCTTCAGGATCCTCAGATCTACAGTCAGATTCTTCTTCAGATGAGGAAGCGGCCTTTGCCTTCAAAGCACGGGTTTGGCCATAGTTGGGGCCATAGATGTCTCTCTTCTCAGATAGCTGGAACTCAAGTGTGTTGAGCCTCTCAAGTATGTCAGAAGGATCAAGATCTTTGAAGTCAGGACATTCTTGTATCATCAGGGCCAGGGTGTCAAATGAGATGTCAAGTGATCTCAGGAGCTTCTTCATGATTTCGTGCTTGGTGATCTCAGTGGCGCCAAGAGCGCGAAGCTCATTTGTGATATCAGTGAGGCGATCAAATGTGAGCTGGACATTCTCATTGTTGTTTCTCTTGAATCGGTTCAAGAGGTTGCGAAGAACATCAATCCTTGAGTCTCTGTGAGTTGAGACGCCTTCATTGACCTTGGACAGCCAGTCCCAGACTAGCTTCGCAGTTTCTAGTGCACTCACACGGCCATACTGTCCTTTGGTCAGATGACCATAGATGATGTTCTTGGCGGTCGAGTCCAATTGAGCAAACCTCTTGACATCAGCAGCGGTGACACCTTCACCGACCTTGGGAATGCATGTCTTGATGACATACCAGAGGTCGATGTCAATGGCTTCAAGATGCATGCGCATCTTATTCTTCCAGTAGGGGTAATCAGTGCCATCGAAGACTGGGCACGCAGCGGAGACCTTGATTATCCCTGCAGTCGACATAGCTAAAACTCCAGGTGGTTAAACCGAATCACACAGAACAAGGGAGCACCTTGCTCTGATACAAATTGAAAGTGCTAGTTATCGACTAGAGGGGGGGGGGGGGTGAATAGGCGATTTTTATGAAAGTCTTCAAAACATGAGGTCTTTGAAGAGAAACAGGTGAAATGAGCCTATTGATATCCAGCGGAAGATAGACTACACTAGACAAGCCATAGTCAAGTAAGCAATGTAGTGAAAGTACGAAGACTATCAGCAGCTAGGTACTATGGATCAGAATGGAAGACAGTATGAAGCCAAACAGCTAATTGTCTTCACACAGTGAAGTCTATCGGATCAGGCAAGTAAGAAATGACTTCACAAAGACAAACTGAAATGTAAAAGGAGGTGGGGGATAGAACCAGTAGCTTGGTGAAGACAAGGATTTGGTAGACCAGTTATAGTTGTTGTGACAACTGTACGTCCGGTTAGGGAGGCTGAGATTGAACTCAAAAGACGGTGTCTTCACCTTATTCCCCTTGAGCTAAGGACACCTAGTCCTTGCCCAATCACTCTGGTAAATCTTCAAGGTAGACTTCCAAACCTTCACAGACTTTGTTCACTGGCAATCCACAATGGCTCTTGGATGCTCAGAACGCGACGCCTAACTGGCTGAAGGATTCACAGTCCTCAAGTGTAACAAGTCTTCAGATCACGCGGACATAAAGACTTCAGTGATGCCTAACACTCTTTGGCTCTGGATGTTTTGGGCTTTGTCCTCGTAGGGGTCTCTCTCTCAAAGGCTTCGAAGGTGGGTTGCTCTCAAACGACAAAAGTCGTGTACTAACTCTGAGCAACCACCAATTTATGGTGTAGGGGGTGGGCTATTTATAGCCTGGAGGCAACCCGACATGATATGTCCGAAATGACCCTGGGTCACTAAGGAACCGACATGTGTCCAATGGTCGGATTTCAAACACACGCGACATCTTGGCTTGGGCTACAAGCAAGGCTGACTCATCCAACTCTGGATAAGATTTGCTCTCTGGTACGTCTTCAATGTATCTATAATTTTTGATTGTTCCATGCTATTATATTATCTGTTTTGGATGTTTAATGGGCTTTATTATACACTTATATATTATTTTTGGGACTAACCTACTAACCGGAGGCCTAGTCCAAATTGCTATTTTTTTTGCCTATTTTAGTGCTTCACAGAAAAGGAATATCAAACGGAATCCAAACGGAATGAAACCTTCGGGAGAGTTATTTTTGGAACAAACGCAATCCAAGGGACTTGGAGTGGACGTCAAGAAAGAAGTGAGGAGGCCACGAGGCAGGGAGGCGCGCCTGCCCCCCTAGGCGGGCCCCCACCCTCGTGGGCCTCTCGCAGCTCCACCGACCTACTTCTTCCTCCTATATATACCCATGTACCCCGAAAACATCCGAGAGCACGACGAAACCCTATTTCCACCACCACAACCTTCTGTACCCGTGAGATCCCATCTTGGGGCCTTTTCCGGTGCTCCGTCGGAGGGGGAATCGACCACGGAAAGCTTCTACATCAACACCATAGCCTCTCCGATGATGTGTGAGTAGTCTACCTCAGACCTTCGGGTCCATAGTTATTAGCTAGATGGCTTCTTCTCTCTCTTTGGATCTCAATACAAAGTTCTCCGCGATTCTCTTGGAGATCTATTTGATGTAACTCTTTTTGCGGTGTGTTTGTCGAGATGCGATGAATTGTGGGTTTATGATCAAGATTATCTATGAACAATATTTGAATCTCCTCTGAATTCTTTTATGTATGATTTATTATATTTGCAAGTCTCTTCGAATTATGAGTTTGGTTTGGCCTACTAGATTGATCTTTCTTTGCAATGGGAGAAGTGCTTAGCTTTGGGTTCAAAATTGCGGTGTTCGATCCCAGTGACAGAAGGGGAACCGATATGTATTGTATTGTTGCCATCGAGGATAAAAAGATGGGGTTTATATCATATTGCTTGAGTTTATCCCTCTACATCATGTCATCTTGCCTAATGCGTTACTCTATTCTTATGAACTTAATACTCTAGATGCATGCTGGATAGAGGTCGATGTGTGGAGTAATAAAAGTAGATGCAGAATCGTTTCGGTCTACTTGTCGCGGACGTGATGCCTATATACATGATCATGCCTAGATATTATCATAATTATGCACTTTTCTATCAATTGCTCGACAGTAATTTGTTCCCCACCGTAATACTTATGCTATCTTGAGAGAAGATACTAGTGAAACCTATGGCCCTCGGATCTATCTTCCATTATATTAATCTCCCATCAACTCGCCAATTTCTATCGCCGTTTATTTTGCAATCTTTACTTCTCAATTTATAAAACAAAAACACCAAAAATATTTATCTTATTATCTCTATCAGATCTCACTTTTGCAAGTGGCCGTGAAGGGATTGACAACCCCTTTATCACGTTGGCTGCAAGGTTCTTATTTGTTTGTGTAGGTACGAGGGACTTCCTTGTGGCCTCCTACTGGATTGATACCTTGGTTCTCAAAAACTGAGGGAAATACTTATGCTACTTTGTTGCATCATCCTTTCCTCTTCAAGGGAAAAACCAACGCAAGCTCAAGAGGTAGCAAAAAGGATTTCTGGCGCCGTTGCCAGGGAGTCTACGCACAACTCAAGACATACCAAGTACCCATCACAAACTCTTATCCCTCGCATTACATTATTTGCCATTTGCCTCTCGTTTTCCTCTCCCCCACTTCACCCTTGCCGTTTTATTCGCCCTCTTTTCCGTTTGCCTCTTTTTTCGCTTGCTTCTTGTGTGCCTGATGGCCTTGCCTAAAAACGTTGATCCTCACCTTAAAAGGTTGGAAGAAATTGAAAAAAACGATAGAAGCTTTATGACTGTGCAATTTGAGCATAATAATTTCTTTAGAAACGAGCTTAAAGAACAAAAAAGATTTATGGAGTACATGAATAAAGAGCTTGACGATATGTCTAAGGAATTTTTTGGTTTGAAGTCTCAATTTGCTCATCTTGAAAAATTAATAGCCCAAATATCGGATAAGCAGGCCACCTTAGTTAATAAGATGGCCGCCAAACCGGAAGATTTGGAAGGTAATAGGGATGAAGATCTAAAAGTGAGTGATGTGTCTCCTATTAAATCTTTGTTTTCTAAGATGAATCTTGATAATGATGGGACTGGAGATGAGTCAACTTTAGTTAAAAGGCGTCCCAATAATTCGGAGTTTTTAGATCTTGATGCAAAAATTGGTAAAAGTGGGATTGAAGAGGTCAAAACTTTACATAGCAATGAACCCACTATTTTGGATTTCAAGGATTTAATTATGATAATTGTTCTTTAATAGATTGTATTTCCTTGTTGCAATCCGTGCTAAACTCTCCTCATGCTTATAGTCAAAATAAACCTTTTACTAAACATATCGTTGATGCTTTAATGCAATCTTATGAATAAAAGCTTGAATTGGAAGTTTCTATCCCTAGAAAACTTTATGATGAGTGGGAACCTACTATTAAAATTAAAATTAAAGATCATGAGTGCTATGTGTCGTGGTTTTGTCACAGCAGATGTCCTAACATGAGGACTTAATCGTGGAGCCATCAAAACGTAGTAAGCTTAAAGGGGATAAAGCAGGACAAAGGATGCAAGGAGTTTATACTGGTTCGGCCCCTTGTGATGAAGGTAAAAGCCTAATCCAGTTATGGTGGAATTGATGGGGTTTCAATGATCAAGGAGCGAATCCGCTTTACCTGGCTCTCGATCTGTTGTCTTTTGCCCCTAAACCACCGCCGGGTGGTCCATTTATATACACACGTTGACGCCCGACGGTTCACAGAATCCCGGCCGGCTCATAAACATATCAGTCTCGGTTTCTACCCTTTCCTATCTTACAACACAAGTTACATATCATATGGCGGTTTATGTCTATGGGCCCTAATCCGCCTTTGGGCCCTGGGCCTTCGTGTAGATCTACTCCGTAAAGCGCCATACTCCTTATCTTCATGGGCTTCAATATGAAAAACTCTTTATGGGTATAAATCGGCCCCTCCTTGCCGGTTTATACTCAGTGGTAATATCCCCAACATTAGGCCCCAGATTGATAACCTGTTCATGTCAATCTTCAATACTTAAGAAAATTCCCCCTTCAGCATCTTCGCGTAAACCTTGTAAACTGCCATGACGTCATCTTCCAAGATTATAGTAAACCGCCATGATGTCACCTGCTATTAAAAATTGTATATACCTCACCCTCATTAATGAGCCTCCCACAATCGAGGCGACAGCTCTGCCACATATCCAATTCTTGGGCTCCTCGATTCCCGCGCCTATCGCTTATCCCTTCGTCTTATAAATAGGGCCAAGGGTCCCTTTCCTTTTCTCCCCTTGCCTCTTCGCCTATCTTCCACCTCGCGTCGCCTCAGTACTCGAGCGCTGCCGCCGCCGTCGACCTTTGCCTCTGCCCCCAACAACGGCCGCTGCATCAACCTAATCCGACCAGAGTTCCGCCTACACGCCTCCGTGTTGCTCCCGCAACACCGGTAAGTCCTCTTTCCTTCCACCCTAGATCTGTCATTAGGATTTCTATCCCCATCAGTGTTCATCAGTGTTCGTCGGTGTTCGTCCTTGTTCCTCTCTGTGCAACAGTTCTTGATCTAAACCTTGATGTTTATTCTGCATAAAAATAGCCATGATCCTTCCTTTCTACTGGTGCATCTTATTTAAGTAGAAGATCCCATCTGGGTCCTTCAACTGGTCAAATACCAGAATATTTATCCCTAAATATTTTTCCATTTTCTGACACACGGTAGATTCAGATTTGTAATGCCAATTTGTAAAACCTGTTTTTCCATCACTTAGTTATTTCAGATCTATACCTTCCATACCCGCATAGGCGGTTTAACTTTAGAAAATGATAATCCGGCAGGTACCATTAGTCCCCTCTTAAACCACCGATTCGTTTATCTTTGTAACCCTTCCTATGCCAGACTCCGGTTTAACAATGTGTATACGCCTCAATATCTTCTGTTGATCTTGTGACGCTTTATACTTGTCAGTCATGATTCTTTAAACCGGCATTTTATCTGTTATTTCAGCTTTTCATTGAAATGTCCAAGCAATTTTATGCTTGTAACTGGGTCCCCTCCTGGGTTACTGAAGAGCAACTAAATGGATGTGTCACACCTGGCGCTTTAGCAAAAAAAAGAAGTCATCCACTGGAGGGCCCCTGGTCCAGAAAATCCTCCTGAGCCCAAGGATGGAGAAGTAATCGTGTTTGTTGATCATCTAGGTCGAGGGTTTAGCCCTCCCAGATCAAAAAATTTCCGTGATGTGCTTGCTAGCTTCCAACTCCACCCTCAAGATATTGGACCTAACTCTGTGTCCAATATTTGTAATTTCCAAGTATTTTGCGAGGCTTATCTGCAAGAGGAGCCCACAGTTAAGCTGTTTAGGGATTTCTTCTCTTTGAACCGCCGTACAGAATTCACGGATGGACCCAATACTGAACTTGGCAGGATGGCAATCCAGAAGAGGAAAGATGTCAGCTTCCCTCACACCAAGCATCATAGTCACCCCAAGGACTGGAATCAGACTTGGTTTTATTGTCGAGACACGTCTCCAACTGATGAGAATCCTCTACCGGGTTATCGTCCTCACCGGCTTACCAACGCACATCCATTCCCCCAACGACTTAGCGCCAAAGAACGATCCAAGTATGCGCCACAGCTTTCCAAGCTTCGTGCCTTCGTTGTGAACGATTTAACACGCGTTGATTTTGTTCGTTGCTGGATCTCCTGGAGCATTCTGCCTTTAAGCCGACGCCCCGGTTTAATGTGCGAGTACACAGGGGACTTGAAAGATCCTCAACGACATATTGACATTCCGCTAACAGAGGCTGAAATTACTGAAGCTGTGAAAAAGATACTGGATGAATCGGTGGCTGTTTGCAGCAAAATAGGCTGAGTCCCTTCTGTGCTTCCAATAAACTGCACGCTGTAAGAATCATATAGCTCTTGCTTTAATCCGACCTTTTTAAATATTCCCTCAAAATTTTGTCAATCTTTGACAGGGTGATGATCTGTTCTGGAAGAAGAAACCACAGGATAAACCGACAAAGACACCTCGCCCCAAGACTAAGGTTACCAAAAAACCTGCCAAGAAGAAAACCGCTGAATCCTCTGAACCCAACATTGATGATGATCTGGAGAATCCAGAATCAGAGGTAGAACTTGACTCTCTTGGTTCTTTTTTCATACACCTCATTGACAATGACTATTATCAGGATGACGCTGAAGGCAGCGAAGCTGATGATGTAGAGGTAATATTCTTTCCTCTGGTTCAGATCCTCTACCAACACAGACAATCCGTCAAGCAAACCAGAAAGTAAGATTTTCTCACCCCCTAGCTCACTTGGACCCAAACTTTCTTTTGAAGAAGCAGCACCACGAAGCTCGCCGCACAACCCGGCACAGCGGCCAAGTAGTTACCTTAGCCGGTTGACCGAACACTCCAGTCCGGAAACATCGATCAGAGGTCTCTTATATTTCTGATACTTCCTATCCCAAGGCAGGTTATTTCCGATAGCCTCTTAATCCGTGTGACTCAAACTATTAGGGAACACCTCATTCATCATCTGGTGAGTCAACGGCCACACAACTTCCAACCCTCAAGATGGTTCCTGGGTGAGTCATGCTTTAAATTTACCTTTAATACCTTATGTTTGCCCGATGTACTGACCTTTATATTTGTTCTCAGTGCCAAACCTAGACCCAGCAAGAAGGCCAAATTAAATAAACCGGCTGATGACAATGTGGTCACTGAACCGGAAAAAACTCCAGAACCGGAAGAAACCAATGATGATGCCATGCTTGATGATCCGCCACCGCAAGATCATGACCTTTTCGTTGAACAAGTGGAAGTTGATCCAACGGGCCATGCTGATAAACCGTCAAGCCCGGTCCGAGCTGCTGATAAACCATCAAGCCCAGTCAAGGCTGCTAATGACAATACGGATGATATTATGATTACTGGCTGCGGCCACAGCACCCCTGGCAATCCTGTCGCTTTATCAAAGCATAGTGCCAAGGAAGAATTTTCTGCTATGGACAAAGGCAAATGGAACGCAGATTTGTCAAACTATGCCTGATACGTCTCCAACGTATCTATAATTTTTGATTGTTCCATGCTATTATATATTCTGTTTCGGATGTTTAATGGGCTTTATTATATACTTTTATATTATTTTTGGGACTAACCTATTAACCGGAGGCCCAGCCCAAATTGCTGTTTTTTGTCTATTTCAGTGTTTCAAATGAAAGGAATATCAAAGAGAGTCCAAACGGAATGAAACCTTTGGGAACGTGATTTTTGGAACAAACGTGATCCAGAGGACTTGGAGTGGACGTCAAGAAATCACCAAGGAGGCCACAGGGCAGGGGGGCGTGACAACCCCCCAAGGCACGCCCTCCACCCTCGTGGGCCCCTCGTGGCTCCACCGACCTACTTCTTCCTCCTATATATACCTATGTACCCCTAAACCATTAGAAGCGACCACGAAAACCTAATTCCACCGCCGCATCCTTCTGTACCCGTGATATCCCATCTTGGGGCCTTTTCCGGCGTCCTGCCGGAGGGGCATCGATCACGGAGGGCTTCTACATCAACACCATAGCCTCTCCGATGATGTGTGAGTAGTTTACCTCAAACCTTCGGGTCCATAGTTATTAGCTAGATGGCTTCTTCTCTCTCTTTGGATCTCAATACAAAGTTCTCCTTGATTCTCTTGGAGATCTATTCGATGTAATCTTATTTTGCGGTGTGTTTGTCGAGATCTGAATTGTGGGTTTATGATCAAGATTATCTATGAACAATATTTGGATCTTCTCTGAATTCTTTTATATATGATTGGTTATCTTTGCAAGTCTCTTTGAATTATCAGTTTGGTTTGGCCTACTAGATTGATGTTTCTTGCAATGGGAGAAGTGCTTAGCTTTGGGTTCAATCTTGCGGTGTCCTTTCCCAGTGACAACAGGGGCACCAAGGCACGTATTGTATTGTTGCCATCAAGGATGAAAAGATGGGGTTTATATCATATTGCACGAGTTTATCCCTCTACATCATGTCATCTTGCTTAAAGCGTTACTCTGTTCTTATGAACTTAATACTCTAGATGCATGCTGGATAGCGGTCGATGTGTGGAGTAATAGTAGTAGATCCAGAATCGTTTCGGTCTACTTGTTACGGACTTTATGCCTATATACATGATCATACCTAGATATTCTCATAACTATGCTCAATTCTATCACTTGCTCGACAGTAATTCGTTTACCCACCGTAATATTTATGCTATCTTGAGAGAAGCCACTAGTGAAACCTATGGCCCCCGGGTCTATTTTCCATCATATTAATCTTCCGTCCACAAGCTATTTCTATTACCGTTTATTTTGCTTTCTTTACTTTTACTCTTTACCATAAAAATACCAAAAATAGTATCTTATTATCTCTATCAGATCTCACTCTCGTAAGTGACCGTGAAGGGTTTGACAACCCTTTATCGCGTTGGTTGCGAGGTTATTATTTGTTTGTGTAGGTGCATGGGACTCGAGCGTAGCTCCTACTGGATTGATACCTTGGTTCTCAAAAACTGTGGGAAATACGTACGCTACATTACTGCATCACCCTTTCCTCTTCAAGGGAAAACCAACGCAGTGCTCAAGAGGTAGCAATGCCCACCTCAATGCCCAAGACATTCATTCTGGCTTTTTGAACCGTCTGTACACAAGCCGTGACTATGAAGCCAGTTTAGTGAACCTGATGAAAGAGCGATATGAGGTAACTGCCACTTGACTTTGCATAACTGTTTCTCTCTTGTGTCCAATTTCCAATATCAACTCCAGTAGCCCCCAAGGGCCGGTTTATCTTTTCTAGATGAACCAGGACTTTAATCTTGCAACTTTCACCTGTGTAGCCCCCAAGGGCCGGTTTATTCTTTCAAGATGAACCGAGACTTTTATCCTGCCAAATTTTTGCTTAATATCGTTGTACATCAATCATCCAGTAAGATGACTGATGTCTACTATGCAACCTTCTCCTTGTAGACGTTGTTGGGCCTCCAAGTGCAGAGGTTTGTAGGATAGTAGAAAATTTCCCTCAAGTGGATGACCTAAGGTTTATCAATCCGTGGGACGCGTAGGATGAAGATGGTCTCTCTCAAGCAACCCTGCAACCAAATAACAAAGAGTTTCTTCTGTCCCCAACACACCCAATACAATGGTAAATTGTATAGGTGCACTAGTTCGGCGAAGAGATGGTGATACAAGTGCAATATGGATGGTAGATATAGGTTTTTGTAATCTGAAAATATAAAAACAGCAAGGTAACTAATGATAAAAGTGAGCACAAACGGTATTGCAATGCTAGGAAACAAGGCCTAGGGTTCATACTTTCACTAGTGCAAGTTCTCTCAACAATAATAACATAGTTGGATCATATAACTATCCCTCAACATGCAACAAAGAGTCACTCCAAAGTCACTAATAGCGGAGAACAAACAAAGAGATTATTGTAGGGTACGAAACCACCTCAAAGTTATTCTTTCTAATTGATCTATTCAAGAGTTCGTACTAGAATAACATCTTAAGACACAAATCAACCAAAACCCTAATGTCACCTAGATACTCCAATGTCACCTCAAGTATCCGTGGGTATGCTTATACGATATGCATCACACAATCTCAGATTCATATATTCAACCAACACAAAGTACTTCAAAGAGTGCCCCAAAGTTTCTACCGGAGAGTCAAGACAAAAACATGGGCCAACCCCTATGCATAGGTTCATGGGCGGAACCCGCAAGTTGATCACCAAAACATACATCAAGTGGATCATGTGAATATCCCATTGTCACCACAGATAAGCACGGCAATACATACATCAAGTGTTCTCAAATCCTTAAAGACTCAATCCGATAAGATAACTTCAAAGGGAAAACTCAATCCATGACAAGAGAGTAGAGGGGGAGAAACATCATATGATCCAACTATAATAGCAAAGCTCGCGATACATCAAGATTGTATCATCTCAAGAACACGAGAGAGAGAGAGAGAGATCAAACACATAGCTACTGGTACATACCCTCAGCCCCGAGGGTGAACTACTCCCTCCTCGTCATGGAGAGCGCCGGGATGATGAAGATGGCCACCGGTGAGGGTTCCCCCTCCGTGAGCTCTTTGGAACAGGGTCCCGATTGGTTTTTGGTGGCTACAGAGGCTTGCGGCGGCGGAACTCCCGATCTATTCTATTCCCCGATGGTTTTAGGGTATATGGATATATATAGGAGAAAGAAGGTCAGGGGAGCCACGAGGGTGGAGGGCGCGCCTGGGGGGGGGGGGGTTAGGCGTGTGCCCCCTGCCTCATGCTCTCCTCGTTGATTCCCTGACGTGTACTCCAAGTCTCTTGGATTGCTTCCGTTCCAAAAATAACTCTCCCGAAGGTTTCATTCCGTTTGGACTCCGTTTGATATTCCTTTTCTGCGAAACACTGAAACAAGGAAAAAAACAGAAACTAGCACTGGGCTCTGGGTTAATAGGTTAGTCCCAAAAATAATATAAAAGTGTTTAGTAAAGCCCATAAACATCCAAAACAGATAATATAATATCATAGAACAATCAAAAATTATAGATACGTTGGAGACGTATCAGCATCCCCAAGCTTAATTCGTGCTCGTCCTCGAGTAGGTAAATGATAAAAACAGAATTTTTGATGTGGAATGCTACCTAACATATTTATCCATGTAATCTTCTTTATTGTGGAAGGAATGTTCAGATCCATAAGATTCAAAACAAAAGTTTAATATTGACATGAAAACAAAAATACTTCATGCATACTAACAAAGCAATCATGTCTTCTCAAAATAACATGGCCAAAGAAAGTTATCCCTACAAAATCATATAGTCTGTCTATGCTCTATCTTCATCACACAAAGTATTTAAATCATGCACAACCCCGATGACAAGCCAAGCAATTGTTTCATACTTTTGATGTTCTCAAACTTTTTCAATCTTCACCCAATACATGAGCGTTAGCCATGGACATAGTAGTATAGTTGGAATAGAATGGTGGTTGTGGAGAAGACAAAAAAAAGGAGAAGATAGTCTCACATCAACTAGGTGTATCAACGGGCTATGTAGATGCCCATAAATAGATATCAATGTGAGTGAGTAGGGATTGCCATGCAACGGATGCACTAGAGCTATAAGTGTATGAAAGCTCAACAAAATAAACTAAGTGGGTGTGCATCCAACTTGCTTGCTCACGAAGACCTAGGGCATTTTGAGGAAGCCCATCATTGGAATATACAAGCCAAGTTCTATAATGAAAGATTCCCACTACTATATGAAAGTGACAACATAGGAGACTCTCTATCATGAAGATCATGGTGCTACTTTGAAGCACAAGTGTGGTAAAAGGATAGTAGCATTGTCTCTTCTCTCTTTTTCTCTCATTTTTTTTGTTTTTTGGGCCTTCTCTTTTTTTGGCCTCTTTTTTCTCTTTTTTTCATCCGGAGTCTCATCCCGACTTGTGGGGGAATCATAGTCTCCATCATCCTTTCCTCACTAGGACAATGCTCTAATAATGATGATCATCACACTTTTATTTATTACAACTCAAGAATTACAACTCAATACTTAGAATAAGATATGACTCTATATGAATTCCTCCGGCGGTGTACCGGGATGTGCGATGACTCATGAGTGACATGTATAAAGATAATGAACGGTGGCTTTGCCACAAATACGATTTCAACTACATGATCATGCAATGCAATATGACAATGATGGAGCGTGTCATAATAAATGGAACGGCGGTAAGTTGCATGGCAATATATCTCGGAATGGCTGCGGAAATGCCATAATAGGTAGGTATGGTGGCTGTTTTGAGGAAGATATATGGTGGGTGTATGATACCGGCGAAAGGTGTGCGGTATTAGAGCGGCTAGCAATGGTGGAAGGGTGAGAGTGCGTATAAGCCATGGACTCAGCATTAGTCATAAAGAACTCACATACTTATTGCAAAAATATATTAGTTATCGAAACAAAGTACTACGCGCATGCTCTTAGGGGATAGATTGGTAGGAAAAGACCATCGCTCGTCCCCGACTGCCACTCATAAGGAAGACAATCAATAAATAAATCATGCTCTGACTTCATCACATAACGGTTCACCATACGTGCATGCTACGTGAATCACAAACTTTAACACAAGTATTTCTCAAATTCACAACTACTCAACTAGCATGACTCTAATATCACCATCTTCATATCTCAAAACAATTATCAAGTATCAAACTTCTCTTAGTATTCAATGCACTTTATATGAAAGTTTTTATTATACTCATCTTGGATGCCCATCATATTAGGACTAGTTTCATAACCCAAGCAAATTACCATGCTGTTTAGGACTCTCAAAATAATATAAGTGAAACATGAGAGTTCAACTATTTCTTCAAAATAAAATCACCGCCGTGCTCTAAAAGGATATAAGTGAAGCACTAGAGAAAACAACAAACTACTCGGGAAGATATAAGTGAAGATCAATGAGTAGTCGAATAATTATGCAACTATGTGAAGACTCTCTAACGTTTAAGAATTTCAGATCTTGGTATTTTATTCATACAGCAAGCAAAACAAAAGGATATAAAATGACGCTCCAAGCAAAACACATATCATGTGGTGAATAAAAATATAGCTACAAGTAAAGTTACCGATGAACGAAGACGAAAGAAGGGATGCCATCCGGGGCATCCCCAAGCTTAGGCTCTTGGTTATCCTTGAATATTACCTTGGGGAGCCTTGGGCATCCCCAAGATTAGGCTCTTGGTTATCCTTGAATATTACCTTGGGGTGCCTTGGGAATCCCCAAGCTTAGGCTCTTGCCACTCCTTATTCCATAGTCCATCGAATCTTTACCCAAAACTTGAAAACTTCACAACACAAAATTTAACAGAAGATCTCGTGAGCTCCGTTAGCGAAACAAAACACCACTTAAAGGTACTGTAATGAACTCATTATTTATTTGTATTGGTGTTAAATCTACTGTATTCCAACTTCTCTATGGTTTATAAACTATTTTACTAGCCATAGATTCATCAAAATAAGCAAACAACACACGAAAAACAGAATCTGTCAAAAAAAAGAACAGTCTGTAGTAATCTGTAACTAACGCAAACTTCTGGAATTCAAAAAATTCTACCAAAATTGGAAGGTATAGATAATTTGATTATTGATCTTCTGCAATTGGAATCAGTATTTTATCACGTTCTGGTGATTTTAAATAATTGTTTTCGTGAACAGAAAGTTTCTGGAATTTTCAGCAAGATCAAATAACTATCATCCAAGAAGATCCTATAGGTCTTACTTGGCACAAACACTAATTAAAACATAAAACCACATCTAAACATAGGCTAGATGAATTATTTATTCCTAAACAGAACCAAAAAGCAATAAACTAAAATAAAATTGGGTTGCCTCCCAACAAGCGCTACCGTTTAACGCCCCTAGCTAGGCATGATGATTTCAATGATGCTCACCTAAAAGATAAGAATTGAAACATGAAGAGAGCATCATGAAGAATATGACTAGCACATTTAAGTCTAACCCACTTCCTATGTATAGGGATTTTGTGAGCAAACAACGTATGGGAACAAGAATCAACTTGCATAGGAAGGTAAAACAAGCATAACTTCAAGATTTTCAACACATAGAGAGGAAACTTGATATTATTGCAATATGTAGAAGCATATGATACTCTCTCATAGTAATTTTCAGTAGCATCATGAATGAATTCAAAAATATAACTATCACATAAAGCATTCTTTTCATGATCTACAAGCATAGAAATTTTATTACTCTCCACAAAAGCAAATTTGTTCTCATGAATAATAGTGGGAGCAAACTCAACAAATAACTATCATGTGAAGCATAACCCAATTGAAAATTAAAATCACGATGACAAGTTTCATGGTTATCTTTATTCTTTATAGAATACGTGTAATCACAATAATCATCATAAATAGGAGGCATGCTTTCATCATAATAATTTTCCTTATCAAAACTTGGGGGACAAAAATATCATCTTCATCAAACATAGCATCCCCAAGCTTGTAGCTTTGCATATCATTAGCATCATGAATATTCAAAGAATTCGTACTAACAACATTGCAATCATGCTCATCATTCACATATTTTATGCCAAGCATTCTATGTAATTCCTCTTCTAGTACTTGGGCACAATTTTCCTTCCCATCATTTTCACGAAAGACATTAAAAAGATGAAGCATATGAGGCAACCTTAATTCCATTTTTTGTAGTTTCTTTTATAAACTAAACTAGTGATAAAACAAGAAACTAAAAGATTCGATTGCAAGATCTAAAGATATACATTCAAGCACTCACCTCCCTGGCAACATCGCCAGAAAAGAGCTTGATGTCTACTACGCAACCTTCTCCTTGTACATGTTGTTGGGTCTCCAAGTGCAGAGGTTTGTAGGACAATATCAATTTCCCTCAAGTGGATGACCTAAGGGTTATCAATCCATGGGAGGCGTAGGATGAAGATGGTCTCTCTCAAGCAACCCTGCAACCAAATAACAAAGAGTCTCTTCTATCCCAACACACCCAATACAATGGTAAATTGTATAGGTGCACTAGTTCGGCGAAGAGATGGTGATACAAGTGCAACATGGATGGTAGATATAGGTTTTTGTAATCTGAAAATATAAAAACAGCAAGGTAACTAATGATAAAAGTGAGCACAAACGGTATTGCAATGCTCGGAAACAAGGCCTAGGGTTCATACTTTCACTAGTGCAAGTTCTCTCAACAAGAATAACATAGTTGGATCGTATAACTATCCCTCAACATGCAGCAAACAGTCACTCCAAAGTCACTAATAACGGAGAACAAATGAAGAGATTGTTGTAGGGTATGAAACCACCTCAAAGTTATTCTTTCGGATCGAGCTATTCAAGAGTTCGTACTAGAATAACACCTTAAGGCACAAATCAACCAAAACCCTAATGTCACCTAGATACTCCAATGTCACCTCAAGTATCTGTGGGGTATGATTATACGATATGCATCACATAATCTCAGATTCATCTATTCAACCAACACAAAGTACTTCAAAGAGTGCCCCAAAGTTCTACCAGAGAGTCAAGACGAAAACATGTGCCAACCCCTATGCATAGGTTCATGGGCGGAACCTGCAAGTTGATCACCAAAACATACATCAAGTGGATCACGTGAATATCCCATTGTCACCACAGATAAGCACGACAAGACATACATCAAGTGTTCTCAAATCCTTAAAGACTCAATCCGATAAGATAACTTCAAAGGGAAAACTTAATCCATGACAAGAGAGTAGAGGGGGAGAAACATCATAAGATCCAACTATAATAGCAAAGCTCGCGATACATCAAGATCGTATCACCTCAAGAACACGAGAGAGAGAGAGAGAGATCAAACACATAGCTACTGGTACATACCCTCAACACCGAGGGTGAATACTCCCTCCTCATCATGGAGAGAACCGGGATGATGAAGATGGCCACCGGCGAGGGTTCCCCCCTCCGGCAGGGTGCCGGAACAGGGTCCCGATTGGTTTTTGGTGGCTACAGAGGCTTGCGGCGGCGGAACTCTTGATTTATTCTGTTCCCCGATGGTTTTAGGGTATATGGATATATATAGGCAAAATAAGTCGGTCAGGGGAGCCACGAGGGGCCCACGAGCATGGAGGGCGCGCCGGGGGGGGGGGGGGGGGTAGGCGCGCCCCCTGCCTCGTGCTCTCCTCGTTGATTCCCCGACGTGTACTCCAAGTCTACTGGATTGCTTCCGTTCCAAAAATAACTCTCCCGAAGGTTTCATTCCGTTTGGACTCCGTTTGATATTCCTTTTCTGCGAAACACTGAAACAAGAAAAAAAACAGAAACTAGCACTGGGCTCTAGGTTAATAGGTTAGTCCCAAAAATAATATAAAAATATTTAGTAAAGCCCATAAACATCCAAAACAAATAATATAATAACATGGAACAATAAAAAATTATAGATACGTTGGATACGTATCACTGACTAATGGAAGAATACCCATAATGTTAGTTTAAGCAAATATACATTAGCCCCCAAGTGCCAGGAATAATACTTGTATTGTGCTTGGGACTTGTAAAAATTTCTGATAACAAGCAAATAGGCATTAGCCCCCAAGTACCGAGTGTATAACTTGTTATGTGCTTGGTACTTCAAATATGTGCTGCCAACTCATGATGTGTATGTCTCTTATAGGCTGAGCTAAGTATAATGGAATCCCAAACCGCTGATCTTCAAGAAAACATCAAATCCCAACAAGCAGAAACCTCCAAAGCCAAAGATGAGCTGACCAATGCCTTAGCAGCCATGGAGAAGCTGAAGGAGAGTTTCAAGAAGGAGCGGGCGGATTGGGACATAGAGAAATCCACATTACAGAAAAGGGCTGAGGATGCAGAAGAAGCCCTTAAACCGGTGGTAGAAGAGCTGACTGTTTTGGAGCGGCAGATAAATGCCATGACCACTGCTGTGTTTGGTAAATATCCTCATTATAAGCTTTCAACATGTATTATCCCATAAGCTGCCGGTTTATCGATGTTCATAATGATGCAGGAACTCATATTACCCATCTGGGCTCTGACATGCAGAAGAAATTGAAGGCTGCCTATACTCTTATAGAGCAATTATATACCGGCGCGCAACGGATCATATGTACTGCCTCTCATAACAAGCCGCCCCCAACTTTAATCAAGGAAACCTTAGAAAGGTTGTCGATGCTGCCTGCCCGGTTTGAAGAGTTAAAAAAGATCAGCTGCAAGGGCAGGTGCTCTGACCGCACTAACCCGGGCGAAAGCATGGGTACCTGATCTTGATCCGGCTGACGTGTGGAATGGCTATCCAAGCTTAAGGGAGGACGGATCAGATTTTGATAATGATGATCTCCGAGCTTTGACGAGGTAAATGCGTCCTATGGCTAGTAAATTGGCTTAAGAGACTGATCTGTCTCATTACCAGTCGATTTATGATGCCGACAACAGACGGGTTAATGCGCCAAATTATGATGTGCAGAATCTTATCCCGCCAATTCGTAAGCATACTTATGCCCCTGATGTTGAACCGTCCACCCTTATAAGTGACGAAGCTGTCTTCCAAGCCTTAACTGGGATTGACTGGACAACCATTGACTTCCAGCCGCTGGGTGGAGAGGAGGAGGATGAACCGGCGCAGGATGATCCGCAACCTTCAAGTCTGCCTGGCGAAGATTCATGATCTGGAATCCGGTTTAGCTTCTGCATACTGCAATGCTTGTCATAAACAATTATCCTTTTGGGCATCGAAGCGCCTTATAATAGGCTAGCTTAAACACTTGGTCTGCTATGCCATCATGCATATTTATTTTGCATGATACTTGTTAATCCGCCATGCTTAGGATATATTATGTCTGCTCATAATCCGTAGCAGTTTATTCAAGATGTCCCTGCATACAATAAATTGAAAGTGTCCTGGCGGTTTACCGCCGGACGGGTCATAATGCCCAACACATAACCCGGGTTTATAACCAAGGCTGCATTTAAAAATAATTAAATGTGAAATATA
Organism: Aegilops bicornis; assembly: GCA_021605145.1. Lineage (NCBI taxonomy): Eukaryota > Viridiplantae > Streptophyta > Magnoliopsida > Poales > Poaceae > Aegilops > Aegilops bicornis. The sequence goes on along the minus strand of CM038674.1, from coordinate 599,942,740 downwards.
TCATACCTGTGATATTGAATCACATCGTTGGTTTCACCAACTTTTTGTAGTAAGGGTGATAACCCAAATCTTGAGTACTGATAACTCCTCCCATATTTTGCCGGTTTATAATAAAACCATACCGGGTTGTAATAAACACCGGATTATCCATATATAATACTGGCGACTTGTAGTCGAAACCAGGCCGGGTTAATAAATAATGGTTTATCATGAAGTGTTGTAAACCTCAAAAAGAGAAAATTTGTCGAATAAAATCATGGGAAGACGTGAGGCTTTTCATGGGCTGCCAGGCCCAAAATCGAGGCTTTTCATGGGCTGCCAGGCCACTGTTTCACAAAGCCTTTTAAGATGGACCTCACATTAACCAATCGTTGTTTTAACTTTGACAAGTTCAGGGTCTGTATAAGATTGACTTGTCAAACGTTCATGGTCGCATCGTGTGATTACCTGGGCTGAGTGACTTACTTAAAAAAGGCAAGATAACCTGGGGTTTTAGGTGAATACACCTGGCTTCCAAGCCTGGCTTGATAGCCTATTACAAGGGTCATTAAAACTCTTTGTTGCTGTGCAAAAAGAGCCCCCATGTAATATTTTGAGCTGTGCTCAGTGGATGCCTATGTTTGGTTGTGCTTTTGCAACACTCTCTTTGGCCCCTATTAACTTTGGGTGACAAGCCCCCAAGTTTTTTGTGGCTTTATAAGCCGGATCACTGGGTAGTCAAAACTCCGCTTTATAAACAGAAGCCCCCATGTAACCAAAAATTCTTAAGGGAAAAATAGCAGAGGCCCCGCTTTAGCAGGGATGCCGGTTTATTATATTGATCATAATATATACATTGTCAAAAATATGTACATAAGAGGAGCCTATGGCTCAGGTGTAGTAAGGCCGAAGATGAGCAATATTCCACGACCGGTGGGTCTCCTCCTCCGGTTTACGTGAGTCTTTGTGCTCTCGAACATCGATAAGGTAGTATGACCCATTATGCAGATTCTTGCTGACCACAAAGGGTCCTTCCCAAGGCAGGGATAACTTGTGCATATCAGTCTGATCCTGGATGAGTCGGAGCACCAGATCGCCTTCTTGAAAAGTTCTGGTTCTAACCCGGTAATTTGTGATAACGATGCGAGATCTTCTTTGGTAAATCACCGACCGATCTGCTGCAATGTCACGCTCCTCATCTAACAGGTCAAGTGCTTCCTGTCGTGCCTTCTCATTATCAGCTTCGACATAAGCTGCCACACGAAGCGAGTCATGACGGATGTCACTAGGGAGAACTACCTCTGCTCCATAAACCATGAAAAAAGGCGTGTAACCCATAGATCTGTTGGGCGTGGTATTGATGCTCCATAACACATAAGGTAACTCCTCCACCCAACAACCAGGCATCCGTTGCAAAGGAACCATGAGCCGGGGCTTGATGCCTCTCAAGATCTCTTGATTGGCTTTCTCCGCTTGACCATTAGATTGGGGGTGAGCCACTGATAATACGTCAAGCCGGATGTGCTCACGTTGACAAAATTCTTTCATAGCACCCTTGGAAAGATTAGTGCCATTATCAGTTATAATGTTGTGTGGAAAACCAAACCAGAAAATCACCTTCTTGATGAATTGAACCTCCGTGGCTGCATCACACTTACTGACTGGCTCTGCTTCCACCCACTTGGTGAACTTATCAACCGCCACCAAAAGGTGGGTCTTCTTATCCTTGGATCTCTTAAAGGTCCCAACCATATCCAGCCCCCAAGTTGCAAACGTCCAAGTGATTGGAATCATCCTCAATTCTTGAGCCGGTACATGAGCATGCTGTGAGAATTTTTGACAGCCATCACACTTTTTGACCAAGTCTTCAGCATCAGCATGAGCCGGCAGCCAATAGAAGCCATGACGAAAGGCCTTGGCTACTAGATTTTTGAACCGGCGTGATGACCACAATATCCTTCGTGGATCTCATGCAAAATCTCACGGCCTTCTTCAAGAGATACGCAATGCTGAAACACCCCTGTTACACTGCAATGATGCAATTCTCCATTGACAATGGTCATTGACTTGGACTGCCGGATTATCTGCCTGGCCAAAGTTTCATCCTTTGGTAACTCGCCCCGGTTCATATACGCAAAATATGGGACCGTCCAATCTGGGATAACATGAAGAGCCGCCACCAACTAAGCCTCCGGATCAGGAACAACCAAATCCTCTTCTGTAGGTAGCTTGACCGACGGGTTATGCAAAACGTCCAGAAAAACATTGGGTGGAACCGGTTTACGTTGGGAACCCAAACGGCTTAAAGCATCCGCCGCTTCGTTCTTTCGCCGGTCCACATGGTCAACCTGATAACCTTTGAAGTGTCCAGCCACAGTATCCACCTCTCGACGATATGCTGCCATGAACGGGTCCTTGGAATCCCAAGTACCGGACACTTGTTGAGCCACCAGGTCCGAGTCACCAAAGCACTTAACCCGGCTTAAATTCATCTCCTTAGCCATTCGAAGACAATGGAGGAAAGCCTCATATTCAGCTGCATTGTTAGTGGTAGGGAACATTAAACGGAGAACATAACAAAACTTATCACCTCGTGGGGAAGTTAACACGACTCCAGCCCCCGAGCCCTCTAATTGCCTGGACCCATCAAAATGAATAGTCCAATAAGTGTGATTCGGCTTCTCCTCTGGCGCCTGCAACTCTGTCCAGTCATTGATGAAATCCACAAGCGCTTGGGACTTAATTACCGTCCGAGGCATATATTTTAACCCGTGAGGTCCAAGCTCAATGGCCCTCTTGGCAACCCGACCAGTTGCTTCCCTGTTTTGGATTATATCTCTCAAAGGGGCAGAACTGACCACAGTGATGGGGTGACCCTGAAAATACTGCTTAAGCTTCCGACTTGCCATGAAAACTCCATACACCAACTTCTGCCAATGTGAGTACCTCTGCTTGGACTCAATAAGCACCTCACTGATATAATAAACCGGCCGTTGAACCGGATACTCCTTTCCAGCCTCCTTGCACTCCACCACAATGGCCACACTAACAGCCCGGGCATTAGCAGCCACATACAACGACAGTGGTTCTTTATCAACCGAAGCAGCAAGGACCGGTGGCTCGGCTAACTGCTTCTTCAAATCCTCAAACGCCGCATTAGCAGCATCACTCCAGACAAAATTATTTGTCTTCTTCATCATCTGATATAAAGGGATAGCTTTCTCTCCCAATCAGCTGATAAAACGGCTCAGTGCTGCAATACGACCTGCCAGACGTTGAACATCATTGATACACGCCGGTTTAGCCAGAGATGTAATAGCTTTGATCTTTTCCGGATTAGCTTCAATGCCCCTGTTAGATACTAGAAACCCCAAGAGCTTGCATGCCGGTACACCAAAAACACACTTGGCCGGATTAAGCATCATCTTATAAACCCGGAGAGTATCAAAATTTTCCTTCAAATCATCTATTAACGTCTCCTCCTTTCTGGACTTCACCACAATATCATCCACATAAGCATGAACATTACGCCCAATCTGATTATGAAGACAATTCTGCACACAACACTGATAAGTCGCCTGGACACTCTTGAGCCCAAAAGGCATAGATACATAGCAGAAGGCTCCAAAGGGAGTTATAAAAGTTGTCTTCTTCTGGTCCTTAAATGCCATTTTGATCTGATGATAACTAGAATAAGCATCCAGAAAACTCAAACGCTCACAACCCGCCGTAGCATCAATAGTCTGATCAATGCAAGGGAGAGCAAAGGGATCATGAAAGCACAAGTGATCCCCGGGTGGTTTTGGTAATTAATGTCAACATATCTCTTGTTGGACTAATGCTTCTACCTAGTATGTTTCAGATAAGTTAAAAAATGGAGTTGCATGGACAGAGGATGTGGAACCCCTTCAAGATGCTAAGGACAAAGGATTGGCTCAAGCTCAAAGCTCAGGACTCTACATTTTCTATTTAGTGATCCAAGATCACATTGAGTCCATAGGAAAAGCCAAAACTACTAAGAAGGGATGAGGTGTTGCTTAATGGCTTGCTTGCTCAAAGTGCTTAGTGATATGCTCCAAAGCCCTCAACCACTTTCTCACTTCCACATATGTCCTAAACCAAAAGTCCAACTCATTAGCGAGATTTCATATCCGGAGCCACCGAGTTCAGTTGACATAGCCACTGCCAGAAACCCTAATCAGTTCGATCTCATCGATGGGATCTCAGTCTCACCGAGATGGGCTTGCAAACTCTCTGTTGTCTATTGCAATAATTTCGGTCCCACCGAGATTTACAACCGGCCCCATCGAGTTTGCTTGGCCAACATTCTGTTTCACTTATTAGCCAAATCGGTCCCACCGAGTTTGAGTAATCGGTCAAACCGAGTTTTGGATTTACCCTAACCCTAGCACATCGGTCCCACCGAGTTGATCCAGTCGGTTCCACTGAAATGCCTAACGGTCACATTATGAACCAAATCGGTCCGACCGAGTTCTCTGAATCGGTCCCACTGAGTTTAGTGATTTGTGTGTAACAGTTAGATTTTGTGTGGAGGCTATATATACCCCTCCACCCACTCTTCATTCGTGGAGAGAGCCATCAAAACATGCCTACGCTTCCAATATTATTTTCTGAGAGAGAACCACCTACACTTGTGTTGAGGTCAAGATATTCCATTCCAATCACATAAATCTTGATCTCTAGCCTTCCCCAAGTTGCTTTCCACTCAAATCTTCTTTCCACTAGATCCAATCCTATGAGAGAGAGTTGAGTGTTGGGGAGACTATCATTTGAAGCACAAGAGCAAGGAGTTCATCATCAACACACCATTTGTTACTTCTTGGAGAGTGGTGTCTCCTATATTGGCTAGGTGTCACTTGGGAGCCTCCGACAAGATTGTGGAGTTGAACCAAGGAGTTTGTAAGGGCAAGGAGATCGCCTACTTCGTGAAGATCTACCCGAGTGAGGCAAGTCCTTCGTGGGCGACGACCATGGTGGGATAGACAAGGTTGCTTCTCCGTGGACCCTTCGTGGGTGGAGCCCTCCGTGGACTCGCGCAACCGTTACCCTTCGTGGATTGAAGTCTCCATCAACGTGGATGTACGATAGCACCACCTATCGGAACCACAGATAAAAATTCTCCGTGTCTCCAAATTGCGTTTGCACACTCCAATCCCTTCTCTTTACATTCTTGCAACTTGCATGATTTACTTTCCGCTGCTCATATACTCTTTGTATGCTTGCATGCTTGCTTGATATGTATTGTGAAATGTTTAAACTTGTGCTAATACTCACTTCAACTCAAGAGATTAAAAACTACAACTTTTCTTGATTAGAGTCTATTCATCCCCCCTCTAGACCCCTCTTCTCGATCCTTTCAATTGGTATCAGAGCTTTGGTCTCCATTGCTTTGGTTTAATCACCATTGGAGGAAGATGGATATGTCTACATTGGGGAGTCTTAGACGTAGAGTGCCTATTCTTGATGGAGAATATTTTCATGAGTGGAAAAATGAAATGCTTGAGATTTTCAATGAATATCATTTGAACAAGTACATTACTAGCCCTTGTGCACCTCATATTGATCATTTGCATCCCACACTCGAAGAGGATGTTGACATGATTCGCAATCTTATAACTATCAATCTTATCATAAGAGGATTGCCCAAAAATTTGATTGCTAGTTTGCCTACTCTTGATTGTGCCTATACTATATGGAGATTTCTTGAGGAACGATTTCCAGATTATTCTTTGAAAAATTTAGACGAAATTCTCCATAAGTCTATTGCCTTGAGTAAGATGAATTCTAGTGATCCTAGCTTTGGGGATTGTCTATTTGAGCTTACAAATCTCATGCGTGCCATAGGAGATGTTGGGATCATTAGCAATATCATTTCTGAAGCTATTAGGATCCATAAAGATAACCATAGAAGTGATCATTTATCTAATGAATTACCATCTCTAGGAATTGATCAATCACAAGATGATGTTGAACATGGATACTACGATGAGGATGATGATGATAGTGGCTATGATCTTGATGATGCAATGAGACACTTTGGTCTTATGGCAAATCTTCGCAGCTACATGGCTGGAGGAAAGGAATGGGTCCTTGATAGTGGATGTACTGATAATATGACCGGAGATAAAGATATGTTCCGTGAGCTTGCTGAAAGCATCGGCCCTCGAAAATATGTCACTTTTGGTGATAACTCAAAGGGTAAGGTGGTTGGCCTCGGTAAGGTGGCCATCTCACATGATAGCTCCATACAAAATGTCATGCTCGTTGAATCCCTTGGGTACAATTTACTTTCAGTATCTAGACTTGCTGATTTCAGTTTCAATGTTCTGTTTACTGAGGTAGATTGCCAAGTGTTTCGAAGAGATAATCATAAAATGGTCTTTACTGCTATACGTAGAGGTGATCTTTACATTGTTGATTTCACTAAAAAGGCTCAACCTAGAACTTGCTTAATTGCTAAATCTTCTAAGGGTTGCTTGTGGCATAGAAGGCTAGGTCATGTGGGCATGCGAAATCTTGATAAGCTTATTAAAGGTGATCATATCCTTGGAGTAAAAGATGTCATATTTGACAAGGATAGACTTTGTAGTGCTTGTCGTGCAGGAAACAAGTTGGAGGAAGTCATCGCGAAGAACATCATGACCACGAGAAGACCACTCGAGCTACTTCACATGGATCTCTTTGGTCCAAATGCCTACAAGAGTCTCGGTGGTAACTCATTTGGACTAGTCATAGTTGATGATTTTTCAAGATTTACGTGGGTGTTCTTTCTTGATGACGAATCACAGGTCCAAAAGATCTTCAAAAACTTCGCTAGGAAGGCCCAAAATCAATTTGACGTGAAGATCAAGAAGGTTCGGAGCGACAATGTAACGGAGTTCAAGAACGCAAATGTGGATACCTTTCTTGACAAAGAGGGGATTTCACATGAGTTCTCGGCTACGTACACACCTCAACAAAATGGAGTCATTGATAGGAAGAACCGGACTATTATTGAGATGGCAAGAACGATGCTTGATGAGTACAAGACTCCAAAACACTTTTAGGCAGAAGCGGTTGAGACAACTTGTCATGCAACAAATCGCTTGTATCTTCACAAGCTACTCGGCAAGACGACATACGAGCTCCTCATTGGTAACAAACCCCAAGTTGGATACTTTTGAGTATTTGGCTCAAAATGGTACATTCTTGATAAGCATCATCGTTCTAAATTTGCTCTTAAATCTCATGAAGGTTACGTACTTGGTTATGGCTCAAACTCTCACACTTACCGTGTCTACAACAATTTCACCCTAAAAGTTGAAGAGACGGTAGATGTGAAGTTTGATGAATCTAACGGCTCGCAAGTAGAGCAATTGCCAATTGATGTAGGAGACAAAGACCCTTCGGAAGCTATCCAAGACTTGTCTATTGGCAAGATTCGTCCAACGGAGGTGAAGGAGAGTACCTCGTCCGTCCAAGTGGAAGCTTCTACCTCACGACAAGGTGAACCAAGAGTTGATACGGAAGCATCCACAAGTGGGACACACCAAGATGAAGAAAATGAGGAAGCACACCAAGATGAACATCAACAACCTCCTTCTCCACCACGACAAGAGAATGACAACGTCAACAATGAAGAAGGCCAAGAAGAAGAACAAGATGAAGAAGATGTTCCACCCCAAGCCAAGCCAAAGCTCCCACGAGTTCGAGCAAGGATCGCCAAAGATCATCCCGTCGAGCAAATCTACAATGATATCCAAACCGGGAGAATAACTCGCTTTAAAACTCGTTTAGCTAATTTTTGTGAACATTACTCATTCATCTCTAGCATTGAACCTATGAAGGTTGAAGAAGCATTGGAAGATCCGGATTGGATAAACGCTATGCATGAAGGGCTACACAACTTTGAGAGAAATCAAGTATGGACATTGGTCGAGAAGCCCGACAACAACCACAACATCATTGGTACCAAATGGGTGTTTCGCAACAAGCAAGATGAAGATGGTCAAGTTGTCCGCACCAAAGCACGCCTAGTCGCCCAAGGCTACACTCAAGTCGAAGGTATGGACTATGGTGAGACATATGCTCCCGTTGCTAGACTTGAGTCCATTCGCATTTTACTTGCTTATGCTAATCACCATGATATCACCTTGTACCAAATGGACATCAAAAGTGCTTTTCTAAATGGTGAAATTGAGGAGGAAGTTTATGTTAAGCAACCTCCCGGCTTTGTCAATCCTAAGAAACCTAATCATGTCTACAAACTTCACAAAGCCCTTTATGGTCTTAAACAAGCCCCTAGAGCATGGTATAAATGCTTGACCAAGTTCCTTATTGAAAAGGCTTTGAAATTGGTAAAATTGATTCTACTCTTTTTACTAAAAGGGTTAATGGAGAACTATTTGTGTGCCAAATTTATGTTGATGATATTATATTTGGCTCGACTAACCCTCATTTTAGTGAGAAGTTTGGAAAGCTAATGTCAGAGAAGTTTGAGATGTCTATGATGAGTGAACTCAAATTCTTTCTTGGTTTGCAAATCAAGAAAACTAAGGAAGGTACCTTTGTCTCTCAAACAAAGTACACCAAGGACTTATGCAAGAAGTTCAATATGCAAGAATGCAAAGGTATGTCTACACCCATGCCTACTAGTGGACATCTTGATTTGACCAAAGACGGTGATCCGGTGGATCAAAAAGTTTACCGCTCTATGATTGGTTCATTGTTATATCTATGTGACTCTCGTCCCGATATTATGCTAAGTGTGGGCATGTGTGCACGATATCAAGAGGCACCTAAAGAATGTCATCTTAAGGATGTGAAAAGGATAGTGAGATACTTAATACATACACCAAATTTTGGCATTTGGTATCCTAAGAGGTCTTCCTTTGATCTTGTTGTCTACTCCAATTCGGACTATGCCGGAGACAAGGTTGATAGAAAGTCCACTTCAGGTACTTGTCAATTTCTTGGTAGATCTCTTGTGTCTTGGTCCTCCAAGAAACAAAACTCGGTATCCTTATCCACCACAGAAGTGGAATACATTGCTGCTGGATCATGTTGTGCTCAATTACTTTGGATGACCCAAACTCTTAAAGATTATGGGATATATGTGAAACATGTTCCATTGCTGTGTGACAATGAAAGTGCTATTAAGATTGCTCACAATCCCTTGCAACATTCTCGAACTATACATATTGAAGTTCGTCATCATTTCATTCGAGACCATGTTGCCAAAGGGGACATTAATCTTAAGCATATTCGCACCGATAAGCAACTAGCGGATATATTTACCAAACCGCTTGATGAGAAAGTCTTTTGCCGTTTGAGAGGTGAATTGAACATCATTGATGCTTTAAACTTGGAGTAGGAACTCCATTTGGATACATGCAAGGCATGAGCCTTTGACTAATCCTTGATATTTCTTTCATGATGCTATCTATATGTCTTGGATACTTTCGCACCCTTGCATGCTATCTAACCCTTGTAGGTACTTGGATGAATCTAAATCCATGAGATTACAACTCACTCACATCTTGAGCAATCTCTACATCACCAAGTCTCTATACAATGGTGGTTGAAGTCAAGCAAGCACAAAACCCCTCAAATATATCCTTTGACTCATTCTATGTTAAATTTTATGTTTGTCATTTTGGATACACAAGTGCTCTTCCTTGCAAAACTAACCCATGTAGGAAGATGAACTCAGACTCCAAGTGGTGCTCCCAACTCTTGATGAGCTACATCAACCTTGAGCAACCCACACAAGTTTGACTACATGATCAAGATCAACACCACCACCCAAGGTATGTTATTCCATCTTAGAGAAGCTTTACTCCAAGTCATGGGATAAAGCAACTCAACAAGATGTGAATACATCAAGAAGCTTTAACGAAAAATGGTAACCCCATTTGGACCTTAAACGATGAGTATGACCAAAGATCAAGTGATCTCACTTGACTCCTAAGTCAATATACTCTAACATAGGTGACTTTGTCACCACCCAATTCTAGATGAAGTTCTCTTGTGTTTCCTCTTGCATTTGTCTCATGCATTTGTGTTTCCTCTTTCAAAAAAACTTCATCTAGATCTTTTCTTCTCTTTACTGTTCTGCATTTTTTGCATCAAATTCCTTGCAAATCCTTGCTTTATCTCAAAGTGCCTAGTGAGCTGAGGTGACAAGTGTTTTACTGTGATGAAGTCGGTCACACCTGTCTGTTTTCTTCGGCCCAACCGAATTCTCTCGGTGCCACCGAAGTACACAACTCGGTGCTACTGATTTCACTACAAAAAAGACAACTTGCCACTTATTTCTGCAGTCTTTTTGCTCCAGCTCCACTCAATGACTCTTGTTCTCTACCAGCATCACAGTCGCTTTGCTTTGTGACTCAAGGACCAAACCCTCTTTCAATAATACAAAAATCCAGAATAGCCCTTCTTGGAAATTGATGTCAAAGGGGGAGAGAGGGATCACATCAAAGCTCTATGGCTCTATGCTTAATCATTTCTATAGGGGGAGAGGATACTCAGGGGGAGTGTGTGTAAGAAACCTCAGACCTCAGATGCTTGGTGTTAAAGATGAGAGAAATTACATGTCTTTAAGAGGGGAAAGACATGTTCATATTTGATCATATCTGATTGCTTGCATTAATTATGTTGTTTTTCTTTTGCTCTGATTTTCTGTTCCCTATCTTCTCCCAATATCCCATGCAAGATTCAGGGGGAGCAAGACATCTAAGGGAAGGAAATCTCTAACTTTATTGCACATCTTTACCTTTGGGGACATGTCTATACCCAATGGGGTACTCAACACTCACTCTCTACATGTCATCCCAGTCTTGGTTCTCTTGTGGTTTCTTTTGTTTGCTCTGGCTAGTAGGTGTATCTGTGTTGTCTAACCTTGTTTACTCAGGTTCATTCCTTCCTAAGCCAACTCAAGACCACAAGGTAAGTATATGCATCACAGTCATGTGTATGAGGATTTCTTGCTGATGTACATACTGTTTGCAAGAAGGACTCATGGGCATGAAGGTACATTTCCTATATTCACATCATTTGCTCTGATGCATATAGTCAAGATACATGTAACACATGGCTTACTCTGTCATGCTTATGCGTTCACATACTCCTATGTTTCATATTTACATAATTGCATACATGAAGGGGGAGCCTATGCATGTTACATGTTTTTCCAAAGCTTTGCTTATTGCTCTCTATATCTTTATCTAAAGCTTTGATGTGTGTTGTCATCAATAACCAAAAAGAGGGAAATTGAAAGCACAAGTGCTCCCTGGGTGGTTTTGGTAATTAATGTCAACATATCTCTTGTTGGACTAATGCTTCTACCTAGTATGTTTCAGATAAGTTCAAAAGTGGAGTGGCATGGACAAGAGGATGTGGAACCCCTTCAAGATGCTAAGGACAAAGGATTGGCTCAAGCTCAAAGCTCAGAACTCTACATTTTCTATTTAGTGATCCAAGATCACATTGAGTCCATAGGAAAATCCAATACTATTAAGAAGGGATGAGGTGTTGCTTAATGGCTTGCTTGCTCAAAGTGCTTAGTGATATGCTCCAAAGCCCTCAACCACTTTCTCACTTCCACATATGTCCTAAACCAAAAAGTCCAACTTGGCCCCACCGAAATTTCATATCCGGAGCCACCGAGTTCAGTTGACATAGCCACTGCCAGAAACCCTAATCAGTTCGATCTCACCGATGGGATCTCGGCCTCACCGAGATGGGCTTGCAAACTCTCTGTTGTCTATTGCAATAATTTCGGTCCCACCGAGATTAATAACCGGCCCCACCGAGTTTGCTTGGCCAACATTATGTTTCACTTATTACCCAAATCGGTCCCACCGAGTTTGAGTAATCGGTCAAACCGAGTTTTGGATTTACCCTAACCCTAGCACATCGGTCCCACCGAGTTGATCCAGTAGGTCCCACTGAAATGCCTAACAGTCACATTATGAACCAAATCGGTCCGACCGAGTTTGGTGATTTGTGTGTAACGGTTAAATTTTATGTGGAGGATATATATACCCCTCCACCCACTCTTCATTCGTGGAGAGAGCCATCAGAACATGCCTACAGTTCCAATACATATTTTCTGAGATAGAACCACCTACACTTGTGTTGAGGTCAAGATATTCCATTCCAATCACATAAATCTTGATCTATAGCCTTCCCCAAGTTGCTTTCCACTCAAATCTTCTTTCCACCAATCCAATCCTATGAGAGAGAGTTGAGTGTTGGGGAGACTATCATTTGAAGCACAAGATCAAGGAGTTCATCATCAACACACCATTTATTACTTCTTGGAGAGTGGTGTCTCCTATATTGGCTAGGTGTCACTTGGGAGCCTCCGACAAGATTGTGGAGTTGAACCAAGGAGTTTGTAAGGGTAAGGAGATTGCCTACTTTGTGAAGATCTACCTGGGTGAGGCAAGTCCTTCGTGGGCGACGGACATGGTGGGATAGACAAGGTTGCTTCTTCGTGGAGCCTTCGTGGGTGGAGCCCTCCGTGGACTCGCGCAACCATTACCCTTCGTGGGTTGAAGTCTCCATCAACGTGGATGTACGATAGCACCATCTATCGGAACCACGGATAAAAAATCTCCTTGTCTCTCCAAATTGCGTTTGCACACTCCAATCCCTTCTCTTTACATTCTTGCAACTTGCATGCTTTACTTTCTGCTGCTCATATACTCTTTGTATGCTTGCATGCTTCTTGTGAATGTTTAAACTTGTGCTAATACTCCACTTCAACTCAAGAGATTAAAAACTGCAACTTTTCTTGATTAGAGTCTATCCCCCCCTCTAGACCCCTCTTCTCGATCCTTTCAGATCAGCTGGACAAGCCTTGTTCAAATCTGTGTAATCCACACACATATGCCAAGTGCCATTTTTTGAAGTATACTAGCACCGGATTAGCCAACCACTCAGGATGAAATACTTCAATGATTAACCCAGCCGCCAAGAGCCTGGCTGCCTCCTCACAAATGGCCTTGCGTCTTTCTTCATTGAAGCGCCGGAGAAACTGCTTGACCGGTTTAAACTTGGCATCGATATTAAGAGTGTGCTCAGCGAGTTCCCTCGGTACACCTGGCATGTCAGAAGGTTTCCATGCAAAGATGTCCCGGTTCTCACGGATGAACTCGATGAGCGTGCTTTCCTATTTCGGATCTAGGTTAGTGCTGATGCTAAACTGCTTGGATGAATCGGCAGGAATGAAATCAAACAGTTTAGTCTCATCAGCCGATTTAAACTTCAAGGCCGGATCATGCTCTGTAGTTGGCTTTTTCAAAGAAGTCATATACGCCGGATCAACATTGTCCTTGTAGAACTTCAACTCCTCTGTTGCACAAACCGACTCAGCATAGGCCGCATCACCTTCTTCACATTCCAAAGCAATCTTACGGCTCCCATGTACCGTGATGGTCCCCTTATGACCCGGCATCTTGAGCTGCAGATAAACATAACAGGGCCTTGCCATGAACTTAGCATAAGCCGGCCGTCCAAACAGGGCATGATATGGGCTCTTGATTTTTACCACTTCAAAAGTCAATGTCTCCGATCTTGAATCATGATCATCTCCAAAAGCAACCTCCAGAGCTATCTTGCCAACCGGATACGCCGATTTACCAGGCACCACACCATGGAAAACAATATTCGACGGTTTAAGATTTTCATCTGTCAACCCCATGCGATGGAAGGTCTCATAATAAAGGATGTTGATACTGCTCCCTCCATCCATGAGCACCTTGGTGAACTTATAACCTCCAACCTGTGGTGCCACCACTAATGCCAGATGACCCGAATTATCAACCCGGAGTGGATGATCCTCTCGACTCCACACGACGGGTTGTTCAGACCAACGCAAGTAATGGGGTACTGCCGGTTCAACGGAACTCACTGCCCTTTTATGAAGCTTCTGATCGCGCTTGCACAGGCTAGTAGTGAAGACATGATACTTCCCACCATTCAACTGCTTTGGGTTGCTCTGGTAACCTGTATGTTGCTGCTGACTTCCTTGTTGATTATAACCACCCTGGTTGCCTTGACTGCCCTGATTGCCGTACCCGCTTTGATTACCTTGAAATCCTGAGCCAGAACTGCCTCCACCATAACCCGACCCATGAGAACTGGGCCCTGAACCACCGGACGGTCCATGGTCATATCGGAAAAGATTCGAATTTTTGAACTCCCGCGTGATAAAGCAATCCTTCCAGAGGTGCCTAGCTGGCCTTTCTTTCGTCCCGTGCCTTGGGCAGGGCTGATTTAACAGGCGCTCAAGATTGACACCTGATCCTCCACCCCGCGGGGGCGGTTTACCCTTACGACGCTGACCATTATCCTGCGTGTTGGTGTTAGCCACAAAATCTAAACTGTTATCCCCTTCTCTTATCGTAGTTTCCATGGCCCACCGGGTTATGCTGCTGGCCTTTTGTGCTGCCACACTTCTTTCCCTTTCCCAGCTTTTCATCTTCAGACTCAGGATCCTTGGTACTATCAGAGTCGGCATACTTGACCAGAGCTGCCATAAGCGTCCCCATGTCATTGCAGTGACGCTTGAGCCGTCCCAACTTCAGCTTCAGAGGCGCGAACCGGCAATTGCCTTCCAACACTAAAATTGTTGTATCAGCGTTGATGTAGTCCGATGGATGCAAGATTTCTGAAACCTGGCGCACCCAATGGGTTGTCGATTGACCTTCCTCTTGGATACAGGGAGCTAAGTCCACAATTGACATGGGCTGCTTGCACGTGTCTTCGAAATTCTGGATAACCCGAGCCTTTAACTCGACCCATGACCCAATGGAGTTAGCTGGTAAATTTTTCAGCCAAGTGCGAGCTGTTCCCTCCAACATCATGGTGAAGTATTTAGCACATGCTGCATCATCCACATCCAGCATCTCCATTGCCATCTCATAGCTTTCGATCCATGACTCGGGGGGTAAATCGGTAGTGCAATTGGGCACTTTACGTGGACCCTTGAAATCCTTGGGCAGCCGCACATTACGTAGAGCCGGGGTGAGACACGGCACCCCCAAAGAACTGGAGGTAACTCTTGGTTCCACCGAAGTTGTTGGACAAACCGGAGTAAGCTGACGGGCCGCGTACTGCGCCGCTAAATCGGCTTCTTGACGTGCCCTACCATGATCCACCACATCCTGAGCATCAGCACCACCGCCCGCCGGGTTATGCGCTCGAGGCGGTTTACGGTTCCGCGCATCGCTCGAGGCGGGTTACGGTTCCGTGCATCGCTCGACACAGCCAGTTCATCAATACGCCTGCTGTAACTCCGGCTTGGGCGGGGAGTGGAATGAATCCTCTCGCGGCTCTATGAATAAGCCTGCTGCTGAGTCAAGGCTGTCTGAAGGAGATCTCTAGCCCGTCGTGTCTCAACCACTGCTGGGGACTCGCCTTCGATCGGGAGAGCCGCCAATCGTGAAGCGGCGGCGAGTATGTTATCCAACGGGTTAGAGGAATGACCCGGAGGCGTTGAGACGTGCTGCGACATGACATTGTTCTGACGAGGCGGATCCATCGGGCGCGGCTGAACCAGCGCCCCCGTTCCAGGTGCCTCCACCCAGTTTACCACTGGGTGGTTACTGGTTCCTGCTCCTGGCATGTTAAAGAGATTCCTTGCCTCCTAAACCGGAGGCAGGTGAGATCGGTACCTTCTCCTCATGACATCATTTGACGCGCTCTGATCCAACATAAGCTGGTAAGCCTGTGCATCCAACTCAGCCTGCTCTGCAGCCATCCTGGTGTCCTCAACTGCCAGGTCTGCCTTGGCTTGAGTTATCTGATCCTTCACTTTCGCGATTTCCGTGTTATGCTCCTCCTGATTCGCCGGGTTAACTTCTGCCGCCAGCAGTGCTGCCAAAGCGTCGAATAAGTTAGACAAAACTTGAGCCGGCGGTCGCACAGGGCCTCCTACCCTAGCTGGTGCCACCACCGCTGACCCGGAAATCATCGCCGCTGCAGTCGAAGAGTGCTGTGCAGGCTGTGTACCGGCCATGAAGATCGCAACCCGGCTTGGCGGATCGAAGGGGTCCGAAATACTGTCGCCATTGGAACAGCCCCCAAACCGGCCATCTTGTAGTTGGTACAATGACTCGGTCCCTCCATTAGATGATTTGTCATCAGAGTAAACAACGATTTCACCACCAGATGCCGATCTATCCTCAGATTCCGCTCCGTGGATGATTCCCACAAAGGCACGCTTCATGGCAGGCTGAACTCGGGCAGTTCTCGCATGCTGAGCCATTTCGATGATGCCGGTGCAGATGTCCGGCTCAGGGCCCGGTTCGCCGATCTTGCCAATGAAGATGTGGATACCGCCAAAGGGGACCCGGTACCCGTACTCAATCGAGCCGGCCTCGGGGCCCCATCCTGCATCGTCGATGTAGAGCTTGCCGCGACGACTCTTGGTCATCCGGCCCACAGCGCATCCCTTGAGCCCTTCGAAGCTGCCCTCTAAGAACTTGAAACCATCGTGCGATAGCCCTACGGTGGGCGCCAACTGTCGTGGTTTTGTCACGACAGATGTCCTAACATGAGGATTTAGTCATGGAGCCATCGCAACGTAGTTAGCTTAAAGGGATTAAAGCGGGACAAAGGACACAAGGAGTTTATACTGGTTCGCCCCTTGCGGTGAAGGTAAAAGCCTAATCCAGTTGTGGTGGAATTTATGGGGTTTTGATGATCAGGGAGCGAATTTGCTTTACCTGGCTCTCGATCTGTTGTCTGTTGCCCCTAAACCGCCACCGGGTCGTCCCTTTATATACACAGATTGACGCCCGGTGGTTCACAGAATCCCGGCCGGCTCATAAACGTATCCGGCTCAGTTTCTACCATTTCCTATCTTACAACACAAGTTACATATCATATGGCGGTTTATGTCTATGGGCCCTAATCCGCCATTGGGCCCTGGGCCTACGTGTAGATCTACTCCGTAAAGCGCCATACTCCTTATCTTCATGGGTTTTAATATGAATAATTCATTATGGGTATAACCCGGCCCCTCCTGGCCAGTTTATACTCAGTGGTAATATCCCCAACACTATGCTTTATGTGATTTAGGTGCTAGTGTTTCCACGATTCCAAAAACTTTGTGTGATGTGTTAGGTTTCCGTGAATTTGATGATTGTTCTTTAAACATGCACCTTGCGGATTCCACCATTAAGAAACCTATGGGAAGGATTAATGATGTTCTTATTGTTGCAAATAGGAGTTATGTTCCCGTAGATTTTATTGTTCTTGATATAGATTGCAATCCTACATGCCCTATTATTCTTGGTAGACCTTTCCTTAGAACGATTGGTGCAATTATTGATATGAAGGAAGGGAATATTAGATTCCAATTTCCATTAAGGAAAGGCATGGAACACTTTCCTAGGAAGGAAATTAAATTAACTTATGAATCTATTACGAGAGCCACTTATGGATTGCATACCAAAGATGGTGATACTTAGATCTATCCTTGTTTTTATGCCTTGCTAGGGGCGTTAAACAATAGCGCTTGTTGGGAGGCAACCCAATTTTATTTTTGTTCCTTGCTTTTTGTTCCTGTTTAGTAATAAATAACTTATCTAGCCTCTGGTTAGATGTGTTTTTGTGCTTAAATTAGTGTTTGTGCCAAGTGAAACCTTTAGGATAACCTACAGTGGTAGTTATTTGATCTTGCTGTAAAAAATAAAAACTTTGCGCGCACGAGATTAGTTTTCATAAATCACAGAAACGTGCTTTTCAGTTGATTATTTTTACAGTAGATTAATAAAAAATTACCCAGGACTTCCTAATTTGGTAGAATTTTTGGAGTTCCGGAAGTTTACGTTTGATACAGATTACTACAGACTGTTCTGTTTTTGACAGATTCTATTTTTCGTGTGTTGTTTGCTTATTTTGATGAATATATGGCTAGTATAGGAGGTTATGAACCATAGAGAAGTTGGAATACAGTAGGTTTAATACCAATATAAATAAAGAATGAGTTCATTACAGTACCTTGAAGTGGTGGTTTGTTTTATTTCGCTAACGGAGCTCATGAGATTTTCTGTTGGGTTTTGTGTTGTGAAGTTTTCAAGTTTTTGGGTAAAGATTTGATGGATTATGGAACAAGGAGTGGCAAGAGCCTAAGCTTGGGGATTCCCAAGGCACCCCAAGGTAAAATTCGAGGACAACCAAAAGCCTAAGCTTGGGGATGCCCCGGAAGGCATCCCCTCTTTCGTCTGCGTCCATCGGTAACTTTAATTGATGCTATATTTTTATTCACCACATGATATGTGTTTTTCTTGGAGCGTCTTGTATGATTTGAGTCTTTGCTTTTTAGTTTACCACAATCATCCTTGTTTTACACACCTTTTGGGAGAGTCACACATGAATCGAAATTTGTTAGAATACTCTATGTGCTTCACTTATATCTTTTGAGCTAGATAATTTTGCTCTAGTGCTTCACTTACATCTTTTTAGAGCACAGTGGTGGTTTTATTTTATAGAAATTATTGATCTCTCATGCTTCACTTATATTATTTTGAGAGTCCTTTAGAACAGCATGTAGTTTTCTTTGGCAAAAAAATTAGTCCTAATATGATAGGAATCCAAGTTGGATATAATAAAAACTTTCATATAAAGTGCATTGAATACTATGAGAAGTTTGTTACTTGATGATTGTTTTGAGATATGGAGATAGTGATATTAAAGTTGTGCTAGTTGAGTAATTGTGAAATTGAGAAATACTTGTGTTGAAGTTTGCAAGTCCCGTAGCATGCACGTTTGGTAACCCTTGTGTAACAAATTTGTAACATGAGGTGTTTCGTTGATTGCCTTCCTTATGTGGAGTCACCCAATGGATACCCACAAACAATGTTAAATGAAACTAACTCCTATGATATGTGGAGTCAACATCCAACTCTCATGGCCCACCCTAAATCTCTTATTCCCTAAACCAGCCATAGGTACTTGCTCGCCACTCCTCCTACGTCATATATGTCTCCTCGAAGTGATGAAATCTCAACTTATTATCGTCATCGAACACCTGTCCATCTCTCGATCTAGCGATCGCCAATTCCCACTGCCGCCTCTCATAGCGTCAGGGTACCACTAACCATTGCTCATACTCACTTGATTTCTCCAAGATGCCACTCACCGAAGGAGCCACATCGATGCTATACTGCTCTCCCATCGTCACTTGAAATTTAGACTCATTTCTCTACTTTTTAAAATTTAAATGCCATAGATTGTACCCATTGGATACCCATTGGGTATAGGATACCCGATGGGTATGGGCATGGTTATCAATTTATGCCCATGGGTACTGAAACGGGTGGGTATAGAAGGTTTCTCTGGGTATGGGTTTGGGCAGAAGAAGGTCGTACCCGCCCATACCCTACCCATTGCCATCCCTAACCTTCTGTACGCGTGAGATCCCATCTTGGGGCCTTTTTAGGCGCTCCGCCGGAGGGGGAATCGATCATGGAGGGCTTCTACATCAACACCATAGCCTCTCCGATGATGTGTGAGTAGTTTACCTCAGACCTCCGGGTCCATAGTTATTAGCTAGATGGATTCTTATCTCTCTTTGGATCTCAATACAAAGTTCTCCTCAATTCTCTTGGAGATCTATTTGATGTAACTCTTTTTGCGGCGTGTTTGTTGAGATCCGATGAATTGTGGGTTTATGATCAAGATTATCTATGAAAAATATTTGAATCTACTCTGAATTCTTTTATGTATGAGTTGTTATCTTTGCAAGTCTCTTTGAATTATCAGTTTGGTTTGGCCTACTAGATTGATCTTTCTTGCAATGGGAGAAGTTCTTAGCTTTGGGTTCAATCTTGCGGTGTTCGATCCCAATGACAGAAGGGGAACCGATACGTATTGTATTGTTGCCATCGAGTATAAAAAGATGGGGTTTATATCATATTGCTTGAGTTTATCCCTCTACATCATGTCATCTTGCCTAATGCATTACTCTGTAATTATGAACTTAATACTCTAGATGCATGTTGGATAGCGGTCGATGTGTGGAGTAATAGTAGTAGATGCAGAATCGTTTCGGTCTACTTGTCGCGGACGTGATGCCTATATACATGATCATCCCTAGATATTCTCATAATTATGCACTTTTATATCAATTGCTCGACAGTAATTTGTTCACCCACCGCAATACTTATGCT
Organism: Aegilops bicornis; assembly: GCA_021605145.1. NCBI lineage: Eukaryota > Viridiplantae > Streptophyta > Magnoliopsida > Poales > Poaceae > Aegilops > Aegilops bicornis. Next base: position 599,922,572 of record CM038674.1, on the reverse strand, counting down.
ATCTTGAGAGAAGCCACTAGTACTGACACCTATGGCCCCCAGATCTATCTTCCATTATATTAATCTCCCATCAACTCGCAAATTTCTGTCGCCGTTTATTTTGCAATCTTTACTTTTCAATTTATACAAGAAAAATACCAAAAATATTTATCTTATTATCTCTATCAGATCTCACTTTTGCAAGTGGCCGTGAAGGGATTGACAACCCCTTTATCGCGTTGGTTGCAAGGTTCTTATTTTTTTGTGTAGGTACAAGGGACTTGCGTGTGGCCTCCTACTGGATTGATACCTTGGTTCTCAAAACTGAGGGAAATACTTACGCTTACTTTCTTTGCATCACCCTTTCCTCTTCAAGGGAAAAACCAACGCAAGCTCAAGAGGTAGCAAGAAGGATTTCTGGCGCCGTTGCCGGGGAGTCTACGCACAACTCAAGACATACCAAGTACCCATCACAAACTCTTATCGCTCGCATTACATTATTTGCCATTTGCCTATCATTTTCCTCTCCCTCACTTCACCCTTGCTGTTTTATTCGCCCTCTTTTCCGTTTGCCTCTTTTTTCGCTTGCTTCTTGTGTGCCTGATGGACTTGCCTAAAAACGTTGATCCTCACCTTAAAAGGTTGGAAGAAATTGAAAACAATGTTAGAAGCTTTATGACTTTGCAATTTGAGCATAATAATTTCTTTAGAAACGAGCTTAAAGAACAAAAAAGCTTTATGGAGTACATGAATAAAGAGCTTGATGACATGTGTAAGGAATTTTATGGTTTGAAGTCTCAATTTTCTCATCTTAAAAAATTAATAGCCCAAATTTCGGATAAGCGGGCAAGCTTAGTTAATAAGATGGTCGCCAAACCGGAAGATCTAGAAGGTAATAGGGATGAAGATTTAAAAGTGATTGATGTGTCTCCTATTAAATCTTTGTTTTCCAATATGAATCTTGATAATGATGGGACCGGAGATGAGTCAACTTTAGTTAAAAGGCGTCCCAATAATTCGGAGTTTTTAGATCTTGATGCAAAAATTTGTAAAAGTGGGATTGAAGAGGTCAAAACTTTACATATCAATGGACCCACTATTTTGGATTTCAAGGAATTTAATTATGATAATTGTTCTTTAATAGATTATATTTCCTTGTTGCAATCCATGCTAAACTCTCCTCATGCTTATAGTCAAAATAAATCTTTTACTAAAGATATCATTGATGCTTTAATGCAATCTTATGAAGAAAAGCTTGAATTGGAAGTTTCTATCCCTAGAAAACTTTATGATGAGTGGGAACCTACTATTAAAATTAAAATTAAAGATCATGAGTGCTATGCTTTATGCGATTTAGGTACTAGTGTTTCCACAATTCCAAAACTTTGTGTGATGTGTTAGGTTTTCGTGAATTTGATGATTGTTCTTCAAACTTGCACCTTGCGGATTCCACCATTAAGAAACCTATGGGAAGGATTAATGTTGTTCTTATTGTTGCAAATAGGAATTATGTGCCCGTAGATTTTATTGTTCATGATATAGACTGCAATCCTACATGCCCTATTATTCTTGGTAGACCTTTCCTTAGAACGATTGGTGCAATTATTGATATGAAAGGCATGGAACACTTTCCTGGGAAGGAAATTAAATTACCTTATGAATCTATTATGAGAGCCACTTATGTATTGCATACCAAAGATGGTGATACTTAGATCTATCCTTGTTTTTATGCCTAGCTAGGGGCGTTAAACGATGGCGCTTGTTGGGAGGCAACCCAATTTTATTTGTGTTCATGTTTAGTAATAAATAACTTATCTAGCCTCTGGTTAGATGTGTTTTTGTGCTTAAATTAGTGTTTGTGGCAAGTGAAACCTTTAGGATAACCTACGGTGATAGTTATTTGATCTTGCTGTAAAAAACAGGAACTTTGCGCGCACGAGATTAGTTCTCATAAATCACAGAAACGTGCTTTTCAGTTGATTATTTTTGCAGTAGATTAATAAAAAATTTACGCAGGAATTCCTAATTTGGTAGAATTTTTTGAGTTCCATAAGTTTATATTTGATACACATTACTATAGACTGTTCTGTTTTTGACAGATTCTGTTTTTCGTGTGTTGTTTGCTTATTTTGATGAATCTATGGCTAGTATCGGAGGTTATGAACCATAGGTAAGTTGTAATACAGTAGGTTTAACACCAATATAAATAAAGAATGAGTTCATTACAGTACCTTGAAGTGGTGGTTTGTTTTATTTCGCTAACGGAGCTCATGAGATTTTCTGTTGAGTTTTGTGTTTTGAAGTTTTCAAGTTTTTGGGTAAAGATTTGATGGATTATGGAACAAGGAGTGGCAGGAGACTAAGCTTGGGGATGCCCAAGGCACCCCAAGGTAAAATTCAAGGACAACCAAAATCCTAAGCTTGGGGATGCCCGGAAGGCATCCCTCTTTAAATCTTCGTCCATCGGTACCTTTACTTGCTGCTATATTTTTAGTCACCACCGGATATGTGTTTTTATTGGAGCGTCTTGTATGATTTGAGTCTTTGCTTTTTATTTTACCACAATCATCCTTTCTGTACACACCTTTTGGGAGAGACACACATGAATCGAAATTTATTAGAATACTCTATGTGCTTCACTTATATCTTTTGAGCTAGATAATTTTGCTCTAGTGCTTCAGTTACATATTTTTAGAGCACGGTGGTGGTTTTATTTTATAGAAATTATTGATCTCTCATGCTTCACTTATATTATTTTGAGAGTCCTTTAGAACAGCATGGTAGTTTTCTTTGGCCAAAAAAAATTAGTCCTAATATGATAGGCATCCAAGTTGGATATAACAAAAACTTTCATATAAAGTGCATTGAATACTATTAGAAGTTTGATACTTGATGATTGTTTTGAGATATGGAGATAGTGATATTAAAGTTGTGCTAGTTGAGTAATTGTGAAATTGAGAAATACTTGTGTTAAAGTTTGCAAGTCCCGTAGCATGCACGTATGGTAACCATTGTGTAACAAATTTGAAACATGAGGTGTTCTTTGATTGTCATCCTTTGTGTGGAGGTCGGGATCGCGCGATGGTTAACTCCTACCAACCCTTGCCCTAGGAGCATGCGTGTAGTGCTTGGTTTTGATGACTTGTAGATTTTTGCAATAAGTATGTGAGTTCTTTATGAATAAAATTGAGTCCATGGATTATACGCACTCTCACCCTTCCATCATTGCTAGCCTCTTCGGTACCGTGCATTGCCCTTTCTCACCTTGAGAGTCGGTGCAAACTTCGCCGGTGCATCCAAACCCTGTGATATGATACGCTCTATCACACATAAACCTCATTAATCTTCCTCAAAACAGCCACCATACCTACCTATTATGGCATTTACATAGCCATTCCGAGATATATTGCCATGCAACTTTCCACCGTTCCGTTTATTATGACACGCTTCATCATTGTCATATTGCCATTGCATGATCATGTAGTTGACATCGTATTTGTGGCAAGGCCACCATGCATATTATTTCATACATGTCACTCTTGATACATCGCCCATCCCGGTACACCGCCGGAGGCATTCATATAGAGTCATATTTTGTTCTAGTATCGAGTTGTAATCATTGAGTTGTAAATAAATAGAAGTGTGATGATCATCATTCATAGAGCATTTCCCAAAAAAAGGCCAAATAAAAAAAGGGGAAGGCCCAAAATAAATAAATAAAAGGGGCAATGCTACTATCTTTTTTCCACACTTGTGCTTCAACGTAGCACCATGATCTTTATGATAGAGAGTCTCTTGTTTTGACACTTTCATATACTAGTGGGAATTTTCATTGTAGAACTTGGCTTGTATATTCCAACAATGGGCTTCCTCAAATGCCCTAGGTCTTCGTGACCAAGCAAGTTGGATGCACACCCACTTAGTTTCTTTTGTTGAGCTTCCATACATTTATAGCTCTAGTGCATCCGTTACATGGCAATCCCTACTCCTTGCATTGACATCAATTTATGGGAATCTCCCTAGCCCGTTGATTAGCCGCGTCAATGCAAGACTTTCTCCTTTTTTGTCTACCTCACACAACCCCCATCATCATATTCTATTCCACCCATAGTGCTATGTCCATGGCTCACGCTCATATATTGCGTGAAAGTTGAAAAAGTTTCAAAATTCTAAAGTATGAAACAATTGCTTGGCTGAAACCGGGGATGTGCATGATTTGAATATCTTGTGTGACGAAGATGGAACATAGCCAAACTATATGATTTTGTAGGGATGAACTTACTTTGGCCTTGTTATTTTGAGAAGACATAATTGCTTGTTAGTATGCTTGAAGTATTATTATTATTATGTCAATATTAAACTTTTGTCTTGAATCTGTCGGATCTGAATAGTCATGCCACAATAAAGAAAATTACATTGAAGAATATGCTAGGTAGCATTCCACATCAAAAATTATGTTTTTATCATTTACCTACTCGAGGACGAGCAGGATTTAAGCTTGGGGATGCTTGATACCTCTCCAACGTATCCATAATTTTTGATTGTTCCATGCTATTATATTATCTATTTTGGATGTTTAATGGTCTTTATTATACACTTTTATATTATTTTGGGACTAACCTACTAACCGGAGGCCCAGTCCAAATTGCTATATTTTGCCTATTTCAATGTTTCGCAGAAAAGGAATATCAAATGGAATGAAACCTTCGGGAGAGTTATTTTTGGAACAAACGCAATCCAGGGGACTTGGAGTGGACGTCAAGAAAGAAGTGAGGAGGCCATGAGGCAGGGAGGCGCGCCTGCCCCCTGGGCACGCACCCCACCCTTGTGGGCCCCTCGCAGCTCCACCGACCTACTTCTTCCTCTTATATATACCCATGTACCCCGAAAACATCCGAGAGCACGACGAAGCCCTATTTCCATCGCCGCAACCTTCTGTACCCATGAGATCCCATCTTGAAGCCTTTTCCGGCGCTCCACCGGAGGGGGAATCGATCACGGAGGGCTTCTACATCAACACCATAGCCTCTCCGATGATGTGTGAGTAGTTTACCTCAGACCTTCGGGTCCATAGTTATTAGCTAGATGGCTTCTTCTCTCTCTTTGGATCTCAATACAAAGTTCTCCTCGATTCTCTTGGAGATCTATTTGATGTAACTCTTTTTGCGGTGTGTTTGTCGAGATCCGATGCATTGTGGGTTTATGATCAAGATTAACTATGAACAATATTTGAATCTCCTCTGAATTCTTTTATGTATGATTTGTTATCTTTGCAAGTCTCTTCGAATTATCAGTTTGGTTTGGCCTACTAGATTGATCTTTCTTGCAACGGGAGAAGTGCTTTGCTTTGGGTTCAATCTTGCGGTGTTCGATCCCAGTGACAGAAGGGGAACCGATAAGTATTGTATTGTTGCCATAGAGGATAAAAATATGGGGTTTATACCATATTGCTTGAGTTTATCCCTCTACATCATGTCATCTTGCCTAATGCGTTACTCTGTTCTTATGAATTTAATACTCTATATGCATGCTGGATAGCGGTCAATGTGTGGAGTAATAGTAGTAGATGCAGAATCGTTTCGGTCTACTTGTCGTGGACGTGATGCCTATATACATGATCATGCCTAGATATTCTCATAATTATGCACTTTTCTATTAATTGCTCGATAGTAATTTGTTCACCCACAGTAATACTTACGCTATCTTGAGAGAAGCCACTAGTGAAACCTATGGCCCCCGGATCTATCTTCCATTATATTAATCTCCCATCAACTCTCCAATTTCTGTCGCCGTTTATTTTACAATCTTTACTTTTCAATTTATACAACAAAAATACCGAAAATATTTATCTTATTATCTCTATCAGATCTCACTTTTGCAAGTGGCCATGAAGGGATTGACAACCTCTTTATCACATTGGTTGCAAGGTTCTTATTTGTTTGTGTAGGTATGAGGGACTTGCGTGTGGCCTCCTACTTGATTGATACCTTGGTTCTCAAAAACCGAGGGAAATACTTACGCTACTTTGCTGCATCACCCTTTCCTCTTCAAGGGAAAAACCAACGCAAGCTCAAGAGGTAGCACTCTCATTGTCTTCGCTCGAAGACATAAGTTTTTGCTTGAGCATCACATCAGTCATCTGACTTTGTTCACTTGGACCCCACTTAGCAGTACGGTGGTTCCTATGAATCAATAAAGAAGAAAAGGAAACTACGAAACAACTATGTCTTCGCACTCCATAGTCTTCAAGTGAATGTCTGCACATGTTATAATCTTCATCGTGAATGTCTTCACGAACCATCATTATCTTCAATGTCTTCACACATTTTTAGGGGTCATCTCTGGCAGGTAAACCGAATCAATAAGGGACTACTACCCGTGTTATCTTGCAATTCTCACCAACACATTAGTCCCTCAACCAAGTTTGTCGTCAATACTCCAAAACCAAATAGGGGTGGCACTAGATGCACTTACATAAGGACGAATGTATTGTAAGTTGCTTGATTCATTCAAGCATAGTATTAAGGATTGCAACATGTTTCATCAAACAGTTAAATCGGCCATTGATAAAGGACGATTGAAATTTGTTGAGACACCAAGAGATGCCGAGTCTATTCCAATTGGTCCCGACGGAAAAAGGTTTTTGCATTGGCTGCTTCAAGTGGGTCCATGTAAAGAGAAGGTAAAAACTACAGGTGATGGGATCGAGATTTCAAGTAATCAAGTTGTTGAAGAGCACAATGAACATAATCTTGAGGGCGAGAATTCCATCGAAGCTACAATGAAGACGCCAAGGACTGGGGGGCAACAAGAAAATCCAAAGATCGATGCAAGTCAAGACAAAGGAGATAAAGGCCGCAATAAGCACAAGTGCAAGAAATCAAAGTCACTTTTGCACAATTATTAGATAAATATTAAAAGAAGAGTGAAGAGAAAAGTGTTTATCAGCCAAGTAATGCAAAAGCATCTAGATGACCCCCTAGGCACAAATCCAAGGATTGGTATTGGCAAAGTTAGAATCTCAATGTTGCATTTTTACATCCTTACTTTGCGCCGCCAATGCCAGTGTCGTGGATACCTCCCTATGCTCATGTAAATCCATATCCATCATGGGACAGGTATGATACAAGGGCACATTATCCATTTTATTCTAGACCAGCTCACCAACATTATGCAGCTCCAAAAATATCAACATTTGATGAACAATCACACGTCAAAGACCGTTTCAATCATAAGGAATCGGTCTGGAGCTCAAGGAACAAGAAAGAGGTGGTCAAGAAAGTGTATCGGGTCAAGAAAGATGGTCGTAAGTGTGCTACTTCAGATTTGATTTCAAATAACAAAGAGCCAATTGAAGTATTAACATTGGCTACTAAAGGCAACGAGACAAGTCAATCAAGTGCCAAATCAGAAGAGAAGAAGTTGAGAGTGCACAAGGTAAAACAAGAACAACCATTGCTTCAAACAAATTTGCAGCCGGGGTGCCCACTCGGCTTATCATATTGGCAAAAGAAGAATTTACAAAAACTTACTGCACAAGAACTTGAAGAAAGGAACATGGCATGGGTTCCCAAAGGAAGTACTCAAAATAAGAATTATGTGCAAGTTTCCATTACAAGAAGTGCGGCAAAGGTGAAGGAAAAGAGTGAAAACTATGAAGGATCAAGCCGAAGGTTTCAACATCTTCGATCCACACATTATCCATATTCTTCAACTATGCCATTAATGTATGTGCCATGGAATTCGTCATCAGGTATGATTGGTTACCCTCAATGGGCTTATTTTAATCCATAGATGCAATATAATTTCTTACATCAAAGGGTATTACTAAGTCATCATACGTTCGATTAGCTTCACTTTTGTTGCTAATTTAAATGGCCCATACACAATTATTACCCAAGGAAATAAAATGGCCTATATATACTTATCATCCTAAGCACATACAAATGGCCGATGGAGTGTTGACATCCTCCATAGAATCAGCATGGAAGAAGTTATTTTTCGGCACGCTAGCTTTGCCGAACAATAGGGGGCATGTGTTGACACTCAAAAGTGGCACAATCACAAAGAGTAGTTTTAAGTTATATCAAGACTAATTCAAACTTATGATTGGAGGTCACCTCCGGATGGCTCTCTTTAAAAAGATCGAGATGGATATGAACATGGTGTAAAATGGAGCTCTTATGCAATAGTTATGACAAGTTCAGAGATGCTCATGTTGACACCAGGTTAAATAATGGCATGAGACTCCATTAAGATAGCCTCTGATGGAAAACGCTCCAACACGAAAGTTGTGCGTCTGATCGAAACGGTTGATTTTGATGTGAAGATCGTCCCAATCCGAGTTTATATGCAAAAGTTAGAGCAATCGGAATGCAGCCTTGCTAGAAGGGAAAATATGGCGCGCCCCACCAGACATGTGTCTGATGGGTAGCGCCACCAATTGGTTGTTTAGCGTGAGACATTTGGTCGTCAAGATGGCTTCGAATCAAAAAATAATCACGAAAGTTGTTCGTCTCGTCGGTACGGTCAGATTTGATTTTGGGCTCATCTTCACCCGAGGTCGTTTGTGGCATGTGGGACCTAAAAACCGAACTAATGTTCCAGACTTAACTAAATCCGAGTTCGGTTAATTTTGGAAATATTTGGACATGATTTGGAGTCCTTTTCTTGTACGGTAAGTCCATCTGCCTCTTATATACCTAAGGGGTGATGACCAATTGAACAACACACAATCGACAAAATAATCTACCACTTTTTCGTGTTCATCTATCCCGTATCCTTGTATCTTTCTTCTCGTTCTTCGTCGTTCTTCAACAATGGAGGGTTGCGAATCCACGAGGCTCTAGGGGCGTCTAGGTCGACCTAGGGCAGCCCATAGCCGCCGCGCGCCCTCACGGGGTCCCACCTTGGCATGTGGGGTTTCGGGTCTAAAAAAGCGCCCGCCGGATTGCTTGCGTACCGTGCTTCCGGACGAGTCTCCTTCGACTTGAGCTGCGGTGCATCACCCTCGGCATGGGAGGTACATGGTGACGTGTTCGTGTGTGAACACATACGTGTTGTAAACTCCTTCGCTTCATCATATGATCTAAACTGCATGCCTTTCACAGGTATGAGGGTAAAACTCCTTTGCTTCATCATATGATCTGAACTGCATGCCTTTGATAGGTATGCGGTTTTTTTAACAGGGAAAGGCGTCAGACATCGCCAAATTGATTCAGCTCAAATACACAGTACGGCATGAATTACAAAGTACTTAAGTTGTGCTTGAGAGATTTTTGAAATTTAAGGACAGGGAAAGTGCCTATGAGTTGAGTTATATTCAAAAACAGGTTCTACTGCTCTATTTAGAACCTGGTGAGCCAAGTTATCTGTTATGCCATTGAGCTTTATGGATATGTGAAAAATGGATGAGTGCATCTCATTTGTGATGGATAAGTAGTCAGCTAGTGAGCACTTGTTGGTCCAATGGACTTGATCTGCGTCAACTCTTCTAGTAGGAGCTGATTTGGCAAGAGGCAGGCAATCAGTGAGGGAAGTGGAATGCTCTAGCTGCAGGGGTTGAGATATCTTTGTTGCAAGAAGAATCCCAAGAGCTTCTGCATGAAGTGGAGTATCAGTAATACTTGTGGACGCTTGGATTTAAATCTGGGTACCCGCTTGACCATATAGAATGTCTATGAATAGACTAATTCCGGTAGTTGTATGTCTTCCTGGAATTTTTAAGCATCTAAATGCCGCATCCGAAAAAACTTTAGCACCTGAAATAAGCTCATCAGATGCAATAGTAGAACCCTGTAATAGCAAGGGATTAGTTTATTATGCAAAATGATTATGTTCATCCTCCTGCAATAAATCCTTTGGCTTGCCTAGAAGAGTTTGACAAGCATCAAGAGTTGTTGCCCCATGATGAACCTGCAATGGAAATCCTTTCTTCCTGGCAAAAAGATAATCATTTCTAGACTTCCAAAGGCACCAGAGAAAATTAAAAATATTTGGGATGGTGGCATGAGGGTGATTCCTATTTAGCAGTGCCTGGATTATATGGTGCATGGAATGATGATTTTCAAGTAGTTGATCAACCCTAATATGCCATGGAGGAGCAAACCAAGATGCTCTAGCAAAGGTGCGACTAAAAATAGATGCATTTCATCCTCCTGGTGGTTACACCTACAACAAGTGGAGTCAATGTGCTGAGAGAATTGACCAGCTCTCCAGGAATGAGGTTTGGTGGCATATTTTTATTCTGCAAGATAGCATTGTAGTAAACCATTTTAATTTGTTTATGTAAAAAAATTCACGACAGAAACTTAAATGTGTATACTGTCGCTCCTCCAATGGTGTCTGCAGCTCATCAGGGTTTATTGGGCATGGTGGAGTTAGGACAGAGCTGTGGAGTTGAGGATCTGGTGATGGCAGTATTGTTGGCGACTTCTTCCTCCTGTTGACTTCTGGTCGAGGCACCCTTGGCGGTCGTTCTCTTGAATTTGATGGTTTGTTTGGTGTAGTAGGTGCACGCGGTGGAAACCCAATGTTGTGGCGCTGATGGATGGGATTGGTTTGAACTTGTGGTGGCGGCACATCATTTTGGCTACATTCTTATCTTTTCTGATTTGCTGTCCAAATGTATTGAACATGTGCTTGTAGTGTGGTTGCAGAACAGTTATTGTCTCTTCTTCGTCTGCACCATCAACTTCTTGCTGGGCACACTCCCGCGTGAAGATTACATCGTCGCCATCTTCAACTTGCGGGAGAGGCTCGTTAAGGTTTTGTTTTCTCTTCATGTATGCATGTTGCAAGGTTTTTTGAGCAACTTCGTCTTCATCCTAAAGAAAATCTTCCGAAGAGTATTCCACCCTGCTTGTTGTAGTGTAGAATCCTCAAGGTACTTCAGGAGTTACCCATCCCCTCTTTTCTAAATCTTGGCTCATCATGCGGTTCGGAGGCTTCGGGTTGTGAAATAAGTGGCATTTTTTGTCCGTTGAACGTCATTTCCTGCACAAAACATGAAAGAAGTTTTTTATTTAAAAATATTGAACTCAAATCCGTCGGACTGCATTGTCCAAGGAAACAAACTGAAGCATATGAATTGCATCTTTCCAAAAAGTGTACTGAAGTAGCCGAGATGCATCATTACGAAGGGCGAACCAATGCAAGCGGGCTACATCATTACGCAGGGCAAACTGAAGCATCAGGACTGCATCGGTTTTAAATTCGATCCTAAGCAACCGCATCATTAGTCAAGGCAAACTGAGACAAGGGGCTGCAACGAGCGGCTGCACTGGATTTTTACCGAGGGCAGACTAAAGCAAACGGACTGTGTTTGCTTGCAAGCCGAACTGAAGCAGTTGTATTAAATTGTCTCGAATAACTAAACACAACCAAAAAAGGAAGTGAACTGCTTACCTCATTTTGTAGTATGTTCTTGCATTTGCCAGAGGTTCCTATCGTTCCCGGCTGCAGCTCTGTTTCATGTGCCGATGCATTCCACTTGCCCTTCAAGAGTGCATGTGCACTTTGAATGTTGTTCATGGTGAATGTACATGGAGGTTTTCTATAAAACCTCGCCGCATTCTACATCCAAGAAGCGGCATCGCATGAATGACCCTTGCGCATAGTTCTCCTTCACCTAATCGGTGCCCCGTCGAGGCCCCACCCGTCCAGATCTGAGGAAGAATGCGAAGTAGAGGATGTGCCACCCTGAAAGTAGTCATCGTAGGTGATGCCCACCGCATGCCTAGGCTGTTGCAACGGAAGAAGGCCAGAAGGAGAGAGGCTACGGCGCTATCGGGCCAGTGTGGCCGAAGAAGGCCGGGAGGAGAGGGACGATGGCGCTCCCAGGCTGCTGCCGCGGAAGAAGGCTGTGAGGCGATGGGTGTTGGGAAACGTTGCATGGAAACCAAAAAAATTTCTATGCACACACAATGATCTATCCATGGAGATGCTTAGCAACGAGGGGGAGAGTGTGTCTACGTACCCTCATAGACCGTAAGCGGAAGCGTTTCACAACGCGGTTGATGTAGCCGAACTTCTTCGTGCTTCAACCGATCAAGTACCGAACGCACGACACCTCTGCGTTCTGCACACGTTCAACTCAGTGACATCCCTTGCCTTCTTGATCTAGCAAGACGTTGAGGTAGTAGATGAGTTTCGTCAGCATGACGGCGTGGTGATGATGATGGTGAAGTGATCTCCGCAGGGCTTCGCCTAAGCACTACGAAAATATGACCGGGGGTGTAAACGGTGGAGGGGGGCGCCGCACACGGCTAGGCAATTGTCCGGTGTGTGCTGGGCGCCCCCCTCTCATATATATATAGGTGGGAGGGAGGGAGGAACATCCATATGAGGCGCCCAAGTAGGAGGAATCCTACTTGGAGTCCCTCCCAGGCCGCGCCCCCTGCCATATTTAACCGAGGGGGAGGAAAGAGGGGGGGGGGGGAGAGCGAAGGAAGTGGGAATCCTAATCCACAATTTCATTTCCCTTCCCCCCTTTCCTTCTCCTACTTAGACCGGCCCATATGGGGGCGCACCAGCCCCTTGTGGCTGGTGTGTTTCCCCTCTTGGCCCATAAGGCCCATATCTTTTGCCGGGGGTGCCCGAAACCCCTTCCGGTGACCCGATAAGTACCCGGTACCCCCCGAAATACTTCTGATGTTCGAATACCATCTCCTATCACTACAAAAAATACACTTCCGTGATGATACGTGTTTGTCACAGTAGGTCACGATTTCTGTCATGCATGTACATCCATGACAATTTTATGACAGAATCAAGATAGTCATACTGTCTTTGTTGTAGAAGTGTTCCATGACATTACCAAAATTATCATCACGGAAGTGTCCACTTCCATGACGATAAATCGCGTGTCATAGAAGTGCTTTCGTCAAAGGTGACCGACACGTGGCATCCACCGTGACAGGACGTCGTTGTCGGTGTCAAAACCGGCGGATCTCGGGTAGGGGGTCCCGAACTGTGCGTCTAGGATCGATGGTAACATGAGACGGGGGACACAATATTTACCCAGGTTCGGGCCCTCTCTATGGAGGTAATACCCTACTTCCTGCTTGATTGATCTTGATGAATATGAGTATTACAAGAGTTGATCTACCACGAGATCGTAATGGCTAAACCCTAGAAGTCTAGCATGTATGACTATGGTAATGAGTATTCGGTCCTATAGACCTAACCCTCCGGTTTATATAGAGACCGGAGGGATCTAGGGTTACACAAAGTCGGTTACAGAGAAAGGAATCTTCTTGTTTGATCACCAAGCTTGCCTTCCATGCAAAGAAGAGTCCCATCCGGACACGTTGAGAGTCTTCGATCTTCATATCTTCACAGCCCATCAGTCCGGCCCATGGCTAACAGGCCGGACGCCCGAGGACCCCTTAGTCCAGGACTCCCTCAGTAGCCCCTGAACTAGGCTTCAATGACGAGGTGTCCGGCACGCAAATTGTGTTCGACAATACAAGGCAGGTTCCCCTTTCCGAATTCCAAGGTAGTCTCCGGACGAGAGATGTGTCCGGATCTGCAGCATAAATACCACACACACACACACAGCCGTAGAGAGTATAATATTTCACGAGTCCAATCTGCTGACAACTTTTTTGTAACGTGACAGCACATCCACCCGGTCATTATTTCGAACCGTTTTTGTTTGTCATTCCGCGTTTCGATATGCGGTTTCCATTGGCACGTCTTGTCAAAGCAGAGATCGTGTCCCCTTATTGCGGGATTCTCATCAATACAGGCGTGGGTAACCCAACCGTGCCGTTTTCACAGCCCTTGGGAATAGGCGAGTTTTAAGGCGAGTGGGGAGGCACTTGATATTTATTGCCTTTATAAGGGGATAAGGATTCCCTTTCTTCACCCACGCCTTCTCTCTCTACCCTTCTATTCTCGAGCTCCAGCGCCCAAGTTCTTGCCTTTTCCACCCCAAGAAAGCATTCCACCATGTCCGGATCTGGAGGGCAAGGCAAATGGATGGCCTCCTCCGTCAAGGAGAAGGACATCGCCAAGCTTCGAGAGGCCGGGTATCTGGCGAAAGAATTCGCCCACCGGCTTCCAGCCAAGGGGCAAGTCATCCCCACACCGAAGCCCAACGAGAGGGTGGTGTTCCTCCCTCATTTCGTCCGTGGGCTAGGGTTTCCACTCCAACCCTTCGTCTGCGGACTGATGTTCTATTACGGACTAGACTTTCATGATCTAGCCCCGAACTCCTTCCTCAACATCTCGGCATTTATCGTTGTGTGCGAGGCTTTCCTCCGCATCCAGCCCCACTTCGGGCTGTGGCTCAAGATCTTCAACATGAAGCCTAAGGTGGTGGATGGCCAACACGCGGAGTGCGGAGGAGCCATGGTGAGCAAGATGCCCAACGTCTCATGGCCCAAAGGTACATTTGTGGAGACTGTCAAGGAGTGGCAGAAGCAGTGGTTCTATATCACAGAGCCTCATGACGCCACTTGGGCCGCGGCTCCAGAGTTCAAGTCCAGAGCTCCAATGCGGCTCACCTCTTCGCTAAAGAAGGGCCTGGACTGGTCTTCATCAGACGAACTGACAGCGCTGCAAAGGCGTATCAAGAGCATGGTGGATAAAAACATCAAGCTCGTCAATGTGATCCAGGTGATGCTTGTTCGCCGGATCCTTCCATGCCAGAGCCGAACATGCCCTTATGGGAATTTGATTCGGAGAAGCACCAGACTTAGGAGAGCCTCTTCGGAACCACTCATGAAGATGTCTGGAAGTTGCTCTTCAAGGGCACCAAGACTCCGCCAGCAATAGACTTAGACCGCGGGCACGATCTTGCCCACCCTGCCAGTGCGGTAAGTCATTTATGTCTCAAGGTGCATCCTCCTCTTAGTTATTCAGGGAAGATATCTAAAAACTTTACTGTTCACTTTTCAGACATGGGCAGAGAAAGCGGAGCGGATTCGATGTCCGGCTCCGCTGCCCGAGGAACCAGTCATCCCACTTATGGAGAAGATGCTGGTTCTAGCGCCCTACAAGGCGCCAGAGAAGAAGGCCAAGAAGAAGGCCAAGGGGACCAAAGGCGGCCCTCGCCGCAAGGGTACTTCGGACGTGACGTTCGAAGACTACGAGGATCTCTTATCCACCGCCGAAGACGACGAGGAGGAGGAGGAAGAAAGCCACTCTCCCCCGGATGGGGGGAGGAAGAAGAGGGCGGCCTCCACCAATCTAGAGGCGGGGGCACCCAAGAGGGGGAAGGCCCCCCTCGCGGATAACTCCGCGTGGGACGTCGATAGCAGCCCAGAGCGACCCCCCCCCCCCCGAAGCAAGCCCCTGGCCGCATCATAAGTACTAAAGACCCGCGTATGTGTATGTATCCGACCTCTTCTCTTTATGGTATTAACATGTTTAGTTATGCTATTGCACTCCGGCCCACGACAGCCTCCAGCGATCCTCCTCAGGAGGTTCGTTGGATTCAAAGGCGATGGCCAGCGAGTCACCGCCGGCCGCTCACTCTCCCAAGGTCAAGGGCGACAACGAGGTGACATCCCAAAGGACCTTCTCTGGCCAGGGAGAGGTTCAGGAGGCTGTTAGGGTGGCGCCAGAGGGTGAAACCTCGGTCGCCGGACACACGGGGAAGCAAATCCCCATGGAGACTGGCGATGGGGGCCATGTTCAGTTCGGCCCCCAGCCGAAGATGGTTCTGGAGACCTATACGGCTCCGGAATCCGGTGAGCAGCCTCCTTCGAGGGAAGGAGGTGCGCCTATTCCGCCGGGTGACCTCTGTCCAACCAGAGGCACCGAATAATCTGCTGGAAGCGCTACGAGGCGCTTCCATTGTGGATGAAGACCGTATCCTTATGGGTACGGTGATTGAAAGGGTTCAGTCTATCAAGAGCGGACTAACCAAGGCCTGCAACAGCCTGCTGACAGATTTTGAGGTAAGCGACGCGAAAGAGAAAAGTCCATATATAGAAAGTAGCCCCTGAGACATTGTCTGGTGTTCGGAAAGAAAAATCTGGACAGAGGATCAAATACCCTGTAGGGAACTAACTAAATATGTCTTATGTGACTGGGCAGGCATTGCTGCTGGCCACGACCTCGCATACCGCCGAAGTCTCCGGACTGAAGCAGAAACTGGAGCGGGCCGAGGAAGAGCTCGGCCAAGCGAGGAAGCAGCTGGAAGACCAGCAAGGTATGTAATGACTCGCTATATATTCAAAAAGAATAAACGATGTTTTATTGACCGTAATGTCATGATGTGTGTAGGAGCGATGACCGAGGTCGAGGCCCTACAAAAGGCCCTGGCCGAAGCCGAGGAGAAAGCTATCAAGAAGCAAGCTGCCCGTAAGAAGCTCAAGGCCAGGCTTAATGAGGTTCAGCAGGAGCTCCAGGATGCTGTTAAGAAATGCGAGACCTTGGAGGGCGACGTTTCGGCTCGAGACACCGAACTTGCCAAGGCTCGCCAAACCGCAGAAGAAGCCCGGGTTGAAGCCCAGGGCGCCCTCCAGGAGATCCAGGAGGCCAAGAAGATTGCGGCGGGTAAGGCGTTTAGTATGCAAAGCAAGTATGTGAAGAAGAAGTATGTCTTACTAACCCGTATTCGGAGTTCCCCAAGGGCATTTGCGGACCTTCCGTGCAGTGTGTCAGACGCTGCAGAGTTCTTCCGAGCCGAAGAAGGGAGCTCAACGGAGAAGCTGTTCTGGTCGTAATATCTGACGCCAGAGCATCCGGTGCCCTTCAACGATCAGTTAAAACAGCTGGTCGAGCTGCACAGGGTGGGTGAACTGGCCTTGAAGGATTTGATAATCCAGCTGTGGCCTGCCGAAGCTATACCCAGCAGCTACTTCGGCCCCGTGAAGCGACTGGTGGATGCCTGTCCTCGGCTGGACGTCGTTAAGCGTTCGGTCTGCATCGAGGGCGCGCGCATGGCCTTCGCCCGTGTCAAGGTCTTGTGGGCGAAAATGGACGCTGTCAAGCTTGTGACCGAGGGGCCGCCAGAGGGCAAGGAGCACCGCAAGGCCGAGCTGTATTTTGATAGTGTCCTGGAGGGATCCCGCATTCTTGCGGAGCAGTGTGCGAAAGTCATGATCTTTGAATGAATACATTCATAGTTTTCTCGCCCTGTATTATGAAACAAAGACAATTTATGTAATATAATGCTTTGTGTAAGTTTTTACCTCATGTGCGACCATTCTAAATCTGAGAGTTGGCCAGTCGTCAGCTTTAGCCCCCATGTAGGAAGTACAGGGGTGTTCGGTTGGCGCCAAAACACACTTGATCAAAAGATTCTTGGTCCGTTAAGGAGGTGTTAGCGCTGCGAACCAGGCAATCGGACTATATGGCTTTACCACCCTCACTTAGCCATAGGAGTTTGACGGATACAAATTTAGGCGCAACCCCTAGTGTTTGTAAGTCCGAACTTGGGATGCTGTAGACACCTGATCGGGTGATAACCGATCCTTCACGAAACGCGGAAAAAACCTCTAACAATTTGTAACCTCTCGAACAGCTGACCGGCTCACGCCGCATCATGACAGTTAGTTTTGGGCTTTCTCTACTGAGGTGCTCAGCCGGATGAACCAAGGCACAATCGCAGTAGTTCTCCCTTTACTACCCTAGCCGATATAGCAGAACGTAAGGTAGTAAGCACATGAGCCCGGCAACCCAACTATTGACCAAAGACATTATTCAGAGCTGATGTATATAATGCTAAAGATCGGGGTGCCGAACTATACTGTAAAAGTGTTCGGACTTTGTTGCCGTATTATGGGGCATAATGAAGCCCCTGGCGAATGAAAGCGTACCAGAGTGTACGGGTGCAATTGATAAATATATCAGGAAAAATAAAAAGGAAAGGGACAGTAAGCCAGTGCCACAAATATTGGGACTGCGAACTAGTTTCCATAATAGCATAATTAATACGTCAAAGCGCATTTTTACAAGTTGTGCAATAAGCAATAGGGCTATTTAACATGCCACAACCAAGGCAAAGCTGCGTACGGGTACCAAAAACAGGTAGAGTGATCGTTGAAGGGGCGCCTAGAGCTTCCCATATGTGTCCGAGCTGCTTGCCGCCTTGGTGTATTTTATCCTTCAAAAGGGCAGGTGATCCGGCCTTGAGGGAGGGCCAGTGGAAAAGAAACCTGAAAAGGAGAAGAAAAGGGTAAAAGTGAACGCATGTGTGTGTCTGGGGTCGGTCGAGCCGTACTATGGATCACGAGCTAGCTATGCCTTCATCGATGCCCATGGAATTTTGAGCGCGTAATTATGTACGCGCGGTATTAATGTCGCCACCTGATCGGGACCAGGACGGAGGCCGAATTGCTAATCGAGCTCTTGACGAGCCGAGCTGTCATGCTGCAGAATAGTCCGCACCCTTTTGACAGTGTCTGGGAGCTTGGCTGCCGAATTGAGGTTCTGATTGGAAAGGCCGCTCTGTACCCCTGCTGCTAAGGCAGTGGTATTCTCTTCGGTACAAAGGGAGCGTTCTGTATTTCCATTGTCTGTTATGACGCCGCATGGTCCGTGTCGGATTTCGGGTTCCGGCAGACCCTTAAGGTTCGAACTCTGGGGTGCGCGCGGAGATCCAACCCTCCACCGTCTCGTACCTCGCCAAATCGCAGGGACCTAAATTACTAGCAAGAACAACACAAGAGACGCAAGATTTATACTAGTTCGGGCCACCTTTGTGGTGTAATACCCTACTCTAGTTTGTGGTGTGGTGGATTGCCTCTGGGGCTGATGAAGAATAAGACAGGAAGAACAGCCTCACGAGGGTCTGTTCTTGGTGGAAGCGATGAACTGCTAAGTGGTGTCCCGTCGCTCTAGCTTGAGGATCGGGTCTCTATCTCTCTCTCTGGATTCCAAAATGCCAGCCCGGGGGGAGAGCCTCTACTATGGTGGCTAGCTCTACTTATATAGACGAAGCCCTTGGGCCTCTTCCCAAATATTGAGCGGGAAGGGCGCCAACAATTGGCCATTTTGAAGGGGAACAACGGGTACACTTATCCTGACTAAAGTTGGTCCTCGCCGCCAAAGGCTCGTGATGACGCCTTTGCTTGGGCTCCACGATGACTCCTTTCCAGCCGTTGGGGCTGGTCTTGGTCTTGTTGCACCAAAACGGATGCCTTTGCTTGATGCTCTCGCCTGCGCTTGCTCCCTTTGCACCAAAGAGGAAAGGAGGACGCTGTGCGGGCTAGCGCCCGACTGGCGCCCTTGGTCGTCATGGCTTGCGTCACAGGCACCTCGAGAGGTACCCTACCTTGAACTCTCCGCCTCCTCGTGAGCCAGCCTGACGAGGCCGTGCCTGAGGAAGCTCCTTGTCGTCCGCCCCGCGAGGCTTGGCCCCTCGCGAGGGTCTTGAGCTTGTGTTGATGAAGATGGGCCGTCCTGGGCCTCCTTTGTGCCACGCTGCAGGCAGGCAAGTATGGGGACCCCCATTCCCAGAACACCGACAGTAGCCCCTGGGCCCACGGCGCACCCAAACTTGGCCGAGCAGAGAGGTGAAAGGGCAAGTGAGAAGCGTCGTGGGCCCTAACATCCTGCGGCCTTGGGCGCCGCGTGGCGGTTGATTGGACGTGGGCGCCTCTGCAACCACGCGGGTTGATAATAGAGCGGCATCTTCCTTGCCTCCTTTACTTTCGCCAGTTGCTGCTCAGATCCCCTTTCTTGCGCCTCTCCTCCCTGCTTCCAAGACCTTCAGATCCACTCCGCCTTCGTGCCCTAGCCAGTCATGGCTCCTCGTCAAACCCCGGCCGGAGCCTGGTACTCTCCTGCCTTGGACCTGCCGAACGTGTCAGTGGCGAGCCTTGCCCTGATGCGCCGGTTGGCGGAGGCGTAGGGTGTTAATGGAACGGCGGTGTTCAAGGCCGGCTCCTCCGCCCCTGAGGGTAGGGGGAGTACCTTCTACCCGTTCTTCGTGAGCGCCATTATTGCCGGTCTGGTGCCTCCCTTTTCTGAGTTCTTCTTTTCCGTCCTCCGCCATTACAATATTCATGCTCTACACCTTCATCCCAACTCCGACCTTCTTCTGGAAATCTTCGCCTACTATTGTGAGGCCCATGTTGGGGTGAAGCCCTCGGTGGCCTTGCTGCACCACTACTTCTTCCTCCGACTCTCCCGTGGTGCCGTCTCCGCCTGCGCGAGCTTCATCGCTTACGGCGGAGCCATCGCCATTTCGAACCCTGGGAAGCGGATAGAGGGCTTCAGGAGCAAGTGGGTCCTGGTGGATGCCGGGCGCATCCACCCTCGGCTGATCCTGCCCACGGAGCCCGCTGAGAGCTCCGACGACTGGTCCCGAATGGAGCTTCGGGATCCCCGCGCGAAGCTGGTGCTGGAGAAGATGGACGCAGATCTAAAGTCGGACGACGCGACAGCGGCGAGGCTGACAGTCGCGTCAGCCGAGGGAGTTCCTGGAGCACCAACTGCCTGGCTCCGCTCCGCCAAGATTTCCGATGTGGAAGCCTCACCCTGAGCCCCATGGCCACTGCCAGCGAGGATCCACGACGGTCCTCTAGTCCTTGGTTGGGGCGAGCGTCGGGCGAGACCGAGGGAGCCCCCGCCCCTGCTCCTTCATGCGAGGATTGGGAGCAGGTTGTGGGGCCCATGCCCGACTTCAATGGGGACGGGCTCGTGCCGTGGAGGCTCCGGAGGACCTGGTGGACGTGTCTCTCTCGCTCCGTGAAGAGGTGGAGGAAAGAGAGCCAGAAAGGGGGTTGATTCGGGGCGGAGTCAGGGCTCCTCCTCGCGGGCGCAGCCCAGCGTTCTCTGCCTCCCCGAGAGTGACGACGACGACGATGAGGGTGAGCGGGGAGTCAGAAGCCTGCCCCCGATCCCGAAGAAGGACCGGATTGGGCTGGTCCCCCGCGGGTCCGCCCCGGACCCGGGGCGATCCGCAGACGCGCCTCCGGCTCCTGGTCCCCTTGAAGCTGATCCCTGCAGCCGGCTCTCGGGCTTCAAGTATGGCCGGAGGCTGCTCGAGTCCACCAGCGATGACTTGTAAGTGCCTGCTTCCCGTCTTGATTAGGGCTGGAATTCGAGGCGAGTCGAGCCAGCTCGGCTCAACTCGCTAGAGCTCGTTTCGTTAACGATCTAGCTCGACTCGACTCGTTACTATAACGAGCTCAAACCCAAGATTGGCTCGACTCGTATAACTCGTGAGCTGGCTCGTTTAGCTTGTTAAGCTCGTTTAAGATATAGACATAAAGCCCTCAAATATGATAAACATAATTATGTATATACTAAACATATATATCACTAAACAATTGTAATTTTCTTGTAACGCATGAGTCTCCTAGGAGGCTAGGCCTTCAACTGCTCGGCCTTAGGTTGTGCGCCTGGGACGTACGCTGTTTAGTGGTTGATCTTTCTTTGTATTGGGAGTGGCTGGTCTATTGTATCGAGCCTAACAAGTTACACGAGTACTCGTGAGATTGGCTCGTTTAACTTGGTATATAAACGATCTTAAACTAAAGCTTGGCTCGACTCGTTATTCTTCGAGTTCGAGTCGATTCGAGCCGAGTCACGAGCTACTTGTTTAGCTCGCGAGCTTCGAGCTTTTTTTCCAGCCCTAGTCTTGATTATTGTTCTGTCAACGAGATCTGATGTCCATGCTCTTCGGCCAGGCTGGCGCCCGCGGCGAAGAAGCTGAAGGGGGCTCCTGAGGCCCCATCCGTGGCGGTGCCTTTGCCCGAGAAGGAAGATGACCCCGACTCCCAGGCCTCTCCTACCCGGGCGTCCTCGCGAGGCCTGGCTGAGCCCGCTGGGGCGAGCTCAGCCCCCTTGGTCCAGGCGACCTCCGAGGTGGCCTTGCTGGGCGCTGCCTCCACCGTTGCCATGGCGCCGCTGGCTCCACCTCAAGGCGCTGCGGCTACGCCGCCGCCAACTCCTCCTACTCCACCAACTGTTGTCTCTCCGACTCCTCCTGCGGTCCTGGATCGCGCTTTGCTGAATCTGGACCCGGCTGCGGCAGATCTTCTAGGCGCCGACCCTCGCTTGGTGGCCGGGCGCTTGGAGCTGGCCTCTGGCTGGATTCGCGCCGACGCTTCGATTCGGGCGGCGCTGGTCCAGGCTTCGACGGCTTGTGACGAGGAGAAGCAGGCTGTTCGCGAGGCGAAGGTAGCCCGCGATGCTGCCCTGGGGGAGGCAGCCAGCATCCGAGGTCGCTGTGAGACGCTGGAGGGCGAGCTGAAGGGCCTGCAGAACCAGCTCGCCGAGGAGGCCCGCCTCCGCCAGGAGCAGGAGGAAGGCATGAAGGCTCGCGAGGCGGCCATCAAGGACTGGGAGGCCAAGCTGAAGAAACGCCACGACCGCCTAGGCGCGCTGGAGCAGGAGCTGGAGGCGAGGAAGGTCGAGCTGGATGCCAAGGCGCGGGTTCTTGCTGAAGATCGCGTGGCCTTCATGGATATGGAGGTGAAGGCTCGCGCCTTGCTGAGGGAGCTTTATGATAGTGGCCTGGAGAGCCCATTGGCCGGCATAGAAGACGGCCCCGCCAAGCTGCTTCCCTTCCTGATTCGTGCTCTTGAAGATGTCTCCCTTGGTCTTGGCCCCATGGCTGAAGCCGAGGCGCGTGTCTTGTCCTCTGCGGCACTGACGCGGATCCTCACCCACATCTATCTTCGCGATCCCAGCGTCGACATGGACAGCCTGCTGGAGCCGGCAAGCGGCGAGCACGCAGCTGCCGCTGCCGAGGCTGTGAAGGGTCGCGCGAAGGCTCTGTTGGGGAAGTTCCGGGCCTTCAGCACCAAGCCGAAGCGAGGCGCTGCCGGCCCTGCTGCTTCATGAGGCGAGCCCACTCCGCGCTGCTCCACTACCAACAAGTGACTCCGCTGCGGCTCCTGTCTTGCTTTTAATTCCTGCACATGTATCATGCCTCGGGGAGGCGTTTAAACTTGCATTTGGTACTGCGATAACAGTGTGGACTGTAATATTTGCTTTTGAATTCCTTGAAATTTGCGCTTCCTACTTGCTTATGTTCTACGCCGGCATAGCCCGGCCCCGCGCATACCTCAGCCGCCGTTAGCCCCGACCGGAAACCAAGACGGGACCAAGGAGTGAGGGGCTACGTGACAAGTTAGGCTCCTGAGTCGCGATGCTCAGGAGTCCCCCTTGGCGCATGAACAGCAAGTAAGGAGGTGGGACATGGGCATACCTCAACCGCCGTTAGCCTTTCGGAACTAAGGGGTGAGGGGCTACGTGACCAGTTAGGCTCCTGAGTCGCGATGCTCAGGAGTCCCCTTGACGCTCAAACGGCATGCGTACCTTGGCTCCGCCGGGAGTGACGTCTGACGTAACCAGGCCCGAGGGGCCTGGCTGGGTGGCGTGTGTCCGGGCGTGACCCAGCGCAACCCCTGCAGCCCAGCCTCGCGGCGCCTCCCGAGGAGAGGCGCTATGACGAGGCCGCACATCGAGCCTGGGCTCCTCGAGGTTGATGCGACCCGGAGGCCATCCTCGCTTGTTTATCACCAGCATGGAGCATAGCGCTTCCGCATGCGTACGGGCATAGCCGCTCCTCGACAGTGTCGTCAGCCAGCGCGGAGCATGGTGCTTCCACTGGAACGTGGGAGGGGGCTCCCCTCCGGGAGGAGCCCCCGGGGCGTATACAGCCCCACCCTGACACGTGGCTGGCACGGTAGGGCTGGACGAGGTGTATCTGGGCACCCGTGAGCCAGCACGGGACTCACGGGGCCCTACCTCAAGGCGGGTTGCGCCTGGCTCTGGGCCTTATCTTCGAAAGTGCGTTCTCGCAAATTTGTCCAGATGCCGGTGTTTCACGTCTTCGGTCCCGGCTCTCGGGCTGGTCTCGGCCGTCAGCCGGGCAAGCCAGTCGCGATGCCATGGACAAGACCAGAGGGTGAGGGCCGGAGAGCCGGTAGAAGCCTCGAGTCACGATGCTCGTGCACCCCCTTTAACGCGCAAGTCGGATTAGATGATGCAACTCACGCCCTCGGTCCCGACTCTCGGCTGGTCTCACCGTCGCTAGCAAGCCGTGTCGCGATGCCATGGATAAGACCAGAGGGTGAGGGCCGGAGAGCCGGTAGGAGCCTGAGTCGCGATGCTCGTGCACCCCCTTTAACGCCAAGCAAGATGGGTCGACACGGCAACTCGCCCTCGGGTCCGGCTCTCGGGCTGGTCTCTACCGTCGCTAGCAAGCCAGGTCGCGATGCCATGGACAAGACCAGAGGGTGAGGGACGGAGAGCCGATAGGAGCCCTGAGTCGCGATGCTCAGGCACCCCCCTTTAAAGCGCAAGCTGGATTGGATGACGAAACTCTACGTCCCCGGGTCCCGGCTCTCGGGCTGGTCTCAGCCGTCGCTGGCAAGCCAGGTCGCGATGCCATGGACAAGACTAGAGGGTGAGGGCCGGAGAGCCGGTAGGAGCCACAGTCGCGATGCTCAGCACCCCCTTAGCGTGCAAGATTTCGCCACCCGGGAGAAGGCACCAAATAACAAGCATGGTGGAACGAGAGCATAATCCTAAGGAAAACGCATGAAGGATACATGCCGCTGGGACTGGCCCGAGCGGCTTGGGGATGATGCAGCCCGAGGGGCGCCCCCAACAAGATAAGCTAAAGACATGAAATAAAAGGGATACATGCCGCAGGGACGGACCCACGCGGCCTGGGAATAATGCGGCCCTGAAGGCGCTCCCAGTCGGAAATAAAACTTAAAGGTGTCACCTGGTGATGTTGGGGATGAAGAGTTGTTGATGTATCAGACTTGGTGGGCTGCGGGAGCCGATCCTCACGAGCCCCCAGGCCCAGGGGCCTCGGGAGGCTCCAGAGGCGCCGGCGGCTCCTCATGGGCCATCTCCATCTCCACCAGGGCTGCGGCGTGCCTGACCTCTTGAGCCTCCAGGATGGTCCTCATGAGACGCTGGTGCGCAGCAGCCTGCGTTTGGCGAGCCACAAGGCATGCGTGACGTAGGCTGGGGACGGACCCTCGCAACGCGTCCCACTCGCGAGGGCCGAGGCGCTCTTGAGATGCGGCTCTATTGAGCCCCTGGTATGTCGATGCAGACGCCGTAGCCCACCATCCTCGCTGGATGGGGGCCACAGCTGGTGGCGGCTGCCCCTCATGACCCTTGACTCCTGTAACTCCTGAATGGCCTTGCTGATGAACTCTTGAGGGTCCTGTCCTCCTGGTCTTGCTCCTGCTTGCAAGAAACGTGCTTCGAAACACGCCTCCACGTGGTGCCCAAGCGCCTCCCTCGGGACCTTGGCGAGGTCGGCGGCCCTCCAGGGGAGAGCCCCCGAGCCCTGCCTGAGAAGGGCGCCGGGCGCACTTTCCTATGCGATGGAAGGAGGCTCCCCCTTGCTCGGTGCGGGCCCTTAGGGGCCTGTCTCTTGAAGAGCCGGGCCGGTCGATGTCTTTTTCTTCTTGGGTGCCGCCTCGGGAGGCATCCCGCCGTGGTCTGGTCTCCAAAGTGATGCGGCTGAAAAGCTCGCTCGGGGAGCACACTGCATCTCTCTCCTCACAGGGCACCGTGATGACCCCGCCGCTTCCTGGCATCTTGAGGATGTTGTAGCCATGGTGGGTTACGGCCATGAACTTGGCCAACGCTGGGTACCCGAGGATGGCGTTGTACGGCAGGCGAATGTGGGCGACGTCGAAGTCGATGAGCTCGGTGTGGTAGTTGTCGCGGGCCCCAAAGGTGACAGGAAGGTGGACCTGCCCGATCGGGACCGTGGAGCCATCGGTGACTCCGGAGAAGGGCTTGGTTGGCTGAAGCTGACTGTAAGGCACTTGAAGATTGTTGAATGTCTCCACGGACAGGACGTTGAGCCCTGCTCCGCCGTCGATGAGGGTCTTGGTGACTAGCACATTGCTGATGATTGGGGAGCAAAGCATCGGAAGAACTCCGGCTGTGGCTGCGCACTTGAGCTGATCCACTGAGCTGAACGAGATGGCGCACGCCGACCACCCAAGAGGGCTCGTGGACTCGAGCTTGGGGAGGACTGTTCACTTCACAGGCGAACTGCTTGAAGATGCGGTGAGAGGCTGGGGCTTGAGCTCCGCCCAGATGCGCGATCGACGCGCTTCTCGGAAGCCCCAGCCCCTCGTCCCCGATGACGGTCTTCGATTCTCCTTGGTGGCGGCGGCAGCGGAGGGAGGCCTGCATTCCCTTGCGGGTGATCCTCACGAGGCTGATCCCTCCAGCCCCCCTCGCGAGGTGGGTCTTGCCAGCGGTCCTCACGAGGTTGGTCGCGCCACCCTTGGCGCGGGCCTCGGTCTTCCCAGCGTCCTGCATTCCTTCCTCCTCCTCGGCCGTAGCCCCGGTCGCTGCGCTCGGGGCGTCTGCCGACCCTTCCTTCGCGCACGGCCCGGAGCTCTTGACATTCATTGGTGTTGTGGGTGTGGAGGTCGTTGTACACGCAGTACCGGCTGCCCTTAGAGGACTCAGGCTGATCTCTGCCTCGCTTGGGGTCTGGTTCGGCCGCGAGCACAGCAGCCCTCTTGTGCTTCCCGTCCTTGGCCTTGGACTTCTTCTCTTCGGGATCCGCGGCAGGCAGCTCGAGGAGGGAGAGGCGCCCTTCCTCAGCCCTGGCGCACTTGGTCGCCAAGTTGAACAGCTCCAGGGAGGTGCACAGATCTTCATGCATCGCCAGCTCCTCCTTCATCTTGACGTCGCGCACGCCGTCGGAGAAGGCAGAGATGATGGCCTCCTCCGTTACCCTAGGGATCTTGAGGTGCGCGTTGTTGAATCGCTGGATGTACTTTTGCAGGGTTTCCCCTGCCTGCTGCTTGATCCGGCGCATGCCGCTCACAGCGGGTGGCCGGTCGCGAGTACCTTGGAAGTTGGCGATGAAGCGCGTGTGCATCTCGGCCCAGGAAGAGATCGTGCCTGGGGCCAGATTCAGGAGCCAGGTGCGGGCTCCGTCCTTGAGCGCCATGGGAAACTAGTTCGCCATGACCTTTTCATCCCGTTGGCAGCCTCGATCCCCAGCTCCAGAGCTGGAGGAACTCCGTAAGGGTCAGCCGCGTGCCGTCATAGCGTGGAGGCAGTGCAGCTTGAACTTGGCGAGCCACGCGACGCCGCGCAGCTTCGGTGGTGAAGCGCGGCAGCCCGCCGTGGCAGCTGGGGCCTCGGACGGCAGAGAGCTTGGTCTTGTGGGCCTCCTGCGCCGCGGCTGGGGGCAGCGCAGGTCTTGACGTCTTTGGAGCGGGAGCGCCGGGCAGCTTCTTCGGGCGAGAACTTCTTGGCAGCTCTGCTCTTGCCGCCCGGCGCTGGCGAAGCGGGTTCCGCCAAGGGGCCACGCCTTGGGGGCTGTGGCGCCGTCTTGAGGAGGAGGCGGCCGAGGCGCCCGAGTTTATCGCCGCCTGGGCGGTGTTCGTGCAGCGAGACGGACGGTGCGGGTCGCCTCCGCAGCGCGACGAAGCTCGGCGGCGACGCGGTCGAGCCATTCTTCGTAGACGCTGCCGATGGGGCGGTAGCGCAGGAGCTCGTTAGCGCGATGAGTGCAGCTCGGGCCTCCATGGCCTGCTGGGCGTGCGTGACGAAGAACCAGCGGGGGTGAGCGAAGGCGTGGCGGTGCGGCCGTCCCGCCTCATGGATGGGTGCTGGGACGACGCTTGCTGCTCGTTCCCCGCCGGGCTGGTGGCGGCGTTGACCGCAGGTGACGGGGAACGATGAGGACGCTCGCCGACGGGAGCCGTCTGGGCGACATGGGAGGCGAGGGAGGCTCGGTGCTCGGCGCGAGCCCGACGAGCATCAGACATGGTTGCGGTGGTCGGGGAAGAACGAGGCGATTTAAAGGTAGATTCCGCGCACTTTACCCGGGCGCGCCAAATGTCGGATTTCGGGTTCCGCAGACCCTTAAGGTTCAAACTCTGGGTGCGCGCGGAGATCCAACCTCCACCGTTTCGCACTCGCCCGAATCGCAGGGACCTAAACTACTAGCAAGAACAACACAAGAGACGCAAGATTTATACTAGTTCGGGCCACCGCTGTGGTGTAATACCCTACTCTAGTTTGTGGTGTGGTGGATTGCCTCCTGGGCTGATGAAGAATAAGATGAGGGAAGAACAGCCTCACGAGGGTCTATTCTTGGTGGAAGCGATGAACTGCTAAGTGGTGTCCCGTCGCTCTAGCTTGAGGATCGGGTCTCTATCTCTCTCTCTGGATTCCAAAATGCCAGCCCGGGGGGAGAGCCTCTACTATGGTGGCTAGCTCTACTTATATAGATGAAGGCCCTGGGCCTCTTCCCAAATATTGAGCGGGAAGGGCGCCAACAATTGGCCATTTTGAAGGGAAACAATGGGTACACTTATCCCGACTAAAGTTGGTCCTCGCCGCCAAAGGCTCGTGATGACGCCGCTTGGGCTCCACGATGACTCCTTTCCAGCCGTTGGGGCTGGTCTTGGTCTTGCTGCACCAAAACGGATGCCTTTGCTTGATGCTCTACTTTGTGCTTGCTCCCTTTGCACCAAAGAGGAAAGGAGGATCATGCTGGCCGGGCGCCCGATCGGGCGCCTCTTGGTCGTCATGGCTTGCGTCACGGGCACCTCGCGAGGTACCATGCATTGAACTCTCCGCCTCCTCGTGAGCCAGCCTGACGAGGCCGTGCCTGAGGAAGCTCCTTGTCGTCCGCCCCGCGAGGCTTGGCCCCTCGCGAGGGTCTTGAGCTTGTGTTGATGAAGATGGGCCGTCCTGGGCCTCCTTTGAGCCACGCCGCAGGCCGCAGGCAGGCAAGTCTGGGGACCCCCGTTCCCAGAACGCCGACAGTCCGGGCATCTTGAGCTTGAGATAAGCGTAGTGAGGTCCGCCTTGAATCGAGCAAATGCGGTTCGTCCAAGCGGTGCGTGATAGCCGCTGCGAAAGGGGACGATATCGAAGATTAACTCCTCGCTTCGGAAGTTGTCCGGAGATCCGAAGACAACCTCTAGTGTGATTGAGCCCGTACAGCAGGCCTCTACACCTGGTATGACCCCCTTGAAGGTAGTCTTTGTGGGTTTGATCCAGGATGGGTTTATGCCCATCTTGCACACTGTATCTGATAGAGCAGATTAAGGCTCCTACCACCGTCCATGAGGACTCGCGTCAGGTGGAATCCATCAATGATTGGGCGGAGGACTAGTGCGGCTGATCCGCCATGCCGGATACTGGTCGGATGATCCCAACGATCAAAAGTGATCGGGCACGACGACCATGGATTGAATTTTGGGGAGACTGGCTCTATCACATAGACGTCCCGGAGTGCGCGCTTGCGCTCCCTCTTGGGGATGTGTGCGCCATATATCATGTTCACCATTTTGACCTGAGGGGGAAACTTCTTCTGTCCCCTTGTGTTTGGTGTCCGGGTATCCTCGTCATCGTCCTTGCTTTGCAACCCCTTCTCCTTGTTCTCGGTGTTTAACTTGCCGGCCTGTTTGAAGACCCAACAATCTCTGTTGGTTTCGTTGGTTGGTTTTTCAGGGGTGCCATGTATCTGGCACGGACGATCGAGTATGCGGTCCAGACTGGATGAGCCCGAATTGTTCTTATTGTACAACTTCTTCCGCTGACCGGACTTGGAGCCACTGAATCCGGCGTTGACCGCCGTGTCATCAGTATGGTTGCCATTGATTCGACGCTTGTGTCTGTTGCGTCGGGGCTTGCCGTTGTTATCCTTGGCTTCAGAGGCACCAGGTTCGCTTGCATTATTATTGCAACGGGCTAGCCAACTATCTTCGCCCGTGCAAAAGCGGGTCATAAGTGCCGTAAGGGCCGCCATAGACTTCGGCTTTTCCTGCCCGAGATCTCGGGCGAGCCATTCGTCACGGATGCTATGCTTAAAGGCCGTTAGGGCCTCAGCATCCGGACAGTCGACTATCTGGTTATTTTTAGTTAAGAACCTAGTCCAGAATTTCCTGGCTGATTCCCCACGCTGTTGGACTATATGACTTAAATCATCTACATCCGAAGGCTGGACATATGTTTCTTGGAAGTTGTCCAAGAAGGCTTCTTCCAAATCTTCCCAGCTGCCGATGGAGTTTTCTAGCAGACTGTTCAACCAGTACCGGGCTGGTCCTTTGAGTTTTAGTGGGAGATATTTGATGGCGTGGAGATCATCACCACGAGCCATATGAATATGGAGGATAAAATCCTCGATCCAGACCGCGGGGTCTGTTATCCCATCATATGATTCGATGTTTACGGGTTTAAACCCTTCTGGGAATTCATGATCCATTACTTCGTCAGTGAAGCAAAGAGGGTGTGCGGCGCCTCTATCTCGGGCCACATCGCGACGTAGCTCCGATGGAGTCCGTCTGCAGAGTTCGGCCCGAGAGTGACTCGGCTTGTTGCGTCTGAGTAGGTGGCCGTCGTCACGTGTTGGGGCACGCCCTCGTGATCTGTAGATCGATCTAGTATGTCCTGCATTATTATCCAATTTTTGCCGCAGGTCGAGGTATGTCCCGGAGCTGATTTATCTTTACCCTTATAGTGAGGTGGAGCAGGCTGTTGTTCGGCTTGAGTTGCCGCTTTGTCCTGACCCCGTGGTGGTCGGTCAGCCGCATTGCGCGATGATGGTATGGGCTCCAACGCCTCATCATCAAACTGAGGTAGCAATTTACGCTGAGGGTAACTTTTGGCTGGGCACTTAAGGCCGTATTCTTCGGCTGCCAGGACATCAGTCCATTTATCGTTGAGCAGATCTTGATCAGCTTGAAGCTGCTGCTGCTTCTTTTTCAGGCTCCTCGCAGTGGCTATTAGCTGGCGCTTAAAGCGCTCCTGCTCGAGGGGCTCCTCAGGCACGATAAAGTCCTCGTTGCCGCGGCTCACCTCCTCCTCGGAGAGCAGATGATAACTACCGTCCTATGAGTCTTCATTTATGGCCTGTTCATCGGGGCTGACTTGCCCATTCCCTTGGTTGTCCTGTTCGGCAGTTTGTTCGTCGTGGTCTTCTACGTCTCCGGCACCGTCCAGAGTTTTGTCGTCTCCTGTGCCGGTATTGCCGTCTTTGCTGCGGCGTGATTTAGAGCGGCGCCGCTGACGCCGACACTTTGGTTGTGTCTTAGAGGGATCATCCTCCCCTGGGTTTTCCTTGTCATCGCCGCTATTATCTTTTGGCGTATCCACCATGTATACATCGTATGAGGAAGTGGCCGTCCATCGTCCGGTGAACGGTGTGGCTTGGGGCTCCTCTTCTCCGGCATCATTGTCCATACAGTCGATGTCCTCGGAGTCATAGTCGAGTGTGTCGGTTAAGTCATCGATAGTGGCTATGAAGTGGGTGGTGGATGGGAAGAGAAATTCTCCATCACCAGCCTCCAGTACGAACCGGATATAATTCTGCTGTGAGTCTCCCGCCAAGGACAGATTCTTTAATGAGTTTAGCACATCGCCGAAAGGCGAGTGTCGGAAGAGGTTTGCGACACTGAATTCGAAGATCGATAACCGATCAAGCTCGGCATCCGCAGACGCACATGGTTTGGAACTTATAGTCGGAAACGAGTCCGGAGTTCCGGCGACACAGATATCACATGAGGCTAAGTCTGTGTGCGGCTCCAACACCGCGGGATCTGTGTCCTCCGTGGCGGGGTTGAGCTTCCCGTCCTTGGAGGGCGCGATTTGCTCCGGATCTGAGCCCAGAGTAGTTACAGGAGCTATCTCCTGGATGTGGTCCGATGACAGATTTAAGTCGTGTTCATCGAGGTGACAGGGAGCGGCTGCCGCGGTCTTGAATCCATCAAAGATCAAGTCTCGGCGGATGTCCGCTACGTAATTCAAGCTCCCAAACCTCACCTGATGGCCAGGGGTGTAGCTTTCGATCTACTCCAGATGACCAAGCGAGTTGGCCCGCAGTGCGAAGCCACCGAATACGAGGATCTATCAGGGGAGCTAGACATCTCCTTGGACAGCATCGTTGTAGATGATCGAAGGGGCCATCAAACCTTTTGAAGACGGCACAATGGAACTCTCAATGAAAGCACCAATGTCGGTGTCAAAACCGGCGGATCTCGGGTAGGGGGTCCTGAACTGTTCGTCTAGGATCGATGGTAACAGGAGACGGGGGACACAATGTATACCCAGGTTCGGGCACTCTCTATGGAAGTAATGCCCTACTTCCTGCTTGATTGATCTTGATGAATTGAGTATTACAAGAGTTGATCTATGACGAGATCGTAATGGCTAAACCCTAGAAGTCTAGCATGTATGACTATGGTAATGAGTATTCGGTCCTATAGACCTAACCCTCCGGTTTATATAGACACCGGAGGGATCTAGGGTTACACAAAGTCAGTTACAGAGAAAGGAATCTTCTTGTTTGATCGCCAAGCTTGCCTTCCACGCAAAGGAGAGTCCCATCCGGATACGTTGAGAGTCTTCGGTCTTCATATCTTCACAGCCCATCAGTCCAGCCCATGGCTAATAGGCCGAACGCCCGAGGACCCCTTAGTCCAGGACTCTCTCAGCCGTTAAGCTATCGAGTCCGGTTTTGGATCCGATAACCCGTTAACAGCCCGGACCAATGGGAAATTTCTACATGTAAAATTCTGATTGGCCGGAGGAAACACGTGTCAGCTCGTCAGTGGGTCAGATAGCCGCCTATGATATGTCGACACGTGCGATGGCCCACCACTGGCCCATTTAACTTACAAAGGCCGGCCCGTTTGACTTGATCAAAAGATAGCGTGCTGGCCCATGAAAAGCCTATTAACGGTCTCTTCGCAAATAGCGCATTTTACGGCCCGGTAACTCACGGCCCATTAGGGCCTGCACGAAATCGGCCCAACAACTTCATGTGGGCCGTCGAATATAACACCAGCCCGTTTCACTTTCGGCCCATGTATGGCTTACGACGTCTTTCGGCCCATATGAGGCCTTCGTATCTTTAGGCCATTTAGTGGCCCACGGTGACTCTAGCCCGTAATGAACAGTAAATTTCTTCGTACCCGCTTCCAGCCCGTGTTAGCTTTCGGCCTTCTGACGGCCCATACGTTCTTGGGCTCCTTTCCGGCCCTTGATTACTTCCGGCCCGTTACTGGCCTGTTCCCGTAATGGGTAAAATTCGGCCCGTGGCAAGAGTCGGCCCATTTCTGGCATGTTAACCCGTTGCGCCGTTTCCAGCCCATCCTATATTCTAGCCCATTAACGACCCGTTATGCCTATGACAGAATTAAGCCTTTGCTGTCCTCCGGCCTATTAACGTCCCGTTACCATGCTGGGCCGATACCAATTACGCCCATTTACAGCCCTTGTAGACCCATTCATCCGACGACCCGAGGTCCACCGATTCTACGGCCGTGTTGGAGGCCCATTTAAAGACGGCCCGTAGGAGGCCCATGGATCCTACGGCTCGTAGCAGGGTCAAGGCTACCATGGTCCATATATGGCCCATGGTTGTTGCGGCCACTAGCAAACCAGGGAAAAAGAAGACTAGGAAATAAATAAGCCCGAAACTAACGCTAGGCTATTAACTCGATTGCACAGATTACATCCACTAGGCATCAAAGATCGCCACGAGTGCAAATATAGGGAACACCCTACACTATACAAAAATGGCTTGCTGTTTTCTTCAGCCGGTGGCTGGATGTTAAGAAATTTTTTATATTGCAACAAAACAAATTACAACTATAAAACAAAAGGAAGGTTGGCATAAAAGTTAATAGTCTGGCAGATAAATGCACCACCAGAAGTTCAGAAGCTCAGTTCATTTGACCTGACTGTTATGTTTTCATGCTGTATTGTCCGATGGAGCACCATAACCTTCGCCTTCATTTCTCCTAGGCTCCTGAACAACATAGCAAATGTCTGATAGTCTGGTTTCAAAACCATGCATATCTTGACGACATCGAACAATGTATGTCCTTGTTTCACAAAGGGTCTCTGTTAAGGAACGGACTTGTGTCTGGAGCGCAGATATAACATTGATTTGAGCTTGCATATCTTTATCATGAGGCCTTTTGGATGAGATTTCCTTAACAACCAACCCAATATTACACAGGAACGTGCTTTTGGCACTGTTAGTGGACAGGTACTGACCCACTGCAGCAAGAGCTGACATTGCGGTTATAGTTGCCTCGCCACCTTCAGAAGGTGGTGGTTCCACCATTTTTACCATAGCTTCCTGAAAAGTTGACTTTTTACATTAGTAGTACCAAAACAGAAGATATTAAGGAGGCAGCAAAACCAAACTGTCGGCATTCTGGGAACGGGGGTCCCCAGACTTGCCTGCCTGCGGCCCACGGCATGGCTCCACTAGCGGCCCTGTACGGCCCATCTTCATCAGAAAACACTCAAGACCCTCGCGAGGGGCCAAGCCTCACGAGGCGGGCAACACAAGACCTCTTCAGGGGCGGCCTCACCAGGCTGGCTCGCGAGGGGCGAAGAGATCAAGGCAAGGGACACCTCGCGAGGTCCCTGTGACGCAAGCCATGACGACCGGAGCCAGGCAGTTACCACGCAGGCGCCAGCGCGCGTAGTGTCCTTGTTTCCTCTTTGGTGCTAAAGAGGAAAGCACAGGCAAGGAGTCTCGAGGCATCAAGCAAAGGTTTCCATATCGGTGCAACAAGAACAAGGCCAGCAGGACGGTGGGACAGAGGTCACCGTGGAGCCCAAGACGGCGTCATCACCAGAGCCTTTGGCAGGCGAAGACTACATTTGTCAGGATAGCTTCTACTAGTTGTCCCCCTTCAAACTTGGCCATTGTGGGATCCCTTCCCGCTCAATAATTGGGAAGAGGACCAGGGCCTCTATAAATAGGACTAGCCACCACCATAGGAGGGACAACTGATCGACGGATCATTGAGACCACCCTTGCACTCACCGGCTCACCAAGCCCAAGAACACCTCTCCTCAGGAGGTTGTTCTCCCCTTGTACTTGTTCATCCCCAGCCTGCAAGGCAATCCACCTCACCGCATTAGAGTAGGGTATTACACCACAACGGTGGCCCGAACCAGTATAAATCTCGTGTCCCCGTGTTCTTCGAGCTCGTTGAGTTAGACCGTAGATTCTTGAGCGGGCGAGATAGCAAGGGAGAGAGAGATCTTCGCGTGCACCCCAGTGTTCGAACCTCAAGGGTTTGCCGGAACCCGAAATCCGACATTTGGCACGCCAGGTAGGGGCGGGCCGAAGCTCTCTCACCGTCGATCCATGCTCCATCGTCCCACCAGTTCCATGGCCGACGCTCGCCGAGCTTGCGCTGAGCGTCGCGCTGCCCTTGCCGCCCGTGTCACCCAGATGGCTCCCGCCAGAGGGCCTCCCCACTGTTCGCCATCACCTACTGCCAACACCACCACCGGCCCGGCAGCACCCGAGTAGCATGCTTCATCGCTGCATCCCTCCGTGCGGCGGGACGGCCGCACCGCCACCCCGTCGCTGACTCCGGTAGGTGTGTCATCTCACGCTCGTCACGGGCCCGTGGACGCGCAGGCTGCGCTGCTCATGGCATGTGAGCTCCTACGCTACCGCCCAGTCGACGACCTCTACGAGGAGTGGCTGGACCGCATCACCGAGCTCCTCAGTGTCGCTGAGGGCTCTCCTGCACCGTCTCTCTCGCTGCCTCGTCCACCTCCTGCCGTGGGCAACATGGCCCACGGAGCGCCTCCACCACCTCCACGTCAAGACGTCGCCCTCGCACCAAGACGTGCGGCCCCATGGCACGATCCCCTGCGCAGGGTGCCTGCGTGTGACGAAGGAAGCTGCCATGAGGTCCCTCGGCCACGGTAGGACGCTCCTGCACTCCCTGCGCCACCATGTCAAGACCGTGCACCGCCCGTGGCGGCTGTGCACGGATGTCAAGACCAGGCTCCGCCTCCGCAGCGAGCTCCAACGACTACAGCAGGTTGTGGCACCTTCACTCTAGAGCTGCGCAGCGTCGTATGGCCCGGGAAGTTCAAGCCCGACCTGCCTCCGCATTATGATGGTACCCCTGACCCTGCGGAGTTCCTGCATGTCGGCGTTCTGGGAACAGGGGTCTCCAGACTTGCCTGCCTGCGGCCCACGGCGTGGCTCAACCAGCGGGCCTGTACGACCCATCTTCACCAGCATGCACTCAAGACCCTCGCGAGGGGGCTGAGCCTCGCTAGGCGGACGACACAAGACCTCCTCAGGAGCGGCCTCACCAGGTTCCAATGACGCAAGCAATGATGACCGCAACCAGGCGGGCGCCAGGCGGGTGCCCGCGTGCAGTGTCCTTGTTCCCTCTTTGGTGCTAAAGGGGCAAGCGCAGGCATGGAGTCCCGAGGCATTAGGCAAAGGTTTCCATATCGGTGCAACGAGACCAAGACCAGCAGGACGGAGGTCACTGTGGAGCCCAAGACGGCGTCACCACCAGAGTCTTTGGCAGGCGAAGACCGCTTTTGTCAAGATAAGTTGTACTGGTTGTTCCCCTTCAAAATTGGCCGTTGTGGGATCCCTTCCCACTCAATATTTGGAAAGAGGACCAGGGCCCCTATAAATAGGACTAGCCACCGCAGAAGAGGGGGACGAACCCTTCTCCAGCTCACGAACCCAAGAACACCTCGCCTCAGGAGGCTGTTCTTCCCCTTGTACTGTTCATCCCCAGCCCAAGAGGCAATCCACCACACACACTGGAGTAGGGTATTACACCACATCGGTGGCCTGAACCAGTATAAATCTTCTGTCTCTGTGTTCTTTGGGTTCGGCGAGTTAGTCCACTAGATCGTGGAGCGCGAGAGCTTGGGAGAGGAGAGATCTTCGTGTGCACCCCAGTGTATGAACCTTGAGGGTTTTGCCGGAACCCGTGATCCGACATTTGGCGCGCCAGGTAGGGGTGCACCGGAGCTTCACTCCCTCGACGGCTTCGCATCCCCGACCGGCTCTCATGGACAGCGTCGCTTCTCCAGCTGGATCAACGGGCGCCCCAAGTAGCCCCATGGGGCTCCGGGCCCTCACCCCCGCCTTGAGGCGGGTACAGTGGCCGACCAAGTTCAGGCCGGAGATGCCGCCCCGCTACAACGGTGCGGCAGATCCGGTGGCCTTCCTGCTGGCGTACGAGGAGGCCGTTCTGGAGGCCGGTGGCGACGACAAGGTCCTGGCCAACTGGCTCCCCATGTCCCTCACCAGCGTGCCGTGCGCTTGGCTCCTCCATCTGCCGGGATCTTCTGTGGCCTCCTGGGAGGAACTGCGCGACCTCTTCATCGAGCGCTTCGGGGGACCAGCACCCCCAGTCGTCGCGGCCCTCCTCGGCAGCTCGCAAGCGCCACCCTCGGATCGTCACGCCAAGCCGTTCTTTGGCCAAATCGGTGCCGCCTTCGCGTGGCAGGGGGCTCCCCCGGGTTGGGCAGTGCCCAAGGCCGACCTGATCTTCGACTCGGGGGATCACCCTGCCACCACCATCGGTTCGGGCGTGCTCCCGATGCTTTGCACCCCCACCATCTACAGCATGGCCGTCATCAAGACCCTCATCGACGGCGGCTCCGGCCCCAACATGCTCTCTGTGGAGGCTTTTAGCCTCCACCGCGTACCGCTCGAGCGGCTCCGCCCCAGCAAGCCCTTCTCCGGGGTCGGCGGCGGCTCCGCCCACCCCTTGGGGAAGATCCGTCTTCCAGTAACCATTAGCACGTGTGACAACTACCGCACCGAGCTAATCGACTTCGACATCGCCTGCATCGACCTCCCATACAACGCCATCCTCAGGTACCCGGCGCTGGCCCAGTTCATGGCAGCTACTCATCTTGCCTACAAGTACAACCTCATGAAGATGCCGGGGAGCAAGGGTGTCCTCACTATGGCCGGGGACACCGAGGAAGCCTTGGCGGCCCTGAAACTCACTTTCAAGACCACCGCGTCAGCTCACCCGGCCGGCAAGGTCGAACCCGGAGTCAAGGGGGTTGCGCCAACAAGAAGAAACAACTATTCACTCAAGGCCAAGCCAAGATGAAGCAAATACCAGTCGACGAGGACGGGGCCTCCGGCGCCACCTTTACCATAGGCGCCAACCTCGCCCCAGATCAAAAAAAGGCGCAGGTGGACTTCCTGAGGGCAAACAAGGAAGTGTTCGCCTGGGAGCCCAAGCAGCTAGTTGGGGTCCTGAGAGGAGTAATTGAGCACCATCTGAAGGTGTGCCCCAACGTGCGCCGTGTAAAGCAGAGAGCCCGGCGGCAGTCCACGGTGAAGCATGCCTTCATCGTCCAGGAAACCCGCAAGCTGGAGGCGGCGGGTGTCATTCGCGAGGTTCAGTACCAGAATGGCTGGCGAACCCTATCGTCGTTCCAAAGAAAGGAGGCAAGGAGTGTATGTGCGTCGACTTCACCAACCTCAACAAGGCCTGTCCTCAAGACCCATTCCCGTTGCCGCGCATTGACTAGATTGTTGACTCCACTGCGGAGTGCGACCTGCTTTGCTTCCTGGATGCGTTCTCAGGGTATCACTAGATCAAGATGGCAGTGGAAGACGTGGAGAAGACGGCCTTCCTGACCCCGTGTGGGGTGTACTACTACACTTGTATGCCGTTTGGACTGTGCAACGCAGGAGCGACCTTCCAGCGGCTGATGCACATCGCCTTGGGGAGGCAGCTCGGGAGAAACGCTGAGGCTTATGTCGACGACATCATGGTGAAGTCTCGGGAGGCGAGAACTTTCATTCAGGACCTGGAGGGTGATACGTCCATTTTGCATCATGCTTTTATATCAATATTTATTGCATTATGGGCTGTTATTACACATTATATCTCAATACTTATGGCTATTCTCTCTTATTTTACAAGGTTTACCATGAAGAGGGGGAATGCCGGCAGCTGGAATTCTGGCTCGAAAAGGAGCTAACGTTGGAAACCTATTCTGCACAGCTCCAAAAGTCCTGAAACTCCACGAAACAAATTTTTGGAATTTATAAGAATTTATGAGCTAAAGAAATAGGCCAGGGGGCCCACACCCTGCCCAGAGATGGGGCGCGCCCCTTATAGGGCGCGCCCCCTATCTCCTGGGCCCCCTGGTGGGCCTCCGACGTCCATCTTCTGCTATATCATCACTTTTACCCTGGAAAAAATCTTGGGCAATTTTACGGGACGAAACTCCTCCGCCACGAGGCGGAACCTTGGCAGAATCAATCTAGGGCTCTGGCGAAGCTGTTCTGCCGGGGACACTTCCCTCCAGGAGGGGGAAATCATCACCAACGTCATCACCAACAATCCTCTCATCGAGAGGGGGTCAATCTCCATCAACATCTTCACCAGCACCATCCCCTCTCAAAACCCTAGTTCATCTCTTGTATCCAATCTTGTATCAAAACCACAAATTGGTACGTGTGGGTTGCTAGTAGTGTTGATTACTCCTTGTAGTTGATGCTAGTTGGTTTACTTGATGGACGATCGTATGTTCAGATCCTTTATGCATATTATTACTCCTCTGATTATGAACATGAATATGCTTTGTGAGTAGTTACGTTTGTTCCTGAGGACATGGGTGAAGTCTTGCTATTAGTAGTCATGTGAATTTGGTATTCGCTCAATATTTTGATGAGATGTATGTTGTCTTTCCTCTAGTGGTGTTATGTGAACGTCAACTACATGACACTTCACCATTATTTGGGCCTAGAGGAAGGCATAGGGAAGTAATAAGTAGATGATGGGTTGCTAGAGTGACAGGAACTTAAACCCTAGTTTATGCGTTGCTTCCTTAGGGGCTGATATGGACTGATATCTTTAATGTTGTGGTTAGGTTTACCTTAATACTCCTTTTTGTAGTTGCGGATGCTTGCAATAGGGGTTCATCATAAGTGGGATGCTTGTCCAAGTTATGTCGGCGTTCTGGGAATGGGGGTCCCCAGACTTGCCTGCCTGTGGCCTGCGGCGTGGCTCAAAAGGGGGCCCATCGTGGCCCAACTTCATCAACACGAGCTCAAGACCCTCGCGAGGGGCCAAGCCTCATGGGCGGACGGCAGGAGCTTCCTCGTGCACGACCTCATCAGGCTGGCTCATGAGGAGGCGGAGAGATCAAGGCGGGTACCTCGCGAGGTGCCCATGACGCAAGCCATGACGACCAAGGGCGCCAGGTGAGGCGCCAGCCAAGCCTTGATGTCCTCTTTTCCTCTTGGTGCAAAGAGAGCAAGCGCAGGCGAGAGCATCAAGCAAAGGCGTCCATCTCGGTGCAACAAGACCAAGACCAGCCCAACGGTAGGAAGGAAGTCATTGTGGATCCCAACACGGCATCACCACCAGAGCCTTTGAGAGGCGAGGACCAACTTTAGTCAGGATAAGTGTACCAGATGTTCCCTTCAAAATGGCCAATTGTTGGCGCCCTTCCCGCTCAATATTTGGGAAGAGGCCCAGGGCCTCTGTCTATAAATAGGACTAGCCACACACAGAGCTAGGGGCATCTGGAATGGAGAGAAAGAGAGAGAGCGGCTGAACTCCTCCA
This sequence comes from Aegilops bicornis, assembly GCA_021605145.1. Classification (NCBI taxonomy): domain Eukaryota; kingdom Viridiplantae; phylum Streptophyta; class Magnoliopsida; order Poales; family Poaceae; genus Aegilops; species Aegilops bicornis. The sequence continues at coordinate 599,882,321 of CM038674.1, read as the reverse complement.
AGCAGTTCATCGCCCCGGCCAAGGACAGACCCTCGCGAGGCTGTTCCTCCTTGTATTGTTCATCACCATTAGCCCAAGAGGCAATCCACCACACCACAAACTATAGTAGGGTATTACACCACAACAGTGGCCCGAACTAGTATAAACCTTGTGTCTCTTGTGTTGTTCCTTTCGTAGTTTAGATCCTAGCGAGGCGGCGGGGTGCAGGTAGGTAGAGGGCGAATCTCCGCACGCACCCCAGTCTTCGAACCTCAAGGGTCTGCCGGAACCTGAAATCCGACAAGTTAGGACAGTACCCAAGTGTCGGTCCACCCACATATCAAATTATCAAAGTACCGAACGCGAATCTTATGAACGTGATGAAAACTAGCTTGACGATAATTCCCAATGTGTCCTCGAGAGCTCTTTCTTCATTATTAGAATTTGTCCAGGCTTATCCTTTGCTACATAAAGTATTGGGCCACCTTGCTGCACTTTATTTACTTTATTTACCTTCTACTTGTTACTATTTATCTTATCACAAAACTATCTATCACCTACTATTTCAGTGCTTGCAGAGAAAACCTTCGAAACCGCTTATCATTTCCTTCGCTTCCTCGTTGGGTTCGACACTCTTACTTATCGAAGGACTACGATAGATCCCCTATACTTGTGGGTCATCAAGACTCTTTTTCCGCGCCGCTGCCGGGAGTGTAGCGGTTTTGGTGAGTGGAACTTGGTAAGGAAACATTTATATAGTGTGCTGAAATTTTCATTACTTGTCACTATGGAAACTAATCCTTTGAGGGGCTTGTTTGGGGTATCTTCACCCCAACCAGAAGAGCAAATAGATGCTCCTCAACCTACTGAACCTTATGAAAATATTCACTTTGAGATTCCTTCGGGTATGATAGAAAAACTGCTAGCTAATCCTTTTGAAGGAGATGGAACATTGCATCCCGATTTACACCTTATCTTTGTGGATGAAGTTTGTGGATTATTTAAGCTTGCAGGTATTCCCGATGATGTTGTCAAAAGGAAGGTCTTCCCTTTAACTTTGAAGGGAGATGCATTGACATGGTATAGGCTATGTGATGATACGGGATCTTGGAATTATAAGCGATTGAAGTTGGAATTTCACCAGAAGTTCTATCCTATGCATCTTGTTCATAGTGATCGTAATTACATATATAATTTCTGGCCTCACAAAGGATAAAGCATCGCTCAAGCTTGGGGGAGGCTTAATTCAATGTTATATTCATGCCCCAATCATGAGCTCTCTCAGGAAATGATTATTCAGAATTTTTATGCCCGGCTTTCTCTTAATAATCGCAACCTGCTCGATACTTCCTGTCTTTGGTTCTTATATGTCAAGACTATTGATTTCAAATGGGACTTACTGGAAAGAATTAAACACAACTCTGAAGATTGGGGTTCCGACGATGGTAAGGAGTCAGGTATGACACCTAAGTTCGATTGTGTTAAATCTTTTATGGATACCGATGTTTTTCATGGATTTAGCTAAGTATGGACTTGACTCTGAGATAGTAGCCACTTTTTGTGAATCTTTTGCTACTCACGTTGATCTCCCTAAAGAGAAGTGGTTTAAATATAATCCTCCTGTTGAAGTGAAAGTAGTTGCACCTATTACAGTCGAAGAAAAGACTATTACATATAGTGATTCTATTATTCCTACTGCTTACGTCGGAAAACCTCCTTTTCCTGTTAGGATAAAAGATCATGTTAAAGCTTCGACTGTTGTTCGTAAGAGTAATACTAGGACCTATACACCTCCTGAGCAAATTAATGTTGAACCTGGTATTGCTATGATTAAAGATCTCTTGGATGAGGACTTAGATGGGCATGTTATCTCTTTCGTGGGTGAAACTGCTAATATTGCTAGACCCGATACTAAGACACGTAGACCTGTTGTAGGCATGCATGTTATTTATGTTAAAATAGGAGATCATTGCTATCATGGCTTATGTGATATGGGTGCTAGTGCTAGTGTCACTACAAAAAAAATACACTTCCGTGATGATACGTGTTTGTCACAGTAAGTCACGTTTTTTGTCATGCATGTACATCCATGAAAAATTTATGACAGAATCAAGATAGTCATACCTGTGCTCTCGTAGAAGTGTTCCATGACATTACCAAAACTATCATCACGGAAGTGTCCACTTACATGACGATAAATCGCGCGTCACAGAAGTGCTTTCGTCAAGGGTGACCGACACATGGCATCCACCGTAACGGAACGCCGTTAAGCTATCGGGTCGGGTTTTGGATCCGATAACCCGTTAATAGCCCCGACCAATGGGAAATTTCCACATGTAAAATTATTATTGGCCGAATGAAACATGTGTCAGCTCGTCAGTGGGTCAGATAGGCGCCTATGATATGTCGACACGTGCCACGGCCCACCACTAGCCCATTTAGCTTACAAAGCCGGCCCGTTTGACTTGGTCAAAAGTTAACGGGCTGGCCCATGAAAAGCTTGTTAACGGTCTCTTCGCAAATAGCCCATTTTACGGCCAGTTAACTCACGGCCCGTTAGGCACTAAAGGAAATCGGCCCAACAACGTCATGTGGGCCGTCGAATATAACACCAGCCCATATCACTTTCGGCCCATGTATGGCCCACGACGTCTTTCGTCCCATATGAGGCCGTCGTATCTTTTGGCCCTTTACAGGCCCACGGTGACTCTAGCCCATAATGAACAGTAATTTTCTTTGTACCCGTTAATGGCCCGTGATTTACATGGGCCGTTTCCAGCCCGTGTTAGCTTTCAGCCTATTGACGACCCATACATTCTTGGGCTCCTTTTCGGCCCTTGATTACTTCCGGCCCGTTACTGGCATGTTCCCCTAATGGGCCAAATTCGACCCATGGCAAGAGTCGGCCCGTTACTGGCATGTTCCCCAAATGGGCCAAATTCAGCCCATGGCAGGAGTCGGCCCGTTACTGGCTTGTTACCCTAATGGGCCAAATTCGGCCCATGGCAAGAGTCGGCCCGTTTCTGGCCAGCCCGTCCTATATTCTGGCCCATTAACGACCCGTTATGCCTGTGACAGAATTAAGCTTTTGCAGTCCTATGGCCTGTTAACGGCCCGTTACCGTGCTGGGCCGATACCAATTACGCCCGATTACGGCCCATGTAGACCCATTTATCCGACGGCCCGAGGCCCACCGATTACAGGCCCATTTATCGACGGCCCGTAGGAGACCCATGGATCCTACGGCCCGTATATGGCCCATGGGTAGTTGCAGCCACTAGCATACCAGGGAAAAAGAAGATTAGGAAATAAATAAGGCCGAAACTAACGCTAGGCTATTAAGGCGATTGCACAGATTACATCCACTCGGCATCAAAGATCGCCACCAGTGCAAATATAGGGAACACCCTACACTATACAAAAATGGCTTGCTGTTTTCTTCAGCCGGTGGCTGCACGTTAAGAATAAATTTTGTATCGCACCAAAACAAATTACAACTAAATAACAAAAGGAAGATTGGCATAAAACTTAACAGTCTAGCGTATAAATGCACCACCGTAAGTTCAGAAGCTCGGTTCATTTGACCTGACTGTTACGTTTTCATGCTGTATTGTCCGATGGAGCACCATAACCCTCGCTTTCATTTCCCCTAGGCTCCTGAACAACATAGCAAATGTCTGATAATCTGGTTTTAAAACCATGCATATCTTGACGACATTGAGCAATGTTTCTCCTTGTTTCACAAAGGGGCTCTGTTAGGGAATGGACTTGTGTCTGGAGCGCAGATACAACATTGCTTTGAGCTTGCATATCTTGATCATGTTTGGACGATATTGCCTTAACAACCAACCCAGTATTACGCAGGAACGTGCTTTTGGCACTATTAGTGGATAGGTACTGACCCACTGCAGCAAGAGCTGACATTGCGGTTATAGTTGCCTCGCCACCTTCAGAAGGTGGCGGTTCGACCATTTTTCCATAGCTCGCTGAAAAGTTGAGGTTTTACATTAGTAGTACCGTAACGTAAGATATTAAGGAGGCAGCAAAACCAAACAAAATAGCTTTGGTCTATATACGTAACTTATTCAGTGAACCCATGTAAAATATTAGTTGTATTTTATTGCAAAGTACATAATAAAACCAGGTTCCAAACATATGACCATGTACCGTCGCTAATGTATTGTCTATTTCTTCACATTGTATTGAGGGCTAAGGATAAAGAGACGAAGTTTATAATACGGTAAGCATAGTATGACATCATTCATATCACAAAACAACTGAGAACAGACAAACAGACAATTGTAACGTTGTGTGGGCAAGTCCAGCATGGGACTAGATTACGGGTCAAGATCAAAGGAACATCACTCCTCCCTTTTAGACCTTGTAAGGTGCAATGATACGCTAAGACAATTGTGTATAAAATTGAAAAGAGTAATAGACATTGGCTGCAAACCATGTAGTTCAAGGCACAAGTCAGAGTAAGTAGTAGTTAAAAGGTATGAGGATTAAGGACTTACAACAACAAGCTTTGGATGGTGTAGTCATGCCCTTCTTCTTGCTAGTGTGACAGTCCTTGAAGATTTCCACAGCATTTGGTTCAGGTACTTTTTGGTCCTTGCGGGCTTTCCTCTGCATTTTGAACAAGTCAATATAGATCTGATAATATGGTACAACGAAAAGAGTGAAACAACAGCTAATTACAAGAGCCTCGCAGTGTGCAATATAGCTATGAGATCCTGTCATCTGTTGGAATTTCACTTTAAATGCAGTTGGCCTTGTTCTTTGAACAGTTCACCTACAAGAAGATAGATTTGTGTGGCACATGCGTCAATAGGAATTCAACATGTGATCTGATCACATATATAGAATGTACCGATACTTGGATCGCATCGTTGTTTAACAAGGCCCTCCAGTCTTCATCCGATATATTTTCCATCGAGATGTTTGGGAAAGTTCATCGTTAGCCTTGCCTTCAAAGTGAGTTTTCCTCAAGTTATACCGATCTTGTCATGAGCGAGACTTGAAAACATGGTTGCAAGCTTGTCTGGTTGCATCATCTTGGCTATCCAACTTGAAACTCATCTGTTGAAAATTATGGGAGTCTCATTATCAGCAACCTAGAAAGTATGGGACAGAGCAAGACAATATTACTATTTTCCATACATAACCATACTTACAAATAAATGGTCGAGGAAGGTGTTGAACTGGGTTTCATCTTTGTCATTCCTGTACTGAATCCATGTTGGGAGGATACGTACATGACACCTAACGGCAACCGTTGCCGCTGATAATAACTTGGCTGACTCTGTAGCATCACGTGGCCTTTTTAAACCTGCCTCAAAACGGATCTCCATTCTTCCTCCTCTAGATTTAGTTAACCTATCGAGCATTATCCCTGATGTTTGTCTCCTCTTGCGCCTAGGTGCTAGTCCAACAACGAACATAGGAAGTGTTAGTGTACATCAAACTGTGAGATTACATATAAAGAAGCATGCAACTGTAACTTGACTCCAGCAACTACCTTCTTGCTGTTGAAGCTCACAAGGTTCATCTGATATTGCCAAATCGTCATGTGTCAAGAGTGCTTGGGAAGTAGTGTCAGGTGGCAAGGGAGCTTGGGAACGTCTTTGCTAGCTTCGGTTGACGACGAGTATGTCGTGGTACCGTAGTAATCTTGTCAGAGGTGTTGCAAGAACTAGGGATGTCTCTGCTTGTTTGGTGGCGTATATTTGTTTCTGCTTGGCTTTTTTGCAGCTCGTGTAGCATGGGATGTCGTGTTTGTAGAATTTTCCGCTGGACATTCACCTTCTATTGCACCATCAGTACCAGCAGAATCTGCAGGATTCATCCGCTTCTCATTCCCAGCCATTCTGTGTTTCTTCCTCTTTCTCTGTGCCATGTTAAGTCAAGCCGACAAGAAAAACGAATAACAATTTAGTTGATGCAGACGAACTGAACTTTGATGTTAGACAACCACATGATAGGAGGATGTAATATGTATGAAAAACAGGACGGAAGGGATAACTAGAACTATGAAAGATGCTACAAACTAAGAAGAAGACATTTCACCAAATTAGAAGCAATGCAATGGAAGGTAGACACCATATGAAAGATGCTACAAATATTGCTCTGCCAAGTTAACAGTGTCTCAACATAAATGGCGTTTATACAAATGTGAAGCAAAGACAAGAAATAAATCATATGCAAGATGCAAACAACATCACACTACCATGTTAGAGGTCTCTCGTCATTAGTGCCATTGCATATTCATAGCATTGCATATTCACAGCTTATGATGTGTAAACTAAGGAGAAGGCATTTCAACAAATTAGAAGCAATGAAAGCTAGACACCATATGAAGATGCAACGAATATCACTCTACCAAGTTAAAACGGTCTCGTCATAAGTGTCATTTCAACAAATTAGTAGTACAAGCTAGAAAAGAATGTGAGATGTAACCTATATCACACTCCGAAGTCAAACGCGTCTTATGATAAGTGATTGTTGCAGGTTACACAACAGTAGTAATTTGATGTAAGAACATGGTGTGATAGACAGATATTGTATGTTCTAGAGACAGGAACACGTGTCTTATTCAAGTATAATGTGTAAAGTAAGAAGATGGAATTCAACAAATATAGAAGCAATACAAGCTAGACATCACACATAACATGCAACCACATATAACAGTGCCAAGTTAGAGGGAGCACCAGTGATGCTGCACTAGGGGAGACGTGGTCATCATAAACACATCTTTGTTTGAGTGTCTATGCATGTGTTGTCTTGGAAATCATCTTGGGGGTGTGGAGGAGTAGAAACTGTAGAGGCCCTCCGTTTGGAAGGAGCACCTTTATCCGCTGCCTTGCTAACTTCCTTCCGCTTTATTGATTTTGAATTGTCAAGTAAAACCGACAAGAAAAAGAAATAAAATTCTCTCTTCAGAACTCATTCATGCATGACACTGACAATCACTACTTTGATGTAAGGCAAACACATGATACCAGGATGGAATATGTACGAAAAATAGGACGGCATGGCATGTTCACAACTGTTTGTGTAAACTAAGCAGAAACCATTCCAGCAAATAAGAAGCAATGCAAGCTAGACACCACATGAAAGATGCAACCAATATGACACTGCCAAGTTAAAAGTGTCCCATCATAAATGGAATTTCAACAAATTAGAAGCAGCGCATGCTATTAATCATATGAAAGATGCAACTAATATAGCACTGCATATACTAAAGGTGTCTCGTCATATTGATTGATGCGGGATACAAAAAAAACAATAGTTTTATGTAAGGACATGCTTAATAGACATATGTACTATGTACTAAATACAGGAAGGCATGTCACATTAACAGGTATAATGTCACATTTATAGGAGTATAAACTAAGCAGACTAGCACATGCAGTTTAACCAGATTGGAAGAATTACAATCTAGACACCATATGCAACATGCAACCACATATCACGCTGCCAAGTTAGAGCAAGCACTGCGATCTTTGGTGTAGGGGAAATGTCAGTAATCAACTACGTAGCTACATTCACTATCTTCATCTAGCATTTCTGTTTCTTGAGAATCATGTCGGGAGGCTGACGCTGCATTCTTTAAATGAGGAGTAGTCCCCTTGTCTGCCTGCCTCATCATAAGTGATTGATGAGGGATACACAAGAACATTAGTTTGATGTAAGAACATGGTTAATACACAGATGTACTAGTATGTACCAAAAACAGAAAGGCATGTCATATTCAAAGGTATAATGTGTAAGCTAAGCGGATGCATTTTAACCAAATTGGAAGCAATACAAGCTAGACATCCGGTGGAGTGGTGAACATGATCATCTAGGACCCGAGAGCCTGGTGGAGGCGGGCTGCTTCGCCACCATCGCGGCTTTTTAGTTGGCTTCCGGTGATGCCTCTTTCTTTGGGCTTGTCACTGGCTCGGCCAGTGCCCTGACTAGCTATTTATTTTCTGGTGCTCACGGGATGGTGGTTCATGTAAAAAATATCTTTCCTTATCTTAATAAAGACCGACTTCGGCCTTTCGAATACAAGCTAGACACCATATGGAACATGCAACCACATATGACACCGGGAAGTTAAAGCAAGCACCTGGGATGGTGGTTCATTACGAGCGAGGTCATCAACTCCAGAGCAACGTTTACCATCTCCATCTGCTGACACTGCACCCTTTAAAGCGATGTAACATGCCGCGCCTAGCCGCGTAGAAAGCTGGCACGACTTGTCTCTTTTCTTTTTTGCTTCCCTTTCGGCAGACTCTGAAATACCCTTGCCTAAAAACACAATAGTGAGAGTATGGATGAAGTGTGTGCAGAACTAGTGCAATGTAAAAGTAGAAGATAGTAGGTGGCTGAAAAATAAATGATAGGAGACATATGATAGCTTTACAACATTGCATGGCAAACAAAATTAGATTCTACTCCGTATGATTTTGTAATATATGAGCACAGGAAATGTAGGTACTCCTCCAGCACACCACCACATGTGGTCATATCTAAGATAACAGTTGACTGAAAATAAATAGGTCAGACAATTTTTTAATGAACTGTCTGATCTATAAGGAACGGGCAGATGGCCTTCGTCTACCTCCCGCCAGTCACTGCTGACGATCTTTCTCGAACCGCCAAAGAACCACCGGCCCAGACCCGTGCCTCCGCCGCCCGCCTCCCATCGACCTCACACCACCGCCGTGCTTGGCAGCGCCCCAAGCCATCCCTTTAATCCCGGCCGACCTCCGGATCAGCGCCAAGAGCTCTAGTCATGGCGCCCTAAGATAAACACCAAGCGCTTCCCCGGCGTAATAGTCGTACTAGCGCCTGTTACGCCGGGGAATGCTTCCGTTAATTGGGAATCAACTGGCTAGAAATTGAAATTCAGGGGGCGACGGACCTCTAGCTAAGGTGAAATAGTATATGAGGAGAAACCTTGTGCATCGCGAGTTACTAGGAACATCTAGTATCAAGAAGAAGCAGTCAACTAGTGTCTTCTGTGGGATGAATACCGTGCAAGCAGAGACGTAAGATTTGCACGAATAAAGGAAGAGGGGTACCTTCTTCGGTTGCCGGTGTGGTCACCTCCACATGTCGCGGCGATCTTCTTTTTACCGGGAAACCGATGTTCTGGAGGGTGCAGGCTTGGACGAACCCATGGCCAAATTGTTGACTGTGTTGCCGTGGCCGTATGTCGGCGGAGGGGAAGCAGATCCGAGGCGGCGAAGGACGGCGTAGCAGGAACAGCTCCGGTGTGGTGGAGGGTGGCGAAGTTGGAGCGGCAGCGGTGAGGCGCAGGACGGCGTGGTTGAACTGGCTCGGGTACGGACGGCTCGGCCTCGGCTTCAACTACTAGCCGTGGAGGGCGTTGCGGTTGAGGTTGAGGTGGACGACGACGTCTGGGTATCGGTGTCGGCTCGGCGTGATGGAGGAGGGCGGCGGTTGATGGGTGGGATGGGGTGGCGGACGGAGGACGCCGGGTTTCATGGTGGTGGAGAGGTAGTTTTGGCGCCCACGGAGTACGAATGGGAATCGGACGGGTGGGGGGAACCATGTTTGATGCAGGATGCGCTTGTTTTTGGCTTTTTGAATGTAAGATGGGACGCTTGTTTGAAATTTGGGGAAAGTACAAACTTTGCCCCCTCTTAAATTTTGGACCCATCAAGGGTCGTGGGTAGGATGGTAATCCCAGGTGTCCCAAATAGTGGGCAGGAGCGATTTCGGCCGCGCGCATGTGTGCTTAGGCGGCCATTGTGTATGAATGTTTTTGAGGCGGTTGCGTGGCATCTAGATGAAGCTACAAACCTACCCCAGTTTCGACCTTTGGACATCGGGCCGGTAGGTTTCACAGGTCGGAGTTATTAGAAAAGTAATTTCCTTGTACTACCAAACATTGGTCTCACGCGGTTTCAAGTAGTAGAGGCTCTTTTGGTAACCGTTCAAAATTTTGAAACACAAGCATTCACGTTTAGAGTACTCTTGAACTATGAGGATTGACCTAAATAGACAACGTTATATTTGACCTTGTATGTTTGAAAACCTCATTAAATTATCCGCTTCCTTTTGAAATTTTGACACTTGAAAATCCTATAACTCGATTATTTGGAATGGAGGAGCTAAATTTGAATATATTTTGTACATGACTACATATGCTATTATGTACAAAATCAGAGCAAAGATTGGTACCCCCATAGTTTAGGTATGGTTTACAAATGCCATGATATCAAATTCAAATAATTGAATGGACTTCATGTTGAATTCGATTTTTTTAAACCAACTTAGGTTGAATTCAAATGTATGCGAGTTCATAGCTAGCTATTTATAAATGTCCATTGTGTAACTTTCGTATGTATAATGTGCTTTACACACACAACATGAACTATACTCACGTTTATATTCGATTGCTAAAGCGATGCATCGTCTGGAGTTCAAAATACTAACTATGTGGATCAATTGTGTCGAATAATAACATAGACATGCTCAAATTCGATAGAATCTAGATGTCTGATGGATCAATGACCGCTCCTTACGCGAATTGCAAATATCATGATCCCATGCTAATATTTGGATACAATTTATATCTTTAATCAATGTGTAGAGAAGTCTTTTACGTGTAGTTTCACTCTCCATTAGTGGTTTCTCACACATGCTCACACACTCTCTCCTGAGGTGTCTTTCTCGCACACACGCTCTAGATATAACCCTCCCTCCCTCTCGTAACCATTTACAACTGTTTTCACTAATCTTTATCACAAGCACTCTTCCTCTCGCAAACATACACACGCACAATCCTCATCGACCCTTTCTATATACATGGACCTGCCTACGTGTCTCATGTACGCACATTATCTTTACGCATGTCTCTCACGCATTATCTCACGCCTCTCTTCCTAATCGATTTAGTATGATTCTAGCAGAGCATTTTGTAGGATGCCCCTTAAGGTTAGGTTGGATGAATAGTAATATCGTAGATAAAGGGGTTACCTTAGTCCAAGAACCTAGGGTTACAAATCCTAGCCGGCTTTGTCAAGGACACGTAGTCCTTCACAATTCTGCTATCTTTGTCTTGTACGACTAGTCATCCATGGGTCTTCCTAAATGTGTCATGGGTGCGACCAATGTGGCGCAGGACGGAACCGAACAAAGGGCCTCACCGACCCACGGACCTCACGCGATGACACACCCTCTGCCCCCACGTCTCATTATCTTCTCACACCCACACATACCAACACAAACAGCACACACACGTAAAATTTCTCCTGGTGCCTCTATTCCCTCCCCTTGCATATACACACTCAAGGGAATGGAATCTGCTGTCGTGACGTCATATTCGCTCTCTCTCTCTAGACCACTCTCATTTCTCGTGCTATCTCTCCCACGCCCTGTCGGCCCCTCTATCCATGCCTCTCTCGAATACGTAATACACACACATACCTCTCTAGGCCCCGCCAAATGCATCAACTACACATTCACACATGTTACATCACATACCCCATTGATCTAAAAAGCCCTCTCTTCACGTTTATTTCGCATACAACATTCCTTTTGAATAAAATGTGGCCAAAAAATTATTTTAGAGAGTTCTACATATATACAACATTACAAAGTTATATGGAGGAGTACAAACGCTAATTTGCATTGCATGGTGCCCACAAGGATATTTATTCCGCACTTTGAATTTGTATATTTTTATACTATATACAAAGTTAGTCATAATAAAGAGAAAGGAAGAGCATCTCTCTCTCCATCGAATACCCCCCCCCCCGGTACGCCCCTTTCACGTATGCACACAATACTATCTCCAGGTCCTCTAAAAGTAAGCCCCGGAAAATTCACGCGAGAGTCATCTTACTCTCGCGATATATGCACTGACGATCATTGTATTGGACGCGCAAGCACGATACAGCCATTGGCCTTCATAATCCCCCCATGACGGTCCCCATTTACGTTTAGTGGTTATTATACGATCCACGGGCTCACCGTACAACTTTGTATTTGCTCATGACATGACTAGTTGACGATTAAACGCTCCACGTGGCACCTCTAGTGTTGCATCGCATTATCTCACTAACATCGTGCCCACCTGTCGACTTGTATCTACTCTACATCTACACTATTATAAAATCCATAAAATACACTCTTATAAAAAACAGAGTTGGTGACGATGGTGTGCCTGCCATCCTGCAATATAGGCCGTCCAATTTATATCTGACGGATAGGAAAGAAACTATGGCAATTTTGCAAAAAGGTACCCACTCACCTCTCCACATTTGCAAATAAGGCCTTCCCTCGTTCATCATTTTCTCTCACAAGATAAACAAGTCATACAAATGCATCTTTGATGTTACGTGCAACGCACGGGCATCTTGCTTGTAAGAATGAAAACAAACGACAAAAAATATATATTGACGGTGGTTCAAAGTCATGACCGCGGGCACAGCGGACAAGGTGGCCTTGTATTGGTATGCTGAGCCGTCTGTTTTAACACACATGAGCTGGTGTGGTGATTATACACACACGCACGCATGCACACGAACTCCATCCACGCAACACTCACACAAACACATGCACCCACACACACACACGCAACACTCACACGTACACACGCAGCCACGCACGCACGCAACACTCACACGCACACACGCACGCATGCATGCACACACCAGTACACCACACGACCAACACACGCTCTCACGCTCAAGTGCTCAACCTACACGTGCATGCGCACACATCAGGCCCTGACAGACACATACACAACCAGGTGATTCCTGCGCACGGGTTTGAGCCTTGTCGTGCCTGTGTAAATTTGTGTTTATCTGACCTTTTCCCTATGCGAACTGACAGGTGGGACCCACAAGGAACGTGGTCAATTTAACTAGTGAACATGCACCATGCAGACTATTTGGCCGGTCAACAGAGTGCAATCCGATGCTGAACTGTGAGCAAGTGACCGGATAATCACCGCAAAACTTATATAGTGACCGTAATCAACTTATTCTGAAGTTCGGTGACCGTATTACGCTTTTCTCTCTGTAGGCCCTCCAAAACGACATATCTACACGTTCTCGCATGTTACATCTAACAACTATGCAATACAGCACTACTACTACACTCTAACACAATAAATCATATGTGTTTTTAGTTTTACTAGATATCATATTGTTACTTATAATTATTCAGTTTGCATACATTAAAATTGCCTTTGAAATGTATGGCCAAGATTATTCATCTACGGCTGGAAAAATCCCGCCCTTTCTCGCTTAATCGGATTTGTATCGATGGATCGTGCGAAACAGCAAAACTATAGTACTATCTGATAAAAGTAGACAGTTCAACTTTGGGTCGTGTAAATCTACTCCTCCGTCGTGAGTGTGGAGCGCTCGCTTTCATAAATCTTATAGTCCATTTCGCTGACATGTGGGACATCAAGCTACCGGGCCCACGTACATACCGAATACAAAGCAGAAAGCAGCCGGGTGAAGCACCCTACCATGGCACCGCGTAGTAATGAGCAATGAGGCGTCAAATCACAAAGCTGCACCTTTCCCGCAGTTAAGTTGGAGGGACGAAGTAATAATGCTAAAAAAAGAAGTTGGAGGGACGACGCAACCATCATTTCACTCGTTGCTGAATCCGCTTCTCCCTCATCTTCTTCAACTTAACAACATGTTGCTTCTACCGTTGTTCTGCCTCATGTGGGACGCGGATCAGCTTGGTAAAGTACTGACACGTGGGACCGCATGTTAGCAAACCGCTAGGACAATGTCCTCCGAAAATAAGAAACCTCCCCTGCCATCCGCGCGGCAAAATCACCTCCTTTTTACTAATCTTTGATTCTATAATTTTTTAGATCAATATAATTGAGATTTGTATAGATAGAACACAGGAGCAAAACCAAGTGGTACAGTTAAGGGCATCCACAATGTGTAGCCAAATGTGAAAATAGCTTTTGGCATTGTGGGAACCATTGTGGACGGTGTTGCCAAAGCCAAAAAGATGGACCGAAGCTCCCTGATTTGATTGATTGAAGGAATAGAAAAATGCAACGTCTCTCCTCTTTCTCCCATGCTTGGACGCATGTAGTACAGTATAGAGCACAAAGTCTACTCCCCTGTCCCTTCTATCACAAATCACAAAGCAGTGAGGCGTCAAATCACAAAGCACAGAAGAAGCAACTATCATTTCACTCTTCGCTGACTCCGCTTCTCCATCATCTTCTTTGAGAAACCATCTCACCGCACTAGTACTCCTAGTAGTAGTACTAGTAAAGGACTTCCTAGATGCAAATAAGGCGGTTGTCTTGGCTTGCAGGCGGCACTTGCGAACGACTTACCGTGGTCTCCCTCAATGGTGTTCTCCGTCGAACGCACTTCACCAAACCACCCCAAAAAAAGTCGTCGACGTCACTGCAATGGGCAAGGAATTCAAATATAGTTACTACCTCCATTTTTTATACACAAGGCCAGTATTATCAAAATTACAATTTGCAAAGGGCCACTAACACTAATCGAGGCAAAATTGATGGGGTTAGCAACCAAGGACATTAATATCCCCTGCATGCATGCGGAAGTGAGAAGGTTCGTTTGCATGGCGCTGCATTAATCAAGCGATGAGGAGTGAGATGGTTAGCTCTTTGGTCTTTCGAGAAAAAAATACTCATTAATTGACACGTGAAACGAGGATTTGTATCGATTAAATCCCGCGAAGGAAAACCCCGCCTTTCTTTTTTAACATTAGTACTCCTAGTACGTACGTACTTATCCTGTTTGGGTCTAGGCCTTGCATTGCCAAACTTCGCCACACATTTTTGCCAAGCTTGCCTAAAGTTTTCAAAATGGGAAGGAGGTACACTTATGCAAGACGGCTGTCGCGGTCGCACCGCACCCTCACACGGTCGCTCCTGCACGCCGCGGTCGCACCGCACCCTCACACAGTCGCTCCCGCACGCCGCAAACCCAACCAAGGGAACACACCCTCACTGACACGTGTCGTCGCATGTGAACAAACCAAACTCAGCCATCCCATCGCTGACACATAATTTTCGTTCATAGAGTATGTTTATCCAACCGCATGTTGGGGAGTATCCATACGGCCCGTGCGGTGGTCTGTTGGGGAAGAAGAAGAGGTGAGGAAGAAGGAAAGAAGGGTTAGGAGACGTAGGATATTCATCCAACCGCATGAAATGGTAGACTAACCCAAGTCAGGCGACTTGCATAACAAGTAGTATGTTTTTACACAGCAAAATACCCATAAAAACAACAACATAAAGGAAAACTATCACTGCTCGCGGAAAGAGACGGCCTTGTCGTCTTTGGCTGCCGGCGCGAACCAGCCGTCGCTGCCGACGTGTGTATCTGCACCGTGGTTGTCCTCGGCCTCCAGCTACTCGTTCAAGCGGAGCGTGCGGGCGCTCTGCACGAACGAGAGCACAGCCCGGTTCAAGTCGAGGACCTTCGGTTCCGCCTGCAGGAGGGCCTCGATGGCAGCGGCATCCGCGCGCTCCGCGTCGAGTCGAGCCTCCGCCGCCCGGTTCAAGTCCAGGACGTCCGGTTCCGCCTGCAGGAGGGCGTCGATGAGAGCGGCATCCGCGCGCTCTGCGTCGAGTCGAGCCTCTGCCGCCCGGTTCATGTCCAGGACGTCCGGTTCCGCCTGCAGGAGGGCCTCGATGGCAGCAGCATCCACGCGCTCCGCCTCAAGTTGAGCCTCCGCCGCCCGGTTCACATCCATGACATCCGGTTCCGCCTACAGGAGAGCCTCGATGGCAGCGGCATGCGCGCACTCCGTGTCGAGTTGAGCCTCTGCCTCCCGGTCCTCCTTTAGTATCGCCATGTTGAACCGCTAGTCCGCCTGCACCATGGGGGACTCGGACGCTGGCACGAAGTCGACGTCCATCGTCTCATACCCATCGGGGGCCTTCTGCGCCACGACCTCCGCAGTGAACATTGGATCGGCTTCCTCCTCCTCGTAGCTTGGCTCCGGAAGAACTCGAGGATTGGCCAGCCACAAAGCGAGCTTGGGAACGGAGGTCTGTGACGCCAACCGCCGCCTCGATTTCTGCGCGGCGCTCCGGCGTCAGCATCTTGTAGTAAGTGATCTTGTGGCACACCATGGCTTTCGGGCGAACTAGGGGACGATTGATGCAGGCTAGGGGATCGAAAGGTGGGGGAATGGGTTGGAGATTTGGTGTGGTTTTAGGGCAGTGGCTGGCGAAGGCCGAGCAGTGAAGGTTCTGGTGTGAATAGTGGTTCCGGTGACGACCGGTCAATCGGTTTTGACTGTACATCGCTCTAGTCGCGTTCGCGTTGCAGCCCGGCACGCTGGACCCTCCACGTCGCTCATCGAATGGAATGCGCATCGTCTTGCATTTTTGCTCACTTGTGGGACCGTAGTTGAGAGCAAACCGACGTCCCTCCCCCTCCCCCACCCGCGTCATTTATTATACCACCACTCCCTCCGTTTTATGTGGAGTAAATAAAAACAGAGGGACTATACTACGGATGAGGATCCCCTGACGTGGCCGAACCCATTGAGTAACTGACATGCGGGCCTAGCAAGCATGGGGTCCGCCAAGAAGTGACCGAAAGGGAGGGTAAGGCAGGGATACCTACGCCGAGGATCCACTTCCACTATACTACTTTGACCAAATGTTAGAGTAATAACATATGACATGCAACTTACACAAATGTTAGAGTAATAATATATGACATGCAATTTACACAAAGCATACTGGGTCTAATGCGTTTTTCAAGGCTAACTTTGACCAAATGTTAGAGTAATAATATATGACATGCAACTTACACAAAGCATATGGTCAATTTCGTATGTGAAAGGAGTTTCCAATGATATAATTTTCACATTATACATCTCATGTACTCCCTCCGTCTAGGTGTGTAAGTCATCTTACGAAAACCAAATAATCCCAAAACACGAGGCGCCGTGCATTAACTTCTACCTCGTTTCTTGTTTCTTGGCATATGAACCAATAAGAGATGAGGGTGTGCATGCTTTTAATGACCGAGACTATCAAACATGACATGCAAAGGTTAGTTCATTGCATGCATACTATTAATTAGCAAATAAACATTAATGTGTCTCGCTTTTCCCTCCTCCTTGGTCACGGTGCACAGCCTAAGATGACTTACTCACCTATGTGAAAGGAGTACTATTAATCTTGTCAATAGTCAAATTGGAAACCATCTCGAGTACAAATCTAGGAGTACGCATTTAATCTAACAATATTGATTGGGCGTTGTTGAATGTTGATACCTTTTTTTATCATAGTAGAGATACTTTGACTACACATAAAACTTATACTCCTATCATAGTATGTAAAGTAGAAAGGATAGGAGGGAGTATATTGTATGTTCATGTTGTTTAGTATTTTGCTGTGAGAACATCACTTGTTATGTATGCTGATTTGTGTTTGGTGATTGTATGACAACTAAAACATGATGACATTATTGTTTAGTTGTACTCATATTTGGCTGTGAAACTTGAATTTGATGACATAGTTTGTTGTTGGACTGCAATTTGCTCGACGTCTTCGAATGAGAACAAAGCTGACCCGACAGGGCCTCTCGCTATTTATTTATTTATATGAGCAAAAGGATACCCCTGATTTCCGTTAATAGAAATCATTAGATGTTCACAACACTACGCCCAGCCTGCTACACAGGTTTCATTCATTACTAGTTTCAAAGAAAGTGCTCATGTCGTAGCTAATCGAATAGATCACGAGTGCTACATACACTGCAAATAAAGAGACAATCATCCTACAGAGCACATCTATTTTGCCCATTATCTTCACAAGCTCTATCATCTCCTCATTGTTGTCAAGGCCGTTCAGCAGCTGTTGATTGGCCATGATCAGAGGAACTGCATCTTTAACCTTCTGCTCTGCAGCTTCCTCTTCTGCCATTCCTTCCGCCATTTGTCCAACACCCCAACCCTACGGTATTGGGATTCCTCGGCTAACCAAATAATCAGCGTTGTTGCATTCCCCACATCAAGAACTTCCCAGAAATACAAATCACACGAATCTTCCCTTTTTGGCACGAATCAAATTGGAAGATCATCAACCAAACTATTAAAAAAATCAGCAACTGAAAACAGCAGAACAACACTTAAACATATTATTACCCCATGATTCGGGCATTTGTAGAAGACTCGGCCAGGGTTGCGGATTGTGGTTGAGACGCGACGGATGACTCTGCGTGATTTGCAGTAGTGGCACCACACCAACGGCGGCGGGTTGCGATGAGCAATCGGCTGCGGTGCGCGTGCCGGCTGGGGTGTGATGAGACCCACAGGCGATGGTACGGGTGGTGACTTGGCGCATATCTGGTTGTTGCCTGCTGAAGAGCAGGTGGACGAGCAGCCAACGGACATGGTTGTTACGGCCAAAGCTTCTGATGCTAGGCAGAGTAAGTAGAGAAGAGAAGTGAACGTTGGATATGTCAGTTCCATTACTTGCGGAGTAGCAGAGCACCATATATAGTCATAGTCTAGGTTTGGATTCGAACCAGCTACAGGAGCACGTCTTTCTTTTTTCTAAAACTCGGCAACGTCTCTTTACTGGTACACTAGCTTGTTCTGTACGCCTTCCCAAGTCTTTGGTTTTCTTTCCCTTTTTTTGCGAGGAAGGAAGGAGGACAAAATTGAGAGTTCCTCGGACTCGAACCCAAGACCTCTCGGTTGAAAACCAAGGGTGCTAGTCACTTATGTGGCGAACATTCCCTGTGAGGAGGACGGCAGACGAATGCATTTTCCTTGCAGTTTTCTTCCTATATATAAAAAAGTATGCTACTTGGTGTCCGCTTAGTCAAAAAACGATTGTGCCAACCTTGACCGTTCGATTGACATTCAACGTCTGTCGCGTTTCTTCAGTCTCTTCTTCCTCGAGCCGCCAAAGCCAAACCAGCACCGGCGGGACCGCCTGCTCCCGCCTCCCACGGCTGGCTGTGATCTTCCCCGGCTCCTGTTCGTTCCCGTCCGAGGCCTCACCATCGTCCTCCGCCTTGGTTCGCTCGCCGCGGCGCCGCCCTCCGGTGTTGTCAACATGGTCAACAACCGAGAGGAATAAGGAGATGACTGTACATGGTGAGGATGACAGTAGGGACCCAGCAGCGCGCGCAGTAATTTTGTTTTTCGGGACGGAGAAGGGTATCAACTAGGTTGTGCAGGACCTGTGGCCCGTCTAGCCCATGCTTTTATTTTATATGTTTAGCACATGACCAGCCCAGTTTGTTTTTTCCTTTACGAAAATGGCTAGCCAGCTATTTTGTTTCTTTGCGTAATAACCAACATAGGCCTACTTGCTTTTCTACGCCCCGGGCCGGAAATCTTTCAAGACGAGGAGGGATGCATTTTGCCCAGAAAATGGGCTATAAGTAATAAGAAATGGGCTATAAGTAATAAGAAATGGGCTATAAGTAATAATAAATGGGCTGTAAAATGAAAAAAATAAAGCGAACAAGCAATTAGTTCCCAAATACTGTTTTCTTCGGATTTTGATATTTTAAATTTCATTGTTTTTGTGCGGGTAAAATTTCATTGAATTTAAATTAAGGTATATTTAGATTTAAAATTAATTTGAATCTGGCTAGAAATTTCGGGTTGTATGCTGTTTGGGACAGATTTGGAGGCTGACTTGTGGGTCTACTAGGTTGACGTCTACTTTGGCTTTGTCAACTTAGTCCACAAACGATTCAAATTTAGTCCACAAACGATTCTAGTAGCAGTGACTGTTGGATGTTAATCCAACGGCCGTGCTGCTTCTTCAATATCTGATCTTCTTGCTCCAAATTACCAAACCAGCTCGGTGGGACTGCTCGCTCCGCCTCCGTGGCCGGGTCTTTGCCGCTACAGCGCCCCGCCCACCCTACTTCATTGCGGGCCAGGCCATTCCTCTACTCACCCACACCTCCTGTTATTTTACGGCAGCGGCAGCGGACCAAGAAACCCTCGTACTCCCCACAGCGTGGCAACCATTGCCGAAGTCTTCCCGGCCCGCGTCGCTCCCTTCCTAGGGCTCCTCATCGTCAGCCCATCGCCGTGGTGCTCTCGGCGCGGCCTGGTCAACGTGGTCAACGAACGACATCCATCGGCCGTGGACTGTCACGCAAAATAATGATTCCTCCACATGACAGCTGGGACCCACCGAAGGGCCTCTGTATTTCGCGAAAAAAACGTTCCCACCGTTGACAGGTCGGACCCACCAGCTATATCTTCGCACGCAAGGAAGTGCCGCCTTATTACGCACACAAAAATGAATACTCCCCCTGCTAGTTGGGACCCACCTTGGTGGGAGGCTGACTTAGGCCAACTAAGTTGACGGGGACGGAGGGCTTTGTCAACTTTGGTCAATATGAATGATTCTAGCTCCAAAGGACTGTGACGATGTCCATCCAACGGCTGTAGTGCTTCTTCAACCTCGTGTCTTCTTGCTCCAAATACCAAAGCAGCGCCGGCCGGTCGTGCAGCTCCTGCCTCCCGTGGGTCTGGCCAGGATGCCGCGGAGGCCTCACCGCCTACTATTCCCACCGCTGGCCAGTTCTCACGGCGACGGCAGCCTCACACCGCAAATTAACCAAGGAACCCTCAGACTCCGTCTGCTGGCTTCCATCGCTGCCGTCTTCCCGGCTCCCCGTCGTCCCCTTCCTAGGCCTCGCCGTCATCCACCGCCCTAGTGCTCTCGACGCAGCGTGGTCAACGTGTCAAGGAACGACTTCCATCGGACGTGGACTGTACGTGGAGAGGCTGACAGCTGGGTCCACGGCCGCAGCAAGGAAGTGCCTCCTTATTACGCGAAAAATAATGATTCCTCCACCTGACAGCTGGGACCCACCGGACGGGCCACTATATTTTGTGAAAAAAAACGTTTCCCCCTGACTGTTGGGACCCACCAGCTACATCTGCGCACGCAAGGAAGTGCGTCCGGGCAAAAAAACAAAATGATTCGCCCTCCTGACCGCTTGGACCCACCAGCTACACCTTCGCACGCAAGGAAGTGCGTCCGGGCAAAAAAATGATTCGCCGATCACCGGGACCCACCAGCTACATCTTCGCACGCAAGGAAGTGCATCCGGCAAAAAATGATTTGCCCCGACCGCTGGGACCCACCAGCTACATCTTCGCAGTAAGGAAGTGCTCGATACCGGGACCCACCTGGTCGAAGTGTACGTAGCGTTGTCATTCTGGTCGCGACCGTGTACGTACATACTGGTCATTGTAGAGGCGCGCACGTAGCATGTACACGTACAGCGGCGAGGGTGCAAGAAAGAAAATACGGCCACGTACGTACATACGAGCAGGGTCTTGAACGCCTACTCGCGCATACGTACATGGCTGGGTCGGAACGGGGAAACAGCGTCGTCGTTGTGTTCATGGGGAGTCAACCGGCTGGGTCGGAACGGAATGCGTGGTCGTGTTCATCGGGAGGGCTTGGACGGAATAGGCGATGGAAACGAGGCCTGGCGTACCGCACAACGGAGGAAAAAGACCTCCTACGTTCGGAACGGGGTCCTGTTGATCAAGAGGGGTGTGGCGTACCGCAAAACGGAGGAAATGGACCTCCTACGGTCGAAACGGGGGCCCGGTTGATCGGAGGGATGAGGCGTACCGCAAAACGGAAGAAACGGACCTCCTACGGTCGAAACGGGGGTCCTGTAGATCGGGAGGGGTGTGGCGTACCACAAAACGGACGAAATGGACTTGTGTTGGAGCACTACGGTCGAAACGGGGGTCATGTTCATTGGGAGGGGTGTGGCGTACCGCAAAACGGGACTCCACGGGATACTGTTCATCTCCACCGTTGACCTCCTCCAGCCTCCACGGGCTGCCGTTGACCTCCTCCAGCCTCCATGGGCTCCTGTTCATCCAGCCTCCACCGCACGCTACTCCACCGGCTATTGTTCAACCACCCCTCCACGTACGGGCACCCCTCCACCATCTACTGTTCATCCAGCCCTCCACACCGCGGGGTCCTGTTCAATCACCCCTCCACGGCCACCCCTCCATCGTCTACTGTTCATCCAGCCCTCCACACCACGGGGTCCTGTTCATCCAGAGGCAACGCCACCGCCATCGCTCATCCACCCCCCACCCGCAACGCTCATTGTTCATCCAATCGATCGGCTTCAGTTAGCAGCAGTAGCGAAGGAATCGCTCCATCGGGTTCAGTTAATAGCCATCGATCGATCGCTCGGGTTCAGTAACGCGTAGCCTGCAGTGCAATCGCTCGGGTTCAGTTAGAGCCCAACGCCTCGCTCGGGTTCAGTTAGAGCCAACGCCTCGCATGTGTACGAGAGAAACGCGCATCGCTCGGCCCCCGACCTCCCACCGTAACCGGCAACTCCCCGAAATTTTCCTCCCCCTCGCTTCTACCACAGTTTTTTCATCATGGACGGCCCAAGGAATGTCATGCAGCTGCGTCTCCGGCCCGCCCAAGACGAAAAGCCCATTTTCTATCATGATTTTTTGTCATAGAAGTAGGAGCCCACCACATCTATGATGATACTGGGTTTTGTCACAATTATCGTCATAGAAGTGTCATATGTATGACAGAAAAAAATTTCGTTCGGCCCAAAATGTCATGGATGTGTCTTTTTTTTGTAGTGTGCGATACCTTATGATCTATATAAAGAAATTATGCACGATATTGCACCTGTTGAATTGGAAGACATTGATGTTACTATTAAGCTTGCTAATAGGGACACCATTAAACCAATTGGGATTGTTAGAGATGTTGAAGTCTTGTGTGGGAAGATTAAATACCCTGCTGATTTTCTTGTTCTTGCTTCCCCACAAGATGATTTTTGTCCCATTATTTTTGGTAGACCTTTCTTGAATACTGCTAGTGCTAAGATTAATTGTAAAATAAAGGTAGTCACTGTTGGCATAGATGGTAAGTCTCATGAGTTCAATTTTGCTAAGTTTAGTAGACAACCTCATGAAAGGGAACCACCTAGTAAGGATGAGATTATTGGTCTCGCTTCCATTGTTGTTCCTCCAACTGATCCGTTAGAACATTATTTGTTAGACCATGAAAACGATATGTTTATGAAGGAAAGGGAAGAAATAGATGAAGTGTTCCTTGAACAGGAACCTATGCTGAAACATAACCTTCCCGTTGAAATTCTTGGGGATCCCCGTCCACCCAAGGGTGATCCCGTGTTTGAACTCAAACCTTTACCTGATAATCTTAAG
Source organism: Aegilops bicornis (assembly GCA_021605145.1). Lineage (NCBI taxonomy): Eukaryota > Viridiplantae > Streptophyta > Magnoliopsida > Poales > Poaceae > Aegilops > Aegilops bicornis. The sequence goes on along the minus strand of CM038674.1, from coordinate 599,859,122 downwards.
TATGCTTATCTTGATGAAAAATAAATATATCATGTTATTATTAGTGCTAACCTTTCAGAGAAAGAAGAAGAAAGATTATTGAAAATTCTGAAGAAGCACCGAGCTGCTATTGGATATACTCTGGATGACCTTAAGGGAATTAGTCCCACATTATGTCAACACAAAATTTCAGTGGAGAAAGGTGCCAAACCAGTTAGAGATCCTCAAAGACGATTAAATCCCAAAATGAAGGAGGTGGTAAGAAAGGAGATTCTAAAGCTCCTTGAGGCGGTGTATTATTTATCCCGTTGTCGATAGTGAATGGGTAAGCCCTCATCCATTGTGTCCCTAAAAAGGGAGGTATTACCGTTGTTCGTAATGATAAAGATGAATTGATCCCGCAAAGAATTATTACAGGTTATAGGATGGTAATTGATTTTCGTAAGTTAAATAAAGCTACTAAGAAAGATCATTACCCTTTACCTTTTATTGATCAAATGCTAGAAAGGCTATCCAAACACACACATTTTTGCTTTCTAGATGGTTATTCTGGCTTCTCTCAAATACATGTGTCAGCAAAGGATCAATCTAAAACTACTTTTACTTGCCCTTTTGGTACTTTTGCTTATAGACGTATGCCTTTTGGTTTATGTAATGCACCTGCTACCTTTGAAAGATGTCTGATGGCTATATTGTCTGATTTTTGTGAAAAGATTTGTGAGGTATTCATGGATGACTTCTCCATCTATTGATCCTCTTTTGATGATTGTTTGAGCAACCTTGATCGAGTTTTGCAGAGATGCGAAGACACTAGTCAATAAGAAATTGAATGTTATCCAGTATGCTAGTAAGACTCTTGATACTGCCCAGAGAAATTATGCTACTACTGAAAAAGAGTTCTTAGCGGTTGTGTTTGCATGTGATAAGTTTAGACCTTATATTGTTGATTCCAAAGTTACTATTCACGCTGATCCTAGACTCATTAGATTCACACTAGTCTCTAAAGGTGCTGTTCTAGGGCAAAGAGTTGATAAGAAGTTAAATGTTATCCATTATGCTAGTAAGACTCTAGACAATGCTCAAAGAAATTATGCTACTACCGAAAAGGAACTTTTAGCAGTTGTATTTGCTTGTGATAAATTCAGACCCTATATTGTTGATTCTAAAGTAACTATTCACACCGATCATGCTGCTATTAAATATCTTATGGAAAAGAAAGATGCTAAGCCTAGACTCATTAGATGGGTTCTCTTGCTCCAAGAATTTGACTTGCATATTATTGATAGAAATGGAGCTGAGAACCCTGCTGCGCATAACTTGTCTAGGTTAGAGAATGTTCTTGATGACCCACCGCCTATTAATCATAGTTTTCCGATGAACAATTAGCGGTTGTCAATGCTTCTCGTCTTGCTCCTTGGTATGCTGATTATGCTAATTACATTGTTGCTAAATATATACCGCCTAGTTTCACATACCAAAGCAAAAGAAAAAGTTCTTTTATGATTTAAGACATTACTCGGGATGATCCACACCTTTATAAAGAAGGAGTAGATGGTATTATTAGACGCCAGTGCCCGAGCATGAACAGAACAAATCCTACGCAAGTGTCACTCTGAATCCTATGGAGGACACCACCGGAGATAGAACTGCACACAAGGTACTACAATCTAGTTTTTATTGGCCTACTCTTTTCAAAGATGCTCGTAAGTATGTCTTATCTTGTGATGAATGTCAAAGAATAGGTAACATTAGTAGACGTTAAGAAATGCCTATGAATTATTCTCTTGTTATTGAATTGTTTGATGTTTGGGGCTTTGAATATATGGGACCTTTTCCTGCCTCCAATGGTTATACACATATTTTAGTTGCTGTTGATTACGTTACTAAGTGGGTAGAAGCTATTCCAACTAGTAGCGCTGATCATAACACTTCCATTAAAATTCTTAAAGAAGTTATTTTTCCGAGGTTTGGAGTCCCTAGATATCTTATGACTGATGGTGGTTCACACTTTATTCATGGTGCTTTCCGTAAGATTCTTGCTAAGTATGATGTCAATCATAGAATCGCATCTCCTTATCACCCGCAATCTAGTGGTCAAGTAGAGTTGAGCAATAGAGAGCTCAAATTAATTTTGCAAAAGACTGTGAATAGATCTAGAAAGAATTGGTCCAAAAAACTTGATGATGCATTATGGGCCTATAGAACTGCATACAAAAATCCTATGGGTATGTCTCCATATAAGATGGTTTATGGAAAAGCATGTCATTTACCTCTTGAACTTGAACATAAAGCATATTGGGCTATTAAAGAGCTCAATTGTGACTTCAAACTTGCCGGTGAGAAGAGGTTGTTTGATATTAGCTCACTTGATGAATGGAGAACCCAAGCATATGAGAATGCCAAGCTTTTCAAAGAAAAAGTCAAACGCCGGCATGATAAGAGGATACAAAAGCGTGAGTTTAACGTAGGAGATTATGTGTTATCGTTCAACTCTCGCTTAAGATTTTTGCAGGAAAACTTCTCTCAAAATGGGAAGGTCCCTACGTTATCGAGGAGGTTTATCGTTCTGGTGCTATAAAAATCAACAACTTCGAAGGCACAAATCCGAGGGTGGTAAACGGTCAAAGAATTAAACATTATAGTTCAGGTAACCCTATCAATGTTGAAACTAATATTATTGAAACCGTAACCCCTGAGGAATACATAAGAGACACTTTCCAGAACATTCCAGACTCCGAAGAGGCATAGGTACGTGGTACGGTAAGTAAACCGACTCCAAAACAACTCTAATGGCAATATTTATCAGTTTTCGATTATTTAAGAATATTAGGAAGAAAGAAGTAGTCCGAAAGGGACACGAGGCTCCATGAGAGGAGGGCGCTCAGAGAGCGCCACTGTCTCGTGGGCACCTCGTGTGCCTCTCGGACTCCGTTTTCTTGTATGTCACGTATTTTGGTCGGTAAAAATTCATTATATATACTCCCGAAGGTTTTGACCACCGTATCACGCAAATATCCTTTGTTTTCGTTTTGAGTTGTTTCTGTTTCAGATCTAGAGCATCATGTCGTCTCCAAGCGCTTCCAAGGACAAGTTTTTCGAGAGAGTTATCAACCCCTATCTCGCGGAAGTGTTGCATCATCCTCAAACCATTGAGGTGTGTGACAGGGTGCTGCACATCCGCAATGTGGAGGGACCAAGGCGTACCGGGAGCGTGGAGACAAAGCTCGAAGCCGTGGAGCAAGAAGTTTTCAAGTGTCAAGGGATGGTGGAGCGTGGACTCAACGCCAACCAAATGATGATCACAGAGTTCACCAACAACCACAAGCTGGATGCCAAAGTCATTGGGGAAACCATCTTCAAACTTCAATAGAAAATCGAGCACCTCCAAGCCCAGATCTATGACCTGCAAAACCAGAACTAAGAGTATGAATATAGATTCAAGCGAATGAGTTTGGCTGCAGATTTAAGGATCTCGGAGACTCGATCATCCTTTTATGATGGAGAGACGATGCCCTGGAAGACGGACGACAAGCCTACATCATCAACAACTCCTACTTCACCACCTCCGAATAAATAATCGCATGGGTATGGGCACTCCCCTTCGCAACTGCAAAGCTTGGGGGAGGTGCCCCGGTATCGTATCACCATCACACTCTTATCTTTACCGCTTTATTTAGTTCGATCCTTTTAGTAGTATCTTGATCTAGTAGATTGAAGTTTTGATATCAAGTAGTTTTGAGTTTTGCATTGTGATCTCTTTATGTAAGCGAGTCCGTGTGCTATCTATAATAAAGATTAGTGTTGAGTCAAGGGCTTTGTTATGTTGCTATGATCTTGAGAACGTAGAAAGAACAAAAGAGTTCATATTGATCTTATGGATAGTGATAACTTCACACATACAAAGTATGAGGCATAAAAATTGTTGAGAGTTGATGAACGTAGCCTTGGTCATCGTTGCAATTAATAGGAAGTGATAAGGAAAGAGGGGTTCATATATAAATATATTATCTTGGACATCTTTTCTGATTGTGAAGCACTCATTAAGTATGACATGCTAAAAGAGTTGATGTTGGACAAGGAAGACAACGTAATGGTTTATGTTTTCCGACATCTCAGTTAAAGTATATTGTAATTAACCTTCCAAACATGTTGAGCTTGCCTTTCCCCCTCATGTTATCCAAATTCCTTGCACCAAGTAGAGATACTACTTGTGATTCCAAATATCATTAAACCCAGTTTTGCCATGAGAGTCCACCATACCTACCTATGGATTGAATAAGATGCTTCAAGTAAGTTGTCATCGGTGCAAGCAATCAAAATTGCTCTCTAAATATGTATAACTTATTAGTGCAGAGAAAATAAACTTTGTACGAACTTGTTGTGGAAGTAATAAAAGAGACGGACTGCATAATAAAGGTCCACATACAAGGGGCAATATAAAGTGACGTTCTTTTGCACTAAGATTTTATGCATCAACCCTAAATGCGCATGACAACCTCTGCTTCCCTCTGCGAAGGGCTTATCTTTTACTTTATGTTTTACTTTATGCTTGAGTCAAGGTGATGCTCACCTTTCCTTTTTATTTTTATCCTTTGGCAAGCTCCTCGTGTTTGAAAGATCATGATACATATATCCAATTGGATGTAAGTTGGCATAGGCTATTATTGTTGACATCACCTAAAGGTGAATACGTTGGGAGGCAACACAATAAGCTCCTATCTTTCTTAGTGTCCGGCTGAAACTCTATAACCACAAGTATTGCGTGAGTGTTAATAATTATAGGGGACTTCGAGATAGTTGAGTATGTGAGCTTGCTGGAAAGCTCTATTGTTGACTCTTTCTGATGTTACAATAAATTGCAATTGCTTCAATGACTGAGATTATAGTTTGTTAGTTGCCAATGAAGTTTTTGAACCATACTTGACATTGCGAATTGCTTATTACTTGAGCATAGGAAATCATATGACAAAATCCATATATGTTGCTGTTATTAGAATGATCATGATGCCCTCATGTCTGTATTTTATTTTTATCGACACCTCTATCTCTAAACATGTGGACATATTTTTCGATTTCGGCTTCCGCTTGAGGACAAGTGAGGTCTAAGCTTGGGGGAGTTGATACGTCCATTTTGCATCATGCTTTTATATCAATATTTATTGCATTATGGGCTGTTATTACACATTATATCTCAATACTTATGGCTATTCTCTCTTATTTTACAAGGTTTACCATGAAGAGGGGGAATGCCTGCAGCTGGAATTCTCGGGCTGGAAAAGGAGCTAACGTTGGAAACCTATTCGCACAGCTACAAAAGTCCCAAACTCCACGAAACAACTTTTTGGAATTTATAAGAATTTATGAGCTAAAGAAATAGGCCAGGCCCACACCTGTCCAGAGATGGGCGCCCCCCCATAGGGCGCCTCTATCTCCTAGGCCCTCGTGGCCTCCGCGTCCATCTTCTGCTATATCATCACTTTTACCTCGAAAAATCATGGGCAAGCTTACGGGACGAAACTCCGCCGCCACGAGGCGGAACCTTGGCGGAATCAATCTAGGGCTCATGGAGCTGTTCTCGCCGGGGACACTTCTCCGGAGGGGGAAATCATCACCAACGCTATCACCAACGATCCTCTCGTCGAGAGGGGGTCAATCTCCATCAACATCTTCACCAGCACCATCCCCTCTCAAAACCCTAGTTCATCTCTTGTATCCAATCTTGTATCAAAACCACAAATTGGTACCTGTGGGTTGCTAGTTGTGTTGATTACTCCTTGTAGTTGATGCTACTTGGTTTACTTGGTGGAAGATCATATGTTCAGATCCTTTATGCATATTATTACTCCTCTGATTATGAACATGAATATGCTTTGTGAGTAGTTACGTTTGTTCCTGAGGACATGGGTGAAGTCTTGCTATTAGTAGTCATGTGAATTTGGTATTCGTTCGATATTTTGATGAGATGTATGTTGTCTTTACTCTAGTGGTGTTATGTGAACGTCGACTACATGACACTTCACCATTATTTGGGCCTAGAGGAAGGCATAGGGAAGTAATAAGTATATGATGGGTTGCTAGAGTGACAGAAGCTTAAACCCTAGTTTATGCGTTGCTTCGTTAAGGCTGATATGGACCCATATGTTTAATGATGTGGTTAGGTTTACCTTAATACTCCTTTGTGTAGTTGCGGATGCTTGCAATAGGGGTTAATCATAAGTGGGATGCTTGTCCAAGTTAGGACAGTACCCAAGTGTCGGTCCACCCACATATCAAATTATCAAAGTACCGAACGCGAATCTTATGAACGTGAAGCTTGACGATAATTCCCAATGTGTCCTCGGGAGCTCTTTCTTCATTATTAGAATTTATCCAGGCTTATCCTTTGCTACATAAAGGATTGGGCCACCTTGCTGCACTTTATTTACTTTATTTACCTTCTGCTCGTTACTATTTATCTTATCACAAAACTATCTATCACCTACTATTTCAGTGCTTGCAGAGAAAACCTTACTGAAAACCGCTTATCATTTCCTTCTGCTCCTCGTTGGGTTCGACACTCTTACTTATCAAAAGGACTACGATAGATCCCCTATACTTGTGGGTCATCAGAGGGGACCTTCCCAAGCCTGCGCCAGGTGGACTTACGGCTCAATCCAGAGAAGTGTGTGTTTGGCGTCCCTTCAGGCAAGCTGCTGGGTTTCCTCGTGTCACACCGAGGGATCGAGGCCAACCCAGAGAAGATCAAAGCGATTGAAGACATGAGCCCGCCGCAAACCCTGAGGGAGATGCAGAAGCTAGCCGGCTGCGTGACCTCGCTGGGGCGCTTCATCTCCATGTTGGGAGAGCGTGCCCTGTCGTTCTTCAAGCTGATGAAGAAAAAGGCTCGTTCGAATGGACCCCTGAGGCCGACCTGGCATTTCAAGACCTCAAGAGATACCTGACCAGCTCGCCGATGATGGTAGTACCTCGCCCTCTCGAGCCTTTGGTGCTCTACCTATCTGCCACACCCCACTCTGTCAGTGCAGTGCTGGTGGCCATCAGAAAGGAGCATCAAGTCAAGGGCCGTCCAAGTGGAGCCACCGAGCCAAGTAAAGCCCTGCAACACCAAGGCAACGCTCCTGAGGCAGTGGTTGTTCCGGCAGATTGTCAAGCTCCTGAAGCCGGAGATCCGTGAGAAACACCTCAGTCTCCCGAGGCCGAAGACTCCACCAACTCCCCCGCCCTTGTTGAGCACCCGGTATACTTTGTCAGCATCGTGCTGCGAGATGCGAGAGCGCGATACCCCATGCCTCAGAAGCTCTTGCTCGCGCTCCTGATGGCCTCGCACAAGCTGAGCCACTACTTCCAGGGTCACCCCATCAAAGTCGTCTCAGCGTTCCCGCTGGAGAGGGTGCTCAGGAGTCCCAACACTGCTGGACGAGTTGCTGAATGGAACATCGAGCTGCAAGCGTTTGACTTGGAGTTCAGTGCGACCAGGGTCATCAAGGGGGCTGCGCTCACAGATTTTGTGCCAGAATTGACCGACGCCCCGGAGACCGTCGCAGGCGAGAGCCAATCCCTATCACCAGGGAGTGAAGCACCGGACGGCTGGGTCATGTACTTCGACGGTGCGTTCTTGCGCCAGGGCGCGGGGGCTGGAGCAGTGCTCATTTTGCCCACCCAGGACAAGCTCTACTATGCCGTGCAGCTCTGCTTCCAGCAGGGTGAGAAGGTCTCCAACAACATCGCTTGATTAGGGGTTGATCGCTCGCATCAAGGCAGCGGCGGCCTTAGGAGTGAAGCGCCTCACCATCAAGGGGGACTCTCAGCTACTCGTCAACTTCTCCAACAAGGTGTATGAGCCAAGGGACGAGCATATGGAGGCGTACCTCGCGAAGGTATGCAGAATGGAGATGCAGTTCCTGGGTCTGGAGTTGTAGCATGTGCCCCGCGGCACAAACAAGGAGGCCGACGAAATCGCCAAGAGGGCATCAAGGCATCAGCCCCAGGAACCAGGAGTCTTTGAGGAGCGTCTCTTCAAGCCCTCGGCAGCCCCACCAACCGCTAAACCTGCGCCACCTCAGGAGGACCTTCCCTCGCCACCAACTTCAGGAGCCCCCGCCTGCGGCCCGACCTCAGAAGCATGTCTGCTCTTGGCGCTCGAGCCTCAGGAGGGGTGCTAGACCAGGGAATTCAAGGAATACTTGACGCAAGGGACGCTGCCAAAGGAGGAGGAGGACGCGAAGCGTGTGGCCCGGCAGGCTGCGGCGTACTGCATCCAGGACAGTGAGTTATACAGGAGACGCCCGAATGACATTTCCCTGTGTTGCATCTCCAGGGGGCAGGGGAAGGAGCTGCTTGCCGACATACACGGCGGGGACTGTGGGCACCACTCGTCGTCACGAACTCTCGTCGGCAAGGTGCTTCGCAGCGGATTCTACTGGCCCACGGCACTCAACGACGCAGCCGAGATGGTGAAGTCCTGCGAGGCCTGCCAATTCCACGCCAAGCAGATCCATCAGCTAGCCCAGGGCCTCCAGTACATCCCGCTCTCGTGGCCATTTGCGGTCTCGGGGCTTGATATCTTAGGCCCATTCCCTCGAGCACCAGGGGGATACCGCTACCTCTACGTCGCCATCGACAAGTTCACCAAATGGGCGCAAGTGGAAGCAGTTCGCACCATCCCAGCCGGGTCAGCGGTTAAGTTCATCAAGGGCCTCGTAAGCCGCTTTGGAGTCCCCAACCGCATCATCACCGACAACGGCTCACAGTTCACTAGCAATATCTTCAAAACATATTGTGCAAACCTTGGAACACAGATCTGCTACGCTTTCGTGGCACACCCCAGGAGCAATGGCCAAGCCGAGCGCGCCAACGCGGAAGTCTTGAGGGGCCTCAAGACCAGGACCTTCAAGAAGAAGCTCGAGGCTTGTGGTAGGGTCTCGCATGACGAGCTCCAGTCCGTGTTGTGGTCCATCCACACCACCGCCACCAAGCCTACAGGAGAGACACCGTTCTTCCTCGTCTACGGAGCAGAAGTGGTTCTCCCACACGAGGTTAGGCATCGCTCCACGCGGGTCCTGGCGTTTGATGAAATGCAGCAGGACGCCATGCGGGGGGATGGATCTCGTGTTGGGGGAGGAACGCTGTCGTGAAGCCTCGCTCCGAGCTGCGAGGTACCAGCAGGCACTGCAGCGGTACCACTGCCGTAGCGTCCACTCTAGGACGCTCGATGTGGGTGATCTTGTCCTGAGGCGGGTGCTCTCCAGGGAAGGGCTACACAAGCTCTCACCCATGTGGGAGGGCCCGTTTTGGGTCGCCCATGTCTCCAGGCCTGGCGCCGCGCGCCTAGAGACGAACGACGGGATCCCCATCCAGAAGACCTGGAACATCCAGCACCTCCGGAAGTTCTACCCGTGAAGAAACGACCAGCACCTGTGAAGAAGGCCCAGTGCCTGTGAAGGTCTCCGCTCGTGACACTCTCACGTAATAATTAGTGGGGCGTCTCAGGAGAGCCGCCCTCGGGCCTCTGGGGCTCCCTCCCACGTCCTAGTGGCAGCACTTAGCTCCGCGCTGGTGAGAAGACAAGAAGACTAGACTAGGTGCTGGACGCGGCTTTTCATTTGCTTTCTGTGGTTGGCTTGCTCTTCTTTAATTTGAAATTTGCCCTTTGCCGTTGGTTGCCGATCTGATTCTATTGCCTTGAGCTTCCTTTTTCTGTCCTCGGTTCCTCGTTTTGGCCCGTACTCTCCCTCGCATGCCTCGCAAGGCGGCTAGACGGGTGCCCCCGTGAGCGTTTTTCCTGTTCTTCGCGAGGCACCCTCACTCGATCTCGCAAACTGGCGCACCTCTCTCAAATCCGTACCCCTCGGGTACTGCGATGCGTAGCGCTGGGCTGCGGTCGGCTGCACCTACAACCAGGGCTCAGCGAATAAGAATTTTCTCATGAATTTTTGCAGTCCCCAGACGCCTCCCGAGCCACGAAAGCCTCATGAGGCACGCAGCTACTACTTCAAGCGCGTCAAGCTAAGTTGTTCCTACATGCCTACATAAAAAGCTGATATTGCGACACAACTTAGGAACAATAAGCATAGCATAACAACTGGGAAATCATAGTCTATTGCGCACCCCCACGGGGCTCCATACTTATCTCTCTCAGTGCAGGAAGGAAAGGAAGGACGAAACAAAAGCGACGCTTGCACCCGCGGTAGCTCGCGAGGACGGGCCCATGGCGCTTTTCCGGGCTCAGCCAGACCCCTCCTCGCGCTTCACTGGGGCGCGGCGACGAGGCGACCCGCTACCGCCCTCAAGGCGAGCGGCTGGCGAGGAGGCTGGCCGTAGCCGCCGCTGCTAGAGCCGTCGCCGGAGGAAGAGCCGCCTTAGCTGGATGAACTGCGACGGGCATCAAGGGCGAGCTCGCCCTCACCTTCGTCACGGTCGTCGCCAAGGCCGAGCACCTCATCGCCGTCATTGTCCTCGGGGCAGCACCCGGCGCGGCGACCACCTTCCCCAAACACCCTCACGAAGAGGGTCGCGTCGCCGTCATACTTGAAGTGGAGGGTGCACTGCCTGCCCAGGCCTCGCGCGCGGGCAAATGTCTGCCAGCCGCGAGCTAGGGCTATGTTGCCCGTGACGAAGACCTCAACCATGACCCAGGAATCCCTGCTGCAGCAGCCGTCCGCCTGCAGCCACAGCCCGCCTGGACTGACGGCCGGTAGCTCGTCGGCGAAGAAGCGCGGGAGCTAAAGCCAGTTGCCGGCCGGGTTCTCCAACCACACGACGAACTCCGGCAGCGCCTCCGCCGAGTGGAAGCGCGGCCGGCGAGGCCGCACAACCACGACATGTCTTCCTTCACCAACAGGGCTGCCATGACCAGGGCGACCCCCACCGTGCGAAGCGGCACCGCCGCGGCCGCGGGGGGCCACGGCGGGGGGTTGTGGTGTGCTTATGAGGACGGCCGCGTCCACGCTTGGGCGCCGGAGAGCCGGGCTCCTCTCGGCGAGCCTTCCCCTTCTCCGCGGCCGAGAACCTCTTCGCAGGCGCCATGAATGTCGCTACTGGCAATGGAGCAAGGAAGAAGAAGCGAGCGGAGCAGGAAGGATGAGCGACGGGGGCTCTACCCCCATCCTCATTTATAGCGAGGGAAGGCCAACCGACGACCCCCACGATCACATGTAATGATGATTTTTCTCTGCATGTAGCAGGGAGTCGTCAAGTCGGGCGGTTGCCGAGGCAGCATGGGGAAGCGGAGACGCCCACGTCCAATAAATCGCCATGCGTCGACCAAGGCCGCAGGCTGTTGGGGCCCGCGGCGCTCCGTACTTGCCCTTTGGCATCGCCTCGAAGCCAAGCCAGAGCGCGCCTTGGGCTCGTGGGCTATTGTCGGCGTTCTGGGAACAGGGGTCCCTTGACTTGCTTGCCTGCAGCCCACGACGTGGCTCAACCAGCGGGCCCGTATGGCCCATCTTCACCAGCATGCACTCTAGACCCTCGCGAGTCGGACCACACAACACCTCCTCAGGAGCAGCCTCACCAGGCTGGCTCACGAGGAGCGGAGATATCAAGGCAGGGTGAACCTCGCTAGGTTCCAATGACGTAAGAAATGACGACAGCAACAGTGCGGGCGCCAGGCGGGCGCCCGCGCGCGTAGTGTCCTTGTTCCCTCTTTGGTGCTAAAGGGGCAAGCGCAGGCGCGGAGTCCCGAGGCATCAAGCAAAGGTTTCCATATCGGTGCAACGAGACCAAGACCAGCAGGACGGCAAGGCGGAGGTCACCATGGAGCCCAAGACGGCGCCATCTCCAGAGCCTTTAGCGAGGGCCGAGGAAGGGCGCCTATCCCTCGTTGAGCTCCCAGTGGCAGACCCAGAAGACAAGAAGGCCAAGGTCAAGGACGTAAAATGCAAGGGCGCGGCCGTGCTCGCGGCCGAGCCGGAGGTGAAGCGCGGTCGCGACCACCCAGAGTCATCCAGGGGCAGCCGGCCGTTCTGCGCCTTCCTCAACGTGCACAGCCACAACACCAGCGACTGCCAAGAGCTCAGGGCCATTCGAGATGGGTGCTTCGGTCGACGCCCCGAGCGCAATGACCGGGGCTACGGCCATGGAGGAGGCCAAACAAGAGGACGCTGGGACGACCGCGGCTCACGCTAGGAGTGGCACGACCAGCCTCGTGAGGACTGCTGGCACGACCAACCTCGCGAGGGCGCCTGGAGGGATCAGCCTCGTGGGGACCGCCCTCAGGTCAAGGTTGGCCTTCCTCCTCTACCGCCACCACCAAGAAGGAACGACAACCAGGACGAGGGGGTTGGGCGCTTCCAGGAACCTCGCGCTATCGCTTGCATCTTGGGCGGTGCGCAGGCCCCAGCCTCTCAGCGCCTCTTCAAGAAGTTTGCTCGCGAGGTGAACGCAGCCCTCCCCAGGCTCGAAGCCACGCGCCCACCAAGGTGGTCCAAATGCGCCAACACCTTCAGCTCATCAGACCAGCTCAAGTGCACGGCAACTGTCGGCGCCCTCCCGATGCTTTGTTCACCCGTCATCAGCAATGTTCAAGTCACCAAGAACCTCATCGACGGCGGCGCAGGACTCAATGTCCTGTCCGTCGAAACGTTTGATAGCCTCCAAGTGCCATACGATCAACTACAGCCTACCAAGCCCTTCTCAGGAGTGACCGATGGCTCCACCACCCCGATAGGGCAGATCCGCCTTCCGGTCACCTTCGGCCAGCGCGACAACTACCGCACCGAGCTCATCGACTTTGATGTCTCCCACATTCGACTTTCCTACAAAACCATCCTCGGGTACCCAGCCTTGGGAAAATTCATGGCGGTGACCCACCACGGCTACAACGTCCTCAAGATGTCGGGGAGCGGCGGCCTCATCACGGTTGCCTACGAAGAAAAGGAAGTGGTGTGCTCACTCGAGCGCGCTTACCAAGCCACGGCGGTCGAGGCCCCGGACAATGAAGGCACCATCTACCCTCTTGAGACCGTCCCCAAGAAGAAGAAGCAGCTGTTGTGCCAAGGGCCTCAGGAGAGCGGCGCCTACCACCTCAGGACCTGCGCCCATGGATGGGGCACCTCCCTCCCTCCAATAGGAAGGCGCGCTCGGCGCCCTCCTCAGGCTGGGCTCGGGGGCTCTCTTCTGGAGGGCCTCAGACCTTGATAGCATCACGAGGGAGGCGCTCGGGCACCATTTGGAGGCGTGCTTCGCCGCACGTTTCCCTCAGGAGGGCACTGGGCCAGGAGTGCTCGGTGCTCAGGAGTTCATCGCCAAGACCACTTAGGAGCTACAGGATGCAACCGCCATACGCGGCGATGGCCGCCCACCTGGCGCGGCCCCCCATCCAGGCAAGGATGGCGGGCCACGCGTCTGCATCGACATCCCAGGGCTCAACCGGTCCGCGTCTCAGGAGCGCTTCTGGCCTTTGCGCGTGGGACGCTGCGAGGACCCACCTCACAACTATGTTCGCATGCCATTCGGCCTGCCGAGCGCGGTTGTCACCTACCAACGGCTCGTGCAGGGCGCCTTGGCGGCTCGTGAGGCCAGGTGCCAGGCTGTCCTGGAAGAGGAGGAGCCAGAACCTCCAGGATCTCCTGGGAACTGGCCGTCGGACGACATCTAAGGAGCGACTTCATCAGCACATATCTTCAGCTGCCTCGACATCTCTTCAACGACTATGCCAGGTGACTCTTTCCAGTTTTTTCAGCTAGGAGCGCCCCTCGGGCTGCATCATTCCCAGGTCACACGGGCTTGTCCCTGCGACATGTATCATTTTTGCGTCTTTAGCTTACTCTGCTGGGGGGCGCCCCTCGGGCTGCATCATCCCCAAGCCGCTTGGGTCCGACCCGGTAGCGTGTATCGATCTTGCATCTATTTGAACTGGCATTATTTACCCTTCCTGAGATGATCTTATGATTGCCTAATTACACCTCATGGCATCCGGCGTTGTTGCCTAATCTTCTGCTCGTCCTGCGATGAGGACTCTACATGCTGGCACGGCGCTTGTGCTCGGGTCCGTCCCTGCAACGCTGATAAACCTGAGAGATTGATCTCTGGCTCATAGCCCGCTCCACGCACGTCACCTCACCAGATCCTCAGTGCCTTCATCCTCTTGTGAGACGCACAGCGGCAGGGCAGCCAACGCGATTGCGAGGCAGTATGTCCCTCACCATGACTTGTAGGAATTTCCGGAGCTTAACTGCAGGTGGCCCCGCCAGCTCTCTCCTTTTCCTCGTGCAACTCGCTTGCGCGTTGAAGGGGGCTCCTGAGCATCACATCTCAGGAGCTCTTACTGACTTTCCAGTTGTCGGCATTCTGGGAACGGGGGTCCCCAGACTTGCCTGCCTGTGGCCCACGGTGTGGCTGTGCTAGCAGGCCTGTACGGCCCATCTTCATCAACAAGGCGTTCAAGACCCTCGCGAGGGGCCAATCCTCGTGAGGTGGACGACACAAGACCTCCTCAGGAGCGGCCTCACCAGGCAGGCTCGCGAGGGGCCAATCCTCGTGAGGTGGACGACACAAGACCTCCTCAGGAGCGGCCTCACCAGGCAGGCTCGCGAGGGGCAGAGAGATCAAGGCAGGGCAAACCTCGCGAGGTTCTCGTGACGTGAGCCATGACGATCGAGACCAGGCGGGCGCCAAGCAGGCGCGCAGCGTCCTTGTTTCCTCTTTGGTGCTAAGGAGGCAATCGCAGGCGCGGAGTACCAAGGCATCAAGCAAAGGTTTCTATATTGATGCAATGAGACCAAGACCTGCAGGACGGCAAGACGGAGGTCACCATGGAGCCCAAGGCGGCGTCACCACCAGAGCCTTTCGTAGGCGAAGACCGCTTTTGTCAGGATAAGTTGTACTAGTTGTCCCCTTTCAAATTGGCCGTTGTTGGCTCCCTTCCCGCTCAATATTTGGGAAGAGGACCATGGTCTCTATAAATAGGACTAGCCACCACAGTAGTGATGATCGAATCCTCTCACCCCACAAGCTCACAGAGCACAAGAACACCTCCACCTCAGGAGGCTGTTCTTTCCCTTGTATTGTTCATCGTCAGCCCAAGAGGCAATCCACCACCACCACACTGGAGTAGGGTATTGCACCACAACGGTGGCCCAAACCAGTATAAATCTTGTGTCTTTTGTGTTGTGAGTTCATCGAGTTCGTCCGTGAGATCTTAGCCAGTTATTGTCAGGGTCGCTCAATCCCTCTCGCAGCTCGCTGATCTCAGAGAGAAGAGACAAGGTGTTTTGCGTCACGTACAACATTGTGACTTTTCTGTTTTCCATCTCATCTACTTATTCTGTTACAGAGAAGAAGGAGTAGCCCGGTCCTAGCGCCACGATCCCTAAACCTCGCGCCATCCCACGAGTGGATATCGTGGCTGACCACCCCGATCGATCGGGCAACGACATTGTGCCCAGATCGCCTACATGCGCTGCTCGCACAAACGGCTCGCGAGCTCCTCAAGCGCTTAGCTACGTTATTTTCTCGATGAAAAACAAACTAACTCAAGAAAAACTACAACGACTAGATTAGCTAACAATTCTCCCTCTAATCTTGTCGCTGCGAATTATTTATGTCATGCCAATCCTCCCCTAAGCTCCGTAAACTTGAGTCGCCCAAGTGCTTTGGTGAGGACGTCACGAGCTGATCGTTGGTGCGTATGTAGTCGATGTCAATACGCCCTTCTTCCACACACTCACGAATGAAGTGGTATCGTATCTCAATGTGCTTGCTTCGGTCATGGAAGACGGGGTTCTTGGAGAGAGAGACCGCTGACTTGTTGTCGACCAGAAGTCGCGGTGGCCGGACGTCGGTGTTCAGCATCTCTCCGATCAGCCGGGCCAGCCAAATCCCTTGGCAGGCGGCGGTGGCGGGGGCCACGTACTCCGCTTCACTTGAGGAAAGCGTCACCACCCTTTGCTTCTGTGACTGCCAACTTACTGGGCTGCCGCCGAGGTAGAAGAGCACTCCCGTTGTGCTCCGCATGTCGTCGATGTCGCCGGCATGTTCTCACACATCGCACTTCAAAGAGCTTCGCATGCCCTTGCCCCGGACGTAGGCCCAGCCGTTGTCCAGTGTGCCGGCTACATACCTTAGCAGGCGCTTCACGGCCAGAATGATCTCGACGCCGGTGCCTCCATGAACCGGCTCGGGTAGCCGACGGCGAAGGAGATGTCCGGCCTCGTGTGCACGAGATAGCGCAGCCCTCCGATGATGTTGCGATACTCCGAGCTATCCACCTGCCTCTCCTTGCTGTATCTGCTCAATTTCAGTCGAGCTTCCAACGGCAAGTTGCCAGGGTTGCACTCCTCGAGCCCGGCACGCTCTAGCAGCTTCTTCGCGTAGGCTACTTGACAGAGCGTGATGCGGTCGCGCTCCTGGGGCACTTCAATGCCCATGTAGTAGCTGAGCTCACCGAGGTCGCTCATGCGGAAGAGCGCGGTCATCTGACCCTTGAACGCGTCGATCTCTGTCTTGTTCGCGCCTGTGATGACAAGATCGTCGACGTACACACCAATGAGCAGGAGCTTGTCCCCCTCCCGCGTCGGTAGACCGCATGCACCGAGGGACAATGCTCAAAACCCAGAGAGCGCAGACTCTCGTCCAGTTTGGCATTCCAAGCTCTCGGGGCTTGGCGTAGTCCATACAGCGCCTTGCGCAGGCGCAGCACCTTCCCTTCTTCGCCGGGGGCAACGTACCCGGGCGGCTGGACGACGTAGACCTCCTCCTGCAAGTCCCCGTTCAAGAAAGCGGACTTGACATCCATGTGATGAATTGGCCATGCGTGGTGCGCGGCGAGCGCGACCAGTACGCGCACTGAGTCCATGCGCGCCACCGGAGCGAACACGTCCTCGAAGTCCACTCCTTGGACTTGGACGTATCCTTTTGCCACTAGCCACGCCTTGCGCTTCACCACCGCACCGTGGGCGTCCTTCTTGAACTTGTAGACCCACTTGAGGCCTATAGGTCGGTGCCCGGGCGGGAGCTCGCACAGCTCCCATGTGTCATTGTCGACGATGCTCTGCATCTCCTCGTTCATGGCGTTCCTCCACCCTCCCTCTTTCCGCGCCTCACTGAAGGAGTTTGGCTCCTCTCCTGCGAAGAGACACAGGTAACTATACTGGCTATTGTCACCTGTTCCTTCCTCTGTGGTGTCCCACAGGTTCTCCAAGGTCCGGTAGCGTCGCGACGCCTCCTGGTCAGGCAGCGGCACCGACGCCCCTGGTGGTGGAGAGACGAACTCCATGCCAGAGCGGTCCGGGCTTGGTGTGGCGCAGATCGGCGTCGCGGGCTGCGGCGTGGGCGCACCGGTGCGCGACGACGACGGCGTTGTAGGTGAGCGTGGCACCTCAGGGGATGATGCACCGGATGGGGTGCTGCCGACCACCTCGTCGGGCACTAGTTCGAGCTCGACGGAGAACGTGTCCAACTGTGGCTCCTTGCTCGTTGCCGTGACCTGGGTCCAGTCCCACGCCGCTTCCTCGTCGAACACGACATCCCTCGAGACCAGGACACGATTTGACGGCGGGTGGAAGACGCGATAAGCCGCCGATCCCGGCTCATAGCCGATGAAGACCATGGGTGTGCTCCTGTCTTCAAGTTTCGACAGGTTTGGGTGTGTCACCTTGACGTGCGCGACGCTCCCGAACACGCGCAGGTGCTCGACGTTTGTGCCCCACCCACACCAGGCCTCGTGCGGGGTCGACCCCACCACACTCTTGGTCGTTGAACTGTTCAGGAGGTAGACCGCCGTCGTTACGACCTCTCCCCAGTACCGCGCCGGCACGCCCTTCGCCTTCAGCAGGCTGCGCGCCATGCCCACGATGGTCTGGTTCCGGCGCTCGACCACACCGTTCTGCTAAGGCGTGTAGGGCGCCGTGAGCTAGCGCTGGACTCCCTAGTCGGCGTAGTACTCACCGAGGCTGGCGGAGGTGAATTCCCCGACGTGGTCCGTGCGCAGCGCCTTGAGCTGCCGCCCGGACTCGAGCTCCGCCATTGCCTGGAACCGCTTCAGTGCGGGTTGTGCCTCGTCCTTGGTCACGAGCAGGTACAGCCACATGTGTCTGCTCTTGTCATCCACCAAGAACAGGAAGTACCGCTTCCTCCCGGGCGTTGAGGGAGATCGGTCCACAAAGATCCGCATGCACCAGCTCAAGGACCTCGCCGGCTCTACGGAGAGTCGCCTGAGGGAAGGGTGCCCGGCGCTGCTTGCCGGCGAGGCACGCCTCGCAGACACGATCCGCCTCGTCGAACAGCGGGAGGCCGCGCACCAGCTCATTCCGGGCAAGTTGGTGTAGAGCCCGGAAGTTCACGTGACCGTAGCGTGCATGCCAGCGCCATGCATCCTCTCCGGCGTGTGCCGCGAAGCACACTGGCTGGGCCGGAGTGAGCTGCAGCACGTACAGCCTCCCCTCGTTCCGATGCACCCGTGCGAGGAGACGCCCCCCAGGATCACGAAGATGGAGCACGCCGAGACTTATGTGGGTCTCGTAGGCGATTTCGTCCAACTGTTCGATGCTTATGATGTTGCTGCAGAGTTTTGGGATGTAATACACATCGGACAGTACCAGGTGCTCACCGTTGTGGCATTGGAAGAGGATGGTCCCTCTCTCCTCGATATGAACCGCCGAGCCGTCCCCGAGCTTCACGGCGCCGTGGATGCCGGTGTCCAGCGCCTGGAAGATCTCTCGCCGGCCCGACATGTGCTTGCTCGCACCCGTGTCGAGATACCAGGCTAAGTCGCAGGGCTGGTTGGCCCCAGCGCTGCGCGCTGGAGTGCTCTTCATTGAGCAGTACGTGCTCTGGCGTGGGTTCGGCCGCGGTGCCCACATCTGCCGTCGCGAGTAGGAGCAAGCTCTCCTCAGCACCACCTTGCGCCAGGTGAGCATGCTCCTTTCGTTCCCGCCTGGGCTCAGTGCAGTTGCGGGAGAAGTGGCCATTTTTATTGCAATTATAACACTTCACCTTAGACATGTCGCGCCCGCCGTTGCCGGTGTCGTCGCGGCCGTTGCCGCTACCTTGGCCTTGGGTGCCGCTGCCGCGCCTCTGGTTCTGCGGCTTGCCACGGCGACGGTTGCTGCCGCCCGCGTTGTCGTTCCCGTTGCCGGCGCCGTTTGAGCCGGACCCCTGGCCCTGCTCACGCTCTTGGCACTGCGCGTCCCACTGCTGCTCCGTCATGTACAATGGCCCCAGCACGCCTCGGCTCGAACAGCCCCGCCACCGCAGCGCTCCTCTGCGGTGCGCAGTCGACCGATCAGCTCCTCGACCAAGATTGTGGACAGGTCAAGGAGCATTTCGATTGCAACCGCGATCTGGGTGTAGCGGGCGGGGATGACGCAGAGTATCTTCTGGATCACGGGCACCTCGTCGATGTTGTCCCCCAGCGTGCGCAGCTGGTTGACTAGGGCGGTGATCCGCATGCCGAAGGAGTCGAGAGTCTCGCCGTCGCGGAAGGTGATCTGTTCAAACTCCGCGCGCAATCGTTGTGCGGTCGCCTCGCGCACACGGTGCACCCCCATGCGCATGACCTTGATCGTGTCCCAGGCCTCCTTCGCCGTCTCCTTGACGACGAGGACGGCGAGCATCTCCGGGGGGACGACCCGGAACAGAACGCCGAGCGCCATCTTGTCATCACGCACGTGTTGTGCGTTGCCTAGGATCGCGTCCCAGAGCCCCCAGGACTCTAGGTGCACCTTCATCACGAGAGACCACTCAATGTAGTTCGTGGTCGTGAGCGTCGGGAACGTGGTGCCCGTGCTGGGCACGAGCAGCACGCACTCCGTGGCCGATGCCTGATGGATCACCAGTTGCCGCTCCCTCCTGACGCGGCTCCGGCCACGACTGCGCCCCCGTGGGGGAGTGCGCGAATGGCTCCCATCCCCGCCGTCGTTGCAGGGTGCCGCCGCTGTATGGTCCGGCTCAACTCCAGTGTCAGCCATGTCGTCAGGATCGCCGAAAACATGCTCTGATGCCAATTGTCAGGGTTGCTCCTGTAACGCCCCGGATTCGATGCGCCAGGTGTCCGCCAGTTATTCGCCGTCGTTGCCATGTCATGTGCTTGCGTGTTGCACTTTGCCATGTCATCATCTGCATTTCATATCATGTCATCATGTGCATTGCATTTGCATACGTGTTCGCCTCATGCATCCGAGCATTTTCCGTTGTCCGCTTTTGCAATCCGCACTCCTATGTCTCCCGGCGCCTTTTGCCTCTTTTCGTGTGCGGGTGTTAAAATTTCTCGAAATGGACCGAGGTTTGTCAAGCGGCCTTGGTATAACACCGGTAGACCGCCTGTCAAGTTTTGTGCCATTTGGAGGTCGTTTGGTACTCCAACGGTTAACCGGGTAACCGCAAAGCCTCTTTTGGTGCAGCCCAACGGCCCCTCAAAGTGGCCCAAAACCCATCTAACTCCCCTCCATGCTCTCGGGCCGAAAACCGCTCCCCATTTGGACTCTCCTAGCTCCCTCTACCTATAAATTAGCCCCTCCCCCCGAAATCCGCGGATGAATTCTCCCCCTAACCCTAGCCTCTCTTCCTCTTAGCCGTCGGACGTGTCCGTCCAGCCGCCCGACATGTCCGCCGCAACCGCGCCCAGCCAACCCCACTCCGCCACGTCATCCCCGCCGGCTCCCTTCTCTCCTCCCCCGCTTGGGCCGGGGAGCCCAGGCAGACCCCGGCCGCCCGAGCCCGCCGCCGCCTCAGCGCCCGGCGCCGCCGCTAACCAGATCTCGCCCCGCCGCCCGCGCCTCCGGCCACGTCGCGCCCGCTCGCCGCCCATCGCCGTCTCCGCCCGGACAGCGACCCATAATTCAGCGCCCGGCCGCCCTTCATGACCCGCTTCCGCCGGCGCTCTCCCGCCGCCCGAGGCGCTCCTCCGCCTCGGCGCCGCCCGCTGCATCGCCCGCCTCCGTGTCGGCGGCCGCTGCCGCCCTCCGCCCAGGCGCCGGCGTCCTCCGCCGCCTCCGCCGGATCCGGCCAGCCTCCGTGCATCCGGTCTCCTCCGACCCCGAAGCATCTCCGGCCGCCTCCGGCCCCGTCTCCGGCGAGCTTCTCCGGCGAGGTCCGTGGATCGGGATCAGATCCACCACCTCGCCCATCCAAACGCGCCTCCCCGCCCGGATCTCCTCGTCCCGCTTCGACCCGTCCAGTTTCGGAGGTTGATTTTTCTGCTAAGTCCCGAAGTATTTTACATTATCATGCCATTTTCATCGCAACATAACTCCGCATCCGTAGATCCGTTTCGTGCGTGTAATATGTCGTATTGTTCGACTCGACGAGTAAATCATTCCATTCTATTGCATCATGTTCATTTGGGATCATTTTAATGCCTGAATCTTTGTTGCAAGAGTGCTATATGATGTTAACCTGCTGAAACTGTTATAACTTGATGATTTGTCATTTTTGTTGCATTTGATGTGTGCATCCTATGAGTATGATCTCTACATGTGTTTTGATCTATGTCATGCCATATTTACAGTGGCGCCATCCATATATTTTTGTGAGTCTTGTACTGAGTGCATCAAGCTTGTTAAGTAGGGTACTTGCTGTTGCTGTTTTGCTAGGCTGATTCTGTTATATTATGATGCTATGTTAACCTGCTGCTACAAGTCATTCTATGCATAATCTGGAGATGTTCACTAAGGTTGTTTTGTTATACATGTCATTCTCTATCCATTCATGACCCTGGTTTCATTTATAGCCTGCTGTAACATGTTGTAATCTTGCTCCAAACTTGCTAAATAATGTTCCTGTCAGCCTGTTAACGTTAAGTTCAATGTTGCCATGATTGTTGTTATTGATCCATGCACCTTATGAACTTGCTCTTGCCATGCTTAGCTTCATAAACATGCTTCCTTACTGTGAGTTGCCTTGCCATGCCATGTATTGCTCTGTGGTGAGTGGTTCAAGCTCACCAACATGTCTAATTATTGTTGTTCCTGCCATGTATGAATCTGTAAAATAACTTGCTATGTTTACGTGGGTGCCATTATATCTTCTGATCCTTTTCGACTCATGGTCATTAAAGGAATTTTGTTCTATGCTATTAGCAGGTTCATGCCATGCCTTTGTTGGCCATGATGAGTTCCTGTAACATGTTGTTTGATAGCTCTAAACATTGCAACCTGATGTTATTTCCTGATAAGTCTGAAACTGTTATTATATGCAATCTTGCCATGTGTGTTTGAGCATGTTCTAGTGATTTCTGGAGATAGCTCACTGTTCATGTTTTGTCATGCTTTACCTTTAAATCATGCCCATGCCTTTTGTTCTCATGTTAAGATGCTGTAGCTTGTTGTTTTGATGCTTGCGATATGCCTAGTTGCTGTTTTGGACAGCTTGTCCTTTAAACTTGTATAGGGTGTATGTGTTGAACCGTTGTCTGCTTTTGTGTGTGCTCTATATGAAACTTGCTTAGAATTGCATGTAGTTTCATATTATCATGTTGCATACTTGTTCTGAGGTGTTTGCTTGATGTTTGAATGCATTTTGCATCAATGCCATGTTTAACTTGTTTTGCTCGTATCTTCTAGGTCGTAGCTCCGTATTAAATGAACTTTATATGTAACTTGAATAGAATTTCGTGTAGATCATCGTGATGCATCTTAACTTGCTTTTTAACAACTTTAACATAATGTTTATTCAGATCTGGACCAATTTCGAAATTTGCATATGAGGACTTACCGGAATTGTTCTATGTTGTTTCCGGCCTCATTTAAACTTGCTTTGATGTGCTGCTCTTGTTTGCATCATCTCTTGCCATGAGTAGCTTCATGTAGCTTTGTCATGCATTATGCTTGTTGTGCATCATGCCTTGTTCATGTGTGGTGTGTTTACTATGTTGTGTGCTTCTTCTCGATAGTTCCTGCTTGCTATGCGATCGTGAGGATTCGTTCGTCTACGCTTGGTTCGTCTTCATGGCTTCATCTTCTTCGTGGACTCGTTCTTCTTCCTTGCGGGATTTCAGGCAAGATGACCGTCACCTTGGATCTCATTACTATCATTGCTATTCTAGTTGCTTCGTTCTATCGCTATGCTGCGCTACCTATTACCTGTTTATCAAGCCATCCCAAATTGCCATGTCAGCCTCTAACCTTTGACACCTTTCCTATGCAAACCGTTGTTTGGCTATGTTACCGCTTTGCTCAGCTCCTCTTATAGCGTTGTTAGTTGCAGGTGAAGTTGAAGATTGCTCCATGGCGGACAGGATTATGTTGGGATATCACAATATCTCTTATATTATTAATGCATCTATATACTTGGTAAAGGGTGGAAGGCTCGGCCTTATGCCCGGTGTTTTGTTCCACTCTTGTCGCCTCTAGTTTCCGCTCATATCAGTATTATGTTCCCGGATTTTGCGTCCCTAACGCGGTCGGGTGATTTATGGGACCCCCTTGACAGTTCGCTTTGAATAAGACTCCTCCAAAGAAGGCCCAACATTGGTTTTACCATTTGCCTCACCTAGCCCTTTTCCCCTTGGGTTTCCGGAGCCCGAGGGTCATCTTTATTTTAGCCCCCCCGGGCCAGTGCTCCTTCGAGTGTTGGTCCAAAACGGGCAGACTGCGGGGCCACCACGGGGCAACTCGAGGGCTGGTTTTACTCGTAGGCTGACCTATCCGGTGTGCCCTGAGAACGAGATATGTGCAGCTCCTATCGGGATTTGTCGGCACATCGGGCGGCTTTGCTGGTCTTGTTTTATTTACTGTCGAAATGTCTTGTAGCCGGGATTCCGAGACTGATAGTGTCTTCCCGTGGTGATGGAATATCCTTCGTTAATCTCGAGAGCTTATCATGGGCTAAGTTGGGACACCCTGCAGGTATAAACTTTCGAGAGCCGTGCCCGTGGTTATGTGGCAGATGGGAATTTGTTAATATCCGGTTGTAGTAAACTTGAAGCAAATTCGCCTAAAATACACCAACCGTGCATAACCGTGAGTGTCTCTTTTCGGGTTGATCGAGAGGAGAACACGGTTTCTGGGTTATGTCTGACGTAAGTAGGAGTTCAGGATCACTTCTTGATCATTACTAGTTGACGACCGTTCCTTTGTTTCTCTTCTCGCTCTCATTTGCGTATGTTAGCCACCATATATGCTTAGTCACTGCTGCAACCTCACCACTTTACCCCTTCCTTTCCCATTAAGCTTTGCTAGTCTTGATACCCATGGTAATGGGATTGCTGAGTCCTCGTGGCTCATAGATTACTACACCATCAGTTGCAGGTACAGGTTTGCGATGATCATGACGTGAGAGCGATGTTTGCTTGTGTTGAAGTTTCTTCTTCTGCTTCTTCTTCGATCAGGGGATAGGTTCCAGGTCGGCAGCCTGGGCTAGCAGGGTGGATGTCGTTTGAGCTTCTGTTTATGTTTCATCCGTAGTCGGATGTTGATCTTGTATATGATGTTGATGTATTCTTGTGGCATTCGTGCCTTATGTATGTATCCCCATCTATTATGTAATGTTGATGTAATGATATCCACCTTGCAAAAGCGTCTTCAAGATGCGCTTCTATCCTTGGTGGGACCTTCGAGTTCCTTTAGGATAGGGTCGCATCTTGGGCGTGACAGCTCAATCCCTCTCGCAGCTCGCTGATCTCAGAGAGAAGAGACAAGGTGTTTTGCGTCACGTACAACGTTGTAACTTTTCTGCTTTCCATCTCATCTACTTATTTTGTTACAGAGAAGAAGGAGTAGCCCGGTCCTAGTGCCACGATCCCTAAACCTCGTGCCATCCCACGAGTGGATATCGTGGCTGACCACCCCGATCGATCGGGCAACGATTGTGCCCAGAACGCCTACATGTGCGGCTCGCACAAACGGCTCGCGAGCTCCTGCGCCAAGCTATGTTATTTTCTGACAAAAAAACAAACTAACTGAAGAAAAACTACAACGACTAGATTAGCTAACAGTTAGGACGCGGATCAGTAGGGAGGAAATTTCACGCGCACCCCAGTGTTCGAACCTTGAGGGTTTTGCCGAAACCCGTGATTCGACATTTGGCGTGCCAGGTAGGGGTGCGCCGTAGCTTCCCTTCCGTCGATCTGTGCTCCGTCGCCACCGCGCTCCGCCCTCATGGCAGGCGCCCCGCTACCGACTCCGACGGCCGGAGTTGACGACGGGGCCAGGGGGCTCTGAGCCTTGGGCCCCGCCCTGCGGCAGGTACGGTGGACACCTAAGTTCAAGCCGGAGATGCCGTCACGCTACGACGGCGCGACGGACCCGTCGGCTTTCCTGCTGGCATATGAGGAGGCCGTCCTCGAGGCCGGGGGTGATGACAAGGTCATGGCCAACTGGCTTCTCATGGCCCTCACCGGCGGGCCGCGTGGCTGGCTGCTCAACCTCCCCGAGTCCACGGTGGCATCTTGGGAGGAGCTGCGACCTCTTCCGCTGCCTTCTGCAGCACCCGGCACCACGCGGTCGCAGCCCTGCTAGGCGGCTCTCAAGCGCCGCCTTGAGATCGCCACATCAAGCCGTTCCTCCGCCAGATTGGTGCCGCTTCCAAGCGCTCGGGGGCTCCGCCAGGCTGGGATGTGCCTGAGGCCGACCTCACCTTCAGCTCAGAAGACCACCCCGTCACCATCGCCGGCTCGGGCATGCTTCTGATGCTCTGCACGCCCACCATCTGCAACATGGACGTCACCAAGACCCTCATCAACGGCGGCGCCGGCCTCTACTTGCTCTCCGTGGAGGCCTTCAGCCTTCTTCACGTGCCGCTCGAGCGGCTCAGCCTCAGCAAGCCTTTCTTAGGAGTTGGTGGCAACACTGCCCGATCCCTGGGGCAGATCCGCCTTCCCGTCACCTTCGGCACACGCGACAACTACCGCACCGAGCTGGTCGACTTCTACATCGCCTGCATCGGCCTCCCGTACAACGCCATTCTCGGGTACCCATCTTTGGCCCAGTTCATGGCGGCGACTCATCCGGGCTACAACCTCATGAAGATGAATGGAAGCAAAGGTGTCCTCACCATCAAGGCGGGCGCCAAGGAGGCCCTGGCGGTGCTCAAGCTCGCCCTCAAGACCGCTGCGGCGGCGCAGCCTGCCGACGCGGGCACCTCCGAGCCCGAGGGAGCCGCACCAACCAAGAAGAAGCAGTTGTTCACACAAGATAAGGCGGAAACCAGTCAACAAGGACGGGTCCTCAGGAGCCACCTTTACCATAGGTGTCGGCCTCGACCCAAGCCAAGAGGAAGCATAGGTGAAGTTCTTGCGCGCAAACAAGGATATATTCGCATGGGAGCCCAATCAGCTGGTGGGAGTCCCGAGAGAGGTGATTCAGCATCACTTAAGGGTATGCCCCTGTTGGCATTCTAGGAACGGGAGTTCCCAGACTTGCCTGCCTACGGCCCGCAAAGATGGTCAGCCGGTGTTGCAGGGAACGGGGGTACCGCAGACTTGCTCGCCTGCGGCTGCGCGTGGCAAGGGGTGGCCCAAGATGGCCCATCTTCATCAACACAAGCTCAAGACCCTCGCAGGGCCAAACCTCATGAGGCGGGGCAGGACGGGAAGCTTCCTCGAGCCTGCACGGCCTTGTCGGTCACCGCTCATGAGGAGGCGGAGAGATCAAGGTGGGGTGAGGGAGTCCTGGACTAGGGGGTGTCCGGATAGCCGAACTATCATCTTCGGTCGTACTCCTAGACTATGAAGATACAAGATTGAAGACTTCGTCTCGTGTCCGGATGGGACTTTCCTTGGCGTGGAAGGCAAGGTTGGCGATACAGATATGTAGATCTCCTACCATTGTAACCGACTCTGTGTAACCCTAACCCTATTCGGTGTCTATATAAACCGAAGGGTTTTAGTCCGTGGGATCTAACAACAATCATACCATTGGCTAGCTTCTAGGGTTTAGCCTCTCTGATCTCGTAGTAGATCTACTCTTGTACTACCCATATCATCAATATTAATCAAGCAGGAGTAGGATATTACCTCCATCGAGAGGGTCCGAACCTGGGTAAAAACATCATGTCCCTTGTCTCATGTTACCATCCGCCTAGACGCACAGTTCGGGATCCCCTACCCGAGATCCGCCGGTTTTGACACCGACATTGGTGCTTTCGTTGAGAGTTCCTCTGTGTCGTCGCCGTCAGGAAGGATGCCTCATCCCGTCTTTAAAGACGATGCTATCGCCAAAGGAGCCTTGGCCGCTGGTCAGACTCTTCGGTTAGGTGGTTTTCTTATGACCACCAGTTCGGCCACTGCGCCGACGATGACTTCTCGGGTCATCGAAACCAATCTTCACGTTAACTCGGAACTTGCCGAGCAGTTAGATCCGATCGAGCTCTCCTCCGTAAACGAGCTCTTGGATCGCATCGCCGCATTGGGAATCGCCACAGACTACGACCAGATCGGGCCTAAAACCGATCTGAGAGAGATCAACTCTCCCGAGGCCACCCATCATGTTGCTGTGATAGAGCGGCAATACGGCGATTCTTCTTCTATCTTAAAGACTAGCTACGTCCGGATTCCCGATCCCTCCATGCCGGATTGCAGCAGAGGGACGGATGTCGATCAAGCCCTGAACTTAAAGTCAGGCGGCGGGTTGGATTCATTGGATAGCATTCAAAAATCCAAACTTCCAAGTTCGTAAACTTCTCGGCCCCTGAGTCTTAAATTGGACGGGGTTCCGGATTTCGTTCCACCCGACCACCCAAACATTAGCGATCTATCCCGAATTCGGCAAGAGTCCGCTGAAACAGTACATCACTACTGGGACAGGTTCCTCCTGGTCATGGACAGGATAAAGGACTGCCGAGAGGAGGACGCAATCTCATTTTTCTGCGATAATTGCACGGACAAGGGAATCCTAAACGCCATAAGTCGTCGCGAAATTACACGCTTTGCTGACTTGGTGACCATAGTACAAAAGTACTATGCGATGGAGAGTGCTTGGAAAACCAAAAGTAAATTTTGGGATAATCCGGCCCCGAATACAGCCCTAGTCCGGAATAAAAGGGTGCATCATCACCAAGCACCTGGGTTATACACCAAAAAACAAAAACCCCTTAAAGGGTACGGAACCGTACTGGAGGGTTGGCTAAACGGACCCTGCAAAATTCACAGCACAGAGGGTGCCACTCCAACTCATAGCCTTCGAGCATGTTGGATACTACGGCAGGTGGCCAAAAGTGGCGAAGAGCTTCTAGCCTCGTAATCCCAGCCCGGAACACCAAGACGGTATTAACGGTCTTGAGACTTTCGCATCAAATAACATGCGGAAACGAACACTCCGCAACCTTGCGAAGTCTACCAAGTAGCAACAATAAATCCATGGAGTGACACGGCTATTACCTTTAATGCCAAAGTGATTTAACCTAAATTCGAACAGCCCGAGCACCAGCCGCATTGGTCCTCGGTCCAATAGTGGACAGCTTTCGCCTTACTAAGGTACTCATGGATGGCGGCGGACTAAACCTCATCTACGAGGAAACCCTCCAAAAATGGAAATAGACTGGAACCGCATTGAGCGAAGCGGCACAACCTTTAGAGGAATAATCCCTAGCCGGGAAGGATGCTGCACAGAAAAATCACATCGACGTAGTGTTCGCTCGCTGCATAATTACAGGTACGAGGAGGTCACATTTCAAGTGGCCCTGCTCAGCAGCCGGATATCACGCTTTATTAGGGCGAGAGGCATTCACAATTTTTCAAGCTATACCCCATTATGGGTACATGAAGCTTAAAATGCCCGGACCTAATGGAATTATCACTCTCGCTAGTGATCCAACATAGCACTCAGCAACGAAAACAAGACAGCCGCACTAGCCCTCGAGGCACTATCGGAAGCCCTAGCGGCCGAGGAACTCACTGCGATGCGGTCCACGGTGAACAGGGATGATGTGATACTTGATAAAAGATCCAAGTCCACCTCTTTTAAACCAGCGGATGAAATAGTTAAATTCCAAGTCCACCCGACGGAGCCTGCAAAGACGGCCTCCATTGGGGCACAATTAAACCCTGATGTAGACGCCACACTACGAGAATTTCTACAAGAAAACTGGGACATTTTTGCCTGGCACCCTTCGGACATGCCAGGAATCCCACGTCGGCTGGCCGAGCACAGCCTAAATATCCTAAAAGGATTCAAGCCACCAAACAGGCTCTTCGCTTTCCGAACCCAAGAGACAGGCCATGGGAGAGGAGCTGGCCAAACTTCCGAAGCCGGATTCATCGGAGATATAAAACATCCGGACTGGTTAGCAAATCTGGTGATGGTACCAAAGAAGGATAAATCCCTGGCGCCTATGTGTTGATTTCAAAGACCTTAATAAGGCTTGCCCAAAGGATCCCTTCCTCCCTCGCATTGATCAAATTATCGACGCTACAGCAGGACACGACTCATTGTGCTTCCTCGACGCGTACTCCGGCTACCACCAAATCAAGATTGCGGAGCCAGACCAAGCTGCAACAGCATTCATCACTCCATACGGCCCATTCTGCTTCAACACAATGCGGTCTCAAAAACGTCGGTGCTACATATCAGTGCATGATTCAGACATGTCTGGCAAACCAGATCGGCAAAACAGTAGAAGCATATGTAGATGATGTGGTCGTCAAATCCAACCATGTCGAAACTCTAGTAGACGACTTGAGGCTCACATTCGACAATCTCCGTAAATATGACATTAAGCTCAATCCGGAAAAATGCGTCTTCGGCGTTCCAGCCGGAAAGCTCTTGGGCTTCATTGTGTCCGGTAGAGGAATTGAAGCAAACCCAGCCAAGATCCGAGCTCTGTTACAATTGGATATTCCAAAAGACCTCAAGCAAATACAAAAATTGACTGGATGCGTAGCGGCTCTAAGCCGCTTTATTTCCTGTTTGGGAGAAAAGGCGTTACCCCTTTACCGCCTCCTCCGGCGCACCGATCACTTCGAGTGGACGGATGCCGCCACGGCCGGACTCGAAGAAATAAAAGCCATATTGGCAACAAATCCGGTCCTGGCCGCGCCCAACATGGGCGAACCAATGCTATTATATATCGCCGCAACACATCAAGTTGTTAGTGCGGTGCTCGTCGTCGAACGAGAAACGGACGGACACCGGTTCCCTTTTCAAAGACCGGTTTACTATGTGTCCACTGTCCTAACTCCATGCAAGTCTCGATACCCACATTATCAAAAGATAGCATACGCGGTGTTCATGGCATCCCGGAAGCTGCGACACTACTTTCAAGAGTGTTCGATAACGGTAACCTCCGAAGTACCTCTTAACGACATTATAAACAACCGTGACGCAACGGGCCGGATTACTAAATAGGCCATAGAGCTCCTTCCATTCGACATAACCTATAAGCCACGGCGATCTATTAAGTCGCAGGTTTTGGCCGACTTCGTGGCCGAATGGACCGAAGCCGAACTCCCTAAAGAGTATGGCACATACTCCAATTGGATCATGCACTTTGACGGCTCCAAAATGTTGGCCGGCACGGGCTGGCGTCGTCTGGCGTCCCCAACCGGGACATAGTCTAATCGTCCTTCGGGATAATGTATACGGACTCCAACAACGCAGCCGAATATGAGGCCCTTCTGCACGGCCTCCGGATGGCAGTCTCCATGGGCATTAAACGCCTAGAAGTGCGCGGGGATTCGAACCTCACGATATCTCAAATCAACGGAGACTTTGATGCCAAAGATCCGAAAATGGCAGCTACCGCAATGCGGTCCTAAAAATGTCAGCACGGTTCGAAGAGCTCGAATTCCATCATATAGCCCGGGATAACAACCAGGCGGCGGACGTATCGGCACGCATCGGCGCAAAACGCGATGCCGTCCCGCCCAACATCTTCCTGGAATGGCTGTTCAAGCCATCTGTACTATGGGAAGAGGAGTCCGGAAATAACAATCCGGACCCAACCACACTGCCTGACACCAAACACTCTGACACAATCGGAGGCTCTGCCAACGAAATAACACCGTCCGCCCATGAAATAATGGCGGTCATCGCCCCGTGGACGGAACCATTCCTAGCCTACCTAACTAGGCAGGAACTCCCCGAAGATCAAAATGAGGCTCGCTGCATAGTACGGCGATCCAAAGCCTAGAAAGTCCACGAGGAAGAGCTTTATAAGAAAAGCACAACAGGAGTCCTTCAAAGGTGTATCTCCGAAGAGGAAGGGTGCAACCTCCTGGCTGAAATTCATGCCGGACTGGGTGGGCACCACGCCGCAGCCCAAGAGGCAATCCACCACACCACAAACTAGAGTAGGGTATTACACCACAATGGTGGCCCGAACTAGTATAAACCCTGTATCTCTTGTGCTGTTCCTTTCGTAGTTTAGATCCTAGCGAGGCGGCGGGGTGCAGGTAGGTAGAGGGCGAGATTCCGCGTGGACCCCAGTGTTTGAACCTCAAGGGACTGGGTGGGCATCACGCCGCAGCCCGGGCACTTGTAGGCAAGGCCTTCCGTACAGGATTTTATTGGCCGACGGCCCAGGCAGATGCGCAGGATTTAGTCCAACGATGCGTCGGTTGCCAGCTTTTTGCTAACCAAAGCCACATGCCACCCACCGCCCTCAAAACTATACCCATCACCTGGTCGTTCATGGTCCGGGGCTTGACATGGTTGGACCCCTTAAGGGAGGAACCCACAAGCAAAAATACCTATTGGTCATGGTGGACAAATTCACCAAATGGATAGAGGCCAAGCTCGTCAAAACGGCCGAATCCGGGCGGTGATAGACTTCATATCAGGGGTAGTGCACCGTTACGGCGTCCCCACAAGATCATCACCGATAACGGCACCAACTTCACGGCCGATGAGGTCAAATTATGGTGCAAAAACATGGGCATCAAGCTCGACATTACGCCTCGATCTATCACCCTCAAACCAACGGTCAAGTCGAGCGAGCAAACGGTCTAATCATGAGCGGCATTAAACCCAGACTAGTGCGGTTCCTCAAGGAATCTAACACGCACTGGGTTGAGGAGCTCGACTCCGTACTCTGGGGGCTGCGGACCACGCCGAATCGTACTACCAGATTCACACCATTTTTTATGGTGTACGGCGCAGAGGCAGTCTTGCCCTGCGATATAATGCATGACTCACCTCGCATGCGCATGTATGAAGAAAGAGAAGCCGAGCTCGATCGGCAGGACAGTTTGGACGCATTGGAGGAGGAGTGCGACGTGGCAAAAGCTTGTTTCGCATTTTATCAAAAGCAGGCTCGAAGATATCAAAGCAGGGAAGTACGGGCCAAAGCTTACAACGTTGGCGAACTAGTTCTACGCTCACGGACAAGAAAAAGGACAAACTCAAGCCCAAATGGGAAGGTCCCTTCATCATCGACAAGGTCCTGACCGGCGGAGCATACCGTCTGCGACACGCATCGGATAACCGACTCGAGCCGAACCCATGGAACGCAGCCCGTCTATGAAGATTCTATGCCTAAGCGCCGGACTCCGAGTTCGTCTCCTTCCTCCGTCCACATTTTCCTTCCTCCTCCTTCTTCTTGAAGCCTTTAGAGGCTCATTTGCGCATTGTTCGCACACACTTGACGCGCTATCCGCGCTCATTATACCTGGGGGCTTCTTTAACAGAAGCTTATTTATACGGGCTTTATGCCGAACACATGTGTCACAATTCCGCATGTACCTTTTATTCACCATTATATGCATCTATATGACTTAAGTTTTGGCCAAGCTGGGTTGCCTGGCTCCTGTGCTTACCCCTATGTTCCCGATTGTTCGGCTAGGTGGTAAAGAAAGCACCTCTGCGATTGTTACCGCCGGGTCAGCCGGACGTGTACCTCAGACTGGGTGAAGCCGAAAGCTAGCGTTCTTAAGGGAATATTCGGTCGGTGAACTAAAAGATGATTTTTTTGTTTTCACTTATCTGCCCCGGATGCTTTTTCTGCTTTTCGTAGTCTGACATGCACTTTAGGGCATGCCTCCTGTGAAAGGAACCCCTAACGAAACTATTCTCCCTGGAAGATGTTTCTTACTAACCATGTAATATAACATAACTAGTTGGGCACTTGTCTGATAAAGCACTTATGACCCCTACGCCTGGTCTCCACGCATACCCCGGTTTTTATAACCGCTAGGGTATTCGGACACACTCCGGACTATTGAGTCCCGAGGTTGAAGCGAAAAGGTCCGCTACGACAAACGATCTACAATCCGGCTAGAAGGCATTTTACATGTCATTTTAAATTACATAGTCAAATTGACTGGTTGTATTCCTCTTCAATGCCATCTAATAGGCTGTCTAGTTTACAGTCCTGTTGGGAATACTTTATGCCAACTCTACTTGGTCGTACACTAAGCTCACAGGGATCTCCTTCCCGTCGGGCCCCACAGGTCCGACCTCGGCCATATGGTTTGGGTCCACCTTCGTGAACCGCGTCTTCCCCATGGCCCAGGCCTCCCTGGCGCCTTGACGACAGGCCGATATCTTCCATAGCCATAAGCGCCGCCGTGCTCCCTCAAGCTTCTCCGCAAGCTATCCAAGGCCTTCGGGTAGGGAGATAGATGGCCACAAGGCCTGGGCGACGCCTTTCATCACTTGCCGAACTCGTTCATGCAGTTGCAATAGCTCGAAGAAGGTCACCCAGAGAACCGGCATTTCCTCTTCGTGACGACCCGTGAGCATACCTACAGACATAACTCTATTAATTGACTTCCTCGTCGAACTCTTTTTTCAAAGTTTGCTCAAGCACTTCATCGCTGACGAAGTCGCCGATTCTCCTTCACGGAGTCCGGCGGAGCACGAACATCCTTTAGTTCCTCACCCAGCTGGGTGTTGGCATCTTGGAGATTATTTTTTCTCTTGCCTCACCCTTGTAAGCACATTCTCGCCGGCCTTCAATCGGCGCAAGAGCTGTTGCTTGTCCGGATCTAGTCCGGCGCCATCTGCAATATTATTGTCAGATTTACACACAGGCCGCACTTACAAACTATTTATCTTTTGAAGCATATATTATCAGAGGGGGTCTCTGTGGCTCCCCCGGTAGCAGCCAGTATGGCCTCAAGTTGGGCCTTGCATTCTTCAAGCTCCTGAGACAGTCGGGTATTCTTATTTGTAAGATCCTGCATAACAAATGATCCTTAAATCAGTTATTCTAACTATTTTAAGTCTCGAGGCTACTTGGCATATATAATCATCAAATTTCCGCACCCGTATGTCCTTTTCATACTGCTTCGTGGCTCTGGCTAGACCATCTTGAGCGGCACGGAGGTGTGCATCTCCCAAATTGAAGGCATTCAAGGCCTCTTGGGAGAAACATGCACGAAGAACTGCAGCGGCGCCTGTGATTCATGGCGCTCTCCACCTCGGAGTTGGTAGCGGACAATCTGTCGGCATCCTCTGTCGGAGGAGCATCCGACGCACGCCTCGTGCTTGCCTCTGCTTCTGGACCCGGCTTTGGAGCCTGACTAGGGGAGGTTCGATTGGCAACCTCTCCGGACTCAGTCCGGCGAGCGCTTTTTTTCCTGAAAAGAGCACCAGCGTTAGTACGCCTTCCAGGAATCAACCCTAGGAATATGGTGACACGCTATACCGTTGCGGCGGAGTTTCGATCCGGACCGCACTTCTTTTTAACCCAAGGCCGCTGCCCCTTGTTGGCTAGTCAGCGAGCTCGGCCTCCGCCTCAAAGGAACCCCTACGGAACACCATCAAATACGTGGTGATTAGAAGGAAAGCACGGGTGGGTCGAGTATCCGGACTTGATCACGGTTACAGGAGGCCGGAAATAATCCGGGGTAGTCGGCCGTAATGGCAACCAAAGCATTGTCGATGCTAAGTTGGTGGAACACCCCGTCGATCAGCTCCACCTTTATATCCGGGTCCTCCTCGGAGGCCGGATCGAGGGACCGTTCCGGGTCCTCGGGTTGTGGGGGCGGGCTGTGTATCTTCTCCACGGCCCGGCGCAGTTCCTGCGTAGAAACCTTCAAATGAGATATTTTAACCACGGGAACATGGATCGGACAGGCCACAAAGATATTTGCTTACCCAACTTCGAGGATTATTCGAAGAAAACCCGTTCGATGGACTGGACGGAGAAAATCCTCCTCTTCCCCTTTGTACATGGCGGACAAGGTCTTCACTAGTTTGGTGACCGATCCCGGCCCTTTGCGGCCATGGCGGGTGGCATCGTCCTCCCCGTTGAAATTCCACATGGGGTGGCCTCTATATTGGAGCGGCTGCACTCCCCTCATAATGCAGGTTGCCATGACTCCAATCATGGTCAATCCGGCATGAGCCAGTAATCTTATTCGGCTCATCAAGTAAAGGACGTCCTGGTCATTTTCCCCCTAGGGGCTCCGCGGGCGCCAGCTTAGGCGCTTCTTCAGAGGAGCGTTGCTAAATTCCGGAAGGTCGATCCGAACAGGATCCGGCAGCGGGACGTCCTCCATGTAGAACCATTCCGAGGGCCAGTCTTCGGACGCCTTCTTTGGGGTTCTGGATAGGTATCCGGCCCCGGCGATGCGCCATAGTTCGGCTCCGCCCACTTGATATATTGACCCCTCGTGACAACGAGGCACAAGGCAGAACAATCTCTTCCACAAAGCGAAATGGGCCTCAACGCCCAGAAACAGCTCGCCAAGGGGGTGTCCGGATAGCCGAACTATCATCTTCGGCCGGACACCTAGACTATGAAGATACAAGATTGAAGACTTCGTCCCGTGTCCGGATGGGACTTTCCTTGGCGTGGAAGGCAAGGTTGGCGATACGGATATGTAGATCTCCTACCATTGTAACCGACTGTGTAACCCTAACCCTATTCGTGTCTATATAAACCGAAGGGTTTTAGTCCGTAGGAAGAACAACAATCATACCATAGGCTAGCTTCTAGGGTTTAGCCTCTCTGATCTCGTGGTAGATCTACTCTTGTACTACCCATATCATCAATATTAATCAAGCAAGAGTAGGGTATTACCTCCATCGAGAGGGCCCGAACCTGGGTAAAAACATCATGTCCCTTGTCTCCTGTTACCATCCGCCTAGACGCACAGTTCGGGAGCCCCTACCCGAGATCCGCCGGTTTTGACACCGACACGGGGTACCTCACGAGGTGCCCATGGCGCAAGCCATGAGGACCAAGGGCGCTAGGCGGGCGCTAGCCCACGCAGTGTCCTCCTTTCCTCTTTGGTGCAAAGGGAGCAAGCGCAGGCGAGAGCATCAAGCAAAGGCATCCGTTTCGGTGCAACGAGACCAAGACCGTCGCAACGGCAGGAAGGAAGTCATCGTGGAGCCCAAGCCGGCGTCACCACCAGAGCCTTTGACAGGCGAGGACCAACTTTAGTCAGGATAAGTGTACCAGATGTTCCCCTTCAAAATGGCCAATTGTTGGCGCCCTTCCCGCTCAATATTTGGGAAGAGGCCCAGGGCCTTTGCCTATAAATAGGACTAGCCACCCACGGGGTAGAGGCATCTAGAAATCTTGAATCAGCAGAGAGAGAGAGCAACCGAACTCCCCCTAGCAGTTCATCGCACCAGCCAAGAACAAACCCTCGCGAGGTTGTTCTTCCTTGTATTGTTCATCATCAGCCCAAGAGGCAATCCACCACACCACACACTAGAGTAGGGTGTTACACCACAATGGTGGCCTGAACCAGTATAAACCCCGTGTCTCTTGTGTTGTTCCTTTCATAGTTTAGATCCTAGCAAGATGGTGAGGTGCAGGTAGGTAGGGGGCGAGATCTCTGCGCGCACCCCAGTGTTCGAACCTAGAGGGTCTGCCGGAACCCGAAATCCGACATTTGGCGCGCTAGGTAGGGGTGCGCCGGAGCTTTCCCTTCTGCCGACCCGCTCTCCGCCGGCACCGCGACTCGCCCTGTGATGAGCAGCGCTCCGCCCACTCCGGTCGCTAGCGCCAGCACGGGGGCCAGGGGGCTCCGAGCCTTGGCCCCAGTCTTGCGACAGGTGCGGTAGCCGGACAAGTTCAAGCCGGAGACGCCGCCGCGCTACAACGGCACAACTGATTCGCTGGCCTTCCTGCTGGCGTACGTGGAGGCCATCCTCGAAGCAGGAGGCGACGACAGGGTCATGGCTAACTGGCTGCCCATAGCCCTCACCGACGCCCCGCGCATGTGGCTGCTGCACCTACCGGCGGCTTCCGTGGCCTCTTGGGAAGAGCTGTGCAACCTCTTTCTCGCCCAGCACGCTGCACCGGCGCCCCCAGTCATCGCGGCTCTCCTGGGCGGCTCGCAGGCGCCACCTTCAAGCCGCCATGTCAAGCCATTCGTCCGCCAGGTCGGCGCTGCCTCCATGCGGCAGGGGCTCCCCAGTCGGTCGGCGCCAAGGCCGATCGGCCTTCAGCTCGAGGACCACCCTCCAACTCAACCTGCTCGGGCGCGCTCCCAATGCTGTGCACCCCCACCATCTGCCAGGTGGCCATCACCAGGACTCTCATCGACGGCGGCGCGGGCCTGAGCATGCGCTCGTTCGAAGCCTTCAGCCTCCTCCACATACCGCCGGAGTGGCTTCAGCCCAGCCGGCCTTTCTTGGGCGTCGGGGGCGGGTCGTCTAGCTCCCTGAGGCAGATCAGTCTCCCGGTAACCTTCGGCACCTACGACAACTTCCGCACGGAGCTAATCGACTTTGAAATCGCCCCCATCAGCCTCCCATACAACGCCATCCTCGGCTACCCAGCACTGGCCCGATTAATGGCCGTGACTCACCCAGCGTACAACCTCATGAAGATGCCCGAGAGCAATGGCGTCCTCACCGTGTCCGGAGACACCGGGGATGCGTTGCAAGTGCTCAAGCTCGCCTTCAAGACAGCGGCATCGGTGCAGCCTGCCGACTCAGACACCCCTGAGCCCAAGGGGGCTGCGCCGACCAAGAAGAAGAAGTTGTTCACCCAAGACAAGGCGGAAACCAAGCAGATACTGGTCGTCGAGGACGGATCCACTAACGCGACCTTCACCATAGGCGCCAACCTCGAGCCCGAGCAGGAGGAGGCCCTGGTCAAGTTCCTGCGCGCAAACAAGAAGGTATTCGCATGGGAGCCTGATCAGCTGGCGGGGATCCCTAGAGGCGTGATTGAGCACCACCTCAACGTGTGCCCCAATGTCCGCCCCGTGAAGCAGAAGACAAGGCGGCAGTCCACTGAAAAGCAGGTTTTCATCGTCCAAGAGACACGCAAGTTGGAAGCTGCAGGGGTCATTCGCGAGGTCCGATACCCGGATTGGTTGGCCAACCCGGTCGTCGTGCCAAAGAAAGGGGGGAAGGAACGCATTCGTGTCGACTTCACCAACCTCAACAAAGCCTGCCCACAAGATCCATTTCCGCTCCCTCGCATCGATCAGATCGTCGATTCCACCGCCGAGTGCGGCCTGTTATGTTTCTTGGATGCCTTCTCCGGGTATCACCAAATCAAGATGGCGGTAGAAGATGTGGAAAAAACGGCTTTCCTGACCCCGTGTGGGGCGTACTTCTACACATGCATGCCGTTCGGGCTGCGCATAGCGTAAAGGCGACCTTTTTGGTGATGCACATCACCTTGGGCCCGCAGCTCGGGAAGAATGTTGAGGCTTACGTTGATGACATTGTGGTGAAATCTCGCGAGGCCAAGACCCTGATACAAGACCTGGAGCAAACCTTCGCGAGCCTCAACGCAGTGAACCTGCGGCTCAACCCGAAGAAGTGTGTGTTTGGGGTCCCCTCGGGCAAGCTCTTGGGTTTCCTCGTGTCCCACCGAGGCATCGAAGCTAACCCAGAAAAGGTCAAGGCGGTCGAGGACATGAGCCCGCCAAAGACCCTCAGAGAAATGCAGAAGCTCACTGGGCGCGTGACAGCACTAGGGCGCTTAATCTCCAAGTTGGGGGAGCGAGCTCTGCCTTTCTTCCAGCTGATGAAGAAAAAGGGACCCTTTGAATGGACTGAAGAGGCCGACAAGGCATTCCAAGATCTCAAGAGGTACCTAACCAGCCCTCCGGTAATGTTGGCCCCACGCCCTCAGGAATCCCTGGTGCTCTACCTTGCAGCCACTCCCTACTCCGCCAGCGCAGCCCTGGTGGCGGTTAGGGAGGAGCGTCAGATCAAAGCCGCGTCAGCTGCCCGGGTCAAGGCGAAGCAGGATCAAGGAAGACCCACAGAGACCACTACCACAGCCGAGAAGGATCACCGCAGGGGAACGTGACTTGGGACAGAGAGACCCTCCCCGGCAACCAGTCACCGGAGGCTCCACTGTCTCAGTAGGCGCCGCGGTCTCCGGAGGGCGCCATCAACACTAGCACTCCCAACCTCGTTGAACACCCTGTGTACTTCATCAGCACAGTGTTGCGGGACGCGAGGGCGCGGTACCCCATGCCTCAGAAACTCCTCCTCGCGCTACTGGTGGCCTTGCGCAAGCTGCGGCATTATTTTCAGGGCCACCCCATCAAGGTTGTCTCAGCATACCCCTTGGAAAGGGTGCTCAGGAGCCCTAACTCAGTTGGAAGAGTCGCTGAGTGGAACATTGAACTGCAAGCGTTTCAGCCTGAATTCAGCACAACCAGAGTCATCAAGGGGGCCGCCTTGGCGGATTTCGTGGCAGAATGGACGGAGGCGCCGGGCCTCAAGGCTGATGAGGATCGATCCCTCTCCCCAAGAAGCGAGGCGCCGGACGGTTGGGTCATGTACTTCGACAGGGCGTTCTCCAGGCACGGCGCGGGGGCTGGCGCGGTGCTTACATCTCCTACTCAAGACAAGCTCTACTACGCCGTGCAGCTCTGTTTCCAGCTCGGAGAAAAGGTCTCCAACAACATAGCAGAATATGAAGGCCTAATAGCAGGCCTGAAGGCCGCAGCTGCCTTAGGAGTGAAGCGCCTCACCATCAAGGGTGATTCACAACTCCTCGTCAACTTCTCCAACAAGGTATACGAGCCGAGGGATGAGCACATGGAAGCCTACCTCGCGGAGGTCCGCAGGATGGAGAAGCAGCCTGGGCTGGAGTTGCAGCATGTGCCCCGTGGCACCAATCAGGAGGCCGACGACATCGCCAAACGAGCATCCAGGCGGCTACCTCAGGAGCCTGGCGTCTTCGAGGAGCGGCTTTTCAAGCCCTCAGCCATGCCATCACTGTCAAGTGCGGTGCAGCCTCGGGAGGAGCTCCCCCAGCCACCAGCCTCGGGAGCCCCGGTCAGTGGCCCGGCCTCAGGAGCGCGCCTGCTCTTGACGCTGGAGCCTCAGGAGGGGTGCTGGATCACAGAGCTCCGAAGCTACTTGACGCAAGGGACCTTGCCGGAGAAGGAGGAGGAAGCGGAGCGTGTGGCGCGGCAAGCCACGATATCTTGCATCGAGGATGGAGAGCTCACCGAAGCGACCCAATGATGTGTCCCTACGCTGCATCTCCAGGGAGCAAGGGAAGGAACTGCTGGCAGATATACACGGTGGAGACTGTGGGCATCATTCATCATCGCGGACCCTCATTGGCAAGGCGTTCCGCAGCGGGTTCTATTGGCCCACTGCGCTCAATGATGTCGTCGAACTGGTGAAGGCTTGCGAGGCCTGCCAATTCCATGCCAAGCAGATCCATCA
Source organism: Aegilops bicornis (assembly GCA_021605145.1). Lineage (NCBI taxonomy): Eukaryota > Viridiplantae > Streptophyta > Magnoliopsida > Poales > Poaceae > Aegilops > Aegilops bicornis. Next base: position 599,818,719 of record CM038674.1, on the reverse strand, counting down.
GCCGGCGGGAGGTCTGCAAACTATACCCCTCTCGTGGCCATTCGCAATGCAGGGGCTGGATATCCTGGGCCTGTTTCCTCGGGCGCCAGGAGGCTATCGTTACCTCTACGTCGTCGTGGACAAGTTCACCAAGTGGACTGAAGTGGAAGCCGTCCGCACCATCCTCGCAGGTTCTGCGGTCAAGTTCATCAAGGGCATCGTGAGCCGGTTCGGGGTGCCGAACCGCATCATCACCGACAACGGTTCGCAGTTCACCAGTAACCTCTTCAAAACATACTGTGCTAACCTTGGGACGCAGATATGCTACGCTTCAGTGGCGCACCCACGGAGCAACGGTCAGGCCGAGCGGGCCAACGCGGAGGTCCTGAGAGGCCTCAAGACCAGGACATTCAAGAAGAAGCTGGAGGCCTGAGGCTGAGGTTGGTACGACGAGCTTCAGTCCGTGTTGTGGTCCATCCGCACGACAGCGACCAAGCCAACTGGCGAGACCCCGTTCTTCCTGGTCTATGGAGCTGAAGCGGTCCTCCCTCACGAGGTCAGACGTTGTTTCGCACGGGTCCTGGCGTTCGACGAGGCGCAGCAGGACGCCATGCGGGGGATGGACCTCGTGCTGGGGGAGGAGCATCGTCGGGAAGCCAAGCGCTCGAAAGCGGCAAGATACCAACAAGCGCCGCGGCGATACCACTGCCGCAACATCTGCCCCGGAACTCTTGAGGTAGGGGACCTCGTGCTCAGGCAGGTTCTCTCCAGGGAGGGACTGCATAAGCTCTCTCCCATGTGGGAGGGCCCGTTCAAGGTTGTTCATGTTTCCAGGCCCGGCTCCGCGTGCTTGGAGACTCAGGAGGGGTGCTCGGCCCGAGCGCGTGGAACATCCAAAGACCTCCGAGGTTTTACCCCTAAAAAGGCCCAGTGCGTGAAGAAGGCGAATGCCTATGAAGCTATTGCGTTTTGGAAAAGGCCCAGAGCCTGTGAAGAAGGCGAATGCCTGTGAAGCTGTTGTGTTTTGGAAAAGGCCCAGAGCCTGTGAAGAAGGCGAATGCCTGTGAAGCTATTGCGTTTTGGAAAAGGCCCAGAGCCTGTGAAGAAGGCGAATGCCTGTGAAGTTGTTGCGTTTTGGAAAAGGCCCAGAGCCTGTGAAGAAGGCAAGCGCCTGTGAAGCTGCTGCGTCTTGGAAAAGGCCCGGTGCCTATGAAGAAGGCAAGCGCCTGTGAAGTTCATCTTTCTGAAAAAGGCCCGGAGCCTGTGAAGAAGGCCAATGCATGTGAAGCTTGCCGCCCGTGACAATCTCACGTAATAATGAGTTGGGGTTGTACACGCCCCGGAGTCTCAGGAGCGCATGCCTCAGGCCCTGGGGCTCCCTCCCACGCCCAGTGGCAGCACTTAGCTCCGCGCTGGTGAGAAGACGTCGAAGACTAGATTAGGTGCCGGACGCGGCTTTTCCCATTTGCTTTCTACATTTGGCTTGTTCATTCCCATTTGAAGTTTTATTGAAGTTGTTGCCATCTTTGGCTTGTGACCCCTTGCCTTTTTGCTCTCCTACCTCGATTTCTCTCGCGCAAGTCTCGCGAGGGAGCAGCGAGGGCACCCTCGCGAGCGTTTTCTGCCCTTATCGTTTGAGGCTTCCTTACCTGGGTCCACTACAGGAGCACCTCCCTCCAAATTGCCCCCCACGGGCACCGCGACACCTAACACAGGACCTGGGTCGATCGCCTCCACTGGCCGAGGCCGGAGCTACCTCTCCAGACTAACCTTCGCAGAACATGAAGCGTTCGACGAGGCCTCGGCCTCGGGAAGCAAAGGCCACGATAGCCCCCCCCCCCCCGAGCTAAGTAATTTCTACGCGCGGGCGTGTGGCACAAAGGCACAATACCGAAATAGCGGAAACAGTACGATAATTAACAGCAATAGTCCAAGCACGACCCCTCGGGGCCCTACACTACTGTCTCTTTGCACAGGAAAAGGAAAAAAGAACAAAACGGGCGCGACTCGCCCGACACCAACTCGCGGGGGAGACTCGAACTGCCTCCGGAGCTCAGGCGGACTCCATCTCACGCTTCACCGAGGCGCGACGGCGGGCATACCCGCTACCTCCCTCCAGGCAGGCGCGGCGTCGCGGAGGCTGATCATGGCCATCGCTGGAGGAGCCGCTGCCCGAAGAAGAGTCGTCGAAGCTCGATGAACCCCGAGCATCGCTCACCACGCGCGTGTTGTCGTCTTCATCGTTGCTGGGGCTGGGCCCATGGCCGCGCTCGTCGTTCTCAGGGCAGCACCCAGCACGGTGACCGTCTTCCCCGAACACCCTCACGTAGAGGGTGGCATCGTCGTCGAACTTGAAGTGTTGGGTGCACCGCCGGCTCAGACCACGCGCGTGGGCAAACGTTTGCCAGCCGCGGGTCAGGGCCACACTCCCGGCTGCAGCAACCATCCGCCTGAAGCCAGAGGCCGCCAAGGGCACCGGCCGGAAGCTCGCCCAAGAGGAAGCGAGGAAGCTAGAGCCGGGTGCTGGTCGGCTCCGCCGACCACACAACAAACTCTGGCAGCACCTCTGCCGAGTGGAAGCGCGGCCTAGGGGGTCGCACGGCCGTAGCATGCCCCCCAACAACGGCCTGCCGCCCGTCACCGCGCAGGAGATCACCTCCACAGCCGCAGGGAGCCACCATGGGAGCCACAGGGTGTTTGCGAGGACGGCCTCGACCGCGCTTGGGCGGGGAAGAGTCAGGCTCCACCCGGCGGGCCTTTCCCTTCTCCGCGGCCGAGAACCTCTTTGGCGGAGCCATGAAGATGGAGAAGCAAGAGGGGATGGACCGGAAGGGCAGGCGCCGTCCCGTACTTATAGGCGGGGAAGGCCAACCGCCGGCCTCCACGATCACAGGTAATCATGACCCGCTTTGCATGCAGGGACTTGTCAATTCACGTAGTTGCTAAGGCGCCCACGTCCAATCAACCGCCACGTGGCGCCCGAGACCGCAGGCTGTTAGGGCCCGTGGCGCTTCGCACTTGCCCCTTCGCTTCTCTGCCCAGCCAAGTCCACGCGCGCCTTGGGCCCGGGGGCTACTGTCGGCGTTCTGGGAACGGGGGTACCCAGACTTGCCTGCCTGCGGCCTGCGGTGTGGCTCAAGGGGTGGCCCAGCACGGCCCATCTTCATCAACACAAGCTCAAGACCCTCGCGAGGGGCCAGATTGCGGGCGGATTTACAGAAGCTTCCTCAGGCACGGCCTCGTCAGGCTGGCTCGCGAGGAGGCAAAGAGATCAAGGCGGGGTACCTCACGAGGTGCCCATGATGCAAGCCATGACGACCAAGGGCGCCAGCCCGTGCAGTGTCCTCCTTTCCTCTTTGGTGCAAAGGGAGCAAGCGCATGCGAGAGCATCAAGCAAAGGCATCCGTTTCGGTGCAACGAGACCAAGACCGTCGCAACGGCAGGAAGGAAGTCATCGTGGAGCCCAAGCCGCGTCACCACTCAGAGCCTTTGACAAAGCGAGGACCAACTTTAGTCAGGATAAGTGTACCAGATGTTCCCCTTCAAAATGGCCAATTGTTGGCGCCCTTCCCGCTCAATATTTGGGAAGAGGCCCAGGGCCTTTGCCTATAAATAGGACTAGCCACCCACATGGTAGAGGCATCTAGAAATCTTGAATCAGCAGAGAGAGAGCGACTAAACTCCCCCTAGCAGTTCATCGCACCAGCCAAGAACAGACCCTCGCGAGGCTGTCTTCCTTGTATTGTTCATCATCAGCCCAAGAGGCAATCCAGCACACCACACACTGGAGTAGGGTGTTACACCACAATGGTGGCCCGAACCAGTATAAACCCTGTGTCTCTTGTGTTGTTCCTTTCATAGTTTAGATCCTAGCGAGGCGGCGAGGTGCAGGTAGGTAGGGGGCGAGATCTCTGCGCGCACACCGGTGTTCGAACCTAGAGGGTCTACCGGAACCTGAAATCCGACAGTGGCTAAGCTAGCGGGCTGTACGGCCCATCTTCATCAACAAGGCAATCAAGACATTCGCTAGGGGCCAAGCCTCGCGAGGCGGACGATGCAAGACCTCCTGAGGAGCGGCCTAGCCAGACAGGCTCACGAGGAGCGGAGATATAATGGCGGGGAAAACCTCACGAGGCTCTCATGACGTGAGCCATGACGATCGACACCAGGCGGGCGCCAGGGCACGCAGCATCCTTGTTTCCTCTTTGGTGCTAAAGAAGCAGGCGCAGGCGCGGAGTACCGAGGCATCAAGCAAAGGTTTCCATATCGGTGCAACAATACCAAGACCAGCAGGACGGCAAGGCGGAGGTCACCATGGAGCCCAAGAGGGCGCCATCGCCAGAGCCTTTAGCAGGCGAAGACCGCTTTTGTCAGGATAGCTTGTACTAGGTGTCCCCTTTCAAATTTGCCCGTCGTTGCTGGCTCCCTTCCCGCTCAATATTTGGGGAGAGGACCAGGGCCTATATAAGTAGAGCTAGCCACCACAGTAGGAGGAAGTCACACTCTCACCGCACAAGTTCACCAAACACAAGAACACCTCAACCTCAGGAGGCTATTCTTCCCCTTGTACTATCCATCATCAGCCCAAGAGGCAATCCACCACCACACACTGGAGTAGGGTATTACACCACATCGGTGGCCCGAACCAGTATAAATCTCGTGTCTTTTTGTGTTGCGAGTTCGTCGAGTTCATCCGTGAGATGTTAGCGAGCTAGGGCGTGGATCGGTAGGAGGGAAAGAACTTCGCGCGCACCCAGAGTTCAAACCTTAAGGGTTTTGCTGGAACCCTAGATCCAACATTTGGCACGCCAGGTAGAGGTGCGCCGGAGCTTCTTCCTCGCCAATCGACTTACCGACGCTCCACGGCCAAGATGTCCGGCCCAGAGCTGACTCTGAAAGCTGGGCAGCCTGGCCGGCTCGGGCAACGACGCCTGCCCATGAAGACATAGACCCCGCGCTCCAGGCGGCGCGAGCGCCGTCCAACGCTGCGGGGCGCGGGCGGCGCGGCCAGGCATCGTCCACCCTCACTCCACACAAGTACCAGCCGCTGCAAGGTCAGCAAGCCACACCGTGGCGACGGCGCCGCACTCACGGCGGGAGTAGGCAAACATGCGGGCAGCACTCACAGTGGCAAGAGAGTTGCTGCGGTGCCGGCTGATGGAGAGCGGCCGGGTTGCGCTGCTGGACCGCGTTGCCGAGCTGCTGGACACGGAGGCGTCGGGAGAACCGCCCTTCTGCTATCGCTCCCTTCTCAGGCCGTTGCGGGGCCTTATGGCGGGCCTCGCCGCAACCACGCGCCATCGGGCGTGCCTGGGGGCTCGTCAACACCAGCGCGGCCGGCAGCGCCGGGGGCTCCTTCGCCCCCATGCCGCCCGCAATAAGCACGGGCACAAGCGTCGCCCCCCATGGTCCCGGCGAGATGCCGCGCTACTGTCCTCAGGACGCCACGCTAGGCCGAGCAACATGGAGTGTGGGGCACTACGGCGAGGTGTTCGGGGTAACGACCCCGGAAGCCTACGGACCCCGCATGATGGACCAAGAGTACGCACTGTAGGATGACCCCGGCTCGTTCGTTGGAGAAGATTGGGAAGAAGGGGCGCTAGGAGTCGAAGCCTTCCAGGAACCAACGGAGAACTGCGACGATCGCGCCGTCAACGGCAACTATAGGGTACCACTAATCTCTCAGGAGCAGGCTTACGCTAACCATGGGCCGCAAGTGAATCAGGTCGCAGCGTCGATCGACGACCCTGGCACAACAGCATCCCTTCCAACAAGGGAAGCACGCTGGGGGCCACCAGGAGGGAGCTAGGAACAAGGCCCCTCCCCACGTCGGGCGAAGCGGTACGACACCCGGAGGTAGGCCCTCTACCGGGGAGGCCTCGACGACCCTTCCCCCGGCAGAGGACCCGTGGTCACCGAGGGCACCGCTGGCGTCCTCTTTCCCCCCTTTGTGTCGTCCAGGTTGCCGGTCGACTCAAAGGTGTTCGAGGGTGGCGCAAGGCGGGGCCCTCGTCTGGCGATATGAAGCAAGGCCGGTACCTGTGAAGAAGGCCCAGTGCCTATGAAGCTCGCCGCCCGTGACACTCTCACGTAATAATGGGTTGGGGCTGTACACGCCCCGGAGTCTCAGGGGTGCCACCCTTAGGCCCTGGGGCTCCCTCCCACGCCTAGTGGCAGCACTTAGCTCCGCGTTGATGAGAAGACTTGAAGACCAGAAGACTAGAATAGGCGCTGGACGCGGCCTTTCGTTTTGGATCTCTATTTCTGTAGCCTTGCTTTTTGGATCTGGATTTAAGTTGAAGTCGAGTTTTTATCGGTGCGTGCGGGGGGGGGGGGGTGCCTTTTGTCATTCAAGCAATTTCTTGCCTTTTGGATTTCGTTCTGCCTAGGACTCATGTCCGTCGCCTTCCCCTCATGAACCCCTCATGAAGCGGATCATGCTGAAGCGCAACGCTGTGGCGCTTAACGCCGCAAATCGGTGCTTGCTGATAGGTCCATTTTGCATCATGCTTTTATATCGGTATTTATCGCATTATGGGCTATTATTTCACGTTATGTCACAATACTTATGGCTATTCTCTCTTATTTTACAAGGTTTACATAAAGAGGGAGGATGCCGTATTTGGAATTCAGGGTGGAAAAGGAGCAAATATTGAAGGACTATTCCGCGCAACTCCAAAAGTCCTGAAACTCCACGGAATACCTTAAAATAAATAAAGAAAATTCTTCGCCAAAGATGAAGGCCAGGGGGGCCACACCCTGCTCACGAGGGTGGGGGCGCACCCCTCCCCCTGGGCGCGTCCCCCTACCTCGTGGGCCCCCTGGTGGCTCTCTGACGTTCATCTTCTCCTATATGAAGTCTTTCGATGAGAAAAAATCATAAGCAATCTTTCGGGACGAGACTCAGCCGCCACGAGGCGGAACCTTGGCGGAACCAATCTAGGGCTCCGGTAGAGCTGTGCTGCCGGGGACACTTCCCTCCGGGAGGAGGAAATCATCGTCATCATCATCCCCAACGCTCCTCTCATCGGGAGAGGGCAATCTCCATCAACATCTTCACCAGCACCATCTCATCTCCAAACCCTAGTTCATCTCTTGTATCCAATTCTTGTCTCCAAGTCCGGGATTGGTGCTAGTAGGTTGCTAGTAGTGTTGATTACTCCTTGTAGTTGATGCTAGTTGGTTTACTTGGTGGAAGATCATATGTTCAGATCCTTTATGCATATTATTACCCTCTGATTATGAACATGAATATGCTTTAAGTAGTAGTTACGTTTGTTCCTGAGGACAAGGGAGAAGTCTTGCTATTAGTAGTCATGTGAATTTGGTATCCGTTCGATATTTTTATGAGATGTATGTTGTCTAACCTCTAGTGGTGTTATGTGAATGTCGACTACATAACACTTCACCATTGTTTGGGCCTAGAGGAAGGCATTGGGAAGTAATAAGTAGATGATGGGTTGCTAGAGTGATGAAGCTTGAACCCTAGTTTATGTGTTGCCGTAAGGGCTGATTTGGATCCATATGTTTCATGCTATGGTTAGGTTTACCTTAATACATTTTTTGTAGTTATGGATGCTTGCAATAGAGGTTAATCATAAGTGGGATGTTTGTTCAAGTAAGAACAACACCCAAGCACCGGTCCACCCACATATCAAATTATCAAAGTACCAAACGCGAATCATATGATCGTGATGAAAACTAGCTTGATGATATTCCCATGTGTCCTCGGGGGCACTTTTCCTATTATAAGAGTTTGTTCCGGCTTGTCCTTTGCTATAAAAAGGATTGGGCCACCTTGCTGCACCTTATTTACTTTTGTTACTTGTTGCTCGTTACAATTTATCTTATCACAAAACTATCTGTTACCACTTATTTCAGTACTTGCAGAGAATACCTTGCTGAAAACCGCTTATCATTTCCTTCTGCTCCTCGTTGGGTTCGACACTCTTACTTATCGAAAAGACTACAATATATCCCCTATACTTGTGGGTCATCAAGACTCTTTTCTGGCGCCGTTGCCGGGGAGTGTAGCGCCTTTGGTAGGTGGAATTTGGTAAGGAAAAAATTTCTGTCACTTGTTACTATGGAAAGTAATTCTATGAGGGGCTTGTTCGGGGTATCTTCACCCCTTCCAGTAGAGCAAAGAGTTTCTCCTCAACCTACTGAACCCATTGAAAATGAAACTCCTTTTGAATTTCCTTCGGGTATCATGGAAAAACTGTTGGCTAATACTTTTACAGGAGATGGAACAAAGCATCCTGACGAGCATCTTCGCTATGTGGATGATATTTGTGGACTATTTAAGCTTGCAGGTATACCCGATGATGTTGTTAAGAAGAAGGCTTTTCCTTTATCCTTGAAGGAAGACGCATTGACATGGTATAGGCTATGTGATGATACGAGATCATGGAACTATAAAAGAATGAAATTGGAATTTCATCAAAAGTATTACCCTATGCATCTTGTTCATCGTGATCGCAATTACATATATAATTTTTGGCCTCGCGAAGGAGAAAGCATCGCTCAAGCTTGGGGGAGGCTTAAATCAATGTTATATTCATGCCCCAATCATGACCTCTCAAGAGAAATAGTTCTTCAGAATTTTTATGCTCGGCTTTCTGATAACAATCGCACCATGCTCGATACTTCTTGTGCTGGCTCTTTTATGATGAAGACTATTGAATTCAGATGGAATTTATTGGATAGAATTAAGCGCAACTCTGAAGATTGGGACCTCAACGAAGGTAAGGGGTCAGGTATGACACCTAAGTTTGATTGTGTTAAATCTTTTATGGATACCGATATTTTCCGTAAGTTTAGCACTAAATATGGACTTGACTCTGAGATAGTAGCTTCTTTGTGTGAATCTTTTGCTACTTATGTTGATCTCCCTAAGGAGAAGTGGTTTAAATATCATCCTCCCATAGAAGTAAAAGTAGCTGCACGTATTAAAGTTGAAGAAAAGACTATCACTTATAATGATCCTATTGTTCCTACCTCTTATGTTGAGAAACCACCTTTCCCTGTTAGAGTAAAGGATCATGCTAAAACTTTCACTGTTGTTCATAAAAGCAATATTAGAACTTATGTACCTCCTGAGCAAGTTAAAGTAGAACCCAATATTGCAATTGTTAAAGATCTCTTGTCTGATAATATTGATGGGCATGTTATTCAGTTCGAAGGTGAAACTACTATAATTGCTAAACCCTGTGCTAAAGATAAACATAGACCTATGGTAGGCATGCCTGTTATTTCTGTTAAAATAGGAGATCATTGTTACCATGGCTTATGTGATATGGGTGTGAGTGCTAGTGTTATACCACATACTTTATACGTAAGAAATTAAGAATGAAATTGCACCCTTTGAGTTAGAAGGTATTGATGTCACAATTAAACTTGCCAATAGAGATACTATTTCACCAATTGGGATTGGTAGAGATGTTGAAGTCTTGTGTGGGAAAACTAAATATCCTGCTGATTTTCTTGTTCTTACTTCTCCGCAAGATAGCTTTTGTCCCATTATATTTGGTAGAACCTTCTTGAATACTGTTAATGCTACGATAGACTGCAAAAAGATTGTTGTTACTGTTGGCTTGGATGATATGATCATTAGTTTAATTTCTCTAAATTTAGTAAACAACATCGTGAGGAAGAATTGCCTAGTAAGGATTAAATTATTGGTCTTGCTTCTATTGCCGTACCTCCTAGTGATCCTTTGGAACACTATTTGCTAGACCATGAAAATGATATGTTTATGAATGAAAGAAGAGAAATAGATGAAGTATTCTTTAAACAAGAACCTATTCTGAAACACAATTTTCCTGTTGAAATCCTAGGATCCTCCTCCACCCAAGGGTGATCCCGTGTTTGAGCTTAAACCGTTGCTCGATAATCTTAAATATGCTTATCTTGATGAAAAGAAAATATATCCTGTTATTATTAGTGCTAACCTTTCATAGCATGAAGAAGAAAGATTATTGAAAACTCAAGAAGCACCGTGCCGCTATTGGATATACTCTTGATGATCTTAAGGGCATTAGTCCCACTCTATGTCAGCATAAAATAAATTTGGAAGCGGATGCCAAACCAGTTCGTGATCCTCAACGACGGTTGAATCCCAAAATGAAAGAAGTGGTAAGAAAAGAAATACTCAAGCTTACGGAGGCAGGTATAATTTATCCCGTTCTTTGATAGTCGATTGGGTAAGTCATGTCCATTGTGTCCCTAAGAAGGGAGGTATTACTGTTGTGCCTAATGATAAAGATGAATTGATTTCGCAAAGAATTATTACAGGTTATAGGATGGTAATTGATTTCCGCAAATTAAATAAAGCTACTAAGAAAGATCATTACCCCTTACCTTTTATTGATCAAATGTTAGAAAGATTATGCAAACATACACATTATTGCTTTCTAGATGGTTATTCTGGTTTCTCTCAAATACATGTGTCGGCTAAAGATCAATCAAAGACTACTTTTACATGCCCTTTTGGTACTTTTGCTTATAGACGTATGCCTTTTGGTTTATGTAATGCACCTGCTACCTTTCAAAGATGCATGATGGCTATATTCTCTGATTTTTGTGAAAAGATTTGTGAGGTATTCATGGATGACTTTTCCGTCTATGGTTCCTCTTTTGATGATTGCTTGAGCAATCTTGATCGAGTTTTGCAAAGATGTGAAGAAACTAATCTTGTCTTGAATTGGGAAAAGTGCCACTTTATGGTTAATGAAGGTATTGTCTTGGGGCACAAAGTTTCCGAAAGAGGTATTGAAGTTGATAAAGCCAAGGTTGATGCTATTGAAAAGATGCCATGTCCTAAGGACATCAAAGGTATAAGAAGTTTCCTTGGTCACGCCGGATTTTATAGGAGGTTCATTAAGGACTTCTCAAAAATCTCTCGGCCTCTGACTAATTTATTACAAAAGATGTACCATTTGTCTTTGATGATGATTGTGTAGAAGCATTTGAAATACTTGAGAAAGCATTAGTCTCTGCACCTATTGTTCAGCCACCTGATTGGAATTTACCCTTTGAAATTATGTGTGATGCTAGTGATTATGTTGTAGGTGCTGTTCTAGGGCAAAGAGTTGATAAGAAGTTAAATGTTATCCATTATGCTAGTAAGACTCTAGACAATGCTCAAAGAAATTATGCTACTACCTAAAAGGAACTTTTAGCAGTTGTATTTGCTTGTGATAAATTCAGACCCTATATTGTTGATTCTAAAGTAACTATTCACACCGATCATGCTGCTATTAAATATCTTATGGAAAAGAAAGATGCTAAACCTAGACTTATTAGATGGGTTCTCTTGCTGCAAGAATTTGATTTGCATATTGTTGATAGAAAAGGAGCTGAGAACCCGTTGCAGACAACTTGTCTAGGTTAGAGAATGTTCTTGATGACCCACTACCTATTGATGATAGCTTTCACGATGAACAATTAAATGTCGTAAGCACTTCTCGTAGCACTCCATGGTATGCTGATTATGCTAATTATATTGTTGCTAAATTTATACCACCTAGCTTCACATATCAACAAAAGAAAAAGTTCTTTTATGATTTGCGACATTACTTTTGGGATGATCCACATCTTTATAAAGAAGGAGTAGATGGTGTTATTAGACGTTGTGTACCTGAGCATGAACAGGAACAGATCCTACGCAAGTGTCACTCCGAAGCTTATGGAGGACACCACGCCGGAGATAGAACTGCACATAAGGTATTGCAATCTGGTTTTTATTGGCCTACTCTCTTCAAGGATGCCCGTAAGTTTGTTTTGTCTTGCGATGAATGTCAAAGAATTGGTAATATTAGTAGACGTCAAGAAATGCCTATGAACTATGCACTTGTTATTGAACCATTTGATGTTTGGGGCTTTGATTATATGGGACCTTTTCCTGCCTCTAATGGATATACACATATTTTAGTTGCTGTTGATTATGTTACTAAGTGGGTAGAAGCTATTCCAACTAGTAGTGCTGATCATAACACTTCTATTAAAATGCTTAAGGAAGTTATTTTTCCGAGGTTTAGAGTCCCTAGATATTTAATGACTGATGGTGGTTCACATTTTATTCATGGTGCTTTCCGTAAAATGCTTGATAAATATGACGTTAATCATAGAATTGAATCTCCTTATCACCCGCATGATCTAGTGGTCAAGTAGAATTGAGTAATAGAGAGCTCAAATTAATTTTGCAAAAGACTGTTAATAGGTCTAGAAAGAATTGGTCCAAGAAACTTGATGATGCATTATGGGCCTATAGAACTGCATATAAGAATCCTATGGGTATGTCTCCGTATAAAATGGTTTATGGAAAAGCATGTCACTTACCTCTCAAACTAGAACATAAGGCATATTGGGCTATTAAAGAGCTCAACTATGATTTCAAACTTGCCGGTGAGAAGAGGTTATTTGATATTAGCTCACTTGATGAATGGAGAACCCAGGCTTATGAAAATGCCAAGTTGTTCAAAGAAAAAGTTAAAAGATAGCATGACAAAAGGATACAAAAGCGTGAGTTTAATGTAGGTGATTATGTATTGCTATACAACTCTCGTTTAAGAATTTTTGCAAGAAAACTTCTCTCTAAATGGGAAGGTCCCTACGTTATCGAGGAGGTCTACCGTTACGGTGCCATAAAAATCAACAACTTCAAAGGCACAAATCCGAAGGTGGTAAACGGTCAAAGGATCAAACATTATATCTCAGGTAATCCTATAAATGTTGAAACTAATATTATTGAAACCGTAACCCCGGAGGAATACATAAGGGACACTTTCCAGAATGTTCCAGACTACGAAAAGGAATAGGTATGTGTTACGGTAAGTAACCCGACTCCAAAACAAATTCTAAGGCAATATTTCTCCGTTTTGGAATATTTAGAAAAACAGAAAAAATAAGTAGCAGTCCGGGGAGGACACGAGGCCTCCACGAGGGTGGAGGGCGCGCCGTACCCCCCTGGGCGCCCCCTCCCACCTACCTCGTGAGCACCTCGTGTTCCCTCCGGACTCCGTTTTCTTGCACGATACGTATTTCGGTTGGTAAAAATTCATTATATATTCTCCTGAAAGTTTTGACTCCCGTATCACGCAAATATCCTCTGTTTTCGTTTCGAGCTGTTTCCGTTGCAGATTTGAGGATTCCGGAGACTCGATCATCCTTCTATGAGGGTGAGCCTATGCCATGGAAGGTGGGCGACAAGCTTGCATCATCAACAAAACCTCCACCGCCACAACAAAGAAGGAGGCATAATCACATCGGTATGGGCACTCACCTTGGCAACTGCCAAGCTTGGGGGAGGTGCCCTGCATCGTATCACCATCACAACTCCTATCTTTACCGTTTTTCGTAGTTCGATCCTATTAGTAGTATCTTGATATAGTAGAATAAAGTCATGGCATGATCTAGTTCTGAAGTTTTGCTTTATGATCCCTCTATGCAATCGAGTCTGTGAGCTATATATAATAAAGATTAGTGTTTAGTCAAGGGCTTGATTACTTTGCCATGATCTTGAGTGAATAAAAGAAAACAATAAAAAGAATCAAAGAATTCATATTGATCTTAGTGAAAGTAATGACTCCACATAGAAAGAGTATGATGATTAAAAGTTGTTGGGAGTTGGCAAATATAGCTTTGGTCATCGTTGCGATTAATAGGAAGTAATAAGGAGAGAGAGGTTTCACATATAGATATATTATCATTGACATCTTTTATGATTGGGAGCACTCATTAAAATATGACATGCTAAAGAGTTGATGTTGGACAAGGAAGACAACATAATGAGTTATGTTTTCTTATATCTGAGATAAAGTATGTTGTCATGGTTCCTCTAACATGTTGAGCTTTCCTTTCCCCCTCATGCTAGCCAAATTCTCAGCACCAAGTAGAGATACTACTTGTGCTTCCAAATACCCTTAAACCAGTTTAGCCATGAGAGTCCACCATATCTACCTATGGATTGAGTAAGATCCTTCAAGTAAGTTGTCATCGGTGCAAGGAATAAAAATTGCTCTCTAAATATGCATGACTTATTAGTGCAGAGAAATAAGCTTTGTACGAACTTGTTGTGGACGCAATAAAAGCGACGGACTGCATAATAAAGGTTCACATACAAGAGGCAATATAAAGTGACGTTCTTTTGCATTAAGATTTTGTGCATCCAACCATAAAAGCGCATGGCAACCTCTGCTTCCCTCTGTGGAGGGCCTATCTTTTATTATTATCCTCTACCTTATGCAAGAGTCACGGTGATCTTCACTTAATAATAAAAGATATTGGATGTAGGGGAGCATGAATTATTATTGTTGACATTACCCTTTAGGTAAAAGGTTGTGGGGCAAAACTATAAGCCCCTATCTTCCTCTGTGTCCGATTAAAACTCCGTAACCACAAGTATTGCGTGAGTGTTAGCAATTATGAAGGACTAAGTGATAGTTGAGTATGTGGACTTGCTTTTAAGCTCGACAGAGACTCTTTCCGATGTTATGATAAATTGCAATTGCTTCAATGACTGAGGTTATAATTTGTTGATGCTCAATAAGGTTTCTGATTCATACTTTGGCTTTGTGAAAAGATCATCACTTGAACATGAGTAATCATATGACAAAATCTATGTATGTTGCTGTTATGAGAATAATCATGATGCCTTCATGTCTGAATTTTATTTTTATCGACGCCTCTACCTCTAAACATGAGGACATATTTATTGTTATCGGCTTTTCGCTTGAGGACAAGCAAGGTCTAAGCTTGGGGGAGTTGATACGTCCATTTTGCATCATGCTTTTATATCGATATTTATCGAATTATGGGCTGTTATTTCACGTTATGTCACAATACTTATGGCTATTCTCTCTTATTTTACAAGGTTTACATAAAGAGGGAGGATGCCGGCAGCTGGAATTCTGGGCTGGAAAAGGAGCAAATATTGAAGGACTATTCCGCGCAACTCCAAAAGTCCTGAAACTCCACGGAATACCTTAAAATAAATAAAGAAAATTCTTCGCCAAAGATGAAGGCCAGGGGGGCCACACCCTGCTCACGAGGGTGGGGGCGCGCCCCCTCCCCCTGGGCGCGCCCCTACCTCGTGGGCCCCCTGGTGGCTCTCCGACGCCCATCTTCTCCTATATGAAGTCTTTAGATGATAAAAAACCACAAGCAACCTTTCGGGACGAGACTCCGCCGCCACGAGGCGGAACCTTGGCGGAACCAATCTAGGGCTCCGCAGAGCCTGTGCTGCCGGGACACTTCCCTCCGTGAGGGGGAAATCATCGTTATCATCATCCCCAACGCCTCCTCTCATCGGAGAGGGCAATCTCCATCAACATCTTCACCGGCACCATCTCATCTCCAAACCCTAGTTCATCTCTTGTATCCAATTCTTGTCTCCAAGTCCGGGATTGGTGCTAGTAGGTTGCTAGTAGTGTTGATTACTCCTTGTAGTTGATGCTAGTTGGTTTACTTGGTGGAAGATCATATGTTCAGATCCTTTATGCATATTATTACCCCTCTGATTATGAACATGAATATGTTGTGTGAGTAGTTACGTTTGTTCCTGAGGACAAGGGAGAAGTCTTGCTATTAGTAGTCATGTGAATTTGGTATTCGTTCGGTATTTTGATGAGATGTATGTTGTCTAACCTCTAGTGGTGTTATGTGAATGTCGACTACATAACACTTCAACATTATTTGGGCCTAGAGGAAGGCATTGGGAAGTAATAAGTAGATGATGGGTTGCTAGAGTGTGTAAGCTTGAACCCTAGTTTATGCGTTGCTTCGTAAGGGGCTGATTTGGATCCATATATTTCATGCTATGGTTAGGTTTACATTAGTACTTTTGTTGTAGTTGCGGATGCTTGCAATAGAGGTTAATCATAAGTGGGATGTTTGTTCAAGTAAGAACAGCACCCAAGCACCGGTCCACCCACATATCAAATTATCAAAGTACCGAACGTGAATCATATGAGCGTGATGAAGACTAGCTTGACGATATTCCCATGTGTCCTCGGGAGCGCTTTTCCTATTATAAGAGTTTGTTCCGGCTTGTCCTTTGCTACAAAAAGGATTAGGCCACCCTGCTGCACCTTATTTACTTTTGTTACTTGTTTCTCGTTACAATTTATCTTATCACAAAACTATCTGTTGCCACTTATTTCAGTACTTGCAGAGAATACCTTTCTGAAAACCGCTTATCATTTCCTTCTGCTCCTCGTTGGGTTCGACACTCTTACTTATCGAAAGGACTACGATAGATCCCCTATACTTGTGGGTCATCACTTGCCTCTTGCGGGGCCCCTCCTGACGGGTCGGCAAGCTCCGCAGGATTCACAGAAACTCGACGCCTCACGACCCAGCTTGAGGGTGGCACTGACTAAGGTAACCCATGACGGGAAACTCACCCCTGGACTTACGAGTTCGCGAAGGAACATACTCAATACCATGTAGAAAAGTAAAGGCTGCAACTTGCTTACATGAGGGGCTCCCCCTCTCAAAATGCTCTTACAAGTTTTCCAAGGGCCGCGCCCGAGTTTTTGCGTGCAGGATGCAACGACAGGAGAACATGGGATCAGCCAGATATGTCACTTGCTGCGTCGCCCTCGGACGCGTCACTCGCATCATCTTCGTCTTCGCCGGCACCGTCGCCGCCTTCGGCGACGCCTTCATCGCCGTTCTCAGCCACATCGCCTTGATCTGCGGTGACCACCACCGTGTCGTCGTCAGAAGCAAAGGCTCTAACCAGCGCATCCACGTTGTCCTCCACCCACCACGCCAGGTCACCCCGGACGGCCTGCAGCACGGGGGCAATGGCGGCGTCAAAGTCAAAGTCATGAAAGGTGTTCCTGAGGTGGCTAAAGACGTGAGAGAACGCGCGCCTGAGCAAGCCCCGGCTTCTCTCTTCCACGAGCCGGCGAGCCCTGTCAGACCGGGCTTCCAGGTGCGTCACCACACCGGTGAAGAAGGTCAGGTGGCTGGCGTAGTCATTTGAGTGAGGAGGCGGTGCATTCTCGTCGCAGATGTAGCCCAGGGCGGTATTAGCCCTGTTCCGGAGATCCTGAAGCATGGGGGCGTGCTCGCGTTCCAACGCCCGCCTTTGGAGCACTTCCTCCCTGTTTTGCCGCGCGGCGGCCTCGGCGTCGTCAACCCGCTTCTGAAGGGAAAGCAGCTCGGCGCGGGCGGAGGCCAAGTCCGCCTGCGCCTTGACCAGGGCAGCGGCCGTGGCCTCCCCACGCCTCTCCGCCTCGTCCAACCTGGGCCTGAGGGCAGCGGCCCTACCCGCACCCTCCGTCCCTGCGAGCTTCAATTTCAAATCATACCTACCCTCCAGATCTGCGCGAACCTCGGCCACCCGGCGGTCGACCTCCTCCTGCACCTTGGCCTCGCGAACCCTAATGGCATCTTCTGCTTGAGCAACTTGATGCTCCCTCGTCTCCAGTTGCTCAAGCTCGAGGCTGCGCTCCACGGCCTCCAGCGCCAGCGCCTCCTCGCGCTTCCGGACGTCCTTCTCCTCGGCAGGCGTCCCCCTCAGTGATGCAAGAGCGGCTCTGCGCGCCTCCACCTGCTGCTCGAGGGATGCACTCCAGGCCTGGAGCTCCCACGCGCGCTTATCCGCAGCCTCGCGGCGGCAGTCAGCCTCGCGAGCCTCCTCCAAGGCTCGGGAGCAAGCTTCGCGGGAAACCTTGAGGGACGCCTCGGCCTTCGCGTTCTCAAGATCATGCTGGTAGCGGCCAAGGTTGATAGCCACCCTCAGCTTGTGCCGTTCCTCCACCAGCTGAAGACCCTCAGCCTCAAGGCGCGAGTCAACACCCGCGAGCTCTTCACCAAGTCGGCTTATTGCGCCCATTGCCTCCTGGAAGAGCTCATGGCGAACTACGCTCCCCTGCAATTGAGCTCGAACACTCGGCCCACCTCGTCCTCCACCTTGGGGGCCGCGGGCGGGGCATCAAGTGGCGCACCGCCCTTCAACAGGGGGCTGGGGGCTGGTGCTGCACCTGGTGTCAACCGGTCCTCGTGAGGAGCCCAAGCCAATCAGGCCTCGCTGCTTGAAGAGGAGCCGAAGATCAAGGCCAACCAGCTACAGTCCATGACCAGAGGAGGGGTCTTAGGCATGCCCGCCAAGCTCCACGCCAGACCGTGGGGGAGGGGCGATGAAGCCGCAGGCTTAGCATGCCACGAAGACAGGAGCGCTCCTTCAACAAACCCTGCTCCAGGAGCGGCAAGCAGACCCGGAACGCTCGAGGCCAACGGGCGAGTCGAGGAAGGAGCAGGCCGCTTCTCAGGAGACGCGGCAGCCGCGACGGAAGGAGCCCTGAAGGACTGACGTCAGGAGAAGAAAAGAGCACGCAAGAAGCCATAACAGTACGGTACTCACGCATCGATGGCGATGTACTTCCTTCGCTTCAGCGGCCCGAAGATGTTGTTGCCGCTCGGGGATCCTTTCCTCTTGCGGAGCTCCTTGAAGTCCACGCAAAGCCGACCGAAGCGCTGGACGTGGCGGCCAACGCGGGGCGAGGTCAAGGAAGAACTTGGAAGGACAGCTTTAGGGGTGCCCGGCTGCGGCGAACAGCCGGGTGCCGTCTCACCACAACCTCCCGAGGCTTCCGGGGCCTTGGCCTCGGGAGCCGCATGCCGCGTCTCCTCAGCGGCCGACGTCTCGGGGAAGGGGTCGCAAGCTCCCGAGGACGATGCCCCAGGATCGCCGCGCAGCATGAGCTCCTCAGCACTTAAGCCACCGGCCTCCGTCAGAGCTCGCCCTCCTACACCCTCACCTGGGGCGAGCTCGGCACTGGCGGCAAGGAAGGGAACCACGTCGACTGGGTTCTCGCGGGGCCCCACCAGGCCGATCGGGCGCATCCCCCACTCGTCAAAGGTGGGCATGCTCTCGGCAAATTCGACCTTGTTCTCGCAACGGTACAGCAGGCAGCTCTTCCTGGGCATGTCGTCCGGCAGAGGGGCACCCGTCAGGACCGTAAGCACTGTCTCCCGCGTCTTGAAAGGAAGCCCCTCCTCTTGAAACCTCATGTGGTCCTGACTGCTGAGCAAGGCCCACATCGGGCGGGAATGGCGCCGAAGTGGTGCGACTCGGTGCTTGACGAACTCCTTCACCACCATAGGCGCGGTCATGCCGCGGTCCTTTAACCTCATCAGCCTAGCCTGTGGCGGGGTGAGGCGGGGCTCGTGGAGCCTGGTGGCCCCACCGGAGTTTGGAACAAGAGCTCACGCCGAGCATGAAGCAGAGGGCTGAGCACGCCGGCGCCGACAGACACCCATCGTGTACGAAACTCGCTCGTGGATGAAGGGAGCTCGAAGTCAATCCCCGCACCCGCCGTTGCGTCCACGGCCTGTGAAGCTCACGCACCCCGATCACTGCTGAGGGTCAGCCAGGTGCAGTGAGAAGAAATGGCGGAGGAGGGCCACCAAAGGAGCGATACCCACCATGGCTTCACACACAAAGGCGAAGACAGCAAGAAGAGTCACCGATTGAGGGTCAAGATGCAGCATGTGGATCTGATAATGCTCGAGTGCCGCGTTAAAGAAGGCGGAGAAGGGAGGAATCAGGCCAGCCCAGAGGGCATCTATGAAGATTGGGACTTCAGTGGGTGCCCGAGCCATGCGAGTGTGATACGCGGGCCAAGCCACCGTCTCTCCCCACTCGTTGAAGCTGGAAGCAAGCATTGGACGCACCTTGTCCATGGCCTCGTCGTTGAGCACCCGGGATCGGCCCAGCGCCGGCTCAACGGCCGGAGGCGCGCTTGGCGGAGACAGGGGCTTCTTCCCCTTGTCTACCTGTTTCGGCGCCATGGCAGCGAAGCGGGCAGAGGGCAGGTCAGATTGGAGAAGAGAAACAGAGTCTCGAGGAAGCTGAGAGACTGGGGAAGCAAGGCGCTGACGATAGAGGAATAACTGTGTAGGTCACGGGGGCCGCGTAACCAGGCAGATTCTAAGGCAGCGTTGGGAAGCGGAGACGCCCACGTCCAATCAACCGCCACGCGTCAACCAAGGACGCAGGCTTTTGGGGCCCGCAGCGCTCCGTACTTGACCCTTGGCTTCGCCAAGCCAAGCGCCGCTTTGGGCCGGGGGCTACTGTCGGTGTTCTGGGAACGGGGGTCCCCAGACTTGCCTGCCTACGGCCCACTGCATGGCTAAGCTAGTGGGCCGTACGTCCCATCTTCATCAACAAGGCAATCAAGACCTTCGCGAGGGGCCAAGCTTCACGAGGCGGACGATGCAAGACCTCCTCAGGAGCGGCCTAGCCAGACAGGCTCACGAGGAGCGGAGATATCAAGGCAGGGCAAACCTCACGAGGCTCTCATGACGTGAGCCATGACGATCGACACCAAAGGCTGCGCCCGAAGCCTTGCAGCGTCCTTGTTTCCTCTTTGGTGCTAAAGAAGAAGGCGCAGGCGTGGAGTACTGAGGCGTCAAGCAAAGGTTTCCATATCGATGCAATGAGACAAAGACCAGCAGGACGGCAAGGCGGAGGTCACCATGGAGCCCAAGACAGTGTCATCACCAGAGCCTTTAGAAGGCGAAGACCGCTTTTGTCAAGATAGCTTGTACAAGCTGTCCCCTTTCAAATTTGCCCGCCGTTGTTGGCTCGCTTCCCGCTCAATATTTGGGGAGAGGACCAGGGCCTATATAAGAAGAGCTAGCCACCACAGTAGGAGGAAGTCACGCTTTCACCACACAAGTTCACCAAGCACAAGAACACCTCAACCTCAGGAGGCTGTTCTTCCCCTTGTACTATTCATCATCAGTCCAAGAGGCAATCCACCACCACACACTGGAGTAGGGTATTACACCACAACGGTGGCCCGAACCAGTATAAATCTCGTGTCTTTCTATGTTGCGAGTTCGTCAAGTTCATCCGTGAGGTCTTAGCAAGCTAGGGCATGGATCGGTAGGAGGGAAAGAACTTCGCGCGCACCACAGAATTCGAACCTTAAGGGTTTTGCCGGAACCCCAGATCCGATAGCCCCAATGTGCGCCCTGTGAAGCAGCGGGCGAGACGGCAGTCCATGGAGAAGCAAGCCTTCATCATCCAAGAGACCTGCAAGTTGGAGGCGGCAGGTGCCATTCGCAAGGTTGGGTACCCCGAATGGCTGGCGAACCCCATCGTAATGCCGAAGAAAGGCGGGAAGGAGCGAATGTGCGTCGACTTCACCAACCTCAACAAGGCATGCCCCCAAGATCCGTTCCCGCTCCCACGCATCGACCAGATCGTTGACTCCACCATCGAGTGCGACCTGCAGTGCTTCCTGGATGCGTTCTCAGGGTATCACCAAATCAAGATGGCGGTGGAAGATGTAGAGAAGACAATCTTCCTGACCCCGTGTGGGGTGTACTGCTACACCTGCATGCCCTTCGGCTGCGCAACGTGGGCGCGACCTTTCAGCGGCTGATGCACATCGCCTTAGGGCGGCAGCTCGGGAGAAACACGGAGGCCTACGTCGACGACATCGTGGTGAAGTCTCGGGAGGCAAGAACCTTGATCCAAGATCTGGAGGAGACCTTCGCGAGCCTGCGCCAGGTGAACTTGCGACTTAACCCGGAGAAGTGTGTGTTCGATGTCCCTTCCGGCAAGCTGCTAGGATTCCTCGTGTCCCACAGAGGGATCAAAGCGAACCCGGAGAAGATCAAGGCCATTGAGGATATGAGCCCACCGCAGACCCTCAAGGAAATGCAGAAGCTGGCTGGTCGGATAACTGCGTCGGGACGCTTCATCTCCAAACTGGGAGAGCGTGCCCTACCCTTCTTCAAGCTGATGAAGAAGAAGGGCCCATTCGAGTGGACCCCGGAGGCCGACCGAGCTTTTGAAGACCTCAAGAGATACCTGACCAGCCCTCAGGTGATGGTGGCGCCACGGCCTCTCGAGCCTCTAGTACTTTATCTTGCAGCCACCCTGTACTCCGCCAGCGTGGCGCTAGTGGCGGTTCGGGGGGAGCACCGAGACAAGGGCGCGCCGCGCCAAGCTACGCCGCCAGCCGAGATGGCGCAAGATCAGGAAGGCGCAGCAAGAGCCGTAGCGGCATCAACAGAAGACCAAGCACGGCAGGACGATGTCATAGAGATTCCCGCTAGCGATCAGGCGCCAGGAGTTCCACCGCCTCAGGAGACACCCCAACTTTCGCAAGACATGAGCCTCACCAACGCGCCTGCCCTCGTCGAGCACCTGGTGTATTTCGTTAGCACAGTGTTGCGGGACGCGAGGGCACGATATCCCATGCCCCAGAAGCTCCTGCTCACGCTCCTGGTGGCCTCGCGCAAGTTGCGGCACTACTTCCTAGGCCACCCCATCAAGGTCGTCTCAGCCTACCCATTGGAGAGGGTGGTCAGGAGCCCCAACTCTGCTGGAAGGGTCGATGAGTGGAACATCGAGCTGCAGGCATTCCAGTTGGAGTTCAGCACTACCAGGGTCATCAAGGGAGCCGCGCTCGCTGATTTTGTGGTGGAATGGACGGATGCTCCGACACTTGAAGTAAGCGAAGACCGGTCCACCTCACCAGGAAGCGAGGCGCCAGACGGTTGGGTCATGTATTTCGATGGCGCCTTCACGCATCAGGGCGCGGGGGCTGGAGCAGTACTCATCTTGCCCACTCAGGACAAGCTCTACTATGCTGTGCAGCTTTGCTTTCAGTAGGACGAGAAGGTCTCCAACAACATCACAGAATATGAAGGCCTCATAGCTGGCCTGAAGGCCGCGGCAGCTCTAGGGGTGAAGTGCCTCACCGTTAGGGGCGACTCACAGCTCCTCATCAACTTCTCCAACAAAGTGTACGAGCCAAAGGACGAGCACATGGAAGCATACCTCGCGGAAGTGCGTAAGATGGAAAAGCAGTTCACTGGGCACAGAGTTGCAAGACATGTGCCCCATGGCACCAACAAGGAAGCCGGCGACATCGCCGGAGGGCGTCAAGTGGCAGCCCCAAGAGCTCTGGCGTCTTCGAGGAAGCGGCTCTTCAAGCCGTCGAGAACGCCACCACTTTCAAGCACCGCTCAACCTCGGGAGGAGCTCCCCAGTACTCGCCACAAGAGCTCCCGGGTGGCCCGACCTCAGAGCTCGCCTTCGCTCTTGGTGCTCGAGCCCGGGAGGGATCTTGGACCAAGGAATTCAAGGAATATCGATGCAAGGCGCTTTCAAGAAGGAGGAGGATGCAGAGCGCGTGGCCCGGCAAGCCACGACATACTGCATCCAGGACGGTGAGTTGTACAGGAAGCGGCCAAATGACGTTTCACTGCGTTGCATTTCCAGGGACCAGGGGAAGGAGTTGCTAATTGACGCACACGGCGGGGACTGTGGGCACCACTCATCATCACAGACCCTCGTCGGCAAGGTATTCCGCAGTGGATTCTACTGGCCCACGGCGCTCAACGACGCAGCTGAGCTGGTGAAGTCCTGCGAAGCCTGCCAGTTCCATGCCAAGCAGATCCATCAGCCGGCTCAAGGCCTCCAGACCATCCCACTCACATGGCCGTTAATGGTCTGGGAGCTGGACATCTTGGGCCCGTTCCCTCAAGCGCCTGGGGGCTACCACTACCTCTATGTCGCCATCGACAAGTTCACCAAGTGGGCGGAAGTGGAAGCCGTCCGCACCATCCCAGCTGGCTCCGCAGTCAAGTTCATCAAGGGCCTCGTGAGCCGCTTCGGGTTCCCAACCGCATCATCACAGATAACGGCTCGCAATTCACTAGTAACCTCTTCAAAACATACTATGCTAACCTTGGAACGTAGATCTGCTACGCTTCGGTGGCACACCCCAGGAGCAATGGTCATGCTGAATGTGCCAACATAGAGGACCTGAGGGGCCTCAAGACCAGGACCTTCAAGAAGAAGCTCGAGGCCTGCAGTAGGGGCTGGCACGGCGAGCTCCAGTCCGTGTTGTGGTCCATCCGCACCACCGCCACCAAGCCAACGGGCGAGACCCCATTCTTCCTTGTCTACGGAGCCGAAGCGGTCCTCCCTCACGAGGTTCTAGCATCGCTCCGCACGTGGTCCCGGGCGTTTGATGAAACGCAGCAGGATGCCACGCAGAGGATGGACCTCGTCTTTGGGGAGGAACATCGCCGCTTGGCTGCACCGAGGGCGGCAAGGTACCAGCAGCGCCATGGGCGATACCACTCATCGCAACATCCGCTCCAGACGCTTTCGAGGCGGACGACCTCGCCCCGAGGCGGGTCCTCTCGAGGAAGGGCTGCACAAGCTCTCCCCTATGTGGGAGGGCCGTTAAAGTCGCCCATGTCTCTGTGCTGGCGCCGTGCGCCTGGAGACACAGGACGGGGTGCCCATCCAGAACGCCTGGAACATCCAGCACCTCCGTAAGTTCTACCAAGGCCCGGTGCCTGTGAAGAAAGTCCTAGTGCATCTGAAGAAGGCTCGGTGCCTATGAAGAATCGCTCCCCGTGACACTCTCACGTAATAATGAGTGGGGTTGTACACGCCCCGGAGTCTCCGGAGTGCCGCCCTCGGGCCTCGGGGGCTCCCTCCCACGCCTAGTGGCAGCACTTAGCTCCGCGCTGGTGAGAAGACTTGAAGACTAGACTAGGTGCCGGACGCGGATTTTCCTTTGCTTTCCGCAGTTGGCTCGCCTTCTTCTAATTGAAGTTTGCTTCTGGTGTTCCATGCTTATTTGGTTCCATCGTCTTTTGCCGCTATTTCCGACTCTAGTTTACCTGTGTTCTCTCTCTCACATACCTCGCGAAGGGGCTAGGCCAGTGCCCTCGTGAGCGTTTTCCGTCTCTCGTCCTTCGCCTACTTTCTCGCGAGGTAACCTCGTTCAAGCCCACAAGCTGGTGCATCTCTCCTAATCTGTGCCCCTCGGGTACCGCGATATGAAGCGCTGGGTCAAGGCTTGGGTGAACGGCAAGTTTCCTAGCGAGCTTCCTAACGAATATTTTGCAGTTCTTGAGCGACCGCCAAGTCAGGACGGGCATGAGGAAACAAGTTCCTCGTGAAGAGAAGGCTATCCCGAACGCGCCAAGCTAAGTTATCTCTGCACAAAATAACAACACAGCACGGAAACAACAAACATAGCAAAGTGATTGAGGAATCACAGTTCGATACACGCCCCTCCGGGCCCATGCTGGTTCCATTTTGGATGCAGGAAGGAAAAGAAGAACAAAACAAAAGCGGCGCTCGTCCCTACAGCAGACCATGGGGGCAGGCCCTTGGCGACGTCCCGATCTTAGCCGGATCCCTCCTAGCGCTTCATGGAGGCGCGGCGACGAGACGACCCGCTACCACCTTCGAAGCGTGCGCGGCGGCTTGGTGGCTGGTCGTAGCCGCCGCTGCTGGAGCTGTCGCCAAGTGAAGACCCACCATAACTGGACGAGGCGCGACTGGCGGGCTCGCCCTCGCCCTTGTCGCGGCCGTCACCGACGCCGAGCACCTCCTCGTCATCCTTCATCTCGGGGCAGCACCCGGTGCGGCGACCATCTTCCCCAAACACCCTCAAATAGAGGGTCGCATCACCGTTGTACTTGAAATGGAGGGTGCATCGCCTGCCCAGGCCACGCGCGCGGGCGAACGTCTGCCAACCTCGGGCCAGAGCTATGTTACCCGCGGCAGAGACCTCAACCACGACCCAGGAGGCCCTGCTGCAGTAGCCGTCCGCCTGTAGCCAGAGCCCTCCTGGACCAGAGGCTAGCAACTATTCGACGAAGAAGCGCGGAAGCTGAAGCCAGTTGCCGGTCCGATCCTCCGACCAGACAACGAACTCTGGCAGGACCTCTGCCGAGTGGAAGCGCGGCTGGGGAGGCCGTGCGACCATGGCACGTCTCCCTTCATCAACGGGACTGCCACGACCGGAGCGACCCCTGCCACGTGTAGCGACGCCACCCCGGGAGCGGAAGGCCGCGGCGGGGGTCGCGGTGTGCTTATGGGGACGGCCGCGTCCCCTCTTGGGCGCCGGGGTGCCGGACCCCTCACGAGGAGCCTTTCCCTTCTCTACGGCGGAGAACCTCTTCGACGGTGCCATTGCTGCTAGCGGTGGAGAAAGGAGGAAGAAGCAAGCGGACTGGGAAAAGATGGGCGACGGGGGCTCCGCCCCCTCCCTCATTTATAGAGGAAGAAGGCCAACCGGCGCCTCCCACGATCACAGGTAATGATGGTTTTCCTTGCTTGTCGCAGGGACTTGTCAAGTCGAGCAGTTGCCGAGGCAGCATGGGGAAGCGGAGACGCCCACGTCCAATCAATCGCCACGCGTCGACCAAGGCCGCAGGCTTTTGGGGCCCGCGGCGCTCCGTACTTGACCTTTGGCTTCGCCTCAAAGCCAAGCCCGAGCGCACCTTGGGCCCGGGGGCTACATTCGGCGTTCTAGGAACGGGGGTCCCCAGACTTGCCTGCCTGCGGCCCACGGCGTGGCTGTGCTAGTAGGCTTGTACGGCCCATCTTCATCAACAAGGCGTTCAAGACCCTCGCGATGGGCCAAGCCTCGTGAGGTGGACAACACAAGACCTCCTCAGGAGCGGCCTCACCAGGCAGGCTTGCGAGGGGCGGAGATATCAAGGCAGGGCAAACCTCGCGAGGTTCTCATGACGTGAGCCATGACGATCGAGACCAGGCGGGCGCCAGCGGGCGCAGCGTCCTTGTTTCCTCTTTGGTGCTAAGGAGGCAAGCGCAGGAGTGGAGTACCGAGGCATCAAGAAAAGGTTTCTATATCGGTGTTGTCGGAGTAATGGACTACAGGTAGGCGAACCCGAGCCCATGAACCTTTCAAACCATCGGGGCAGACTGCGCCACTCAAGACCCCAAGACAAAGAGCCGCCTTCAGAGAGTCGGCAACAGAGTCGCCGGCTACCCCTCTGGGCCGAGTCCCAGAGGCGGCCTTAAGATAAGCCGATCTTAGGGCCGACTTTGAGGACAAGCCAACTCCAAGTCGGCGACCTCCCGAGGCCCGGCTACGAAGTCGGCCTGCGACCTCCACCACCTCACGCTGGGCGACTATGGGTAAAAGCAGCCTCGCGGCCCATCCCAGCCTTGAGACCATAAAGGGCAGGAACGGCTACAGAGCGCCCGTGCGATGGAGATCTCCGTCCGGCGCAACCTTTGTTGCCACGCCGCCACGACATCGACACCGTGGGAAAATTCTCAGTACCCACGATGGCTGTCTGTCTGACCGAAGACGGCGGGACCGCTTTGTCGGGCGGGAGTACCGAAGACGGCGAGAGCACCCCAAAGACGGACCCGGTGGAGTCTGCCTCCGGGAGTCGGCCGGCCCCTCCCGCGGGATCCATGCGCCATTAACCACACAAGATGTGGAATGGCAATGATTTGCCGCCAGCGGCGGCAGACTGCTGCCATAACCCGATGACCAAGCTTCGCGTCATTAGAAGCACGACTTCTGATGTCTGCAGCGGCAAGACCCGCCCATGGCGGACAAGGGTTGTCGGCCCCATCTTTGAGCCGTCGGTAGAGGCCCGCTTAGTCGGCGGGCCCTGTGAGTCGGCGGAGAAGACGGCGACTTAGAGACCGACGGCTTGGACCCACACTGCCTGATTACCATTGTACCCCCGGGGGGTAGGCCTATATAAACCCCCCGGGGCACCCATGCAAAGGGTTGGAAGCTAGTAGGTTTAGACACACACATAGAGGGAGAGAAGAGGACGCCGTGCCCTTCTCCTTCCTCACCCCAAACAGCTCAAGGAGCCTCTTGTACCCACTTTGCCATAGTGATCATCACGGAGACCCAGCAGAGCAGCGATGAGGGTGTTATCTCCTCGGAGAGCCACGAAGGCTGGGTAAGATCCGCCGGCGTGCATGTCTTCGCCTCATCCTGCTTCTGTGCACCGCGACGTTCTACTCGCCTCCATGATAACCCATCCTTTGGCATATGTCGCACCCAACCCCGACATTTGGCGCCTACCATGGGGCCTGGTGCACCGTCGTCCGGAGACACCTGCGGGCGGGAACCCTCTTCCTCATCTGGCGGCCAGCCGGCCCGGCCGCGCCAGATGAAGTTTTACGCCCGACGCCTTTGCATGGCGCTGAGGTTGCATCTTGCTGGCGAAGTTGCCTCGCGCCGAACTTGTCGGCGAGGTTCGCTTCTCCGGCGAGCTGCGTCTGAAGCCGCGGACAAGGCGCGATGAAAAGCCTTCTCGCGGGCCTCCTCGAGCAGCTCCATGTCGACGGCGAGCACGCACCGACTGAGTCCGTAGGCTCCACCGACCCGATGCTGGTCGACTCCGACACCGCGTCGCTCGACGCATTCCCCACCAACGTGGTGATCTACGACGAGCCTCTCCCTCGCGCGGAAAGCGGCAGGAGTACCGTCACAGAAGTACTCGTCATCGATCCTGGCGAGCCCTCCGTGGGGCTCGTGACCCTCTCGATGCTTTGTTACGCAAGACTGACCACCTCCATTCCGGAGGACGCCCGGCGCGGCTGGAGGCACGCCGCCTTCGTGTCCTCGTAAGCGCCTGAAGGCAAGCATGAGGCGCTTGTCGGAAGCCCTATCGGCCGCGAGATGGATCGCAACGTGGGCGGCTCGCCCGACTCCGGCCAGGCCTAACGCCTAAGCGCTGATCGGCAGCAGCAGCGTGGCCTCGCCCGATCTGTTTGGGGCAGCGGCCTGTGTACGCCACGCTGCGGAGAACATTCGCGCTGCCCAGCGGCGGCGACGAAGCTGGATAACCGACGGCGAGGAGCGCCGCTGATGATAGGCGAGTCCATCGCTCCTCGGCGTGGCCCGCGCAAGGCAACCGGCTGCCGCCGCGGAGGCGCCACACGGCGACAACACGGCGACTTGCCTCCTCGCCCGAGATCAAAAGCGCGACATCTCGGGCCGCCCCGGCGGCGTCCGCGGAAGAAAGAACCAGGATCCGGCTATCAACCATAGCCGGACCCACATCTCAATCGAGCGCGACGAAGACGGCCGCCCAAGAGCGGTGGAGCGGCGGGACGACTATCAGCCTCCTCCTCCCTGCAGAGAAAGGCGAGTCTCCCCGCCACCCGTCGAGCATCCGACTCTCGGCGACCGCCTTGGTCGCCGAGAGGGAGTCAGAGAGAACGATGCCCGCCACCGGATCGAGCGACTTCACCGATCCCTGGCGCTAGAAGAAGAAGACGAGTTGGGCCCGCCCTGTTTCGGACCTCGCATCCGAGACGAGCCCTTCCCCCGAGGATTCACACTCCCCGAGACACACCCAAATACACCGGCTCCGTGAAGCCGGAGGACTGGCTGGTGGACTACTCCACGGCCGTCAGCATAGCAAACGGCAACAAGCGCGTTGCCATAAAGTATGTTCCCCTCATGCTCCAGGGCACGGCCGGACATGGTTGAACAACTTGAAGCCCCGCAAAGATCAGCGGCTGGGTCGACTTCACCGAGGCCTTCGTCCGCAACTTCACGAGCACATACAAGCGACCTCCCAAGCCTCGTCGGCTGTCCTTGTCAGCGTACATAAGGCCCCAACGAGTCCACTCGCGACTACCTCACGCTACCTGGGGCGAAGCTCCGAACTCCTGCGAAGGAGTGCACGAGGTGCAAAGCGATCGAGTACTTCACCGCCCGGGTGCGGAGAAGGCACCCTCCTCAAGCACAAGCTCCTTTGCGGCATTTAGCCTGAGACCCTCGACGAGCTGCTAGTCATAGCAGACAAATGCCTTAACGCCGACTCCTCCATGAAAAGCGGAGATCGTCGAAATCGGTCGACCGCAAAGTAGCTCCTCATGCTCCCGAGAACTCCGGTGGCGGCGCCCATCGGCAAAGCAGCAGAATGATCACAAGCGCAAGGCCCCGCAGCCGGCTTCCAACAGCCGGCAGTGGCGATCGAAGACCAAGAGCGGCGGGGCAGCCTCTTGCCAAGCGGGTGAAAGGTGGCAAGTCCAACTGGTTGTCGGCCTTCTCTTACGAGCAGACTCTGGACGGATCCTGCAAGTTCCATAGCGGCGCGAAGCCGTCGAATCACACCACCCGGAAGTGCCACTGGCTCACCAGGATCGCCAAGGGAGACGGCCTTGCCCTCCTCCGCCTCTGGGCCGCCTCGATTATCAGGCTTCAAAGAAATGGGCTGTCCGGCCAGTCGGTGCAGTCAAGACGATTACCCAGAAGAGCACGGCGCCTATGTCGTGTTTACCAGCGTGGCTGATGATCGCCGCAGCAGGCGGCAGCAGCAGCAGGAGGTGAATGTCGTAGCCTCAGATGCCCCAGAATTCATGCACTGGTCCGAGAAGCCCATCAGCTGGAGCCGTGCTAATCACCCAGAGGTGATGCCGAATCCGGGCTCCTACACCCTGGTCTTGGGAGCCACCCTTGCCACGGATAGGCGGGCCGCTCGCTTCTCGCAAGTACTGATAGACGGAGGCAGCAGCATCAACATCCTGTACAAGGATACGATGGAGAAGCTAGGAATCAAGCAAAGGCAGCTTCAAAGATAGTCGGACCCGTGTTCCACGGAATTGTACCGCCTTTCTTGCTCACCGATTGGCAAGATTCTCGATAGAGCGTCCTCTTTGGGGACAAGGATCACTTTCGCCGAGAGCCGGTCTGGTTCAAGTGGTGGACCTCGAGAGCCCCTACCATGCCTTGCTTGGCCGACCTGCTTTGGCCAAGTTCATGGCGGTTCCCCACTCGCCTACCTCAAGATGAAGATGCCGAGTTCCAAGGGATTCCGACCGTGGCCGCGACCTACAGGAAGTCGCCCGCTGCAAGATGAAAGCAACAGTGGCCGAGTCCACAGTGATTATGGGCCGAGAAGCGGCTCTGGATCGGATCGTGGCGGTGGCCGCAAGCAGCCAGAGATATCGTCCGACCCCAAGGAGTCGGTCGAGGGCTCGTTCAAGCCGGCCAAAGAGACCAAGAAGATACCCTTGGACCCGAGCACCCAGAGAAATACGCCATCATAGGTGCAAACCTCGACAAGCAAATAGGAAGGCGAGCTTGTCGATTTCCTCCGTGAGAATCAGGACATCTTCGCATGGTCCCCCAAAGACATGCCAGTGTACCGAATGATTTCGCCGAGCACAAGTTACATGTCCGATCTGATAGAAGCCCGCCGTGCAGCCCTTGCGCCCGCTGTCGGAAGAAAAAGAAGAGTTGTTGGAGAAGAGATAGCCCGGCTCCTCGCAGCCGGTTTCATCATGGAAGTTTTCTTTCCGTAATGGTTGGCGAACCGGTCCTGGTACTAAAGAAGAACAAGCAAGGGCGGATGTGTATTGACTACACAAGCCTCAATAAAGCCTACCCCAAGGACCCGTTCGCTCTACCAAGAATTGATCAGTGATAGACTCCACGTACCGGATGCGAGCTGTTGAGTTTCTTAGATGCATATTCGTGATATCATCGATCAAGCTGAACCCGGCAGATAGATTGAAGACCGCCTTCATCACGCCATTTGGAGCCTTCACACCGACCATGACGTTCGTCTTGAGGAACGCCGGCGCCACCTTTCGGCGTTGCATGCGTAAGTGCCTCCTCAAGCAGCTTGGCGAACGCCACGCGTTTACGTGGACGACGTGGTGGTGAAGACGGAGAAGCGAGGAACGCTGTTGGAAGACCTCAAAGAGACCTTTGAAAACCTGCGCCGATTCCAGATCAAGCTCAACCTAGAGAAATGCGTCTTCAGAGTACAGGCCGACCAGCTCCTTGGCTTCCTGGTATCCGAACGCGGCATAGAGTGCAACCCCGTGAAGATCAAGGCAATCGAGAGGATGGAAATACCCCGCCGACTGCTTGATGTGTAGAAGTTCACCGGCTGCTTGGCGTCTATCAGCCGATTCATCAGTCGGCTGGGTGAGAAAGCTCTCCCTCTGTACCAGCTAATGAAGAAGACCACCTTCTTCGAATGGAACTCCAAGGCGGGCGAAGCTTTTCTCCAGTTGAAGAGAATGCTGACTACTCCCCCAGTGCTGGCGGCTCCGACTTCAAAGGAGCCCATGCTCCTGTATATTGCCGCCACCAGCGAGGTAGTCAACCGCAGCTTATTGTGGTTGAACGCAAGGAGGAAGGCAAGGCGCTACCTGTCCAGAGACCAGTGTAATACCTGAGCGAGGTACTGTCGACCTCCAAGCAGAACTACCCCCACTACCAGAAGATGTGTTACGGCGTGCACTTTGCCGCCAAAAAGTTGAAGCCTTACTTTCAAGAGCATCCAATCACCGTGGTTTGCACGGCCCCACTAGCAGAGATCACCGGAAGCCGAGATGCTACGGGTCGAGTGGCCAAATGGGCCATAGAGTTGGCCCCCTACACCATCTTTTACCAGCCCCGCACCGCCATCAAGTCACAAGCACTGGCCGACTTCCTCGTCGATTGGTGAGACCGATGTCTGCCGCTTGACGCCCGACTCCACCCATTGGCGGATGCACTTTGATGGCTCCAAGATGCGCACCGCTTGGGAGCCGGCGTGGTCCTCACTTCCCTCAAGGCGACAAGCTCAAGTATCGCTGCAAATCCATTTCGCCGCCTCTAACAACGTCGCCGAATCTGGCGCTCATCCACGAACTCCGGCTTGCCAAAGAGCTCGGCATTCGCCGGATCCTCGTGCTATGGCGACTCCGACTTGGTGGTCCAACAGTCATCCGGTGATCGGGACGCCAAAGATGCAAATATGGCGAGCTACCGCTTTAAGTACAGCAGGTGAGTGGGTATTTTGAGGATGCGAATTCCTCCATGTACCAAGGAACGACAACGACCAAGCAGATGCCACAGCAAGAATCGGCTCCACCCGACAGTAATACCATCCGGCGTAGCCCTTCGCCGCTTCTCAAGCCATCCGTCAAACCGTCACCGTAGTCGACTCCATTTTTGCCGGCTCCCTCAAGAAGGCAGATCTCGACTCCAGAGCCTCGCAGACGGCGCAGAATCCTTGAAGACGCCCAAGAACGCTGGCAGTCGAAGCCGCCAGTGGACTTCTAACCCGCCCGGGATCATGGGCGACCTTTTTTAAAGACTCCAAGATTTCAGCCGGGATCGCGCCAATCGGCCGGGGACTTCTTCAACTCAGCAAGCTGCTGCAGACTCCAACCCGCCGCCTCCCGGCCCAGCCGCCTCGTCCAAGTAGCAAGATCTTGGTCGTCAAGAAATAGCGGACCCTCATGGGCCCAGCCCATCTTGAAGTTTTGGTAGCGGAGAGCTACCAATCGATGAAACCTTGGCTCGGCAAGTGCAACGCCGAGCGGCAGCCTACACTATAATCAATAGAGAGCTGGTCAGCATGGCCACAGCGTCACGGTGTCTACCAAAGGTTGCGTCGAATCGTAGCAAGGCCAAGCAATCCTCGAAGACATCCATCGTATGAAAAGGCCATCATGCAGCCTCCAGAGCACTCATCGCCAAAGCCTTCCGACACGGTTTCTTCTGGCCGACTGCCCTGGAAGAGGCCAAGGAATTAGTTCAAAAATGCAAGGGGCGCCAGGTGTTCTGCTCCAAGCCGCTTCAGCCGGCTTCAGCGCTCAAGACTATCCCCGTCGCCTGGCCCTTTGCTGTCTGGGGCCTAGACATGGTGGGACCATTCAAGACGGCACGAGGCGGCCTAACTCACCTACTTGTCGCGGTGGACAAGTTCACCAAGTGGATAGAAGCAAAACCCATCAAGAAGTTGAATGGTCCTACGGCAGTGACTTTCATCGCCGACATCACGACTCGATACGGCGTACCACACAAAGATCATCACCGACAACGGCACAAATTTCGCCATACGCCTGGCCCGCTTCTCGCGCGATGAAGGGCATCCGACCGACTTAGCATCCGCTGCCCATCCGCAGTCAAACGGCCAGGTGGAGCGAGCGAACGGCCTCATCTTGTCGGCATCAAGCCTCGTCACAGTCGAACCATCGAGCTGCTCGCCGGTACGGGCTTGAGGAGTTGCTACCATCCTCTGGAGTCTGCGTCACGACTCCAAACAAGTCAACTGGCTTCACACCCTTCTTCCTCGCTTCACGGTGACGGCCGTCATCCCAACGGATATAGAGTTCGACTCCCGTGAGTCACCATGTACACCAAGGAGGAAGCGTAAGAAGCACGTCAAGGACGGGCGTCGATCTCTTTGGAAGAGGGCCGGCGTTGCCGCACTCGGCCCGGTCCAAAGCATCTACCGGCGAGCCTACGCCGCTACTACAACAAGAAGGTCAAGCCAAGATCATTCCTAGAGGGCGACCTTGTGCTCCGGCTGATCCAGCGAACAACCGGCCAGCACAAGCTGTCGCTGCCTTGGGAAGGACCGTTCATCATCAGTAAAGTGCTGGGCAACAACTCCTACTACCTGATCGACGCTCAGAAGCCCCGAGCACGCAAGAGGGACGACTCCGGCAAAGAGACGGAGCGGCCATGGAATGCGAATCTCCTCCGAAAATTTTACAGTTGATGCAGTATGTACCACGCTACCCTTTTGTGTTTGAAATACGAAGACTCCGGGCCCCCCAAGACGAGCTCGGGGACTGCCCTCCTTTGATTATCTGTATGATAAGAATTATGCTTTTGGGTATGTCACCCTTTTATTATGTTGTTTGGCACCGGGCTCGACTAGTCGGCCCGGGGACTCGCCGCTTTTGAGCTATGAAGTGCTTCATGAAGTCCGACAAGTAGCGTGCGGTGCCCAAGCCGTCTCCTGTCAGAAGCCGCAGCTCACAGAATGACTGTTTGGTGGGCAGGAGTAAGGTAGAGCGGGCGCCCACACGAAAAAAGGGCTAAGGACCCAAAGCATAAACATAGTTTAAATCGGCTCCCAGCCCGTTTCGTGAAACCGACTCTTAAGAAGTCGGCTTGCCGTTTTCTACCCAACTTGCTTAAACGACTCTAAAATGGCCAAGTACTTGCCTTCTCAAAGTAGCCAAGCACTTGACCTAGACGGCACTCCAGAGGCGGTGCCCGGCAGGCAAGGCGGCATCTAAGGGAAGGCGGCAACGGAAAAAGCCATAAGAGCAATAAGCAAGGAAACATGAAACTAGAATAATATTTACACAAACTTAGGCCCTTTGCCGGATCTTCGAACAGAGGTTCAGAATACACCCCGTGGGTGGAATTGTGCGAGTTAACAAAGTTCTTTCGAAAGACTAACAAACAGATAAAATAAAGCCAAGGCAGCGGCCTAAGAAGCAGCGGATGGGGCTAGAAGGCCGGAGGCGGCGGCGGCGTCAGCGCCGGGCGGCCGGGTCAAGGCGATCTCGGTTTGATCGTCTCTGCAGCGGTTGGCCTCGGATGGGCGCGACTGCTGTTTGAGGCGCTTGGTCGAGCCGAGGTCGGCCGCCCGCTTCTGTCTTCGGGACGCATCCATGCCGTCTCCGTCCTCCGCCTCGTCCTCATCCTCGGTCTTTGGAGTCGATCACCTCTGCCGAATCCTCGCCGTAGTCCGGGTTCATCTCAACCACTCCGGCGGTGCCTCCCCACCGTCTTGACCCGCTCAGGGACGAAGACATCGTGTCCGTGTAGTCGGCGATCGCCAAGACGCCGACGAGGGCGCCCGCCCTCATGCTGCAGCTCCGCTGGGCTTCGGCCGAACGCTGCCCGCCGGTCCAGGTCGAGCCCTTAGATACCACGCTGACGAACTCCGAGGCTCGGCGGCGAGCTCCAGACGTAATCATGAGCCTTCCAAACCTCAAGATGCCCAGCCGCGACCTCTCGCCAGTCGGCGGTCCGGCTGGGAGTGCGCAGAACTGGCATGTCCGGCCACAAGGCAGCAATCGCCTGGGCCCCGACACGCTGAAGACAGCGCAGCATCCGATGTGCCCACCGCAGACGAGCATCAATGCTCAGGAGCTGCTCGTCAAGGGTCCAGGGGGCTTTGGCTGCGATCTTGGCGCCACCCGCCCTCCGCGCCTCGCGTTCGGCCTCGATGGCCTGATTGGCCGCCTGCGTATGACCAGGGAAGAAGTCTGCCAAGAAGAAGAAGAAAAAGCAAGTTAGAAAAAGCAGGAACCGGCTTAACCCATAGTCGGCAACCCAAAAGAGAAAGTAAAGCAAACCCACCATCGACGATATCTTTGATTTCATGGAAGCCGGAGGTCAGCTGCGCCTCTCTGTCGGTCCAGGCGGAGCGCTCGCTCTCAAATTCGGCCGGGAGGGCGGCCTCTTTCTTCTCCGCCTCTTCCCGCGCCGCCTTGAGCAGCTCCCTCTGCTCCGCTAGCTGCATAGCCAGCAGGTCGCGCTCTGTGGCGAGGTTGCCGCACTCCTCCTCTTTTGCGCGCAAGGCGGTCTCGGCCGTACCCAGCTGCCCCCGCAGAGCGGCGTTGGATTCTGAAGAATAAAAAGGAGAAGGATGCGAAGTCGTCAGTTAAGAAGCTCGCCAGGAAGATCCGGCCCGATTGCCTTGTGCCGATCGGCCGAATCTCGAGGGACTGACAGTTCGCGGGTGCGCCAAAGGCGCCCTGCCAAGAAGAAAACTCACCTCGGCTCCTCCTCGCCGAGTCGGCAGCCAGCTTGTTCAGTTCTTCAACGTTACGGTTGAAGGCGGTAGCGCCGGAGCTTGTGATATTCCTGTAACAAGGATTCCGGACACAAATAAAAACTTGGAAGTAAGCAAATAAAGTTCCGGCTTTGCTCAATGCCCGACCCGAAACTCGAGAATACACCCGATGGAGTCTTGGCCGCCTCACGAAGAAGATCAAGAGAAAATTCGGAAATGAAACTTACCCACGGGGCGGATCGCGACGCCAGTGCGCCTTTGAAAGGTTCTGAGGGCGGCGCCGGCCCGCAGCTTCGCTTGGACGCCCAGAGCGCCAGTGTTCAAGAGGCCGTGTCGCCTCCTCGCACCCACCAGCGGCGCGGGCGCTTGTCGCTTTAGCGTCGGGGATGGCCGAGCTGGCGGCGCCGGTCTCCAAGGGGCGCGGCGCCGAGTCCGCCTTCTCAAGAGGGCGCCGCGCTGGCGAGGCGACTTGAAGAAGCAGCTACGCCACGGCTTCGTCATCGGTCGGCGGTACGGGTGGGTCCGCCAGCTGTTTGCCTCGTAGCGACCTCGGACCGCGAGGCGAGGCAGCGAAGGTGGCGCGCCGCCCGGCGAAGAGACCTCGCCGCCTTCCCTCCCTGCGACGGGACCTCACCACCGACCCCCCTCCGACTGCCCGTGAACTCCGGCGGTGGTGGCCCTTGAACTCGGCGGTGACGAGTAGCGCCCGGCCCGAAGGCGCGCGGCCTCCTCGGCTTGCCTTCTTGCTGCAGCGGTGGCCCGACCGCCTTCTCGGCCGCGCCTTCTCTCAGCAGGCGGCCACCTCCTCGTCGCGCTTCTCCCATGCATTCCGCTCTGTTGCCTCCCGGTGACGCGGGATCAACCCGCCGACCGCTGGCGGGACGTCTCCGCCGACCCCATGACGGAGGCGGCGGCGACCCTCTCCAAAGTGAGGGGAGCCCTGATGAGAAAGAAGGACATGAGAAGACTCGGGCAATACGGACCAGAAGAAAACAAG
Source organism: Aegilops bicornis (assembly GCA_021605145.1). Lineage (NCBI taxonomy): Eukaryota > Viridiplantae > Streptophyta > Magnoliopsida > Poales > Poaceae > Aegilops > Aegilops bicornis. Next base: position 599,781,401 of record CM038674.1, on the reverse strand, counting down.
ACAGAATAAAAAAGATACTTACACGGAGACCAGAGGTGGTTTCTTCACCTCCTTGCGGAAGCGGTTGGCCTTCGCGACCGCTTCTTCGCGATGAGTCGCGGCGGCCGCTCCCCTGAATTTCTTGGCCTGGCCGTCTGGCTGACCCGGCCCGGCCCGGCGCTTCTTCGCGCTGCCTCGGCCCCCCAAGGCGGCGGAGGAGCTCGCGCCTGGCTGGCCGGCTCTGTGCTGGCGGCGGGGGGCGACTTCATCATCGGGCCAATCTGCAAAGGTGGCCGAGGGCCTGAAGTCGTCGGCCCCTCCCCCTCCCTTGGCGTCGGCCTCCATCACCGCCACACCCAAGTCGGGGTCGTCGGCGTCACTCTCCGCCAGGTCGGGAACGAAGTCGCGAACCGGCCCCGCGGCGCCGGTCGAGGGCGGCATGAGAGGATTCTGAATCAGAAAAGACCAAGGAAAGTAAGAGCCGGATCCGGCTAAGGAAGGAAACATAGAAGCAAGAGACAACTTACCATCGGCGTGGGATTGGCGGCTACGAGTATGGCTCCTTGTAATTGCCACCTCCGTAAGGTCGCAGTTCGCCAAGAAGTTTACCGTGTCCACCACCTCCAGCGTGGGGCATGTCCCTGGAGCACAGCCATTTGGGGTCGGCGTGACCGCTCATCTGGCGGATCAGATGAGGTCGGCCTGAAGAGGGAGAACTCAGCAGCGCCACGAAGGCGTGACCAAAGTCTGCCCCAGTCGAGGCCCTCCGATCAGTATCATTACTGTGAGCCACACGGCGGCGGTGCCTGCGAGGGTCAACGACCGGGCCCTGTAGGACCAAGCTGGTGGTCGGCCGATTCGCCCGCCCATGTAGGGCGGCAAGTTGACTCGATCGCCCGTCGGGGCGGCGTTCTTGACGTAAAGTCTGAAGCGCTGCCACATCTTCACCGACTTGATGAGGGATGGCGGGGAAAGGTTTCTCCCAAGACCGCCTCCTCTTAGCGATGAACGTGCCGCACAGGCCCGACGCGAGCGACGTGGGTCCCGAAGCCTTGGAAGAATTCTCCCCACAACTCGATGGTGGGGAGAACTCGAGAAACTCTTCAGATAAGGATGCGAAGGCGCCGCCAAACACCACCGTGTTGGGGGGTGAGGTGGTGGCCGGAGCCCGAAGAACTCCAAGAACGCGGAAGAAGCCGCCACGGCAGCCCCAGCCCGCGCATGAGGTGCGAGCGGAAGACCACCCGCCGCCCTCCTCAGCGCCCGGCGTGATTTCGCCCTCCGTGGGCGCCGGGCCCGCACAAGGTGGCTGCTTGGGGATCTGGCGCGTCCCGTGAAGGAACTTCGATTATGTAAATGCCGTCGATGGTGGAGCCATCCCACACGCCGGAGCGTGCGGTGGGAGGCGCGGCGGTGGATGAGGAGCTCATCTCCGCGGCGAGGAAGGAACGAGGCTCGGCGCCGTGGAGCAAGGAAGAAGATGGGGCGAGGCGCGGGATGAGAGAGTGCACGCGTGCGTCGCCGCCCCTCCTCCCCGCCTACTTATAGGCGTCTAGGCTGCGAAGCCGAGGGGGCGGGCATGGGATTAACTGCGCCCACGTCCCCACGCCCCCACAATTTAACCCACGACGTTACTGCATGCAGTAACGGCGTGGGGAGCCCAACGCCCGCGCCGCGATCATAGCGGATCCACGCGCCGGGCAAGGGTAGTGGCGGGCCCCCGACGGGCCTGTCTTGTCACGCTGCTGTGGCTGGCAGACCGCTCGCCGCGGGCGTCAAGCGTGACGGGCCCACGGCGGGCGGCTGCCGGGAAGCTTATCAGGCACGCCGCCTGGATCCCGCTGCGACCTTCAAAACCTTTGAAGAGCAAGACGGCCCCCTGCAAGGCTGACTCCAGATGGAGACGGCGAGCCGAGTCCAGATTCTTCCATCGGAGGGATGAAGCTGTCGAGGCTCCTCGACGAGCTGCCCTCGGCGCCTCCCCAGCTTCGAGGACTACTGCCGGAGTAATGGACTACGGGTAGGCGAACCCGAGCCCATGAACCTTTCAAAACATCGGGGCAGACTGCGCCCCTCAAGACCCCAAGACAAAGAGTCAGCCAGAGAGTCAAGAACAGAAGTCGCCGACTACCCCTCCGGGCCGAGTCCCGAGGCGGCCTTAAGATAAGCCGATCTTAGGGCTGGCGACTTGAGACAAGCCGACTCAAGCCCGGCGACCTCCAGCCGAGGCGGCTCACGAGTCGGCCCGCGACCTCCACCACCTCACGCCTGGCGACCACGGGTAAAGCCGCCTCGCGGCCCATCCCCGCCCGCACCATAAAAAGGGCAGAATGCGGCTACAGAGCGTCGTGCCAGACCGACGGAGATCTCCGTCCGGCGCAGCATTGTTGCCACGCCGGCCTCGACATCGCGACCGTGGGCAAATTCACTCAGACGACGATGGCTGTCTGCCTCAGACGAATTCGAAGGCGGCGGGACCCGCTGTCACGGGAGTACCAAGACGGCGAGAGCACCCTAAAGACGGACCCGGTGGAGTCGGCGGCCCTCCAGCAGGATCCACGCGCCATTAACCCGAACAAGGCGAGGAATGGCAAAGTGATCGCCACAAAGCGGCGTGCATCAAGCCATAACCCCATGACCAAGCTCAGCGTCATTAGAAGCACGGCTACAGAATCTGCAATGACAAGACCCGCCACAAGCGGACAAGGGTTGTCGGCCCCATGTCGGGTTGAGCCAGGGCTCATGAGTCGGCGGGCCCCAGTGAGTCGGCGGAGAAGACGGCGACTTAGAGACTGGACGGCTTGGACCCACACCCACTGGATTACCATTGTACCCCCGGGGTAGGCTCTCATATAAACCCCCGGCACCCATGCAAAGGGTTGGAAGCTAGTAGTTTTAGACACACACATAGAGAGAGAAGAGCAAGCCGTGCCCTTCTCCTTCCTCACCCCAAACAGCTCAAGGAGCCTCTTGTACCCACTTTGCCATAGTGATCATGCGGAGACCCCGCAGAGCAGCGATGGGGTGTTATCTCCTGAGAGCCCTGAAGCTGGGTAAGATCCGCCGGCGTGCATGTCTTCGCCTCATCCCATTTCCAGGCATCGGCGACGTTCTACTCGCCCACTCCATGATAAGCCATCCTTTGGCATATGTCGCACCCAACCCCCGACAGGTGCAACGAGACCAAGACATGCAGGACGGCAAGACGGAGGTCACGATGGAGCCCAAGGCGGCGTCACCACCAGAGCCTTTTGCAGGCGAAGACTGCTTTTGTCAGGATAAGTTGTACTAGTTGTCCCCTTTCAAATTGGTCGTTGTTGGCTCCCTTCTCGCTCAATATTTGGGAAGAGGGCCAGGGTCTCTATAAATAGGACTAGCCACCACAGCAGTGAGGATCGAATCCTCTCACCCCACAAGCTCACAGAGCACAAGAACACCTCCACCTCAGGAGGCTGTTCTTCCCCTTGTACTGTTCATCGTCAGCCCAAGAGGCAATCCACCACCACCACACTAGAGTAGGGTATTACACCACAACGGTGGTCCGAACCAGTATAAATCTTGTGTCTTTTTCGTTGTGAATTCGTAGAGTTCATCCGCGAGATCTTAGCCAGTTAGGACGCGGATCGGTAGGGAGGAAATCTTTGCACGCACCCCAGTGTTCGAATCTTGAGGGTTTTGCCGGAACCCGTGATCCGACACCAGCCCTCACCCCCTGGCCTTGACCACAGCATCGCGACCTGGCATACCAGCGGCGGCTGAGTCCTGCTCGAGGGTCGGGACCCGAGGACGCAGAGCACCTAGAGTAGCATGGAGCGGGGAGGCAGCTGGCGCGGGCCTAACCCGGTAGTACCATCACCACTGACGCACGGATCAGGCGCGGCATGAAGAATCGAACCAAGATCACTGAGATAAGTCATGCATTCGAGTCAAGCCCAGCGCTATTACACATGATGTTTAGCTTTCGTTGCCTTGTTTCGGCAGCGCCGCCCTCCTTTTCAGCCTCAGGAAGCTGCTTGCACGCCAAGGGGGACCTCCCGAGCATCACGTCTCGGGAGCTCTCACCAGACCTTGGGCCGCTCACCTCCTAGCCTTGACCACGGCATCGCGATCTGGAATACCAGTGACGACTGAAGCCTGCCTGGGGATTGGGACCCGCCGGCATAGAGCGCTAAGCTACCGCGAGAATGAAAAGGAGGGGGATCGAGGCCAAGGCAAGGCGCGCCGCTGCAAACCTCGCCACCTTCACTAACGCGCTTCCGCTTGGGCGACCTCGCCTCCCTTTCGGTTGTTGGGTAGTTGCTTGCACGCTAAAGGGGGCCCCCGAGCATCGCGCCTCGGGAGCTCTCACCGGACCTCGGGCCACTCACCTCCTAGCCTTGACCATGGCATCGCGACCAGCATACCAATGACGGGCCGCAGCCTGCACAGGGACTAGGACTGTCAACAGAGAGCACCGGAGCTATCGCAAGGGACGCAAAGGGTCGACTAGCTGAAGCGGAATACGCGACCACATCACTAGACAAAAAATTATATTACATTGGGCCAAAAGCACTACAAATTCTTTACACACCCCCATGGGGTTCGTCTCGATTCCTCGCAGGGAACAAAAGAAAGAAGAAGCCCTGACTATGATCGCCGACGCCATCATCAACAGTGGGCCACAACAGGCTAGCGCCAACCTCATCCAGATCAGCAACAGCGGCGGCCGGACGCCGTGACCCTGCTCCGAGCGCGGCGAGAGCTCGGGGGCACATAACTATCACCGCTCGTCTCTGAGGTCTCATAGGGCTCAGGATAGTCACTGGACTCCCAAGCGCCGCCGCTACTGCTGGGAGAGCTGCTGGCAGGACCAAGAGCAGGATCAGCGCTGGCTGCTTCACCAACCCGACGACCCCCTCTTAGACAGCACTCCAGGCGGCGGCCTTCCTCGTCGAAGACCTTGAAGAGCATTGTGGAGGCGCCGTCGTACTCAAAATGGATGGCGAGGGCGCCTTCCGCACGGCAGACTCAAGCAACCTCGCCCCAACAGCGAGTCATGAAGATCTTGCCTGGGGAGACGGCTTCAACCTCTGTCGCTGGGGCATCGCAGTCGGCGTGCTGCAGCCAAAGCTCGAGGGGGGCCCTCGTCGGCATCTCGGCGGAGAAGGACTACGGAAAGCGAATCCAAGAGCGCGGAGGCATCGCCACCCACATCACGAGCTCGCGCGAGGAGTCCGCGGTGTGGGCCCCGAGGGCAACGGCGTGCATCACCACGGCCACGGCGTGGGCAGCGCCGCTCGCTGCCTCCCCCTCCGGAGCCCTCGGCTCGGGCGTACAGAGGCAGCGGATACCCGGGAGGTGGCCGCTCGCACCAAGGACTCGACACCTCCGGTCTCACGGCTACATCGCGGCGGTGGGCCAGCCTCTTCTTCGGCGGAAGCGAACCGGGATCGTCGCGGGGGGTTTTTCCCTTCTCTGCGGCCGAAAACCTCCGTATCGGCGCCATGAGTGTCGCTACTAGCAGTGAAGCAAGGAGAAGAAACGAGCGGAGCAGGAAGAGATGAGCAACGGGGTCTTCACCCTCCCCTCATTTATAGCCTGGAGGAGGCCAACCGTCGACCTCCACGGTCGCAGGTAATGATAACCCTTTTTTCATGCAGCAGGGACTCGTCAAGTCGGGTAGTTGCCGAGGCAGCATGGGGAAGTGGAGACGCCCACGTCCAATCAATAGTCATGCGTCAGTCAAGGTCGCAGGCTGTTGGGGCCCGCGGCCCTCCACACTTGCCCCTTGGCTTCTCCCCGAAGCCAAGTCGAAGGCCAGCTTTGGGCCCGGGCTACTGTCGGCTCGGGAACGGGGTCCCAGACTTGCTCGGCCTGCAGCCCACGGCGTGGTTTCCACCAAATGCCCCTCAGACGGCCCATCTTCATCAGCAAACACTCAAGACCCTCACGAGGGGCCACCCCTCGCAAGGCGGGCGACGCAAGACCTCCTCAGGGGCGGCCTCACTAGGATGGCTCGCGAGGGGCCGAGAGATCAAGGCAAGGGACACCTTGCGAGGTCCCTGTGATGCAAGCCATGACGACCGGAGCCAGGCAGGCGCCAGCGCGCGCAATGTCCTTGTTTCCTCTTTGGTGCTAAAGAGGCAAGCACAGGCAAGGAGTCCCGAGGCATCAAGCAAAGGTTTCCATATCGGTGCAACAAGACCAAGGCCAGCAGGACGGCATGACGGAGGTCACCGTGGAGCCCAAGACGGCGTCATCACCAGAACCTTTGGCAGGCGAAGACTACTTTTGTCAGGATAGCGTGTACTAGTTGTCCCCCTTCAAACTTGGCCGTTGTGGGATCCCTTCCCGCTCAATATTTGGGAAGAGGACCAGGGCCTCTATAAATAGGACTAGCCACCACCATAGGAGGGACAACTGATCGACGAATCATTGAGACCACCCTTGCACTCACCGGCTCACCGAGCCCAAGAACACCTCTGCTCGGGAGGTTGTTCTTCCCTTGTACTAGTTCATCCCTAGCCTGCAAGGCAATCCACCTCACTGCACCGGAGTAGGGTATTACACCACGACGGTGGCCCAAACTAGTATAAATCTCGTGTCCCCGTGTTCTTCGAGCTCATCGAGTTAGGCCGTAGATTCTTGAGCAAGCGAGCTAGCGAGGGAGAGAGAGATCTTCGTGCGCACCCCAGTGTTCGAACCTCAAGGGTTTGCCGGAACCCGAAATCCGACACAAACAAAGTAGCTTTGGTCTATATACAGAACTTATTCTGGTGAACCCATGTAAAATATTAGTTGTATTTTACTGCAAAGTACATAATAAAACCAGGTTCCAAACATATGACCATGTACCATGTCTAATGTATTGTCTATTTCTTCACATTGTATTGACAGCTAAGGATAAAGAGACAAAGTTTATAATGTGGTAAGCATAGTATGACATCATTCATATCACAAAACAATTGAGAACAGACAAATAGGCAATTTTAACGTTGTGTGGGCAAGTCCGTCATGGAACTAGATTACAGGTCAAGATCAAAGCAACATCACTCCTCTTTTAAACCTTGTAAGGTGCAATGATACACTAAGACAATTGTGTATAAAATTGAAAAGAGTAATAGACATTGGCTGCAAACCATGGTTCAAGGCACAAGTCAGAGTAAGTAGTAGTTAAAAGGCATGAGGATTAAGGACTTACAACAGCGGCTTTGACTGGTGTTGTCATGCCCTTCGTCTTGCTGGTGTGACAGTCCTTGAAGATTTCCACATCATTTGGTTCAGGTACTTTTTGGTCCTCGCGGTCTTTCCTCTACATTTGGAACAAGTCAATATAGATCTGATAATATGGTACAGCGAAAAGAGTGAAACAGCAGCTAATTACAAGAGCCTCGCAGTGTGCAATTAGCTACGAGATCCTGTCGTCTGTTGGAATTTCACTTTCGTACGGTTGGCCTTTTTCATTGAACAGTTCACCTACAAGAAGATAGATTTGTGTGGCACATGCGTAAATAGGACTTCAACATGTGATTTGATCACATATATATAATGTACCTGATACTTTGGATCAGACCAGTGTTTAACGAGGCCTCTCCAGTCTTCATCCAATATATTTTCCACTGGAGATGTTGGGGCAAGTTCACTATTAGCCTTGCCTTCAAAGTGAGTTTTCCTCAAGTTATACCGATCTTGTCAGCCGAGCGGCATTTGAAAACATGGGTGCAAGCTTGTCTGGTTGCATCATCTTGGCTATCCAACTTGAACCTCATATGTTGAAAATTATGGGAATCTCATTATCGCAACCTAGAAAGTATTGGATGAGCAAGACGATATTACTAGTTTCCATACATAACCATACTTACAGATAAATGGTCAAGCAAGGTGTTGAACTGGTTTCATCTTTGTCATTCCTGCATCAATCCATGTTGGGAGGATACGACATGACACCTAACGGCAACCGCTGCCTCCGATACTAACTTGGTGACTCAGAGAATCACATGGCCTTTTTAAACCTGCCTCAAAACGGATCTCCATTCTTCCTCCTCTAGATTTAGTTAACCTATCGAGCATTATCCCTGATGTTTGTTTCCTCTTGCACCTAGGTGCTAGTCCAACAACGAAAATAGGAAGTGTTAGTGTACATCAAACTGTGAGACTACATATAAAGAAGCATGCAATCAGAACTTGACTCCAGCAACTACCTTCTTGCTGTTGAATCTCACAAAGTTCATTTGATCTTGCCAACTCATCTTGTGTCAAGAGTGCTTCGGAAGTAGTGTCAGGTGGCAAGGGAGCTTGGGAACGTGCTACTAGCTGAGTTGACCAACGAGTAAATCATGTAGTTGGTGGTACTGTGGAAGGTGTTGGAACAACTAGGGATGTCTCTGCTTGTTTGGTGGCAGCTATTTGTTTCTGTTTGGCTTGTTCTACAGCTCGTGTAGCACGGGATACCTTGTCGGTACAATTTTCCGTTGGACTTTGACCTTCTATTGCACCATCAGTACCAGCAGAATCTGCAAGATTGTTCCGCTTCCCTTTCCCTGTCGTTCTGTGTTGCTTCCTCTTTCTCTGTGCCATGTTAAGTCAAGCCGACAAGAAAAACGAATAACAATTTAGTTCTTCAGAACAAATGTACTTTGATGTAAGAACATGGTGTGATAGACAGATATTGTATGTTCTAGAAACAGGAACGCATGTCTTAGTCACAAGTATAATGTGTAATGTAAGCAGATGAAATTCAACAAAATTAGAAGCAATACAAGCTAGACATCATACATAACATGCAACCACATATAACAGTGCCAAGTTAGAGGGAGCACCTGTGATGGTGCACTAGGGGAGACGTGCTCATCACCAACACAGCTACGTTGAGTGTCTATGCATGTGTTGTCTTGGAAATCATCTTGGGGGGATGGAGGAGTAGAATCTGTAGAGGCCCTCCATTTGGAAGGAGCACCTTCATCCGCTGCCTTGCTAACTTCCTTCCACTTTATTGATTTTGAATTGTCAAGTAAAACCGACAAGAAAAAGCAACAAAATTCATTCTTCAGAACTCATTCGTGCATGATACTGACAATCACTACTTTGATGTAAGGCAAACACATGATTCTAGGATGGAATAATACGAAAAACAGGACGGCATCGCATATTCACAAATGTTTGTGTAAACTAAGCAGAAACCATTTCAACAAATAAGAAGCAATGCAAGCTAGACACCACATGAAAGATGCAACCAATATGACTCTACCAAGTTTAAAGTGTCCCATCATAAATGGAATTTCAACAAATTAGAAGCAGCGCATGCTATAAATCATATGAAAGATGCAACTAATATCACACTTCATATACTAAAGGTGTCTCGTCATATTGATTTATGCGGGATACAAAAAAACAATAGTTTTATGTGAGGACATTCTTAATAGACAGATGTACTATGTACTAAAAACAGGAAGGATGTCACATTAACAGGTATAATGTATAAACTAAGCAGAATAGCACATGCAATTTAACCAGATTAGAAGAATTACAATCTAGACACCATATGCAACATGCAACCACATATCACGCTGCCAAGTTAGAGCAAGCACCTACGATGCTAGTTTAGGGGAAATGCGGTAATCAACTATAGAGCTACGTTCACTATCTTCATCTAGCCTTGCTATTTCTTGAGAATCATGTGGGGAGGCTGACGCTGCATTCTTTAAATGAGGATATTTTATCACAGTAGTCCACTGGCCTGATTGCCTCATCAAAAGTGATTGATGAGGGATACACAAGAACATTAGTTTGATGTAAGAACATGGTTAATAGATAGATGTACTAGTATGTACCAAAAACAGGAAGGCATGTCGTATTCAAAGGTATAGTGTGTAAGCTAAGCAGATGCAATTTAACCAAATTGGAAGCAATACAAGCTAGACATCCGGCTGGAGTGGTGAGCACGATCATCTAGGACCTGAGAGCCTGGTGGGAGGCGGGCTACTTCGCCACCATCGTGACTTTTTAGTTAGCTTCCAGGTGATGCATGTCTGTGTTGGGCTTGTCATCCGGGCTCGGCGATTACGACTAGCTATTTGTCTTCTGGTGCTCCCGGGATGGTGGTTCATGTAAAACAATCTTTCCTTATCTTGATAAAGACCGAGTTCGGCCTTTCGAATACAAGCTAGACACCATATGCAACATGCAACCACATATGACACCGTGAACTTAAAGCAAGCACCTGGGATGGTGGTTCAGGCGAGCGAGATCATCAACTCCAGAGCTACGTTCCCTGTCTCCATCTGCTGATACTACACCCTTTAAAGTCTTGAAACGTGTCTGGCCTAGCCGCATACCAAGCTGGAGTGACTTCTCTCTACTCTTTTCTGCTTCTGTCAAGGCAGGGTCCGAAATACCCTTGCATAAAAACACAATAGTGAGAGTATGGGTGAAGTGTGTACAGAACTAGTGCACTGTAAAAGTAGCAGATAGCAGGTGGCTGAAAAATAAATGACAGGAGACATATGATAGCTCTACAACTTTGCATGGCAAACAAAATTAGATTCTACTCCGTATGATTTTGTAATATATGAGCACAGAAATGCAGTACTCCTCCAAAGACACCACCACATGTGGTCCTATCAAGATAACAGTCGACTGAAAATAAATAGGTCAGTCGGTTTTTTTATGAACCGTTCGATCTATAAGGAATGGGCAGATGGCCATCGTCTACCTCCCGCCAGTCACTGTTGACGATCTTTCTCAAACCTCCAGCGACCACCGGCCCAGACCCCTGCCTCTGCTGCCCCGCCCTCCCCTCGACCTCACACCACCGCCGTGCTTGGCAGCGCCCCAGGCCATCCCTTTAATCCCGGCCGACCTCCAGATCAGGCGCAGCAGCTCTAGGCCCCACACGCCCCTAAGATAAACACCGAGGCGTTGCTTCCCCGGAATAATAGGCGGACTAGCGCCTGTTACGCTGGGGAATGCTTCCATTAATTGGGAATCAACTGACCAGGAATTGAAATCCAGGGGGCGACGGACCTCTAGCTAAGGTGAAATAGTATATGAGGAGAAACCTTGTGCATCACGAGTAACTAGGAACATCTAGTATCAAGAAGAAGCGGTCAATTAGTGTCTTCTGTGGGATGAATACCATGCAAGCAGACACGTAAAATTTGCACTAATAAGGGAAGATGAGTACCATTTTCAGTTGTCGGTGTGGTCGCCTCCACATGGTGCGCCGATCTTCTTCTTTTTGCCGGGGAAACTGATGTTTTGGAGGAGGGTGCAGGCTTGGACGAACCCATGGCCAAATTGTTGACTATGTTGCCGTGGCCGTATGTCAGCGGAGGGGAACCAGATCCGAGGCGGTGAAGGACGGCGTAGCAGGAACAGCTCCGGTGCGGTGGACGGTGGCAAAGTTGAAGCGGCAGCGGTGAGGCGCATGACGGCGAGGTTGAACTGGCTCGGGTACGGACGGCTCGGCCTCGGCTTCAACTACTAGCCGTGGAGAACATTGCGGTTGAGGTTGCGGTGGACGATGACATCGGGGTATCGGCTCCGGCGTGATGGAGGAGGGCGGCGGTTGATGGGTGGGATGGGGTGGCGGACGGAGGACGCCGGGGCTTCGCGGCTGGTGGAGAGGTAGTTTTGGCGCCCGCGGAGTACGAAACGGAATCGGACGACGGGCGGGGGGCGGGGGGAGCTAAGGGAGAACCATGTTTCGTTCTGGGATGCGCTTGTTTTTGGATTTTTTGAACAAATGGGACGCGCTTGTTTGAAATTTGGGAAAAGTACAAACTTTACCCCCCCCCCCTCTTAAATTTCGGACCTACTGCGGGTCGGGGTAGGATGGTAATCTCAGGTGTCCCAAATAGTGGGCGGGAGTGATTTTGGCCACGCGCATGTGTGCTTAGGCGACCATTGTGTATGAATGTTTTTCGGAGGTGGTTGTGTGGCGTCTAGATGAAGCTACAAACCTACCCCGGTTTAGACCTTTGGACGTCGGGCCGGTAGGTTTCACGGGTCGGAGTTAGAAAAGTAATTTCCTTCTACCACCAAACATTGGTCTCACGCGGTTTCGGGTGAGTAGATGCTCCTTTGGCGCTTCGTTCGAAATTTTGAAACAGAAGCATTCACGTTTAGAGTACTCTTGAACTTTGAGGATTGACCTAAATACACAACGTTAAATTTGACCTTGTATGTTCGAAAACCTCATTAAATTATCCGCTTCTTTTTGAAATTTTGACACTTGAAAATCCTATAACTACGATTATTTTGGAATGGAGGAGCTAAATTTGAATCTATTTTGTACACGACTATATATGCTATTATGTACAAAATCAGAGCAAAGATTGGTGCACCCATAACTTAGTTATGATTTACAAATGCCATGATATCGAATTCAAATAATTGAATGGACTTCATGTTGAATTAGATTTTTTTTTAAACCACCTTAAGTTGAATTCAAATGTATGCTAGTTCATAGCTAGCTATTTATAATGTTCATTGTGTAACTTCCGTATGTATAATGTGCTTTACACACACAACATGAACTATACTCACGTTTATATTCGACTGCTAAAGCGATGCATTGTCTGGAGTTTAAAATACTAACTATGTGGATCAATTATGTCGAATAATAACATAGACATGATCAAATTCGATAGAATCTAGATGTCTGATGGATCAATGACCGTTCCTTACGCGAATTGCAAATATCATGATCCCATCCTAATATTTGGATACAATTTATATCTTTAATCAATGTGTACATCAGTCTTTTACGTTTAGTTTCACTCTCCATCGGTGGTCTCGCACACATGCTCATACACTCTCTCCCGAGGTGTCTTTCTCGCAGACATGCTCTCAATATAACCCTCCCTCCCTCTCATAACCATTTAAGATTGTTTTCACTAAACTTTGTCACAAGCACTCTTCCTCTAACAAGCATACACACGCACAATCCCCATCGACCCTTTCTATATACATAGACCTGCCTACGTCTCTCATGTACGCACATTATCTTTAGGCCTATCTCTCACGCATTATCTCACACCTCTCTTCCTAATCGACGAGTATGATTCTAGCAGAGCATTCTGTAGGATGCCCCTTAAAGTTAGTCCCAAAATAATATAAAAGAGCATATTAAAGCCCATTAAACATCCAAAACAGATAATATAATAGCATGGAACAATCAAAAATTATAGATACGTTGGAGACGTATCAAGCATCCCCAAGCTTAATTCCTAGTTGTCCTCGAGTAGGTAAATGATAAAAACAGAATTTTTGATGGGGAATGCTACCTAACATATTTTTCAATGTAATTTCCTTTATTGTGGCATGAATGTTCAAATCCGAAATATTCAAGACAAAAGTTTAATATTGACATGAAAATAATAATACTTCAAGCGTACTAACCAAGCAATTATGTCTTCTCAAAATAACATAGCCAAAGAAAGCTCATCCCTACAAAATCATATAGTTTGGCTACGCTCCACCTTTTTCACATAAAATGCTCCAATCATGCACAACCCCGGTTTCAGCCAAGCAATTGTTTCATACTTTAGTATTCTCAAACTTTTTCAACTTTCACGCAATACATGAGCATGAGCCATGGACATAGCACTATAGGTGGAATAGAGTGGTGGTTGTGGAGGAGACAAAAAGGAGAAGATAATCTCACATCAACTAGGCGTATCAATGGGCTATGGATATGCCCATCAATAGATATCAATGTGAGTGAGTGGGGATTGCCATGCAACTGATGCACTAGAGCTATAAGTATATGAAAGATCAACAAAAGAAACTAAGTGGGTGTGCATCCAACTTGCTTGCTCACGAAGACCATCATTGGAATATACAAGCCAAGTTCTATAATGAAAAATTCCCACTAGTATATGAAAGTGACAACATAAGATACTCTCTATCATGAAGATCATGGTGCTACTTTGAAGCACAAGTGTGGAAAAAGGATAGTAACATTGTCCCTTCTCTCTTTTTCTCTCATATTTTTGGTGGGCTTCTTTGGCCTCTTTTTTTTATTTGGGCTTATTTGGCTCTTTTATTTTTCATAAAGTCCGGAGTCTCATCCCGACTTGTGGGGGAATCATAGTCTCCATCATCCTTTCCTCACATGGGACAATGCTCTAATAATGAAGATCATCACACTTTTATTTACTTACAACTCAAGAATTACAACTCGATACTTAGAACAAAATATGACTCTATGTGAATGCCTCCGGCGGTGTACCGGGATGTGCAATGAATCAAGAGTGACATGTATGAAAAATTATGAAAGGTGGACATGCCACAAATACGATGTCAACTACATGATCATGCAAAGCAATATGACTATGATGAAGCGTGTCATAATAAACGAAACGGTGGAAAGTTGCATGGCAATATATCTCGGAATGACTATGGAAATGCCATAATAGGTAGGTGTGGTGGATGTTTTGAGGAAGGTAAATGATGGGTTTATGGTACCGACGAAAGTTGCACGGCACAAGAGAGGCTAGCAATGGTGGAAGGGTGAGAGTGCGTATAATCCATGGACTCAACATTAGTCATAAAGAACTCACATACTTATTGCAAAAATCAACAAGTCATCAAAACTAAGTACTACGCGCATGCTCCTAGGAGAAGGGTTGGTAGGAGTTAACCATCACGCGATCCCGACCTCCACACATAAGGAAGGCAATCAACGAAACACCTCATGCTTCAAATTTGTCACACAACGTTTACCATACGTGCATGCTAGGGACTTGCAAACCTCAACACAAGTATTTCTCAATTTCACAATTACTCAACTAGCACAACTCTAACATCACCATCTTCATATCTCAAAACAATCATCAAGTATCAATCTTCTCATAGTATTCAATGCACTCTATATGAAAGTTTTTATTATACCCGTCTTGAATGCCCATCATATTAGGACTAATTTTATAACCAAAGCAAATTACCATGCTGTTCTAAAAGACTCTCAAAATAATATAAGTGAATCATGAGAGATCAATAATTTATATAAAATAAAACCACCACCGTGCTCTAAAAAGATATAAGTGAAGCACTAGAGCAAAATTATCTAGCTCAAAAGATATAAGTGAAGCACATAGAGTATTCTAATAAATTCTGATTCATGTGTGTCTCTCCCAAAAGGTGTGTACAGAAAGTATGATTGTGGTAAACTAAAAGGCAAAGACTCAAATCATACAAGATGCTCCAAGCAAAACACATATCATGTGGTGAATAAAAATATAGCCTCAACTAAAGTTACCAATAGACGAAGACGAAAGAGAGGATGCCTTCCGGGGCATCCCCAAGCTTAGGCTTTTGGTTGTCCTTGAATTTTACTTTGGGGTTCCTAGGGCATCCCCAAGCTTAGGCTCTTGCCACTCCTTATTCCAAAATCCATCAAATCTTTACCCAAAAACTTGAAAACTTCACAACACAAAACTTAACAGAAAATCTTGTGAGCTCCGTTAGTATAAGAAAACAAACCACCACTTTAAGGTACTGTAATGAACTCATTCTTTATTTATATTGGTGTTAAACCTAATGTATTCCAACTTCTCTATGGTTCATACCCCCCCCCCCCCCATACTACTCATAGATTCATCAAAATAAGCAAACAACACACGAAAAACAGAATCTGTCAAAAACATAACAGTCTGTAGCAATCTGATTCATACGCATACTTCTGTAACTCCAAAAATTCTGAGAAATTAGGAAGTCCTAAGCAATTTGTTTATTAATCTTCTGCAAAAATAATCAACAGAAAAGCATGTTCCTGTGATTTATGAAAATTATTTTTGTGTGTGTAAAAGTTTCTGTTTTTTAGCAAGATCAAATTAACTATCACCGTAGGTTATCCTAAAGGTATTACTTGGCACAAACACTAATTAAAACATAAAACCACATCTAAACAGAGGCTAGATGAATTATTTATTACTAAACAGGAACAAAAAGCAAAGAATAAAAATAAAATTGGGTTGCCTCCCAACAAGCGCTATCGTTTAACGCCCCTAGCTAGCTAGGCATAAAGCAAGAATAGATCTAGGTATTGTCATCTTTGGTATGCAATCCATAAGTCGCTCTCATAGTTGATTCATAAGGCAATTTAATTTTCTTTCTAGGAAAGTGTTCCATGCCTTTCCTTAACGGAAATTGGAATCTAATATTTCCTTCTTTCATGTCAATAATTGCACCAATCGTTCTAAGGAAAGGTCTACCAAGAATAATAGGACATGTAGGATTGCAATCTATATCAAAAACGATGAAATCTACGGGCACATAATTCCTATTTGCAACAATAAGAACATCGTTAATCCTTCCCATAGGTTTCTCAATGGTGGAATCCGCAAGATGCAAATTTAAAGAACAATCATCAAATTCAAAGAAACCTAACACACCACACAAACTTTTTGGAATCGTGGAAACACTAGCACCCAAATCACACAAAGCATAGCATTCATGATCTTTAATCTTAATTTTAATAGTAGGTTCCCACTCATCATAAAGTTTTCTAGGAATAGAAACTTCTAGTTCAAGCTTTTCTTCATAAGGTTGCATTAAGGCATCAACAATATGTTTAGTGAAAGCTTTATTTTGACTATAAGCATGAGGAGAATTCAACACGGATTGCAACAAGGAAATACAATCTACCAAAGAGCAATTATCATAATTAAATTCCTTGAAATCCAAAATAGTGGGTTCATTGATATGTAAAGTTTTGACCTCTTCAATCCCACTTTTATTAATTTTAGCATCAAGATCTAAAAACTCCGAATCGTTGGGATGCCTTTTAACTAAAGTTGACTCATCTCCAGTCCCATCTTGATCAAGATTCATATTGTAAAACAAAGATTTAATAGGAGTCACATCAATCACTTTTAGATCTTCATCATTATTATCATGAAAACTAGAAGAACACGCTTTCACAAAGCAATCTTTTTTGCACACATTCTAGCTGTTCTTTCTTTGCACTCATCAATGGAAATTCTCATGGCTTTGAGAGAATCATTGATATCATGCTTACGCGGGATAGATCTAAGTTTCAAAGAATCAACATCAAGAGAAATTATATCCACGTTGCTAGCCAACTCATCAATCTTAAGCAATTTTTCTTCAACCAAAGCATTGAAATTCTTTTGCGAACTCATAAATTCTTTAACACTAATATCAAAATCAGAGGGCATATTATTAAAATTTCCATAAGAGTTGTTGTAGGAATTACCATAATTATTAGAGGAATTGCTAGGAAAAGGCCTAGAATTAAAGTTTCCTCTATACGCGTTGTTACCAAAATTGTTCCTACCAACAAAATTCACATCCATAGATTCATTATTATTCTCAATCAAAGTGGAAAAAGGCATATCATTAGGATCAGAAGAAACACTTTTATTATCAAACAATTTCATAAGTTCATCCATCTTTCCACTCAAAACATTAATCTCTTCAATTGCATGAACTTTTTTATTATTGGATCTTTTGGTGTGCCATTGAGAATAATTAACCATGATATTATCTAGGAGTTTAGTAGCTTCTCCTAAAGTGATTTCCATAAAAGTGCCTCCCGCGGCCGAATCTAAAAGATTTCTAGAAGCAAAATTCAATCCGGCATAAAAAAATTGTATAATCATCCATAAATTCAAGCCATGTGTAGGGCAATTACGCATCATTAATTTCATTCTCTCCCAAGCTTGTGCAGCATATTCATGATCAAATTGCTTAAAATTCATAATGTCATTTCTAAGAGAGATGATCTTAGCGGGAGGAAAATACTTAGAGATGAAAGCATCTTTGCACTTATTCCATGAATCAATACTATTTTTAGGCAAAGAAGAGAACCAAGTTTTAGCACGATCTCTAAGCGAAAACGGAAATAGCTTCAGTTTAACAATATCATTATCAACATCTTTCTTCTTTTGCATATCACATAAATCAACGAAGTTGTTTAGATGGGTAGCGGCATCCTCACTAGGAAGGCCAGAAAACTGATCTTTCATAACAAGATTCAACAAAGCGGTATTAATTTCACAAGATTCAGCATCGGTAGTGGGAGCAATCGGAGTGCTAATAAAATCATTGTTGTTGGTATTGGAAAAGTCACATAATCACACAAGAAGCAAGCGAAAAGAGACGAACAGAAAAGGGGCAAAGAAAAGGCAAAGGTTTTCGAAAATTGTTTTAGAAGTGGGGGAGAGGAAAATGAGAGGCGAATGGCAAATAATGTAATGTGAGGGATAAGAGTTTGTGATGGGTACTTGGTATGTCTTGAATTGAGCGTAGATCTCCCCGGCAACGGCGCCAGAAATCCTTCTTGCTACCTCTTGAGCATGTGTTGGTTTTCCCTTGAAGAGGAAAGGGTGATGCAGCAAAGTAGCGTAAGTATTTCCCTCAGTTTTTGAGAACCAAGGTATCAATCCAGTAGGAGACAACACGCAAGTCACCTAGTACCTGCATAAACAAACAAGAACCTTGCAACCAACGCGATAAAGTGAGATCTAATAAAGATAATAAGATAAATATTTTTGGTATTTTTGTTGTATAGATTGGAAAGTAAAGATTGCAAAATAGTAAACGAGATGCGATGTAAACAAAAGAGATGTAATATAATAGGAAAGAGACCCGGGGGCCATAGGTTTCACTAGTGGGTTCTCTCAAGATAGCATATATTACGGTGGGTGAACAAATTACTGCCGAGCAATTGATAGAAAATCGCATAGTTATGAGAATATCTAGGCAATGATCATGAATATAGGCATCACATATGTGTTAAGTAGACCGAAACGATTCTGCATCTACTACTATTACTCCACACATCTACCGCTATCTAGCATGCATCTAGAGTATTAAGTTCATAAGAACAGAGTAACACATTAAGCAAGATGACATGATGTAGAGGGATAAACTCAAGCAATATGATATAAACCACATCTTTTTATCCTCGATGGCAACAATACAATACGTGCCTTGCTGCCCCTATTGTCACTAGGAAAGGACACCGCAAGATTGAACCCAAAGCTAAGCACTTCTCCCATTGCAAGAAAGATCAATCTAGTAGGCCAAACTAAACCGATAATTCGAAGATACTTGCAAAGATATCAAATCATGTATATAAGAATTCGGACAAGAACCAAATATTATTCATAGATAAACTTGATCATAAATCCACAATTCATCGGATCTCGGCAAACACACCGCAAAAGAATATTACATCGAATAGATCTCCAAGAACATCAAGGAGAACTTTGTATTGAGAATCAAAGAGAGAGAAGAAGCCATCTAGCTAATAACTATGGACCCGAAGGTTTGTGGTAAACTACTCATACATCATCGGAGAGGCTATGGTGTTGATGTAGAAGCCCTCCGTGATCGATTCCCCCTCCGGCGGAGCACCGGAAAAGGCCCCAAGATGGGATCTCACGGGTACAGAAGGTTGCGGCGGTGGAAAAGTGGTTTCGTGGATCCCCCTGATGTTTTCAGGGTATAAGAGTATATATAGGCGAAAGAAATAGTTTGGTGGAGCTCCATGGGGCCCATGAGGGTGGGGGCGCGCCTACCCCCCCCCCCTCCCCCAGGCGCGCCCTCCTATCTCATGGCAGCCTCGCGAAGTTCCAGACTTCAACTCCAGCTCTTCTGGATTGCGTTCGTTCCAAGAAAGATCATCGCGAAGGTTTCATTCCGTTTGGATTCCGTTTGGTATTCCTTTTCTGCAAAACACTGAAATAGGCAAAAAAAACAGGAATTCGCACTGGGCCTTTGGTTAATAGGTTAGTCCCAAAAATAATATAAAAGAGCATATTAAAGCCCATTAAACATCCAAAACAGATAATATAATAGCATGGAACAATCAAAAATTATAGATACGTTGGAGACGTATCAATACCCAGGCGCTACTATGAGCATTAGTAAGGTACACATCAATAACATGTATATCAAATATACCTTTGTTCACTTTGCCATCCTTCTTATCCACCAAATACTTGGGGCAGTTTCGCTTCCAGTGACCAGTCCCTTTGCAGTAGAAGCACTCAGTTTCAGGCTTGGGTCCATCTTTGGGCTTCTTCCCGGGAGTGGCAACTTGCTTGCCATTGTTATTGAAGTTCCCTTTCTTTCCCTTGCCCTTTTTCTTGAAACTAGTGGTCTTGTTAACCATCAACACTTGATGCTCCTTCTTGATTTCTACCTCCGCGGCCTTGAGCATTGCAAAGAGCTCGGGAATAGTCTTGTCCATCCTTTGCATATTATAGTTCATCACGAAGCCTTTGTAGCTTGGTGGCAGTGATTGAAGAACTCTTTCAGTAACACTATCAACTGGAAGATTAACTCCCAACTGAGTTAAGTGATTATAATACCCAGACATTTTGAGTATGTGTTCACTGACAGAACTGTTCTCCTCCATCTTGCAGCTATAGAACTTGTTGGAGACTTCATATCTCTCAACCCGGGCATTTGCTTGAAATATTAACTTCAACTCCTGGAACATCTCATATGCTCCATGACGTTCAAAACATCTTTGAAGTCTCGGTTCTAAGCCGTAAAGCATGGCACACTGAACTATCGAGTAGTCATCAGATCGAGCTTGCCAGACGTTCAAAACATCAGCTTCTGCTCCTGCAGCAGGCCTTTCACCTAGCGGTGCATCAAGGACATAATTCTTCTGTGCAGCAATGAGGATAATCCTCAAGTTACGGACCCAGTGTAGTTGCTACCATCATCTTTCAACTTAGCTTTCTCTAGGAACGCATTAAAATTCAGGGGAACGGTAGCACGGGCCATTGATCTACAACATAGATATGCAAATACTATCAGGACCAAGTTCATGATAAATTAAGTTCAATTAATCAAATTACTTAAGAACTCTCACTTAAATAGACATCCCTCAAGTCATCTAAGTGATATGTGATCGAAATCAACTAACCCATTGATGACCCACAAGTATAGGGATCAATTGTTGCTCTTTTCGATAAGTAAGAGTGTCGAACCCAGCGAGGAGCAGAAGGAAATGACAAGTGGTTTTCAGCAAGGTAATGTCTGCAAGTGCTGAAATTTTAAGTAACAGAGTAGTTTGATAGCAAGATAATTTGTAACGAGCAAGTAACGATAATAGTAGCAAAAGTGCAGCACGGTAGCCCAATCCTTTTGAGGCAAAGGACAGGCCAAAACGGTATCTTATAATAAGCAAAGCGTTCTTGAGGGTACACGGGAATTTCATCTAGTCACTTTCATCATGTTGGTTCAATTTGTGTTCGCTACTATGATAATTTGATATGTGGGTGGATCGGTGCTTAGGTGATGTTCTTACTTGAACAAACCTCCTACTTATGATTAACCCCCTCGCAAGCATCCGCAACTACGAGAAAAGTATTAAGAATAAATTCTAACCATAGCATTAAACTTTTCGATCCAATCGGTCCCTTACGGAATAGCGCATAAACTAGGGTTTAAGATTCTGTCACTCTCGCAACCCATCATCTAATAACTACTCCACAATGCATTCCCTTAGGCCCAAATATGGTGAGGTGTCATGTAGTTGACGTTCACATGACACCACTAAGGGAATCACAACACATATCGAACACCTATCAAGTTCACATGATTACTTGCAACATGATTTCTCCCGTGACCTCAAGAACAAAAGTAACTACTCACAAGTCATAAACATGCTCAAGATCAGAGGGGTATTAAATAGCATATTGGATCTGAACATATATAATCTTCCACCAAATAAACCATATAGTAATCAACTACAAGATGTAATCAACACTACTAGTCACCCGCAAGCACCAATCTATAGTTCCGGTACAAAGATTGAACACAAGAGATGAACTAGGGTTTGAGAGGAAATGGTGTTGTTGAAGATGTTGATGGAGATTGCCCTCCCCAAGATGGGAGAGTTGTTGGTGATGATGATGATGATGATTTCCCCCTCCGGGAGGGAAGTTCCCCCGGCGGAATCGCTCTACGGGAGGGCAAAAGTGCTCCTGCCCAAGTTCCGCCTCGAGACGGCGGGCGCTCGTCCCAAAGTCCTCTCCTTATTTTTTCTAGGTCAAAATGACTTATATACTGGAAGATAGGCACCGGAGGTGGGCAGGGAGCACAACCCACCAGGGCGCGCTGGGCTCCCTGACG
Organism: Aegilops bicornis; assembly: GCA_021605145.1. NCBI lineage: Eukaryota > Viridiplantae > Streptophyta > Magnoliopsida > Poales > Poaceae > Aegilops > Aegilops bicornis. The sequence goes on along the minus strand of CM038674.1, from coordinate 599,759,321 downwards.
CGCCCAGGTGGGTTGTGCCCACCTGGTAGGCCCCCTCTGGTACTTATTGGCTCCAATATTCCTCAAATATTTCATAAAAAATCTCCGTAAAGTTTCAGCTTGTTTGGAGTTGTGCAGAATAGCTGGCCTAACATAGCTTTTCCAGGTCCAGATTTCCAGCTGCCGGAATTCTCCCTATTTGTGTGTACCTTGCATATTATGAGAGAAAAGGAATTAGAGTTACTCCAAAACGCATTATTATGCATAAAAACATCATAAATAACAGTAGGAAAACATGATGCAAAATGGACATATCACCCATGTCCGATCATCATGTGAGATGGGGTAGTCATCAATGGTGAACATCTCTATGTTGATCATATCTACTATATGGTTCACGTTCGACCTTTCGGTCTCCAGTGTTCTGAGGCCATGTATGTACATGCTAGGCTCATCAAGTTTAACCCAAGTATTCCGCATGTGCAAAACTGTCTTGCACCCGTTCTATGTGAACGTAGAGTCTATCACACCCGATCATCACGTGGTGTCTCAACACGACGAACTGTAGAAATGGTGCATACTCAGGGAGAACACTTTTACCTTGAAATTTAGTTAAGGGATCATCTTATAATGCTACCGCCGTACTAAGCAAAATAAGATGCATAAAAGATAAACATCACATGCAATCAAAATATGTGACATGATATGGCCATCATCATCTTGTGCTTTTGATCTCCATCTCCAAAGCATCGTCATGATCTCCACCGTCACCGGCTTGACACCTTGATCTCCATCGTTGCGTCGTGGTCGTCTCGCCAACTATTTCTTCTACAACTATCGCTAACGCATAGTGATAAAGTAAAGCAATTACATGGCATTTGCATTTCATACAATAAAGAGACAACCATAAGGCTCCTGTCGGTTGTTAGATATCTTACAAAACATGATCATATCATACAATAATGTTTATCACATCGTGTCTTGACCATATCACATCACAACATGCCCTGCAAAAACAAGTTAGACGTCCTCTACTTTGCTGTTGCAAGTTTTACGTGGCTGCTACGGGCTTCTAGCAAGAACCGTTCTTACCTACGCATAAAACCACAATGGTATTTCGTCAGGTTTGCTATTTTAACCTTCTTCAAGGACCGGCCGCAGTCAAATTCGATTCAACTAAAATAGGAGAAACAGACACCCGCCAGCCACCTTTATGCAAAACTAGTTGCATGTCTGTCGGTGGAACCGATCTCATGTGCGTGGACATGTAAGATTGGTCCTTGCCGCTTCATCCCACAATACCGCTGAATCAAAATAAGACGTTGGTGGTAAGTAGTATGGCTATCCCCGCCCACAACTCTTTGTGTTCTACTCGTGCATATCATCTATGCATAGACCTGGCTCATGATGCCACTGTTGGGAAACGTTGCATGGAAAACAAAAAAATTCTACGCACACGCAATGATCTATCCATGAAGATGCTTAGCAACGAGGGGGAGAGTGTGCTCGTAGACCGTAAGCGGAAGTGTTTCAAACCGCGGGTTGATGTAGTCGAACTTCTTCATGCTTCAACCAATCAAGTACCGAACTCATGGCACCTCCGTGTTCTGCACACGTTCAGCTCGGTGACGTCCCTCGCCTTCTTGATCCAGCAAGACGTCGAGGTAGTAGATGAGTTCCATCAGCATGACGGCGTGGTGACGGTGATAGTGAAGTGATCTCCGCAGGGCTTCGCCTAAGCACTACGAAAATATGACCAGGGGTATAAGCGGTGGAGGGGGGCGCCGCACACGACTAGGCAATTGTCTGGTGTGTGCTAGGCGCCCCCCTCCCACATATATATAAGTGGGAGGGAGGGAGGAGCAGCCATAGGAGGCGCCCAAGTAGGAGGAATCCTACTTGGAGTCCCTCCCAAGCCGCGGCCCCCTACCATATATAACTGAGGGGGGAGAGGGAAGGAAGTGGGAATCCTAATCCACACTTTCCTTTCCCTTCTCCCCTTTCCTTATCCTCCTTAGGCCGCCCCATATGGGGTGGGGGCGCACCAGCCCCTTGTGGCTGGTGTGTTTCCCCTCTTGGCCCATAAGGCCCATATCTTTTGCCCGGGGTGCACGAAACCCCTTCCGGTGACCCGATAAGTCCCCGGTACCCCCGAAACACTTCCGGTATCCGAATACCATCTCCTATATATCAATATTTACGTCTCGACCATTTCGAGACTCCTCGTCATGTCCGTGATCTCATCCGGGACTCCGAACAACATTCGGTCACCAAATCACATAACTCATATAATACTATATCATCATCCAACGTTAAGCGTGCGGACCCTGCGGGTTCGAGAACTATGTAGACATGACCGAGACACCTCTCCGGTCAATAACCAATAGCGGAACCTGGATGCCCATATTGGCTCCTACATATTCTACGAAAATCATTATCGGCCGAACCGTTATGACAACATACGTAATTCCTTTTGTCCATCGGTATGTTACTTGCCCGAGATTCAATTGTCGGTATCTTCATACCTAGTTCAATCTCGTTACCGGCAAGTCTCTTTACTCGTTCTGTAATACATCACCTCGTGACTAACTCCTTAGTTGTTTGCTTGCAAGCTTATGATGTGTATTAGTGTTACCGAGAAGGCCCAGAGATACCTCTCCGATACTCGGAGTGAAAAATCCTAATCTTGATCTATGCCAACTCAACAAACACCTTTGGAGATACATGTAGAGAATCTTTATAATCACCCGGTTACGTTGTGACGTTTGATAGCACATAAGGCATTCCTCTTGTATCCGGGAGTTGCATAATCTCATAGTCGAAGGAATATGTATTTGACATGAAGAAAGCAATAGCAATAAAAATAAACGATCATTATGATAAGCTAAAGGATGGGTCTTGTCCATCACATCATTCTCCTAATGATGTGATCCCGTTATCAAATGACAACTCATGTCAATGGTTAGGAAACCTTAACCATCTTTGATCAACGAGCTAGTCTAGTAGAGGCTCACTAGGGACACGGTGTTTGTTTATGTATTCATACATGTATTAAGGTTTCCAATCAATACAATTCTAACATGAATAATAACCCTTTATCATGAATAAGGAAATATAAAATAACAACTTTATTTTTGCCTCTAGGGCATATTTCCTTCAAGGGGCAGCAGCGCTGCTGGGCCACTGCCGCAGAAGAAAGATGGGAGTGAGGTGTGCCAAGGCACCCGGTCGATCTCGCGAATGAAGGCAGGGAGGGGAGGGGCAGCGACGCTCCAAGGCTGCTCCCATGGATGAAGGCCGGGAGGGGAGGGGAAGGCGCCGCTCGGGTTGGGGTGTTAGCAGACTAAGGTTTTTGTTAGTAGAAGAAGGTCTTAAGGGTGTTAGTAGAATAGACCCACCCTATATATGTGTGTGTGAGGGGAGATCTCCCCCTATAGCATATTAAATCCTAAGGATGTCTTTCCCACATACCACGCTCTAATGCTAGTCTAATTGGTCTGCAAGATTAGACTTCTGGTTAGACGGGTTCTCTCCAATTTAATTGGTCCAATAGAATTAGACTCCTAATTAGGCATGAACGTCGCTAGGCTTCTCTCTGTCTCTGTAGTTTTCTCGAAGCTCTTCTTTCTGGACGTCAGAGTGTTGTCGGATTACTACTTTAGAATGCATGGATACCTCGTAGGGGTCTTCTACTTCGATTCTTGATCGACAGATCATCTCAGAGAAATTCTCACGGCTGGGAAGTATAACCTAGCTGCGGAATCATCATGCTTCACCGGCAGACTACATTGCTTTCCGTTGCTCTGCAGATCAGTAAGATTGATCCCTACCGGTCATCTTCATAGTATTTCTGGGTGAGCTCATGTAGCATATTTTTGTTGTTGTGTAACACGTTCCTGTACATTGATTTTGTTGCTTGACTATTGTTGTATGAGTAGAGCCCATAACTCGGAGTCCACATACACTATGCACGGAGCATCATCACATTGGTGCATAAGATAATGATTCTTCTACAAGACGGAGAGTAGTTTCCTTAGCTAGCTAGGACAAGTCTGAACTGATCCGGGGCCTATACCCTAACCGCGGTCACCTATATAAGGTCTGGCAAAGACTCCCTGATAGGTACCTCATAATCCTACTCATTGTACGCAACACAAATCTTAGATCTCATAGGCTAGATCTATCAACACAGACAAGCAGAAAATGAGGTGCCTTGATCTGAGGGTTTTAAGAGCATCTCCAGCCGCGCCCCCAACAGCCCCCCCCCCAAGGCGTTTTTTCGTCGCCGGCGGCCGAAAATCAGCCCAGTCGCGCATCAGGAGCCCGTTTTTCGCCGGTTTGGGTCAAAACTGGTGCTGGCGGACCCAGGCCGAACCCGGCGCGCTGTGGTTGCCTGTGGGCGCCAGGGAACGCGTTTTTGCCACGAACGGGGATGGGCCCGTCGCGTCAGCGAGACGGAGCTTCGTCGTCCTCATCGCCTCGGTTCATGCGGAAATCAATGCAAAGGCTGGCCAAGGCTGCCGCGCCGGTCAGCCTCATTGATGCCTCACGGGCGGCACAGTGAAGGCGCCACCGACGCACGTCCCACCCGCTCCCGCCACGCATCGCCCGGCATGCAGGCTCTCGCCGCCCGGTCACGGCTATAAAAGTCGATCCCCCGCCGATGAACGCCACAGCTGCCACACTTCACCTCGCATCACCACACAAAGCAGCACACTCCCCCCTTCCCGCCGACGAGCAAATCGCTGAGAGGTTCCCAGGCGACGGCCCGGCAGCGAACGGCTTCGGCCGTCGCCATCTCCAAGAGCCGGAGGCGCGCCTCCTCTACGAGGCTGAGTATCCGGCGCCCCAGGACATGCGTGTGCCGGGGGCGTGGAGGCTGAGCGCCGGCGGCATCCCGGTGCCACCGGTGCCCGAAGGGGCGGCACGACGGGCCGAGATCGCTCGCATCCACTCGTCGCTGACGGGGAAGCAGCGGAACGAGCCGAGGTACGCCGCCGACAGCGACACGCTGTGGACGATGTACTTCGAGCGCCACCGCGAAGAGCAGATCGCCTCCGCCAACGGCATCATCCACGCGACCGCCTCAACGCCGACGGACGGCGCGATTGGTGGGGCATGCAAGGCCACACCCTCAAGGCCGTCCTCGACTACATCGAGACCAGCAACACGCCGCGCCTCGAGTACCCGCCGCGGCCATCCTTCTCTCGCCACCGTGGTAGCTCCTGGATGCCGCGGCGAATGGAGCCGGGGACGTCCTCGTCATCGAGCTCCGGCTCGCTCTCCTCCGGCTTGCCGGCGCTCCGCCCCGTCAAGCCGGAGCCGAAGGAGACGCCGCTCCGGCGCTGCACCCGCAGCGGCGACCTCATCATCAACGAGGGTGCCCGCCCCTCCCCGCGCTCCCTCCGCCTGGTCCGGCCGAAGCCCAAGCCAGGGCTGCTCCCCGTGAAGCCAGAGCACGTGGACAAGGTGGCCCTCGACGACGAGGCAGCCCTCAAGTGGGCGAGGGAGGACTACGTCCGCGAGCAGGTGCGCCGCCAGCGTCGGGCATACGCGGAGCTCCGGGCTCGGCGCCGCGGGCGCAAGGAGGGCGGCGTCATCATCCTCGACAGCAACGAGGAGGACGTGGTCGGGCCTCCAGCACCCCTCCTCGCATCGGTGACCATGGCCAGGGGTGCAGCAGGGACGGGGCGGCTCCGAGGGGGCGCGCGACAACGACGACGACGGCGGCGGCGGCGACTACACCCGTTTCTATAGGCTTATCGGCATGTAGATGGAGTGCGGTGGCCGCAGCGTAGCATGGCTAGGCGTAGCTAGGCGTAGTTTTGGCGTAGTTTCACTGGTAGAATAAGGGCCTATTATCCCGGTTGGTAAGGGCCTTTAGTCCCGGTTCCTGAACCGGGACTAATGGGTCAGTACTAATGCCCTGGCCCTTTAGTCCCGGTTCAGTCCAGAACCGGGACAGATGGGCCTCCACGTGGCCTGTGCACCGAGCCCAGTGGAGGGTTTTAGTCGGTTGGTGGCACCAACCGGGACCAATAGGCATCCACGTGTCAGCATTTCAGGGGCTTGGTTTTTTTGAAGGGGGGGGGGGGTTGGGGTTTTTGGCGGTTTAATTTAGGTGTTTCATATATTGTGTTAGCTAGCTAATTAATAGAAAGAAGTGTCCTCTCTTTCCTCCGTGCTTGGTCGATGCTACGTACTATACATAGAGAGGCCCTCGACACGCTAGCTAGTAAGAAAATGTAGGGAACCATTAAGTACAGAAGTTCGTCATGCATACCAAGAGAAGTGATCGATCGACCTCTCCTTCTCCGAGAGATTGGTCGAACAACAAGTTTTCGTATTATCTATCCGTCGCTACTGGCTACATACATATACAATATGTAAGATCTCTTAATTACAATCCCCTAGCATTTGAAATCAACTTCCACATGGTATTCTCCGGCTTTATTGATGACGTGGTCAAGAAAGAATCCCGCCAATTCCTCTTGAATTGCTTTCATGCGATCTTGTGGTAGGAGTTCATTCCGCATCTGCCACGTCTAATTTGAAGAAGGGGTTAATTAATACATATATATGAATGAAACTCAACAGAAATGATGGTGTAATAAAATGAAATTGTGAATATTATTGCTTACGCACTTCATATTGTCTTTTAGAGTAGCCCGCTTATTTTTTAAAGTCGCGTTGTAGATGAACTACTTTACGTAGTATCCACAGAAATTATTCCCTTCTTCCTGCCACAAGCACTTTATGAGAAATAGAGGTCAATCAAACTGATAATGAAGCATTATAAATGGCATTTATGAAAGTATAGCTACCGAATCAACGGGAGATCACGGCGCCCAACTAGCTAGCCAGTAGTACTTACTTTCGGGTATGTATATCGCAGCTCCTTCGGCAGTCCCAGAGCTTCTGCGGTGAACTATTTCCAAACCCTGCAAGACAAAAAATAATTATTATTAATTAAGATATCAGGAAATGAACAAAAAGTTGCCGATATGGTGCGATAATGATCAATTGAACTTACTTGTTGAGCAATTTAGTCATGTCCGCATAGGTTTCGGGATTTTTTCGTCTCGAGTCTAAGACGGTTACTAGTCCCCGCTCAAGCTTAATCTCCAGAAGAACATAGTGGAAGCTGCGCACGCATGCATAACTCATCAGTTACATTACTATAACCTCGCTCGAGTAATAAGGGAAACTGAATATGCACACAACAGTAACACTCACTTGAAGTTGTAAGGAAAGAGTATGGTATCTTTGTTTTGATTTTTGATCAACGATTGTAGCAAGTTGGCCTCGGCCTCTTTGGCGTGCTTTTTAACCTGAATTTCATCTATGATATTCGTGTTAATGAACCCAATATCATAAATTTCTTGTTTTCTGCACTCGACGATCTTCAATCTGCATAATATATTGAGGATAATTAATTATAAATACATGCAATGAAAGAGCCGAGCTATATAGAGAGACTTAATGACAGAAATAGTACTTACAGATAGTAGCAAAAGACCGTTAATTTATCGAGGGCCTTTTGATTGAAGAACTCGAAGAACTCCTCGAAAGGAACGGGCAACAGATCAGTTCCAACGAGGTCGTGCTCCTCTTTAATGTTCAGATACAAAGTATTCGTCCCCCCAGACTCTCTGCAGGTTTTCATGTACCAATTATGGAATCTTCACATCATCGTTGAAAGAGATTTTTCATCTTTGTGAGAGGCTTCCCGTACTAAATGTCTGTGTAGGTCCACCTCCATGAAATCAGGAAGTTGATCGTCAGGCAGGTAATCTCCAAGATTGCCATAACCGGCCACCGTCCCCGGAGCATTAGCGACGATGTCGCCGCTAGACACATTGAGTGGGGGGCACGATTTGTTTGCTTGTTCGCCGAGCTGGTCAATTTTTTTTGCAGCTGCTCGTTCTCTGGACCTTTGATGTCTGACAGTACTTCCCGACCGCTCCGCTTGGAGATATGTACATTCAAGAATGCGCTCATAGTTGGTTCTCGGCGGAGACTTTGCTGTTCCTCATGGCATCGAGAGTGCGCTTTGCTTTCACCGGATCTACCTTCTCCTCCGGAGGTGGATGTCTCTTTGCTTTCAACCCTTCAAAGAAGTCGTCCACTTGGCTGCCACGATCTTCGCGTTTTCCTCCTTGGTCCTCTCGTATGGTAACTTCTCTAGAGGCTTGAGAGAAGGACCGTATCTGTATTGCCTCCCGCCTCTGGCTGTACTGCTAGACGCCGGAGCGGCTGCAGCGTCTGTCTTCTTTCGTGCTTGCTTACGAGGCGGAGGAGAAGGACTATGACGCGCCGGAGCAGCCGGAGCGGCGGCGGGTCTCTTCCGCCCTTGTTGACGAGGGCCGAGAAGGAGGAGGTTGGCTGCTCGGGCGTGCCGGCGCAGGTGGAGAAGGAGGCGGAGTGCCACCACGCGCCGGAGAAGGAGCCGGCCGAGTGCCCTGATCGTCACTCGCCGGAGGAGGAGGAGGTGGAGGAGGTGGAGTGCCCTGACTCGCCGGAGGAGGAGGAGGAGGCGGAGGCGTCCAGTTCGGAAGGTTGATGAGATCCTTCCGCCATAGGCATGGAGTCTTCAGAGCAGAACCCAGCCGAGTCTCCCCTTCACCGGTAGGGTGGTCAAGCCGGAGGTTCTCAAATCCCTCTGTAATTTCATCCACCATCACCCTAGCATATCCTTCTGGAATCGGCCGGCAGTGAAAAGTTGCGCCGGATTTAGTAGGATAAACAAAGCCAACAGCTGCCTTGACCTTCAAATTCATCCATTGCGCCATAAGGTGGCAATTTTCAGCCTCCGTGATATCATTCACGGGATAGCTGGCAGGAGCCATCAAGGCATGCTCCGGCTGAAGCAGCTCGGTGGAAGCCACGCTGCTTCTCCGCCGAGATGGCGGGGTAGCCGGGGAAGCTTCGCGGAGTCGTTTGCTGCGATCTGCTTCTCGTTCCTCTATCGCTTGTATCCTTGCATGCAGCGCTGCGATTCGATCTGCTGTACTTTCTTCCTCCTCTCCACGGCATTTGTAACCGCCAGCGTCCGAAACCCAGCCTTCCACGAAGCGAACTGGCGTGCCTCGTGTCCGTCCAAGGTGCTCGGGATTCGAGGGCCATTGTGAGCTCGTCGTTCTCTCTGTCTGGAAAGAACGTCCCTTGCCGCTGCTTCGATATATTGCTGAAGCCTCTTGGTGGTATGTCCAATTGCTCGTCCGTCCAAATGCACTTCCACGATACTGAGGTCCAAGGTTCCGCCAGCCCGAAGAACCAAGTCCGCAGCGGTGCAGCGATTCATTGTCTCTGGTTCGATACCTTTATCAAGCAGATCATTCTCAGCCTTGGCCCACTTAGGCGGGCTATGAGGTAGCCACGACCCCGTGCGATGGTGAAGCTTCTTCTTCGCAGCATTTTTCTTGTTTGTCGCCGACATCTTTTTACTCTTTTCCGATGTCTTGTGGGCCACAAATGCGGGCGATCATCTCTGATCTTCTCATATTTGCCCTTGAATTCTGGGTCTCTTTTTTATCGACAAACTTATTCAGGTCTTTCTTCCAATTCCTGAATAGGTCTGCCATCTTCTTAAGAGCAAAAGACTTGATTAATTGCTCAACTGGCTTCTCCGGATCATCCTCTGGCGGTAGGGTGAAATTTGACTTCAGCTCGGTCCAAAGATCATTTTTCTGCATATCATTGACATAAGACACCTCGAGGTCGTTCTTGAGGCTTATACCATTCTTTGGATGCTAATCGGGATCTTGTCCCTAACCGTAACCCCGTGACCTTGAGCAACAAATGCCTTCTTTGTCCGGATGGCTTCAATCGGTTGGCCGCAGCAGCGATTTCTATGATCTCAAACTTTTCATCCGAGCTCAACTTTTCTTGGGCCTCGTCTCTTTACCGAAGTTGTGCTTTCGATCCGGAGGGCTAGAAAAAAGAACAAAGACGAGAGTTAATTAATATGTTTACATACCAAAACAATGAATGCATCAATTAGCTAGTCAGCACAGGCTTAACTAATATATATACCTGGCCGGACTCAGTTCAGTGATCACCGGAGCCGTCCTCACGGTCTACTTCTTCACCCTCTCCTTCTTGCACCGGCATTGGGTCATCAGAGCCATCATAATAATAGCCAGCTGCTTCTTCACCCTCTCCTTCCAGACCATCGGTGTCGTTGAGAAACATCAACGGCGACGGCATCACTTCCTTCTGCGATTATGTCCCTCAACAACGCTTCTTGTGCTTCGTCTCGGGCGGGGTGTCCATAGTTTCTACAAATATTTACAACATGGCAATTATTATTCAAACATGACAGATATGGATATATTAGTGGCAAGCGTAGAACTAGCTAGCTAATCACAATAAGGAATCATATTAATTAGTGGCCTCGTACGCTTCTCTAGGGTTTCGGGTGGCCTCGACAACACTTCAAGGGTTAGGGGTGGCCTCGAGAACGCTTCAAGGAGGGGGTAATATCGACCCCCCCCCCCACGTGTTGAAGCTATCGGGAGGGGGTATATCGACAACGACGACATACGTACATGGGAAAATAATATGCTTGTTTTTCCTTCTTAAAAGTAGATGAAGCTATCGGGAGGGGGTATATCGACAACAACAACGACGACACTACATCTATGTCCCACAAGTGACGTGGCATCGGCGCCAGCGTCACTTGTGGGGCGTGGATGTAGTGTCCGGCTACCGACGGCCACATGTATCTCACACCGACGACACTTGCTATTTAATTAGGGTTTCCTCTACCGCTCGGCGACCCTCGACGACCCTCGTTCCTGATAAAAAAAATAGGAAGAAGAAGAAAAAAAAGAGGAAAAGAAAGAATAGAGGAGAAGAACTCCTCTATTCTTTCTTCTCCTCTTTTTTTTTCTTCTTCCTCTTCCTTTTTTATCCTCTTCTTCCTCTCAGGGTCAAGGGGTCGAGGATGGCGAGGGTCGGGAGGTTGCCTAGTGTCAAAGGATTCAACAAAACCATGTCTTCATCATTAGGCGAAAATGCTTGGTGCATGATGGTGCGAAGCTCTCCAAAGTTATTTTGGAGCGGAGTCCTAGATAGGATAATTCGCTTTTGGTACAAAGTTCGCAAGAACCTTGAATATCATTATTTGGAAGGCCTTTGCTGAAATTGTACAAAAGGCAAATTATCCTATCCGAACTCCATTCGAGTATCAACTTTGGAGGACTTCGTACCATCATGCTCTGGTTACTTCCGGCTAATGATGAAGCCATGGATTTCTTCAATACTTTGACACTAGGAAACCTCTCTCGACCCCTCGGCGATCCTCGACCCCTCGAACCCTCGACGACCCTGGAACCCTCGACCCTATAGAACCCTCGAACCCTCGACCCTGAAACCCTCGACCCTTGACCCCTTAACGACCCTCTACCCTAGTTCCCGACCCTCGACCCCTCGGTGATCCTCGACACCCTCGGAAAAAAAAGAGGAGAAAAAAAGGAGAAGAAGCTCCTCTATTCCTTCTTCTTCTCCTCTTTTTTTCTTCTTCTTCCTCTTCTTCCTCTCCTCGTCTTCTCCTTCCTCTTCTCCTTCTTTCTCTACTTATTTTCCTTTTCCTCTCCTTCTTTTTCTTCTTCTTCCTTCTTCTTCCTTCCTCTTTTCTTCCTTTTCCTTATTTTACTTTTTCCTCTCCACTAACATAAAATGCACTAATCTAAAATGCAACAAACATAAAATGCACTAAATCGATCAACTAACCTAAAATCAGTGATAAAATGCACTAACCTAAAATCGATATCTACTAACAACTTAAAAAATTAATACATATATATGAAAAAATGCATATATGAAAAAAACATCATCATATCATCAACAGAAAAAAATAGTATTTTTTCTAAAAATCTATCTTTTGCATATATACATCAACATATATATACACAGAGAACATATATATACATACATATATACATTTTTATAAAAATGCAAAAAACAAAAAAATCTAAAAAAAGGACATATAAATAGATATACACACATACATATACTCATACATATACATATAATCTGCAGGAAAAACATATATATGTTTGCAAAAAAGGGGAAGAGGCGGTGCGGCCTGACCACAATGAGGCAGTGAGGCGACGGCGACGCAGCAATGAAAGGCAAGGCGAGGCGAGGCGACCAGTAGGCGGGGCGGCGATCAGAAGCGCGACGCTGGACGGCGACAGCGGCATGAGGAGACCGCGACGGCGCAGCGGCAATGGCGACGGCGATTTGGCGGGCGTGGGTGATGACGGCTGTAGCTGGGGCGCGGCGAGGCAGAGAAGCGGCGATCGAAGCGCTGGTAGCGGCGACGGCATTGGGGGCGGGCAAGGACGGCGAAGACAAGGCTGACGGCGTCTGGGCTGCTGGCAGCGTCGAAGGCGGCAGCGTCGGGACGTAGGCGAAGACGGCGGCAGGCGAAGGCGAGGCGTAGAAGGGCAACTGGCGTCGTCGTAGGATCAAGAGCTGAACGAAAAATTTCACAAGTGTTGCTTATATAGACGGAGTATTGGTCGGTTCGTGGCACCAACGGGACCAATGCCCTTTAGTCGGTTGGTGCCACCAACCGGGACCAAAGGCCTCTTTCAAAGAGCCCAAAGGGGCGGAAGCGGCTTTTGGTCGGTTGGTGGCACCAACCGGACTAAAGGGGCATTGGTCGGTTTGTGCCACGGCCGGACTAATGCTTTAGTCGGTTGGTGCCACCAACCGGGACCAAAGGCCTGTGCTGCCCTGCCCAAATGTTTAGTCCCACCTTGCTTGTTGAGAGGGAGCACTGTTTATAAGGCGGTGCACCTTCCTCTCGAGCTCCTCTCTAAAGCGAGCTTTCGGGCCTAACTGCAATGTGTGCACTGTGGGCCCTCTTGGGCCTCCCGCGGGCCTGAATCCTGGCCCATGGTAGGGTTTCTAGTTGTATTCAGGCCGTGGGGGCCCAGTAGGTGGCACTTTTTTTGTTTTTTCTGTTTTTTTTTTGTTTTCTTTGTTGCTTTATTTAGTTTATTTTGTTTCTACTTACAACAAAATACTTATTGTTGCTATATTTATTTTTTCCAGTTTTTTTGTTTTGTTTTCTGCATTATTTATTTTCTTTTGTTTTTGCTTTATTTTTAATTCTTTTTGCTTTTAGTTTTAGAAAAATTATAAACTTTCTGTTAGTGCCATTAGTTTTCAAATTTGAAAACACTTTTTTGTTTTCTTTGTTGCTTTATTTATTATATTTTGTTACTACTTACAACAAAATACTTAATGTTGCTATTTTTAATAATTTTCCAGTTTTTGGTTTTGTTTTCTGAATTATTTATTTTATTTTGGTTATTTGATTTATTTTTTAAGTCTTTTTTCTTTTAGGTCAGGAAAATTATAAACAATCTGTTAGTGCCATTAGTTTTAGAAAAATTATAAACTTTACATTTGTGCCATTAGTTTTCAAATTTGAATAGTTAATATTTGAATTCTTTGAAAATCCGACCTAAATTCATAGTTTTCAAATGAACTCTGAAAAAGTTGGAATAGCTTGTGCATGTATAAAACGGACAATGGTATCATACTCGTCTGTTACAAAGTTGGCATGGTATCATCATAATAGTTGCGGGAGAAAGTCTTCACTTTTTCTTCACTTGTGTCATTTGCTTATTGCGTTGTAACCATGGATAATCTTCATCGTTTATCAGGATGCTTGGATCAGCCTTGACTTTGAAGGGAGGAATTTCATGAAACTTTTCATACTCTTCAGACATGTCTATCTTGCCCTCCACTCCCAGGATGTCCCTTTTTCCTGAAAGAACTATGTGGTGCTTTGACTCATCGTATGATGTATTCGTTTCCTTATCTTTTCTTTTCCTCGGTCTGGTAGATATGTCCTTCACATAGATAACCTGTGCCACATCATTGGCTAGGACGAACGGTTCGTCGGTGTACCCAAGATTTTTCAGATCCACTTGTTGTCATTCCGTACTATGGGTCTACACATCTCCCGCCTCTGACAGATTGACCCATTTGCACTTAAACAAAGGGACCTTAAAATCTACTCCGTATTCAAGTTCCCATATGTCCACTATGTAACCATAATATGTGTCCTTTCCACCCCCGGTTGCTGCATCAAAGCGGACACCGCTGTTTTGGTTGGTGCTCTTTTGATCTTGGTCAATCGTGTAAAATGTATTACCATTTATCTCGTATCCTTTCCAAATCAATACAGTCGAAGATGGTCCCCTGGACAACAAGTACATCTCATCACAAACAGTGATGTCACCTCTGAGACGTGTTTCCAACCAACTGCTGAAAGTCCTGATGTGTTCACATGTAATCCGATCGTCGCCTTTGCTCCGTGTGTTTGGAGCCTTGATCGTTCTTGTGTTCATCGACATACGGGGTCACCAAGGTAGAGTTTTGTAGAAGCATGTAGTGTGCTTGAGACCAAGAATATCCGTCCTGCATATTATTGAGTCCCTTCCAAGCGTGCCTTTTCGGTCAGTCTCCCCTCATACCGCGATATAGGGAGACCTATCTTCTTAAGGCCAGGAATGAAGTCAACACAAAACCCGATGACATCCTCTCGCTTGATGGCCCATGGAGATGCTTCCTTCGGCCTAAGCGATTCTGGGCATATTTCTTTAGGACTCCATGAACCTCTCAAAAGGGAACATATTGTGTAGAAATACGGGCCCCGGAATGACAATCTCGTCGACTAGATGAACTAGGACGTGCGTCATGATATTGAAGAAGGATGGTGGGAACACCAGCTCGAAACTGACAAGACATTGCACCACATCACTCCTTAGCGTTGGTACGATTTCTAGATCGATCACCTTCTGAGATACTGCATTGAGGAATGCACATAGCTTCACAATGGCTAATCGGACATTTTCCGGTAGAAGCCCCCTCAATGCAACCGGAAGCGATTTGCGTCATAATCACGTGGCGATCATGAGACTTTAGGTTACGGAACTTTTTCTCCGCATATTTATTATTCCCTTTATATTCGACGAGAAGCGGTCGGGACCTTCATCTTGAGCGGGCATTCAAAGAAGATTTCTTTCTCTTCTTTCGTAGAGCGTAGGTGGCGGGACCTTCATACCGCTTGGGAGGCATGCCCTCTTTTTCGTTAAGCGTTGCAGGTCCTCCCATGCCTCGGGTGTATCTTTTGTCTTCCCATACACGCCCAAGAAGCCTAGCGAGTTCACGCAAAGGTTCTTCGTCATGTGCATCACGTCGATCGAAGAGCGGACCTCTAGGTCTTTCGGTAGGGTAGGTCCCAAAATATAGATTTCTTCTTCCACATGGGTGCGTGATTCTCAGCGTCATTCGGAACAGCTAGTCCGTCGGGACCCCTTCCAAAGATTACGTGTAAATCATTGACCATAGCAAGTACGTGATCACCGGTATGCATGGCGGGCTTCTTCCGGTGATCTGCCTCGCCTTTGAAATGCTTGCCTTTCTTTCTACATTGATGGTTGGTCGGAAGAAATCGACGATGGCCCAGGTACACATTCTTCCTGGAGCTTCCCGGTATATACTATCGGTGTCAAGTAAACAATGCGTGCATCGTGGTATCCCTTGTTTGTCCGTCACGAAAGGTTCTTGAGAGCGGGCCAATCGTTGATGGTCACGAACAGCAACGCCTTTAGGTCAAATTCCTCCTTTTTGTGCTCATCCCACGTACGTACACCGTTTCCATTCCACAGCTGTAAAAGTTCTTCAACTAATGGCCTTAGGTACACATCAATGTCGTTGCCTGGTTGCTTAGGGCCTTGGATGAGAACTGGCATCATACTGAACTTTCGCTTCATGCACATCCAAGGAGGAAGGTTATACATACATAGAGTCACGGGCGAGTCTTTGTGATTGCTACTCTGCTCCCTGAAAGGATTAATGCCATCCGCGCTTAAAGCAAACCATACGTTCCTTGGGTCCTTTGCAAACTCATCCCGATACTTTCTCTCGATTTTTCTCCACTGCGACCCGTCGTGGGTGCTCTCAACTTCCGTCTTTCTTACGATCCTCACTGTGCCATCACATCAACTTGGCATGCTCTCCGTTTTACGAGCAGACGTTTCAACCGTGGTATTATAGGAGCATACCACATCACCTTCGCAGAACCCTCTTCACAGGAGGCTCGCCGTCAACATCACCGAGGTCATCTCGTCGATCTTATACCGCAATGCACCGCATACGGGCATGCGTTCAGATCCTTGTATGCACCATGATAGAGGATGCGATCATTAGGGCATGCATGTATCTTCTGCACCTCCAATCCGAGAGGGCATACGACCTTCTTTGCTTTGCGTATGTCTTTGTCAAGCAATTCGTTATCCTTTGGAAGCTTCTTCTTCAATATTTTCAGAGCTTCTCAAATCCTTTATCGAGCCTGACATTCTCTGCCTTCCACCGCAGCAATTCCAAGACGGTACCGAGCTTTGTGTTGCCATCTTCGCAATTGGGGTACAACCCTTTTTGGGATCCTCTAACATGCGATCGAACTTCAGCTTCTCCTTTTGACTTTCGCATTGCGTCCTTGCATCGACAATGACCCGGCGGAGATCATCATCATCGGGCACATCGTCTGGTTCCTCTTAATCTTGACTTAAGCTCGTTGCAGCATCATCGTGCACATCGTCTGGTTCCTCTTGATCTTCAGCACTTCATTTCTGACATCATTGTGCACATCGTCTGGTTCCTCTTGATGTTCAGTAGCATCACCGTATTCAGGGGGCACATAGTTGTCATTGTACTCTTCTTCTTCGCCTTCCATCATAACCCCTATTTCTCCGTGCCTCGTCCAAACATTATAGTGTGGCATGAAACCCTTGTAAAGTAGGTGAGTGTGAAGGATTTTCCGGTCAGAGTAAGACTTCGTATTCGCACATATAGGGCATGGACAACACATAAAACTATTATGCTTGTTTGCCTCAGCCACTTCGAAAAAATCATGCACGCCCTTAATGTACTCGGAGGTGTGTCTGTCACCGTACATCCATTTTCGGTTCATCTGCGTGCATTATATATAATTAAGTATGTCAAAAATCATTACAGAACATCATGAATAGATAATTAAGTGACCAAATTAATAGAAGTTCATCATCACATAAAAACCAAAGTACATACATAGTTCTCATCTAACAACATAAAGCTCTGCAGAGCATCTAAATTAATTAAACCATACATTGAAACTATGTAAAACATTTCAATGCGAAAACAAATGCGATCATAATCGCAACCAAGGTAACAACCGATCCAACGGCATAATGATACCAAGCCTCGGTATGAATGGCATATTTTCTAATCTTTCTAATCTTCAAGCGCATTGCATCCATCTTGATCTTGTGATCATCGGCGACATCCGCAACATGCAACTCCAATATCATCTTCTCCTCCTCAAGTTTTTTATTTTTCCTTCAAGAAATTATTTTCTTCTTCAACTAAATTTAACCTCTCGACAATAGGGTCGGTTGGAATTTCGGTTCAACAACCTCCTAGATAAATAAAATCTATGTCACGTTGGTGGCATAATTTTCATAAACAATAAATGAACCAATAGTTATGAAAAGATAATATATACCACATCCGAATCATAGGCGGGGCCCGAGGGCCGGCAGGCGGAGACCAAAACCATCGCACTATATAAGATGCAATAATAAAAGTAAGAAAACAATACAAGTATCTATCTAAACATACAAGTAAGAATATTTTTCCTTTCAGAAAGAAGATAAGAACAAGAGGCTCACCACGGTGGTGCCGGCGATGAGATCGGCGCGGGTGATCGACGGCGGTGAAGACGGGGACGGAGCGTGACGGACCGCTAAACCTAGACAAATATTGAGGAAAATGGAGCTTGGAGGTCGAGCTTGGAGGAGAAAGCTTAAGTAGTGTGGCTCGGGCATTCCATCGAACACCTTGTGCGCATAGGAGGTGAGCTAGAGCACCACCAAGCCCTCTCCCCTCGGCTAAGACAAAAAGCAGGCAGTGTGCTCTGCTCTTACTGTGAGGGGTATATATAGCAGCACTATTGGTCCCGGTTCGTGGCATGAACCAGGACTAAAAAAGCCATTGGTTCGATTCATGCCACCAACCGGGACCAATGATGGTGGGCGAGGCGAGGCCCATTGATCCCGGTTCGTCCCACCAACCGGGATCAAAGCCGAACGAACCGAGACCAATGGCCCACGTGGCCGACCCCCAGGCTCACGAACCGGGACAAATACCTCCATTGGTCCCAGTTCGTGGCAGAACCGGGACTAATGGGCTGAGCAGGCCTGGGTCATTGCCCCCTTTTCTACTAGTGTTTGCATGCTTTATCTATTTTTGTACAAATTTCAGTAAAGTTTCGCCGAGTTTGTGCCAGATCGCCGAGGTTGTATAATTTTGTATGAAATGTCACCGAGTTCGCGCAATTTTGGCGGCGACCTGGGGGAGTCGATTGGCCACACAATCGCTCCCACGTGCCAAGCAAGCGCCGGTTCGCCCTCAGGCGGCTCTTTTTCGGCGTCCTGGGAGACCGAACGGCTGGAGATGCGCTTTCCAGAGGTGGAAGATTTACGTTCTTCCTATTTGACCCGAAATCGGTCGATCTAGCCATGAGCAGGTTGAAGAGAGCTCTAACAGGCCTTGGAGGACCGATGCTCTAAGCTGGATAAATCTCTCCTTGTGTGCACCATCCAGATCAACGGCACAATTGTGCCACCCCATATTGAATACTTCAGGGAAATACCACGACATAGTACAAGGCGTTGATGATTAGGGTGAAGTGAAAGGTTGGGACACCAGGAAGGCAGGAACGCTGGTGCTCAGGAGCCAAAAGTGAGTTTCCGTAATCTACCTCCATGGTTACGAAACTGCAACGCAAGACTGCAGAAGAGCGAATTTCAAAAAAAAAAATGCAGAAGAGCGAGCGCGGTACACTGGACGGCGGGATGGAGCTCAGCGTAGCCACGATGCCCATCCAACGGCGGGGACGGAATTGGCGGTTTGGTCGGCTCACCCGCACATGCTTCTTGCCCGCCAGATTCCCGCCACCGCTGGAAACCCGACCCACGCAACAAACCGATCGTGTGGTGCTGGCCAACCCAGCTCATTTCCATGTGGGCCAACGGAAAAACGCTGGCCCAGAGTCAGCGAGCATCCGCTACATGATTTCCCATTATTGTCCACATGGGCAGGCGTGACGGGCGGTCTGGTCGGAAGCAGCCAGGCCGTACTGGTCGGTGGCTTTATTCCACAATACCACGCAAGTTGCTTGGATCTATCGTAGTTTACACACCCCACTTCGCCACTATGCTTTTTTTTTTTTTTGCGGGTCACTTCGCCACTATGCTTGCGGTAGGCAATAAGCAAAGAGCCAAAGATCAGCCGTGGATTAAAGAATAACCTGTGCATGGCACTTGCCATTAACAAATATCGGATGCAGATCAAGAGGAACGACTTGCAGGGTGCAACTTGCAGGTCAACCGTCCATCTCCACTATAAAAGGCGGCACGGCGATGCCTCCGAGCCATCGCCCGGAGGTGATCGGACTGTACGTCTCTCTGCTCTAGAGAGTGGCGACTGTGGCCTCGGCCGGTTTCCCTTCTCGATCCCCAACTGTCTATCTCTACTTTACATCTTGGTCTCTTTTCTTTCTGTTAGATCCCTTGATCATCTTCTTCATTTCCTCCGTTGAACATCCTTGCACGATCGATCTTTTTATGATCAACTTGCTGGAGAACTTCTGCATGTTGTTTTAGCAGAATTTCCTTCTTGCCTAATCTTGTTTGGCCGTGCATACGCTCTCTCCTAGATTGGATATGGATGATGTTCTCGTCCACCGATCAGCAGGAGGCCACAACTTCCGCCGGAGGTCTGCCGGCGGAGGCGGCCGGAGGCCCGTCCACATGAGCTCGCCAGCGTTGCCTCCGAGCTCCTACGGTTTCTTCCCTTATTCCTCGGCTCCTCCGGGTCCATTTCTATACCCGCCGTATAACTTGTACTCGTGTGGCTCTCTCCCTCCCCTGCCGTTCAACCACCCCGGTCTCCCACCCCGCCCTCCGGCGACCAGGGCCAAACACGCCACGTTCCCATACCAGCCGTCGACTCTGCCTCCTCGTCCGGCCGCCGTCACCAAGGTCAAACAGACCACGGCGGCCGGGACGACGGTGTCGGCGCCGAGGAAGATGCTGGAGGGCAAGAGCAAGAAGCCGAGGACACCGAGGTCCGCAGAGGAGCCTCCGAGGGCGCAGCGGAGGAAGCCGCTGCAGAGGGCGGCACCGCTGCCCGCTACGTCGGCGGTCACGGAGGCGCTGGACGACCTGGAGCGCGAGGTGACACGGGGCTTCGTGGAGGACCTGCTGCACGCGCTCGCACCGCCGCCCAGCAGCCTGCCCCTGCCCACCTTCTCCCTCATCAGGGCGGCCGCCACCAAGGTCCCAGCGCCATGCACGGTGTAGCTGGTCCTGGACACCTTCATCGACGTCGAGTCGACAACTGCCTCTGCCGGGTTCATTTTTATTTTATGTTTCTTTCTCCAAGTTTTTTTCTTTGGATGGAAGAAACGCTGCCATAAAAGGGATCGATCTAGTTTTAATTTTCGTTCCTTTTTTCATTTTCTCCTGAGAGTTGTGACGTAAATGTAAACCTGAGCAAAAGTCTAGGTTTGCATGGTATTGGCAGTTGAATTCTTGATGTATGAGGCATGCTTTTAATTGCCATGGTATATGAAGATCAACATGCAGTTCTTTTCTTTAACCTGGACCAAGAGGTCAACACGTACGTTTGTGTATGCATATCTTCATACGAGCGAACGGGTTGTATATTTATAAGCTGCTCTAAATTTATTTACGATCTCACTTACTATTCTAAGCTTGTGGACCAATATATCATCACCATGCTTGTTGGAATTAACCACGACGTGTGGCACATCAGGCTCTGACTTGGGTAAACATCGAGTTGTATCAGAGTGCTCTAACCAATGACCCAGCTGCCCCGTCTCAGAAACCCTAGACAGTCGCCATAGTTACACCCACTCCCCACCGGCCACACGTCCCCTACTCCGCGTGTCGCTCCGACGGTGGGAGAGGATGGATATCCTGGATCTGCGTTGCAGCTCTGTAGTTAGATCTGTTAGGGTTACAGTTTGGTTCCCTAACGGCCAAGGTAGTCCGAATAGTGACTTTGAAACGGATTGGAGCTCCGATGTAGGATCACAAATCATAGAAACTTAACTATCGGAGTCGTAGAAATGTAGATTGTGCTAACAAAATCATAGAACTAATGGGGCTAGTTTGGATTGTATAGTCGTACAACAGAATCGCAATATTGACTACCTTGCCGACGATGGCGTTGTGGTGTCGATGTATTTGGCACATTAATCCCACTCATAGCTTGTATGAACCCTCTTAGGGAGTCTCTAATAGTTGGAAAATAGGTGTTCGTAGAATTTGTCATGTAAGATTTTTTATGACGTGACATAGAATAAATGAGGAGAGAGTAAGATTGTATGTACATGAACCAACAACCGTTACACATCCTCGAAAATGGAATGTGAGAGCATTCCCTGTACATTCTCTTACCTCGACAAGCTAAATACACTGCTGGAATAGTTGTATGATGAGTTGTTGATTGATGACATGGAACTTTTACCAACAAATTAACCAACAGACTATTGAAGATGACCTTAATGAGGCAACGTTCCTAAATGACTCAATTAAATATCAAAAACAAAGCTCAAAGAGAAATCGGTGCCGTCTCCAAACACCTTTGCTTCATCTCGATGGGACTAAAACTTTTCATATATTCAATGCATTCGTTAGCACCCTAATCACTTGTCACCAAAACCCACTTAACATATAGATGTTCTTTCAGGAAGCTTGCCAATCTATGGCATGGGCTTGTAATAAATCACATGGTCTCCAGGATCATGAAGGTGATCGTTGTACCCCTTTGACTTAAGGCATCCTTCTTCACATTTGCAATCTCAACGGTGTTGTGGGAGCCTAAGCCAAAGATGGCCTTTTGAGCCTTAGCCATGAGCTTGCTTGACCAAAGAAGCCTTGCCTTTCCTCCTATATGCCCTGTTAGGAACCTTCTCCTTATCAAGATCATCAAGCCTATGAGTCCATTTTCCATGGCGGATGTCCTTGTAGAGAGGATTTGACAATTTAGAATCAATGAGGAGTTGAATCAATGGAGCATAGGAAAAACTCCGGCCTTGTTCAATGGAAGCAAGATGGATCTCGCTGTACACAAAGCCTATCGCATCTATCTTCTGATCTGGGTATTGCATCATCACCATAAGGTCAATAGTGTAGTTCCTCATCATGGCTCTATCTATACTCTTGGGAACAAGTGATGTCAATACACATTTGTAGAGGAAATCAAACTTTCTCATCATATAGCAAGCCTTGCCAATGGTTTATGATGAACTGTCCAATTTCCTGGAAACACTCTTTTTGTGCGATTAGTAACCCAAGCAAACCGCAAAGATGGACCAAACAGCTCATTAATTTACAGCAAACACACATACCGAGTTTATGATGAACTATCCAACTTCCTGAAAACGAGTCTCTTTCTGTGCAGTGTTCCTGTTCAGGCACGCCAAACTCGGCATTGCTACGGTCGTGGCTGCCGCTACTCTGCCACGGCAGCAACGGGACAGACACGCCGGTGCGTGAGATGGCGACCATGCTGGAGGAACTAATCGAGAAGCTTTTGGTGGGAGCAGCAGGAGGAGGCCCTGGCGTTGTCGCTGCACCACTTCGCCAGCCCTCCCGGAGACAGACTGGCCCAACCTCGAGCGCTGCTATACGCGATTGTGCGCCGAATTGCGAAGCTCCTTACTGATGCTCAAGTGTGCGTGTGCAGTCGATCATGTAACTTACGGTACATTCTCAAAAAATAAAATGTAACTTACGGTACTAATCGTGTATATCAGTGCAGTACAACAGAATGGGATCTACATTTTGTTTACTCCTGGACTCCGTTCATAAGCAGGCCTGATACAAATTTGTAACACCATCTTCAAACACGTAGTGGAACCAACAGATTTTTGCACTTCTCTGAGTAACAAACTAAACCAAACGGACTGGAGAAATCACACCCCGATTCCAAACAAGTTCAAACATGCATCTCAGTTACTTTTTTTTTTTTTTTGAGGGGGGCATCTCAGTTACTGAATCATCACTCTGAACATACAAAGGAAACGAACGAGGCCTTTTGCTCATTCACTGAATCATCACGCTGCAAACATACAAAGGAAACGAACGAGAGCAGTCAAAGTCCAAAACCCTAGTTCTAGCATCCTCAACTTTCAAACAGAGGCCATGCACACAGTTCTAACATATCATGGAACACGTCAAACCTTTTTCCTCCAAGAATATGTTTGGGCAACAGCTATTCAAGACAAGGTTATAATGGCAACAATACTGGGGGAGGTGCTTATTCTAATGATGATGTTACAATAGCTAACAAAGCTGGTTACAACAGATTCTTGGTGCTCATGTCCTGATCACTCTACTGTACATAATATCCCTGCGGACAAAAAAGTTTACACTTCACCTCAGTTCATTCGTGGAGTTCGTCCTTCCGATAGTGCTTGGTTCTCCGATTGACACAGATGCTAGTGATTTAGAGGCCCAGGCAGTGGCATTCCTTGCCCCTCCTGTAAATTCCCTCGCTTCGAAGGGTATAACCTACTCAATTTCTGTCTTGCTTGCTCGAGGTAGGTGAAGAAATATTCATGCACGCCCATCAAGTTCGCAAACAGAGTATGCCTCCTCCATGCCCATTTTGCTGCAGAAACTATCCTTGGGAATAGAAGATACAGCAACCGCAGGATTACAAAAGAAGCTGCCAGTGCTAGATACGTATCCTGCTGGAGTATATTTTCGGGAGAACGCGCCCACCAGAATGGACAATTCTCCGGTTCAACATCCTTTTTTGGCTCAATTTCATCTAACGGGTGTGGCATGGCCTCCCCTGTGGTTGACTCCACTGATGCACTGATGCCTTCATCACATAAATTGACCGTCAGCAAATCAATTAGAAAAACAGATGCAACCACAAAAGATATCATAAACACAACAAATTCCAAGTCCAAACTCCAACCACAAGGAGACTCGGGGACACTAGTTTGGAACAAAGATGTCTCATACCACAAGATAGGTGGGAAGATATGAACATGTAGCTCAGTTGCTCAATACAATGAAGAACTCTGGTAAGCACGCAAGCAAAACTACAAGACACTCCAAAAAGAATAGAATACAAAAAAGAATGGAAAAGAAGAAAGAGTCAGTATGCAACAATTTACACACCTGAAACATCACTGTAGAAAGCAGCTAGTGGCTTAACAGTTCGAGGTCCATGGTACCTCACTCGCATTGTTGAATTCAAGAGAAAAAGTGTTGGAAAACCATGAATCCCATATCTTGATATTATGCTGCAGTTTCAAATGCAAAGCTTACACTCCATCATGCAACAAATAGTAGTGTATTACACTAAGGAACACATTTTTCTTCAGTCTAAAGGCGGGCATACCTTGGCCTAATTGCAGATTCCTCGAATGCAAAATGGCGAATAGTTGGGAATAGGTGAGCCAACTTCTCGAAATTAGGTTTGCACTCTTGTGAAAACGGGCACCATGAGGCATAGAAAAGCACAGCAATGTACTCATCTTTGTTCAAGTAAAGAAGATTGACTGCCCTCGCCAATGTAGCCTCATCTCCCTATATAATGTTAAAGAAATTTAAGAGTCACTTCAATTTTACAAGTACAACAGATGGAATATCCTTGTGCTCATGAAGGAAGGGAGGGACAAACAGGCACTACAGCACAATAAAAGAAAAAAATAACAAAATTAGTTATATAGTACTCCCTCCATCCGCAAAAGCTTGTCCCAAGCTTGTTCCTCAAATGGATGTATCTAGCACTAACTTGGTGCTACATACATCCATTTGAGGGACAAGCTTTTTCGGACGGAGGGAGTACTAGTTGACAGATTATTTTTAACTCACTTAAATGTAACGTGGTGCCATGTTAGGGAGAAAATGTTTTATGTTCTCATTTTGAGCTCTACATTTTAGGAGAAAAAACAAAAGACCAGGATGGAAAACTAGGTCCAAGTTTTTCTTATATTCTTTTTCTCTAAGTCAGACAAACCCCAAGATGCAAGATGACCAAACTGGAAGAAGCATACAATAGGATCCCTGATTATCTGCAAGTGACATGTACATGCCACAAAAACCAATTAATGCAGTACACATAGCATAAGCTGCATAACACTTCAGCACAGTATGTTACTATAGGAGCAGGAGGGGCAAGCAATTCCAAACAAATATGAAAGTGACTTTGAGGGACATGGCACAAAACCAATGATACAACATAGTAACACTTCAGTACAACGTGTTATTATAGGAGCAGGGGGGCAGAGCAGGGAATTTCAAACCAAACACAAAGCTGGCTTGGCCCTTTTTTTCTGAATGTTGGCAGGGGAGCTGCCAAATCCATTGATTAGAAAGGGGTATGACAAGAACACCCTCCAAAGCTGGCTTGGTTCTAATGAGAAATTTCTCAATAGCTTAATGCATATACAGCTTATCAGCACAGGTTGCCAAAATGCATAAACCAATTGATAGGATAGAAGAACCTATTCACACCCTTGATACCACGTATGGACCTAGAAAATCCCTAATTTCGCGACCCCCAACTTTCACCCCGTCAATAATCTATTCGCTGCAGTATATTTTTTATCAAAAAAAGCGTCGGGATAGCTCACCTCGATGACGCCGACCGGGTCGCCGAGGCGGCGATCCAGCGGCGAGCAGGTGCGGGGAGGCCCGAGCACGGCCTCCACCGCGGCGGGCACCGCGCACGCCCCGGGATGCGCGGAGGAGCGCCCCGCGGCGGCGAGGAGGAGGAGGAGCAGCAGCAGCGCCGCCCACCGCGGCGACCCCCGGCCCATGGGGCCCTGGCACGGACGCGTCCCCCCGCCCTAGATCTGGGCTCCCGGGGCTCCTCGCATGCGCTGGCCGGCTGGCGCTCGGCGCCGGGGGAGCGCGGCGGCCGCGGGGGATTTTCGGTTGCGCTGCGCCGACGGGTGCGGACGGAGGTTGGTTTGGGCGTGCGGGATTGAGAGCCTTTGCGTTGTGAGGCCGAGGCGGGTCGCTTTATCGGGTGCGGGCGCCGGGCCGCAGTCCGATCGCGATCGGACGGACGAGACGCCCGGGCGAGCCGGCCCCTGGAGGCGGGATCCGGAGGATGACGTGCGGGGCCCACCGCGCGGTGACGGGGTTGGTCTGCGCAGCCCCGCGGTATGGTGACGCGATATTTATGAATACGCGCATACACCCACAGAATCGATCACGACACACGTGGACCTATGCAGAAGGCCGGCGGTGGGCCCGCAAAGGCACGTCATTATGGGACCATCCTGTCAGTGAGATATTGTCTTTTAGGCTGGTTAGGGGAGTAACTTAGATCAGTACTCCCTCCGGTCCTTTTTACTCTGCATATTAAATTTGTCTAAAGTCAATCTCATTCAACTTTGACCAAGTTTATATAAAAAATTATTGACATTTACATAATAACACCAATATCATTAGATTCATCTCGGAATATATTTTTATATTATATTTATTAGATATTATAGATGCTAATAGTTTCTAATATAAATTTGGTCAAACTTAGCTAAATTTGATTTTCGGCAAATTCAATGTGCAGAGTAAAAAGGACCGGAGGGAGTAACATATATATGTTGTGTGCTCGCTAATAGCACGCTATAGCATATTGAGAATTGTCTCGCTAAATATATCAGTATACAACATCTCGCTAATAGCACGCTATAGCGTGATATAGCACGCTAATAGCATATTTTGAGGTCGGCGCTATTTTGTTGTAGCACGCTATTTTTCTCATTGGTTATACTATAGTACCAATTTTTTTTTGCATGGTAATACGTGTTTCATTCATATCATAAAGAACAAAGTACAAATCACGTAAAGACCGACATGACAAAACTGAAAAGATAGCAGAACATCTCGGAACTTGACACCAACGCTCGTCAACTGCCTCTGGCACCACCACAAAGAGCTACCGAAGAAAAGAATGACGAATCACCACCTCACCCGAGCTCGACGCGGCTCCATCGCCGATATGCGACTTTATGACCTCCAAGGTGGCTCACCAAAAGTGAAGCCCTTACCGTTGAACGAATCGCATCGGCAACACCGGACACGCCATCGAACTCCGGATCTAGCACCCCACCACGACTAAGACGCCAAGGAGGAAACCATATCGCCATCCACGGACCACGAGCCCAGTAGATATTCCGTCTTCCAGATGTCGTCGATGCAGACCACAATCTGCATCCGCTCCTGGACTACCTCCCAAGCTCCACGTCGACGCTGGAGCAAACGTCGTCGCAGCGGCGGAGCCCGAGGACACAGGTCCACCACAAGGATGACGCCGCCGCCACACCATCCTTGCTTGAACAGGCTGGTTTCCAAATCCATCCCCGACCATAGGGCCGATGGTCTCGTCAGGGAAGGATCCGAAGATTCTTTATTCAGCGTCACCATCGTCGTCACGAAGCAAAAATGATGAACAACCTAAAAACCTAAACTATAAGGAAGTAAAATCGATCCACATCGCAGGATCCCGGCTTCTCACCACCGACGATCGAGGTCGCCATGAGGGAGCCACCGAAGAACGGCGTTGGAAGATCGGCCCTGGCGGCGGCTAGGGTTGCAGCCGCCAGGGACAAGAGGAAAACTACTACAGTACCAATATATTATGTTATCATAAGCATTTCTTGTGCGGTAGTAATATATTATGTTATCACAAGCATTTTTCTACTCATTAACTTCATGCCACATAAGCAAATTTGTATTAGGATGTGTTATGTTACTTACTAAGTTACTCCCGTTATGAGACAAGGGATTGGTTTGAGGTGAGTAATATTGTAAATTTTCTTATAGACGATGTAACCATTATTACTAATAAATAAAAGGATGTTTCATTTGAAAAAAAAAAGTTACTTCCATTATGACTTGTCTTAAAAGAAAAGGTCTTTGACGCAGATGGTTTGCTTTGGGTCAGTGTCACGGATAATTGGACGTTGTAGGAGAATATATGTGCGCAACTTGCTGCAGCTACTCTCTCGTCTTATGGCAAAACTCGTGGAGAACAAAATTTGATTTGCTCCGGCGTCGACCCCAAAAGGAATATTACCTTTTCTGTTGGTGCACAAAAGAATCTTATCGTTGGGTCTATAAACTGCAATGGACCGAATTGACTTGCTTATTAAGATTTCGTACTGGCAGTGCCAGATGGTGGATGGAATCATTTCGTTGCGCCTGCGGGTGGAGCCGAACCCTGTGAGGTGAGGCTGTGAGTGAGCGGACGGACCAATCATCTCCGGCCTCAGATGGCCCGTCACCGTCACCACACTCGCGAACAAGATTGTGCCAGCCAACTGGCCGATAAAAACAAGCGTGGATCGCCTAGCTCAGATGCGCGTTCAAGAACGGGAAGCGACGAGTCTTTCTTTTGTTAACACCAGCGGTTTCAACTTTCAGCCACAGGACAAACAGCGGCAACCGAATTTGCTTTGGGAGTTGCTCTGCCAGCCCAGGAGTACGACTTGCGAGGAGATAATTTGTCTGTGTCCTCCGCAGGGTTGGGTTGACCCTGTGATGCCAAGGAATGAAAGAAACCTTGGATGGAATCAAGGACTGTTGGCATTGGCAGTGTCAATTCCTTTGGATTTATGGTGGCGTTTCGCCGTCAGTTTGTCTTTGCTGATGATGTGTCCGTGGCAGCTGGAGAACACTATGATATGAGTTAGACGTTCCACCCTGCGTACTATAATCATGGGAGAGGGCTCAAATAATACAGCAACACCCATGCAGCTAAAGATAAGCAGGTTCGGCTATGGTCTATGGGCAACTAATCACACACAAAAACGGCGTGCAAAATAGCTGGAGAGAATTTTGAACTAGAATCTGCAAGAAAAACTGTAAGTTCTGGAGAGAATTTTGCACTAGAATCTGTAAGAAAAACTGAAAGTTCCATATATAGTTGTCCAAAGCAGGAAGTTCCTGAATAATACAGATACCATGCTGTGGGACATGCACAAAATCGACACAAAGAGAAATGCAGGTGGAAACATCTAATATGAAGAATTTTGTTTTGCTCTTTCCTATCATTCATCTGAAATATTGACCTTGATTTCACAGCACTGTAATCTGGGGATGACCAGTATAAATTTCAACAAATTTTACATACAAGATACAAGAATGAATGAGCACCATTACAGAGGAGGAGAATGTAATGAGAGGGAGAAAAATGGAATTATACCTATATGACACATTGGCCGCGATTATGTACGCCGCAGCAGCATCCCTTTATTAAATATATGGTTTTGCTACAAAAATAATTTGCCGCCTTCATCACCGTGTCCTGGCAGTAAAACCTTGGCCTGGAAAGCTTAGCCGCCAAGCATGTCTGCAGCATGCACTTGCCCGATCAGTCTCATGGCACCTTGCGGCCCATGACGATTCATGACGAGTTAGCTGACCCATTCCTCCAGTGTTTCAACTGAAATTTGTTACCAATTGTTCTCGGATAACACGTTGTAACAGTATTTAGGGGGTAAAGAATAATTCCAATTTCTGAATCGTGTGTCAGTGTCTGGTATGCTCATTATTTTTTCAGAAAGGGCTTCTGACAGACCAACAGTTTTTCATCGCTAGCTATGTCAAGATCCAAAATACGGGCATCCCATCTGAGCTGAGCAGCAACAGATCTTGCAGCTTCAATAAGAGGGGCGGTGTCACGTATTATAATCCAGCCCTGCATAGGCATAAAATAAATACATAATTTTAGACGACACATTGAACACTCGCTATCTAATGGTCAATGCAAGCACTGATTTATTTATAAGTTATAGATATATGCGAGTGCAAGACTTGTCCAAGAGACAGCCTGATTCAAAACTACACATAGAGTACTTTACAAGGACAATTTCTTAAAATAAGGTAAATGAGAATGTTTGTGCATCAGACCTAAGTTTACGCAATACTGAATGCCGCTTCTTCAATAGTAGAGTTCACATTGCCTCTAGATAGAAACATAACGCTCGCAATTTGGCCATAGTGAATGACCAGGCAATGAAGGATGGAGTTTTTGGAACTAAAGCAAAGTTAATGTATCTTGTGGATATCCCAAACTAAACTTCCTTGCATATGGCATAGTTAAGCAGCAACAATTGTTAGAATGGAGCCATATGAATCGTTTTTTATTTTACTTTTAGAACCACCAACACACAACAGGACACCGTTATTGCCCACTGATCAGAATCCACAGGAACCTACACATGGGTTTTATGACTGAACGATCCAGTTCCTATATCAGTATAAAAATAAATTAGCAAAACTTGGTTACCTCTGGTCGTAGGATGCGATCAACTTCCAAGAATATGTCCAGAGTAGAACATCTACGTTTTTGGCGCTTGTCAAGTGATAGAAAGCCATCAGCATGTACCATATCATATGTTCTCGGGTAAGTTGGAAATGCTTCACACCTGAACAAATGTTTGACATTCTATCAGTTAAAGTGATCAGAAGATCCACAAGGAAATACTTCCGCCGTTCCATAATGTAGTGCGTACAGATTTTTTCAAAAGTCAAACATTACAAACTTTGACCATGTTTATGGACAAAAATATGTACTCCATCCGTCCGGAAATACTTGTCATCAAAATGGACAAAAAGAGATGTATCTAGAACTAAAACACATCTAGATACATCCTCTTTTATCCATTTTGATGACAAGTATTTTCGGACGGAGGGAGTACATTTAAACACCAAATGCATATCATTGGATACATCATCAATTATATTTTCATGTTGTATATGTTTGGAATTCTATATAAAAATAGTGTAAACTCGGTCAAAGTTTGCTTAGTTTGACTTTTCTGAAAATCTATACGCACTACATTATGGGGCAGAGGGAGTAACATTTTACATTGTGGTGATCCCCATCTGATAAAGACATAATTCTTGTACAAAAATGTATTTTGCATAAGCATGCTAAAAAGATGTACTCCCTCCGTCCCAAAATAAGTGTCTTGACCTTAGTACAACTTTTTACTAGAGATAGTACAAAGTTGAGACACTTATTTTGGGACGGAGGGAGTAGTTCGATAAAAGTTATGAGTCATGGCTGTGCCTTGTATACGCATGCACATGTGGCGTACAATGTGGATTTTTAGCAGGATAGAAAGTTGGCGATTACTCGATATACACCTGAAACAAGGGGGTGGGGGGGTCAGAGAGGAAAAACTCAGGGGCAAATACTTACCAGTCGTGTTGAACCCCAATAAGTCCACGGTCAAAAATAAGTGGCAGATAGTTCGGGGCATTTGTAGGAACAACATTCATCACCCATACAGATTTTCCAGACTTGAGTAAAGCAGCATTAAATCCACCAAAGTGAGCATTCATATCCAGAACATTCCTAAGCATGTTAAATGGTGGATGTGGCTCCTCATCACCAGGTCTCTTTGGATGATCAGAAAATATAAGTGGAGACAATAAAGACCAGTAGTTTCGCACCATGGAGTCCCAGGTGGAAGTATCCTCACCAAACACTTCTGAATTCACACCTGGCAATTTTGAAGGTTTTAATTGGAAGACAGACAACATTTTACAATAAAAATGCTCATATCTAAGCAGTGTCATCCATCTGTTTGTGACCTTTCTACTTCCATTGTGTATGCTGATACTTACCATGTATATCAAGCTCTGTTGAGTTCAATCTAGCCTGAGAAGGCCATGCTGTGCGATGTTCAATGGGGATCCAACGCTTACTTCTTGTTCCTGCTATACAGGGATTTAGTGGTTTGTAGTATGGTGATTCGGGATCATGACTTTTAGCACAAAGCACAGGTTCGGATTTCCTATAACACAGGAGTGCAAAATCATCATTCCTCCAAACCTTAGATTCAATACATGAGAAAGACGGAAACATGTTATAAAAAAATTCAATACCTTGAACTGTAACAATCCCTTTTATTTGTCTTTTTCCACACATTTGTCTCATCTTGTTGTGACAACATCTCCCAACAGAGGTTATTAGCCAAGGCGCGGATGGTTGTCCATTTCTTTTGATTTTCTTTGTCACGTAAGGCCCTGTGTGTATTCAGACTTGTTGTCCAAACAAAGTATCCACCAGGCCTCAAGAGCCTGTCTACTTCAACCAAGAAAACACCATCTGCAGCAAGAGAGTAAAGTAACATACAGCAAGAGAGTTAATGTTAAATTTTCATGAGAGGTACAAAAAGATTCTAAGTACATATTTATGGTAAATCTACACATGGATATTTGTTAACTTAATTCTGCGTATGCCTGTTGGTAGTGGCAAACAATCCTGAAATAAGATAGGGCAGAATTCATTCACAAGGAAAGTATGATTTTTCACTTTTGGTACATGACAGTATGTCCTTGAACATTAGTACTCAGCAACAAATTTACATCATCTATGGGTACACATATCTTAAAAGGTGGTAAACGTGCAAGTCGTCTGTTGATGGATTAGCTTGAACTGGTGACTAGCTGAAATTATTTCGATCACTGAGAGTTAAGACACTGAAAAGAACCAAGGGAATACTCCATGCATACCGTTTTTGTCCCATTCAACATTGCATCTTGCACAGTGCACCATATCAAATGAAAGATAGGGATATGGAAGCTGCTTTGATGCAAATGAACCAATCAGTGCAGGAATTCCTCTCTCTAGTGTGATTTGCACTTGACTGCCCGATGACTCATAGTTAGCAATGCACATAGTCAAGAGGTCTCTCTCAAATAAATGTGCCCCCAAGGTACCAAATCCACATTCTATATCAAGGACTGTCCTCACCTGAAAATTACATGCCACTGAGAAATCAGAACTGTCATAAACTCAACAATTATCCCAAAAACTATAATATCAGACTAGCAGATGAACTATGAGCTGAAGTAGCAAATAGCAACAGCGGAAACATCATATGAACTTGCCAAGAAAAGTATAGCCCAAGATATCTCCACTACGTTCGACATTATGGATCGTAGTGGCTGTCCTACTGGCCTACCAAGAAAAAATTCGCAGCACAGTACCAAGAAACCCTGATATAAACTTTCCAACGCATTGACTATACATGATTTTCAAAGGCCAGATTAAGTGGAAACTGACCAGCACTTTCCAGACCACTGACCATGCAAAATCTGTAAAGGTATGTTTAATGGAAAGACCGCAATGGACCAGTACGGCCGGACACAAGTCCCAGAATAAAAAATCAGTTAGTGCAATTATCTAAAAAATACTGAAGATTACAGTGAGCTCGTCCATTTTGTTACTTGTCAGAATTTTTGTACTTGAGCTCGCTCCATGATTTCAGATTAAAAAGATTACAGTGGAAGTTATCTTATGCAACCTCTACAAATACAATAAAATCAGATGGGAAATGTTGGCAGAACATATCAGAATTATTAAGCTGTTGAGATGGAGCACTATCAAGTGTGCCTTTTCAACGAAGTAAATTCAGTAATTTACCAAGAGAGTAAACCTCATAAACAGAAATGCCACTGGTTTAGTGCTGCTGGGTAATTCCAGTCACCACCTGTGGCACTAGAAACCATTAAAGACAAAGAGGAATTTGGCAGCAGCTCACCCCGGCCTCATTGAAATTGAACTCGTTCCGCAGGCCAATCATCTCGGCAATCCGATGCGCGTAATCCTCCACGCCGTCAGACAAATGTGCGTCCGACGGGAAGGAGATCTGGTCCTCCTCCACCATCATCCTACGAACAATCAATCGGAGACAGGCAAATTCACAACCAATAGACGAAGCCACCACCTCAACATTTCCCAAATACAGTAACAGATTGCTCATGTACCTCTTGAAGAGGCTCCCCGAGGAGAATTCATGGCCGCTAATCCGCACGTTGTCCTTCCAGATGAACTCCTTGCTGCTGGGCCAGCGCACGGGGGTGCGGTAGGCCCGCGGCGGCGCGACGAGGCAGGTGGCCCTGCCCTCCCGCGCGCACTGGCGCTCGTAGCTGATGACGACGCCGCCGCCCAGATCCGACACGTCGACGGCGTCCGAGCCGTTGTAGTAGCAGGGCACGTGGTTCTCGTACTCGGCCGCGCACACCTCCGCCTCCCGCGAGCGGAGCCCGCCGCCGGCGAGCGCGCCGATGTCGAGCAGGTCGGTGACCAGCTGCTCCTGCAGCCGCCGGTAGCCGCGGTGCGCCGAGGCGGCCGCCATCGCCGCGGCGGCCCCGCGCCCCGCGTAGAGCGACCCGGCCCACGCCACCGACCCCACGAGCGCGGCCGCGGCGAGCACGAGGACCCCGATCCTCGCCGCCGCGGCCGCCAGGTGCCGCTTCCTCCCCCGCGCGGGGGTGGCCGCGCCAATGCCGTTCTCGCTGGGCTCCTTGGGGTCGTAGTGGTGGCCCTCGTCGGCGCAGCGGTCCTTCGCGCCGCCCCCCGAGAACCCCCGGTACAGCGGCCGCGACATGGCTGCTGCTGCGGATCTCACAGCCCGAGCCCGCGCCGCATGGAACCACCACCGACTCCCGCTCCCGCTCCCGCTCCCAATTCCGCAATGGCGCCGCACTCCACCACTCCCAGTCTCACTCCACCGCCTGCCACCGCTTCAATCAATCAGTCAGCCAATCAATGGCGCTCGCACGGCGAGTAAATGGGGCGAGAGATGGCGCAGCAGCGGTGGTACTACTACTGTACCAGCGAACGTACCACGCCACCAAAGCAGCGCGTCCTCGGCCGTTCCGCGCCGGATCTCCCCTTCCCCTCTCGGCCGCCACGGAACGGGACGGGACTGCGCGCTCCCAATCCGTATCTTCTGAAACAGCCGGCTGCTCCGTCGACGGCACCGGTGTAAATAAAGGCGCGGTCCACGGGGCTGGCGCGTGACGGTGACGGGCGGGGCCGGGCCCGCCGTCGGTGGGAGAGCGGGGACGCGGGGTGGCGAGGCTGTTGGGGACGGAACTGAAAAATGAATGCGGTGCGGGACCCGTCTGTGTCTCGGGGAAGAGGAGATGTACCGCGGATGAGTTTGACGTGTGTCCGTCCGGCGCCGCCCCGCCCTGGTCGACAGCCTCGTGATGCTACAGAATGTGAATTCTCTTCTATTTCTCCTGGATTTGCTGGGATTATTATACTGTATAAGATTTTTGTAGTCTACTGGTCGAATAAGTTAGTGATGATCGTGCTGGTCATTAGATCCCAAATCAGGTACTGTTGTCGCCACATGTCGTGTGTAATCCCGGGGCCTGGGGTTTATACTGTACTACTAGTATTTTAGAAAGATGGCGCCTGTGGGAAGTGGCTGAGCGGAACGTGTTGCAGCTACTCTGCGTTGTTCTAACGTTTTGTTCTTGGTCGAAGAAGTGTAAATATGAAGAGTTGTAGGATGCTCCGAAATCAATTTTTTTTACTGAGGATGCTCCTAAATCAACTTGAGCCCAACAGTTGTTAGTCATGGATGGTTTTTTTTTTAAACGCTCTGTTCATCAGCATGGGTGGCGTCGACGGCAGGCCCGGC
Organism: Aegilops bicornis; assembly: GCA_021605145.1. Classification (NCBI taxonomy): domain Eukaryota; kingdom Viridiplantae; phylum Streptophyta; class Magnoliopsida; order Poales; family Poaceae; genus Aegilops; species Aegilops bicornis. The sequence continues at coordinate 599,723,758 of CM038674.1, read as the reverse complement.
AAGGTCGATGTGTCAGTATTTGCTTTGAAGATGGATCGATGGAAAACGGCGGCGGCTGCCTCTGAGAGTGCGTCGGGACCACTGGTGTGTGCCCCAGACCCGGCAATGCGGCTTGGTTGGGGCCTCCGACTTTAAATGTTAGGCTTCGGTGTGAGGTTTGTTCGGTATTCGGTTCGGACTATCGACATCCCTTCATCAAGATGGTGGCTTCTGACATACTGTTGTATTACTTTATAAGGTCTTTATGAATAATTAATAAAATGGCTGCATGCATCGCCCAAATGCAGAGGCCGGGGGGTCATCGTCCTTTAAAAAAACTGCCAGGAGGACATGTTGGATATTTACGTGGCTTTCAACATTTATTCAACATGGTTATTATTTATTTAACTCGATCTAAAATTATTCATATTATTAATGTTTGTGACGGGGCACCCACAAAAATTTGTTTGTGACGGAGAATAATTGATGGGGAACTACACTCGAGCAAGTAATACTCGAGGTGCCGAGGACAACTGTGATGGAATACAACAGAAGAATTAATAGGGATCGACTCTACTGAAATCTATATGTACATACGTATGTATTAGGGGCATCACACGGTGGAAGAGTTGGGTTTGTTTTGAAGGCTCGATTCTGCAGGCTGCTAACCCACGTTTAAGATTGGAAGTTCATCTCACATATAGAATCTAATCATGGCATATGAATCACACATGTGTGCTAGGGACCGGTATATTTAAACTCAGAAAACTGACATGTTTTGTCATGGTTGGTAATATTGCACAGGAGTCGTATGGATCTTTTCGGAAATAGGTAAATGATAAAACAACTGGAAATGAAGTCTATAAATAGGGAGTGTGAAGTTATGGTGCACGGGCACCATGGTGCCTTTTATTTTTTTAAATAAAAACCATATTTATATGTTCCAAAAAAATCAAATAAATTATGTGGATACCTATATGTTCACTACGGATCTATGAAATTTTGTTTTTTCTTAATGTAATTTGTAAGTTGTACAAAAAAATCCGGCCCACAAACAGAAAAAGCGGCCCATTTGAAAAATACATATTTGTCTTTTTTACGCCATATGTGAAAGTATAATGTTGTGAAATTTTGCACATGCATACCATACATGTGTGTGTTCACAAAAAGTTTTGATTGTTTTTGCACGGTTGAAAATGAAATTTTGTAATGAGCACCATGGTGCCCGTGCACAATTTCGATAAATAGGTCCCTACCCTCTAACCTCAGTAAGCGCCAACACGAGAAAAGCAGAGAAATTAGAGGGTAGACCGCATAGCCACAATTTCCAACGGGGCAGTTAGTGACATAGAACATGACTACAGGCACTGGAGTGAGCCGAAGGCCTCCGCCATCAACATCCCTCCTTTACCGGAGTGAGGAAGACCTTGTTATAGTACACAGTCAGTAAGTCGTCATGCTAAGGTCACACAGTACCAACACACTAGAACAGCAACCGTAATCAAGGAAGAAAAACGTAGAACCAAAGGATCCAACTTGCAAACAAACAAAGACCGAATCCAACCAGATCCGCCAAAAATAAACACCGATCGAATCCCACAAGATCCGTCGGAGACACACCTTCACACATCCTTTCGATAACGCTAGACGTGAGATCCGTTACTCATGGATGCTTCAATGGCCAATATTGATGTTGCTACCCTTGAATAGTGCTAGTTAATTGTTTTATCCATTTTATTTTCATTACAAATATGCATTGATTGTAATCAATTATTCAGAGTTGTATAAGAAATGTGACTTTTAGTAGGAGTATCTTTTATTTATATTTTTGAGAAAAGTGTAAGGCATATCAAATATACATATTAAGTATGAAATTATGATATCATACATGTGTATATACCTAAAACTAATCATAGGGGTACATATATAAAAGTTCACTAGAAGTTCAAAGCACCTCAGACATAATAAAAATTACACCGAGGTCCCTGAACCACCGAGTGCCAACTGCAACTGCCAAAATGAGACATCGACAAGCCGTTGTCGCCGCATCCATATCGAAGTCTTTCTGACCTGGTCGATGACATCTGGAAAGTATTCATACACATGCCCCCAAGGGCCGGCGCCTCGAAGCCATTGCCCGCGTCATTGAACCCTTAAATCAATCTGAAGAACCCGACATCATATCTTGTTGTCGCGTACGCACGACGAGAAACCTAACTCACCGCCCTCAAGAGGTGGCAAGAATCTACAACGAAGCTCCTTCTAATTTGTCTCAATGGACAAACTTGAGGAGGATCGAAGCCCGGAAGACTGACTCGCAGAAGAAGCATCGTCATTTGTCTGAGCCCCGCCCCGTGTGATGAGGACATCACTAACAAAGTTACACCCACACACCCTACTGCTACATATACGGGACCAATTACTATAGCTTGCACACGCTAATTAAATTACCAGGTACTTTTGTTTCTTGGTAATGATTCTAACGTTCATGAGAATATGATGCTGCCTAAATTGGATACATTTATTTTGCTTACGAATGAAGGGCCTAGTGAAGGAAATATGCCCTAGAGGCAATAATAAAGTTATTATTTATTTCCTCATATCATGATAAATGTTTATTATTCATGCTAGAATTGTATTAACCGGAAACATAATACATGTGTGAATACATAGACAAACATAGTGTCACTAGTATGCCTCTACTTGACTAGCTCGTTGATCAAAGATGGTTGAGTTTCCTAGCCATAGACATGAGTTGTCATTTGATTAACGGGATCACATCATTTGGAGAATGATGTGATTGACTTGACCCATTCCGTTAGCTTAGCACTTGATCGTTTAGTATATTGCTATTGCTTTCTTCATGACTTATACATGTTCCTATGACTATGAGATTATGCAACTCCGGTTACCGGAGGAACACTTTGTGTGCTACCAAACGTCACAACGTAACTGGGTGATTATAAAGGTACTCTACAGGTGTCTCCGAAGGTACTTGTTGAGTTGGCGTATTTCGAGATTAGGATTTGTCACTCCGATTGTCGGAGAGGTATTTCTAGGCCCTCTCGGTAATGCACATCACTATAAGCCTTGCAAGCAATGTGACTAATGAGTTAGTTGCGGGATGATGCGTTATGTAACGAGTAAAAAGACTTGCCGTTAACGAGATTGAACTAGGTATTGAGATACCGACGATCGAATCTCGGGCAAGTAACATACCGATGACAAAGGGAACAACGTATGTTGTTATGCGGTTTGACCGATAAAGATCTTCGTAGAATATGTGGGAGCCAATATGAGCATCCAGGTTACGCTATTGGTTATTGATCGGAGACGTGTCTCGGTCATGTCTACATAGTTCTCGAACCCGTAGGGTCTGCACGCTTAAAGTTCGATGACGATCGGTATTATGAGTTTATGTGTTTTGATGTACCGAAGGTAGTTCGGAGTCCCGGGTATGATCACGGACATGACGAGGCGTCTACATAAAGATCGATATATTGGACGGCTATATTCGAACACCGAAAGTGTTCCGGGTGGTTTCGGAGAAAATCGGAGTGCCAGAGGGTTACCGGAACCCCCCCAGGGAGTTATTTGGGCCTCATGGGCCTTAGTGGGAGAAGAGGAGGGGCGGCCAGGGCGGCGCCCCCCTTTTCCTTCTCCTCCTCTCTTCCTTCCTTCCCTCTCCTACTCCAACAAGGAAAAGGAGGAGTCCTGCTCCCAGTGGGAGTAGGACTCACCCCTTGGCGCGCCCTCCTCCTGGTCGGCCGCCTCCCATCTTGCTCCTTTATATACGGGGGCAGGGGGCACCTCTATACACACAAGTTGATCTGTTGATCTATTCCAGCCGTGTGCGGTGCCCCCCTCCACCATATTCCACCTCGGTCATATTGTAGCGGTGCTTAGGCGAAGCCCTGCGTCGGTAGCAACATCATCACCGTCATCACATCGTCGTGCTGACGGAACTCTCCCGTGAAGCTCACTGGATCGAGTTCACGGGGCGTCATCGAGCTGAACGGTGTCTGAACTCGGAGGTGTCAGACGTTCGGTACTTGGATCGGTCGGATCGTGAAGACGTCACGACTACATCAACCGTTGTGCTAACGCTTCCGCTTTCGGTCTACGAGGGTACGTGGACAACACTCTCCCCTCTCGTTGCTATGCATCACCATGATCTTGCGTGTGCGTAGGAAATTTTTTGAAATTACTACGTTCCCCAACAGTGCCACCCGAGCCAGGTTTATGCGTAGATGTTATATGCACGAGTAGAACACAAGTGAGTTGTGGGCAATACAAGTCATACTGCTTACCAGCATGTCATACTTTGGTTCGGCGGTATTGTTGGATGTAGCGGCCCGGACCGACATTACGCCAGACGCTGTGCGAGATCGGTTCTACCGACGTGCTTTGCACATAGGTGGTGGCGGTGTCGCTTTCGAACTTTAGTTGAACTGAAAGTGTGGCTACGCCCGGTCCTTGTGAAGGTTAAAACAGCACAAACTTGACGAACTATCGTTGTGGTTTTGATGCGTAGGTAAGAACGGTCCTTGCTCAGCCCGTAGCAGCCACGTAAAACTTGCAACAACAAAGTAGAGAACGTCTAACTTGTTTTTGCAGGGCATGTTTGTTGGGGAACGTAGCAGAAATTCAAAATTTTCCTACGTGTCACCAAGATCTATCTAAGGAGAAACCAGCAACGAGGGGAAGGAGAGTGCATCTACATACCCTTGTAGATCGCTAAGCGGAAGCGTTCAAGTGAACGAGGTTGAAGGAGTCGTACTCGTCGTGATCCAAATCACCAGAGATCCTAGTGTCGAACGGACGGCACCTCCGTGTTCAACACACGTACAGCCCGGTGACGTCTCCCATGCCTTGATCCAGCAAGGAGAGAGGGAGAGGTTGGGGAAGACTCCATCCAGCAGCAGCACAACGGCATGGTGGTCGTGGAGGAGCGTGGCAATTCTGCAGGGCTTCGCCAAGCACCGCGGGAGAGGAGAAGGGAGAGAGGTAGGGCTGCGCCAGGGAGAGGTCAAAACTCATGTGTTGGCAGCCCTCAAGACCTTAACTATATATAGGGGAGAGGGAGGGGGGTGCGCCCCCTCTAGGGTTTCCACCCCAAGGGGTGCGGCTGCCCCAATCCCATCTAGGGTGGCGGCCAAGGGGGAGGGAAACTTGCCCCCGAGTTAGGTGGGTGCACCTCCCCAACCCTAGGCGCCTTGGGCCCTTGTGGGGGCGCACTAGCCCACCCGGGCTGGTCCCTCCCACACTTGGCCCATGTAGCCCTCCGGGGCAGTGGCCCCACTCAGGACCCCAGGACCTCCCGGTGGTCCCGATGCGTTACCGATAAAACCCAAACTTTTCCGGTGACCAAAACAGGACTTCCCATATATAAATCTTTATCTCCGGACCATTCCGGAACTCCTCCCGACGTCCGGGATCTCATCCGGACTCCAAACAACATTCGGTAACCACATACAAACTTCCTTTATAACCCTAAGCGTCGCCATCGAACCTTAAGTGTGTAGACCCTACGGGTTCGAATCATGCTTGAACATGACCGAGACGTTCTCCGGTCAATAACCAACAGCGGATCTGGATACCCATGTTGGCTCCCACATGTTCCACTATGATCTCATCGGATGAACCACGATGTCAAGGACTCAATCGATCCAGATACAATTCCCTTTGTCCAATGGGTATTGTACTTGCCGAGATTCGATCGTCGGTATACCGATACCTTGTTCAATCTCGTTACGGCAAGTCTCTTTACTCGCTCAGTAACACATCATCCCGCGATCAACTCTTTGATCACATTGTGCACATTATGATCATGTCCTACCGAGTGGGCCCAGAGATACCTCTCCGATTACGGAGTGACAAATCCAGCCTCGATTCGTGCCAACCCAATGACACTTTCGGAGATACCATAGTGCACCTTTATAGCCACCCGATTCGTTGTGGACGTTTGGTACACCCAAAGCATTCCTACGGTATCCGGAGTTGCACAATCTCATGGTCTAAGGAAAAGATACTTGACATTAGAAAAGCTTTAGCATACGAACTACACGATCTTTGTGCTAGGCTTAGGATTGGGTCTTGTCCATCACATCATTCTACTAATGATGTGATCCCGTTATCAACGACATCCAATGTCCATGGTCGAAACTGTAACCATCTATTGATCAACGAGCTAGTCAACTAGAGGCTTACTAGGGACATGGTGTTGTCTATGTACCCACACATGTATCTGAGTTTCCTATCAATACAATTATAGCATGGATAATAAACGTATCATGAACAAGGAAATATAATAATAACTAATTTATTATTGCCTCTAGGGCATATTTCCAACAGTCTCCCACTTGCACTAGAGTCAATAATCTAGTTCACATCGCCATGTGATTAACACTCACAGCTCACATCGCCATGTGACCAACATCCAAAGAGTTTACTAGAATCAATAATCTAGTTCACATCACTATGTGATTAACACTCAATGAGTTCTGGGTTTAATCATGTTTATGCTTGTGAGAGAGGTTGTAGTCAACGGGTCTGCAATATTCAGATCCCTATGTATTTCGCAAAGCTTTATGTCATATCGTAGATGCTGCTACCACGTTCCACTTGGAGCTATTCCAAATTGTTGCTCCATTATACGTGTCCCAGTATCTCTACTCAGAGCTATCCGGATAGGTGTTAAGCTTGCATCAACGCAACTCTTTACGTCGAACTCTTTATCACCTCCATAACCGAGAAACATGTCCTTATTTACTCCAAGGACAATTTTGACCACTGTCCAATGATCCATTCCTGGATCATTCTTGTACCCTCGACCGACTCATGGCAAGGCACACTTCCTAAGCGGTACCACAAAGATAGCATACTATAGAGCCTACGTCTGAAGCATAGGGGACGACCTTCGTCCTTTCTCTCTCTTCTGCTGTGGTCCAGCTTTAACTCTTAACTTCATACCTTACAACTCAGGCAAGAACTCCTTCTTTGACTGATCCATCTTGAACACCTTCGAGATCATGTCAAGGTATGTGCTCATTTGAAAGTACCATTAAGCGTTTTGATCTATCCTTATAGATCTTGATGCTCAATGTTCAAGCAGCTTAATCCGTGTTTTCCCTTGAAAAACTCCTTTCAAACAACCCTTTATGCTTTCGGAAATTCTACATCATTTCGATCAATAATATGTCAACAACATATACTCATCGGAAATTCTATAGTGCTCCCACTCACTTCTTTGGAAATACAAGTTTCTCATAAACTTTGTATAGACCCAAAATCTTTGATCATCTCATCAAAGCGTACATTCCAACTCCGAGATGCTTACTCCAGTCCTTTAGAAGGATTGCTGGAGCTTTGCATACTTGTTAGCGTCTTTCAGGATTGTCAAAACCCTTCTGGTTGTAACACATACAACCTTTCCTCAAGAAAAATGTCAAGGAAAACAATGTTTTGATATCCTATATGCAAGATTTCATAAATAATGCAGTAACTGCTAATCCAATTCCAACAGACTCTTAGCATCGCTACGAGTGAGAAAGCCTCACCGTAGTCAACTCCTTGAACTTGTCGGAAAACAACTTTAACGACAAGTCGAGCTTTCTTAATGGTGATACTTACCATCATTGTCTGTCTTCCTTTTAAAATCCATCTTTACCCAACGTCCTTACTGTAAGTGCATCTAGTGCCACCCCTAGTTGGTTTTGGAGTATTGACGACAAATGTGATTGAGGGATTAATGCGTTTGTGAGAATTACAGGATAACGCAGGTAGTGTCCCCCATTGATTCGGTTTACCTACCAGAGATGACCCCTAAAAATGTATGAAGACATTGACGACAATGGTGGTATGTGAAGATATTCATATTGAAGACTATGACATGAGAAGACATTGAGTGAAGACTATGGAGCGCCAAGACCGTGGTCGCTTCGTTGTTTCCTTTTGTTCTTTGTTGAGTCATAGGAACCACCGTCTTTGTTAAGTGGGGTCCAAGTGATCAAAGTCGTAATGACTCAAGTGATGCTCAACCCAAAACCTATGTCTTCGAAAGCGAAGACAATGAGAGCAAAACTTATCCAGAGTGGATGAGTCAGCTTTGCTTGTAGCCCAAGTAAAGTTGCCGTGTGTTTGAAATCGACCGTTGGAACACGTGTCGGTTCCTTAGTGACCCAGTCATTTCGGACATATCAGGTCGGGTTGCCTAGTGGCTATAAATAGCCCACCCCTACACCATAAATTGGTGGCTGCTCAGAGTTAGTGCACGGCTTTTGTCGTTTGAGAGCAACCCACCTCGAAGCCTTTGAGAGAGAAATCCTTGCGAGGACAAAGCCCAAACACCCAGAGCCAAAGAGTGTTAGGCATCATCAAGTCTTTCCGTCTGTGTGACTCAAGACTTATTACACTTGAGGACTGTGGAATCCTCTAGCCGGTTAGGCGTCGCGTTGAGCATCCAAGAGTCATTGTGGATTGCCAGTGAACGCAGTTTGTGAAGGTTCGGAAGTCTACCTTGAAGACTTACCAGAGTGATTGGGCGAGGACTGTGTGTCCTTAGATCAAGGGGAATAAGGTGAAGACGCGGTCTTCTGAGTTGAATCTCAGCCTCCCTAACCAGATGTACAGTTGTCATAGCAATTAGAACTGGTCCAACAAATCCTGTGTCTTCAACAAGTGACTGGTTCTATCTTCTCCTTCTCCTTACTTAGAGTTTGTCTTCATGAAGTCATTGCCTATTTGTCATACCTGTTTGACTTCATTGCTTGACTACTTTTGTTGATTGGCTTCTCACTATCTTCCATCTTGATCCTACTACCCAGCTGATATTAGTCTTGTACTTTCACGTTATTGCATACTTGACTATGGTTTGCTTGTTGTAGTTTATCTTCCGCTGCATATCAATTAGGTCATTTCTATTGTTTGTCTTTGAAACATCCGTGTTTTGAAGACTTTCCAAAAATCGCCTATTCACCCCCTCTAGTCGATAACTAGCACTTTCAATTGGTATCGAGCAAGGTACCGCCTTGTTACGTGTGATTTAGTTTAACCACCGGAGTTTTAGCTATGTCGATTGCAGGATAATCAAAGTCTCCGCCGCTTGCCCAATGTTCGATGGAACTGACTATCCTCATCGGAAGAATAAGATGCGCATGCATCTTGAAGCCATTGATGTCGACCTACGGTATGTCGTCAAGAACGGCGTTCCCAAAAGCTGGGAAGGTGTCACCCTGCCGATGTCAAGAAGTTCATTCAATCGACTCTACTGCAAAGAACATCATCTATGGTCATCTAACCAAAGGACAGTATGGCCGTGTGAGTGCTCTGGAAAATTCTAAGCTAGTCTGGGACTGGCTATCCAAGGTCAACGAAGGCGTCTCAACCCAGAGAGATCAAAGGATCAGTGTTCTTCGCAACCTCTTCAACCGTTTCAAGAGAAACGACAATGAAAATTTCCAGCTCATGTTTGATCGCCTCACTGACATCACAAATGAGCTTCATGCCCTCGGCACCACTGAGATCACCAAGCATGAAATCGTCAAGACACTACTGAGATCACTTGACAGCTCTTTTGACACCCTTGCCCTCATGATACAAGAACGCCTACGACTTCAAGACACTCGATCCGTCTGATATACTTGAGAGGCTCAACATACATGAGTTCCAAATTTTACGAGAAAAGAGATATCTATGGTCCCAACTATGGCCGAACTTCGCGCTTTGAAGGCAAAAGTTCTTTCCTCATCCGAAGAAGAATCATTGCAGCCTGATGATCCTCAAGACATTGGAAAGGAACTTGCTATGCTTGTGAAGAAGTTCCGAAGTTCACTAGGAAGAAAGGCTTCGTAAAGTCTTCATGATCCAGCTCAAGAAATGATGAAGCTTCCACTCATGACTACAAGAAGAGAACATGTCACAAGTGCAAGAAAACTGGACACTATATCTCTGAGTGTCCACAGTGGGACAAGGAGAAGAAGAAGAAGAAGAGCAAGGAATATGATTACGATGACAAGAAGAAGAAGAAATCTTCAAAGTCTTCTTCCAAGTCCTCATCTAACTCTTCATCTCATAAGAAGAGCTCATCCGCAAGGCTCGTGCTTTTGTTGGCAAGGAAATGGATTCAGAGGAGGAGTCCGCTTCGAGGAGGTGGAGGTGGAGTCTCAAGAGGAGTCCGACCACTGGCGTTGCAAGTCGGCTTTAGCCACAGCCTATGTTGCCAAGTCCATCTTCAACATCAAGACAATGACTTCCACACCAACGTCAAGGCGATGACAAGGACGACCCTGCCCCACCTATCGCTTCATGGCACGTGGTGCCAAGGTAAAATCACGTGATGCTTACTTTCAAACATCAAGTGAAGATGACTCGATTGTGAATCCAAACCCAGCTACAAAACACTTGCTAAAATTGCAACCGAACAACAAAGAGCTATGGAACATACTCGAAAACTGTTAGACAAAAGCGATGACCTGTTGGACGCGAAATGACACGTTCCACAGGTCCTTAGTTTAAGACATTAAAAATCTTCATGCTAAGTACCAAGAACTTGAAAGTCGTCATGAAACACTCTCAACTACTCATGAAAAGCTCTCATATGATTATCTTCAAAGGAAGCAAGAGCTTGAGAAATTGAGAGCGGCTCATGAAGATCTTCAAAAGAGAATGAGTCACTTCAAGGCTCAATGTATCGGGCCTGGCCAGGATGGATTTGAACCACCATGTCTAAAATGTCTTGAGCGTGATATCGCTACCTCTGTTTGAATGTTCAATCATTGCCATCGTTGCATTGTCTTCAACTACTAATGTGGTAACTAACCCTCTGCGGAGGATACCACCGCTATTGTCGATGAAAATGCTAGGTTGAAGACATTGCTTGAAACGAGGGATGTATAAAAGTCTGAAAGGGCATCGGACACTTTGCGATGTCCTCAAAAGAAGATTCTGAACCAAACCCTAGGAAAGAGGGTGTTGGGTTCGAGAGGAAAATGAATGTTGATGGTTCCTCTTTGGAAGCCCGAGCGGTATCCCAAAACCACATGGGTTCTTTGCAAAGGGACCTTCAATGGATCCATCCACCTTATCTGACTTTACATGTGCTAACCCTATTATCATTGATGAATCGTTTGATGCAAACTATAAGATGTTCAAGAATCGTAATGGTGAAGTGTTTGCGGTATATTGGTACTAACTGCAGGAATGGACCACCTATGAAGAAGATCCGGGTTCCCAAAAGTTGTCTTGAGAATCTTCCGTTGAATGTCATCATGATACCACACAGGAAGAAGACAAACCCTGCACCTAAGGCGTCATATGGTCCAAAGGCTTCATACAGACAGAGGACTCACCTTAGTCGCCCTAACGCCAATGTTTTGCAGGGAAACCGTACTCAAATTTATGAATATGAGCGTGTGTCTTCAAACCGCTATGTTCATAGAACTAAGAACTTTTCTGCTTATTCATATGAGTATCATTCATCTCCTGCAAGGCTATTTGCTAGGGCTCCAAAGTCAAGTTCTCGATGCTGCACTTAGACTCATTGCTTCTAAGCCACCCCTCAAGATGTGGGTGGTTAAGAAGAATTAACTCTCTTTGCGTGAAAGGGTCTCCAAATGAAAATCAAAGGCGTCGATGCTATTGTCAGGACCTAAAACATCTTGTAGGACGCAAGATCAAATGCCCAAATGGTCTCACTATGTATTTTGTTCCTGAATCGTTTGCCATTCATCCTATCTGTCTTAATCTTGATCTGAGCTTCAATAATCCTCTTGTCCGTCAAATGTTTATGCTTCACAATACTCTTGGTGAAGCCTATCCCCCTAACTGTACTATAGGGTATGACACTTCATGCTTGAGAATGGATTATGGACAGCGGATGCACTAATCATATGATTGGTGATCGAAGTCTTCTCATGGACTCACCTTTACGTCCATCTGACAAGAGTCACATCACATTTGCTGACACTGGTAAAAGCAAGGTGTTGGGTCTAGGTAGAGTTGCAATCTCAAAGGATCAACACATGGATAAAGTGATGCTTGTTGAATCCCTTGGTTTCAACTTAATGTCTGTCTCAATGCTTTGTGACTTGAACATGATTGTGATATTCGGAAAATATCGTTGCCTTGTACTAATGGAATCGACAAGTCTCTAGTCTTTGAAGGGTATAGGAAAGATGATCTATACATGGTAGATTTCTCGGCAGGTCCACAGCTTGCCGTATGTCTTCTTGCAAAAGCTTCGAATCTTTGGATCTCGCATCGGAGGTGGGGCATGTTGGCATGAGGAACTTACACACACTCGCCAAGAAGAAGCATGTCATAGGCATCGAAGGTGTCAAGTTCAAGAAGGATCATTTGTGTGGTGCTGCGAAGCTGGAAAGATGACTAGGCAAAGCACCCTCGAAGACAATCATGACGACATCTCAACCCTTCGAAATAAGTTACACATGGATTTGTTTGGCCCTACTCACTACTCTACCCTCACAACAACTGCTTATCTCTATGGCTTCGTCATTGTTGATGACTACTTAAGATACACATGGGTGCACATAATTCTCTACAAGACTGAAGTGCAAGATGTCTTCAGACGCTTCGCCAATCGAGCAATGAACAATTATGGCGTCAAGATCAAGCATATCAGAAGTGGCAACGCATCAATTCAAGAACACCGGACTTGATCTTTATCTGGATACCATGGGAATCACTCATGAGTTCTCTGCTCCATACACACCTCAAAGAAATGGCATCGTGGAGCGCAAGAACGTAACCCTCATTGAGATGGCTCGAACAATGCTCGACGAGTACAAGACACCAAGAAAGTTACGGCTGAAGCTATTGATACAAAGATGTCACGTCATCAACCGTGTTTATGTCCATAAGCTTCGAACAAAACATCCTATGAGCTCCTTATCGGCAAGAAGCCAAATATCGCCTACTTCAGAGTATTTGGGGCTAAGTGCCGGATCAAGGATCCCCATCACAAGTAAAATTTGAACCCAAGGCTCACGAAGGCTTCATGCTCGACACGGAAAGGACTCGCACTCCTACAGAGTCTTCAACCTCTATCACTACAAAATCGTCAAACTGTGGACGTGCGATTTGATGAAACCAATGGTTCACAAAGAGAGCTGCTGCCAAGTACACTAGACGAAGCTCCCAACGAATCTATCAAGCTAATGGGAACCGTGAAATCATACCTTCAAGCACAACTGAAGAAGAACTTATCATTTCGCACCTAACCAACTTTCAAGACAATGCTCGATCAAGACAATCCTCCCAATGAAGACAAAGATCAGCACGAGCAAAGTCTTCGTCCAGTTCATCCTCGAGTTGCAAATGAAGTACAGATTGAGAAGATAATCGATAACATCAATGCACCTGGTCCGCTTACTCGCTCAAGAGCAACACAATAGCAAATTTGTGGGCACTTTTCTTTTGTGTCAATATCGTAACCCAAGAAAGTTGTCAAGCCTTTATGGAACCAGAATGGATACAAGCTATGCAAGAAGAACTTCAACAGTTCAAGCTGAACAATGTTTGGGAACTTGTCAAGCGTCCGACCCTCGCAAGCATAACATTATTGGCACCAAATGGATATATCGAAACAAGCAAGATGAGCATGGTCAAGTCGCCGTAAACAAAGCACGCCTTGTGGCTCAAGGATATACTCAAGTTGAAGGAATTGACTTCGATGAAACATTTGCTCCTCAGAGCTAGGCTTGAAGCTATTCGCATACTACTAGCCTATGCTAACCACCACAACATCTTGCTATACCAAATGGATGTGAAGAGTGCATTTCTCAACGACAAGATTGAAGAAGAAGTATATGTCGCTCAACCACCTGGCTTTGAAGATCCAAAACATCCTGACATGGTGTACAAGCTAAATAAAGCAATCATATGGCCTCAAACAAGCTCCTCGCTACCGTATGATACGATCAAAGACTTCACGAAGAGCAAAGGCTTCAAACCTGGATCCCTTGATCCCACACTCTTCACGAAGACATATGATGGTGAACTGTTTGTATGCCAAATATATGTGGATGACATTATGTTCTACCGCACCAACCGTAAGTATAGTGATGAATTTGGATACATGATGCAAGAACAATATCAGTATGTCCATGATGGGAGAGCTCAAGTTCTTCCTTGGTCTTCAAATTAAATCGCCAGGGAATGACATCTTTATATCTCAAGAAAAATACCTCCAAGATTGTCTCAAGAAGTTTGGAATGCAAGATTGCAAAGGATACACGACGCCAATGCCACCTAAACACCATCCGGGTCCCGACGACAATGGTAAAGAGTTCGATCAAAAGGTATACCGCTCCATGATTGGTTCCTTACTTTACCTATGTGCATCTAGGCCAGATATTATGCTTAGTGTTTGCATGTGTGCTCGATTCCAAGCGGCACCAAAGGAATCACATCACTTAGCTGTGAAGCGAATTCTTCGATATTTGGCTCACACCCCAAAGACTCGGATTATGGTATCCAAAGGGCTCAAAATTTGATTTGGTTGGATTTTCGGATGTTGATTATGCTTTGGTGACAAGGTGGATCGCAAGTCTACAACAGGCACATGTCACTTCTGGGACGATCACTTATCATTGGTCTTCAAAGAAGCAGAACTGTATCACTCTCAACTGCTGAATCTGAATACATTGTCTTTGGATCTTGCAAAGGCTCGGCTTCTATGGATGAAGCAAACTCTCAAGGACTATGGCATCAATCTGAAACAAGTACCTCTCTTCCGCGACAACGAAAAGCGCCATCAAGATTGCCAACAATCCAGTCCAGCACTCGGAGACAAAGCACATTGAAATTCGTCATCATTTTCTCGTGGATCATGTCATGAAGAAAGATATTGACATCATTCACGCCAACACCGAAGAGCAATTGGCGGATATCTTCACAAAGCCCTTGGATGAGAAAAAGGTTTTGCAAGTTACGGTGTGAGCTAAATATCTTGGAATCCTCAAATGTCCTGTGATCAAGCACACATCCTAACACTTATGCATGTTGATGACTTAGATGTGCAACACACGAAGTAAAGTATATCTTCAATCAATGAAGACTTACATTATGAATGTGAATACATTAACGTGGAATTTGACTTCGGAGCGCCACGATAATTGTGCGCCGTGTCTGGGTCTAATACTTCCTATACGATGGGTAACGCCACCACCAAATTTCTCTTTTTGAAGTGGTTCACTCATGGCGTTATTTCTGCAATATCTTCGCATTTGATTTGTCTTCAACTTCAACCTATCTTCATGATTTTCTTCACTATGTTGATTTGGTTGCTTACTTATATATATATATATATATATATATATATATATATATATATATATATATATATATATATATATATATATATATATATATATATATATATATATTGTTCTGTCCTCTACAGCATTCACTTATAGCTATGTCTTCCAAGTTGAATCTTTTGAACTAAGTGAATGTGATCGGACCCTAATCTCTCTATGCTTTCTATCTCAATCTCTATCTATCCAAATCATATGCATTCTATTGAAACTGTCGAATTCCTTCTCTGTGTCCTTGTCAGGAGAAGACACAGAGACAAACTTTAAGTCTGTTTTAAATGATTCATCCTTACTGTTGAAATCCGGAGAAGCCGGAACGACCATCCGACAAACCTGGCGGGCGTGGGAACGTGGGACAACTCGTAGTATGTTGCATGCTTGCCACGTGCCCCTCAGATGTGAACCGCCAGGCACTGCGTAATTACTTGTGCCGCACACCTCCTTGTAAATACATGTCCCTTGCGGTAAAGAAAACCTTCTTCCACCTCTCCACCTCGTCAAAACCCTAAGCGCCACCGCTAGCTCTCGGCAACGCCCGGCGACGGCGCTTAGCTGCCGCGACTTATCCGACGCCGTCCTCAAGCCGGCCACGGACATCGTCATCTCCGCCGCCATAGGTGTCCTCCGTCGCCAAGTTAGGGCACGGTGGATTGAACTGCTCGGTCTCCTTTTCTTCCCGTCTAGCAGTTCTTCGAGTGGTAACTATAACTCTATTTTTACCATCTTTTTGATCCTCAAAGATTCATCCTACTTACCAAAATTGGTTTCTGCCTATACAATGTTAGATCTATTTTGTCTGCATCTCATACTGCCTAGTATATTCACTTAAGCTTCACAACTAGTTAGATTCCTCACTTGTACTTATTCACGGATTCATACAAATCTGGAACCAACTCTCAACAGATAAGTGAATGTCTTCGCATCATGAGGTCAATGTGTTCAAACTGATTTATCTTCAAAATCTTACGAGAATGCATATGACCTCTTCCCTTCCCTCGCATCTCTAATGCTGTCACAGTACATGTCCGTGGGAGAATCCCTTGGTTCTCATAGTCCGCATTCGCTTGCGTAATTCTTACAAAGATCAAATTAACTCTCCTGAAGCCAGTTCCTGTTTGTCCAGCAAACGCAAGCCTTTGAAGCCTTTGAAAGTATTGAAGCCATTCAGTTTGAAGTTCATGGCTGCAGATAAATCGGTTAGGAAGGGCGGCAGACAGCGTCGTGGGGGAACCTCAAAAGATCTGCCTGATGACCTCGCAGAGCTTTACAAGACAGATCCCGAAGAGAATTACAATCAGCGCAAGACGCGAATCCAATGGATTCGATGATATTGGGCTGAACAATGGTTCAAGTACAATTTCGCGTGACCCGTGAATACGCCGAGAAGAATGCTATCAAAAGCCCTTGGGGTGATATTCTCTTCGAGGCCTTCCACCCAAGAACAGGGCTGAAGCTATTGCACGTGGTTTCTATCCTTGTATGGTCCTGGACCTCACCGAGAATGCCGACCCAACGTCATTGCTCTGGTGTCGTGACGATAATCTCTTCAAGCGCAACTTCTAGCACGCAAAGGCTTCTGCAAAGGAAAACAAGAAGTCATTGGGATTAGACTTCAGCCCTGGTCCCTCTGCTCCCCGCGGCTGACGGCTCACATGATGCTGAACCCAATGTCATCGGTCCCTTCTACAACCTTGATGGCCTCATCACTCACATTGCGGTCCAAGGTGCCCAAGTGGATCACTCTGATGACGATGCTAACTCTGATGAAGCCCCAGCTCCTGCTCCAGCTCCTCCCCCAAAGCCGCTGAAGCCAAAGAAGGCTAAGGCTTCAAAGTCAGCTGCTCCTCCAAAAGCTTCACGTGTGAAACCAGCAGCTCTGCACCTCCACGAAGCAGTATGCGGTCTGAAGATCAATCCCAGTATCTCCAAGAAGACGGAGAAGAAAAAGAAAAGTGTCAAGAATACTGATTTGACACTGACTCCTGCTGCCATTCTGCCGAAGAGCACATTGATCTGTCCAGCGATGAAGATCTTGCAGATGATGCCCTTGAGCAACTAATCAAGAGCAAGGAAGAAGCAGAAATTTTCAACAATTTGCCTCTCTTTGATGTGGCAATCATCCATCACTTCATTGATGAGTTGTTTGACACCCCAAACATCAGCTTTGAAGATCTGCAACTCCCTATTGGCCTCAGCGTCTCCTTCAATGGAGCCATTGCTTCTAAGCTAGCTCTTGCTCAGCGCATTGTTGAACTGAAGCATAAGATTGACTATGAGAAGGCTCGATTCAAGAAGCATATGGCTGCTTCGATGTGCAAGATGTCAAAACTTCAAGATCATGTTGCACGAGCTCAAAGAAGCCTTTCTCAAGAAGCGTGAAGAAGCTAGAGTCTCTCGTGAGCGCATGAAGAGTCTGGCTGACAAGTGTGTGCTAGCCTACAATGAGGCTGAGAAGCGCAAGGCTCTTGGCCATCCTGGCATTGACCCCAGAATGGCTGCAAAGAGGAAGAAGCTATCAACTGATCAATCTGCACCTTCAAGGCAGGAAGAACCTCGCATAGTCTTCCCAAGCAGCATGAGTGGCTCGAAGCCAAAGGTCAGATCGACCGCTTCAATGTAAGAAGACGAGGGCTCTTGAGGCCGAAGCGGAAAAAGGAAAAATCCTGAAGCCTCTGATGGTGCTCCCTCCAAGAAGAAACTCAAAAGCAAGAAGAATCGGGCTGCTCCCACAGAGCCCTTGGTTGTTGAACCTATTTCTGTGATTGGCCCTGCATCTGAAATCCAAGAACGACAGATGATAGTTCATGAGCCTGCTTCCATGGAGGCTCATGAAGCTGAAGACATTCCAGCAGTTGATCCCACCGTTGCTGAAGACATTGGTCATCATGACAATGTTGAAGATGATGAAGTTCTTCCTCAGATCGAACCAAACCCGGTATCATCGCCTGTTCTCACGAACAGCGAACTCATCAGCATTGGTCGTCCTCTGACGCCAATTGCTCAGGATGCATCATGGGCTGATCACCCACAACCAGAAGACTCCCCTAGTACTCCCCAACAACAACAACAACAAGAAGAGGAAGACTTTGAGGCCCAGCCAACTCCATCTCCAAAGGCGTCGCCGGCATTACGCAGGCTTCGCAAAGGTCAAAGGCCTCAAGTACCTCTCTCGAGCGTTCCAGAAGGAGAAGTGCACCACCAACCTGTTGCACGTCAAGTGTTTTCAGAAGCCACTCCAACTGTGAATGTCTTTGAGTCCAAGCCAAAGCTGCTGAAGACAATCCATTTACATCACCAAGACACCCAAGAAGAAGAAGAACGTGTCCCTACTCCCCTGTTATTGAAGAAGTTATTCCCGATATCAGCGTGCGATTGCGACCCTCCAGCTCCTCAAGTGGAGGTTGAAAACATTGAGGCTGCCACCTCCAACACTAATGAAGCCAATGACACGGTCATGGTGAAGAAAATGTGGAGCCTGCACCAAATGTGCTCGAAGCCAATGAGGCAATCGCTCACTCAAGCATCTGCCGAGCAACTGAAGCCTCGCTTGTTGCCATTGCTCCAGCCCGCCACCAAGGCCCTACACAATTGAGCAAGCATACAACTATGGTCGGCTAATCACAAGAAGATGGCCTGCTCGTCCCTCTACCTCATGCCTCTGGTCCTCGGTTTGAATATCATATTGCGCATAGGCCTCGTGTCCGTAAGCCAAAGCCAAGATCGCCAAGGTTCCTGTGCCCTGCCACCTCTCTGTGGTCTTCCAATGCAAATGGCTTCAAAGCCCACAACACTTTTCATTGACAGAGCAAAGAACCCCTACACAAGGCCAAGGATATCATCTGACCGTTTCTGGAGCTATCAGCAACGAAGCTATTACTCCTGCTTACAGATGATCAAGGGCGCATTTTCCCTCATATGCGCCTTGACACTGAAGCCATTGCTGGACTGCCGTGCTTAGAAGAAGCACTTGATTGCTTTCGTGATGCAGGTCTGCTTGGCTTTGTAACAGACAAAGAACACTGGAATGAAGAACTTTTGCTTCAATTCTATACTACCCTCCACATCCGCGGCTACTACAGAGATACGAAGACATGGGTTCTTGAGTGGATGACAGGAAATGTTCGTCATGAAGCCAAAGCTCTTGACGTCATTGAGCTCACAGGCCTACCCACTCCCGGAGAGCTGTTTGAACCTGGTTGTCAACTCCACCGCGATGCAATCGGAGAGCATCTTCCATAAGCCGAGCCCAACATGAGTCGGATGTTGAGCATGATGAAGCCATCGCCACATGACGCTGAATACCCTCAGAATTCTTTGTTGATGACCTTGAGTATCTTCCTCGTACAATATATCACGTCATCAAAGTAACTCTATGGCCTATCAAAGGGCATTCATCATCCGCAAAACTTGAAGGAGCCATGAAGACATTGGTCTTTTACATCCTCAATGGCATCGCCTTCAATACGCAAGAATTCTTCATCCGCAATTGGCTGCGTCTCGATCTGATCTTTTTGGTGTGAAATTTTATGCTCCATGGGTCATGCGCCTCATCAAGATGCACTCTACTATCAACTATCGCCTTCCGCCGCAATCATCTCGATCTTTCTACCAGAGGTTGATATGTCGCTGAAGCCATATACCCCGAGCCCGCCAAAACGCCACTTTGTCTTCGTAATGCAGATCACCATAGCTTCTCTCAACCCATGGAAGGCGCCCAAGCAAGATCTCGTGTCAATCCTCCGGCCGGGAACACTCGCCCGCCTCACCGCGGCGCATAAACCGAAGCTACCGAGAGCACTATTGCACAAAGGTTCTAAGCGCTCTCGCGTCCTAAATAACCGAGAAATTCTTGTGGCACTGCATCAGAAACAAGATAAGCATCACTCCTGGCTCAAGTGACAAATGCAAAGCCTCTTGGTGGATGTCAATCGCATTCGAAACCTTGCCACCAAGAATGCTTTTGTCACTCACGAGACATGTCGGTGATCATGGAAGAGTTTGACCACCTGCTTTCGGTCTTTGAAGAGATCTTCAAGACGATGGCTTCAATCGAACGCTTCAAGTTTGACTCCACTCCTCCACGTAATGCAGTCCTACGACGAACTCCATCACTTGAAGACTCGACTATTCTTCCTCCGCGGCAGAATCGCCAATGCCAGAGTGATCGATGATGAAGCCGATGCTACTTCACCGCCCCTACTTCGCACGCATCGACCTTTGCACCAAGTTAAATACGCACCGCCAACCAACAACGACAACCCTGCTGCATCATCTACTTACAAGAGGACGAGTAGACACTCTATGTCTTCAAACCTTTTTGGTCCTTACTGACAAAAGGGGGAGAAGCATATGAGTTTGATAGTCTTCAAGCAGGTTCATAAGGGCGGTTGCATAATATTTTGCCTAGTGTTTACGACTCTCGCTTTTGATACATTTGGTTCTTTGAGTTGTAACACTTAAACTCGATGGTCGTCTGCTACTTATTTGCTTTACTGTGGTGCGATGATAAATTCCGCATGTGCGATGATAACTTCCGCACTTAGATCATTCTGCAGACGTCCATTTTTCATTATGCATGTCATTCTCTTAGTTATATCATTTCATGCATGATGAATTATCTTCATAAGTTGAAGAGGATCTCCACAATTACAACCTGCCATGTGCATTTGCATTCCAAAAGCAAACTACTTACATGCACATCTTCAGGGGGAGCCTTTGCCACTTATGAAGACAATTTCCTATCCTTTACAATTTCACATACTTTATCCCCGTTGAAAACTTCAACCAGTTTGTCATCAATCACCAAAAAGGGGGAGATTGTAAGTGCATCTAGTGCCAGCCCTAGTTGGTTTTGGAGTATTGACGACAAATGTGGTTGAGGGACTAATGTGTTTGTGAGAATTGTAGGATAACACAGGTAGTGTCCCCCATTGATTCGGTTTACCTACCGGAGATGACCCCTAAAAATGTATGAAGACATTGACGAAAATGGTTGTATGTGAAGATATTCATATTGAAGACTATGACATGAGAAGACATTGAGTGAAGACTATGGAGCGCGAAGACTGTGTCATTTCATTGTTTCCTTTTGTTCTTTGTTGAGTCATAGGAACCACCGTACTGTTAAGTGGGGTCCAAGTGATCAAAGTCAGAATGGCTGAAGTGATGCTCAACCCAAATCCTATGTCTTCGAGCGAAGACAATGAGAGCAAAACTTATCCAGAGCTGGTTGAGTCAGCTTTGCTTGTAGCCCAAGTAAAGTTGTCGTGTGTGTTTGAAATCTGACCGTTGGAACACGTGTCGGTTCCTTAGTGACCCGTGGTCATTTCGGACATATCAGTCGGGTTGCCTAGTGGCTATAAATAGCCCACCCCTACACCATAAATTGGTGGCTGCTCAGAGTAAGTGCACGGCTTTTGTCGTTTGAGAGCAACCCACCTCGAAGCCTTTGAGAGAGAGAAATCTTGCGAGGACAAAGCCCAAACACCCAGAGCCAAAGAGTGTTAGGCATCATCAAGTCTTTTCCGTCTGTGTGACTCGAAGACTTATTACACTTGAGGACTGTGAATCCTCCGGCCCGCTTAGGGCGTCGCGTTACGAGCATCCAAGAGTCATTGTGGATTGCCGGTGAATGCAGTCTGTGAAGGTTCAGAAGTCTACCTTGAAGACTTACCAGAGTGATTGGGCGAGGACTATGTGTCCTTAGCTCAAGGGGAATAAGGTGAAGACGCGGTCTTCTGAGTTGATTCTCAGCCTCCCTAACCAGATGTACAGTTGTCACAGCAACTGGAAGTGGTCCAACAAATCCTGTGTCTTCAACAAGTGACTGGTTCTATCTTCTCCTTCTCCTTACTTAGAATTTGTCTTCATGAAGTCATTGCCTATTTGTCATACCTGTTTGACTTCATTGCTTGACTACTTTTGTTGATTGGCTTCTCACTATCTTCCATCTTGATCCTACTACCAAGCTGCTATTAGTCTTGTACTTTCACGTTATTGCATACTTGACTATGGTTTGCTTGTTGTAGTTTATCTTCCGCTGCATATCAATTAGGTCATTTCTATTGTTTGTCTTCGAAACATCCGTGTTTTGAAGACTTTCCTAAAAATCGCCTATTCACCCCCCTCTAGTCGATAACTAGCACTTTCACTTACGACC
This sequence comes from Aegilops bicornis, assembly GCA_021605145.1. Classification (NCBI taxonomy): domain Eukaryota; kingdom Viridiplantae; phylum Streptophyta; class Magnoliopsida; order Poales; family Poaceae; genus Aegilops; species Aegilops bicornis. Next base: position 599,701,285 of record CM038674.1, on the reverse strand, counting down.
ATCAAGTATTTCTTCCAAAGTCATGGATCCTCTCTCGGATGTTATGGCCTCGAGCCATTCGTCGGAATCCAGGCCCACCATCGCTTCTCCATAGCTCATAGGTTCATTGTTGTCTAGCAACATGACCTCTAAACAGGATTATGCATCACTCAAGTAGTACGTGTCCTTGTCTACCCACGAGGTCCCAGAGTGACTTGATCCGAAGCATCATGATCACTATCATAAGCTTCTACTTCAATTGGTGTAGGTGCCACATGAACAACTTCCTGTGCCCTGCTACACACTAGTTGAAGTGATGGTTCAATAACCTCATCAAGTATCCACCATCCTCCCACTCAATTCTTTTGAGAGAAACTTTTTCTCGAGAAAGGACCCGTTTCTAGAACAATTACTTGCTTCCGGATCTGAGATAGGAGGTATACCCAACTGTTTTTGGGTGTCCTATGAAGATGCATTTTATCCGCTTTGGGTTCAAGCTTATCATCCTGAAACTTTTTCACATAAGCGTCACAGCCCCAAACTTTTAAGAAACGACAACTTAGGTTTCTCCAAACCATAGTTCAAACGGTGTCGTCTCAACGGAATTACGTGGTGCCCTATTAAAGTGAGTGCGGTTGTCTCTAATGCCTAACCCATGAACGATAGTGGTAATTTGATAAGAGACATCATGGTACGCATCATATCCAATAGGGTGCAACTATGATGTTTGGACACACCATCACACTATGGTGTTCCAGGCGGTATTTATTGTGAAACAGTTTCCACAATGTCTTAATTGCGTACCAAACTCGCAACTCAGATATCCATCTCTATGATCACATCACAGACATTTTATCCTCTTGTCACGAAGATCTTCAACTTCACTCTGAAATTACTTGAACCTTTCAATAATTCAGACTTGTGTTTCATCAAGTAAATATACTCAACATCTACTCGAATCATCTGTGAAGTAAGAACATAACGATATTCATCAAGATGCCTCAAAGACTCATTGGACTGCACACATCAAAATGTGTTACTTCCAACAAGTTGCTATCTTGTTCCATCTTACTGAAAATGAGGCTTTTCAGTCATCTTGCCCATGTGGTATTATTTGCATATATCACGTGATTCAAAATCAAGTGAGTCTAAACGATCCATCTGCATGGAGTTTCTTCATGCGTATACACCAATAGACATGGTTCGCATGTCTCAAACTTTTCAAAAACGAGTGAGTCCAAAGATCCATCAACATGGAGCTTCTTCATGCGTTTTATACCAATATGACTTACATGGCAGTGCCACAAGCAAGTGGTACTATCATTACTATCTTATATCTTTCTGCATGAAAATGTGTACCACTACGATCGAGATTCAATAAACCATTCCTTTAGGTGCAAGACAATTGAAGGTATTATTCAAATAAATAGAGTAACCATTAGTCTCCTTGAATGAATACCTGTATTGCGATAGACATAATCCAATCATGTCTATGCTCAACGCAGACACCAAATGACAATTATTCAGGTTTAATACTAATCTTGATGGTAGAGGGAGCGTGCGATGTTTGATCACATCAAACTTGGAAACACTTCCAACACATATCGTCAGCTCACATTTTAGCTAGTCTCCGTTTATTCCGTAGCTCTTTTATTTCGAGTTACTAACACTTAGCAACCGAACCGGTATCTTAATACCCTGGTGCTACTAGGAGTACTAGTAAAGTACACATTAACATAACGTATATCCAATATACTTCTATCGACCTTGCCAGCCTTCTCATCTACTAAGTATCTAGGGTAATTCTGCTCCAAAGGGTCGCTCCCTTATTACGTAGCACTTAGTCTCGGGTTTGGGTTCAGCCTTGGGTTTCTTCATTAGAGCAGCAGCTGATTTGTCGTTTCATGAAGTATCCCTCCTTGCCCTTGCCCTTTTGAAACTAGTGGTTTTACTAACCATCAACAATTGACGCTCCTACTTGACTTCTACTTTCATGTGTCAAACATCGCGAATATCTCAAGAATCATCATATCTATCCTCGATATGTTATAGTTCATCACGAAGCTCTAGCGACTTGGTGGCAATGACTTTGGAGAAACATCACTATCTCATCCGGAAGATCAACTCCCACTCGATTCAAGTGATTGTTGTACTCGAGACAATCTGAGCACAAGCTCAATGATTGAGCTTTTCTCCCTTAGTTTGCAGGCTAAGAAAATCATCGGAGGTCTTATACCTCTTGGCGTGGGCACGAGCCCCGAAATCCCAATTTCAGCCCTCGAAACATCTCATATGTTCCGCGACATTTCGAAAAACATCTTTGGTGCCTCAACTCTAAACCGTTTAACTGAACTATCACGTAGTTATCAAAACGTGTATGTTTGATGTTCGCAAAATCCATAGACGACGTTTGGGGTTCAGCACACTGAGCGGTGCATTAAGGACATAAGCTTTCTTCTGTCCGCATAATCGCTACTGTCAACTTTCAACTATATTTTCTCTAGGAACATATCTAAACAGTGGAACTATAGCGCGAGCTATGACATAATTTGCAAAGGGCTTTTGACTATGTTCAGGATAATTAAGTTCAACTAATGAACTCCCACTCAGATAGACATCCCTCTAGTCATCTAAGTGATTACATGATCCGAGTCAACTAGGTCGTGTCCGATCATCACGTGAGACGGACTAGTCATCATCGGTGAACATCTTCATGTTGATCGTATCCTCCATACGATTCATGATCGACCTTTCGGTCTCTTGTGTTCCGAGGCCATGTCTGTACATGCTAGGCTCGTCAAGTTAACCTAAGTGTTTCGCGTGTGTAAATCTGGCTTACACCCGTTGTATGTGAACGTAAGAATCTATCACACCCAATCATCACGTGGTGCTTCGAAACAACGAACTTTCACAATGGTGCACAGTTAGGGGGAACACTTTCTTGAAATTTTAATGAGGGATCATCTTATTTACTACCGTCGTTCTAAGCAAATAAGATGCATAAACATGATAAACATCACATGCAATCAAATAGTGACATGATATGGCCAATATGATTTTGCTCCTTTTGTTCTCCATCTTCGGGGCTCCATGATCATCATCGTCACCGGCATGACACCATGATCTCCATCATCGTGTCTCCATGAAGTTGTCTCGCCAACTTATTACTTCTACTACTATGGCTACCGTTAGCAATAAAGTAAAGTAATTACATGGCGTTTGTTCAATGACACGCAGGTCATACAATAAATTAAGACAACTCCTATGGCTCCTGCCGGTTGTCATACTCATCGACATGCAAGTCGTGATTCCTATTTGAAGAACATGATCAATCTCATACATCACATATCATTCATCACATTCTTCTTGGCCATATCACATCACATAGCATACCCTGCAAAAACAAGTTAGACGTCCTCTAATTGTTGTTTGCATGTTTTACGTGGCTGCTATGGGTTTCTAGCAAGAACGTTTCTTACCTACGCAAAACCACAACGTGATATGCCAGTTGCTATTTACCCTTCATAAGGACCCTTTTCATCGAATCCGTTCCGACTAAAGTGGGAGAGACTGGCACCCGCTAGCCACCTTATGCACCAAGTGCATGTCAGTCGGTGGAACCTGTCTCACGTAAGTGTACGTGTAAGGTCGGTCCGGGCCGCTTCATCCTACAATACCGTCGGAACAAGATTGGACTAGTAACGGTAAGCATATTGAACAAAATCAACGCCCACAACTACTTTGTGTTCTACTCATGCAAAGAATCTACGCAATAGACCTAGCTCATGATGCCATCATTGGGGAACGTGAAAGCAGAAATTCAAAATTTTCCCACGTGTCACCAAGATCTATCTAAGGAGAAACCAGCAACGAGGGTAGGAGAGTGCATCTACATACCCTTGTAGATCGCTAAGCGGAAGCGTTCAAGTGAACAGGGTTGAAGGAGTCGTACTCGTTGTGATCCAAATCACCGGAGATCCTAGTGCCGAACGGACGGCACCTCCGCGTTCAACACACGTACAGCCGGTGACGCCTCCCATGCCTTGATCCAGCAAGGAGAGAGGAGAGGTTGGGAAGACTCCATCCGCAAAGACAACGGCGTGGTGGTGGTGGAGGAGCGTGGCAATCTGCGCAGGCTTCGCCAAGCACCGCTGGAGAGGAGAAGGGAGAGAGGTAGGGCTGCGCCAGGGAGAGGTCAAAACTCATGTGTTGGCAGCCCTCAAGACCTTAACTATATATAGGGGAGAGGGAGGGGGGTGCGCCCCCTCTAGGGTTTCCACCCCAAGGGGTGCGGCTGCCCCCAATCCCATCTAGGGTGGCGGCCAAGGGGGGGGAGAGGGGAAACTTGCCCCCCAAGTTAGGTGGGTGCGCCCCCTCCCCCAACCCTAGGCGCCTTGGGCCCTTGTGGGGGGGCGCACCAGCCCACCTGGGGCTGGTCCCCTCCCACACTTGGCCCATGCAGCCCTCCGGGGCCGGTGGCCCCACTTCGTGATGAACTATAATATGCAAGGGATGGATAAGACAATTCTCGAGCTCTTCGCAATGCTAAAGGTTGCAGAGGTAGAAATCAAGAAGGAGCATCAAGTGTTGATGGTCAATAAGACCACCAGTTTCATTAAAAAAGGGCAAAGGGAAGAAGAAGGGGAACTTCAAGAAGAACAGCAAACAAGTTGTTGCTCAAGAAAAGAAACCCAAGTCTGGACCTAAGCCTGAGACTGAGTGCTTCTACTGCAAGCAAACTGGTCACTAGAAGCGGAACTGCCCCAAGTATTTGGCGGATAAGAAGGATGGCAAGGTGAACAAAGGTATATGTGATATACATGTTATTGATGTGTACCTTACTAGAGCTCGCAGTAGCACCTGGGTATTTGATACTAGTTTTGTTGCTAATATTTGCAACTCGAAACAGGGACTACGGATTAAGCGAAGATTGGCTAAGGACAAGGTGACGATGCGCGTGGGAAATGGTTCCAAAGTCGATGTGATCACCGCCGGCACGCTACCTCTACATCTACCTTCGGGATTAGTTTTAGACCTAAATAATTGTTATTTGATGCCAGCGTTGAGCATGAACATTATATCTGAATCTTGTTTGATGCGAGACGGTTATTCATTTAAATCTGAGAATAATGGTTGTTCTATATATATGAGTAATATCTTTTATGGTCATGCACCCTTGAAGAGTGGTCTATTTTTGCTGAATCTCGATAGTAGTGATACACATATTCATAATGTTAAAACCAAAAGATGTAGAGTTGATAATGATAGTGCAACTTATTTGTGGCACTGCCGTTTGGGTCATATTGGTGTAAAGCGCATGAAGAAACTCCATACTGATGGACTTTTGGAATCACTTGATTATGAATCACTTGGTACTTGCGAACCATGCCTTATGGGCAAGATGACTAAAACGCCGTTCTCCGACACAATGGAGCGAGCAACAGATTTATTGGAAATCATACATACTGATGTATGTGGTCCGATGAATATTGAGGCTCGCGCCGGGTATCGTTATTTTCTGACCTTCACAGATGATTTGAGCAGATATGGGTATATCTACTTAATGAAACATAAGTCTAAAACATTTGAAAAGTTCAAAGAATTTCAGAGTGAAGTGGAAAATCATCGTAACAAGAAAATAAAGTTTCTACGATCTGATCATGGAGGAGAATATTTGAGTAACGAGTTTGGTCTACATTTGAAACAATGCGGAATAATTTCGCAACTTACGCCACCTGGAACACCACAACGTAATGGTGTGTCCGAACATCGTAATCATACTTTACTAGATATGGTGCGATCTATGATGTCTCTTACTGATTTACCGCTATCATTTTGGGGTTATGCTTTAGAGACAGCTGCATTCACGTTAAATAGGGCACCATTGAAATCCGTTGAGACGACACCTTATGAACTGTGGTTTGGCAAGAAACCAAAGTTGTCGTTTCTTAAAGTTTGGGGCTGCGATGCTTATGTGAAAAAGCTTCAACCTAATAAGCTCGAACCCAAATCGGAGAAATGTGTCTTCATAGGATACCCAAACGAAACTGTTGGGTACACCTTCTATCACAGATCCGAAGGCAAGACATTCGTTGCTAAGAATGTATCCTTTTTAGAGAAGGAGTTTCTCTCGAAAGAAGTGAGTGGGAGGAAAGTAGAACTTGATGAGGTAATCATACCTGCTCCCTTATTGGAAAGTAGTTCATCATAGAAACCGATTCCTGTGACACCTACACCAATTAGTGAGGAAGCTAATGATATTGATCATGAAACTTCAGATCAAGTTACTACCGAACCTCGTAGGTCAACTAGAGTAAGATCGGCACAAGAGTGGTATGGTAATCCTATTCTGGAGGTCATGTTACTTGACCAAGGCGAACCTATGAACTATGAAGAGGCGATGGTGAGCCCAGATTCCGCAAAATGGCTTGAAGCCATGAAATCTGAGATGGGATCCATGTATGAGAACAGAGTGTGGACTTTGGTTGACTTGCCCGATGATCGGTAAGCCATAGAGAATAAATGGATATTCAAGAAGAAGACTAACGCTGACGGTAATGTTACTGTCTACAAAGCTCGACTTGTTGCGAAAGGTTTTCGACAAGTTCATGGAGTTGACTACGATGAGACTTTCTCACCCGTAGCGATGCTTAAGTCTATCCGAATCATGTTAGCAATTGCCGTATTTTATGATTATGAAATTTGGCAAATGGATGTCAAAACTGCATTCCTGAATGGATTTCTGGAAGAAGAGTTGTATATGATGCAACCGAAAGGTTTTGTTGAGCCAAAGGGAGCTAACAAAGTGTGCAAGCTACAACGGTCCATTTTATGGACTGGTGCAAGCCTCTCGGAGTTGGAATAAACGTTTTGATAGTGTGATCAAAGCATATGGTTTTATACAGACTTTTGGAGAAGCCTCTATTTACAAGAAAGTGAGTGGGAGCTCTGTAGCATTTCTGATATTATATGTGGATGACATATTGCTGATTGGAAATGATATAGAATTTCTGGATAGCATAAAAGGATACTTGAATAAGAGTTTTTCAATGAAAGACCTCGGTGAAGCTGCTTACATATTAGGCATCAAAATCTATAGAGATAGATCAAGATGCTTGATAGGACTATCACAAAGCACATACCTTGACAAAGTTTTGAAAAAGTTCAAAATGGATCAAGCAAAGAAAGGGTTCTTGCCTGTGTTACAAGGTGTGAAGTTGAGTCAGACTCAATGCCCAACCACTGCAGAAGATAGAGAGAAAATGAAAGATGTTCCCTATGCTTCAGCCATAGGCTCTATCATGTATGCAATGCTGTGTACCAGACCTGATGTGTGTCTTGCTATTAGCCTAGCAGGAAGGTACCAAAGTAATCCAGGAGTGGATCACTAGGCAGCGGTCAAGAACATCCTGAAATACCTGAAAAGGACTAAGGTATGTTTCTCGTTTATGGCGGTGACAAAGAGCTAGTCGTAAATGGTTACGTCGATGCAAGCTTTGACACTAATCCGGACGATTCTAAATCGCAAACCGGATACGTGTTTACATTGAATGGTGGAGCTGTCAGTTGGTGCAGTTCTAAACAAAGCGTCGTATGGATCTACGTGTGAAGCGGAGTACATAGCTGCCGTAAGCGGCAGATGAAGGAGTCTGGATGAAGGAGTTCATATCCGATCTAGGTGTCATACCTAGATCAACGTTTCCAATGAAAATCGTTTGTGACAAAAATGGTGCAATAGCCTTGGCAAAGGAATCCAGATTTCACAAGAGAACCATGAACATCAAGAGACGCTTCAATTCCATCCGGGACCAAGTCCAGGTGGGAGACATAGAGATTTGCAAGATACATATGGATCTGAATATTGCAGACCCGTTGACTAAGCCTCTTCCATGAGCAAAACATGATTGATAACCCACAAGTATAGGGGATCGCAACAGTTTTCGAGGATACAGTATTCAACCCAAATTTATTGATTCGACACAAGGGGAGCCAAAGAATATTCTCAAGTATTAGCAGTTGAGTTGTCAATTCAACCACACCTGGATAACTTAGTATCTGCAGCAAAGTATTTAGTAGCAAAGTAATATGGAAGTAACGGTAACTGTAACAAAAGTAATATTTTTGGGTTTTGTAGTGATTGTAACGGTAGCAACGGAAAAGTAAATAAGCGGAGAACAATATGTGAAAAGCTCGTAGGCATTGGATCGGTGATGAAGAATTATGTCGGATGCGGTTCATCATGTAACAGTCATAACATAGGGTGACACAGAACTAGCTCCAATTCATCAATATAATGTAGGCATGTATTCCGAATATAGTCATACGTGCTTATGGAAAAGAACTTGCATGACATCTTTTGTCCTACCCCGTGGCAGCGGGGTCCTAACGGAAACTAAGGGATATTAAGGCCTCCTTTTAATAGAGTATCGGACCAAAGCATTAACACATAGTGAATACATGAACTCCTCAAATTACGGTCATCACCGGGAGTGGTCCCGGTTATTGTCACTTCGGGGTTGCCGGATCATAACACAAAGTAGGTGACTATAGACTTGCAAGATAGGATCAAGAATTCACATATATTCACGAAAACATAATAGGTTCAGCTCTGAAATCATGGCACTCGGGCCCTAGTGACAAGCATTAAGCATAGCAAAGTCATAGCAACATCAATCTCAGAACATAGTGGATACTAGGGATCAAATCCTAACAAAACTAACTCGATTACATGATAGATCTCATCCAACCCATCACCGTCCAGCAAGCCTACGATGGAATTACTCACGCATGGTGGTGAGCATCATGAAATTGGTGATGGAGGATGATTGATGATGACGACGGTGACAGATTCCCCTCTCCGGAGCCCCGAAAGGACTCCAGATCAGCCCTCCCGAGAGGTTTTAGGGCTTGGCGGCGGCTTCGTATCGTAAAACGCGATGAATCCTTCTCTCTGATTTTTTTTCTCCCCGAAAGTGAATATATGGAGTTGGAGTTGAGGTTGGTGGAGCGTCAGGGGCCCACGAGGCGTGGGGCGCCTAGGGCAGGCGCGCCCCCCACCCTCGTGGACAGGGTGTGGGCCCCTGACGTGGATTTTTCATCCAGTATTTTTAATATTTTCCAAAAAGATGTTCCATGGAGTTTCAGTTCATTCCGAGAACTTTTGTTTCTGCACATAAATAACACCATGAAAAGTCTGCTGAAAACAGCGTCAGTCTGGGTTAGTTCCATTCAAATCATGCAAGTTAGAGTCCAAAACAAGGGTAAAAGTGTTTGGAAAAGTAGATACGACAGAGACGTATCAACTCCCCCAAGCTTAAACATTTGCTTGTCCTCAACCAATTCAGTTGATAAACTGAAAGTGATAAAGAAAAACTTTTACAAACTCTGTTTGCTCTTGTTGTTGTAAATATGTAAAGCCAAAGATTCGGTTTTCAAAGCAAAGATTATGACTAACCACATTCACAATAACTCTTAGGTCTCATGTTTACTCATGTCAATGGCATAATCAACTAGCGAGCAATAATAATAAATCTCGGATGACAACACTTTCTCAAAACAATCATAATATGATATAGTAAGATGGTATCCCGCTAGCCCTTTCTGACACCGCAAAACATAAATGCAGAGCACCTTTAAAGATCAAGGACTGACTAGACATTGTAATTCATGGTAAAAGAGATCCAATCATGGTCATATCCAATATAAATTAATTGTAATGGATGCAAATGACAGCTGTGCTCTCCAAATTAGTGCTTTTTAATAAGAGGGTGATGACTCAACATGAAAGTAAATAGATAGGCCCTTCGCAGAGGGAAGCAGGGATTTGTAGAGGTGCCAGAGCTCGGTTTTGAAAATAGAGATAAATAATATTTTAAGCGGCATACTTTCATTGTCAACATAACAACCAAGAGATGGCGATATCTTCCATGCTACACACATTATAGGCGGTTCCCAAACAGAATGGTAAAGTTTATACTCCCCCTCCACCAACAAGCATCAATCCATGGCTCGCTCGAAACAACGAGTGCCTCCAACTAACAACAGTCCCAGGGGGAGTTTTGTTTGCAATTATTTTGATTTGATTTGCATAAAGCATGGGACTGTGCATCCTGGAGACCAGATGAGGGAGTCCTGGATTAGGGGGTGTCCGGATAGCCGAACTATCACCGTTGGCCGGACTCCTGGACTATGAAGATACAAGATTGAAGACTTCGTCCCGTGTCTGGATGGGACTTTCCTTGGCGTGGAAGGCAAGCTTAGCGATATGGATATGTAGATCTCCTACCATTGTAACCGACTACATGTAACCCTAACCCTATCCGGTGTCTATATAAACCGGAGGGTTTTAGTCCGTGGGACGAACAACAATCATACCATAGGCTAGCTTCTAGGGTTTAGCCTCTCCGATCTCGTGGTAGATCTACTCTTGTACTACCCATATCATCAATATTAATCAAGCGGAGTAGGGTATTACCTCCATCGAGAGGGCCCAACCTGGGTAAAAACATCGTGTCCCTTGTCTCATGTTACCATCCGCCTAGACGCATGCAGTTCGGGACCCCTACCCGAGATCCGCCGGTTTTGACACCGACATTGGTGCTTTCATTGAGAGTTCCTCATGTCGTCACCTATAGGCCCGATGGCTCCTTCAATCATCAAGAACGACGCAGTCCGGTGAGACTTTTCTCCTGGGATGATCTTCGTATTCGGCGGCTTTGCACTGCGGGCCAATTCACTAGGCCATCTGGAGCAGATCGAAAGCTACGCCCCTGGCCATCAGGTCAGATTTGGAAGCTTTAACTATACGGCCGATGTCCGTGGAGACTTGATCTTCGACGGATTCGAGCCATAGCCGAGCGTGCCGCCATCTCGATGGGTACGATCTAGCTCTGCCAACGATTGCCTTGAGGCCGCACGATGCCCGGCCCGACCCTTAATCCGAGCCGGTTTCGCCAATCGAGGACGGTTGGTTGGACACCGCCTCGGGCGCTGAAATCTCTCTGGCGATTAAGCGAACACCATCCACTCGCTTTGCGGCTCGTGACTCCAGTGCGGACTCCTTTCCGGACTCGAACCTCCAGCGCCCCTGCCGGTCGAATCCGGTAGGCGCCCGATTATGGAGTTCACCGCCGCGGACATCTTTCAAAGACTACGCCCTTTGGCGATATCCTGAACTCATTAAAGTCTCTCTCTTTGTCGAGGAGCCTGGCCGAACTACGGTCAGGAAGGTTGGGATTCGGACGTCGAAGAAATTCAACGCCCACCCACCACCCACTTTGTAGCCACTGTCGATGATTTAACCGACATGCTCGACTTCGACTCCGAAGACATCAACGGTATGGACGACGGTGCCGGAGACGATCAAGAGCCAGCGCCCACGGGGCATTGGAAGGCCACCTCGTCATATGACATATACATGGTGGACATCCCAAAAGATGGGAATGGCGATGGAATGGCGGAGGATGACCCTCCAAGAAACAATCCAAGCGCCGACGTCGGGCGCCGCTCTAAATCCCGCCACAAGAAAACGGTGATTCCGCACGTGAGACAATAATACCCCGGGACAAGGTTGAAGACGACCCCCTCGGCGGGACTCGGTGCAGGAGGAGGGAGAAGCAAGTCCGCATGACAAGGCGGCGAAAGAGAGGTAGAGGACGATAATTATGCGCCCCTCCGAAGACGAGGCAAGCCTCGACGACGCATTTAATTCGTCGTGCTGAGAGGACCCCGTCGAACAAGAGCGTTTTAAACGCAGGCTCATGGCCATGGCAAGCAGCCTCAAGAAAAGCGACAACAGCTTAGAGCTGACCAAGACACGCTAGTGACGGATGGATCAAGTCCTTGCAGCCGAAGAGTATGAACTCGAATGCCCCTCCAAAAGCTACCCCAAACGCAGGCCGTTGCCTCGATCAGAGGAGGAAGCACCCACGTCACCAGCGCACGACATGGCAGACCGGTCACCCCGTGGCCGCGACAGAGAAGCATCTCGGCCCTCCGCTCAAGCCACGCCCCGACGCCGCCCAAAAAGTACCAAGGCACGGGAAAACGCGCTGGACTTGCGAGATATATTGGAGGATAAGGCAAAGCATACAAGATCGATCTATAGATCGCGTGGGCACCCAACGACTCAGGATGATTACCGTCACGCCGGATACAGCAAACCCGGCCGGGCCGAACACAGTAGACAAAGCTCATATGAGCTACGTCGTGATATAGCCCAATACAGAGGTGCCGCACACCCACTATGCTTCACAGATGAAGTAATGGATCATCAAATCCCTGAGGGCTTCACATCGAATCATACAATGGTACCACAAATCCTGCGGTCTGGATCGAGGACTATCTCCTCCATATCCACATGGCCCGCGGTGATGATCTACATGCCATCAAATACCTCCCACTCAAGCTTAAAGGACCAGCTCGGCATTGTCTCAACAGCTTGCCAGCAGAGTCAATCGGTTGTTGGGAGGACACGAAGCCGCATTTCTTGATAACTTCCAGGCACATATGTGCGACCACCGGACACCGATGACCTTAGCCATATAATTCAGCAGCGGAAGAATCGGCGGAACAATTACGGATGCGGTTCCTAACAAAGAAAAATCAGATCGTCGACTATCCGGATGCAGAGGCGCTAGCAGCCTTCAAACACAACATCCGCGACGAGTGGCTAGCCCGGCACCTAGGACAGGAAAAGCCGAAATCCATGGCAGCCCTCACCACACTCATGACCTGCTTTTGTGCGGAGAGGACAGCTGGCTAGCTCGAAGCAACAACTTGGCCAAACACCTGGTAGTTCGGATACCAAGGACAGCAATGGCGGTCGGCGTCGCAACAAGCATAAACGCCGCATTAACGGTGATAATGTGAAGATACGATCAGTAAATGCCGGATTCAGAGGCTCTAAACCCGGTCGTGGAAGAAGCCATTTAAAAGAAATACCTGGGGCCGTCCAACTTGGACCGAATACTCGATCGCTTGTGCGGATACATGGCACCCCGAAAAACTAGCCAACCACACCAACAGGATTGTTGGGTGTTCAAGCAAGAAGGCAAGCTAAGCCGAAAACAACGACAAGGGGCTGCATAGCGATGACGAGGAAGAGCCCCGATCGCCGAACAATAGAGGATGTAAGGGCTTTCCCACACAAGTGCAGACGGTGAACATGATATACTGAAACCCACATACCCAAAGGGAGCGGAAGCGCCGCACTAAGGGACGATACGCGATGGAGCCACGCCCAAGTTCAACCCATGGTCTTCCTGCCCGATCACCTTCGATCGAAGGACCACCCCACTAGCATCCGTCACGGCGGTTTCGCCGCATTGGTTCTTGACCCAATTATTGACGGATTTCACCTCACCGTAGTCCCGATGGACGGCGGCAAGAATAACCTGATTTATCAGATACGGTCGCAAAATGGGCATAGACCCGTCAAGGATCAAACCCACAAAGACAACCTTTAAAGGCGTCATTCCAGGTGTAGAGGCCAACTGCACAGGCTCCGTTACACTTGAAGTGGTCTTCGGATCCCTGGATAACTTCCTGAGTGAGGAGTTAATCTTCGACATAGTCCCATTCCGCAGCGGCTATCATGCACTGCTCGGATGAACCGCATTCGCAAAATTCAATGCGGTGACGCTCTACGCGTACCTCAAACTCAAGATGCCAGGCCCTTGAGGCATAATCACGGTCAATGGAAACACTGAACGCTCCCTCCAAACGGAGGAGCATACGGCCACCCTTGCGGCAGAAGTGCAGAACAGCCTCTTAAGGCAATTCTCCAGTCCGGCCAATAAAAAATCGGACACTGTCAAGCGTGCCCGGAGTAACCTAGAGCAAGACCACCTGGCATGTTTCGAACAAGCGTAGTAATGCAGCCCCAACCCCAGCCCTCGCGAACTTGCGAAGCCAGTACTACGCGCACGTAATTGCGCTCTGAAGCACCATGGGCATAGGGGACGGGCCACGACCACGCAAGACGCCCGTAATGCGGCTAGACCGCACTAGGGGCTCCGTTTGTGTCATTCCTTTTTTTCTTCCTTTACTTTCGTGACTCTGTTCTCCGAAGCCCTGTCCCCATTCGCGCGAATACACGATGCAACAGCCAGGGAAGCAGAAAACTGCGTCGAGTGTCCAGGTGGTCTCTGTTACGAGCAGTATACCTGTTTTACATACCACACCGCAAGCTTACCCTGGAAGGGGGACATGTCTTTTTTTTCGAGAGTACGCCAATGGCGTACCATAGCTTTATAGAAGAAAAGAGAATATGTACAAGAAGTCCGTCCCGATGCGAACATACGGGAACGGAGGTCACACACACATCCAACTCCACACAAACAATGACTAATTCCTCACAAATCTATGTAAACCACCTACACCTAGCCCGGCCGAGCGCCACTCCGCGATCTCATCAAGAACAAGGGTAGGAATGAGGTGCGCCGGTCTTTGCTGCTCCAGCCTGTTGAAAACCCTGGCATTCCTTTGCTTCCAGAGAGTCCACGCAACTGCACTCACCAGGGTGTCGAAACCACGTCTATCCGCTCCCCAAACTTCTTCCTCTCTCTAAGCCACCAGGCAGCAAAGGTATTGTGGCGTGTCGTTCCTAGGATATTGATCCCTAGCTGGTCAAAGATCCGTTGCCACACTTCTTGTGCATAGGTACATCTGGCCAGGATATGATCCACATTGTCCTCGTCCTGCATGCACGTGTAACAAGGCGACGGGAGCTCCTGAAGTCCATGTCTTGCCCGTCTGTCTGAGGTCCACACTCTGTACTGCAACGCAAGCCAGATAAATAGTTTGCATTTCAACGGTGCGTAGCTCCGCCAAGTGCATGCCACCATCGGCGATCTGGGGACGTTGGAGCAAAGGTGGTTGTAGACTGACTTGGCCGACTAGCTCCCCGTAGACGAAGCCGGCCAGGCAAACACGTCCGGCACATTCAAATCTCTTTGCACCGTGTTGATCACGTGGCAGAGGTGCATGCACCGGATCTGGGCCATAAACGAGGCGGTGATGTTACAGTCCTCCTTCCATCTCTCGCCCGTGAGGGCATGTTGCACGGTGCGACTGTTGATCACCCGGGTTTGCACCGTGGCAACCAGAAGCGGCGCGATGTCGGCAATCCGGAGGCCGTGCAGCCATCTGTCACGCCAGAAAAGGACCCCATCTCCTCTGCCAACCGTGCTTTGGACCATCGAATCGAACACAGCGCGTGTGTTGGCATCTTCGATCATCGGCAGTCCCTGCCAAGGCCGTCTAGGATCAGTTCTCCTTAACCACTCCCATCTAACTCGGAGAGCAAGGGCGTGTGCCTTCAGATTCCTAACTCCCAAACCACCAAGTTGCTTCGGCGTGCAGACCTTATCCCAAGCCACCAAGCACCGCCCTCCGTTCAACCGCTCCTTGCCTGCCCAGAAAAATGATCTCATCCATTTGTTCATCTCCTCAAACACCCATTCCGGCGCGTCCGCGATCAGCAAGTGGTGAACGGGCCTAGCAGAGACAACTGACTGCACAAGAACGAGACGCGTCCGGCACGAATGAGGCCACGTTGCGTGCCGCACGAACTTCATTTAACCTGGTCCAGCATGGGCAGCCACTCGGCACGGGTCAGACTGCGAATAGCCAGCTGCAAACCCAGGTACCGACAAGGGAACTCCATCAGCCCACATTGCAAGGTCTGGGCCACCCGAGCTTTATCATCCTCGTCCCCACGGATCAGAATGGCGGAAGACTTGTGGTAGTTTATTTTCAAACCTGATGCTTCCCCAAAGGCAGCCAGCATCTCCCTGACAGCCGAAAGATCCTGACCAGATGGCTTGATGAAGAGTGACACATCATCAGCGTAGATTGAAAGCCTTTGCGTAGCCGAGATGCCCGAGTAAGAGCTAAGCACACCCATTTCCGTAGCCTTGATAAACAGTGCCGTCAGAACGTCCATGGCGATGACAAAGAGCATCGGAGATATCGGGTCGCCTTGCCTCAGGCCACACACGTGCAGAAAACTCTTGCCTGGCACTCCATTGACCATAACCTTGGTGCTAGCCGAGTGTAATAGTATCATCATCCAGCTCATCCATCTTTGACCAAAACCCTTGGCTCTCATCACTTCAAAGAGGAACGACCATGATAGCGAGTCGAAAGCCCTTGAGATGTCTAACTTCAGGAACACGCCAGGCACTTTTCTCATGTGAATCTTCCTCACCACTTGACGAACCAACAAGAAATTGTCATGCAGATGTCTGCCTTTTATGAAAGCAGACTGGTTCACTTCCACGATGTCTTGCATTTGGTTCCGCAGGCGGTTTGCGAGAATCTTCGCAAAGAGCTTGGGAATGCTATGAATGAGGTTGATCAGCCTGTAATCACCTATCTCTTCTGCATCCGATTTCTTTGGAATAAGAATGATGTGTGCCTTGTTGATCTTTGCAAAGCCCCTTCCATCTCCTACAAAAAGCTTCATCAAAACTGCCATGACATCCGACTTAATGGTCTGCCAGGCCTGCTGGAAGAACGCCCCTATGAATCCGTCCGGCCCTGGCGCACGGTCGCCTGGCATATCTTTAATAACTTGCCACACCTCCTCCTCGGTGATCATCTCCTCAAGCATGTCGAGCTCCCTTGGTTCGATACCCAGGAAGTTTAAGTCTAGGGTGTGCCCTCTAGCAGACGTTGTGCCAAGCAATTGCTCATAGACCTCCGCAAAGGTATCCACCATACGCTCCTGATCCGTGATGATATCAGCCCCCCTCTTGATGTGTGGAATGAATTTCTTGGAGCGACGTCCGTTCGCCACCGCCTGGAAAAGCTTGGTGTTCGCATCACCCTCCTTGATCCATTTCAGTCTCGATCTCTGTCGGTCGATCGTCCTCTCCAGCGCCGCAAGCCCCAGCAGCGAGTGCTTGAGCATGCGTCTGAGCCAAGCTTCGATCGCCTGAAGTGCTCTCTGTTCCTGCGTGATGTCCAGCCGGTGGATGATCCAAGTAGCCACCCGCATCATAAGCTTTACGTTCCCCAATTTGCGCTAGCCCCATGCCTGAAGATAGATAGCGGTGTTACGAAGCAGGGCGTCGAGCCTCTTGTACGGGTCCATAATGCCTGGGTCACATACCCAAGCCTCCTTCACGGCCTCCTCAAAGCCATCCATCTTGGTCCAGAAAAGCTCGAAACGAAACCTTTTTCTTGGGGCAGAAACTAGCACTGGTTGATAGGTGCAAAGGAGCATGATCCGACACCCCGGTCGAAAGTGCCTGCAGCAAATAATCCGGGTACTCCATCTCCCAGTCCACCGAGATCAGGACTCTATCAATCTTGGTAAGGGTAGGCACCTCATGCTCGTTTGACCACGTGAACTTCCATCCATGCATGTACATCTCCTTGAGCTCATGATCGTCGACGAACTGCCGGAAAGCATTCATCATAGCCCTGTTAAGATTATTGTTATTCTTCTCCGAAGCTCGAAGAATTAGGTTAAAGTCCCCCAACACCATCCATGGACCCGGGCAAGAAGCACGCCTCGCAGCAAGGTCTTCCAAGAATTGGCACTTAAGCTCGTCACTTTGTGGTCCGTAGACAACCGAGATCCACCACGGTTCGCCAACTTTCGTGTGTACCAAGCCGGTGACAAAGTTAGCATTGTAAAGGAAGTTGTCAACCGAGAGCACCGAACCATTCCACGCAAGGAGGATGCCAACCCTTGTCTCATCGGCCGGAAGGTAAATAAAACCATCAAAGGATGGTCCTAAGCATTGCATAACAGTGAACTGGTCAATTACATCCATTTTCGTTTCTTGAAAGCAAATCAAATTCGGCTTCACCGAGCTAACAAACTTCCTCACAGCCTTGCGTTTTGCCGGATTGTTCAAACCTCGAACATTCCAACATAGCACCTGGGGGTGTAGATCCATGAAGTGATCAAGCCCCAACTCCTAAGCCAACTCACTAGTTGACCGTAATCATCACCGAGTTGCTCGCCTCTAGCTCTTCCACCGATGGAATGGTCTTGCCGAAAAGTCCTGCGATGATCCGGACGTGCTGCTCCCTGAGAGGCGAGTCAAAGAGCGCCTTGAGCTCATTGACGACGCTCTCATCCATCGTCAAGTCCTTCCGAACCAACCCGAGAGCATGTAGAAGCACATTTTCCACCGGTCCGTCCTTTGAGCGTTTGGTTCCAGCCGCTTTCTTTGATGATCTCGTGGCTCTCTTGGGCGTGAAAGGTTCAGCCTCGGGGCGAAGCTGTGACGCCTGAACCTCACGAAGAAGCGGGGGGGACAGCCTCTTGATGATGTTAGAGCAGAAGCTCTTAAGCTTGCCATACGCTTGAGCCTCTTGAGCTGTCATCCCCTCTGTCTCACCTCCGAATTCTGCTTGCACTAGACTGATCTCAGTACCATGCGCACCGCCCCCTAGCTCCTGTACCTCCCGAACCGCATATGTGGCAGTCTGCAGAATCGGGCGACCCATTTTGCTCACTGAATGAGCGCTACCGCTCTGGTCGATCTGCTTCGCCAGACGTCTTGGGACGTGCATGCCTCCTGCATGGCGCATGCACATGATTCCCATCACCGCCCCACCAAGAGACACCACTCTATCTCTGCGCTGCACTCCACCAGTAGCCATCTCTGCATTTGATCCGGGCGTGGGGCCCGCCATGATGCACACCGCCCCAGCTGCGTTGGGATCCCCAACCGGTCCCACCTCTTGAGCTCTGTCCTGCGTACCAGCCTCCAACACGAGGCCCGCAGCCGCGCCAACTGCCGGGGGGTCCAGTCTACCGCGATCCACGGGAGCCACCATGCCTATTTCCTCATTTGCCCGCGGGCCACTGCGGGAATCGCTCGGGCAGCGCGCGCCAACCACCACCTCGTCCGCCCGATCCGATGACAAGCCCATGTGTCTATCCTGCCCTAACGGCACTGTGCCTGTTTCTATTGGACGCAGCTCTGTCTCCTCCGCCCGGGGCCCCACCAATCGAGTGTGCCCGTCCGTCGCAGCCATTTGTCCTCCCTTGTCCGCGCCAATCAGATTCAAAATTGGTTCTAGAGCCGTCCCGCTCCCCTGTCCATGTGCCTGTTGACCCGAAAGGCGGTCAAAAGCAGACACCCTGACGGCCACCCTATCCTCAAGCTCGCTGTGTGGTCCCACTTGCAGAACCTTCGGGGCGGGGGCCATGGGAGGAAGGCGCCAATCCAGCCCCTCGTTCGCCCTGCGTGCCGCGCCATGGCCGCCGCCGCCACCGCCGGAAGACAGGCCTCACGCACCACCACGCACATCTCTCGACACGAATTGCCAAACTTCGTTGTTGTGGCCTCGCCCACCGCCTCCATCCCGGAAGCCGTCCGGAATCTGGCAAGCCACTTTGCCCACTATCGGAAGAACTTCCCAAGAACCACGACTCCCACGCTTCACGGAAATCCGCCATCGTGCATCGATATGGATGAGGATCTTGTACTGCAGCATTGGTGGTGGGAACTCCGAGCCTGGCTCCGGGATGGCCAGCCAGCGTAACGAAGGAATCTCCTCCGGGTTTGCCGTCCACGCAGTGAGCCTCCGGGAAGGGGGACATGTCAAAAGTCCCATACCTTGCTTATCGCACAATTTGTATCGTTCTGCTTTTATTTGCAGTTTCTTTTGAATAACCAATATATAGCTCTTGCCTATTATTGCATTCTTTCCCATTATATATGTTCATTTATGACATTGCACAACCGTACAATTTGGTACGGCCAATACACCAGGGGCTTATGTACCCCCAAAACATGGTGTGACAAGTCCGAACACTTTCACAAGTGCGGCACCCCGAACTTATAGCATTATATGCATCGGCTCCGAATCATGTCTTGGGCCAATAGTTGGGTTTGCCCGGCTCCCATGTTTTGGTACATTACGTTCCGTTATATCGGCTAAGGTAGCGCTGGGAGAACCACTGCGATTGTGCCTCGGTTGAGCTGGGTTGAGCACCTCAGTGGAGAAAGCTAAAACTGACCGTCATGATAAGGCGAGAGCCGGTCGCTGTTCGAGAGGTTTCTTCGAGTCCCTAAAGACTTATGCCGCTTAGAGCGAGGAACCGGCATTGTCCGGCCAAGGCGTGGATAGCGCCTCGAACTCGGTCTTCCGAATACTAGGGGCTTCACGAAATTTAAAATTATAGAATTCTATGGCTAAGTGAGAGTGTTCAAGCATTATAGTCCGGTTGCTGGTTACGTTCGTTGAGCGCCTCCCTCGAAGGACCCAAGAATGGGAACAAGAGCGCTCAAGTTTATCCCAACACCCCAAAGAATCGTGGCATGGGGGTGAAGCCAATGACTCGCCATCTCTCAAATTTGATAAACGGCTGCATGTAAGGTAATATTTTAAATTCAAAAGCGTTGCTTAGCGCATATGAAAAAGTTTTCAGCGTCTGAGGATAACAAATGCGAGTCTACTCAAATATTACATCTTTGGAGCATTCACCGCTATAAGATGGGCACCCTTCAGACGCCCTCATAATACTTCTCGGGCTTGCGATGTTCTTTGCCCGTGGCGGCCCGTCTGTCACCACCTTCTCCGCGTCCAGCTTGCCCCAAAGGCACCTCGGCAGACGGGGCAAGGCCCACGGCACCTTCAATACAAACGGAGCGCTTGATGACTTCGATCCATGGACAGGCATCCACCACCCGCACTAGCCTCAAGTAGCTCCTGTGCATGGCCTCATTTGGCCACAAATGAGCTATAAGGCCCTTCATGGCCTGTTCGGCGACCTTGTGGAGCTCGACCAATTGCTTCAGCTTGGTCGCTCAAGGGCACTGGTGTTCGGCCTCGACATCTGAGACCAAAACACCTTTTCCGTCGAGCTCCCTTCTTCGCTCGGTAGAAAGCGGCAGCATCGGAGACACTCCATGGCAGATCTGAACGCTCTGGAGAGCTCCGGATTCGGGTAAGTACTAGATAATTGACTTTTACATTCTTGCTCTGCATAAAGAATGCCTTACCCGCGATCTTCTTTATTGCCTCAATCTCCTGGAGGGCTTTTTGGGTCTCGGCCTTAGCAGCTTTGGCACTCTCAAGAGCCGAGGCAAGCTCGGACTCTCGGGTCTTCGAGTCATGCTCCAAACCCTCGTGTTTTTCCACGAGCACAGGAGCTCTTGCCGTACCTCCGCCACCTCGCCTCCCCTTCTCTCGCTCAGTGCGCTCATGGCCGCTTTGTTTCGGTCATGACACGCCTCCTTCGTGGTCGCCACCTCGCCGTGGCCCCTGCAGCACCCATGTTATTCCTGTTATCTTTTGCAACCACATTTTTTAAATTCCATAAGGTATTACTTACCTTCCTTGTCCTCGAGCTGCTTCTTGGCTTGGCCGAGCTCGTTCTCGGACCGCTCGAGGCTCTCCTTCAATGCATTGACCTCCACAGTCAGTGTGGCAGAGGTGAGCAGGGCAGCCTGCATTCCCATATTGACATAATTATGTTAGACTCTCACAGATATCTTTTAGATCCTCGGTCCGGCTTTTCTTTCCGAACACCGAACTAAGCATCGTGGGCTACTGTCTATGCGGTAATCTTCTTACATATATTGAAAACTTACCTCAAAGCCCGTTAGAAGGCCGTTCACAGGCTTCAACGGCCACTCTTGGCGATCGAACTTTCCGGATCACCACACTCATAACAAGGCGGTGCTCCTCCTCGATGGAGGCTGTTAAGCCCCTCCAAGAAGCTATCCGGTGCCTCCGTTGGACGGAGGACATCAAGGCGTCTTACCCTTCCTCTGAAGGGGCCGCTTGCCGGACTTGGAACGGCTGAAGGTTCCGGGATGGAGTCCGGACAAGGGTCGGGCTTAGAGCCCCTGGGGGTCTCGCTCCCCTTGCGCCTGGAGTCCGGGAGGCTGCCTTGCGGCACCTCCTGCGCCACCTCCTCTTGACCAGTCCCCCCTTGGGGCCCCACCTCGGTGTCATCAGCAGCGTGAGGTGAGGAGGCGGCCGGAAGTGAAGTACTCTCCACTTCCGACGATTCGAGACCCGCCGACGGCGGGCGAGCTCGTCCTTGGGCGGGCTGCATGATTGTTCGGCATTAGAGAACACTATGCAATGAAAAAAAGCCATGGGTATCCGGACACTTACGATCTCGCCAGGGGCTTGGCCCTTGTTGGCCACTCCTCCTCGTCGTTGTCGGCGTTGGTGGAGAAGTCCCAGGAAGGGTCCTTCCTTCTTGATTCCTCCAGCCTCCCGGTTGGGGCGGCCTTCCTTTTCTTCTCTCTTCACTGGGAGAGGCTTTTTCCTCCTCCTCTTCCTTAGAGGAGGATTCCGCCTCAGGTTGTCATGATGAGTCCGACAAGACTGGCGCCGGAGCTCCTTCGAGTTCCCGTGGCCTTCTTCTTGGCCTTCTTCTCCCAAGACCATGTAAGGCGCCAGAGCGGCCAGCCAAGCGGGCGTCTGCTGGGTCTTCTGGCAAAGGCCGACAGTTAATCTGTCCGGGACGTCTTCACCAGTCCTGTCAAAGGTTAGGAGTTTTAGATCCCACATAGAGTCAATCTATGAAAACAAGAGTCCCATAAAGGGTAAAATAACTTACCTCGCTGGCTTGACGCTGCGTAGCTGAATTCGCGATCTTGATGGCGGATGTAGAGCCTCGGCGCCCTTGAACAACACCTTCCAGGCGTCTTCGTACGTAGTGTCGAAGAGCCTTTTCAGAGTTGGGTGCTGTGCCGGATCGAACTCCCACAATTTGAAGGCCCGTTGTTGGCATGGGAGAATCCGGCGGATAAGCATCACCTGGATTACATTGACAAGCCTGAGATTCTTGTCCACCAGGTTTCGGATTCAAGTTTGGAGTCCGGACAGCTCATTTGAATACCCCCACGCCTGGCCCGTCTCTTTCCATGACGTGAGCCGTGTGGGGAAGCCAGATTGGAATTCAGGGGCCGCCGCCCATTGAGAGTCGCGCGGCTCGGTGATGTAGAACCACCCCGATTGCCACCCCTTTATGGTCTCCACAAAGGAGCCCTCGAGCCATAGGACTTTGGCCATCTTGCCAACCATGGCGCCTCCGCACTCCGCTTGGCGCCTGCCCACTACCTTCGGCTTGACATTGAAGATCTTCAGCCATAAGCCGAAGTGGGGCTGGATGCAGAGGAAGGCCTCGCACACGACGATAAACGCCGAGATGTCGAGGATAAAGTTCGGGGCCAGATCGTGGAAATCCAGGCCATAGTAGAACATGAGCCCCCGGACAAATGGGTGAAGTGGAAAACCTAGTCCGCGGAGGAAGTGGGTGAGGAACACCACCCTCTCATGGGGCCTGGGGTGGGAATGAGCTGCCCCTCGTCGGGTAGCCGGTCTTGGCGATGTCGCTGGACAAGTATCCGCCTTCCGCAGCTTTTGATGTGCCCCTCCGTGACGGAGGAGGCCATCCACTTGCCTCCCGCCTGGACATAGTTGGAGAAGGTTGAGGTGGGGTGTGCGGACTTGGGCGCTGGAGCTCGAAAGTCTTGTGAAATGGATGAGCAAAGGAGGAAGAAAGCGTAGGTGAAAAGGTGGATCCTTATCCCTTATATGGACGGACGGCTATGCGTCCCCCGCCACTGGTAAAACTCGCTTATCTCCCAAGCGCCGTAATCAATGGCGCGGATGGGTTACCCACGTCCGTATTGATGGGAATCCCGGAATAAGGGGGCACGATCTCCGCTTTGATAAGACGTGCCAAGGAAACCGCCTCGCTAAACGCGCTAAGGTGGAACAGTAAAAAATGACCCGTATAAAGGCTTGACTGTGGTGTGATGTCACACCGCGGAATACGTCAGCAGATCTGTGCAAAGGTTATTCTCTCTACGGTAGTATGTGGAACTTGTTTTGCAGAGCCGGACACTATCCTTGTGTTCAAAATCTTCTATGAAGTATTCGGAAGAGGAACCCGCCTTGCAATGCCGAAGACAATATGCGCACGGACTAAATGCGTCATTGAAGCCTGGTTCGAGGCTCTTGAGGAGTCCTGGATTAGGTGGTGTCCGGATAGCCGAACTATCACTGTTGGGCGGACTCCTGGACTATGAAGATACAAGATTGAAGACTTTGTCCCGTGTCCGGATGGGACTTTCCTTGGCGTGGAAGGCAAGCTTGGCGATACGGATATGTAGATCTCCTACCATTGTAACCGACTCATGTAACCCTAACCCTATCCGGTGTCTATATAAACCGGAGGGTTTTAGTCCGTGGGACGAACAACAATCATACCATAGGCTAGCTTCTAGGGTTTAGCCTCTCCGATCTCGTGGTAGATCTACTCTTGTACTACCCATATCATCAATATTAATCAAGCAGGAGTAGGGTATTACCTCCATCGAGAGGGCCCGAACCTGGGTAAAAACATCGTGTCCCTTGTCTCCTGTTACCATATGCCTAGACGCACAGTTCGGGACCCCCTACCCGAGATCCGCCGGTTTTGACACCGACACCAGCCACTTTCTCGTGCATGAGGAGCGGAGCCCACTCCTCTTGAGAATAACCCGCCTAGCATGGAAGATACGGACAACCCTAGTTGATACATGAGCTATTCGAGCATACAAAACAGAATTTCATTTGAAGGTTTAGAGTTTGGCACATACAAATTTACTTGGAACGGCAGGTAGATACCGCATATAGGAAGGTATAGTGGACTCATATGCCATAATTTTGGGGTTTAAGGAATTGGATGCACAAGCAGAATTCCCGCTTAGTACAAGTGAAGGCTAGCAAAAGACTGAGAAGCGACCAACTAGAGAGCGACAACAGTCATGAACATGCATTAAAATTAATAGACATTGAGTACGAGCATGAGTAGGATATAATCCACCATGAACATAAATATCGTGAAGGCTATGTTGATTTGTTTCAACTACATGTGTGAACATGTGCCAAGTTGAGTCACTTAAATCATTCAAAGGAGGATACCACCCCACTATACCACATCACAACCATTTTAATAGCATGTTGGAACACAAGGTAAACCATTATAACTCATAGCTAATCAAGCATGGCATAAGAAACTATGATCTCTAATTGTCATTGCAAACATGTTTATTCATAATAGGCTGAATCAGGAACGATGAACTAATCATATTTACAAAAACAAGAAAGGTCGAGTTCATACGAGCTTCTCTCATCTCGGCCACCCATCATATATCGTCATAATTGCCTTTCACTTGCACGACCGAACGAAGTGAATAATAATAAGAGTGCATGCGCATTGGACTAAGCTGGAACCTGCGAGCATTCAATAAACAGGAGAAGACAAGGCAATACGGGCTCTTGGTTAAATCAACAATAATGCATATAAGAGCCACTTCAACAATTTAATCATGGTCTTCTCCTATCGACCCCCAAAGAAAAGAAAAGAAATAAAACTATTTACACGGGAAAGCTCCCAACAAGCAAAAGAAGAACGGGAAATCTTTTTGGGTTTTCTTTTTAAATATTACTACTACAGCAAGAAAAGTAAACTAACTAAAAGCTACACTAACTTTTTGGTTTTTTCTTAAGGTTTTTCAAACACATAAGAAGAAAGCAAGAAAAATAAAATAAACTAGCATTAATATTACAGTGGAAGAGCAAGAGCACCGACGTCTAGCAATGAGTGTGTAAACATAAATGTAATGTCAGTGGGAAATACGTACTCCCCCAAGCTTAGGCTTTTGGCCTAAGTTGGTTTATTGCCACGGATGGCCTGGCGGATATCCATAGTTGTAGTTGGGGTCGTACTGAGATGAAGAAGACTCTGATTGCCACTGGTTGGCAATTATCTACGGATCCCACTGGTAATTAGATTGTCGTGGAGGCTCAAATTGTGGTTTCGGTTCTGGCTCTGTGGCTTAAGTAGGGTTCCGGTAGGCGTGAATGGCCGCCAGCGGAACGAGATACAGACCTGCAGATAAATCAAACAAGGAAGGAGCAGGCAAGGTAATAGTCTCAGGGTGATGTTTATCAAAGAACAATTTGTATTTAAGCGCCCCTTCCATATTCTTAATAATAAAGGCATGCGCTACCATACTCTTATAGTCTAAATAAGCAGTGGACAACATTTTTTCTTCTTTTTCATAGTGCCTAATAGGTATGTTATAATGTGCAGCAAGGCGTGAAGCATAAATACCTTCAAATATGGGGCCCTTTGTACGATTCAAACTTAACCGTTTAGCAATAATACCGCCCATACTAACAATGTTATCACATAATAAACCATGGAACAAAATGATAATATCAGGAACACTAAGGTTTCCACAGTTTTGGCGACCAATTAAGCAACGACTAGCAAATAAGGCAAAGTAGCGTAAAACAGGAAAATGTATGCTAGTGATTCTTGCATCGGAAACGTTCCTAGTTTCCCCTACAGTAATAGTGTCAATAAACCCATCCACATATTCACGATGTGGTTCATCTAAACTACCCTCAAAAGGTATTTTGCAAACCTTGCAAAATTCATCTAGTGGCATCTTCTTAATCACATCATATAAATGAAACTCTACTGAAGGAGGTGATTCCTTAGCATAATAGTAGAAGTTTTGCACAAAAGTATTGGTGAGTAAGAGATACTGTTTGCGTTAGTCGCAGAGGAAGTCGGTGAGGCCTGCATTCTCAGCCAATTCATAAAAATCATCATAAACCCGGCTGCTCTCAAGAAATCATTGGAAGGCCATTCACACAGCCGAACCTCCGCGGTGCGAGGCAAATTATATTTGGGCCTCTGTGCCTCTTCACTTTGCTTTTCCTTCGAGCTTCGGCTCAATGAGCCCCTCAAAAATCTCTTCATTATTTTCTGAAAATTTCTGAAATTTTTAGTAACTTCAAATAAAAGTGAACCAAGCTCAACAAAATTGATAGCAACTACTCCTACAAGTGCCTAGAGACTATATCATGCATTAGAACTACTTGGAACCATATAAATTTGACATGCAAGCTCAAGAACATGGTCACCTAGGCAGCACAAATTTGCAATGAATAAAGAACTAGAACAAAAACTAATTGGACCAATGGAGGAGTCACATACCAAGGAACAATCCCCCCAAGCAGTTTTGTGAGAGGTGCTTTGAGCAAAGAGATCGAAAATCGCAGCAAAATGAGCTAGAACTCGTGCTTGAGCTGGATGGTGATTTTTTTGGGAGGAAGAAGAAGTGTGTGGGTGCAGGAATAAGTGGAGGGGAGCCACCATGGGCCCACGAGGCAGGGGGACGCACCCTGTAGGGGTGGGCACGCCCTGGACCCTCGTGGCCATGTGTGTTGCTCCCCCTGCTGTGTTCTCAGTTCCAGATATTTTCAAATATTTCAGAAAAAATCATATTTCAATTTCAGGGCATTTGGAGAACTTTTATTTTTGGAGTATTTTTATATTGCACAGATAATTCAGAAAACAGACAGGAAAAAATTATTTTTACTTTTATTTCAACTAAATAACAGAAAGTATAAAGAGGGTACAGAAGGTTGTGCCTTCTAGTTTCATCCATCTCATGCTCATCAAAAGGAATCCATTAACAAGGTTGATCAAGTCTTGTTAACAAACTCATTCTGAATAACATGGAACTGGAGAAATTTCGAATGACACTATGTTACCTCAACGGGGATATGCACATCCCCAATAATAAGATTATCATATTTCTTTTTGACAGTAGGAAGAGGAAATTCAAAACCTCCAAAAATAATCGATGAAAATTTTCCAATAGAATTGATACCGTGGACTTGAGGTTGATTCCTCGGAAAGTGTACCGTATGCTCACTACCATTAACATGAAAAGTGACATTGCCTTTGTTGCAATCGATAACAGCCCCTGCAGTATTCGAAAAAGGTCTTCCAAGAATAATAGACATACTATTGTCCTCGGGGATATCAAGAATAACAAAGTCCGTTAAAATAGTAACGTTTGCAACCGCAACAGGCACATCCTCACAAATACCGACAGGTATAGCAGTTGATTTATCAGCCATTTGCAAAGATATTTCAGTAGGTGTCAACTTATTCAAATCAAGTCTACGATATAAAGAGAGAGGCATAACACTAACACCGGCTCCAAGATCACATAAAGCAGTTTTAACATAGTTTCTTTTAATGGAGCATGGTATAGTGGGTACTCCTGGATCTCCAAGTTTCTTCGGTATTCCACCCTTAAAAGTATAATTAGCAAGCATGGTGGAAATCTCAGCTTCCGGTATCTTTCTTTTATTTGTAACAATTTCTTTCATATACTTAGCATAAGGATTCATTTTGAGCATATCAGTTAAACGCATACGCAAGAAGATAGGTCTAATCATTTCAGCAAAGCGTTCAAAATCCTCATCATCCTTTTTCTTGGATGGTTTGGGAGGAAAAGGCATGGGTTTCTGAACCCATGGTTCTCTTTCTTTACCAT
The DNA here is from genome assembly GCA_021605145.1 of Aegilops bicornis. Classification (NCBI taxonomy): domain Eukaryota; kingdom Viridiplantae; phylum Streptophyta; class Magnoliopsida; order Poales; family Poaceae; genus Aegilops; species Aegilops bicornis. The sequence goes on along the minus strand of CM038674.1, from coordinate 599,672,960 downwards.
GTTTCCTAGCAACAAAGTCTCTCTTATCATAACGTTGATTCTTTGATTGTGGGTTATCAAGATCAACAGCAGGTTCAATTTCTACATCATTATCATTACTAGGATCATCATGAACATCATCAATAATATTATCACTAGGTTCATGTTCATTACCAGATTGTGTTTCAGCATCAGAAATAGAAATATCGTTTGGATTCTCGGGTGTTTCAGCAATAGGTTCACTAGAAGCATGCAAAGTCCTATCGTTTTTATTTTTCTTCTTTTTAGAAGGACTAGGTGCATCAATATTATATCTCTAAGAGTCTTGTTCAATTCTCTTAGGGTGGCCTTCAGGATACAAAGGTTCCTGAGTCATTTTACCGGTTCTAGTAGCCACTCTAACAGCATAATCATTAGTCTTGCTATTTAATTCATTGAGCAAATCATTTTGGGCTTTAAGTACTTGTTCTACTTGAGTGGTGACCATTGAAGCATGTTTAGTAATGAGTTTAAGTTCACCTTTAACATTAGCCATATAATCACCCAAGTGTTCAATCATATAAGCATTTTGTTTTAATTGTCTACCAAAATAAGCATTGAAATCTTCTTGCTTAACCATAAAATTATCAAACTCATCTAAGCATTGGCTAGCAAACTTAGTAGGAGAGCTTTCAGCTTTATCATATCTATAGAGAGAATTTACCTTTACTACCTATGTCGAGTTATCAAGACCATGAGTTTCTTCAATAGGTAATGGATTAAGATCATATGTTTCTTCAACAGGCAGTAAATTAAGACCATGTATTTCTTCAATAGGAGGTAAATTCTTAACATCTTCAGCTTTTATACCTTTTTCTTTCATAGATTTCTTTGCCTCTTGCATATCTTCAGGACTGAGAAATAGAACACCTCTCTTCTTCGGAGTTGGTTTAGGAATTGGCTCAGGAGCTGGCTCAGGAAGTGTCCAATTATTTTCATTTGTCAACATATTATTCAATAGAATTTCAGCTTCATCTGGCGTTCTTTCCCTGAAAATGTAACCAGCACAACTATCCGTAATCTCCGAAGCATTGGTTAGTCCATTATAAAAGATATCAAGTATTTCATTTTTCTTAAGAGGATGATCAGCAAAGCATTAAGTAATTGGAGAAGCCTCCCCAAGCTTGTGGGAGACTCTCTTCTTCAATTTGCACAAAACTATATATATCCCTTAAAGCAGCTTGTTTCTTATGAGCAGGGAAATATCTAGCGTAGAAGTAATAAATCATATTCTCGGGACTACGACACAACCAGGATCAAGAGAATTAAACCATATCTTAGCATCACCCTTTAATGAGAACGGAAATATTTTAAGGATATAAAGGTAGCGAGATTTCTCATCATTAGTGAACAGGGTGGCTATATCATTTAGTTTAGTAAGATGTGCCACAACAGTTTCAGATTCATAGCCATGAAAAGGATCAGATTCAACCAAAGTAATTACATCAGGATCAACAGAATTCATAATCCTTATCAATAACACAGATAGGTGAATTAGCAAAAGCAGGGCCAGGTTTCATTCTAGCATTAAGAGATTGTTGCTTCCATTTAGCTAATAACCTCTTGAGCTCGTATCTATCTTTGCAAGCTAAAATATCTAGAGCAGCTTCTTTTTCAAAAACATAACCCTCAGGAACAACAGGCGATTCATATTTATTAGGGGGAGAGTATTCATCATCGCTTTCATCAATGTTATCAGTTTCAATAATTTCATTCTCTCTAACCCTAGCAAGTTGTTCATCAAGAAATTCACCAAGCGGCACAGTAGTATCATGCATAGTGGAAGTGGCATCATCAATAACATGCGACATATCAGAACGAATAGCAGAAGCAGGTTTAGGTGTCGCAAGCTTACTCAAAACAGAAGGTGAATCAAGTGCAGAGCTAGATGGCAGTTCCTTACCTCCCTCGTAGTTGAGGGATAAATTTTTGTTTTCTCGTCTTTCAAGTTCCTCATAGTGACCAGCAGATATAAATCCCGGTGACTCAAAGAATAGAGCTATGCTCCCGACAGCGGCGCTTGAAAATAGTCTTGATAACCCACAAGTATAGGGGATCTCGGCAGGTTTTCGAGGGTAGAGTATTCAACCCAAATTTATTGATTCGACACAAGGGGAGCCAAAGAATATTCTCAAGTATTAGCAGTTGAGTTGTCAATTCAACCACACCGGATAACTTAGTATCTGCAGCAAAGTAGTATTTAGTAGCAAAGTAATATGGAAATGTAACGGTAGCAGTAACAAAAGTAATATTTTGGGTTTTGTAGTGATTGTAACAAGAGTAACGGAAAAGTAAATAAGCGGAGAACAATATGTGAAAAGCTCGTAGGCATTGGATCGATGATGGAGAATTATGCTTTGGATGCGGTTCATCATGTAATGATCATAACATAGGGTGACACAGAACTAGCTCCAATTCATCAATATAATGTAGGCATGTATTCTGAATATAGTCATACGTCCTTATGGAAAAGAACTTGCATGACATATTTTGTCCTACCCTCCCGTGGCAGCATTAACACATAGTACCGGACCAAAGCATTAACACATAGTAAATACATGAACTCCTCAAACTACGGTCATCACCGGGAGTGGTCCTGATTATTATCACTTCGGGGTTGCCGGATCATAACACATAGTAGGTGACTATAGACTTGCAAGATAGGATCAAGAACTCACATATATTCATGAAAACATAATAGGTTCAGATCTGAAATCATGGCACTCGGCCCTAGTGACAAGCATTAAGCATAGCAAAGTCATAGCAACATCAATCTGAACATAGTGGATACTAGGGATCAAACCCTAACAAAACTAACTCAATTACATGATAGATCTCATCCAACCCATCACCGTCCAGCAAGCCTACGATGGAATTACTCACGCACGGCGGTGAGCATCATGAAATTGGTGATGGAGGATGGTTGATGATGACGACGACAACGGATTCCCCTCTCCGGAGCCTCGAACGGACTCCAGATCAGCCCTCTCGAGAGGTTTTAGGGCTTGGCGGCGGCTCTGTATCGTAAAACGCGATGAATCCTTCTCTCTGGTTTTTTTCTCCCCGAAGTGAATATATGGAGTTGGAGTTGAGGTCGGTGGAGCGTCAGTGGGCCCATGAGGCAGGGGGGCAGGCGCGCCCCCCACCCTCATGGACAGGGTGTGGGCCCCCTGACGTGGATTTTTCTTCCAGTATTTTTAATATTTTCCAAAAAGATGTTCCGTGGAGTTTGAGGTCATTCCGAGAAGTTTTGTTTCTGCACATAAATAACACCATGGAAAGTCTGCTGAAAGCAGCGTCAGTCCGGGTTAGTTCCATTCAAATCATGCAAGTTAGAGTCCAAAACAAGGGCAAAAGTTTTGGAAAAGTAGATACGACGGAGATGTGTCAATGATCAACACCAAGACTCCATGGGTGTTAGAATCATTACTGTGTAATCTAGATTATTGACTCTAGTGCAAGTGGGAGACTGAAGGAAATATACCCTAGAGGCAATAATAAAGTTATTATTTATTTCCTCATATCATGATAAATGTTTATTATTCATGCTAGAATTGTATTAACCGGAAACATAATACATGTGTGAATACATAGACAAACATAGTGTCACTAGTATGCCTCTACTTGACTAGCTCGTTGATCAAAGATGGTTGAGTTTCCTAGCCATAGACATGATTTGTCATTTGATTAACGGGATCACATCATTAGGAGAATGATGTGATTGACTTGACCCATTCCGTTAGCTTGGCACTTGATCGTTTAGTATATTGCTATTGCTTTCTTCATGACTTATACATGTTCCTATGACTATGAGATTATGCAACTCCCGTTTACCGGAGGAACACTTTGTGTGCTACCAAACGTCACAACGTAAGTGGGTGATTATAAAGTTACTCTACAGGTGTCTCCGAAGGTACTTGTTGAGTTGGCGTATTTCGAGATTAGGATTTGTCACTCCGATTGTCGGAGAGGTATTTCTGGGGCCTCTCGGTAATGCACATCACTATAAGCCTTGCAAGCAATGTGACTAATGAGTAGTTGCGGGATGATGCATTACGTAACGAGTAAAGAGACTTGCCGGTAACGAGATTGAACTAGGTATTGAGATACCGACGATCGAATCTCGGGCAAGTAACATACCGATGACAAAGGGAACAACGCATGTTGTTATGCGGTTTGACCGATAAAGATCTTCGTAGAATATGTGGGAGCCAATATGAGCATCCAGGTTACGCTATTGGTTATTGACCGGAGACGTGTCTCGGTCATCTCTACATAGTTCTCGAACCCGTAGGGTCCGCACGCTTAAAGTTCGGTGACAATCGGTATTATGAGTTTATGTGTTTTGATGTACCGAAGGTATTTCGGAGTCCCGGGTATGATAACGGACATGACGAGGAGTCTACATAAAGATCGATATATTGGACGGCTATATTCATACACCGGAAGTGTTCCGGGTGGTTTCGGAGAAAACCGGAGTGTCGGATGGTTACCGGAACCCCCCGGGGAGTTATTTGGGCCTCATGGGCCTTAGTGGGAGAAGAGGAGGGGCGGCCAGGGCAGCCGCGCGCCCCCTCCCCCTCTAGTCCGAATTGGACAAGGAGGGGGGCGGCGCCCCCCTTTTTCCTTCTCCTCCTCTCTCCCTTCCTTCCCTCTCCTACTCCAACAAGGAAAGGGAGGACTCCCCCCTTGGCGCGCCCTCCTCCTGGCCGGCCGCCTCCCCCCTTGCTCCTTTATATACGGGGTCAGGGGGCACCTCTAGGCACACAAGTTGATCTGTTGATCTATTCCAGCCGTGTGCGGTGCCCCCCTCCACCATATTCCACCTCGGTCATATCGTAGCGGTGCTTAGGCGAAGTCCTGCGTCGGTAGCAACATCATCACCGTCATCACGCCCGTCATCTTGTGGAACTCTCCCGTGAAGCTCTGCTGGATCGGAGTTCGCGGGACGTCATTGAGCTGAACGTGTGCTGAACTCGGAGGTGCCGTACGTTCAGTATTTGGATCGGTCGGATCGTGAAGACATACGACTACATCAACCGCGTTGTGCTAATGCTTCCGCTTTCGGTCTACGAGGGTACGTGGACAACACTCTCCCCTCTCGTTGCTATGCATCACCATGATCTTCCGTGTGCGTAGGAATTTTTTTGAAATTACTGCGTTCCCCAACACCTAGCTTGGACAAGAAGGATGAAAATTGGAGCATGATCAAGCGTGAAGATGATGGCATGCGCAAGGAGAACAAGAACAGAGTTTCAAGTGACGATTTCAGGCTTTGAAGCCACCGTAATGAGTGCATGAGGGCTTGGACAAAATATACAAAATGATACTTCATAAATTTCGCCCAGAGGCTATTATAGGTGCTACGTCACCTTATTATTGGACCAGGCCCATGCAATTTACAAATACTTCAGTATAGGCTGTTTTTTGAGTCCGTATGTGTGAGAAAACAGAGTTAGGGTTGGTTTCGGATCCCTCCTCCAAAGGGTCACGAAATTCCCCCTATTCCTCCATATAAACAGCCCTTGGGGCGTCGTTTAGGCTTTGGATTTTATTTAGATTAAAGTTCGCCATGCTGAAACTTCGCCTACTTCGTTTGTGTTCAATGACCAGACAAAGACGTCACAGAACTCCACTTTCATCAATAAAGCTTTCCTCTTAAATTCACAATATCCAGATTGCAATCTTAGTTTCTTGCTTGTTCTTCGTTTGCCTGCAGGAAATAGGCCCTCGTGGTCAGATTGATCGTCCTCCCGCGTGGTCAATAACCTCTCGGAGTTGGTTTAGCGATTGCTAAGGCGCGACTTCCTCGCATGTTCGTAGTCGGTTCATCAAAGTCTACTCCATCAAAAATGATAGTCGCCATCTCATCGAAAGACGGGACACTTTTGCCTCTATCACCGTGTGAGGACTAAACCTCTTACCTATCTACTAGCCAGAATTTCTGTCCCCGCCACCGACCGTCGGAGCGGCTGGTAGAGGGGGAGGTGAATCCACGGGCTCGCCAACGTAGGTTGAGAGGAAGGGAGAGGAGAAATACCTATATCTTTTTTTTGCGGGGTAGAATTACCTATATGCGGAAGTGGTGAATATTAAATATATCAAATATATTGGTGCACAATCATGTCTTTTTTTTTGCCAAACAAGCATGTCATCATTACCATGTTTATATAGTAGGATTTTCTGTTTAGCAACGGATGGTTAGGACGACATTCTTCTCTTGTAGTAGCGAAATTTGTCAAATATGAAATGCACTGCCAAAATCAACTTGGAGTGTTTTTTTCTATATACTCCCTCTATCTCAAAATATAAAACGTTTTTTGTTTTTCGACACTATATGTATCTTCTTTCTTGATATACTATATTACCAGCCATTCTTGGTTGAAAATCTGGAACCGGACCAACAGTATATATTCGGGAGTTGGGCAAAGTCAGGATTCGATTTGCGGATGCGCCTGTGCGGATCCCGATCGATCCTTGCTTTCTTAAGAGTATCTACAGCCGGATCTCTCAAACCCGCCTTAAACGCCCGGGCGGCCCGCTCGGTCACTGACCGGTCAATTTTTTTTGACCGAGACGGGCTCCTTAAACGGGCCTCAAGCGCCCATGCTGGCCGACACCCCCCATATACAGTCTAAATATGGGGTGGATATGGAGGCACCCGAGCACGCCTGCCACGTCGGAGTCGACATACCGACCCCAAGGAGAGGATGGAATGAGACCGGAAGAGGGCGGAGAAGAAGCTCGAAATTAAACTCGAGAAGATCAAGTTGGATAAGCAATAAGCGGCTATCAAATGGGAACTCGAGAAGGCCAGGCCATTTGGCGATATTGAGCTTGAGAAGGAGAGGTTGCAACTTCCACGGGACGCGGAGAATGCGAGAATCATGTTGGCGGATGAAACCCGCTTGGATGAGCATGCCAAGAAGTGGCTTGCGGGCAAGAGGAAGGAGATCAACAACCGTAGAGAGTACGAGGCGGCGAGGGCGGCTGCGGCCAGGATGCAGGCGGAGGAGGCAGCCTAGCTGCAGGCGGAGCAGGCTGCCCAGATGCAGGCGTAGGAGGCAGCCCGGCTGCCCGGATGCAGGTGGAGCAGGACGAGCAGGACGCATTCTGCCGGGAGCACGACGCATTCCACCTGGAGGAGGATGGATCAGGCGGGCGGCCAGTGATCTGATGCCATCGTTCACGCTCGGACAATGATTTCATTTTGCCTTGTCCGGTTGTTGAACCGTGATTTGCTTTGCTTTGTTTCAAACTGTTGAATTCGGAAAATTTGTACTCCCTCCGTCTAGGTGTGTAAGTCATCTTACGAAAACCAAATATTCCCAAAACACTTAGGTGCGGTGCATTAATTTATATCTCGTTTCTTGTTTCTTGACATATGAACCAATAAGAGATGTGGGGTGTGCATACTTTTAATGACTTAAGACTACCAAACACGACATGCAGTGGTTAGTTCATTGCATGCAATACTATTAATTAGCAAATGAACATTAAGTTCTCTCGTTTTCCCCTCCTCCTTGGTTACGGTGCATAACCTAAGATGACTTACTCACCTAGACGGAGGGAGTATCATATGATCGACGTCCATCGATTGTAAGGATTTGAGGATCCAGATTTGAGATATGTGGATGTGCAGCGCAATACATGAGGAGTCGGCGGGTGCTATCCATGGGTGTGCCTGAACACGCTGACAGGCGTATAAAGGATCGGATTTGTTAAGTCCGGCTATAGATGCTCTAACCCAGGCAGAAAAGCACGTACTAGCTCGCTGGCCGGCAGTCCGGCCTAGCTTTGGACGCTTGGGATGCCGCTGGAAAAGAGGTGGGCGGCGGCGCCCGTTGTCGGAGACACGAGCGGCTAGCGGCGACAAAACATTCCCGTGCATGCATAGGCAAAGACGCAAAAGTGTTAGCCTGCGGTGGTACGAGCACGATCAATCGGCCGAACCTAACACCAAGTCTTGTAGGCACAAAGAGAAACCCTAACTCGCTGACATCTGAAAAGTTTTCGTGGACCAGCGCCCTTGCACTCTTAAATCGATCTAAAGAACTTAACATCAAATCTTGCTGTCATGTACGCACAAAGAGAAACCCTAACTCACTGCCCTAGGAGGTGGCAGGAATCTACGACGAAGCTCCTTCTAATTCGTTTCGATGGACAAACTTGCAGAGGATTGAAGCCTGGAAGACCGACTTGAAGAAGAAGCGCCGCCATTCGTCCGAGCGTTGCTCCTGCGAGGACTAAAACTCTAACCTATCTACTAGTCGAAGCTGAGGCATTCGAATTTCCCTCCCCGCCACCGACCGTCGGAGGAGCGACATGCAGAGGGGAGGTGAATCCACGGGCTCGCCAACGTAGGTCGAGGGAAAGGGAGAGGAGAAATACCTATATCTTTTTTGCGTGGTAGAAATACCTTTATCTGAAAGTGGTGAATATTACATATATAAAAAAGTATTGTTTCACAATCATGTCTTTTTTTGTAATAATCATGCCATCATTATTACATGGTCGGATTTTCCATTTAGTAATCGATGGCTAGGACGACATTCTTCTCTTGCAGTAGCGAAATTTCTCAAATATGAAATGCACTGCCAAAATCATCTTGTTTCTTTATATGTATTCCTCTGCCTCAAAATATAAGATGTTTTTTCACACTATGAACCTTCTTTCTCGATATACTACTGCCCAGCCATTCTCTTGCGAATCTGGAGGCTGGAAATTTGGAACCGAACCAACAGTATATATTCTTTTTTTTTTTGCGGGACAACAGTATACATTCGGGGGTTGGGCAAAGTCAGGATGCGATTGCGGATGCGCCTGTGCTGATCCCGATCGATCCTCCCTTTTTGAACCCGGGCAGAAAGCGCGTACTAGCTCGCTGGCCCGGCCTAGCTTTGGACGCTTGGGGCGCCGCTGGAAAAGAGGTGGGCGGCGGCGGCCGCTGTCGGAGACACGAGCAGCCTACAGCGGCGGCAAAATCATTCCCGTCCCGTGCATGCATACGCAAAAGTGTCCGCCTGCGGTGGTGGTACGGGCACGATCGATCGGCCGAACCTTCACCTTCCGGCCACCACGGTGGTGGGCTGGGCACTCCCCGCTGATTGAGTGCTTAGGAGCCGTAATCACGGTCTCGATCGTGCGATGCGCCCGCACGGCCGCACCCAACCAACCTTCCCCAACTCAGTGACAGTGTGCCGGTCGGACCATCACCGTGACGCCCGTCTCCGGTCATGGGTATGGTGGGCTCGTCGCTAACACACTAGCTTGTGTAGGAGTTACTGCCATTTTCGTTTGAGAGTCTGCCATCTTTTGTCGAGGAAGGTGGTTGATTAACTGAAAACGAGCCGTGAGTGGCATAGCCCAAGGTCAGTGGTCAGTGGGGCAGTGACGCTTCCATAAAAGCTAGGCTACGTACGGCGCTGTCCTCCGATGATCCGATCTGGCCGACCTATGCCTCTGTGCCTTTTCAGCGTAGCGTGGAGAGCCTGTAGTGCTCGGAGGTCTATGCGAGTGGGTCGGTCAACCGGGATCGACCGCGGCAAGTGCCACATGTGCTGGATGATAGTGTGGGCTCGTCTCTCTATCACAAATTTACGGTCATCGCCATCTAGCATCGGATACGCATGTGCTGACACAAATTCAGACGAATGCAGAAATTAAAACTGAAACGTTGCAAGAAAAAAATTCTTCGAAAAAAACTTTGCGAGAAGCAGATGGAACATGCATCGTGGCATTAATTGTGAAGTGTGGGACACGAACCCTGCCAAGGTTGGACCATCCATCCGTGTCGGTGTGACCCGCCAGCTTACGCTCGTAGTATTACTACATCCCAAATAATTCTCCCCGACACTGGTCCTCTCGCTGCCCGCACAGTACTGCTACTACTACGACGACGACGTAGCAGGCCGCACCGACACAACATCCGTCTGTCTGTCCATCGCTGCTCTACACTTGGTAGTACGTACTCCTACTTGTTACTCCAAGGTAGAGTGGTAGTAAGCTGAACGCAATCAGGCGTCCGGACTCGTCCCATCCCTGCTTGTTCGGAGCTGCAAAACGATTTCTGTCGACTAGTTGAATCAGGAACCGTCCCTTGTGCCGTCTGGGAAATGCCGGATCGGATTTTGCCGCGAATCTATCTACCCCCGAGCGCTGCAGCACGGCACGGTAGATGCGGACAAGAACGCACGGTGCCCAAATCCATCTGCCGCAGCGTTGGATGCCATATAGAGTACTAGATCACGGGCTGGCTAGATTTATCTGAGGGCGGAGCGTCGAGCACTAGTAGATAGAAGACGGACAAAAGAGAACAGCTAGGATTTTCGAGCACGGGCGTCAATGTCAAACAGTAGGTTGGTGGATGGCCACTTTATTATCCGTTGCGGTTGGGCGCATGTGGATGTACGTGGGATGCGGCCAAGTTTGCACCAACGCGTTCGATGTTGCATGATGATGAGCACGCCTGGCACGGCAGCAGCTGAAACCTAAGCGCGGTTTGCTTGGGCCTAACACGGGAGAGGCTTCTCCACTTGCAGGCAGATCGCGAGAAAGTGCCTCCGGTTTGGTCGCTTGCCAGTGGATAAAATCAACGAACGGCAGTGAACAATGAACAACGACGAACATTCATCCTATTAAACACATTCAGCTGCGCATCAAGGGCGAACGCCCGCGCTAGCCACGTCGGCGCTGGACGCACGTGCTCACGCGAGAGAAAGGGCTTCGAATGCCTACCTAGCCTAAATTTGCGATGGATCCTTTCCTTCTCTGCGAAGGTAAAAACGTCTCGGAATTTGACCTCCTTCTCTCTCAATTTCCTCTCCCGCATAACCCTAATCCTTCCGCCTCCGCCGCCACACCCCTCGGGTTTGAAGCCCACACACGCGACCTCTCTCCCATGTAACCGGCCGGCATGAGCTTCGCCAGCGGGAGAGCACGCAGCCCACCCCAACAGCAGCGGGGAGCTGGCCCTGCCGCCGCCGCCTGCCGCGCGCCGCCGGGGAGGCGATCCTGTGACCGGAGAAGAGGGCGCCATGGCGCGGAAGCACGGCTGGCAGCTCCCGGCCCACACCCTGCAGGTCCATCCATCCGTCCGCCAGCTCCTCCCCCCTCCCTTCCCCACCTTTCCCTTTCCTCCCACGCTGGCTCGGATCGGCGCGGCAGCTGGGACGGAGGCCGTACGCACCCTCTGCTCGGCCGATCCCTAGCTCGCGTCTCCGGTAGCCGTAGCAGGAGCTCGCCGCGTGCTCGCGCCCCTTCCCCCTCGTGAGCTCGCGCCGGAGGGAAATTTTCCGATTCCGAAGATCTGCCAAGGAGGGGGCCAACTGGGCGGTGGTTGGCTGGCTCTCCCAATCCTCTCCTGCTTTTCCGCGTGCCTGCGTAGGTGGAGGCAGGTGGATAATGTGAGTTCCCGAGGAGCTGGGTCACATGTGGCTTCGGAATTTTGTGAATTCTGCCGGCCCGTGCTCGATTTGGTGTAGTTCCTTGAGCTGCTGCGTACTAGGGTTGTTCGTCCGCCTGGCTTGCCCCCTTTTTGGTCCAATAGAGTGGGCTTGATGTGTCTCCTGTCTGAGATGGCTGTAGAGTACTGTCTCAAATGGCTGTTTGTTAATTATAAGCTGGATTTAGCAGTACTGTCTCAAATGATTGTTTGGTAATTAAGCTGGAAGTAGTAGTACTGTCAGAATAGGTTGCAGTTAGTGCTGTCTGAAATGGTAAAACCCTTTATGCTAAATTTTGCACTGGAGACAGTGAGGTCTGGGACCTGTGTGTCTGTTCTATTTCTGTTTGCGTCTAGCCAGGTTTTCAAGGGTGTGATTTGACCATGCAAAAGTAATCGATTCCATCGCTATAGAAGAGCTGCAATTTTTTGGTTGGTTTGTCAGTGAATGGCGGTGCGAAATCACGATGTTCCCGTCTGTTTTCTGGTTTCTATTGGCTTATGGGGGACTTGGCTCAGTAGCTTGGTTTCTGTCCTAAGCTTGTTCTTGAGGCCAAAAAGTTGGCTCTTGTCTGAATTTCGCATCGAACTTGGTGGTGGAAAACTCTTGCTGGTCAAGTGGTGGCAAGAACTTTCATGCTAATATATTATAGTTTCTTTTGCGGGGAAGGGCCAATTGTCAGATATCTTTGTGTATGGTGGTCGTCCACAACATATGCAATTTCTCCATCTAAATAGATGTTGTTAAGTGATTGTGTCATGGTTTTGGTTCTGTTTTAAAAAAGGAAAGCCAGTTGTTCAGCCTTCAAGAAAATAATTTCTCAGAATATTACTGCTAAGCCCAAGCTTGTTAATCGGCATGTACATTTCACCTGTCTTTTTTCTTCTACATGATATGAAACCTTATGATACTGCACCAATAGCCTTTGTGCATCCAAGTTATCAAACTATGTGAACTAGAAACAGCAATAGAGAGAATTGATCATTACTTTTCTGAGCAGTTTGCAGAAGCCTCAATAGTAAATTTGCGATGGGAGGAGTGGGTGCATGGGAGGAGAAGGCGGTGGCGGCGGTTTCGGTCTGTGATCTGCTTCGACGCGGGAGGCGGCGGACCGATTCGGCGGAAGTGGCTGCCGTGAGGATGGGAGGAAGAAGCCATCGTTGGGTGGCTGAGGGCCGGCAGGTCTGGATCCGTGCAGCGTCTCCTGCATCAGGTCTTCAACGCCCGCCTCCTCCTTTTTCCAACTCCTCCCTCTTGATTCCCGAGTGTTATTTCGTCAAATCGGGGTGATTTTAGCTTCCCCTAAAGTAACGCGCTCGTCAAATTCCTATTTCACTAATTCTTATAGTCTACAGTCCGGTTTATTTCTCTGATTTGATGTAGGAAATGGATTGGAAGTTTCAGTCTTTCAGTACTGATTTTCTTTCGTCGCTTCATTTACCTGGATTTTCGGTTAGGGAAGGAAGGATAAAATATTGTCTAGAACAATCCAAGTGAGTTTACTGAATGCTAACCACATTCTTAAAATTCATAACTATATGAAGAAGTGTTTCACATTTTCACTTTGATCCCTTTTTGGGTTACAAGCATGCTTACCCAATGTTCATGAAAATGTTAAAGCCTAAAGCACTATCACTCTGCTATCTTTGGGTAATAATTTCATTATTATTTTGATCATATATCACTGCAGGTTGTTGTTGGAAAGTCAAAAACCTACATGGGAAGACCTCGGAAAATATTTTCAGCCCCAAAGTAACAAAGGTGACGACGCCGTTATCACGACAAGCAAGCTGGCATTCAGTTCAGCTTCTTGATGTAGTTCGGCATGATGGCGGCGCAGATGAAAGCCTTCTTTGACTCCACCGGCGCCTCTGGCAGGAGCAAAGCATCTCCGGGAATCTCGCAGGCGTCTTCTTTGCCACGGGCACCCAGGGCTGGCATGCCATGATTGAGACTATCGCCACCCGCTGTCTAGATCGATGCCGATGAGGAAAAAATACACGGAGCTACACAGCCAAATTCGATGCCCATCAACATCAGGTACAACCCTGGACTAGGGGATCCCATGAAGAAATCTTAGTCAAATAATTTATGAGTGACTGCTACTTTTTACTTGATATTTAGTTCAGTAAAATAGGAGCTAGCTTTAGTTAAGTTAACCATCGATTTGCTTCAGGGTTTTAATCTGTATTCTTAGCAGATTCCCATGTTAGAGAAAATACTTGCTATAATTAAGTGACTGATACCCCTTAGTTTGAACCACTTCTCGTGTCCCTGTGATCGGTCTTCTACCCTGTAAAACTATTGCTCCTCTGTTTATGCAACCTATTAGTATCTATGAAACCCATACACTTGCTCTGGTTTTTGAATGTGCACTGATTGTCGTGTCTTATATTTTTAACGAGCAACATGGACCTCTCACTCGTCTGTACTGCTTGTCTTGTTGCTAAAATAAGTTCAGTAACACTGCTATGCACATGCTATACCAACATCGCCAAAAAGAAATAACAAGTACAATAGCCTAATTAGTAGAGTACCTTTCCCACACCAAGTGTTTATATAGATCCAAATATTCCAACACACGCAGTCATTTGTGTGAGTTTGTATGGGTCATAGATCAGTTTGTTGAGAACAAACTCCGGACGTATTATCTTCAGACAAGTAAACCTTTTCCCTTTTGCCTTTGAGATTCTGTTGTGGAATTTCTGGGTTCTAAATGGTGTTTACTCTTCTAAAAATGCGATAACATGGTATGGATAGGCTCGTTAGGATTTGCAATTGGAGTGGAGGTTCTCTTTTGCACTATATAAATGCATGAATATGTTCTTTCTGGAACACAAAGTTCCTTTGTAGCTCGTCCTACATGGAACCTCTTATCTTCAGCCCTTCAACACTGCTTTGAGATCCGTACTCTCCAACTAACTTGCAACAAGCAGATTTCTCTTTTTTGTTTCTCTCAAATTAAAGAACATATGGACTTCAAACTTTGCAGTTTGCAGATCAAACACACTTTACAACTTCAATGTGTGAAAAAACTTTCAGATTTTTTGGACCAACATAAATATACAAAATGAGGATTTTTTGATTAAAAAAATAAATTTTAGCATTTTAAATGCATGAAAAAAGCTGAAACTTTTTCCCCACGTAGTGATTAGAATGTTTTGTTTGAGAGAAACAAAAATGACAAATGTGCCTGCACGGATCTTGATGCCAAAATGGATGGCTAAGATAAGGGGTACCGTGTAGCTCAAGCTACACAAAACCACACTCGGAACTGTTCACTTTCTGGAAATCCAACACATCTTTTCTTGATTCTTTGTCCAGAGTTAACAAAACACTGTTCACTTAGGATGAAAGCTCACTCAGTCATGAACCTTTACAAATGCATGAATATTTTCTTTCTGGAAGTTCAGCACATCTTTTCTTGAATTATTGTTGTTTGTTAAAACATAAAAGTCACACAATATAGTTTACTTATTGTTTTCTTGTTCGCTTCTCTCACAGAATAGGGGTTGCAAGTTTTCTTAAAGTATGCTACTGAATCTTTCTATGGTAAGTCTGCATCCTAGAACTAACATCATGCTCCTGCCTACTACATGTACAATGGTTCCATCAGGAATAATTATGCCCTACGTGGGAGAATGGCCTTACACTTAGATTTGGCAGTAGTTAGAGAAATATAAATATCAGGTACCTGGACTACTTTGACACATAGGTGAGATAAAAAAATCAAACTGCTGAAACTCTTTCTGTGCTATACGAGGTATCCAGTTCCTTTGGATTATATGGTAAAAACATCTCTTGTTTTGGAATATTTTGAACATTCTTTATGAAGTGCTCCCTAGGGCTAATCTACAGTTAGAAATAGAGGGAGAGGAACTGGCTCCGCTCTCCCATGCAGCCACACCAACGTCATCGCCTCGAGGAAGGAGTGGGTGGGAGGATTAGGCGGCGACGACGGTTTCGATCTGTGATTTTTGCCTCGACGCAAGAGGTGGTGGATCGATCCCATCGAAATGGCAAGGTCACACCAGTTCATCTACATGTGACATACTCTTTCTTGTGTACATGCATGAGCAAGAATATTGAAATTTCCTCGTGTAGCTTTCCTAACAAATATAAGTCTGGTGAACATCGGCTCGTATAACTTGATTGTTTGTAGAGACTTATCCATGTGACTTATGATGCACATGAATAGCATTTATCTGCTATGCTTATTAGAAGTGCTCATGTATGAATAGCATCTATCTGCTAAGCTTTCTAGAAATACTCAGGCACACAACAAGGACCAAATAAGCCAGCTGAATGGGCGTCAGCATACCAGGCATCGCACAAGCACGTCTCAAGCGGCGCCACCGGGTGGAGCCCCAACCACTAGTTTCTTTTCTGATTGCACAAATAGCCATCTCAGTGACTCGGTCAGTATACATGGACTGAGACTTCAGAATGGGACAATATCGCAGGGAAGTACCGGCAGTTTAACATCAGCGCAACATTTTTTATTTTTGCTGAATAGCTCATGGACAGGCCAACAAGCACAATTGGCCCAGTGCAGTCCTCAGCCATTAAGCATCGGTCAAAAGAATCGCAAAATCACTGCTGGGTACCCAATCTCCTAAGCATCGGTCAAAAGACTTCTAGTACATAAGATGTTAAGAAAATGTGCCGTACAGAGCCAGCGCACGATCTCATGGTCTTGCTTCCAACTCAAACTTTTTAATGGAGAAAAAAATGTGGGCAGCAGATAATACAAGGGAAAACACGAGGCGCGGCACTGAGCAAATGTCAAACAGAAAAGCAGCCGTGCTTGCTGACAAACATGTACTCCCAGATACTGCTAGAAAACATCCCATCGAGCGGCTGGTCAATTCAAAAGAAAATACACGGCGCTGGTACCTTTTTTTTAGAATGATCACTCATGCTGCAGTACATCTGCAGGTATAAAACAGTACTGCACGTAAACATGCCTTGGTCATTACCAGAAAGCGATTATGGGAAATTAAAGCAGCATATATGCACGGATTCCAGGTGACATCACGTGCCTGTCCCACATTTCCAACTTAACCTAAAAAAATCAGGTGCTACCAAGAAAGAGAGCGTCGTCTCCTTACATTCTCACCGTTAGAATTACTTGTTTTAGATTTTATACGAATACGGATGTATCTAAGATTAAAATAAGTCTAAATACATCTCATGTCTGAACAAATCCAAGACAAAGAAGTAATTGAACGAAGAAAATCTGAACAACCACTCTTTAATTTCCAAGACATAATAAGGATAAGAACAGACCAAAATAGGGGGTTTTCAGCAGGAAAACCCCAAACCTGGGAAGTATTTTCTGGATCAGGCTTCCACTCTGACTGAAATCAGACCAATTTCTAGCTAAAGCAACAGACCACACAATTTTTAGCAAGACATGACACAGCTAAAAATTACGGACCAACGATGTAATACAATATTGGTGAATCAAACGGAAACATGCAATCTACAGCAAAGAATGTACTGAGCTTCGAATATCCAAACATAAGCATGGGCTTATATTAGAAACGGCTAGCTACAAAAATAAACAGCCATATGTGAATTTGCTTCAAGACAGACTCACTATTTTTAATTTGATGCGAATTTAATAGTGGCACTGCAAACTTGTGAATCTTAAGTGTGCCTCCAACCAGCACAGTTATATAATGTGTGTGCTATGCTGATAAAGTGACAACGTTAACCTTAAAATCAGGACATTATTCAAAGAAGTCAAAACATTGAAATCAGAACTACCGTCAAGAAAATTACTCCCTCTATTCCTAAATATAAGTCTTTTTAGAGATTCCAATATGGACTACATACGGAGCAAAATGAGTGAATCTACACTCGAGGGAGTATTTGTCTAAAAAGACTTATATTTAGGAACGGAGGGAGTATTTGTCTTAACTACCATCATAAAGGCCCTGATTGGAGTAATTTTATCACAACAAACTGCTGAAGCACAGATCAAGAACATGGTCATTTCTCATATTAGCCAGCACGCAATATCTTATATGTTCTGTGATACGTCATATAACAAAAGATACAGGTCTTGTGTTCCGGATCTAACTCAGCAAAAAATGGTACATAGTAAGGAAATCATAGTTAGATAATCAAGAGGCTCTATTTTATGGAGCTCAGTAAATTTAAGTTATGTCGTTTCTATTTGACAAAATTACAATAAATAGTGTTCAGTTGGATAAGCCAACAGGAGTACTGCATTTTACTAGAATCAAGTTCAGAAAAGTAAAAGATTAGTTACCTGCTTCTTGGAGAAGTTATAGGTTTCCAGCATTTCCTTCAAAAATTATTTACTGCACACATAGTCAAACTAACAGGTTGTAAGGTGAAATAATGGACATCACACTGACCATCTGATCAAACAAATTCTTGAGCTGTCACCTAGAAGAGCCTCTACCTACAGCTTGCTGAAGACAATGAATAATAAACACTAACATGCTTTGCAGTTCATATAAAACCACCTTCCAGAATAAGCAACAACGCACAATTAATCAATGAGACTGAATCCTGAAATAAAAGCAAAGCACCAACAAAACAAGAAATGGCAACTTGGGAAATATTCCAAACAATATCGAGAGTCATAACAACTCCCTCCGTAACATAATGTAAGACGTTTTTTATGCCCTATGCAAAACTAAAAAAAGTCTTACATTTTGGTACGGAGGGAATACCATATAACCACGCCCAAATGGAAAAATGCTAGCAAGTACTACATCACCAAAAAAAAAAAATGCATCACAATGTCATCACAGAAATGTCAGAGAGGTGTATCAAGTCTGAACAGAAAGTGCTGATACGAATTCCATTATTTCCCATGGTGATATGATCTTCAATGACTACCCATGGTTTAACCAGTATTACATGGCACAGCTTACACCTTGATGAGAATTGAGAGGTACTTATATAGCAATCAATGAAATGAATGAATTACTTGAAAGGTCAGTAGCTATGTTGGACTTGCAAACTAAATGCTCAGAGCTGACAACTGTTACAGCTGAGTCAACGATTCCAACATCTTGACTGGATGCTACTTCCTAGAAGAAGCCTTTATCCGTGATATAAGGCTTTCCCCAGCATCACCCAAGCCATCCAATCCCACAAGTTTTGTCCCAAAATCTCGGTACAGTGTACTCAACCGCTGCTCGTCGCGTTCCATTGCAGCTAGCTCAGTTACATTCTTCCGCATTATTAGGCCGTACAGGAAAAGTGAACCAGAGCCTAACTTTCTGGCACCAATTCCAACACGCAGCAATGATGCTGAATCAGGTTCAGATATAGATGGGTCATGCAGAACTGAGAAGCCACCGAAAGCAACATCCGGGGTACGGAAGAGATCATCCAAATCAATGTTGTCATCTTTAACAATATCTTTGACTTCATAACTGACAACTATTTTGTCAGATAAGTCACCCTTTTTTGCTCTCTTTCTAGCGGCTCTTACAATATTGGCAGCCTCTCTGTACCCACTAAGCAGAGCTCCATGCATCGTTGCAGGGTACCGCCTATTTGTTGCCTCCCCGGCGAAGAAAATTCTATCACCAACACTCTCAGCCAAAATATCATAATCATCACCGGAAGATCCAATAGCCACATGGGAATATGATCCATATGAAAACTTGTCAGTGCCCCATCGAGTACATATTGCCTGCAGTGGGTTTGGTACCTCGATCCCCATGGGTGAAAAGATTTTTTTAAGTGTGTCTAGCACCCTCGACATTTTCCATTGGTGACTTCTTCTCAAAACTGATAGCAGATTCCCCAGCAACAAGGGCAACGAGCAGTGGACCTCCTGAGACTGAAGAATAGCTATAGAACAGGAAGAATTCACCTCGTTGACTAGAGTCCTCAGTCAAATGCCCAAATGTATCAATCCTACCATCCCAGAAGTCGAAAGGGAATAACATCACAACCTTATTAAGAAGCCCAAAACCCAATCTCTGAATGGCCTCTCGTTTCTGAACTGGCAGCTCCGGCACAAAATCAATGTCCCCCTTCTTAAGCACACCAAGGGGAACAGTGCAGAGCGCCATATCACCACGGAATGTCTGCTTATCAGTGTAGACCAACACACCATCACACCCATACTGTATCCTTCGCACATTCTGTCCATAGAATATCGGGACACCATCAGCAAGTGCTCGGACAAATTGGGAATTGCCACCAGGTATAAAGCAGTGGTCGCCACCCATTTCGTATGGATCATCCTGGTCCCAGAAGGCCATGGAGAGATCAGCAAGAGGAGCAGCATTGGCATACTCCAGGTTGGCCAGATGCCAATCAAGAAGCATCCGTTCCTCTGGCTCAGCGGCAACACCATGCGCTGCCCGGAATGCCTCAAGTGCCATGCCAAGTGACACATCCACACCGTGTGGGACACTATCTGCGATAACCTGCCTCAGCTGGCAAACCTTGTCAAGAAGCTGGTTAAAGGCAGCTTCAACACGACCATCCATGTCAGGGTCGACTGGGCGGCCATCCGGAAGATACAACGGGCACTTGTCCCGCACCTTGTGAAGTGGGAACCCAAGCTGCCGTGCTATGACACCAAGGGGGTTCCCATTAATACCAGTGAGCACACTGCCTCCCAGATCAGCAGAAGCAGCAATGTCAGGATAGTCTGCTGCAGAGGACCGCATTGTCTTGGTAAACACACGGCCACCTGGGCGGAGTCGGCCTTCGACGATGGCAACCTTGAAGCCAAGGGACATGAGGTGGCGTGCGGCGGCGAGGCCAGCAAAGCCAGCACCCACGATGAGGACAGAAGGGGGAGGATGGGAGGGAGGGGGGATTGGTGGTAGGGAGACAATGGAGGGGGCGAGGCCGAAATTGATGTAGGCATGGTCCGATAGGAAGGAGTGTGCAGCGGCGACGAGGGGCGCATGCTCGGCGCGGATGGATGCGAGCGCGGCGTTGGCCGCGACGGGGGAGAGGGGATTAGAGCGCCAGAGCGCGAGAATATGGTTGCGCACGACGAGGTAGTTGGCCTGGTCGGCGCCACCGATAAGCGGGATGACGGCGGCGGCGACCTCGTCCTCGGAGAGGGTATCCGCGGGGAACCCCGCCGCGAGCGCGATGGTGGCCTCGGAATCCAGCTCCCGCGCCAGGCGGAGGGAGGAGTTGGTCGGCGGGCGGCCGCGGCGGCGCGGGATGCCGGCGAGGTGCGCCGCGGTGGCCCCCGACGAGGAGGAGGCGCGGAGGACGCGGACGCCGGCCGTGGGGATCATGCCGGGGAACTGCTTCTTGCGGCGGCGGCGCTTCCGCGCGACGGTGGAGTCGTCGACGGCCGCGGTGGTGGAGGGGGCTGACGGGGTCGGGGAGGACGTGGGCGCGTCCTCCTCCATGGGCTCCGCGGCGTCTCCCCCGGCCGCGCCGTCCTCCATGGGCTCCGCGGCGGCGGCCTGGTCCTCGTCCTGGTCCATGGGGACGAGAGCCAGATGCCCCGCGGCTTCGGGCTGCGCCTCGTTGCCTTCCTCCATTGGGGCCTCCGGGGAGGGATGCGGCGAGCTTCCCTCGGCGACTAGATTTGGGAATTGGGAGGGTTCAGGGGGTTGGTCTAGGGCCAGAACTGTGCAGGGCGAAGGGAGAGTCGGGACGGGAGGGAAGAGGTGGCTCGCCCTATGGAATGTTTTTCCGTAAAACGTGCATGAAAACGTACTTTCCATCTCTCCGTTTCCGTGCCTAGTAGTCGCATCCGTTCCCTCATCTCTGAACACGTGTCTCAAAAAAAAAAAAAACTCTGAACATAGAAGCTTCACCTGGAGTCCCACGGCACTGCGCCGCTGTCTCCCCGAAGCTCAGGGATGGAGGGGCGCACCCTACTCCGCGACCAGGCGGCACCCAGCGCGTCCGCCCGCTCTGCCTCGCAGGCGACGGGGGACGATGCCGCGGCTAAAGTCGGTGAGCGCGCGCCGCCGCCGCAGCCCCGTTCGTTTTCTAAATCTCTCTCGATCTAGGCCTCCTGGCTGGCCCCTGAACTGCATCCCCGTTCGTTTTTCTCCGTTCCTGCTTACGAATTCGTGTCTCTCTGTTGTCATATCATTACTAGGCCATCCACCGATGCGTGCTTCTGAGCTCGAGGCCACTGATCACTACGCAGTCCTGTAAAAATAAGTATGCGTTTTTTTTTGTGCAGAACTATCAAAAAGGAGCTGTGTCTCATGCAATTCAAAGGATTTACAGGCCATGTCAGAAGATTCTGCTAAAACGTTGCTAGAGCAGGTTTTCTTTTCTTCTCATGCTTTGCTGTAGTAAAAAAAAACTTGATTAAGACCAGTTATGTTTGACTGACCTCCCTTAAAAACAGGTGACTGGCTGGGAGGTGAAAAATGAGGGTGACATTCTGAAATTGCACAGGGCATGGAAGGTGAAGAACTTTGCGAAAGGGCTCGAGTTCTTTCAGCTTGTTGCTGCTGTTGCGGAGGAAGAAGGTCTCTATCTTTTGCTCTGTTCTTCATATTCACGTTGTCTCATTGTTCAGAATTCAGTTTTTTAAAAGTGCCCTGTTCTCACCGCATTGGAATTTAAGAATATCATTGGCACATACAGGCCACAGCAAGTCGAGGTACTGCTTACTACTCCCTATGTATCAAAACATAAGATGCTTTTTGATACAAAGGGAGTATAAAAAAAGTCTAATATTTTGATACGGATGGAGTATTATCAAAGAGGAGTTATTCACTTCCTGTCCTACAGTCCCAAATCCCCACTGTAATATTGAACAATATCATTTGGCACATACCGACCGCAACAAGTAAATGCTGCTAACTATTATATATGTTCAGTATGCCAGTATCTTCACTTCTTCACAGTGATATTAATTGTATGTGTTGTTAACTGGACTCCACATAATAGACAGCATAGCTACCCAGCCCTCACCAAACCTGGCACCTCCTAAACTGTTATGTTATCAGCGGACGACTCCAAGCTTTCAGAAGATATATTTCCCCTCATATATCCATGGTGTCATAATCAAAATACTTTTGTTCAAACTTTGCTACCTATGTGTTGCATTTGGTCTTGCAGTTATATTTAGCATGATGAGAGATCGTATTTCTACATTTCTAAAGGAAAATACCCCTGAAATTGGCCAAGAAATTTTGTATTTCACCCAGAATCCAACAAATTTCTTGGCACTTTTTTTTTGTTTCAGTAACAATCTTGGCAAATTATGTTTAAAATTTTAAATGGATATGCTTTTCCAGGTCACCACCCAGATCTTCATCTTGTTGGTTGGAATAATGTGAAAATTGATGTGTGGACTCACTCAGTCAGTAAGTATTCCATATGGTTATTTGGCCTTGAGATTTCACTCTAGGATTTCACGTATTATCTTTAGTTAAAATCTCTTTTTTAAAACTGGTGTACTTATCTCACTACTTTTTGAAATTGTAATAATAGTCACCTCCGTTGATTTCTGAGAATAACGGAGCAGCATTGTTATAGTAGATTATTAAATCCCTTGGACCTGGAAAATCAATTGTTTTGTTGTATTTTATTCCGAACAGCAATGGTTTACTAGTTATTCATTTGCCGTTTTATGAACTCTGACGGGCTGACAATGATATGATGTGAACTAATTAGAGGTCTTTTGATCATGCAAAATTGGTAGATAGGCGCTTGATGCCTATTGGCAGTTGGCCATTGTCGTGATAAAACTTATTTTCGTATAGGGAAATCCAATCAACTTAAATGAAGAGGAACAAACCATACAATACGGAGTGAAAAATACCAAGTATAAGAGTTCATTCATCGTCAACTGGTGCTAAAAAAACATAAAAGCACAATAAAGGACTCACAGGCACGTTTGCTTATAATTATTTGTTTATTGTGGTAACAGGTGGTTTAACAGATAATGATTTCATCCTTGCTGCAAAGATCAATGAATTCAAGCTAGGAGGCCTTTTGAGCAAGAAAAAAGCTACTGCCCAGGAGCAGCTTTCGTGAATCAAAAGATATCCTTTCGTATTTTGTGACAATTGCATATGCCGCTCCAAAAGCAGGTACTTCGACTGTTGAGTTTCACTTCGCCTGTGATCATATCTATCTGTCCTGGGTGATGCATTTCTCTGATGATACGATTTGGGTCACCAATACTTTTCTGTTCTTCTGAATATATTCCGTAGTTTGAAGGCGGCTTGCTTACTGTGTATGAAATTGCATAGATATATGATGTAGCGTGTCACCAAAACATTGTAGCCTTTTTAGGATCTGTTTTGCATTGTGATAGCCTTCCGGATTCGAGGTTTGACCCAAAAATATCACTACAACTAGTAGAGATTTTCCTAACAAACTAAATTTTACAATCCAACACAGTTTGAAGAAACAACACACGACTGAGTTTTGTTACTAGAGCATTTTGGATAGGATATACCACAAAAAAATTGATGCAGTAGTTAACCTGGATCCTACATAGATTACCTTGCATGCTGATGGGCAAGAACGGAAGTGGTGAGAAGGGCCTATCTGAACTCAAATATTTCGGAATTCGATCTTGCAGGCAGACATTACATGGACTTGGCCTCAATGGGTAGGGTCGACCATGACTAAGCATGTCAGGGAGAAAGGATAATTTGCGTTTAGGAATTTATGAATGAAAATGAATTATTGTGAGCTAGCTTCAAGTAAGATGAGTCGTAGGATTAACACAAAAAAGAATAGCCACATTTCTGAATTTGTAAGGAGAAAGGAGTCATATTCACCAAGGTTGAAGTCCCTGGTTGCATTTTTTATTTCTCATACAATAGTAACCTTCATGAAAATTATACATGGAAAAGTTGCATAAAAAATGATAAACTACCACAAACATTGAGTTTGTTAGAGTTAGTATGATGAAGAAGCGTTTCCTATTCATTGGTTATAACAACTCAGCTGTATCCAGCATTTCCTATTCATTGGTTATAACAATTGACTTGTGTGTAGGATTCGTCCAGTATATATTCTGGGATAAATGATGGTTTGGCGATGCTATTGGTTCTTCATGAGAAGTTCAAGGAGGATTTCTGATATTATTTTATTGTTAATGAGTCATGCCAGTAAGCTTTCTGTATTTGTTCACCGTGAGGAGCAATGGGGCATTGCACACTTACCTATGTATACTGCTACCTGATTATCGTTGGTCTTTTGTATAAAGGCCTTGCTATCATTATGTATGGTCCTTCGTCCCCAATGTGTATTATGAATGGTCTTTTGACCTGTGGAATGTATTCCTAATCCTGATCTATAGAACTGCCTTCCTGAACTTGATATGTCAGTTGTACTAGACAATGCTTATTTGGCCAGATGCTCATGGATTCAGTTACTTGATCCATTGCTTTCGGTATCAAACTGTCTGCTGCTTTGAGCATCTGGCTGCATACTCTATTGTTTTGTATTTGGTGCACTGGACCAAGAGCGCATGGAGGGAGCTCTTCTCCGCCGCGCCTGGGACAGGAACAGGGAAAATCCACCACGGTGCCACCAATGAACAAGGTAAACACGAGCTATCGGTCGCTTCTAGATTCCGTACTTCTGTAGTGTCGATCTAGGGTTCATGTGAGTGAATCTTACTGTTCTTTGGACTTTTGGCTGTGTATAAAAATGTTGCTCGGTTGTCAGTAGTAGCTGCAGTTCTATTGTTGTCAGTAGTATGCACTGGTTCGTGATGTCAGAACCCATGAAGATCCATGACAGTCCATCTGGGGTATTGATGAGGTTGTGTAGAATGCTGCTACTGAATGTTTGAAATATATTCACGACAAGATGGATTGAGTTTGATTGCCCGATGGTAAAGAAGATGCAGGCTGAGATAAAGCTTCTATCAGTTGACGTTGAAGATAGGGACATGACAATCAAGGCTCTGAAAAAGAAGATGAGAAAGTATATGCAGGTCAGGATGCTAAGCAAGGGCTTTGGTTTGTGTGCAGATAACATGTTTCATTCTGCAAATCGTCTTAACGATTTGTGGCTAATGGTCTGTCTCCGGGTACTACTCCTATCGAAGTTGATGCCAACTGGGCTCTCTACAATGTCAGCAATGAAGCTGAAAACCTTGATCATATGTCTCTGATGGCAACTGACGCAGTGTGGTCCATTGGTATCTACCCTTACAATGCAGAGTCTGACTGTCTCGATGAAGACGGCTGGTGAGCTGGGGCATGAAGATCAAGTTGCTATGAAGGCGTTCTGAAACGCTACTCCATGAAGGCCTGCAGTATATCACAGATCCTACTATGTTAGTGTACTTAGAATGTCTGATCGTACTACTCCAAGTTTGACAAGAAAAAAACAAACAAACCAAAGGCATATTGCATAATTCTATGCTGTTTAGGTAGAGTTTGCATGTGTGAATTTGATTGTGAGGGGCAACAGGCCCATGTAGATACAGTGCACGTGCCAGATTTTTTCTCAACCTTATAAGTTATAAGTACTAACAACCATGTCTGCCCTATTTTTCAGATCCCCTTCTACACCAAATTGGACAAAAGCTGGTGTCGCTAGAACCATCTCCCCCTCGCGAGGCTCTCATCGACAGGTACTCAATGCCATCTCTTCTCGCCCGTTGTTGTTTATCGGTGTGACCAATGCTTCTGACTATCAGATTATGTCTGTTGTTCATCCTTCAAAGCGATCTTGGGGGTACCGTGAACAAAGACGAGGTCTTTGACCGAGCCTTGCCTGGATCTGATTGCTCTGCTGACAAAGATATGCATTCGTCTGTGCAGGTCAACTAAACCTCGCCACCTTATCACTCTTACAATGCTTTCCATGTTGTGCATTTCTTATATTAGATATGGGCCACTGTTTAATTAGTCACCTTGCCTATCTTGCACTGAACAGTTTTTAATTAGACTTCTCACTGTGATTATCCAGCACTGCTTGGCCTCTCATTTTGATTAACCTATCATTAAAATTGGAAACACCAGAATTGACGCTTGCGTATGAGTGCATACAGGTTGTCCTTGGGATTTCCTTTGTAGCAAACTCGATGGATTGTAGATACGGTTTCTTAGGGCATTGTTCTTTGTACAATACATGAAGAGATCTGCTCGTGTGTGTGTGAGACTTTCTCCCATTTTTAGGCTTTGGATTTTCTGTTGGTTTATCTAATAACTCATGGTAGCATTTGATTTTTTTTATCAATTACTATGTCTCAGTTGTTGAACAGGACAGTAAGAGTCTGTAATAAAATTCTTGCACAACAAAGATTGCTGTCCTTCAGTTACCCAGACCTTTGTTTTCGTGGTATAAATCCAACTGATGTCAACTTTAGTACTCTGGAAAATCATATAACTCTTCTGAAATTTCTCATGACACAAGCCGAGGCAAGCATCAGGTTCGGCAGCCATTCCACCCTGGAATACTGGTAGCACTACATTCGCACAATCTCTTACCAGTTTCCTTGGCTTGCTGCCGCAATATATTTACACTGTACTGCGTAACAAATTGACAAATCAATGTAGGTTCACCTTTAAGCTCTAACCGAATTTTGCTTGGTTTCTGAATCGATTTCCCTCTGGTTCACGTGTGTCGTTCAACCAGGATGACTCCGGCTACCTCCTGACGCTGGGGCTCGGGCCCGTCGGCGGCGCGGCGGCTGTAAAGTACGGCAGCGTGCTGCTCCCAGACATCACGGGGCCCAACATCGTGGAGGCGCTGCTCATGGTGTCCCTGCCCATGGCAGCCGCCGTCCTCATCTTGCTCAAGTTCAGCCCCACTTCCACACGGGACTAGGGCTTGTACCACCTTCAAGTTCAGATAATATCATGTGTCTTTATTCACTTCCATTTTACAACTCAAGACGCCTTGTAAGACGAACAAGAACAGAATGCAAAAAAGTTGTGTCCTGTCTGGAAATCTTGCGTTCTATTGCAAAAAATTGCACTTGAAGATGCAGATGTCGGATTTCGGGTTTCGGCAAACCCTTAAGGTTCAAACACTGGGCTGCGCGCGAAGATCTCTCTCTCCCTCGCTAGCTAGCTCGCTCAACGATCCAAGGCCTAACTCGACGAACTCGAAGAACACAGGGATACAAGATTTATACTGATTCTCTTCTG
Source organism: Aegilops bicornis (assembly GCA_021605145.1). Classification (NCBI taxonomy): domain Eukaryota; kingdom Viridiplantae; phylum Streptophyta; class Magnoliopsida; order Poales; family Poaceae; genus Aegilops; species Aegilops bicornis. The sequence goes on along the minus strand of CM038674.1, from coordinate 599,645,428 downwards.
CTTAATTAATCGACGAGGCAAATCATTTGCCTCCGTTTAAAAAAAACAATACTGGTTTGGGCCACTGACGTGGTGTATGTTCGCACACGAATACGTCACCGTGTACCTCCAACGCCGAGGGTGATGCACCGCAGCTCACGTCGAAGGAGACCCGTCCGGAAGCGCGGTACGCAAGCAATCCGGCGGGTGCTTTTGAGGACCCGAAACCCCACACGCCCGGGAGGGACCCCGTCTGGACGCGCGGCGGCTATGGGCTGCCCTAGGTCGATTCGCTCGCCCCTAGAGCCTTGAGGATCGCTGCCCTTCAACACGAAGAACGAACGAAGAACGAGAGAGAAAAAAACAAGGGAGAGATGTAAAAACTAGGGTAAAAGGTAGTATATTGATTTGTCGATTGTGTGTTGTTTAATCGGCCGTCACCTCTCATCTATTTATGAGGCGGCTGGACTTCCCGTACAAGAAAAGGACTAAAAAGTCCATCTAAAACGTCAAAAACCCTAACTTAACTCGGACAAGAATCTTTGGCAATTTTCCGGATCAACTCGGTCTCACCGATTGGTTTGCTTCGGTCCCACCGAGTGAGCGTTGACAACTTTCTGTAACTTTCTGTAATTTTCCGGATCAACTCGGTCTCACCGAGTCAATCAACTCGGTCGGTCCGAAATGACTCTGCAGCTTCTGTTTCTGACCTTGTTTTGCCTCCACGGGTTGCATACGACCTCGGATTAAGACGATTTTTATATCAAAATCAACTGATTCGACGGGACACACAACTTTCATGTTGAAACGTTTTCTATCAGAGGCCGTCTTAATTGAGTTTATTGCCATTTTATAATTTGATGTCAATATGAGCATCTCTGAACTTCTCATAACTTTTGCATCCGAGCTCCGTTTTAGACCATCTTCATATCCATCTTGCCCTTCTCGAATAGAGCTATCCCATGGTGACTTCCAATCATAATTTTAAATTAATCTTGACATAGCTTTAAGCAACTTTTATGATTGTGCCACTTTTGAGCGTCAACACATGCCCCCCTGTTTTTCGGCAAAGCTAGCGTATCAAAAAATAACTTATACCATGTTTCTTCTAAGGACGATGTCAACACTCCATCGGCCATTTGTATGTGCTTAGGACGATAGGTATATATCAGCCATTTAGATTAGCAACAAAGTGAAGCTAATTGAACATATGATGATTTGGTAATACCCTTTCATGATGTAAGAAATTACATTGCATCCATGGATTAAAATAAGCCCATTGAGGGTAACCAATCATACCTGATAAAGAATTCCATGGCATATGCATCAACGACATAGTTGAAGAATATGGATAATGTGTGGACCGAAGATGTTGAAACCTTTGGCTTGGTCCTTCATAGTTTTCACTCTTTTCCTTCTTCATCTTTGCCGCACTTCGTGTAATGAATGCTTTCACATAATTCTTATTTTGAGTACTTCCTTTAGGAACCCATGCCATGTTCCTTTCTTCAAGTTCTTGTACACTAAATTTTTGTAATTTCTTCTTTTGCCAATATGATAAGCCGAGTGAGCGCCCCGGCTGTGATTTTGTTCGAACTAATGACGATTCTTGTTTTACCTTGTGCACTTTCAACTTTTTTTCTTCAGATTTGGCACTTTGATTCTCGACAATTGATTGCTTCATCTCATTGCCTTTAGTAGCCAATGTTAACACTTTAATTGGCTCTTTATCCTTTAAGATCAAATCTGAATTGGCACTCTTGCGACCATCTTTTTTAAATCGATGTACTTGTTTGATCACCTCTTCCTTCTTTCTTGAGCTCCGGACCGATTCTTTCTTATTAAAACGGTCTTGAACATATGACAGCTCACTGAACATTGATCTTCTTGGAGCTGCATAACAATGGTGAGATGGTCTAAAATATGATGGAGAATGTGCCATTGTATCATACCTGTCCCATGATGAATATCGGTCTACATGAGCATAAGGAGGCATCCACGACATTGGCATTGGCGGCCCAAAATAAGGATATGAACACGTTGCATTAAAATTCTCTTCTTGCCAATACTGATCCTTGGATTTGCGCCTAGGGGGTGATCTTGATGCTTTTGCATTACTTGACCGATAAGCACCATTCTCTTCACTTTTCTTCTGATATTTTTCCAATAGTTGCGCGAAAGTGACTTTTGGCTTCTTACCTTTGTGCTTACGTCGGCCTTTGTTTTCTTTGGTTGTGCTTGCACCGGTCTTTGGATTTTCTTGTTGCCCCCCAGTCCTTGGCGTCTCCATTGTAGCTTCGATGGAATTCTCGCCCTCAAGATTATGTTCATTATGCTCTTTAACAACTTCTTTACATGAAAGCGTGATCCCATCACCTGCAGTTTTTACCTTCTCTTTAAATGGATCACCTTGAATCAGCCGATGCAAAAACCTTTTACCATTGGGACCAATTGGAATAGACTCGTTATCTCTTGGTGTCTCAACAAATTTCAATCGTCCTTTATCAATGGCCGATTTAAATATTTGGCGAAACATGTTGCAATCCTCAATACTATGCTTGAATGAATCATGCAACTTACAATAAATTCGTCCTTGGATAGATGGCTTGACATGGTGATCAAGAATTATAATGTAATTATTTTTCAACAACAAATCAAAGATTTGATCGCACATGTTTGAATCGAAGGTATACGTTTTGTTTTTTAGCCGATCTTGGTGTGCGAACGGCTTTGGAAGTAAGCAAACGAACGATTCAGATTTAGAATCTTCTCATTCGGCTATGCATTGTGTTTTACACCCTATCTCCGATGTATTTGGATAACATATTATATTAGCATCGGATTTCTCAAAAGAATTTGACCTTGGCTTTAAATTTCTGAAATGAAAATAGTTAGAATACACATGTCTCAATTGAGACCAAGTGTAAGCCAAGTAAGAAACAAGCAAAGCTCACTACTAGGAAAACCCTTACCAATAGCGCTGATTTTTTGGCTATTAGTAGCGCGGGCAGGCGCGCTACTGCTACGGTGCTACAGCTATTTTTAGCAGTAGCGCTTGTTTGAACCAGCGCCATCTGCTATTCATATCTAGCAAGAGCGCCTCCGTCATCATCGCTATCGCTAATACTAGTAGCGTGGGCCTTCAAAACAACGCTGCTGGTAAGCAGCGCTGCTACTACTTCAATACCCCACGCTACTGCTAGTATTTTCTTTCTTTTTTGTTGTTGTATTCATATTTTTACAGGTTTTATACAGTTACAACATACACACACACACTGGAACTACATGAAAAAGGAATGTCTCATCATCATCATCGAAGTGGTACAACATAGTCTCATCATATCAACATAGTCTCAACACAAATGATGTCGATCTCATCATCATCTCGAAATAGCGATACAAGTTAATGATCACATGTCTCTTACATTGTCACCATAGACACATGTTTCATCATCTACCTAAACTAAGACATAAAGAATAAGAGCGACCACAATGATCAAAAGCGGTATGATGTAGTAGTTTTTGCGGCGGCGCTGGTTCTGAATCCCCTGTTGTGCGATGAATCTCAAGTAACTAGTTTCGGCTTCCGCTCTGCTATCAAACCCTTTTTGGCTTCCGCTGGAGAAGCCAGAGACTTGGGCCTGACACTCTGGCCACTCATCGTACACACCCGGAACATGCCCTACATACACGACATACCACTTCCTCGCCATCGTTGATATATATACCTGTGAGAGATGCACATATATATACCATGAAGTGAATTCAACAAAACAGTTATGAAATAGAAGCAACATATATAGTAAACATAGTTAACAAATTTCATCGTACCGAAAGTAATTAACTAGAGCGCGGCACCATACATCTAATAGTTTCGTCATACTGAGAGATTTTCAAGTTTAAATGCGTACATAAAGTAACAAGTAACTAAACAGACACATTGTTTTTAAGCGATTGCACTCTTCCCATCTGTCCATATCCGGAAGGGTGCACCCAAGTTTAGTGAAAGGCGTCATGTCACGGCCATTTTGTAGGGCAATCTTGAGTTCGGATGTCAGCTTGCGATATTGGGCCGCCGTAGAACATCCCATTCTCTTCGAGGACATCTTTGATGATGATGGATGCAATTTCCTGTTGGATCCGGTAGAAATCATTTCGAAGTCTATTATCCGGCACGGCTCCAAAGGCTTTGGCCCATCTCTGGATATGGGTATCGGATGAAGATTTCATGCAAAGTGATTGCACATCCCTTCTGTACTCCATCATTAGATGGATGACGTAGAATCCATCATTCTCACTTCTTGCTGGTTCTTTGGATGCAACAAAAGTCGATCTTGTGGCTGAAACAAAGCCCGACCTTATTTGTTTTTTGTATTGGATGTAGCCACCCTGCATCTTTGAAGCCCATCATAGCTCTGTCCGAACATACTTTATGTGTGTGTAATCTTTCTTCCGTATGTTCTTCGACGGGTCCAAATATAGAGCGCTGGAGTAACGCGGGTAAAGAACAATGAGAACGGCACGACACCCCCGCTCGCATAAAATGCACGATCAAGTTTAGCCTCCATGCGTGCAAAGTAACTATTGAAATGCATGAAAGGATGTATGTGTTATAGTGCTATCCGCGGATGACTTACCTGGGATGATAAGGTAGGAGAATCGTTTCTTTGTCCTTATTTCTGACCGAGAATTCTTTGATGTACTGACTCACATATTGACGGTTGGCACCATTGATTGACAAGAAGCCCTCATGCATGTAGTATGGATCCGCGACCGCAAGACCGGTGACTTGCTCTCTTCTGACGATGTAGTTCATGTGCAGCGCTCAAAGTAGACGAAGGTAAAATCGAGTGTCCTCATTTGAAACATCCGAAGATGTAATCAAACCTTAGGAAGAAGAGGTCCATGAGGCATGTGTGGACATACATCTTGCAACTTCGCCGCACATGAACCGTATAAAGTGGGTATCCTGGATCATCCGAGGCGAGGAGGCTTCTCTTTGTCGAAAGCACATGGTCATGGAGTCTCCTGAGATCCCCTTCTATGGCAACTAGTGCATTCGCCGATACCATTGGCTCTCCCGCGACATGGATTAATGGCGCATGTTTCATCGGTACACGGTCAACCTTGGTCGAAGGAGGCTGGCTGCTAGAACCAACATTGCCAGCTTTATTGGATTTTCTCGCCGCCGGTCTCTTCCTCTGCTTCTTCTTGGTGGGCTCAGGTGCTGGTGGGTCTGTTGACCCTCCCGAGCACCACCCCTAGTGTTGTCGGGCTCAGCTTTGGGCGACTCGCTAATCAGTTGAGCTTGGGTGGAGCCGGCATGCAGGCGTGTCCTGCGAGGATTGCATGAACAAAGACTTCTTGCACTCCCGAGGATGTTCCGCCCGTACATGCATCTCATATTCATATGGTTGACTCATTGTTACTTCGTTGTCAAAGGCAGTATTGAAATACTGGTTAGGGTCATCGTCGGCCTCCTCCATGTCATGATCCCTATCCTCTTCCATGGGGCAGATGGCATCATCTGCCGGCGAAACGGTTGGCCCTCCTTCCTCATGTCTCTCGATCTCAGCAAGCATCACAGACGATGGTTGTACTTGTGTAGGTGGTGTTGTGGTCATACCTTCCTGAGGTCCCGTTGGTGTGCTCCCGGCCACCTCGACACGAAGAAGATTTTTCGGCCACAGGATCGGCCAATTTTTGCATTGCCCAAGCTGCGTGGGGGTCTCGTCATCCTCTCCATCGGTTTGTATCGGACGAGGGAGACCCTCGTAGCCCGCTTTCACACTCGCCACGGAGACCCTTAAGGCGTTATCAGGCATCTGCTGGCGGTGAAACAATCGATCCTTAGGCTTCACTATAGTACCCTTCCCCACATCCACCAACCCGCCCTTCATGTTGTAAAGGAGGGTGCACGGAGTGGAGTCGGCCTACAAAGACATATACGTATGCATCGAGATCCAAAAGAACGGCAACTGAAGATTAATTAATTAGTTGAGTTGATGAAGGTGCGACGATGCGTATTTACCGTGAGGGCGTCGAGCTCAGCCAATGTCGACGGCCCGACATTCAAGCCAGAGACGGAGCTAGGGCTGCTGTGAGAGTTGGGCGGAGGAGCAGGTGCTAGAGGAGGTGCGGGTGCGCCGGTTGCCATAATAGGTACGGGTATGGGTGCGGTGTTCATTGAGTTGCTCCCGATGAAGCTGGGCATGGGAAAATCACTTGGTGGCGCATTTGGATTTTGTTGCACCCATGTGACCACTGTTGGAATCAAGCTTGCAAAGGCAGCCACCATATCAGATCTACAGGCAGCGATTATCTCAGCTTTGGTCTCTGCTTTTGCTTTCTGCATCGCCCGCGCCACCTTCTCGTCGATAGTCACTTGACTGAACTTCTTTCTCTGTCTTTTGGCCTCGGGGTCCTCTTATAATAGTACTTCCAAGTGGCCCCATCCCCGGCGCCATGCACACGTCCATATTGCAGCCGCTGGCCGGGCGGGTGTCCCATCATTATGTTCATGGCCCGGTTGAAAGGAGTGCCCCACTTGTACTTCACCGAGAACTGAGTCGACGAGTCGCTCTCGGCCGCAAGCTTGTGTTGCTCTCTCTGCAAAATGGACCGTGAATCATTTACGAATGCGACTAGAATGTAGTAGACTTCGTTGATCAGAACCTAATATGTAAGGTGGTAAAAAGGATAATTACCAGTAATCTCATGAATTTCCTAGTCGGCCCGTCGGTGAAAAAAGTCTTTTTCTTGGGGTCCCACGAGAATCGGGCCCCGATGAAGTCGTGCTCCTGCTGGTCGGTGAACTCATCCAATGGGTCTGGGATCCCCTGACGTTCACGTTCAAGGCCCTCCTTAGCCCACACGGGCCTCTTTCCCGATGTAACCATGACTTCCAAGGCGGTGGTTCCCCATGTTCTTTACTGCAGCTTCTTGCCTCTCTCCGACCTGGCCTTGGCAGCTTCTTCATTGCAAGTCTCCTTGAACCTTTCAAAGTCCTCTATCGTAATTTTCGGATTGTCTGCAACAATCTCGGCGTAGGTTTCATGGTCTACTTGAATCGCCCTTTTCACCCTAGTTTTCCAAGCGATCAATGCGTTGCTGAACTTCCCTAGGGCTTTGTTGTTGATTTTTTCATGCCCTCATCATCCCATGGGTCGACATCGTCATTCCGACCGGGGAACTAGAATCTTGCGTGCAACCTAGTTAGAAGCAGCTTCTTCAAATGTTCATCCTTCCGTATTTTTGTGGTGTTGATGTTAGCGGTATCCCATAGGATGCATCCTAGTTGGTTGTCAGAACACGCTGCCACTTCTCGCGGCTCCATTGGCTCGAACTCGCCAGGGTGCACCGCCGTGACCACCATTCTTCCGGTGCCGAGCTCATTTGGGCGTCGTGTCCTCTTTTCCTTCTGTCCCTCACTGGCTTGGGAGGTCCCACCTTCCGTGCTGCGATTAGGAACATCATCGGCCTTGATCTCGGTGCGGTGTCGTTGGTGGCATCGATGTCGGCGCCGGCGCCACCACCGTCGTCATCCATCATGACAAGGCGGTCCGGACACCCAGCTTGTTGTCTCTCTGATCCGCCGTAAAGTCGAGGTAGGCGTGTGCTTGACCTAATTGGGACTGAGAACCTCCGGCCTCATCGGTGTCAGTCATGTTTCCTAGGGTTCAATGTCGTAGTGGTTTAATTATCAAGCTTTATATAATAAAGTGAATAATGACAAAAAAGTGACCTTTGTTTTACCAGGAATGTCATTTCATTCCCAGAGCGAAAAATCTCGAGCACTCGATATGTCCAACTTTCTAGACAAGTCATGCCGAAATTCACGGAAAATTTCGGCATGACCTTTGCTAGAAAGTGCACATATAGAGCGCCTGAAATTTGCCGGAATGGAAATGAATCAACATTTCCTGCAAAACATAGGTCACTTTGTTGCTGCTGACATATACACAATCATGAACATTGCTGCCCAACTGATGCAAAAAAGATCAACTATACCAATCTAACAGCTCCACTCCCCATTGCATCATTATGAACACTTTAACAACCACATTATGAACACTCCCCCTTGCATCATTATTTGCTGACATATGAAGAGGGAGGGAACAGGGGGTGGCACACCTCGGGGTCGGGTCGCAGGCGGAGGGGCCGGGGTTGAGGGCGTCCTTCTCCTCCTCGTTGATCTGCGCCTAGCTTCGATCTGCAGAGAGAGAGAGAGAGAGAGAGAGAGAGAGAGAGAGACCAAATTTTCAAACACTTCCATTAAAAATCCTCATTTTCAAAATGGACAGCAACTACGTAAGCTAATTTTCAAAAACTGTAATTTTCATTTCCATTTCCATTTAAAAACAAACACTAACAGCAAATTAAGCTAACTAACACTAACTAACTATCACTGGGCTAACACTAACTAACACTAATAGCAAATTAAGCTAACTAACACTAACTAACACTAAGAGCAAATTAAGCTAACTAACACTAACTAGCACTAACCTGTCTAGTGCTCGTTGGCGTTGCTGGGCGTTGCCGGCTGCTTCACGGAGGGAGGCGCTGAAGGGGTCGGGGTCGATGGCCGGCGTCGGGGTCGCCGGGGTCGCTGATCTGCAGAGAGCGGGAGGGGTCAGAGAGAGAGCCAGGGCCGAGGGTTCGGAGAGGAAGGAAGAGGCGGGGGGCATACCGAGCGGGATGGGGTCGAGCGGGCTGGCGGGGCTGGCGTCGGCGGCGTGGGCGGGCGAGGGCTGGCGTCGGCAATGGCGTGGCGGGCGGGCTGGCATCGGCCAGCGACGGGCGTGATGGGGCTGGCATCGGCCCGGGCGTGGTGAGGCGGGCGGCGTCAAGGCCGTGGTGGCGTCAGAGAGGATCGACGAGCGACACGAGTGAGAGAGACAAGAAAGAGGGGGCTAGCGGACCGGTGCTATAGCTAAATTAGCTATAGCGCTTGTTGTCAAAACGCGCTATAGCTAAGTTAGCTATAGCGCTTGTCCAGAAAAAACGCGCTACTGCTAGTTTTTTTAATGTTTTTTCTTTTTCTTAGCTATAGCGCTTCCCAGGATAAAACGCGCTACTGCTAACTTTTTTTCTTTTTCTTTTTTTCTTTTTCTTTTTCTTTTTTTATTTTTCTTGCATTTCATTTTCCACAACTTATTAGTTCCTTTTTCTTTTTTGTTTCATTTCATTTTGTAAAACTTCCTTTCTTTTTCTTTTTCTTTCATTTGCACTTTTCTTTTTCTTATCTTTCTTTTGCACTTTCCTTCCTTTAATTTGGTCCGTCGTTAGAGCAATACCACTGTTACCCTCCGGATAATAATTAGTATAATATATATTACATGATTGGACCGCTAACACCGGTATACAAAAAAACACACAAACTTTGGGGATTAGTTTGTCAGCTTGGGCGACGACGACGCTTCAGACTGATCTTCTTCCCTCTTTTGTTCGTTGTCGAATAATTGAGCCCATGGTCGTGACTTTTCCTTCTCCAGGGATTACGATCTTTCGTAGGTAATGTAGTCTTCATTCTTCTTTTGACATATGTTTCGTCGTCATCAGCATCATCTTCCCTCATCGGATCACCATACTGGTCATACTCTTCCGCGTTGGCGACTCCATCCATTCGGCGATGCTCCTTTTGCTTCTCCTCACGACAACACGGCTGGGATTGATCGGATCAGTTATGAAGAAACATTGTGTCACGTGTTTAGCGTGTACCCATGGCTCATTTTTGGCGATGGCGTTGACGGTACCGCTATCATCGGAGTCGGGTATACACATGGTAGTGAAATGTCGGTTTTCTCTGTGTACATTTTTAGCCCATCTGACACGGAACATCGTTGCGCTATGCAATCCAGAGTAGTTAAGCTCCCATATCTCTTCGACCCTTCCATAATATCTTTCAATTACATTCTCGGTCATGGCTTCCATCATCACCCCTGAGTTTTGGTCATCACTATTTATATCTTTCTCCTCCGTGTAGAACGTGTATCCGTTAATATCGTATGCTTGATAAGTCGCGAGGTTGGTCGAGGGGCCATGTGTTAAGGCGTATATGAGTGTTCTGTTCGGACAACCCTCTTCCGGGGGATTAGCTAGAACTCGCTCTTTGAACCAACGCACGAAAGTGGAGTTGTGCTCTCTAATAACTTCAGCGTCCGTCCTGTGCACCCCACGATCATGGTATTTCTTTGCGATGGTCTCTTTGTGCAGTGTCACGAAATCTTCTAGCACATCTAGGTGTTGTAGCACTACTAAGTTTGCCCTGTCAATGTCGTTTTGTCGGCCCGAGCGTAACACATTCACATCCCTATGACCGTTGGTATGACCTTCGCCTTCGAGCCTTCCACAGTGCTTGTTGACAGGAAAACCAACAACACGGTCTTTGGTCAGATAACTCTCACAGAAAGAGATGCACTCTTTGGTCAAATATCCCTGGGCTATGCTTCCATCTGGACGGGACATGTTACGAACGAATCCTTTGATGACCCCATTCATCCTCTCGAACGACATCATGCTATGCAGGAATGTCGGCCCGATGATGTCGTCCACGATGTGGACACATAGATGCACCATGACATCAAAGAACACGGGCGGGAAGTACATCTCTAGCTCACTCAGTATGACAACGATCTCTTCCTGTAACCTATGGAGTTGCTTCACACTGATCGACTTTTGAGAGATATCATAAAAAAAGTGGCATAGGTCAGTAAGCGTCTCACGCACATGTGTGTCCATAATCCCTCTAAGTGCAACCGGGAGTAACTGCGTCATCATCACATGACAGTCGTGAGATTTCATCCCACTGAACCTTTTTTTCTTAGTGTCCAAATATCTGCTTATCTTCCCACAGTATCCGGAACTAACTTTGATTCCGGCAAGGCACTTGAACAATTGATCGACCTCCTTCGGATCTAAGGTGAAGCAAGAGGGGGGGCAATATTGTTCTTCCTTCTTGTTTACTTTTTTGCCCCTATCTTCCGTCTCCGTCTCCGTCTCGGTCTCCTCTGATGACCTTTTACCGGGCATTTGGAGATCTTTCCTGATATTCAAAATTCCAAGTCTTTTCTTGCCTTCGCCCATCCTTGGTCCTCTCGGCATGTTCATCAATGTTCCAAGCAAACTCTCAAGGATATTTTTTGTGATATGCATTTGATCAAGGCTATGAGGCGGTTTAGTATGGGCCAAGATTCCAAGTCCCGTAAAACAGATCTCGTCTTCCATACCTTCAGCAGGGCTCCGGCGCCTTTTCTTCGTCTTTCCAGGGCACACTCTTTCCAGTTCTTCAATAACTCATATATTTCTGCACCGCTACGCTTACGTGGAGGACCTCGATGCTCAGCCTTACCATTGAATAGATCTCCACACTTTCTCCATGGGTCATCCTTCTCGAGCCATCTTCGATGCCCCATGTACACAATTTTCGAAGACCCGCCATCTTTCGATAGCTGCAGAGAAGTTGTATCATCCATGCACCTCGTGCATCCGCAATATCCATGGCACACCTGGCCGGAGAGATAGCCGTAACCGAGATAGTCCTGCACCATCGTGATCAGCGCGACTCTCATGTAGAAATACTCTCCTTTGCTTGCATCCCATATCTTGGCCGGCGTTGTCCATAATGTCTGTAACTCCTCTTTTAGTAACCCAAGATACAGATTTATATCATTTCCCGGTTGTCTCGGCCCTTGAATAAGCATAGCCATGTGTATGTATTTTTCCTTCATGCACAACTAGGGGGGAGGTTGTACATCCATACAAACACGGGCCATGTGCTATGATTGGTGTTCAGGTTGCCAAATGGATTCATGCCATCACTACTAGCGCCAAGCACGATGTTCCTTGGATCATCTGCGAAAAAATCAAATTCAGCATTTAATGCTCTCCACTGGCTAGCATCTATGAGGTGTCTCAGCTTCGGCTCATCTCCGTCATCTGGCTTCACCCTCTCCGCGTGCCAGCGCATAAGCTTTGCTTCCTTAGGATCTACGAAATACCGCTGTAGACGCGGAGTGATCGGAAAGTACCATACAACTTTCTGTGGAGCTTTCTTCCTGGCCTTTTTATATCGTGAAGCATTGCACTTTGGACAGATGGTTTTTTCCGCGTGCTCTTTCCGATATATGATGCAATAATTGATGCATGCATGATATCTAATATGTGGCAGATCAAGAGGGCACACGATTTTCTTTGCCTCCTCGACACTAGTAGGACACAGGCTTCCCACGGGAAGAACCTTCTTTAGGTACTTTAGAAGCTCATCCAGGCTTGTATCTGTCCATTTTTTTTCCTTCATCTTTAGAAGTTCTAGTGTGAAACTCAAGCGGGTCGCCTCGGGATTGCAACCATCATACAAAGGAGTCATCGAGTCTACCTCCAGTTGCGCCAGTTTGGCCTCCTCTCTAGAAGCAGCTCTGTCGCTAGTCGTCTTCTTGCAAAGCAGGTCTCGAACATGCGGGTCTCGCATGGCTAAACTTAGTAGCGACGAAGACGGCGGCGTGTCCGCGTCTTTCCGCCTTGAACTGCCTCTTCGCCATCGACATTTCCGATGTCGTCTTCCTCTTCGGGCACATAATCGGTCATCTCTTCGTCTGGTGGCCCCATGTCGTTATTTCCTGCCCCGTCGACGTCCTCATCATCATCATCTTCACTTATCCACCGAGTATGGACATGCATGAAACCATGCATGAGCAGGTGCGCCTTGAATGTGCCACCCTCAAAGGGGTCGAGCCTGACAATTCCTTTGCATTTTCGACACGGACATAAAACATCCTTCAGTCTTTTTTCATACATGTCGTCCACAGCGGATTGCCAGTATCTTTCCACCATCCTTCCATTGACCTTCATGATCACGTGCGCGCAGAGAAAATATTATAACCATGTATATATGCATGCATGGATCAAATTCATACAAAAATTCAGCATGACCTTCCCTAAACATAGGACATATTGAGTTTGCCCGAAATTCGCCGAAACGGAATTGAATCGACATTTCGAAAAAACATAGGCAACTCATGTCACCCACATTATTTCATCAAATACACAATGTAGGAAACTCAAATTATGCCACACAAAATCGGTATATATATTCTCATATCGCCCATATATATAGTTGTGATCCTATCCACACAAACACCTTTTTTTGCTCACCTATGTGTTGAGAGGGATATCAAGCACCTTTCTTCTTAATTACCTAGTAGCTCTAGATATATAGCTCTAACTAGCTAGCTAGCTAGCTAGGGAGAGAGAGAGAGAGCTAGCTAGGGAGATAGTGGGAGAGGAGAGGGAAGGCATTAATGGAAGGGGGTGGAGGGCAAAGAAGAGGGGGAGGGAGGGCATTAATGGAGGGGGTGGTGGTGGAGGGCAAAGAAGAGGGCTCTAATGGAGGGGGTGGTGGAGGGCAAAGAAGAGGGGAGGGAGGGCTCTAATGGAGGGGTGGTGGAGGGGGAGCATTGAATGGAACAAGCAAGGTGCAAGGAAAGGGGGAGAAAGGAAGGGGGAGAGGAAGAAGAAAGGGGAGGAAGGAGGGGAATGGTGGTAGGTGGGTGGCGACCATAGCAGTAGCGCGGGGAGCCAAAGCATGCTACTGCTATGAGTGCCAGCCAAAATATCTGCTGGTACGTAAAACTAGCTATAGCGCTTGTACAAAAACAACGCTACTGGTATAAGTTCACCCATAGAAGAAATAGCAGTAGCGCGTCTAGGTGCATAGGCGCTACAGCTACTTTCTTAACAGTAGCGCTGGTTAGACTACAAACGCTGCTAATATTTTTTGGTCGGGTGGTGTGCTGTGGCAAACTTACCAGTAGCGTGGCCTCCAGAAACCAACGCTGCTACTATGTTGTACCAGTAGCGCGCTTTATAACAGACGCTACTGGTAATTATCAGTAGCTGGGGTCCATAGCACACGCTACTGGTAAACTTCTATGTATAAGACTTTTCCTAGTAGTGGCTACCCAATTAGATATGAAATTTTGATAAAGCAATGGGGAAAATTTTGGCTGCAATAATAGGTCACTATCGGTCTTTATAAATGGCACAATAGATTGACCGATATGTTCTATAACAGTTTTATTGCTAACAAGTAAATTTCCCTTCGTCATTGGTCTTTCAAAATTACTAATGAGAATTTCTCTTATAGAAGCATCAACAATAAAGTTGCGACCAAATCGGAAGATAGGTAAATCACTTGCTAGACATACCTTTTCAAACACGTTGGGAGAGCATGATGGTTGCGTTACTTGAACGATAGGTTGTTCCTCTTTCGAATAGCTCCCCAACACCTTGTCATCTTGTTTTTCTAGAATAGATTCGGCATACGTAATATTTGATTCGGCCTTTTCAATAGCCAAATTAACTTTGTTATCCGAATCACCATATTTTTTGATAATTCTATCCACACCCAATGCTTTCTCTTTTTGACATAATCTAGCTTGAATTGCAGCAGAATTAATAGGCTTTCCCTCTTTTATTAATTCATGTAGAACAACATTGCATTCGTCCCCAAAAAGACGTAAGATTTTTCTTAATGACCCAATCTGGATAGAATTGCCCCCGACACTTTTAGATTCTTTTCGGTAGCAGATGTCACCGAAATTCTGTAATTGTGTTGGGGGACATGATATGCTGCAGTAGTAGGTGAAGGCATTTGTGCTCCTGTAGAAGTTTCACTTATTCGGCCATGACCATGAAGGTGCGGAGCGAATTATGGACATCAACAGATTCGCGTATGGTGCCGTAAAATTAGTAGCATGAGGTGTAGCATATGATGTTTGAGGGTAATTGGCGAATAACTAGTAGTAGCATGGCCAATTCCCTATCCACCCAAGACGTTTGGATTTACGTACTGCAAGTTATTTGCCGATGAATAGAAAGCTAAAACACTTTGTTGCATACTATTGGAAGTTCCTATATAAGGTGTCTCAACTTGATTAACTGAACTCATCATGTTGTTCATCGGCATATAGATTTGCGGGGTTGCCGATGAATGGGAGTTGGAATACATATGTTGCATGTTACTAAAATCATATAAAGTAGAAGCATGGAGATTTTGTTGCATCAGCCTTTGCACATAATTAGATGCATGATTGATAAAGCTAGGGCTAGCCGATATATTATTCTCATTAGATGATCTAGCAGCAACATATGCATTATTTGCATCTACATATGTGAATTGGGTATTCATATTACCTTTGTAGATTGCAAATCCTAGATGATGATCTCTTCGTAGCAAGAACAGGCCGGAGACTGTTTAAAGCTTCGTCCCCAGCGGAGTCGCCAAAAAGTGTGTTCGCACACGAACACGTAACCGTGTACCTCCAACGCCGAGGGTGATGCACCGCAGCTCACGTCGAAGGAGACCCGTCCGGAAGCGCGGTACGCAAGCAATCCGGCGGGTGTTTTGAGGACCCGAAACCCCACACGCCCGGGAGGGACCCCGTCTAGACGCGCGGCGGCTATGGGCTGCCCTAGGTCGATTCGCTCGCCCCTAGAGCCTCGAGGATCGGTGCCCTTCAACACGAAGAACGAACGAAGAACGAGGAAGAAGAAGAACTAGGGAGAAGGAAAAGTAAAGGTAAAAGATGTAGATAGATTTTTTCGATTGTGTGTTGTTTAATCGGCCGTCACCTCTCATCTATTTATGAGGCGGCTGGACTTCCCGTACAAGAAAAGGACTAAAAAGTCCATCCAAAACGTTAAAAACCCTAACCTAACTCGAACAGGAATCTTTGGGAATTTTCCGGATCAACTCGGTCTCACCAATTGGTTTGGTTCGGTCCCACCGAGGGAGCGTTGACAACTTTCTGTAATTTTCCGGATCAACTCGGTCTCACCGAGTCAATCAACTCGGTCGGTCCGAAATGACTCTGCAGCTTCTGTTTCTGACCTTGTTTTGCCTCCACAGGTTGCATACGACCTCAGATTAAGATGATTTTTATACCAAAATCAACTGATTCGACGGGACGCACAACTTTCATGTTGAAATGTTTTCCATCAGAGGCCATCTTAATTGAGTTTATTTCCATTTTATAATCTGATGTCAATATGAGCATCTCTGAACTTCTCATAACTTTTGCATCCGAGCTCCGTTTTAGACCATCTTCATATCCATTTTGATCTTCTCAAATAGAGCTATCCCATGGTGACTTCCAATCATAACTTTAAATTAATCTTGACATAGCTTTAAGCAACTTTTATGATTGTGCCACTTTTGAGCGTCAACAGTGTAATACCCTACTCCAGTGTGGCGTGGTGGATTGCCTCGTAGGCTGGGGATTAACAAGTACAAGGGAAGAACAGCCTCCTGAGGAGAGGTGTTCTTGTGCTCGGCGAGCTTATGTGGTTGAGTATCAGTTCGTCCCTTCTATGGTGGTGGCTAGTCCTATTTATAGAGGCCCTGGTCCTCTTCCCAAATATTGAGCGGGAATGGATCCCACAACGGCCAAGTTTGAAGGGGGACAACTAGTACAAGCTATCCTGACAAAAGTGGTCTTCGCCTGCCAAAGGCTCTAGTGATGACGCCGTCTTGGGCTCCACAGTGATTTTCGTCCTGCCGTCCTGCTGGTCTTGGTCTCGTTGCATCGATATGAAAGCCTTTGCCTAATGCCTCGGGACTCCTCGCCTGCGCCTGCCTCGTTAGCACCAAAGAGGAAACGAGGACACTATGCGCGCGGGCGCCCGCCTTGCCCTGGTCTTCATGGCTCCGTCCCTTGCGAGCCACCCTGGTGAGGCCGCCCCCGAGGAGGTCTTGCGTCGTCCGCCTCGCGAGGCTTGGCCCCTTGCAAGGGTCTTGAGTGTTGCTGGTGAAGATGGGCCGTACAGGGCCGCTGGTGGAGCCACGCCGTGGGCCGCAGGTAGACATGTCTTGGGACCCCCGTTCCCAGAACACCGACAGTAGCCCCCGGGCCCAAGGCGCGCTCAGACTTGGCTTCGAGGCGAAGCCAAGGGGCAAGTGCGGAGCGCCGCAGGCCCCAACAGCCTGCGGCCTCGTTTGACGCGTGGCGATTGATTGGACATGGGTGTCTCCGCTTCCCCACGCTGCCTCGGCAACTGCCCGACTTGACGAGTCCCTGCTACATGCAGAGAAAAATCATCATTACCTGTGATCATGGGGATCGCCGGTTGGCCTTCTCCTGCTATAAATGGGTAGAGGGGCGGAGCCCCCGTTGCCCATCTCTTCCTCCATCCCGCTCGCTTCTTCTTCCTCCTTGCTCCATTGCTAGTAGTGATACTCATGGCGCCGATACGACGGTTCTCGGCCGTAGAGAAGGGAAAAACCCCCCGCGACGACCCCGGTCCACTTTCGCCGAAGAAGAGGCTGGGCCACCGCCGCGATGTAGTCGTGAGACCGGAGGTGTCGAGGCCTTGGTGCGAGCGGCCACCTCCCGGGTATCCGCTGCCTCTGTATGCCCAAGCCGAGGGCTCTGGAGGGGGAGGCGGCGAGCGGTGCCGCCCATGCCGTGGCCGTGGTCACCGCGCCGTGGTGACACACACCGTCGCCCCAGGAGCCCATGCCGCGGACTCCTTGCGCGAACTCGTGATGTGGGCAGTGATGCCTCCGCACACTTGGATTCGCTTTCCACAGTCCTTCTTTGCCAAGATGCCGCCGAGGGGCCTCCTCGAGCTTTGGCTGCAGCACGCCGACTGCGATGCCCCGGCTACTGGAGCAGAGGTTGAAGCCGTCTCCCCGGGCAAGATCTTCATGACTCGTGGTTGGGGCGAGGTTGCTCGAGTCTGCCGTGCGGAAGGCGCCCTCACCATCCATTTCGAGTATGACGGCGCCTCCACGATGCTCTTCAAAGTCTTCGACGAGGAAGGCCGCCGCCTGAAGTGCTGTCCAGGAAGGGGTCGTCGGGATGGCGCAGTGGCCCACGCCGAGCCTGCCGCTGGCCTCACCAGCAGCTCCTCCAGCAGTAGCGGCGGTGCTTGGGAGTCCAACGACTCTCCTGAGCCCTACGTGACCCCGGAGACGAGCGACGACAGTTACGTGCCCCCGAGCTCTCGCCGCGCCCGGAGCAAGGCCGCAGCGTCTGCCCGCCACCGTCGCCATTCTGGATGGGGTTGGCGCCGGCCTCCCGTGGTCCACTGTTGATGATGGCGTCGGTCGTGCTGGCGTGTGTAGATAGGGCTCCTAGAAACTCCCTTCTTTTGTTCCCTGTGAGGAATCGAGACGGGCCCCGCAGGGGCGTGTAAAGGGTCTGTAATGTCTTTTGTTGATATAACCTTATTGTGAAAATCTGCAAACGCATATCCTGTTCTGGCTCGGTCTCCCCTTTCCAACCCCGCAGCAGGTTGGTGCCCTACGCCGATAGGTCCCGGTCCCCAGGCAGGCTGCAGCCGTCGCTGGTATGCCAGGTCGCGATGCCGTGGTCAAGGCTAGGAGGTGAGCGGCCCGAGGTCCAGTAAGAGCTCCTGAGGCGCGATGCTCAAGAGGTCCCCTTTAGCGCGCAAGCAGCCACCGAGAGGTAGGAAAGGGAGACGACGTCGCCGCAACAAGGCTGCAACAAGTGAGAATCCTATGCCGTTGCGCTTGGTTGATCCGAGCGCGAAACTTATCTTGGCAGTCCAGAGTCGGTTCCATGCGCTGCGCCAAACTCGTGTGCCGACGGCCGTAGTGTAGATAGGCTGGGCCCGTGCGAGCCCCCCCTCTTCTCCACGCTCTTCTATGTGCTCTACGTCCTCAGGTCCCGGCCCTCGAGCGAGCTCAGCCGCTGCTGGTATGCCAGGTCGCGATGCCGTGGTCAAGGCCAGGGGGTGAGGGCTGGAGAGCCAGTAAGAGCTCCCGAGTCACGATGCTCAGGGGCCCCCCTTTTAATGCACAAGCGAATCACATGGGAGAAGAGGGAGCCCGTGGTACCGCCAGCTGTTGTCCTCAGGAGGTTCTTGCAGGTTAGCGCGAGGAGGGACACGGATTGCCACTACGATTGCCGGTCTGCCGCTGGTCGCTCCGCAAGAAGATGAAGGCACTGAGGGCCTGGTGAGGTGACGTGCGTGAGGCGTGCCGCGAGTCGGAGCTCAACCGCTCAGATTTGTCGGTGTTGCAGGGACGGATCCGAGCACAAGCGTCATGCCAGGTGAGTAGCTCCCATTGCGGGATGAGCATGGGGCAGACCGGCGACGCGGGAGGTCGTGACGGGCGACAATCAAGCATGTGATAACCATAGATAGCTTATGCATGGAAAGCGAACTAGCTTAGGTACATGCAAAGACGATTCATGCCATTGGGTCGGACCCGAGCGGCCTGGGGATGATGCAGCCCGAGGGTCGCCCCCAGCAGAGTAAGCTAAATACGCAAAAAGGTACATGCCGCAGGGACAAGCCCGTGCGACCTGGGAATAATGCAGCCCAAGGGGCGCTCCCAGCTGAACAAACTGGAAAGAGTCACCTGACATAGTCGCTAAAGAGATGTCGAGGTAGCTGAAGGTACGTGCTGATGAAGTTGCTTCTTAGGTGTCGTCCGGCGGCCGGTTCCCAGGAGATCCTAGAGGTTCTGGCTCCTCCTCCCCAAGACCGCCAGGGCGCCCTGCATGAGCCGTTGGTAGGTGACAGCCGCGCTCGGTAGGCTGTAAGGCACGCGAACGTAGCTGTGAGGGGGGCCCTCGCACCGACCGTCACGTGACGGCCAGTAACGCTCCTGAGATGCGGCCCTGTTGAGCCCTGGGATGTCGATGCAGACGCGCAGCCCGCCATCCTCACCTGGATGGGGAGCTGCGCCAAGTGGATGGCGGTCGCCGCGCATGGCCCTTGGTTCCTGAAGCTCCTGGATTGTCTTGGTGATGAACTCCTGAGCATAAGGCGCCTCGCGCCTCATGCCCGCTTGAGGGAAGCGTGCGGCGAAGCACGCCTCCACATGGTGCCCAAGCGCCTCCCTCGTGATGCTGGCTAGGTTCGAGGCCTTGCAGGAGAGAGCCCCCAAGCCCAGCCTAAGGAGGGCTCCGGGCGCTCCTTCCTATGCGAGGGAGGGAGGCGCCCCATCCATGGGCGCTGGTCCTGAGGTGGTAACGCTGCTCTCTTAAGGCCCTTGGCGCAGCAGCTGCTTCTTCTTCTTCTTGGGGACGGCCTCAGGAGGGTAGATGGTGCCCTCATTGTCTGGATCTTCGATCGCCGCAGCTTGGTAGGCGCGCTCGAGTGAGCACACCACATCTTTTTCTTCGCAGGCAACCGTGATGACGCCGCCGCTCCCTGACATCTTGAGGATGTTGTAGCTGTGGTGAGTCACCGCCATGAACTTGGCCAAAGCTGGGTACCCGAGGATGGCGTTGTAGGGAAGACGGATGTGGGCGACATCAAAGTCGATGAGCTCGGTGCGGTAGTTGTCGCGCTGGCCGAAGGTGACCGGAAGGCGGATCTGCCCTATCGGGGTGGTGGAGCCGTCAGTCACTCCTGAGAAGGGCTTGGTAGGCTGTAGCTGATCGTATGGCACTTGGAGGCTATCGAACGTCTCGACGGACAGGACATTCAGCCCTGCGCCGCCGTTGATGAGGGTCTTGGTGACTTGAACGTTGCTGATGACGAGTGAATAGAGCATCGGGAGGGTGCCGACAGTTGCCGCACACTTGAGCTGGTCTGCTGAGCTGAAGATGATGGTGCACTTGGACCACCTGAGTGGGCGCGTGGCTTCGAGCCTGGGGAGAGCCGCGTTCACCTCGTGAGCAAACTGCTTGAAGACCGCTGAGAGGCTGTGGCCTGTGCACCGCCCAAGATGCATGCGATGGTGCGAGGCTCCTGGAAGCCCCCAGCCCCCTCGTCCTGGTCGTCGTTCCTTCTTGGTGGTGGTGGTAGAGGAGGAAGGCCAGCCTTGCCCTGAGGGCGCTCCTCGCGATGCTGGTCCCTCCAAGCGCCCTCGCGAGGTTGGTCGTGCCAGCGGTCCTCGCGAGGCTGGTCGCGCCACTCCTTGACAAACCATCATATTACTATGTGTTTTGAATGATTATGGGCTTTATTATACACATTTATATTACTTTTGGGACTAACCTATTAACCGGAGGCCTAGCCCACATTGCTATTTTATTGCCTGTTTCAGTATTTCGAGGACAAGGAATATCAAACGAAGTCCAAACGGAATGAAACCTTCGACATCGTGATTTTTTGGAAGAATATCATCCTGGAGACTTGGAGTTCACGTCAGAAGATCTGTTTTCATTGTGTTGTTTGCTTATTTTGATGAATCTATGGCTAGTAAAATATTTTATAAACCATAGAGAAGTTGGAATACAGTAGGTTTATGTCACGCCCAATATGCGACCCTATCCAAAAGGAACTCGAAGGTCCCACCAAGGATAGACCCGCATATTGAAACGCTTTTGCAAGGTGTATATCATTACATCAACATTACATAATAGATGGGGATACATACATAAGGCATACAATGCCACTCGAATACAACATCACAATACATAAGAGCAACATCCGACTACGGATGAAACATAAACAAAAACTCAAACGACATCCACCCTGCTAGCCCAGGCTGCCGACCTGGAACCTATCCCCTGATCGAAGAAGAAGCAGAAGAAGAACTCAACGCAAGAAAGCATCGCTCTCGGCGTCATGATCATCGCATAAACCTGTACACCTGCAATTGTTGTTGTAGTAATCATGAGCCACGAGGACTCAGCAATCCCATTACCATGGGTATCAAGACTAGCAAAGCTAAATGGGAAAGGAAGGGATAAAGTGGTGAGGTTGCAGCAGCGACTAAGCATATATGGTGGCTAACATACGCAAATAAGAGCGAGAAGAGAGCAAGCGGAACGGTCGTCAACTAGCAATGATCAAGAAGTGATCCTGAACTCCTACTTACGTCAAACATGACCCAAAGACCGTGTTCACTTCCCGGACTCCGCCGAAAAGAGACCATCACGGCTACACACGCGGTTGATGCGTTTTAATTCGGATCTGGTGTCAAGTTATCTACAACCGGACATTAACAAATTCCCATCTGCCTATAACCCGCAGGCACGGCTTTCGAAGATTATACCCTGCAGGGTGTCCCAACTTAGCCCATGATAAGCTCTCGCGATCAACGAAGGATATTCCTTCTCCCGGAAGACCCAATCAGTCTCGGAATCCGGCTACAAGACATTTCGACAGAATAAAACAAGACCAGCAAGACCTCCCGGCGTCGACATCCGATAGTAGCCGTGCGTATCTCGTCTCGAGCCACGACCGGATGAGCGATGCATACAACTAGAACCAGCCCTCACGTTTCCCCGAGGTGGCGCTGCAAGTGGCTCTAGTTTGGACCACCACTTAGACAAGCCTGGGCCCGGGGGGGGGGCTAAAATGAAGATGACCCTTGAGAGCGCGACTCCCAAGGAAAAAAGGGGTAGGTGAGGCAAATGGTAAAACCAATGTTGGGCCTTCTTTGGAAGAGTTTTATTCAAAGCGAACTGTCAAGGGGTCCCATAAATCACCCGACTGTTAGGGACGCAAAATCCGGGAACATAATACCGATATGACGGAAACTAGGCGGCAAGAGTGGAACAAAACACCAGGCATAAGGCCGAGCCTTCCACCCTTTACCAAGTATATAGATGCATTAATAATATAAGAGATATTGTGATATCCCAACATAACCCTGTCCGCCATGGAGCAATCTTCAACTTCACCTGCAACTAACAACGCTATAAGAGGGGCTGAGCAAAGCGGTAACATAGCCAATCAATGGTTTGCTAGGAGGGGTGTCAAAGGTTAGAGGTTCATGACAATTTGGGAGGCTTGATGAGCAAAAGATGGGTAGCGCAGCATAGCGATAGAACGAAGCAACTAGCATAGCAATGATAGTAATGAGATCCAGGGTAGCGGTCATCTTGCCTGAAATCCCGCAAGGAAGAAGAACGAGTCCATGAAGAAGACGAACGGGAGTAGTCGAACGAATCCTCACAATCGCAACATTACCGGAACTAAGAAGCAACACCGGAAAGAAAACAAACAACATGGCATAATGCACAATCAAGTATGATGCATGTCCGATTTAATGAGGCATGGCATGGCAAAGTGCAACAAACAAAACTACAAGTTAAGTGGAGCTTAATATGCAACGAGTTGCATATTGACAAAACACCACATTGACATATTTAGTTTAATCGCGTTTAAGCTACCCAACAATGTTAAATGTTATTAAACATGGCAAGAGGTGAGGCATGAGTAAACTAACTATTTAGGCAAGTTTAAATGAGGCCGGAAATAAGAAACAACAATTCCGGAAAATCCTCATGTGCATATCTTGATTTGGTACTGTTCTGCCCTAAACACAATTTTAATGTTGTTAAACAGCAAAATAAAGTGCACCATGTTAAACTAGGCATTTTCCACCCCATTTACATATAAAGTTTATTAAAATTGGAGCTACGGTTATTTAGTTATGAAATAAATCATTTTAGCATGGCATTTATGCAAATTTAACCAAACAACATTTTAAACATTTTAACTTGGGATGAAAATGGCATATTATTAAACTAGATGAAAAACTAAGCAGTTTTCATATATAAGTTGTTTTAATCCGATGCATGGTTGATGAGTTATTATATGCATGAAGACTAGGGACTTTTCTGTTAAACCGTAGTCTCTGGAATAATTAGGCAAAATCACAGACGGGGAAAAAACTACACTGGGCCGAATCCGGCTAGCCCAACAGTGCACAGGGGGGCTCGGGTGTTGGCTCACCATGGGCTTGGCCCATCTGCAGAGGAGGCCAGCTTGGGGCGCTGGGCCTCGCGCGACGGAGGGGAACAACTGAGCGTGGGCGCGGTCAACGCACGGAGGCGATGAGCGGTCGTGGCTCGAGGCGGGGGCGTCGACCTCCTGCTCAAAGCAGAAGCAGAGGAGGAGGCGGCCGGACTTGGCGCGGCGGCCTGGAGGAGCTTGGGTCTCCGGCGAAGGGCGGCGCGACGGGGAGGCTACGGGCGAGGGAGGCCCGGATCTGGCGGCGAAGCTCGACGGGCGCCAGATCGTAAGAAGAGGAGGGCCCAGCGTGGTCTCTGAGTAGAAAAGCGTGGATCGGGCAGTCGGCAAGGAGCGACGCGAGGAGAGGAAAAAGGAAGGTCAGAGAGGCATGGCTTGACGGCGGAGCTCACCTCCGACGATGCGCGGCGCGGGGAAGGTTCTGGCGACGATGAGGAGGCAGCAGCAGAGGGCGTTTGAGGCAGGGCCGGAACCTGCCGGCGTCGTCGCGGGCGAGCGCAAGGCAGAGGAGGCGAGGATGGTGCTGCGTACTATTGTTCGAAGCAGGGGAGCAAGCGGGCGCCGCGGTGCTCCGGCGAGGAGTGGCCGGATCCGGCGATGGACGACGAGCTTGGGGCTGCGGGCGCCATGGCCGACGGGAGAATCTCCTGTGAGAGAGAGAAACATGACGAGGGGGTGGTCAGAGAAGCTTCAACGAAGAAGAGGAAGGGAAGGTAGCAGGGGCGACGAGGACGGTGGCGCCTGGTCTCGGGTCGTCGGCGGCGGCTGGACCGATGAGGCGCACGGGAGGAGGAGGAGGAAGGCGCCTGGAGGAGGGAGCGGCGCTGCGGATGGATGGATTTGATGGGTGGCGGCTGCGGCTGATCCGAGGAGGAAGGAGGCTGGTCGGCTGGCTGCAAGATGGATCTGGGAAGATCCCGAGGTGGGAGGAGAGGAGTGGTGGCGGCGGCGGAATGGGAAGGATGGGACAGCTCCCCTAGATTTTAGGGTTGCTCTATTTATATAGCAAGTGGAATTTGGGTAGGGGTTATTAGGTCCCTCCGATCATAATCGGACGGTCGAAAATAAATAGGCTAGGGAATCCAATGAATAAAACGAAGATGTTTTATAGACGTTTGGGGATGATCCGGATTCATCGGTAACGACAGACCGGTTCGGGTTCGGGTAAGTTTCGGACGCTGCCGAGGGGCTGCGAGCTGGCAAGAGAGGTTAGGTGGTCACGGTCAAGAG
The DNA here is from genome assembly GCA_021605145.1 of Aegilops bicornis. NCBI lineage: Eukaryota > Viridiplantae > Streptophyta > Magnoliopsida > Poales > Poaceae > Aegilops > Aegilops bicornis. The sequence continues at coordinate 599,620,534 of CM038674.1, read as the reverse complement.
GGAAGCGAAAACCCGATTGGTCTCGGAACGGTCAACGAAGGCAAGGGGTGACGCGGCAACTATGAACGGATACGGGTTTTATGAAAACATGCAGATGCAATGTGAATGATGCTATGAGATGAGATGCATGACATGAACAAAATGCAAAACAAAACACAAAAACCCAACCACGAAGGAAAAATATATCACATAGCCGAAAATGGCAAGAGTTGGAGTTACAAATATGGAAAGTTGCATCCGGGGCGTTACAACACTCCACCACTACGAGAGGATCTCGTCCCGAGATCTAGGATGACGCCGGAGAGAAAATGGAAGAGGAAGAGAAGAGGTAAAACTAAGTTGCTTCTTCGACAAACGAGTGAAACCATGAACCTTGAGATGTTGAGCAAAATGAAAGAAAGAAAACAACGAAGATGAGCAAATTTGAAAACACTCCGTTAGAAAAGAGGAACAAGGGATACTACGAGAACCAAGAGTTTTAGTGATAAGATAGATATTGAAACCACTCAAGTTAAAACAAGATAGGAAGGAATAAGAATGATATAATTTGGGCAGCACTCCGACTGAAAGAAGAAGGAAAACTTGATAAGATGAAAAGAACTTGAAGATATGACACAACACTCCGGTTAAATGGATAAGCATGAAAAGAACACGATCCTCACAATTCGAGATGATGAGTGAAGAGAGCAACATCACCATGCCTCCGGAAGAAAGAATAGAAGATTGATCATTGGAATAACAGAATGGTGTAGAGAATGCCAACTTCTGCCACAAGTGAGCTTGGAAAGCACCCTTCCAAGAAGGTTATAACGGAGTTGTTGGAAAACCAACAATGAAAATAATAAGCTTGTAGTGGGCTTATGGAAACATCTCAAGACTATGAGGTGACAACCGGCCACTAATGGAAACCATTGATTTGATTGAGAGCACCAAAGAGATGAAAACTTCTTTCACGAGAGGATAGGAGAAAACTCGGATCATTGATAAGCACCACAAATAGCAACATTCCTTAGGGAAGGCTTTAGGTGAAATCTATACCAAGATAACTCCAAAGAAGAGATTGATGGATTTAAAATACCTCATTCTTGACAATATGTGAATCATGAAGCACGAGGAGAAATTGCCAAGGATGACATAACACCATCTCAAAAGATAAGGTAGAAAGAATTGCACTTCAAAATGCAAAAGAAGAATAATTGAACTCCTCAAAACAAAACATGTGTTGAGCACCATGTTTAATTTTGAGTATAGCTTGGCGGATCATAACTTTGAGAAAATGTTGAAGAACAATTGAAGAATGAAAAGAATCCTTGACAAACCATCATGTAGAGCCTCCATGAAGAACTTCGGTAATACAAGGATGATAGAAAGAAAGAGAAGTTGAAGACACAAGGTGAAACCTTGCAATGATTTAGATGGAGCTTCGCAATTATATAACCGAGAGGACTTGGAACTCCGGAAAAGAAAAGATGAAAACACTTAACTAGAATTACTTCATCATGAACAATCTCCGGAAGAAAAGAATTAATCAACTCGAGGAAATAAGAATAATATTTATTGTATGCTTATCCTTCATCAAATTAAATTGATGACAAGCAATGGATTTGGCATACTACTTATTCCCGTAGAAAGGATTAAGAGAGATATAGCGCAAACTTGAGAAGGTATTGATGGAACCACCGGTGGAATTTGGAAACGACGAATGAATTAATATGATAACGAAGGAAGTGAAATCTTGAACGAACCATCATAAGAATTGAAAATGAACATAGCAAAGGCACAATTCACCGGGAAGAATTGGAAAACGAATGAAGATGCTTGAGAGAATTTAGATACAAGAGAATGAAGAGATCATGAACTGATTAGAGGATATTTGAACGATTCGCCGGTAAGATTTGGAGAACGGTAGCTACACGCTGAGAATGAAGAATTATGACATGATGGCCTTCGGAGGAAAGAAACGGAAACAACTCATGAAATGCTCCGGATGGGTAAAAAAGAATTCTCACAATCGAAAACAATTATGAGAGGATGGCATCAAGCTAGAACCACGCATCTTTGGAAGAACGGGTAAGGATTTAAGAGGAACTCTTCTTCGGTCTTCACATGCTGAGAATGATGAGGAGAAACACCACCAAATTGTTGAGAAACTCCGGAAGGATTAAAAGAGGAAAGGTTGAGCCAAAGATGAAAAGAGTTTGAAAGCGACCTTGGAGAAGGCATGTGGTGATGAAAATTCATTCTTACGTCACACTTGAAAAGAATTTGAGAATAACTTCGGGATAATTAGAAGAGTCAGGTAAGATCCTAGGAAAAGACCTGTGGGTTAGGGCCCACTCGAAAGAAACATCGTTGAAGGATTTTAAAGAGAGGTTGCACCGGTTGAATTAAATGACTTGAATGAGATAATAATCTCCAACTAGCTTGAACAGATCTTGGAAGAAAAGACGAGCCTTCTAAGATATCTTCAGCACTCTAGGACAAATGAATAGCGAGAAGTGAATGATTAAGAGGTGCATCGGCAAGAGAAAGCATTTGCAACAAGGAAAGGAATATGATGAATATCGAAAGCTTGAATTGGATCCACCAGAGAAGAAACAACAATGAAGGATGATGAACTTGAAACTGTTGAGCATCTTCATGGGAAATCACCGGATAAGAACATTGAAAGAAAAGAATGAAGAGACTTCCCACAAATAAAAGGATACATGATTAAGAAATCTGAGTCCTGGAAGAAAAAGGGGTGGAGGGCGGAAAACAAAGACAACTTGGGATGGATGAAACAAACACCGTTGAGAAAACTTAGAATTGATCTCGCAGATGTTGAAAATGATCGGATCCACTTGAAGAGAAGCACGCCAGTTGGAAAAGATTTAACATGGCAACCTCGATGATCAAGAAGGATTAGTATTCACATAGAAATATGAGAACACCGTTTGAAAGGTATGGAATCAACACTTGACTTCGAAGCAACTCGAATACCACAAATAAAACAAAACAAAGGATTTGGCTTGCAGAATAAGCCAGAACAAATACATATGATAGAGATTTACCCAATCTCATATCATGCATCCGTCGGAAAGATATTCTAGGAGCTACTTGAATTCCCACCTATAAACTCCCGAAACTTTCTGGTTATGCAATCTGGTGTTGGGGATACAGGGACACAAAATATATCACCCAAACTAACAATACCTAGATCCAAATTGTATCCATCCGTCAACACATAACCAAGAAACCTTCGGAAATCGTGGTACCTCAACCTTTGAAAAGCATCCCTTATAATGAAAGTTATGGCAATACTCCCGAACTCCCCAAAGATCTTGGGTGGCGCCGAGGTTATCTCACCAACAACTGCATAAAAGAGATTTTCGATGTCGGCAAAACTCAGGTATTCCAGAATCAGCAACGATAAAATTGTGACGATAACACCTCGGAGCTCAACTCCCGGGACACTGCCACAACCCAGAGGCACCAAGAACAATGTTCTCGCCACAAGAATATCGAACGATCCCAAGATACCCGTGATCCTAAAAAAATTTCGTGAAATTTGAGGAGAGGAAAGACAAAACATCTACGTCGAGAGGCCTCACCAGAGCGACGAAGGGACCGAGGAGTAAAAAGAATCCTACTCTCCGATATATATAATCCTAAGACTCAAAATAGTTTTCTTCTAGACTCAACAACGGCCAACAAACAAGGGGGCTCCTATGGTCGGTCGAGTCTCTGATACCAACTTGTCACGCCCAATATGCGACCCTATCCAAAAGGAACTCAAGGTCCCACCACGGATAGACCCAAGATATTGAAAAGCTTTTGCAAGGTGGATATCATTACATCAACATTACATAATAGATGGGGATACATACATAAGGCATACAATGCCACTCGAATACAACATCACAATACATAAGAGCAACATCCGACTACGGATGAAACATAAACAAACTCAAACGACATCCACCCTGCTAGCCCAACTGCCGACCGAACCTATCCCCGATCGAAGAAGAAGCGTAAGAAGAACTCAACGCAAGCAAGCATCGCTCTCGCGTCATGATCATCGCATAAACCTGTACCGCAACTGTTGTTGTAGTAACTCAGGAGCCACGAGGACTCAGCAATCCCATTACCATGGGTATCAAGACTAGCAAAGCTAAATGGGAAAGGAAGGGATAAAGTGGTGAGGTTGCAGCAGCGACTAAGCATATATGGTGGCTAACATACGCAAATAAGAGCGAGAAGAGAGCAAGCGGAACGGTCGTCAACTAGCAATGATCAAGAAGTGATCCTGAACTCCTACTTACGTCAAACATGACCCAAAGACCGTGTTCACTTCTCGGACTCCGCCGAAAAGAGACCATCACGGCTACACACGCCAGTTGATGCGCTTTAATTTGGATCTCGTGTCAAGTTATCTACAACCGACATTAACAAATTCCCATCTGCTTATAACCGCAGCACGGCTTTCAAAGATTATACCTGCAGGGGTGTCCCAACTTAGCCCATGATAAGCTCTCGCGATCAACGAAGGATATTCCTTCTCCCCGAAGACCCAATCGGTCTAATCCCGGCTACAAGACATTTCGACAGCAATAAAACAAGACCAGCAAGACCTCCCGGCGTCGACATCCCCGATAGTAGCCGCCACAGATCTCGTCTCGTGCCACGACCGGATGAGCAAGACGCATAACTAGAACCAGCCCTCAAGTTTCCCGAGGTGGCGCTGCAAGTGGCTCTAGTTTGGACCAACACTTAGACAAGCATTGGCCCGGGGGGGCTAAAATGAAGATGACCCTTGAGAGCGCGACTCCCAAGGGAAAAAGGGCTAGGTGAGGCAAATGGTAAAACCAATGTTGGGCCTTGCTGGAAGAGTTTTATCAAAAGCGAACTGTCAAGGGGGTCCCATAAATCACCCGACCGCGTTAGGGACGCAAAATCCGGGAACATAATACCGATATGACGGAAACTAGGGCGGCAAGAGTGGAACAAAACACCAGGCATAAGGCCGAGCCTTCCAACCTTTACCAAGTATATAGATGCATTAATAATATAAGAGATATTGTGATATCCCAACATAACCCTGTCCGCCATGGAGCAATCTTCAACTTCACCTGCAACTAACAACGCTATAAGAGGGACTGAGCAAAGCGGTAACATAGCCAATCAATGGTTTGCTAGGAGGGGTGTCAAAGGTTAGAGGTTCATGGCAATTTGGGAGGCTTGATGAGCAAAAGATGGGTAGCGCAGCATAGCGATAGAACGAAGCAACTAGCATAGCAATGATAGTAATGAGATCCAGGGTAGCGGTCATCTTGCCTGAAATCCCGCAAGGAAGAAGAACGAGTCCATGAAGAAGACGAACGGGAGTAGTCGAACGAATCCTCACAATCGCAACATTACCGGAACTAAGAAGCAACACCGGAAAGAAAACAAACAACATGGTAAATTGCATTCTTCACAGACTGTACTGTTTTGGCAGATTGCTGTTATGTTTGCATTATTTGCATATGTTTGCTTGTTTAATGGTTCTATTTGAGGATAGGAGTATTAAATATGCAGAGGCATTTAGTATGAAATGTTGAATAATAATCTTAATGATTTGTTACAGTAGAAAATGATAAGGTTTTGCATTGGTTTATACTAACCTATCTCACGAGTTCTTGTTGAGTTTGTTGTGAATGGAGCTTTTGATAAAAAGAGAAACCATGATATGAGAGGAATTAAGGAGACACAAAAGTTCAAGCTTGGGGATGCTCAAGGCACCCCAAGATAATATTTCAAGAATTCTCAAGCATCTAAACTTGGGGATGCCCCGGTAGGCATCCCACCTTTCTTCTTCAACAACTATCGGTTAGTATCGGTTGAGCCTAAGTTTTTGCTTCTTCACATGAGTTGTGCTATCCTTGCAATGTCATTTTGTTTTGCTTTGCTTGCTGCTTGAATAAATACCAAGATCTGAAATTCTTAAATGAGAGAGAGTCTTCATATAGTTACATAATTATTTGACTACTCATTGATCTTCACTTATATCCTTCGGAGTAGTTTGTCATTTGCTCTAGTGCTTCACTAATATCTTTTAGAGCACTGCGGTGGTTTTATTTTGTAGAAATTAATGAACTCTCATGCTTCACTTATATTATTTTTAGAGTCTTAAACAGCATGGTAATTTGAATGAAAACTTTCATAGGAGGTGAACTGGATGCTATGATCAATTTGATACTTGATAATTGTTTTGAGATATGGAGGTAGTGATATTAAAGTCATGCTAGTTGGGTGATTATGAATTTAAAGAATGCTTGTGTTGAAGTTAGCAAGTCCCGTAGCATGCACGTATGGTTAAAGTTGTGTAACAAATTTGAAACATGAAGTGTACCTGGCTTGTGCATCCTTATGAGTGGCGGTCGGGGACGAGCGATGGTCTTTTCCTACCAATATATCCCCCTCGGAGCATGTGTGTAGTACTTGATTTTTGATGACTTCTAAATTTTTGCAATAAGTATATGAGTTCTTTTGACTAATGTTGAGTCCATGGATTATACACACTTTTACCTTTCCGCCTTTGCTAGCCTCTTCGATACCGTGCATTGCCCTTTCTCACCTTGAGAGTTGGTGCAAACTTCGCCGGTGCATCCAAACCCCGTGATACGATACGCTCTATCATACATAAACCACCCTATATCTTCCTCAAAACAGCACCATGTTTTTCATATAGTGAGTCTCATAAGTTGTCCTTTTCATACTAGTGGGAATTTTTCATTATAGAACTTGGCTTGTATATTCATACGATGGGCTTCCTCAAATGCCCTAGGTCTTCGTGAGCAAGCAAGTTGGATGCACACCCACTAGTTTTCTTTTGTTGAGCATTTATTTATAGCTCTAGTGCATCTGTTGCATGGCAATCCCTACTCCTCATGTTGACATCAATTGATGGGCATCTCCATAGCCCGTTAATTATCCTCGTCAATATGAGACTTTCTCCTTTTTTGTCTTCTCCACACAATCCCCATCATAATATTCTATTCCACCCATAGTGCTATATCCATGACTCACGCTCATGTATTGCGTGAAGGTTGAAAAAGTTTGAGATTATTTAAGTATGAAGCAATTTCTTGGCTTGCCATCGGGGGTATAGAAGTTGGGAACATCTTTGTGTGACAAAAATGAAGCATAGCCTAACTATATGATTATGTAGGGATGAACTTTCTTTTGCCATGCTATTTTGAGAAGACATGATTACTTTGATTAGTATGCTTGAAGTATTACTATTTCTTTTATCAATATGAACTTTTATTTTGTATTCATTTGGATCTGAACATTCATGCCACAATAAATAAAATTACTTTGAGAATCATGCTAGGTAGCATTCCACATCAAAAATTCTGTTTTTATCATTTACCTACTCGAGGACGAGTAGGAATTAAGCTTGGGGATGCTGATACGTCTCCAATGTATCTATAATTTTTGATTGTTCCATGCTATATTACTATGCGTTTTGAATGATTATGGGCTTTTTATACACTTTTATATTACTTTTGGGACTAACCTATTAACCAGAGGCCCAACCCATATTGTTGTTTTATTGCCTGTTTCAGTATTTCGAGGAAAAGGAATATCAAACGGAGTCCAAACGGAATGAAACCTTCGGCATCGTGATTTTTTGTAAGAATATCATCTTGGAGACTTGGAGTTCACGTCAGAAGATTCTCGAGGAGGCCAGGAGATAGGGGGCGCCCCCCTACTGGGTGCGCCCACGTGTCTAATGGGCCCCTCGAGCACCTCGCGACCGACTTCTTTCGCCTATATATTCCCTCGTACCCTAAAACCATCGAATATCAAGATAGATTGGGAGTTCCGCCGCCGCAAGCCTCTCAGAGCCACCAAAACCTCTCGAGCCCGTTCGGCACCTCACGAGGGGGAATCCATCACCGGTGGCCATCTTCATCATCCGGCGCTCTCCATGACGAGGAGGGAGTAGTTCACCCTTGGGGCTGAGGGTATGTACCAAGAGCTATGTGTTTGATCTCTCTCTCTCTCTCGTGTTCTCTCGTGTTCCCTCTATGGCACGATCTTGATGTATCCCGAGCTTTGCTATTGTAGTTGGATCTTATGATGTTTCTCCCCTCTACTCTCTTGTGATGAATTGAGTTTCCCTTTGAAGTTATCTTATCAGATTGAGTCTTTCATGAGAACACTTGATGTATGTCTTGTCATAGTTTATCTCAGTAGTGACAATGGGATATCATGTGCCACTTGATGTATGTTTTGGTGACCAACTTGCGGGTTCCGCCCATGAACCTATGCATAGGGGTTGGCACACGTTCTTGACTCTCCGGTAGAAACTTTGGGGCTCTCTTTGAAGTACTTTGTGTTGGTTGGATGAATCTGAGATTGTGTGATGCATATCGTATAATCATGCCCACGGATACTTGAGGTAATAATGGAGTATCTAGGTGACATTAGGGTTTTGGTTGATTTGTGTCTTAAGGTGTTATTCTAGTACTAACTCTTGAATAGATTGATCCGAAAGAATAACTTTGAGGTGGTTTCGCATCTCCTACCATAATCTCTATGTTTGTTCTCCGCTATTAGTGGCTTTGGAGTGACTCTTTGTTGCATGTTGAGGGATTGTTATATGATCTATCTATGTTATTATTGTTGAGAGAACTTGCACTAGTGAAAGTATGAACCCTATGCCTTGTTTCCTAGCATTGCAATACCGTTTACGCTCACTTTTACCACTTGTTACCTTGCTGCTTTTATATTTTCGGATTACAAAAACCTATATCTACCATCTATATTGCACTTGTATCACCATCTCTTCGCCGAACTAGTGCACCTATACAATTTACCATTGTATTGGGTGTGTTGGGGACACAAGAGACTCTTTGTTATTTGGTTGCAGGTTGTTTGAGAGAGACCATCTTCATCCCTCGCCTCCTACGGATTGATAAACCTTAGGTCATCCACTTGAGGGAAATTTGCTACTGTCCTACAAACCTGTGCACTTGCAGGCCCAACAACGCCTACAAGAAGAAGGTTGTGTAGTAGACATCAAGCTCTTTTCCGCGCCCGTTCTTTGGGGGAGGTGAGTGCTTGAAGGTATATCTTTGGATCTTGCAATCGAATCTTTTTGTTTCTTGTTTTATCACTAGTTTAGTTTATAAAAGAAAACTACCAAAAAAATGGAGTTAAGTTTGTCTCATACGCTTTGTCTTTTTAATATCTTTCGTGAGTTTGATGGAAAAGAAAATTGTGCTCAAGTGTTAGAAGAAGAATGCATTAAAATGCTTGGTACTAAATCTTTGAATGATGAGCATGATTGCAATGTTGTTAGTATGAACTCTTTGAATATGCATAGTACTAATGATGATTGCACTAGTTATGATGAAAATGTCTCCTATAAGCATGTTGATTTTTGTGGAGTAGATTGGATTTGCATGGACACACCTAATAGAGAAAATAGATATTGCAAGAGCCATTTGTATTTAAAAACTAAAGGTTTGCAAGAAAGTCTTGATGAGTGTGCTAGAAGATTCAATATGTTTTGTGCTCCTTGTGAACTTTGCAATGAACATGGTCATTTAAATCTCCAATGCAAATTGTTTTATGATTGAATCGTGTCCAAAAATTGTGATAGCTTGATTACCATTGGGCATCATAAAGAGCTTAGTCTTCTTTTGGGGTATGAAGAAATGAAACGTATAACTGAGGGTATTCCAAAATTTAATCTTGACAGATTTCTTGATTTTGATCTAGAGGATATTTATATGTTTTGTGCGTAGAATTGCATTGAAAATCCTTATATTGCCAATTACATAAAGAAAAAAAAGCAAATAGAAGATGAAGAGAATACTAATGAAAGGGAAGAGACTTCCCAATCTCCTTCTATTATTTCTTATGATGAATCAGGTAACGAAGAGGAGCTTTCTATTCAACCAATCTCATCAATAAGGAGCTCAAAGAGGAAGGTTGAATCTACACATAATGTGAAGAAGAAAAAGAAAAGAAGGAGCAACAAAGGTAGAAAGGTATCCCTCCCAAATGATGTTGCTCCTACTACTCATTAGGATGATGATAATTGCTTTACTATTGGTGCTATCCATATTTTTAATGATGAAAGTGATTATGCTTATGATATGAAAGAGCCCAAGCTTGGGGAAGCTATGTTTGATGAGGATGAAATATTTGAGAATAAATTTTCTGAAATTAATGTTTGTCCCAAGATTGGGGATGCTATGTTTAATGAAGATGATATTTTTAGCACCCCAAGTTTTGATATGCAAAGTTGTTATGATGATAGCATGCCTCCTACCTATGATGATTATATTGATGAAAGTGGGTTCGGAAGAGTGTCAACTTTAGGAAGTAGTGATCCCACTATTTTGGAGGATGTTTAATTTTATTGTGATGAACATGAAAGTGGATTTGGAAGAGTGTCAACTTTATTTAGTGATTCCACCATCTTGGGAGAGGTTTCAATCGATTATGATGAGAACGAAGTTGCTACTTATGATGATTATTGTGATGAAACTTATGCTATAAAAAGTAGTGATGATTATATTTATAAAACTTGTCATGATTATGATTACCCTTTTTCTGAACATTACTCTTTTAATGTGGAAACAATTTTTAGTGTTCAAGTCTCTTATGATACTCCCACTATTCCGAATGAGAAGAATTTTGCTTATGTGGAGAGTAGTAAATTTTCTATGCAAGTAGATCATGAAAAGAATTCTTTGGGTGATGGTTATATTGTTGAATTCATTCATGATGATAATGAAAATTATTATGAGGGAGGAATGTATGCTTGTAGGAATTGCAATTATATCAAGTTTCCTCTCTATGCGCTTAAAGTTTTGAAGTTATGCTTGTTTTGCCTTCCTATGCTAGTTGATTATTGTTCCCATAAGTTGTTTGCCCACAAAATCCCTATTCATAGGAAGTGGGTTAGACTTAAATGTTCTAGTAATATTCTTCATGATGCTCTCTTTATGTTTCAATTCTTATCTTTTATGTGAGCATCATTGAAATCATCATGCCTAGCTAGGGGCGTTAAATGATAGCGCTTGTTGGGAGGCAACCCAATTTTATTTTAGTTTCTTGCTTTTTGGTTCTGTTTAGGAATAAATAATCCATCTAGCTTATGTTTATATGTGGTTTTATGTTTTAATTAGTGTTTGTGCCAAGTAGAACCTTTGGGAAGACTTGGGTGAAGTCTTTATGATCATGCTGTAAAAACAGAAACTTTAGCGCTCACGAGATTAGCTAGAACTTTTTACTGGAGAGTGCTATTTAGTTGATTCTTTTTGAAGATGATTACTAGACAAATTCCTCAGGTCCACCAATTTATTTTATAATTTTTGAAGTTCCAGAAGTTAGCATTAGTTACAGATTACTACAGACTGTTCTGTTTTTGACAGATTCTGTTTTCATTGTGTTGTTTGCTTATTTTGATGAATCTATGGCTAGTAAAATATTTTATAAACCATAGAGAAGTTGGAATAAAGTAGGTTTAACACCAATATAAATAAAGAATGAGTTCATTACAGTACCTTGAAGTGGTGTTTTGTTTTCTTTCGCTATCGGAGCTCACGAAGTTTTCTGTTAAGTTTTGTGTTGTGAAGTTTTCAAGTTTTGGGTAAAGATTCGATGGACTATGGAATAAGGAGTGGCAAGAGCCTAATCTTGGGGATGCCCAAGGCACCCAAGGTAATATTCAAGGATAACCAAGAGCCTAAGCTTGGGGATGCCCCGGATGGCATCCCCTCCTTCGTCTTCGTTCATCGGTAACTTTACTTGGAGCTATATTTTTATTCGCCACATGATATGTGTTTTGCTTGGAATGTCATTTTATTTTGTTAGTTTTTTCTTTCTGTTATTTATAATAATGTTTTGCATCTTTAATTTCAATAAAAAAGTCAAGGATAGCCTTTGCCATTCTTATTTTGCTAGTATACATGTTGCTGTTTGAAAACAGAAAGTGTACCGCTGTTGCAAAAATTCCCTAGAAAAGTCAGAGCATGATATAATGTTGAAACTTTTTGCATAATGAGATCTGATAAATTTACTACAGTGGTAATTTTATTTCATAATTTTTGGAGTTAGGGAAGTATGATGAATCTTGCATTCTTCACAGACTGTACTGTTTTGGCAGATCGCTGTTATGTTTGCATTATTTGCATATGTTTGCTTGTTTAATGGTTCTATTTGAGGATAGGAGTATTAAATATGCAGAGGCATTTAGTATGAAATGTTGAATAATAATCTTAATGATTTGTTACAGTAGAAAATGATAAGGTTTTGCATTGGTTTATACTAACCTATCTCACGAGTTCTTGTTGAGTTTGTTGTGAATGGAGCTTTTGATAAAAAGAGAAACCATGATATGAGAGGAATTAAGGAGACACGAAAGTTCAAGCTTGGGGATGCCCAAGGCACCCCAAGATAATATTTCAAGAATTCTCAAGCATCTAAACTTGGGGATGCCCCGGTAGGCATCCCACCTTTCTTCTTCAACAACTATCGGTTAGTATCGGCTGAGCCTAAGTTTTTGCTTCTTCACATGAGTTGTGCTATACTTGCAATGTCATTTTGTTTTGCTTTGCTTGCTGCTTGAATAAATACCAAGATCTGAAATTCTTAAATGAGAGAGAGTCTTCATATAGTTACATAATTATTTGGCTACTCATTGATCTTCACTTATATCCTTCGGAGTAGTTTGTCATTTGCTCTAGTGCTTCACTTATATCTTTTAGAGCACGGCGGTGGTTTTTATTTTGTAGAAATTAATGAACTCTCATGCTTCACTTATATTATTTTTAGAGTCTTAAACAGCATGGTAATTTGAATGAAAACTTTCATAGGAGGTGAACTGGATGCTATGATCAATTTGATACTTGATAATTGTTTTGAGATATGGAGGTAGTGATATTAAAGTCATGCTAGTTGGGTGATTATGAATTTAAAGAATGCTTGTGTTGAAGTTAGCAAGTCCCGTAGCATGCACGTATGGTTAAAGTTGTGTAACAAATTTGAAACATGAAGTGTACCTGGCTTGTGCATCCTTATGAGTGGCGGTCGGGGACGGCGATGGTCTTTTCCTACCAATCTATCCCCCTAGGAGCATGTGTGTAGTACTTGATTTTTGATGACTTCTAAATTTTTGCAATAAGTATATGAGTTCTTTTGACTAATGTTGAATCCATGGATTATACGCACTTTTACCTTTCCGCCTTTGCTAGCCTCTTCGGTATCGCGTGCATTGCCCTTTCTCACCTTGAGAGTTGGTGCAAACTTCACCGGTGCATCCAAACCCCGTGATACGATACGCTCTATCACACATAAACCTCCCTATATCTTCCTCAAAACAGCCACCATACCTACCTATTATGGCATTTCCATAGCCATTCCGAGATATATTGCCATGCAACTTTCCACCATTCCGCTCATCATCATCATGACATACTTTACTTTTGTCATATTGCCATTGCATGATCATGTAGTTGACATCGTATTTGTGGCAAAGCCACCATGCATTATTTTTCATACATGTCACTCTTGATTCATTGCACCATCCTGGTACATCACGGAGGCATTCATATAGAGTCATATCTTGTTCTAGTTTCGAGTTGTAATCCTTATGTTGTAATCAATAGAAGTGTGATGACCATCATTATTAGAGCATTGCCCAATCAAAAAAAAAGAAATGGAAAGGACAAAAAAAAAGAAAGGCCCAAAAAAAAGAAAATAAATAAAAAGGGCAATGTTACTATCTCTTTTTCCACACTTGTGCTTCAAAGTAGCACCTTGTTCTTCATGCAGAGAGTCTCATATATTGTGCTTCAAAGTAGCACCATGTTTTTCATATAGTGAGTCTCATAAGTTGTCCTTTTCATACTAGTGGGAATTTTTCATTATAGAACTTGGCTTGTATATTCATACGATGGGCTTCCTCAAATGCCCTAGGTCTTCGTGAGCAAGCAAGTTGGATGCACACCCACTAGTTTTCTTTTGTTGAGCATTTATTTATAGCTCTAGTGCATCTGTTGCATGGCAATCCCTACTCCTCATGTTGACATCAATTGATGGGCATCTCCATAGCCCGTTAATTATCCTCGTCAATATGAGACTTTCTCCTTTTTTGTCTTCTCCACACAATCCCCATCATAATATTCTATTCCACCCATAGTGCTATATCCATGACTCACGCTTATGTATTACGTGAAGGTTGAAAAAGTTTGAGATTATTTAAGTATGAAACAATTTCTTGGCTTGCCATCGGGGGTATAGAAGTTGGGAACATCTTTGTGTGACAAAAATGAAGCATAGCCTAACTATATGATTATGTAGGGATGAACTTTCTTTTGCCATGCTATTTTGAGAAGACATGATTACTTTGATTAGTATGCTTGAAGTATTACTATTTCTTTTATCAATATGAACTTTTATTTTGTATTCATTTGGATCTGAACATTCATGCCACAATAAAGAAAATTACTTTGAGAATCATGCTAGGTAGCATTCCACATCAAAAATTCTGTTTTTATCATTTACGTACTCGAGGACGAGTAGGAATTAAGCTTGGGGATGCTGATACGTCTCCAACGTACCTATAATTTTTGATTGTTCCATGCTATATTACTATGTGTTTTGAATGATTATGGGCTTTATTATACACTTTTATATTACTTTTGGGACTAACCTATTAACCGGAGGCCCAGCCCATATTCTTTGTTTTATTGCCTGTTTCAAGATTTCGAGGAAAAGGAATATCAAACGGAGTCCAAACGGAATGAAACCTTGACATCGTGATTTTTTGGAAGAATATCATCCTCGAGACTTGGAGTTCACGTCGAAGATCCTCGAGGAGGCGAGGAGATAGGGGCGCCTCACTGGGTGCGCCCCCCCTCGTGGGCCCTCGAGCACCTCCCGACCGACTTCTTTCGCCTATATAATCCCTTGTATCCTAAAACCATCGAATATAAAGATAGATTGGGAGTTCAGCCGCCGCAAGCCTCTCAGAGCCACCAAAACCTCTCGGAGCCCGTTCGCACTCACGCCGGAGGGGAAATCCATCACCGGTGGCCATCTTCATCATCCCGACGCTCTCCATGACGAGGAGGGAATAGTTCACCCTCGGGACTGAGGGTATGGACCAGTAGCTATGTGTTTGATCTCTCTCTCGTGTTCTCTCTCGTGTTCCCTCTATGGCACGATCTTGATTTATCCCGAGCTTTGCTATTGTAGTTGGATTTTATGATGTTTCTCCCCCTCTACTCTCTTGTGATGAATTGAGTTTCCCCTTCGAGTTATCTTATCGGATTGAGTCTTTCATGAGAACACTTGATGTATGTCTTGCCGTGCTTATCTGTGGTGACAATGGGATATCATGTGCCACTTGATGTATGTTTTCGTGACCAACTTGCGGGTTCCGCCCATGAACCTATGCATAGGGGTTGGCACACGTTCTTGACTCTCCGGTAGAAACTTTGGGACACTCTTTGAAGTACTTTGTGTTGGTTGGATGAATATGAGATTGTGTGATGCATATCGTATAATCATGCCCACGGATACTTGAGGTGACAATGGAGTATCTAGGTGACATTAGGGTTTTGGTTGATTTGTGTCTTAAGGTGTTATTCTAGTATGAACTCTTGAATAGATTGATCCGAAAGAATAACTTTGAGGTGGTTTCGTACCCTACCATAATCTCTACGTTTGTTCTCGGCTATTAGTGGCTTTGGAGTGACTCTTTGTTGCAAGTATGAACCCTAGGCCTTGTTTCCTAGCATTGCAATACCATTTACGCTCACTTTTACCACTTGCTACCTTGCTGCTTTTATATTTTCAGATTACAAAAACCTATATCTACTTTCTATATTGCACTTGTATCACCATCTCTTCGCCGAACTAGTGCACCTATACAATTTACCATTGTATTGGGTGTGTTGGGGACACAAGAGACTCTTTGTTATTTGGTTGCAGGGTTGTTTTAGAGAGACCATCTTCATCCTACGCCTCCTACGGATTGATAAACCTTAGGTCATCCACTTGAGGGAAATTTGCTACTGTCCTACAAACCTGTGCACTTGCAGGCCCAACAACGTCTACAAGAAGAAGGTTGTATAGTAGACATCATCCTCCTGTTCGGCCTCCTCCTCAGCCGTAGCCCTGGTCGTTGCGATCGGGGCGTCGACCGAAGCGTCCATCTCGAATGGCCCTGAGCTCCTGGCAATCGATGGTGTTGTGGCTGTGCACGTTGTGGAAGGCGCAGAACGGTCGGATTCCCCTGGATGACTCTGAGTGGCCGTGGCCGCGTTTCACCTCCGGCTTGGCCGTGAGCACGGCTGCTCCCTTGCGCTTCACGTCCTTGACCTTGGCCTTCTTTTCTTCTAGGTCTGCCACTGGGAGCTCAACGAGGGATAGGCGCCCTTCTTCGGCTCTCGCGCACTTGGTCGCTAGGTTGAACAGCTCCAAGGCCGTGCACATGTCTTCGTGGATGGCGAGCTCCTCCTTCATCTTGACGTCGCGGACGCCATCAGAAAACACGGAAATGATGGCCTCGTCCGTCACCTTGGGGATCTTGACGCGGACGTTGTTGAAGCGCTGGATGTACTTCTGCAGGGTCTCTCCTGGTTGCTTCTTAATGCGGCGCAGGTCACCCGCGGCCGGAGGGCGGTCGCGAGTGCCCTGCAAGTTGGCGACGAAGCGGTCGTGCATCTCGGCCCAGGAGGAGATGGATCCCACGGGCAGGTTCAGGAGCCACGAACGCGCACCATCCTTAAGGGCCATGGGGAACCAGTTCGCCATGACATTTTCGTCGCCGTTGGCCGCCTCGATACTCAGCTCGTAGAGATACAGGAACTCCGCAGGGTTGGGGGTGCCGTCATAGCACAGAGGCAGGTCGGGCTTGAACTTCCCGGGCCAGATGACGCTGCACAGCTCAGGGGTGAAGGCGCGGTAGCCTGCTGTAGTCACTAGAGCTCGCTGCGGAGGCGGAGCCTGGTCTTGGTATCCGCGAACAGCCGCCACGGGCGGTGCACGGTCTTGACGTGGTGGTGCAGGGAGTGCAGGAGCGTCCTGCCGTGGCCGAGGGACCTCATGGCAGCTTCCTTCTTCACGCGCAGGCACCCTGCGCGGGGGATCGCGCCGCGGGGCTGCGCGTCTTGGTGCGAGGGGGACATCTGGACGTGGAGGTGGTGGAGGCGCTCCGTGGGCCACGTTGCCCGTGGCAGGAGGCGAATGAGGCAGCGAGAGAGACGACGCTGGAGAGCCCCCAGTGGCACTGACGAGCTCGGCGATGCGGTCCAGCCACTCCTCGTAGAGGTCATCGACGGGGCGGTAGCGCAGGAGCTCGCGTGCCGTGAGCAGCGCGGCCTGCGCGTCCACGGGCCCGTGACGAGCGTGAGACGACGAGCCTGCCGGAGTCAGCGATGGGGTGGCGGTGCGGCCGTCCTGCCGCATGAAGGGATGCGGCGATGACGCTTGCTGCTCGGGTGCTGCCGGGCCGGTGGCGGCGTTGGTAGCAGGTGATGGCGAACGACGGGGAGGCCCGCCGGCGGGAGCCGTCTGGGCGACGCAGGCAGCAAGGGCGGGCCGGCGCGCGGCTCGAGCTCGACGAGCGTCGGCCATGGAACTGGTGGGACGACGGAGCGTGGATCGATGGAAAGAAAGCTTCGGCTCACCCCTACCTGGCGCGCCAAATGTCGGATTTTGGGTTCTGGCAAACCATTGAGGTTCGAACACTGGGGTGCGCGTGAAGATCTCTCTCCCTCACTAGCTCGCTCGCTCAACGATCCAAGGCCTAACTCGACGAACTCGAAGAACACAGGGACACAAGATTTATACTGGTTCGGGCCACCGACGTGGCGTAATACCCTACTCCAGTGTGGTGTGGTGGATTGCCTCGTAGGCTGGGGATGAACAAGTATAAGGGAAGAACAGCCTCCTGAGGAGAGGTGTTCTTATGCTCGGCGAGCTTGTGTGGTTGAGGATCAGTTCGCCCCTTCTATGGTGATGGCTAGTCCTATTTATAGAGGCCCCGGTCCTCTTCCCAAATATTGAGCGGGAAGGGATCCCACAATGGCCAAGTTTGTAGGGGGACAACTAGTACAAGCTATGCTGACAAAAGTGGTCTTCACCTGCCAAAGTCTCTGGTGATGACGCCGTCTTGGGCTCCACGGTGACCTCCATCCTGCCGTCCTGCTGGTCTTGGTCTTGTTGCACCGATATGGAAATGTTTTCCTGATGCCTCGGGACTCCTCGCCTGCGCCTTACTCTTTAGCACCAAAGAGGAAACGAGGACACTGTGTGCGCGGGCGCCCGCCTGGCCCTGGTCGTCATGGCTTGCGTCACAGGAACCTCGCAAGGTGCCCCTTGCCTTTATCTCTCCGCCCCTCGCGAGCCATCCTGGTGAGGCCGCCCCCGTGGAGGTCTTGCATCGTTCGCCTCGCGAGGCTTGGCCCCTCGTGAGGGTCTTGAGTGTTGCTGGTGAAGATGGGCTGTACAGGGCTGCTGGTGGAGCCACGTCATGGGCCACAGGCAGGCAAGTCTGGAACCCCCGTTCCTAGAACGCCGACAGCGGATGCCTGTTTATTCTGAATTTGGAGCGACGAGAAGGATATTCACTTGCATAGCCTCATGTACTGGGATGCTCTACTGGAGAAATATATGTATTTACAAAGAATGTAAGCTTCATCGAGCTTGATATCAGCGGCCGTGAATCAGGCGACTGTTACATCCTCTAGGAAATATGAGTGCGTCTACAGCAAAATTCATGCTTGACAAGGGTATCTCAAAACAAAAGAAATATGGCGTCAATAAAATTAGTTGACACTAAACCTCTCCGTTGCCACTTCACTGCCCGTAAAAGATGAGCCTCTCCAACAGAACACATGCATGCAACAGCTCGTCGAATCCTGATGGATTGAAGAATTGCAGATAAGATAACACCATATCTGGCACTACAAAAAAAATACACTTCCGTGATGATACGTGTTTGTCACAGTAGGTCGCGTTTTTTTGTCATGCATGTACATCCATGACAAATTTATGGCGATGTAATCAAGATAGTCATACCTGTCGTCGTAGAAGTGTTCCGTGACATTAGGAAAATTATCATCACGGAAGTGTCCACTTCCATGATGATAAATCGCGCGTCACAGAAGTGCTTTTGTCAAGGGTGACCGACACGTGGCATCCACCGTAACGGAACGCCGTTAAGCTATCGGGTTGGGTTTTGGATTCGATAACCCGTTAACAGCCCCAACCAATGGGGATTTTCCACGTGTAAAATCATCATTGGCTGGAGGAAACACGTGTCGGCTCACCGCTGGGACCGATGTCATCCACTCATTGGACATAAGGCGCCTATGATACGTCGACACGTGGCATGGCCCAACAAGTTTAATTGGGCCGGCCCAATTAAAGGCCCACAAGTTTTGCGGACCATAATGGGCCGGCCCAGCTAAAGGCCCACTAGATTTTGCGGACCATAATGGGCCGGCCCAGCTAAAGGCCCATGAGATTTTGCGGGCCATAATGGGCCGGCCCAGGTAAAGGCCCACAAGATTTTGCATGCCATACTGGGCGGCCCGACTAAAGGCCCACAAGATTTTTATGCGTGCTATAATGGGCCGCCTGTAAAGGCCCACAAGATTTTGTGTGCTATAATGGGCCGGCCAGTAAAGGCCCACAAGATTCTTGCGGATCATAATGGGCCGCCCACTAAAAGCCCACGAGATTTCGCCAACATTAATGGGCGGCCCGGTTGTAGGCCCACAAGATTTTGAGGACCCTAGTAGGCCGCCCATTAACTGGCTGCCATGTTTTGGGCCAAATGTTGGCCCATATCGATCCGGTCCATTAATGGCTCACACGTTCCGCCTAAAAGTGGCCCATATGAGATCCGGCCGTTATAAGCCTACCACGTTACGGGCCAAATTACGCCCAAATCAGGTCCGCCCTTTAAGAGGCTTTGGGCTCAATTATGGCCCATATCAAATTCGCCCGACAAGAATCGACACTATGCTTTTGGGCCCACTTGCTAAAGGCCCACTTAGTAATTCGGCCTGATATTAGTTTCAGCCTGTTAAGGGCCCGTTTAACATTTCGGCCCTATATTAATTTCGGCTGCTAAAAGCCCGTCATATAGTTGGGCCTAACTATGGCCCGATTTGCATCCGGCCTGCTCGTAGCCGATATCTGATTGGGCCAAACAAGGACCGAGACAATTTTGGCCTGTTAAAAGCCCGTGATTTGATTCGCACAATCATGGGCCAGGGTTCATTTCGGGCTACTGCCGGCCCGTGAGCTGTTCGACACGTTTCAGGCCCAACCTACATCGTGATTGCATGACGGCCCGATTATATACCGTAATTTTACGGTTTGGCCGGTTTACCGCGAAGACAGGATATATATACAGTAAAATAACTGCAGCATCGTGAATAAGAAAAAACCTAGACTATACAATAAAGAAATTACGACATATTACATCCACTAGGCATCAAAGTTCCACTATGATAATAAAGCACAAGCAGACAACAGATTACATACACTGGGCATCAAAGATCGCCACCAGTGCAAATAAACATGCCGACAAAATAATATACAAAACCGACAGAACTTCAATAGAGTTCAAGAAAGATTAGCCTATTTGGTGAGCTGCAGCAGCGGTGAAAGCAAGATGATGAGATCATGCGTTTGTTCAACACTTATATCTTCCTCACTCTGAAAGATAAACAAGCAGATAGATGACATGTTTTGCACGTAAAAGTATTAGTGCTGACAATTCATCACATTTCTTACTGACGAATAAAGTGACACAGTTTAAAATTGCATTAACACAATATGGTATTGTTCATGTCAAGACATGGCAGGAAATGACATTGTGAAGGAGTTGGCAGCTTCACGACAACACTGGATTACAGATCAAGAACTCATAAGTATCAATGGTTAGTGTGCTGTCAATTTGTACCATTTCAAATTGGCAAATAAAGAGACAGTTTAAATAATAGTAGAATGATATGACATTGTTCATAGTTAAGACATTGCAGAATATGACATTGTGCTGTAGTGGGTAGGTTCACCACACCACTGGATTATGGATGAAGAACAGAAGCATACATGTAGTGCAAAACAAGATCACTTGCTCTGTATAGTTTAATTTACATGGTATGAAGAAGGAACTTGGTTGTACAACTAAAAACTTAAATTGAGGAAGAAAAAACTTTTGTTTATGAACTACATAATAAACTTTAAATAAGCAATTTTATGCAAACACCAAAATAAACAATTTATTTGCAGTCATGCCTAACCAAATATATACAACAAAGTTTAAAGGCTTGAGATGGAAAAACTTACATTATTGGTGAAGACAGGCTCTATAATGGCCTTGTCCATGCTGATGGGGGGGGGGCAATTCAAGAAGTCCACATAATCTTCTTCAAAAGCATTGCCTTTATTCTACATTTTGTTAAGAGTAAATATAGATGTGATAATATACGAAAAAATGGAGAATATATAAGAAAAGAACAATAGTGATGCTACATAACCAAGTAGCTATAAATGTTAGTGCAGCAATACAGCAAAAGGTACAGCCAAGAGCAATGCACAGCTAAACTTCTTCAGTACCAACCTTATGGTAAGAGTAAATATAGATCTGATGTGTAGAAAATGGAGGGCAAAGGAAAATAAGCTGCAGAGTGATGGTACATGAACAACTATCTGTCATTATAAGTACACTAATAAAGGACAACATGTACTTACAAGAATAATGCAGAGCTAAAAAAACATTGGCATTGGATATATTCTACACTAATGTAACCATTCATACAGATCAGATAATTTGGAGCGAACAATTGATAAGCAAGCTATCATGCATACTGCTGTCACATAATGAACCGGTATGTATGCAAGTATAAAGGATACAGACAACAGTACTAACAAGAGCAAAGCAGCGGGCAGCATATTTGCGATATCCTCGTTGTTCTTTTGAAACCGAATTCTTCTTCGAGCAGATTTCTGCAAAAAGATCCGTAAGGCACATGCGGAAAAGTAGAAGTTCAAATTGTCATGTGATTTCATAGACAGTACCTCATCGTGGGAACGAGGCCAGTGCATAACAAGGTTTTTCCATTCAATGTCTTCTAAATTTAGCACAGGAGACTTCATCGGAAATTCGTTTATAGACTTGCCACCAAAGTGTGATTTCCTCAGGTAACACCGATACTGCTGCGATGCTTCCTTGAAAAGCACAAGCAAGCTTTGCTCGTCATGACTATCCAGATTGACCCTCGCCTAGTTACAACAATGTAATGTAAATCATTGATGTGTTCAATCAGCAGAAAACAGGAAAATAATAACCATGAATAATAGCACTTACACATAAGTTGGACAGAAGATGTGAAAATGGTGTTTGTCTTCACAATAATCTTCCCATGATGGGAATATATGCACGTAGTCCCTAACAACATTGAAAGCATTGTCTTTTAAACTGGGAATAAATGGAATGGGGTTCCAATCTGCAGGAATTGGCCGTCTCTGCAGTTGGGATAGGTCTTCGGCCGGTGGACTTGCTGTACTTTTTGTTGGAGTGGGATTTTTCTGTGGTACAGCTGGTGCTATGGCAAATGAAATCGGTATACCTTTTGCTGGAGTGCAGGTCCTGTGTGGTGGGGCTAGTGGTGTGGCCAGTGAAGTATGGGTACAGTCTGCTGGAGTCGGTCCTACGTTTTGTGTCACTAGTTGTACTGAAGGAAATATGCCCTAGAGGCAATAATAAAGTTATTATTTATTTCCTTATATCATGATAAATGTTTATTATTCATGCTAGAATTGTATTAACCGGAGACATAATACATGTGTGAATATATAGACAAACAGTATGTCACTAGTATGCCTCTACTTGACTAGCTTGTTAATCAAAGATGGTTATGTTTCCTAACCATGAACAAGGAGTTGTTATTTGATTAACAAGGTCACATCATTAGTAGAATGATCTGATTGACATGACCCATTCCGTTAGCTTAACACTTGATCGCTTAGTATGTTAATGCTTTCTTCATGACCCATACATGTTCACAGTAACTATGAGATTATGCAACTCCCGTTTACCGGAGGAACACTTTGGGTGCTACCAAACGTCCACAACGTAATCGGGTGATTATAAAGGAGTACTACAGGTGTCTCCAAAGGTACTTGTTGGGTTGGCGTATTTCGAGATTAGGTTTTGTCACTCCGATTGTCGGAGAGGTATCTCTGGGCCCTCTCGGTAATGCACATCACTATAAAGCCTTGCAAGCAATGTAGCTAATGAGTTAGTTACGGAATGATGCATTACGTAACGAGTAAAGAGACTTACCAGTAACGAGATTGAACTAGGTATTGGATACCGACGATCGAATCTCGGGCAAGTAACATACCGATGACAAAGGGAACAACGTATGTTGTTATGCGGTTTGACCGATAAAGATCTTCGTAGAATATGTAGGAGCCAATATGGGCATCCAGGTTCCGCTATTGGTTATTGACCAAGAATAGTTCTAGGTCATGTCTACATAGTTCTCGAACCCGTAGGGTCCGCACGCTTAAGGTTTCGATGTGCTTATATTATGAGTTTATGAGTTTTGATGTACCGAAGGAGTTCGGAGTCCCGGATGAGATCGGGGACATGACGAGGAGTCTCGAAATGGTCGAGACGTAAAGATCGATATATTGGACGACTATATTCGGAGTTCGGAAAGGTTCCGAGTGATTCGGTTATTTTTCGGAGTACCAGGTAGTTACGGGAGAAGTAATGGGCCTTGATGGGCTTTAGTGGGAACAGGAAAAAGGCTGCTGCGCCCCCCTCCCCTCTAGTCCGAATTGGACTAGGGAAAAGGGGGCCGGCCACCTTTCCTACTCCTCCACATCCATCTCCCTACCTCCCCTACATGGAAGGATTCCTAGTTGGACTAGGAAGGGAATCCTACTCGGTGGGAGTAGGACTCCTCCTGGTGCGCCTCCTATAGGGCCGCCACCTCCCCTTGTCTCCTTTATATCTGAGGCAGGGGGCACCCCAAGACACACAAGTTGATCTACGGATCGTTCCTTAGCCGTGTGCGGTGCCCCTCCACCATATTCCACTTCGTCATATCGTCGCGGAGCTTAGGCGAAGCCTCGCGCGGAGAAGTCACATCGTCATGAGCTTAGGCGAAGCCCTGCGTCGGTGGAGCATCAACATCGCTACCACGCCGTCGTCTTGACGGAACTCATCCCCGACACTTTGCTGGATCGGAGTCCGGGATCGTCATCGAGCTGAACGTGTGCTGAACTCGGAGGTGCCGTGCGTTCGGTACTTGGATCGGTCGAATCGTGAAGACGTACGACTACATCAACCGCGTTGTTATAACGCTTCCGCTTACGGTCTACGAGGGTACGTGGACATACACTCTCCCCTCTCGTTGCTATGCCATCACCATGGTCTTGCGTGATCGTAGGAAAATTTTGAAATTACTACGTTCCCCAACAAAGGGTATCGAGCCAGGTTTTATGCGTTGATGTCATATGCACGAGTAGAACACAAGTGAGTTGTGGACGATACAAGTCATACTGCCTACCAGCATGTCATACTTTGGTTCAGCGGTATTGTTGGGACGAGACGATCCGGACCAACCTTACGCGTCGCTTACGCCGAGACCGGTTCCTCGACGTGCTTTGCACATAGATGGCTTGCGGAAGACCTGTCTCTCCAACT
Organism: Aegilops bicornis; assembly: GCA_021605145.1. Taxonomy (NCBI): domain Eukaryota; kingdom Viridiplantae; phylum Streptophyta; class Magnoliopsida; order Poales; family Poaceae; genus Aegilops; species Aegilops bicornis. Next base: position 599,595,801 of record CM038674.1, on the reverse strand, counting down.
TTAGTTGAACCGAGTGTGCTACGCCCGGTCCTTGAGAAGGTTAAAAGCGGAGTCTATTTGACAAACTATCGCTGTGGTTTTGATGCGTAGGTAAGAACGGTTCTTGCTCAGCCCGTAGCAGCCACGTAAAACTTGCAACAACAAAGTAGAGGACGTCTAACTTGTTTTTGCAGGGCATGTTGTGATGTGATATGGTCAAGACGTGATGCTATATTTTATTGTATGAGATGATCATGTTTTGTAACCGAGTTATCGCAATCGGCAGGAGCTATATGGTTGTCGCTTTATTGTATGCAATGCAATCGCGATGTAATGCTTTACTTTATTACTAAGCGGTAGTGATAGTCGTGGAAGCATAAGATTGGCGAGACGACAACGATGCTACGATGGAGATCAAGGTGTCGCGCCGGTGACGATGGTGATCATGACGGTGCTTCAGATCACAAGCACAAGATGATGATGACCATATCATATCACTTATATTGATTGCATGTGATGTTTATCCTTTATGCATCTTATCGTGCTTTGATTGACGGTAGCATTATAAGATGATCTCTCACTAAAATTATCAAGAAGTGTTCTCCGAGTATGCACCGCTATGAAAGTTCTTCGTCTTTGAGACACCACGTGATGATCGGGTGTGATAGGCTCTACGCTCAAATACAACGGGTGCAAAACAGTTGCGCACGCAGAATACTCGAGTTAAACTTGACGAGCCTAGCATATAACAGATATGGCCTCGAACACGGAGACCGAAGGTCGGCGTGAATCATATAGTAGATATGATCAACATAAGATGTTCACCATTGAAAACTACTCCATCTCACGTGATGATCGGTTATGGTTTAGTTGATTTGGATCACGTGATCACTTAGATGACTAGAGAGATGTCTGTCTAAGTGGGAGTTCTTAAGTAATATGATTAATTGAACTTTAATTTATCATGAACTTAGTCCTGGTAGTATTTTGCAAATTATGTAGATCAATAGCTCGCGTGGTTGCTTCCCTATATTTTTATATGTGTTCCTAGAGAAAATTGTATTGAAAAATGTTAGTAGCAATATTACGGATTGGATCCGTGATCTGAGGTTTATCCTCATTGCTGCACGTAAGAATTATGTCCTTGATGCACCGCTAGGTGACAGACCTATTGCAGGAGCAAATGCACGGGCGTTATGAACGTTTAGCTAGCTCAATATGATGACTACTTGATAGTTTAGTGCACCATGCTTAAATGGCTTAGAATCGGGACTTCAAAGACGTTTTGAACGTCATGGACCATATGAGATGTTCCAGGAGTTGAAGTTAATATTTCAAGCAAATACCCGAGTTGAGAGATATGAAGTCTCCAACAAGTTCTATAGCTAAAAGATGGAGGAGAATCGCTCAACTAGTGAGCATGTTCTCGCATTGTCCGAGTACTTCAATCGCTTGAATCAAGTGGGAGTTAATCTTCCGTATAAGATAGTGATTGACAGAATTCTCTAGTCACCATCACAGAGTTAGTAGAACTTCGTGATGAACTATAGTATGCAAGGGATGACGAAAAGATTCTCGAGCTCTTCGCGATGCAAAAATCGCGAAGGTAGAAATCAAGAAAAACATCAAGTGTTGATGGTTGACAAGACCACTAGTCTCAAGGAAAAGGGCAAAGGGAAGAAGGGGAACTTCAAAAGGAACGGCAAGCAAGTTGCTGCTCGAGTGAAGAAGCCCAAGTCTGGACCTGAGCCTGAGACTAAGTACTTTTGCTGCAATGGAACTGGTCACTGGGAGCGGAAATACCCCAAATATTTGGTGGATAAGAAGGATGGCAAAGTGAACAAAGGGTATATTTTGATATACAGGTTATTGATGTGTGCTTTACTAGTGTTTATAGTAGCCCCTGAGTATTTTGATACTTGTTCAGTTGCTAAGATTAGTAACTCGAAACAGGAGTTACAGAATAAACAGAGACTAGTTGAAGGGGAAGTGACGATGAATGTTGGAAGTAGTTCCAAGATTGATATGATCATCATCGCACACTCCCTATACTTTCGGGATTAGTGTGGAACCTAAATAAGTGTTATTTGGTGTTGAGCATAAATATGATTTGATCATGTTTATTACAATACGGTTATTCATTTAAGTAAGAGAATAAATTGTTGTTACATTTACATGAATAAAACCTTATATGATTACACACCCAATGAAAATGGTTCATTGGATCTCGATCATAGTGATACACATATTCATAATATTGAAACCAAAAGATGCAAAATTAATAATGATAGTGCAACTTATATGTAGCACCGCCGTTTAGGTCATATTGGTGTAAAGCGCATGAAGAAAACTCCATGCCGATGGACTTTCGAATCACTTGGTTATGAATCATTTGATGCGTGCGAACCGTGCCTTTTGGGCAAGATGACTAAAACTCCGTTCTTCGGAACAATGGAACGAGCTACCGACTTATTGGAAATAATACATACTGATGTATGCAGACCAATGAGTATGAAGGCTCGTGGCAAGTATCGTTATTTTCTGGCCTTCACAAGATGATTTGAGCGAGATATGGGTATATCTACTTGATGAAACATAAGTCTGAAATAGTTGAAAGGTTCAAAGAATTTCAGAGTGAAGTGGAAAAATCATCGTAACAAGAAAATAAAGTTTCTGCGATCTAATCGCAAAGACGAATAATTAAGTTACGAGTTTGGTCTTCAATTAAAATAATGTGGAATAGTTTCACAGCTCAAGCCACACCGAACACCACAATGTTATGGTGTGTCCGAACGTCAGAATCAGCACTTTATTTGATATGGTGCGATCTATGATGTCTCTTATCGGTTTACCACTATCATTTTGGGGTCATGCATTAGAGACAAATGCATTCACGCTTAATAGGGCACCATCTAAATCCGTTGAGACGACACCATATGAACTATGGTTTAACAAAGAAACCTAAGCTGTCGTTTCTTAAAAGTTTGGAGTTGTGATGCTTATGTGAAAAAGTTTTCACCGATAAGCTCGAACCCAATTCGAGAAGTGTGCGTCTTCATAGAATACCCAAAATGTTGGGTACACCTTCTATCACAGATCCGAAAGGCAAGACATTCGTTGTCAAGAATGGATCCTTTCTAGAGAAGGAGTTTCTCTCGAAAGAAGTGAGTGGGAGGAAAGTAGAACTTGATGAGGTAATTGTACCTTCTCCCTTATTGGAAAGTAGTTCATCACAGAAATCAGTTCCAAAGTGATTCCTACACCAATTAGTGAGGAAGTCAATGATGATGATCATAAAACTTCAGATCAAGTTGCTACCAAACCTCGTAGGTCTTCCAGAGCAAAATCCGCACTGCAGTGGTACGGTAATCGTGTTCTGGAAGTCATGTTACTAGACCATGATGAACCTACGAACTATGAGGAAGCGATGATGAGCCCATATTCCATGTAAATGGCTTGAGGCCATAAAATCTGAGATAGGATCCATATATGAGAACAAAGTGTGGACTTTGGTTGACTTGCTCGATGATCAGCATGTCAAGTTAAATAAATGGATCTTCAAGAGGAAGACAGATGATGATAGTAGTGTTACTATCTACAAAGCTCGACTTGTCGCAAAAAGGTTTTCGACAAATTCAAGGTGTTTACAATGAGATTTTCTCAACTGTAGCGATGCTTAAGTCTGTCCGAATCATGTTAGCAATTGCCACATTTTATGAAATCTGGCAGATGGATGTCAAAACTACATTCTTTAATGGATTTATTAAAGAAGAGTTGTATATGATGCAACCAGAAGGTTTTGTCAATCCTAAAGGAGCTAACAAAATGTGCAAGCTCCAGCGATCCATCAATGGACTGGTGCAAGCATCTCGGAGTTGGAATATACGCTTTGATGTGTTGATCAAAGCATATGATTTTATACGACTTTTGGAAAGGCCTGTATTTACAAGAAAGTGAGTGGGAGCACTACAGCCTTTACGATAAAGTATATGTGAATGACATATTGTTGATCGGAAATAATGTAGAATTATTCGCAAAGCATAAAGGAGTGTTTGAAAGGAGTTTTTCAAAGAAAGACCTCGGTAAAGCTGCTTACATATTGAGCATCAAGATCTATAGAGATAGATCAAGACGGCTTGATAAGTTTTTCAATAAGTACATACCTTGTCAAGATTTTGAAGTAGTTCAAAATGGAACAGTCAAAGAAAAGTTCTTGCCTGTGTTGCAAAAGCGTATGAAATTGAGTAAGACTCAAATCCCGACCACGGCGTAAAATAGAAAAGAGAATGAAAGTCATTCCCTATGCCTCAGTCATAGGTTCTATGAAGTATGCTATGCTATGTACCAGACCTATTGTATACCTTGCTCTGAATTTGGCAAGGGAGTACAATAGTGATCTAGGAGTAGATCACTGGACATTGGTCAAAAACATCCTTAGTGAGGACTAAGGAAATATTTCTCGATTATGGAGGTGATAAAAGAGCCCGTCGTAAAGGGTTACGTCGATGCAAGCTTTTTACACAGATCCAGATGACTCTAAGACTCAATCTGGATACATATTGAAAGTGGGAGCAATTAGCTAGAGTAGCTCCGTGCAGAGCATTGTAGACATAGAGTATTTGCAAAATACATACGGCTCTGAATGTGACAGACCCGTTGACTAAGCTTCTCTCACGAGCAAAACATGATCATACCTTAGTACTCTTTGGGTGTTAATCACATAGCGATGTGAACTAGATTATTGACTCTAGTAAACCCTTTGGGTGTTGGTCACATGACGATGTGAACTATGTGTGTTAATCACATACAGATGTGAATATTAGTGTTGAATCACATGATGATGTGAACTAGATTATTGACTCTAGTGCAAGTGGGAGACTGAAGGAAATATGCCCTAGAGGCAATAATAAAGTTATTATTTATTTCCTTATATCATGATAAATGTTTATTATTCATGCTAGAATTGTATTAACCGGAGACATAATACATGTGTGAATATATAGACAAACAGTATGTCACTAGTATGCCTCTACTTGACTAGCTTGTTAATCAAAGATGGTTATGTTTCCTAACCATGAACAAGGAGTTGTTATTTGATTAACAAGGTCACATCATTAGTAGAATGATCTGATTGACATGACCCATTCCGTTAGCTTAACACTTGATCGTTTAGTATGTTAATGCTTTCTTCATGACCCATACATGTTCCTCTAACTATGATATTATGCAACTCCCGTTTACCGGAGGAACACTTTGGTGCTACCAAACGTCCACAACGTGAATCGGGTGATTATAAAGGAGTACTACAGGTGTCTCCAAAGGTACTTGTTGGGTTGGCGTATTTCGAGATTAGGTTTTGTCACTCCGATTGCTCTGGAGAGGTATCTCTGAGCCCTCTCGGTAATGCACATCACTATAAAGCCTTGCAAGCAATGTAGCTAATGAGTTAGTTACGGAATGATGCATTACGTAACGAGTAAAGAGACTTGCCAAGAATGCTAGATTGAACTAGGTATTGGATACCGACGATCGAATCTCGGGCAAGTAACATACCGATGACAAAGGGAACAACGTATGTTGTTATGCGGTTTGACCGATAAAGATCTTCGTAGAATATGTAGGAGCCAATATGGGCATCCAGGTTCCGCTATTGGTTATTGACCAAGAATAGTTCTAGGTCATGTCTACATAGTTCTCGAACCCGTAGGGTCCGCACGCTTAAGGTTTTCATGGCGATGCTTATATTATGAGTTTATGAGTTTTGATGTACCGAAGGAGTTGAGTCCCGGATGAGATCGGGGACATGACGAGGAGTCTCGAAATGGTCGAGACGTAAAGATTGATATATTGGACGACTATATTCGGAGTTCGGAAAGGTTCCGAGTGATTCGGGTATTTTTCGAGTACCGGGTAGTTACGGGAGAAGTAATGGGCCTTGATGGGCTTTAGTGGGAAGAGGAAAAAGGCTGCTGCGCCCCCTCCTCTAGTACGAATTGGACTAGGGAAAGGGGCCGCCACCTTCCTACTCCTCCACTTCCTTCTCCCTTCCTCCCCTACATGGAAGGATTCCTAGTTGGACTAGGAAAGGGGAATCCTACTCGGTGGGAGTAGGACTCCTCCTTGGTGCGCCTCCTATAGGGCCGCCACCTCCCCTTGTCTCCTTTATATACGGGGCAGGGGCACCCCAAGACACACAAGTTGATCTACGGATCGTTCCTTAGCCGTGTGCGGTGCCCCCTCCACCATATTCCACTTCGGTCATATCGTCATGAGCTTAGGCGAAGCCCTCGCCGGAGAAGTCACATCGTCATGGAGCTTAGGCGAAGCCCTGCGTCGGTGGAGCATCAACATCGTCACCACGCCCGTCGTCTTGACGGAACTCATCCCGACACTTTGCTGGATCGGAGTCCGGGATCGTCATCGAGCTGAACGTGTGCGAGAACTCGGAGGTGCCGTCGTTCGGTACTTGGATCGGTCGAATCGTGAAGACGTGCGACTACATCAACAAGCGTTGTTATAACGCTCGCTTACGGTCTCACGAGTGCGTGGACATACACTCTCCCCTCTCGTTGCTATGCCATCACCATGGTCTTGCGTGATCGTAGGAAAATTTTTGAAATTACTACGTTCCCCAACATGTACAGCCAATATAAGTGGGGTGCTGTCTGATTTCTCCGACACCACCATGTTTTTCAAGGACTTTGCTGGTGATCCTTGAGGTTCGGCAATCACCCTCTTCCTTTTTGATGTCTGATACACATGAACAACATTTGAGTGGAAAAACATGGTATGCTGACAGATGGAATATGTATTGATAATGGATGGGCATGGCATCTCGACATATATGATGAGTAAACTAAGCAGATGGCGGTGCAACAAAGTAGAAGAAATGCAAGACAACATATGCAAGATACCCGCTGAGGGAGTCCCGGACTAGGGGGTGTCCGGATAGCCGGACTATCGTCACGGCCAGACTCCAAGACTATGAAGATACAAGATTGAAGACTTCGTCCCGTGTCCGGATGGGGCTTTCCTTGGCGTGGAAGGCAAGCTTGGCGATACGGATATGTAGATCTCCTACCCTTGTAACCGACTCTGTGTAACCCTAACCCATCCGGTGTCTATATAAACCGGAGGGTTTTAGTCCGTAGGACGAACAACAATCATACCATAGGCTAGCTTCTAGGGTTTAGCCTCCTTGATCTCGTGGTAGATCTACTCTTGTACTACCCATATCATCAATATTAATCAAGCAGGAGTAGGGTATTACCTCCATCGAGAGGGCCCGAACCAGGTAAAAACATCGTGTCCCTTGTCTCCTGTTACCATCCGCCTAGACGCACAGTTCGGGACCCCCTACCCGAGATCCGCCGGTTTTGACACCGACATTGGTGCTTTCATTGAGAGTTCCTCTATGTCGTCACCAATAGGCCCGATGGCTCCTTCGATCATTAACAACGACGCAGTCCAGGGTGAGACTTTTCACCCCGGACAGATCTTCGTATTCAGTGGCTTTGCACTACGGGCCGATTCGCTTGGCCATCTGGAGCAGATCGAAAGCTAGGCCCCTGGCCATCAGGTCAGATTTGGAAGTTTGAACTATACGGCCAATATCCGCGGGGACTTGATCTTCGACGGATTCAAGCCGCAGCCAAGCGTGCCGCACTGTCTCGAGGGGCATGATCTAGCTCTGTAGCGACAAAGGCCACGGAGGCCGCATCAAGATCTCTGCTCCGATCCTTAATTCGAGCCGGATTCCCGATCGAGGACGAGTGGTTGGATGCGCCTCGGGGCTACAATATCTCTGACGATTGAGCGAACTCCATCCCTGTCGCTTTGCGAAGACCTCGACTCGAGTGCCGGACTCCTCTCCGGACTCCGAACCCTCCGCTCCCCGCCAATCGAATCCGATTAGGCCGGTCATGGAGTTTACGGACGCGGACATCTTTCAAAGACTCGCCCTTTGGCGACATCCTGAATTCACTAAAGTCTCTCTCTTTATCTCGAGAGCCCTGGCGGACTACGGTCGAAGGTTGGGATGCAGACGACGAAGAAATTCAACGCCCACCCACCACCCACTTACGTAGCCACCGCCGAAAGCTTACACGGCGTGCTCGATTTCGACTCGAAGACATCGGCGGTATGGACGGCGATGTAGGAGACAAAATGAACCAACACCTATAGGACGCTGGACAACCACCTCATCTCATGATGTATACATGGTGGATACACCTAAAGGAAATGAAGACGAGGAACAACGGGGCGCTACAAAGGATAAATCCTCGAAAGCAGTCAAACAGCAACGTAACGCCGAACCAAGTCCCGCCTCAACAGAGACCCAGCCATAGAGCGAGGCGAACCGGTGGACGGCGAACACGCTGCCGAAAGCAATCGTCCGAACAAGACAACTTGGATAAACAATCTGTCCCGGCCGAAGACAACAACCTAAAAATCTCACGCCGGACAAACTATTGGAGCGAAATGACCTCCGAGAAAAGGCTCATCGCCATCGCTGGCGTAACTGAAAAAGCGAAGCGGAAGCTCAAAACAGCGGAAGATGCACTCAGATCGAGATGGAGCAAAGTATTCAGCACCTTGAACAAAGTACTGGCGACGATCGCCCGAACAAAGAGCTACCCGAAGAAAGCTATCGCCGAATTTGACGAGGAGGCCTTAGAGCCCCCGCAATCAAAACATAAGAAGGCCACCCGGTCGGATGGACGACCCCACGGCAAGAAGAAAGCAGCAAATGGCGCCGCACACAAGCTAGTATGCGATCCGCATAAGGATTCACATCAAAAGGATGGCCCTGTTAGCTCCATCTATGGGCCAAAAAAGCAAGCTCTTCAAAGCAATGCAACACGCCAAATATCCGAACATCACGGCACACCCAAATATAGGGGCGCCGCACATCCCCTATGTTTCACCGATGAGGTGCTGGATCATGAATTTCAGCGATTCAAACCCGTAAACATAGAGGCATCTGACGGAACAACAGACCCTGGAGTTTGGATTGAGGATTACATCCTCCACATACACATGGCTCGAGGAGATGATCTCCACGCCATCAAATACTTACCCCTCAAACTCAAAGGGCCAGCTCGGCATTGGCTCAAAGGCCTTCCCGAAAATGCCATTGGAAGCTGGGAAGAGCTCGAGGATGCGTTTCGGGCAAATTTTCAGGGGACCTATGTCCGCCCTCCAGATGCAGATGATCGAAGTCACATAACTCAACAGCCCGGAAATTCCGGAACAGGTTCCTTACTAAAAAGAACCAAATAGTCGACTGTCCGGACGCCGAAGCCTTAGCAGCCTTCAAACACAACATCCGAGATGAATGGCTCGCCAGACACCTCGGCCAAGAAAAGCCAAGAACAATGGCCGCATTAACAAGCCTCATGACCCGCTTTTGCGCGGGCGAAGACAGCTGGCTAGCAAGATGCAGCACCAGTGACCCAAGTACATCCGAAGTCAGGGATGGAAACGGGAAACCACGGCACAACAAGGACCAGCGCCGGATTAAAGGGAACGGTCCAAAGAGCGCGGCGGTCAACGCCGGATTCAAAAGCTCACGGTAGAACAACAAAAAATTGCCCCTTAAAGACATTAGCGATGAGCTATCCAACTTCAAAATTTTTTTGGAGAAGATATGTCAAATCCACAGTACTCCTGGGAGGCCTGCAAACCATACCCACGGATATTGTTGGGTCTTCAAACAGTCCGGCAGACTTCACGCCGAACACAAGGGGCTCGACACACCAAGTGAAGATGATGACGAGCACCACAAGCAGAGCCCCGGGAAACAAAAGAATTTCCCGCAAGAGGTTAAAACAGTAAACTCACTTCACGTGATCAGAGGGAAAAAAATGGCGCCCACTAAAAGGCGCGCCGCTGCTGGTTGTCAAAATCAATCACCTTCGACCATCGTGACTATTCCGAAAATATCCGGAACGCAGGATGGACTGCCTTGATATTGGATCCTATAATCGACGGATTCCAATTTACACAAGTCCTCATGGATGGCGGCAGTGACATAAACCTGATATATCAGGACACAATCCGCCGGATGGGGATAGACCCACAAAAATTCGCCCTAGCAACACCTCCTTTAAAGGGGTAGTGCTAGGCCCATATGCCCATTGTACAGGCTACATACTGCTTGAAGTTGTGTTCGACTCATCCGACAACTTCCGTCGCGAAAGGTTAATCTTCCATATCGCCCCATTTAAAAGTAGCCATCAAGCACTATTGGGACGCGAAGCTTTCGCCCGCTTTAACGCAATACCGCACTATGCATCTCTTACACTTAAAATGCCCGGTCCACGCGGCATCATCTCATTAAAAGGTTGTATTAAGTGTCACTCGAGCACGGAAGAATGCGAGGCTGCCTTGACAGCCCCCCACCAATCTGGCTCCGCTAACCAAAGAACCCGAATAGGTAATTCGAACCCCGGACACGGTTAGACGAGTCCGGCACTTGATAGCGGCACACCCCCATACGAGGGGTTGCACGCATGTATCACACGAGACACTAAAGCTCAATTTTAGTAACTTCTTCGAATCGTACTCTGTTTATTTACTATAAAGTACATATTTCGCACGATCCTTTTTCTTTTAAAGCTAAGTTCCTCTCTTTTACAGATGAACAACGTGCTACACCCGTCCAGGATACGGCACAACGGAGACACAGGCGCAGACGTGCAGTAGGGACCCGTTGCAAGGATTCTTTTCAGATTAAGACCTGCGTAAATCTTTTTACATCTCTTGTTAATATACATCCCCCGGTTTCTTACTATAACCGAGGAGGAGGCTGGCGTTTTGGCATTGTCCGCACCAGAATTTTTGCACGTACCTTGACACCAGGGGCTTAGGGCATTATTCTGCCCGTTTTTATAAAGACCGAATACCTTAGGGAGTGTTCGGCGTCTCGAGTTAGGCCTTATATGCATCAGCTCCGAATCATGTCTTTGGTCAAATGTTGGGTTGCCGGCTCACGTGTTTTGCTGCCTTACGTTACATTTTCACGGCTAACGCGGCACCGGAGAACTACTGCAATTGTGCCCCGATTCGGCCGAGCGAGCACCTCGAGAGAAAGCCAAAAACTGATCGTCATGATATAGCGAGACTGGTCAACCACTCGATGACTCACTTTGGAATGTTTAGGATTCCTCCGCATTAACGAAGGACCGGTTTTCGGTCGTGCACATACGCACCCAAATTCGGGAGAGTGCGGTGCCCCATGGGCTATATAGTAGCCCCACCCTCGAACTCCTATGGCTAAGTGAAAGTGATAAAGCATTATAGTGCAGTTGCACGGTTTGCTACGCTATCACCTCCTTAACAGACCAAGACGTTGGATTAAGTGTGAAAAAGCGCTTTCTTTGCAGAACACCCCGCACTATGTGCGTGAGGGGGCTGAAGCCAAGGACTGCCATCTTTCAAAGTTATATACACATATACATAAACGGCCGCACAGGAGTAGTTTACTACTTGAACGCACAAGTATAAAAAGCTCTTATATTATATTGAAACATTGTTTTCACAAATCATACATGTCATTTAAACATAATATCCTTGAGCAATGCGTCTCTATTAAACGAAGCGCCGCGGGACTTCTTCAAAGTAGTGCTCGGCGGTACTCGGCTTGTCCGAATCTTGGGATGCAACGTCGGTGGCCTTCATCTCTGCCCGGTATGTCTTGATACGGGCCGAGCCATCCGCGCTCCCTCAATACACGCCGATCGCTTCATTGCGTCGTCTGGCAGTACCGCACCAAGGAACTGCTGCACTAAACCAAAATAGCTCTTCGGCTGGGGTCCGCCCGGCCACAAGTGAGTCAAGACATGCTTCATGGCAAATCCGGACAGCCGATTCAGCTCGGCCCATTCGGCCAACTGATCGGTCAGCGGCAGAGGACGCTTCGGACTACGGAATTGCGACCAATATAGCTCTTCCCTATGCCCCTTCCGGCCCTGGAAGTGCTCAACCGCGTCCGCAGCGCTCGCCGCCAAGTCCAGATAAGCATCCTCCGAACTCCACAACTTATCCAACTGAGCATACTTTGGATCTGTATATTTCCTCCACAGCAGAAATAGTTTTCTAGCCGCAATTGCCCCGGCCTGACTCAGCTCCTCCTTGGCAGCTCTCAAAGCCGACTGGACATTCTTGGATTCGGCGGCGGCCTTTTTCAGGCCCTCTTGTTCCACTTGACGTTCTTTTTCAAGAACCTCGCAGCGATCGGTAGTATTCCTCAACTTTTTGGCCATATCGGCCATTTCCTCTTCTTGGCGGTGAGCAGCCCGTTCGGCTTCCAGCTCTTCGCCGCCTTTTAAAGCGGCCGACATCGACCTGGCTTGCTCTTTCGCTCGGGCGAGTTCCGCCCGCAGCTCCTCCATGGCAGCGGCACCACCTGCATTAAGCATACGAATAGTAAGACATGGGCGTCAAGCTCCCTTACAAGGTGTCCGCATAGAATTCGCATACCTTGTGACTCGTCAAACCGTTTATTGACCAGCGGGATGTCCGCATCCGCCTCGTCAAGTTGCCGCTTTAGTTCGGCATATTCATTAGTCCGGTGGCCTCGGACGCCCGCCACCTGTTTAGGAAGCGGCGACATGTATATAGCGAGAATTTGATCCTGCACGCGTTGTCAATTTTGAGAACATACCGAGTCTCGGGGCTACTATCTATACAGGCGCATTTTATATGCATAACTGTCAGAAGGTACATCATTTTTGCGTACCTCAAACCCCGTCAGTAAGCTTCTGACGGCTTCATGCAATCCACTCTCCGCGGATGCAATTCTTTCAATCAGCGTACCCATTAGAGCACGGTGATCTTCTGAAATAGCCGCTCGCCCCAGCAGATCCTTGACTCCTCCGACCGCACACCACTTGGCGCCCGGACCTTCCCGGCCCCGCGGACTTGGGGAACCCTCATGACGACACCTCCGGGTCGTCCGCTTCTATGAGGGTGCGACAGGTGGAGGCGTTCGCTCTCCATCATCTCCGGAAGAAGATCCCCGAAGACGAGCTCTGCTGAGAAGGGCTGAGGTCCGAACTACAAGGTACAATTTCGATTATCTTCATAAATAAATACAGGATGTTCCTTATTTACAAGACCCCTTCTTTTTACTTACGGCTCATTTGGAGGGCTGATCCTTGAGGAAATAATGCGGCTGGGTTACTTCCCAGCGCCGGACTCTCTGCAGAAGATTCCTTTCCCCTCTTTGAGGCCTTGACCTCCGGATCTTCCGAAGCAGTCCTCTTCTCTCCTCGGAAGGTGGGACTTTTAATCCCTCCTTCCTTGATAGCCTCCTTCGTAGAGGCAGTTGCTTCCCCGCTCCCCCCTTCGCCTTCTTCAAAAGGTGCGACCTTCAACATCTTGGTCAGCATGGGATCCGGCGTGGTCTCTGGGAGGGGAGCCGGACACCTTATTAACTTTGCCTTGGCTATCCATTCCTGTTCAAGAAACGTCTCCTTTAAAGGGCATATATATGTGATAAATAATTGAACAGCTTGTCCGTTACAGGACTACTTACTTGAGTATGTCTGGCGATTGCAGCTTAGTCCTGCATCCTCGGTCAGTCCGGACACTTCTCTTGTGATCCGAAGAACAGTTTATACATCTCCACAGGCGTTGTGCCCATAAAATTTTGGAGAGCTCGTGGTCCCTCCGGATTAAATTCGCCTGAGGCGAAGGGGGCGACGTTTGCAGGGCTGAAGGCGCCGGATCAACATAACTTGCGCCACTGCAACTAGATTGATCTCTCTTTCTTGGAGGTCCCGAATACGGTCCTGCAGCAAAGGAACGTCCTTGGACGGCCCCCAATCGAGCCCCTTGTTGACCCATGACGCCACCATGGTGGACTGGCCGAAAGGCAGGGGCGCCGCCCATTTGGTGCCCACAGGAGCGGTGATATAAAACCACTCCCGTTGCCACAAACCAAGCTCCCCTTGAAAAGAGCCCTTGGGCCACGGAGCATCAGCACATTTGCTTATGACCGCCCCTCCACACTCTGCTTGTTGCCCCCCGATCTCCTTTGGCTCCACCTTGAAGGTCTTGAGCGGCAATCCAAAGTGGGGGGTAATATGGAGGAAGGCCTCACATACTACAATGAATGACGAGATGTGGAGGATGGACTCCGGATTCAAGTCATGGAAATCAAGCCCATAATAAAACATGAGCCCTCGCACAAAGGGATCCGTCGGGAAGCCTAAACCCCGAAGGAAGTGAGACACAAACACCACATTCTCGCCGGGCTCAGGAGTGGGAATGACCTGCCCTGGAGCAGGCAGCCTATGCGAGATCTCACCGGTTAGATACCTGGCGTCTCGCAGGTTTAGCACATCTTCTTCTGTGACGGAGAAAGACATCCATCGGCCGTGCTGGTCGGAGCCGGACATCGTCGAAAGTCCGAAGCGCCTGAATCTGAAGCTTTGGGTGTTGGAACTCGAAGCGCAAGGCGAACTCGATGGAGGGTGTAAAAAGAAGAGGGCCTTGGTCTCATTATAAAGAGGTTGTATACCTAGAGCCCACCCCGTGGCCGATTAGGACTCGCCTTTGATAGAGGAGGCGTGCCAGCGAGGCGCGGTTGGGTTACCACGTCCGTATTGATGAGAATCCCGGAATAAGGGGCACGATCTACGCTTTGATAAGACGCGTGCCAAGGAAACCGCCTCGCTAAACGCCGCTAAGGTGGAACGGTAAAAAATGATTCATATAAAGGCCTGGCCGTGGTGTGATGTCACACCGCGGAATATGTCAGCAGATCTGTGCAAAAGTTATTCTCTCTACGGTGGTATGTGGAACTTGTTTTGCAGAGCCGGACACTATCCTGGTGTTCAAAACCTTCTATGAAGTATTCGGAGGAGGAACCCGCCTTGCAATGCCGAAGACAATATGCGGGCCGGAATCGTCGTCATTGAAGCCTGGCTCAGGGGATGCTGAGGGAGTCCCGGACTAGGGGGTGTCCGGATCTCCGGACTATCATCACGGCCGGACTCCAAGACTATGAAGATACAAGATTGAAGACTTCGTCCCGTGTCCGGATGGGGCTTTCCTTGGCGTGGAAGGCAAGCTTGGCGATATGGATATGTAGATCTCCTACCCTTGTAACCGACTCTGTGTAACCCTAACCTATCTAGTGTCTATATAAACCGGAGGGTCTTAGTCCGTAGAAAGAACAACAATCATACCATAGGCTAGCTTCTAGGGTTTAGCCTCCTTGATCTCGTGGTAGATCTACTCTTGTACTACCCATATCATCAATATTAATCAAGCAGGACTAGGGTATTACCTCCATCGAGAGGGCCCGAACTTGGGTAAAAACATCGTGTCCCTTGTCTCCTGTTACCATCCGCCTAGACGCACAGTTCGGGACCCCCTACCCGAGATCCGACGGTTTTGACACCGACACCCGCAATCAATAAAACATTGCCAAATTAGAACAGGCACCTTGATGGGTGAATAGGACAGGCCATCTGCCTTTGACTCCTCGAGGTTAGACTAGTCATTAGGATCATGTTCTGAACAAGAGTCAACAGGTGGGGAGCGTATGAGTTTCATTGCATCCAGAATGACACTCAATGCCTTGGTGCCAATTTTCTAAGTCATTGCAGTGTTTAGCTTCAAGACTGGACTGCTGCTAGTGCGACACAAAGCAGCTACACAGATCATAGTGTAGATATCACGGGAAAACCTTAAGCATCAGAGTAAAATCAGCAAAGTGGAACTTGCTGGAATATATGTGCTAGTAGAGTACGGCTAGAAAGGCTTCAGATACCAGCTCTCTTCAAGTGAAGGTGCAGTATTGTTAATATCAATGTAACTCTCAAAGGCGACACAGCTCCGGGCATTTCCTTGCTATTCTTATAGGATTCAAGTGGGCAGGCCACTACAAATCCTATTCCTATGTTTACAAGATCCTACGAATCAAAGAGGCTCAAAGTGTCCATCACAATCGTAGTATAGACCTCTACACTACAAATGTCCCTGCTCATCTTGATTACAAGGAACATCTTGTACTACTAGCATACTCCTCCGTTCCAAAATATAAGTCTTGGTAGAGATTTCCACTATGGATCACATACAGATGTATCCAGATACATTTTAGAGTGTAGATTCACTCATTTTGCTCCATATGTAGTCCATGGTGGAATCTATACAAATACATGTAGTTAGGAACGGAGAGAGTACATATTAAAGAAGAACGGAAGAGGAACATGGTAAAGAAGAGCAAGCAGATTTTGGATAATAAAATGTTGGTTGCGCAGTGCCCACACAAGATGAACGAGCACATTAAGAATGCAACTCCCGGTGTCTCTCGACCATTTCAGGCGGTTGGATGAAGATCCCTCGTCTCCTAACCCTTCTTCCTCCTCGTCTCTTAATTCTTCCCATACGAGAACACCGCTTGCGGGCTGCGGCCGGACCACCGCCCCCACCTTTGTGTTCCTCCGCCACCCTCACCCCCACCCGCATCGAAGTTTTCTTCGTTCATGAGGCCCCCACAACCACCCGAGCCCCTTGGATCGCACCGGTGAACTTGGCGAGCTCTGAAAAATCGATCGACCCAATTTTGAAATTTAGTCTCTTTGTGATTTAACTAGTGTGGAATATAAAAGGGAAAACCATAAGCATTGGGAGTATAGTGTTGAGCGTGCCATGGCGGATCTGAATGTGCAAACCGGACAAAGGCAACTTCGCAACCAAGACAAGAAATCAGAGTAATGCAGCGGCGATCTATTTTCTTGCTGCGATAAATAAGTTGAGCAGATACGAAAGAGTACCGCCTCCGGTGCGGTGCCGTGTACACATCTGCTGAGAATTTGACAGTGCTACGGTAGCGATGACTGTCAGCGGCGTGGAAGCAGATCTAGGAGGGTAGACGATGGCGGCGGGGCGCGGTGGACGAGACGGTCGTAGGAGCGGCACCGACAAGGTGGACGACGGTGGGGATGAAGCAAGAGGACGGGATGCAAGGATCCCGGTCCGAAGGCGTGGATGAGAGAGGTCGATCTCTTGTAATGGACGGCGGCGTTGGGGTATCAGCTCCGGCATGGTGGAGGACGGCGGTGGATGGGGTGGCGGACGGCCAGACGGAGGAGGGTGGGGGTGGAGAGGGTGTTTTGGCGCCCACGGAGTACCGAATGGGGAAAAGGGAGGTAGAGAGGAAGGAGAACCATGTATTCAGTATGCGCTTGTCTCAAATGCGAGGAAATTTACAAACTTAGCCCCCGTTTCAAATTTCTACTACATCACAGCAACATTAGTTGGTTGGGGATAGGACGGTAATCTCGCATACACCAAATATTTGCCGACGAGAGTTTGTTTTTGGCGCCCACCGTGTATGAATATGAATCGGGGAGGGAGTCGATTTCAGCCGAGGGCACACTGTGTTTTGGCGCCCACCGTGTATGAATCCGGGTGAGAGGCGGTTACGTCATGTTTGGGTGAAATTACAAACCTACCCCTATCAAAACCTATAGAAATCCAGTAGATAGGCTTTGCGTGGCGAGGATAGGCGAGTGATTTCCATCTCGTAGATTTTGGTTTTGAGGCGGGGTTCTTGCGACTTTCCCGCTTCGTTCAAATTTTGCACGATTACGTTCTTGTGCCAACTCAATTCGAATCCCGTTTGTATTCTACTATTTTTTTTCGGGCGGGATCCATTTTGAATTGGAATTACATTCTATATACATCATTTTTTTATATATACTTTCAAAAGCACAACAATGAATTCTTCTCCTTTATATGTATAATATGATTTACAAATACAACGATCTCGAAATCTTAAGGTTGAATTCAAAAAAATTTAACCAAATTATGTTATACTAAAATGTATGGATCAGTAATATCTACATATTAAATAACATAGATGTGCGTGAATTCATATGAGTATGCTTGTTTGCTAGATCAATTTTGGTTCGAGTATGGATTACATGTATCATCATCTCGAATTCAAATATTTGAATCCCTTTTTTGTTCACTCCTTTCACGTCCATCTCTCTCGCATGCATGCTCCTTCAGGTAGCTATCACTCTCTTTTCTCCAGCTCACCCGCGCGCTCACTTCATGTTTCTCCTATCCTCGCAAACATGGTCTCTCGGCGTCTCCCTTGAGAAGTGTCACACTCTCCCTATCATTATACATTACACGGTTTTCATTATCTCTCACGTCTCTAGTGTTCTCTGGTATCACTCGGTACCTAAGCTTTCTTTTTCACCGCCACACACACAGTCTCCACTCGTCTTTCACTTTGTCTTTCTCTCTATGGGATTCTCTCACACCCTATATGTCTCTACATATGACTCATACCACAAAAATTACTCTCTGTCTCTCCTGTAGACACAACATTTGTTGTGGTCTCCTTTAAATCTCCATCCCAGGTGACATTATTCATTTGTTTACCGATCAGACAACCCCGACTACCGTCTCCTCTCTCTCTCTCTCTCTCACACACACACACACACAACTCCTGCTTCCACTCCCCTTCCCGACTACAATCTCTCTCTCTCACACACACAAAACTCTCGCTTTCGCACCCCGACTCGAATTTCTCTCACAAACATTTATCGACTGGCTAGCCTCTAGATAGGTTTATACACCCGCACACTCGTGCTTCCACCATCGCATACATGTCTCTCTCCTGCTCCTTGTATCTATGTAGTTTTTTCTTCCCTTCTTGAGACACGCCCTCTTGATCGTGCACACACACACTATCGCCTCATTTTAAGCTGATACCTATCGCACACACACTACTTGTGTCTTTGTCACACATGCACTCCGTCCTCCTCCACTCTCCCTCTCTCTCACACACACATGGGCCTTTTGCAACAACTAGCAAGATGCCCATGCGTTACTGAGAACATCAAGATGCATTTGTATGAGTTGTTTATCTTGTGGGGAAAAGGATGAGCGAGGGAAGGCCTTATTTGCAAATGTGGAGAGGGGTGTGGGTATCTTTTGCAAAATTGCCATAGTTTCCTTCCTATCAAATCGGATATAGATCGAACGGCCTATATTGCAGGATGGCAGGCACATGATCATCACCGACAATGCTTTTTATAAGAGTAGGGATAAAAAATAGAGTTGGTGATGATGGTGGGCCTGCCATCCTGCAATGTAGGTCGTCTGATTTATATCTGACGGATAGGAAGGAAAATATGGCAATTTACCCGCACTCTTCACCACATTTTCTCCCACAAGATCTGGATGTCCCGTGCAACGCACGAGCATCTTGCTAGTAAGAATAGAAATTAGACATATACCACTTCTCGAATCTTGAAACCAACAACATTCCTCCCTTATCTCATCAAAACCGCCAAAGGAATATATTTTGAGTGAAACATAACATATTTCTAGTGATATACGTATTTCAAAACTAGATCATTTTTTCTATCAAATCGGTGAATATGTATTCATCTACTTTGATCGTGTGGCAACGCATTGGCACATTGCTAGTAGTTATCATAATTTTTTGGACACCAGAAAAATGGTGGAGTACATATCTGAAGAAGAGGCGCACACACGCAATCGGCCTCTCATTGTCTCACACACATGAGTGTTACGTAAAGCGGCGTTAACAAATAAACCCTAAAACCCTAGGCGCACGATTGCTGCATTCGCGAATGCAAGTGCGTGGTGGAGCACCTTTGTAGGAGTTGATGGTCGGGACCACAGGTGAATGACTTGGAGCGCGGTGGCTCGCCAGTTGCAACAGATCGAGTAGCCACGTTTAAAATATCGTTTTTTAGCGGGGTTAAGAGTTCCGATTTTCAATGGCACGTTATAAGTAGTAAGTAGTTTTTAGAACGATTGGTATGGAGTGAAAATGCAATTCATAGTACTACGTACCTCCTTGGCGTATGGTTGTATGGGTCTATGTTGCGAGATGTTGAACCTGGTAGTTCTAGGGCAAATACTATGGTTTAGATTTAGATGCTAGTTTTCGATGTCGGAAGGAAACCCTTCTTTGATTAAACAAAACTACTACCTCCATTCTGGTTTACTAGTCCCCATCGTACTTTGGGTCAAAGTCTGTCCACGAATTTTACTTGTAAAATGTGAATGGAAAACGAGATTGTTATACCCAAACAAGAAATGACTGGAGGGAGTGATTGCTCTGACACGGACGCGACCTCTCATAGCGCAGGCATTGAACCGGTGCGCCGGCCAAGAGGGCCGCACTTTTCGGCTGCAGGCCAGTGAGCACGCCTCCTCGCCCGCGTGCAACCAGCTTAAGACTGCTCCACTGCCTTCATTGAATCCGCCCGTGTCTTAAACAGCAGGTCATTCCATGAGCAGCGGGCATTTTAGAACATAAAACATGACTAAAATATAATTAATTTACGCATGGTCTTGACTTGTTGTGCTCGACACGTAGCGAGGAACTAGTAGAGGTTTCTCTTTATTTATAACTCTCCTCACATTTTTTGGCTTTGAAGTGAATCATGGTTGTGGACATTATGTATGAATGTGCGGATATGTCTGTGAACATGAGTTTGATGTGGAAGTTGAACTTGGAATGTCGGGCTTGTGCGTGAACTATACCATGTCCAATGCTTCGTCTGTTATTGTTTGGAAAGTAATTGTTGTTATTACTTGACCCAAAAAAACATTTTGTGCCACATCAGTAGATGCATAGACATCACAACAGTCATGCTGACTAGATAAACATTTGAACCTAGCTATTATGAAGGAAATTTTATATTGACAACAGTTTTAGATAGCAGGAGACGCCTAGCCTGCTCTGCCTCTGCTAGCTTATTTAGCTTCTTCCATCTCTTCTTGGCTTGGGTGAAGAGAGCATCTGATTGCTCTTTTCGCTTCTTCAAGAACTCAGCTACATTCTCAAGGGTTGCTGCACTCTTTCTTTCAGCCTTTACTAATGCCACGAGGACACGAACAGCTGACGACTTGTGTGTAATCCAGCATCATCTCGAATTTGCACCTTGTGTCTAATCCGAGATCATTAGGGAAGCGGCACCTTGTGTGTAATCCAGCCTCATTTTGGAAACATGATCTCGAGGTTGACCCTACTTCCCTCCTCGCAGAACTGCATCGACATGAAGTTACTTCTTTTTAGATCAATACTCGAGAAACCTAGATCCATTTAGTAGAAGCCAGATAAACATAACTCGGAGAAGTGAATTCAAAAGGAAAAGAAATATAAAAATAGACTACAAGGTGAGAACACCCACTTCCTACATCAAGTTAAAAACAAAAGCGTTAGGACGATTAAGATTCTTCTTATTACACATCGAAGAACACCACGCTTAAGAGAAACAGAAACTACAACATATACACATCGAAGAACACGAAGCTAAACGAAAGTAATTGAAAGGGTGTTACTTACCAAAGCTCGTTTTACAGGTTCGGTGCAACTCCTCTTTAACTTGCCACGCTCCTTGAAGATGTCCCGAATATCCCGTGTTTGGTCTTCATTGCTCCTCTGCATGTTCACACTCGTGGTTTTAAAATCTCAACATGGCAAGAAAAATACTACTAGTAATACTCGTGCATCTTGTGGGCAACATTAAAGCACTCGTCTGCCATGTTAGAGCATCTCCAACAGAATCGCAACGCGCGGCGCTTTAAAAAAGCGTTTACAGTGCTGAGATCGAGAAGTAGATACTAGAGAGTAGAGGATAGTTCTCAGCATAGATAGATAAAAAAAGATAATTCAACTACTCCTCGTCGTCCGACTCCTCCTCGGTGATGTCCTCCTCCAACGTCTGACTGTAGGCGTGAAGATACCGATCGTCGTCGGATTCCCAGGGCGACGTTGATCCTAGCCTCATGTTGAATTGAGTGTCCGCTTTTCGCCTACGCTTGTCCTCGCGATAGGCGGCTCGCTCCGCCCTCCTCTTATCCCTCTCCGCCCTCCTTTACGCGTAGAACTCGTGCTCATTGATGATGTCCTGCGGGAAGTGTTGGCGCCACAGCGCCATGGCTTCCTCGTCCATCTCGGCGATGCTGAGATGGTGCTCCCGCCTCCGGTTGTCGCGACGATCCTCGTCGGTGCTAAGCCGCGACAGAGGTGCGAGCTCCTGCGCCTGCTCCCGCGTCGGCACATTGGGGAAGTTCAATAATCTATGAGGCCACCAGAGGCGCCACGCCGCCACGTCCGTCTGCTGGCGGCCTCGTTATGATGTCGAAATTGCCGAGGCCGAGGCGCATCCCGCTGAACCGGATCTCGGCGGAGTAGCCGCCGGAGGCGCCTGTGACGCCTTGGTATCCCCAATTTCCGGCCTTAGCGACATGGTGGCGGGCGGCGAAGCGAAAGAGCGGGAGAAGGCGGTGGCGAGGCACAGGCGGTGGCAAGGCACGAGCGGTGGGAGGCGTTGGATTTTATAAAGCGCCGGGACGCCCAAGCGCCAAAACTAGCATACGCCCGGCCGCTTTTTTCCAGCAGCGATCCTTTCCCTACGTCTCTGCTATCTCTACTCACTTCTCTACGGTTATATTTATTTTATATTTAATATTTAATATTTATCTCTACTTCCTTTACTGTCTACTTTTTTTCTATATACTTTTTTTCTTGCAATATAGGCTGTCCGATTTATATCCGATGTATAGGAAGGAAACAAATGGGAATTTTGCGTAAAGATACCCATACCCCTCCCCAGATTTGCAAATAAGGCCTTCCCTCGTTCATCCTTTTCTCCCACAAGATAAACTACTCATACAAATGCATCTTGATGCGCGCAACGCATGGGCATCTTGCTAGTTCTAAAAACCTTTCCATCATTTGCCACACTACAGGTTGCGGATGAAAAACCTACCCAAGCACAAAGACGATACAGAGGCGACACACAATTACCAGGTGATATTCTGTTGGACAATGGAGGCTATAACCAATTACTTTTACGGAACAATAGCACCGTGAAAATTGAAGGGTAGGTATCAACAAAATTGGAACTGCACATGTCCGCTAAGTGATTCAATACACACATTACCAATCGAGGAGGAGAACGATGGTCGCGCGGCCTCTCGTGAGTCATGGTCGGCAACGGAGTCAGTTCATTGTCCACGATTAGTACTTCAACTTAGCGTCGGCTTCCGAAGCAGATCCGAGACCGTGGAAGACGATGCGGGAAGAGGCTCCATCTCGGCAACGACGGTGGACCGGCTCCAAAGGCGGCGTCAGGTCGTCGATGTGGCGAGATCTTGACTGCGGTGGACGAGTGCGCCGATGTAAAGGGGAGGAGCACGAAGGCTGCGGTGCCGTGTAGAAGTCTACTTTGCAATGGGGATAGAAAATGGGGAGTATTCAGGTGTACTACTCTGGGTGCCGGGGTGGGGTTGGCTGGGTAGGGTGAACCTGAAGTTATGAAAACAGCCCCCTACCAAGCGTCGTCCGTAGGCCTGTTCCGAAGGCCATGATGGTAACTTCCCACTGCTCGAATCAGGGTCGCGGGAGATATTCCCGCCAACCTCAAAATTTTGTGACACTGGACTCCCCGTGTGGCATGTTGAGTGATTCGGCTAAGCAACTAGCGAGTAGTAGTAGTAAACTCTGCATATTAGGTTTGACCGAAGTCAAACTTCCTAAAGTTTGACAAAGTTTATATAAAAATATAAACATTTACCATAACAAATATGTATGATGTGGAAGTACATTCAATAATGAATCTAATGGCATTTATTTGTTATTGTATATGTTAATATTTTTTGTTATAAGCTTTCTGAGAGTTTACAAAACTTGACTTTGACCAATGCTAATACGCCGGACTTCAATAAAAGCGGAGGGAGTACACATTTGTTTTCTTAGTTTGTAGTGAACTAATCATTTGTTGAAATTGTGAAATAAATATATTAGGCTATTGACTTGAATGTAATGGTCTATACAATTCAATAGTTACAATCATTGTCGAACCCAAAGATGTATACAAGGTCTATAGTACTTCACAACATGCTCAAACTCACATAATCCCAGTCAAATGAGAATCTAAATGCATTTCATAGTTATTACTTTGTAGGATGCAACAAAAACAACCAAAACTCTACATCAGCCATTATAGAAGCAACATTTTGACATATCCCATTCTGTGAATGAAACATGCAGAGAGAGCTTTTGAAGATGGAGCAGATAGGGCGGGAAAGATTGTATGTATGTGGACGAGAGAGTAGGAGACAAACCTAACGAGACACACACACACACACACAGAGAGAGAGAGAGAGAGAGAGAGAGAGGAAGAAGTTAGGTCTGTGAGAAAGATGGAGACATGTAATATACGTGAGATGCGTGTGCATCCAGATTCTGTATATGTGGAAGGAGAAGAGACAACATGTTTGATGAGAGAGCTGGAAAAACATGGACGAGAGGGGAAGGATCTCATGGGTTGAGGGATTGACAATTTTGTGCGGGGGAGAGAGGGATTGGTAATTTTGTGCAAGAGAGAGAGGGTGGGGGGAGGAGTCGTCAGCCGTCGTCACATCACCCCTTCCAAATGACCCCGCATTCTCTAGCGCAGTGTGGTCGCCGTATTCGATCTGCTCGATGCCCTCTTTGAAGATTGAGGTGTTGTGCATGTTGGGGTGCAAAGAAGCACAAGCGAGTGGTCGCCGATATAACCTTGGATGGGGATGAATTGTGTGCTCGGGGAGTGTGTGTGTGTGTGTGTGAGATATTGGCGAAAACAAACCTAAGGAGAGAAATGGGTATTCACGAAGAGATTATGCGGGCCTTGAGGTGGGAAGGGCCGAGTGAGGGTGTCAAAATGTGCCCGTTGATGCGTGTGTTGCATGCGATCGTGCGAGGGACGGACGAATCGGGAGAGATGGTTGTTGTGTTACGGATGCTCCTCTCTCTCTCTCACACACACACACACACAAGTAAACTAGAAGACCGTTCTCTCATGTATACACAACGTATCGGCATCTGTCTATGTCTCACTCATGCATGATCATTTGCACATTCACACCTCTCTATATGCAGATCACACACACACCGTCTCCACATTGCCCTTCCGCTACAACACACATATGGACACATACACACGTTCTCTCTCAGTCACACACACAAAATAAGTATTAAAAAAACTAGGGCGCACCTAAAACGTCCAAATCCAAATAAACACAAACTGGAGCTAAATTCAAATATATGGAAATATTGCAGCGTCAAGAACTTTCCCAGAAAAAAAACTTGATTAATATTCGAGGATTGTTTTCACACACACAAAAAGGTTTGGTGGATGTCCTTCGAGCGCGACACGGTGACGCACCGTTCGATCGACCATGTGCCCATGATTCCGCAGCGCTTGCATAGGATTCCGTATCATGGTTGTGGTACTAACTTAAAAAAATTTAATAAAAGCGCTGCCTAAGTCTAATGTTTACGTGTACTAGTACAGTTTTCTTTTAAGTTTGACCAACCTTATATCTATATCTATACCTATTATTAAAGGGAGGTGATATTCTTAGTTTCGTCCCACTTTGTTTGGTCCTGCTTCAATTAATTTCACGTACGCTATTTGGTTTCGTTACTTGCCACCTGTTTTGGCCCAACGGAGGAAGCCATCTGACGATGCACGATGGCTCACGTCCGGAGAACTGGCAAAAAGTAAATTAGCTGATGGCAGGGTTCAACCTCAGAACCCGCCAACCAGCCACGCACAGTTTGTCCAACTGACCCATCTAAAGATATGGGAGGATGTTTTTTCTCCCGTTGCAACGCACGGGCCTTTTTGCTAGTAAAACTAAAGTAAGCTCCCATACGCGCACTCATCAATATGCCGCCGCCGCCGTTGCGCATGCCGGCGCCCGCCTACTCCGGCCAACAATTTCTCGCCCATCACCGCCGTGTCGCCGCCATCCCTGTGCCATGAAGCCGAAGGCTCGCCCGCTCACGTCGTCTGCAGTCCCTCCTCGCCATGCCGCCGCGCTGCCAAGCACGCGAGCAGCTGGTGGAGCCGCGTCTATGCACGCAGCGTCACGAAGAGGAGGGGACGCGCGTGCTCCGACGCCCAGGAAGAACTAGCATGTCATTGTCGTCTCCGCCGCGCGGAGGAGGCGTGCATGGTGGCTGTCGCGGCGGAAGCCGGTCGCGCGCGCGTCGAGCCTGCAAACCGGGTGCGGACGCAGAATCTACCTTCGACACCTTGAATGCCACGTGGATCCTGCAATCTGAAGAGCAATTTGGGTCAGTCGACTCATGTGAGCCGTTTGATGCAACATGGATGGCTAGAAGGGCTTCTTCCACCTCTTCTGACGTCTTCTTCCTTCGCTCCGTCGAACTTCTTTCACAAATCGATTGACCCAAATTATACTACTAATGCGAATGTATTAAGTACATGAGGAACACGAAGATCTGACGATAGTACCAACTGCAAGAAGAACAGTAGTAAGACATAGTACTAGTACTACTCTACGTAATAAAGAGTTCAAATAACGAGAAAGAACATAAACATAGTTCTGCTGGGGCCTCAGCACAACACACCCTTGAAAATAAACAAAGAAACTAGTCCGCTTGACACTGCAGTAGAACCAGCATGAGCGACGGCACTGCCACCTACTCGGAGTCCGAGTCCACGTCCTCGACTTCGTCCTCGTCCCTCTTCCTCTTCCTCCTCACCGACGCTTCTTTGCTTGAACTGGACACTGGGCTCTGCTTCTTCATCCAACCCATGTAGATATTTAAACAAAGGTAGGCATCCATTGCTGCATACAGGACGTGATCTTCATCTAATGTCTTCGACTCCCATGCATGATGAAACTCGTGATGAGGTTTCTTCAGTTTAGCGTATGAAGGATAAATGATGGCTGCTGCCAGGGTCAGCATTGAAGGTTGAGAGGAGGACACCAGGATTGCCTTCTGGAGATCGAAGGGCTGGCCTACAACGAGACCTATGCGACGCATGACATCTCTGTCATTCTTAAAGCCTACAGTAACAATTTCACTCTTTTGTCCTTGAGGAAGTTCTTAAAATCCTGGCACTCAACGTCGGCATGGCATATGTGGTAGACCAAGCAAAAGAGGAATAAAAAAACCCGTGATTGGTGTGGAGGGGAAGATCTGCTTATGCGCTTGTTAGTTTCCTTTCTTTCCTACCACGCAATCAATCTCTTGCTTACTTAAAACTCTAGTTTTGTCAGACCTATGGAGGAGCTTTCGACGTCCGTGCCGCGTGATCGGTCGGGATCGGTGGCCTTCAGTTCCTGCCGGTTCAACAGCCCAAGGACTTTCCGCACATTTTTTTTCTTTCCACTGCTTGAAGTGATTGCGACAACTACAAAGAAACGACACTTGCATTTGAAAGTCGAATCAGGATTCCATCTAGAGAAAGGTTCCGAATGGAACTAGTGAATGTTTATGCCGAACATAGGTGGCACGAACCTCGGTCCAATCAATTTGTTTGGAATTGGGGTTAGGACCAGTTAGAACTCCCATTTCCCGATCGGAGGTTTGAGATGCTATGGCAGACATGATGGGCTCAGGGTTTCGACTGCTGTTCATTCCGATCTTAGGTCTCGCTCAGCGAATTCAGAAGGGTTGGGCGGCGGCAAAAGGATTAGGACGTCCCCCCATGCTAAGGTTCCCTGTGGTCCGGCCGCGAACTGAGCTATAGCCCTTATCAGAGATATCTTAACATATAGATAATTTCTTGTCAAGATGAATATTTTCTAATGCCAGAGGATACCCCTTTGATCTGTATCTGTTTAGCCGCGTAGGGTAGGACCATCATCGAGCAAATGTTCCTTCAAAGGTGCAGAGCGTGCTATGGCAGATTTTCATCCCGCAAGAGGATGCGCCACTACAGGAGCAACTGTTAATGGTCATTATGGAGAAATCCTTTACAAGGGGGATATTAGGATTGACAAGAGGATGGCTGCCTTGGCTTCAAAGCTGTTAGAGAATGCCACCTGTTTATGCACCTGGGTCATTATTCACGAACTAAGACGGCTTAGCCGCCGGTTTCCAAAAGCTACTGGTTGGTTGTATCCTTTTCTATTGGCAATCCCCAATCCGTTGCTTGTTCCTACTTTAGCAGCTTGGCCAATTACACAGAATTCGTGATTATTCTATTTCCTGATGCTCGCAATGTATAGTGGTCCCAAGATTTAGGGGAAAAAAAGAGGAGCAGGGAACTCTTCATTCTTCATTCGAAACTCATGAAAGTCGGGTCGGAGGTTTTGGTAAATCAAATCCATGGTTTAATAATGAACCGTGTTAATTTACCATAACAACAACTCAATTCCTATCGAATTCCATGGGGTAGCGACTGTTTATTAAAAACACAAGACTCTGCTAAGTGGTAACACGATGTATAGAGTCTGCCACCTGCCCGGTGCTGGAAGGTCGGAAGGAGTCTATCGTTTCCACCTATTTAAAATGGTCAGCCTGTGCGACATCAATTGAATTTGAATTCAAGTGACAGGCAATATCCATTTCACCCAATTATTAAAGATAAAAGAAGAGCTACGAGTGGAACAACTTCTTCTATTCCTTGTTGGCCTCCAGCTCCTTCTGTCCCTCAATCCTCCCGGCTTGCATTTTGGGGCGAGTACTACAGTTCCTCCATAATCACACAGAACGCCCAGCTTCGAAGAGCTGCTCTCTCCCCAGTCCACAGCAAGGTGTGGTATCGGGTGACATGGCCTGGTGGTTTCTGATCGAGATTCCTAATCAATAGGGCGAACCGCCCTACCTGACTTTGGATAAAGATAGAAGGGAGAAGGTTGTGAAGGGCCTCTGAAGAAAGCAAAGACGTGGCCCAGACCAAAAAAGGAACTTGATCACCCGGAGAAGATTTCTTTTCTTTGCTGATTCCTGGAGCTTCGACCAACTACCACCGGTCAATTCCGCTTTGGGGCCACGACCCGGATGAAAAGATGCTGACTTTTCTTAAAGGTTAGGCCAAATGATTCTAAGCTTGAGGATCTCTGGAAGCTAGTGTCAAGGAAGCCGTTAGCCGTCACCTTAACTGAAAGTTGGTGAGAGAGGTCGTCCCTCCCAATCAAAAGAAGGAGGGTTATGGTGTGTGGTTTTTCATTTCTACAACAGGTGCTTGGTTCAAAAAAAGCTTATGAGTTGAGTTCGTCCTTAGCTACGGATTGGGGGCAGCAGTCGGAACGACGGAGCTCTAAATAAAAGGTATGAAATCCAATCCCTTATCTTTCTTAAGCGTAGGGATGAAAGCCAAGAATGAAGTCGTCTACTATACGGAATCCTGGATATCTTGCCTTGGTTCCGACTCTAAACCGGCGTACCTTTGATCCGTTGAGCGAGAGCCCTTCCACAGTGATCTGTTCCTCCTAGACATCCTTCTGCGTACAAAAACAGAAGAAGAAGCACAGGCATAAATCAATAGAATAGTTTAGTTTCAGAAGTCATTTTTGTGGAGCTAATATGGCTGGCTACAAGTATAGCCAAAGAAAGATGAGACGAGACGGACTGTCAGAGGACGCAGCGGGACTACCCGGTGAACTCACCGTACCCCAAACCGACACAGGTAGAATTAAACAAAGTATTTCCGCTGGAACAGCTATGTACGTTTTCGATTTTCTATCCACTCATGATCGGGCCTATTTTGGATAATTTCTTTTTCAATAGGACCCTCTTTTTGGAGTGAACGATCGAATATTCCCCTATTCCTTCTTATTTTAACTGATTGTATCCCTTATATTTATTGGTTCTACAGAAGATGTATGATAAAGAGCTGGCATTAAGTCATGCAACGCGCTCAGGCTTTATAAGAGGAAAGACTCTCGCCAGTATAGATTGAACA